>OY757010.1:107874301-109155951 GCA_963580285.1 Lucinisca nassula
ACTTAGTCGAAATTTCGAGATACAAAGTCGAATTTCGAGAAAGTAAGTCGAAATTTCGAGTTACTAAGTCGAAATTCGAGATAACTATCAAAAGAAATAAAAGTGTACCTGGCCCTAATGCTCCTTCGTATGTATGGCATCCACCGTTTGACTCAGCGATTTCTGTTCTATCTCCAAAAACAAATTTACATTTCTAACGAAAATGTGTGATATTCTGCTTCTTTTTATATTCCAAACAATATATTGTGGTTGCTCGTACGGCGATTATAACGAGTTTTTTGTTGTCTGATTTGAGGTTTAGCGTCCGCGTCAACACTGTACACGTCATTTTGGAGACGTTCATCACGTGAACAAGTCCGTGATATAAAGCCCCCCCCCCCACCCCACCCCCCCCCTACACCAAACTTCATATATATCGAGAAAACTGGGGTTTGCGGGGTAAACATTATTTTCCTTATTTCTGCTCCAAGACATAGGTTGTGGGTACTCGTTAGAACCGGCTCGATGAGGCGGTTCTAACGAGCACCCTAAACCTATGTTGAAGTATAAATAAGAAGAATGTCACAAATTTTCATCAGAAAAATCGCCTTTTTGAGGTTTGAAAAATGAATTATATCACACGGATGTGTTATCGAAATGGCTTCCAGTTTCATGGGACTTTTACCCGACATTGAGATGAAATTACTTCTCAAGCCCTGTCGCCCAATGAAAACAATAGAGTTTATAAGCAGGGACGGTCCGACTCGCACCGCTTTGCTCTGGGCAGGCTTAGATACTCTGAGCTGTTTACCAGTACTCATGTGCGGCCGGTTTCAGCTCTGCGTGGAAGCATCATGCAGCCCATCTATTTCTTCAAGCCCCGATGGGCGGGGCAGGATTATAACGAGTATCCACAACCTATGATAAAGAAACATAATGTATATACCTATAAACTCCTTAATTTTTCACTATAGAATGAATTTGGGGGTGTCCAATACTATGGAACATGATTTAGGTAAAACTCAATTATGCAACATTGAGATTGCAATATGCAATTTTGATATTCTGTTATGCTATATTCAGTTACAATTGTGCAACACTGCCATTATGATATTCATTTTTGTAGGCTGCTTTTGAATTTGTGTAGTTTTCTTTCTGTTTCTCGTCCTATTTTGCAACTTGAAATTCCGCTTCTGCTTCTTCTAGTTCCCATTATTCTCGTTAAGTGGCGCTGTGATCGTTTTTCCGTAAACGTCCGCCTGTATTCGGCAGATACCAAAAAAAATCTGCAAGCGTATTGGGTGACACGGAGGAGTGAAAGAAACGAGAGAACTATATTTTTGGCATAAAACGGACGATTTGGGGACACTACACCCTTCCCGATAAAATCATTTACACATAATTTTTATTTTATATGTCAGACCAGGAATCAGCTTTGCTGTGTTTGTTTTGTGTCCAAGTTTTATCCTGCACGTAATCCCCGCGAGGGGTGATGCAGTATGAAAAGATAGAAATATATCGCAAATGTGTTCAGGCCATTGCACCTCTAAAATATAAATTTGTTGTAAATACTTATAATAATTTTGTATTGCACAGCAAGGCTCCTGTTCAATGTCAAATAGACCATTGTGAGACTGCTCCTTTATGATCACCTGAAAGCAAACATAGTTACAACTCTGCTTTCAGATGAGAAAACGACTCGCGTTCCCTCTAACATTTATCATCCAACGGAATTCTAAAACTAGGCATTTTGGATATGTTGTTTGATTTGATGATTAACGTCACTGTCAACACAGTATAGGTCATTTTGGAGACGTTGCTTCCACTTTTGTGGGACTTTTACCCGACACTGAGATGAAATGACATCTCAAAGCCCTGTCGCCCAATGAAACCAATAGGGTTTGTAAGCACCGCTTTGGCTCGGTAGACTTAGATCCTCTAAGCGGTTTGCCAGTACTGGTGTGCGGGTCAGTTTCAGTTCATGCAGCCCATCTATTTCTTCAAGCCCCGATGGCCGGGGGTCTGATTCCCTGTTTGATTTGTCACATGTTTATATAGATGTTCGTAACTGTTTGTGTTAAATGCATTCATTAATTTATAAGAAAATAGAAAACTATCTGACTTTTTATACTAGATTTTTGGCTTCAAGTGACAAAACGCAAAGGTTTCCACTTTTTTTGAGAAAAACACAACGCGCAGCAAATTCTTTCATACCGGAGTGCAGGTGGATAACCCGCACCTGCTACAATGTAACATATCAAGCGCTGGAAGCCTCTGTGGTGTAGTGGTTATTCTACTCGCCTCATTAACCAGGGATCGCAGGATCGACCCCAGCTTCTCCAGAATTTCGGATGAGTCATTTAAACCCAGGTCCCATCTCCGTATGACCTTAGCTGTTGTCGAGACGTAAAACTAAAAACGCACTCATACCAAGCGCATCCCACCATAAAAACACATCTTTATAATTCTTACCCCTCCCCCCCCCCCCCCCCCCAACACACACACACACACTTGATCCCCACTTTTATAGGGTAAAACTGGGATTTACATGAGTAAACATTATTTTTCTCATTTCTACTCCAAAATATAGATTGTGGGTACTCGTTAAAACCGCATCGAAGAGGCGCTTCTAACGTGTACCCAAAATGTATATTTTAAGCAACAGTCAGAAAAATATTATCACGACTTTTCATCTTACAATTTTTGTTGTTGTATTTTTCGGCGGTAAAATGTACAAATCTAATGCATCAAAAACATTTTTTTTTCTAGATTCTGTAAACTTTAATAATAAGTAAATAAATAAATAATTAATGTCGTTAAGTTCCGCCAGGTAAACCTGGGTACGCTGTACGCGGTCTAACTGTATTAAAACAAGAAGAAGAAAAAAACTTTGGTGTAGACCTAATACATGGAAATACATGTAAGTACAAAATGGTTTGGATTCAGCCACTCCATTTGCCAAATCGTTACATGTAGAACTTGAAGAAATATGTAGTAGGCTGGTTAAGACAGTCGCGACACTAGCTCAGCAAGGTTTTGCTGGCTGAAGACAGACGGACGGACGAACTGACAGACGACCAGCTAATATTTTCGCGTTGTGATTCTGTTGGATGAAAGCTATCCTGTCCCAGTCTAACTTATGAAGACAGACAGACAGACGGACATATGAATAGGACAGCTGTTGTTGTGACCATAGGTGCTTTTCTATGGTTGTGGGTCGGGGCTGAGAATGAGTAAGTACTGTTCATTTTAATGGATGAAGTATTTACATCAGAAGTACAATGGGAATTGGGGAACTAGATGTTGTTTTCCTATTTCCCCGTGTGGTCGGCTGGTGACGGCCCAGGGAACGAATCCATGGTGGTACCCCTATTCCCCGTTGCCGGTGAACAGAGAGACAATCGCTCGGCTACTGACTGAACTGGTTTGTAAGGTAACCGGGCGCTATAAGCACTTAGGGGCTACCCCATCGCTCAGCTACTCGCTGTGCGGACATATACATACTTCTATAATATCCAAACATTTGAGTTTTGAGTGAGGTTGCAATTAGTAAAAAATATCTTTATAAGTAACACCTCAGAAGGATCAGATTAATGAAAATTGTATGAATTAATCAATTTTAACAATAATTGCACATTTCAAATCCACGGATTCGGCACAAACTAATCCCTCATGGTAATTTATTTTAGTAAATGTTCAACGATAGAGTATTTTCCCCTTCGTCAAACAAGTATTAACTTTAAAATAAAAATCCTGTTTCTCATAAATATATCAATAAGGAACCGCGCTGTAAAACTTAATTTAAAGATGCAAACGTACACATTATTGTAAATATCCAAATTATTAAATAGCTGGATAAAATTTTTCGCTGCTGGCTTGAAATTGGCCCCTGGAAAAGCGAATGCGATCTTCTCAAACGGACGCTTGTCATCGGAAAAAAATACGGCAAATCCACGGACATTGCCTCAATGACTGGTACCGCGTCTAACCACAGCAGAATCGAAACTGAATAATGCAAAATAGGACGTCCAAATGCCATATTTAAATACAAAGGTCTCAAATTAGAATGTGCATGTTGCATATTCGAATAAAGTAGTAAGATATGGAAAGGTTCATAATGCAAAGTGCGGTTTCAACAATTCATATTGTAATTGCACATTGCATAATTGAGTTTTTACCTTAATACTGTTCCATACAATACATGGTCCTGTTATCATGCAGAGCTTTCGGTTCATACAAACTACAATTTCATCGTTTTCTATGTATTTCCTTCAAACCTGTACACATGTTAATTTTGTTAAGACCTACGTCTCTGAACATACAGCTACTACAGCCTGCTACAACTAATGCATTTTTTTCATTATTATTATATTTATTTTCAGTATAATTATTATTATTATTATTATTATTATTATTATTATTATTATTATTTGTTCAAAGTTTGAAAAGAAAAAAAAAAAAAAAAAAAAAAAAATAGCAATTTGATCCCCATTTATCACTTTATCAGTGACGTTTTTTTTTTCTTGTTTTTGTTTGTTTGTTTAATATTATTATTGTTTTTGTTTTACGGCCCTTTCAAGATTATTTAACTTACATCGAGCCGATCGTTACTCAGAGGTGGGCGAAAACCGGAGTTCCAGGAGAAAAAAAATATTACCTTTGGTTTCACAACTTGGCGTCTAACATGTGACCCGAGCCAGACTCGAACCACAGCGATGAGAGACCTAATGATTAAGAGTCAGCGCTCTTACCCACTCACGGTGGCGTTAAGACAGTTGTGTGCCTTGCGTTGAGGTTTACAAGTACATTGGGTAGTTTCATTATCTTTTCGTGTGTGTGTGTGTGTGTGTGTGTGTGTTCGGGTTTAACGTCGCTTTCAACAATTTTTCAGTCATATCACGACGGCGTCTGGTTGCGACAGGGAGCTCAATGCTCACTTTTAGAGTGCTGCCTCACTGAAGTATTATGTCCCAGACACATTACATGATACCACACCCAGTCACATTATCCTGACACTGGGTCGAACAGTCCTAGCTCTACTCCGTAAATCTGAGTGCCAAACGAGGAGCAGCTAGTACCATTTTAACGACTTTGGTATGTCGCGGCCCATTATCTTTTCGCAAGTATGTCATTCGCATATATGTAGAAAGTAAAATCGACATGACTATCTATATCCCACCAAACTGATGGTGCAAAAGAACATGCATTTACATCTTTGAATACGCCTTCGCCTTAAACCGAAACGGTGGTGCGTACAAACCGCCACTGAAGATAAGAAAATTCGGTGGATCTTACATGATGAATAAATAAATAAATAAATAAAAAATTAAATAATACACAACAAACTCAGTGAGTAAAATGTAACAAGTGTATGGATGCTCGTTTGAAGCATCCATATCCTAATATTTAAAGTGGAGTTTACAACGGGCCTCCATGGTCTATTTGTTAAGAGCGCTGACTCTTAATCATTAAGTCTCTCACCGCTGTGGTTCGAGCCTACTTGGGTCACATGGGAAATGCGAAGTTCTGCAACGGAGTGTCAGGTGGTGTTTCTCCGGGTACTACTGTTTTCACCTACTTCAACAATCAGCTCGAAATAAGTGAAAATATCTTGAACGGGCCGTAAAACCGAAAAAAAAAAAATTGGGGATTACAAGACCGTTTATAACAGGCGATTCTAACGAATAATAACCATTATACAGGGAATAGCGTGGTTTACAAAGATCTACACTGTTGATTGTTTTTCTGCTGCAAGTCACAGACTGTTGGTAAACCAAGTAAACCTCACTTTCAATAGAAAAAAAATGTGTTTGCCATGTATTTCCTCATTTCTGCTCAAAATAGAAACTGTGGCTGTCAGTAAATCAAACTAAGACACTATCACATATTTTCGCTAGATCTGGGACCAAGTAATTGTAAATTAGGTCCGTGGCTAGATGTGTGTCTTTTTCTGAGCCTTAAAAGTGTAGTAGTATCTGAAATTAATGATATGCTCTTAACCCTCAGAAACATGAAAACGTCACGGCTTTTCGCCTGAAAAAATGAGATTCATCCCAAAAAAGCCTATATAATATTGAGCCCCTTAAACCCTACTTTTTTGTAGTGTACATTATTTTTCTTATTTGTGCTCAAAACATAGAGTATGGGTACTCATTGGAACCGCCTTTGCACGGCAGTTCTAAGGAGTACCCACAATGTCTGTTTTGGCACAAATGTGAAAAATATCGGAATTTTGTATCTGGACATTTTCAGATTTGGTATTAAAATCTCAATATATTTGAAAGCCCCCGCCAATCGGGGCTTCAAGAAATAGATAGGCTGCATGATGCTTCCACGCAGAGCTGAAACTAACCGCACACAAGTACTGGTAAACCGCTAAGACGATCTAAGCCTGCCCGGGCAAAGCGATGTGAGTCGGTTTGTCCATGCTTATAAACCCTAATGGTTTCATTGGGCGACAGGACTTATGATGTCAATTCATCTCAATGTCGGATAAAAGACCCACAAAATTCGAAGCAACGTCTCCAAAATGACCTATAATGTGTTGACGGGGACATTAAACCTCAAATCAAACAAACATTTGAATAGGCGTGTTTTGAAGACCAAAACTTTCATCATGTTTACAAGTCCATATAATGAACATTCTTGTAAGCCCATATATTTCTTCAAGCCCCTATGAGCGGGGGCCGAGACTGCATCGTAATTCTACGGTTATTTTTCTTCAGTCCATATTCTCGATGTTTATAAGCATTTGGCATAAACATTGTGTGCATAACGTCCTTCTTCTTCTTCTTCTTCTTCTTCTTCTTCTTCTTCTTCTTCTTCTTCTTCACCCGCTTCTGAAATCAAATTACTAAACGCACTGGATGGTCAATTGTCCCTGCGTTTAGGCTGGAAAAGGGATCCTAAGCTTGAAACCATTTCGCTGATCCCTTAAATAGCTGTACTTTATTCGATCAGATGAGATTCTGATGAACCGCCGTATTCAATTGCGACTGATCTCAGCTTTTGTAAGAACTGTTCCCTCCCTGGTCTTAAGTGTTACTAGCTTAAGATTTAAGAGAGAGAGAGAGAGAGAGAGAGAGAGAGAGAGAAAGAGAGAGAGAGAGAGAGAGAGAGAGAGAGAGGGAGAGAGAGAGTTTTGTTTGTTTGTTTGTTTTGGAGTTTAACGGCCCAGTCAACACTATTTATGTCATTTTGAGCCGGTCAGTTTACCTATCAACACTTTCCTGGGCAGGCTTATACGTAAGCGGTTAACCAGTACAGTGCACATTCTTTCGCCAGAAACTGACAACTGCCCTTCTTGAATCAGCGGAAGGGAGAGAATGACCGTAGAAAAGATTTCATGATCAATCTCCACGAAAGAATGTTGCCGACCCCGGCGGGAGTCGAACCCGCGTCCTCCTGATCACCAGTCAGACGCGCATCCGACTGAGCCAATGAGGCCGACAGAGACAGAGAGAGAGAGAGAGAGAGAGAGAGAGAGAGAGAGAGAGAGAGAGAGAGAGAGAGAGAACGTTAACTAGTTTGAATAAATGGAATAAATGACCTTGTATACTGAGTAAAAACTGGGAAAATACATTTACTTTTCCTATCAACCGTATATTGTAAGCACTCAATCACTCAATCAGGCGGTTCAAACGAGAGCCCATGACCTTTGTAGAGTACAAAATTTCATCAGAAAAGTAACCGAGAATGAATTTTGTCGCCAGGATTTGTGGATTTGTCATCGTTATGTCACGAGAGAGAGAGAGAGAGAGAGAGAGAGAGAGAGAGAGAGAGAGAGAGAGAGAGAGAGAGAGAGAGAGAGAGAGAGAGAGACCCTCGCTTTTATTTGAGAAAACTGGGGTATACACTTTTTTCTTATTTTCTGCTCCGAAACTGGGGCACAACTGGTGTGTTTGGGTGAGGCGAAGGTGTCTTGTTTATCTTGCCACTGGAGCGTCCGGTCGGCCTAGAGCTGGACAGGTATGCTGTGTTTTCAGTAGGTAAGAGTAGAGGACTAGAGCACACACCCATTCATTTCCATTTTTCTCCTCCGGCCTTCACTTTCAGCTTCTGTACTGTCGCTTCTGTCTCTGTTCTCCATTTCCCTGGGAGACGACATAAAACGACTTACAAGGGATGACGTGTCGTTTAACCCAAACACCATCAAGACAAAGGTTGTGGATACTCGCAAGAACCGACTTATTGTATTCGAGTTTAACGGCCCAGTCAACACTTTTAAAGTCATTTTGAGCCGGTCAATTTACCTATCCGGCAGGTTTATACGTAAGCGATTAACCAGTACAGGTTTGCTTTATACCCATTCCATCAGTCATGTGTTAGGAATATCCGTAGAAGCCCCAGCTTGAACAGCGAGAAGAACAGTTTGCAATATTTATATTATTTTCCCCTTTTTGGGTCAATTGTTTTTGGCGAACACTGTACACCCAGATCAGACAACGTAAAATGCAGCGTCTGCTCGGCCGACTGTTCATGCCAAAATACTGGTTATTAAGGTATAAGAGTGCTGTCAGTTTAATGATATATTATGATCTATAATTTATTTTCTATGATCGAAAAGTTATACGGTTTCAGTGATCCTTTTCAAAATTTTACAGACGTCATTCTGATTTAATTTCAAAATTCAGTGTTGGACTTAAATCTCTTCTGCGACAAGGTTTATCGGAACTCCAATTTTATAGTGATTTAGTATATAAATTCAGAAAAATATATAATTGCAATGACTTCAGCACCCAATTGCGTGAAATCATTCTTCGATATAAAAAGATATTTTTGAGTACAACATAAATGTTATACGACAGACTGGATGCATGGTAGTTAACCCAATCACGGTTGACAACTTTGCACGCCGGTGGATCGGGCCTCAGAGGTTCCAACGTAAAGGCTTACTGAGAAGTAGAGAGAATTTAATTTTATGTAATGCTTGTTGGTGCCTGATGCTCTGTCTCTGGTCGGGCCCATAGGAGTCTAACTGTAGTTTTTCTTTTGCTCCAGCATTTCAGTTTCTTCTTGCTGTCGAGTACTCACCGTTGTTTCATCTCTGTGGTTGTTCTCGGAGATGTTGCACTGATGCGTTAGGAGGCATTCATTCGGACTGAACAAATTATTTGTCTACATGGCATTGCGGCCGCGTAAAATCGATTTAAGCCCCCCAGTAAGAGAAATTGCCCTGACCGTTCCAACGCGGTGCTTCTGTTTTGGATTATTATTCTTATACTCCATCTGCATGTACATGTTGCTGGTGTCGTTTTGGTTTTGGATAGCTGATTGCCCTTGTTCACAGCCGGCCAACCGGAGTTCATCCGTTGGTTAATATTTCAGTTGTTCTGTGCTGTATTTGACTAAACCGTGACAGAAGTAAGGGCGAGGATTGCGACAATTAAGCTCCGAAGTGGCATTCTGTTCACTGACCGTTCCAATGCGGTTCTTCTGTCGCGGTTTACATTTTGTCATGGTTTGTCTGAGTATTTTTTTGTATTTTTTTTTTTTTTTTGTTAGCCAATTGGCCATTTTGTTGGAAAGTGAATGTCCATTTGGCTTTCCGCTATTGGTGTTTCCATTAGGGTCTAGTTATTTCATGTTGTTTTTTGTTATTTGCTTAGGAGCTATGGGTTAATTGCATCGATTCCTGATCACTGCCTTCACTTCTATTTAATAGAAGCCTCCGTGGTACAGTGGTTACGCTACTCGCCTTGTAAACCAGGGATCGCAGGATCGAACCCGGGCTTCTGCAGACATTCGGATGAGTCTTTAAAACCGAGGTCCCGTCTCCGTATGACCTTGGCTGTTAGTGGGACGTAATTTTTAACTCAAACACTCACTCAATTCTATTTATTGATGATTGTTTTGATTGCAGTTAGTACAGTCCTGGTTTTTCATTTTGGAATGGGTCAGTTTTTGAAGTAAATGACGGTATGTCTATGTTTGTTTGAAATAGATGACAATATTCCTACACAGAATGTACAATCTACCGTTTTAAATTAACCCTTTTGATCCCAGTCCATGTTACATCGTAATAATAAGCTTGCCTCTCGGAACAGCAAGAAAGGTAATCCCTTACAACCCTGAAACCCGGTACAGATACTTATGCAAACAGTGTAAATCCTGACGGGATGGCACTGAGCAATTTTATCAGGATATATGTTGCGTACCATTGAGCTAGACGCCATATTTAGTAAAATGGGCGTACCCAACTTCATTGATGGAAGAGTTCACTCGAGAATCTCACGGATGGGCGGATTTGAGGGTAAAGAAATCAAAGCATTGGCAGCACTGTTTGGCCGATTGACTCAGAGGGCATTTTGTGTAAAATGTCCGTGAACTTGGACTTTTTCGGTATACCCTTCGGTTCTTGTTCCTTATGCAAACAATGTAAACCCTGATCAGACGCCACATTCTGTGACGTCTGATCTGGTCTACACTGTTTGCCAAACCAAACACATGATTCCAGTCCAGATTTTACAGATAACTCTTTTACATGTACGCAGCCATCTGGCGTCATAGTGGAACAAATAACACGGCTTGTTTTAGGTCGATTGGATTGTCAATCGACCCTAAGTTGCTAAGCCGAAAAGCTTTTCCCTGCTAAAGTACACGTGGCTATCACAGACTTGTCGGAATAACAATTTTATCGAAAATATCCGCAGTGAGATCAGAGGGTTGCGTAAGATAGTTATATTGGAATCAAAGGTTTGGCTTGACAAACAATCTAGACCGAGACCAGACGCCACAGAACGCGGCATCTGATCAACATCTGATCAACATAATTTTAAGGTTAAAATAAACAGTTTAAATCACAGTTTAGGCCTATTTCTCCGATCTACATTCGGGGGCAATCGACCCACCACCAGTACTCCCAGTGTTTGATTTTTATACGCCCCGTTTTGAAAAACAAAACACACACACACACGCACACGCACACACACACATACACACACACAGAGGATAACTTCATGCAACATTATAGGAATATGTATGAGGTCAAGACGATGTGTCGCACACAAGAATGATTGTCCCGCCTGTCTTAGCTGCCAAGTTATGCCCCTATGGTTATTTTTATAAACATTCTTGTACGCATCATAACTCAGTAACCGTTAGGGTTGTCTTCATGCAACTTTATAAGAACATGTATTTGGCCACGACAATGTGTCGCGCGCAAGACCTAGGCTAGTACCTAAAAGGTCAAGGTCATTCCTAGAGGTCAAAGGTAAAAAGGTGTCTTTCTTTTGCGCATGTTGAATAACTTTGTTATTCCTATTTTCGTTCTTTTCGGCGATAAAATTTACAATCTGTTTGTATAGGCATGTTTTCGTTATGAGTATTATTATAGTAGTTTTGCATGTAGTATATGTGCACATACTTAACTCTCAGAATAAATAGAAGTGAAGGCAATGATCTGGAATCGATATATTTAGCCCACGCCTCCAATCAGAGACACCAAAGGGAAAGAAACACAGACATAAAATAACTAGACCAAGAAACCAACAGTTAGACTCTGATGGACCCGACCAGAGACAGAGCATGAGGTGCCAACCGACATTGCAAGAAAGTAAATTTAAAGTCTAAATTTAATAGATTGTGGAAACACACGGTGTTCTGTTTCTAAAGACAACTGATAAATAGCAGTATATCTTCAAATTAACCATTTAGAGCGCTGTGGTGCAGTGCTAAAGCATTGAATTTGTGATCGAGAGGTAGCCGGTTCGATCCCTGCGAGCATCTTTCTTTTCCGATCCACATTGCTTAGTATACTGGTTTCTTTGAGAAGGCTGCGTTCTTTGATTGTGACCTTTCCTTACTAGTTCTACCCAGGAAGGGTATTGTCCGAACGATTTCCAGACACTTCGGCCCCACTACCACCTCGGCCCCTAGATAGGTCGGCCCAAAACCAAGTCGGCCCTAGACACCTCGGCCCTAGTCACCTCGGCCCTAGACACCTCGGCCCCATTGTCACCTCGGCCCATAGACATCTCGGCCCCAGAGACACCTCGGTCCCACTTTTGAAATATGTTAGGGTAAGGGCATTTATATCATGTTAAAATCGACCCCGCTCATCGAGACTTCAAGAAACCGACAGTCTGTGGCATGAGTACTGGTAAATCGCTTAGGGGTTCTAAAGTGGTGGAAGTCGGACCTTTCATACCTATAAACCAAATTGGTTTCATTGGGCTGCAGGGCTTGAGATGTCATTTCATCTCGATGTCGGGTAAAAGTCCCACAAAATTGGAAGCAACGCATCCAAAATGACCCGGAGACAGTGTTGATAGGGGCGTTAAACGTCAAATCTAACAAACAAAAAATCATGTTAACAAGCCCGTGTAATGGACACCCCTCTAAACTCCAGTTTATATGGGGAAAACTGGGGCTCATAGGGGCGTACATTATTTACATCACGAAGACACGCCTTTATAATTTTGACCCCCCTTGAACCCCACTTTTATATAGTAAAACTTCTTATTTTTCTTATTTCTCCTCTAAAATATGAATTATGGGTACTCGTTAGAAACGCCTCGATGAGGCGGTTCTAACGAGTACCCACAATCTATATTTTGAGCAGAATAATACAAAATATCACATTTTTTTCTCTTATAATGTTCGTTTTTTTTCAGCGGTAAAGTTTACAATGCATTTATATATATAGGCGTGTTTTCGTAATTCTTTTTTCTGCTCCAAGATACAGGTTGTGTCTTCTGGTTAGAACCGTCTCAATGAGCAGGACTGATCAGAATGCGTCTGTGACAACCTTTAATCACAATTAGTTTAACATTAATCTATGTTTATGCAAACTAGTCATTTCTTAGATCCCTTTCATATAAGTTAACAGGTCTATGCGATAAACCATCTGTTTGAGAACGATTGGACCAATATCAAAGATTTATGTTTTCGAGCAGAAGTAAGAAAATTTAATATAATTTTTATCAGCTTTTCGTTACATAATTTTGGTTTCACGGAATCTTCTATTAAGTTGTTAGGAAATAAGATCAAATTATTTTATTGCTATTTTTATTTAATATACAAAAAAATAACCAATGGGACGTTTATAATAAATATAACAACGCATACACGACAGTTTCAGGTTAACATAGTCTATTACAACAAGAAGACACTCTGAAGGAAGCTAATCCCCCTTCAACCGTGAGGTTGAGCTTGAGTCAGCATCATTAAAAGTGGGGTTTGGCGGGTTGTTCTAATTGTAATTATTTGATACCTATAGTCAATGAGTCTTTTCTACAAAAATACGGGCCATGAAGTCTTTGCACTCAGTGAACATCCAGATCCATCTGATCTGGATCTACACTGTCATTCAGTTTGCGAATTTTAAATGAATACATTATACATGTATCAAGTAATTTGTGGGGCTGATAGTCAGAAATATGACTAATAAATAAATAAATAAATAAATAAATAAATAAAGTATACAGTATACTTGTTACTGTCCGTCTTTAAATATGAGCTGATATGGCAATCAAATATAGGAATTTCTTAATGTGTGAAAATTGATAATAATGAGAACATACAAAAATACGAGCAGTGAAGACTTTGTACACAGTGCACATCCAGATCTACACTGATTGTCACTAATATATACATATTGTATACATGTATCAAGTAATTTAAGTGGCAGAAATGTGACTAATAAACATATAAATAAATAAATAAAGTATACAATATATTCGTTACTGTCCTTCTTTAAATATGAGCTAAAATGACTATCAAATGTGTGAAAATTGATAACAATGATCTGTTTATTGGGGAAAAGGGATTTAGTAACGCAAGGTTATTTATTGAGCTTCACGCTTTACTAATTTAAGTCAATAATTGTTCTTGTAAAACGTCCAGATAAATAGTGTACTAACCTGAAATTCATTAACCCTTATCGCGCTGAACACGATAATCCTTATCTTTGTAAACAGTGTAGGTCCTGATCAGATTGCTTCTGCCCTCTGAACCGGATCCGCACCGTTTTTCATGCAGTTTTGAATTGCATGCATGCATTATATTAATTGGTTTACTTACGAGGATAGTTCTAGTTCAGCGAACCTGAACACTGTTAATTACCTAATAAATAAATTGTTTGTTTGTATTAGACTTCACTTTTCCTGGGCAAGCTTATACGTAAGCGGTTAACCAGTACAGTGTACATTTTTTTTTCGCCAGAAAGTGACAACCGCCTTCTTGAATCAGCGGAAGGGAGAGAATGACCGTAGAAAATATTTGATAATCAATCTCCACGAAAGAATGTTGTCGACCCCGGTAGGTACATTGTATCGAACCTGCGTCCTCCTGATCACCAGTCAGGCGCATATCCGACTTAGCTACCGAGACCGGATAAATAAATAATTTAATAAATAAATAAATATGTTAGCAAAAATAAGATTATCCCCATCATCACCATGATTGACGAAACCGAGGAATGTTTTTTTTTTTTTTTTTTGGTTTTACGGCCCTATCAAAATTATTTCACTCATATCGAGCCGATCGTTAATCAGAGGCAGAGGTGGGCGAAAATCGGAGTACCCGGAGAAAAACCACCTGACCTACCGTTGAAGAACTTGGCGTCTCACATGTGACCCGGGCCATACTCATACAGACGCCAGATTCATAGTGGGGGTTAAAACCTGTACAGTTGATACCTATGAGGTTTATTCCGTAAATTGTTGTGTTTTGGGGTTAAAAATGTGGTATTATGGGGTTAGTGGCTGTACAAATCTACATTGTGGGGTAAAATACTCCATATAGTTAACATGGGGAACCCCTGAATGTACGTCTCGTAAGAATGTCCGAAATACGTCCGTACGTCTATCCCTCAATCCATCCATCCGACGATCCATCCAGATTTCCATCCAATTAAAAAGGATAATTTGGTTTCATATTCTTATTGAAATTTATTTAAAAAGTATTTTAGAGGTGTGAAATATGATCTAAAGAGCAGAAAAGTAAAAAAAAAAAAGAGCCTGTCATTATACTAATCTTAAAAGAATGCCGCAATGCATTTAGAATTATATATTGAAATAAAAGAGGGGAATTTCCAAATGTATCTTCCATTCTTCTTAAATGGGCATATAGATTTTCTTTTTAGTAACGTTATAATATATAATAAATCTATATAATATAGGTTCACATATTTGTGGCTCCCTATCAAAATAATCAAATCAGCAATAAAATAAACAAAAACCTCATCGGGCATCCAACCCGAAGCCCCGTGAGAAGCAAAGTGTGGTCGAAGTGTCTAGGTATATGTGGCCGACGTGTCTAGGGGCCGAGGTGTCCAGGGGCCGACCCGTCTAGGGTTTCAATTTTATGTGGGGCCGAGGTGGTTTTGGGGCCGAGGTGTCTAGGGGCCGAGGTGGTTTTGGGGCCGAAGTGTCCTGTTACCGTCCGAACCTACATAGACATGGTTTCGACCAAAAAGGGTAAGAGATGCCTGAAAATACTCGAGATCGTATACTAAAAATATTCATTGACCCAAAATTATTATAAGCATAGACCAAGTTACTATTACTGATTTGAAAGAAATCCAGTCAAACCATTTATGGACTATAGCAGCTTTAATTTTATCGCTGTAAGGTGTCAACGTGTTGCGTAATAGGGTTATCTATAGACTCTGGGTTGGACATGGCAAACACCCGGCGTCCGATCAGAGCCTACATATTTTGCTTACAGTACAGGAATAGAAGGGCCAGGCGCCGCAAAACGCAGGATATGATTAGGGTCTACACTTTGCCTGAAAACTGGAATTTAAAAGTCTCAGTCCCAGGCTATTTTCCCAGCATACAGCCAGAGAAAATTGACCCACCAGTACTCTCATTGCTTTGATTAAAACAATTGCTTACAACTATGGGGTATCTAACACTATTGTCAAAAAAGTCGTTTTACTCAGGTAGCAAACCACTATTCCAAGCTGTCGGCCAGACTCGGACGCGCAGCGGACGAAGTTTTTTGAGCCGTAACAAATAGTACACTTTGCAACCCTTCTCTTTTGTGTTATCTCTGCATTGTGACTTGCCAAAGAATAATTTGAAGCTGGTTTCTATAGCTTGTACACTGTACAGCCAATGTAGTGGCTATGTAAACAAATCCTACCCCACCCACTTCTGCTGCTTTTTTTAACCGTTTTCTGCTGTTTTCAAGGGAGCCCTGGCAGAACACTGCATTTGCAAGGACAATTGTCAGCATTCAGCTCTATTGTACACCTACCAAAAATGAAAGGAGGCTAGAAATTGACCCCTGCCAGCCGTCTACTTTTTTAGCAATATCCAAATCAAGTCAGACAGCTATTTTAAACAGAAAGTGTAGCGATAAATTCGTATAGCAGTAGTTTCGTATTTTCAGTTACATCCCTTGATATCCAGGTCATGTGACCATGAATTAATTCATATTTCTCCACAATGACACAAAAACAATACACTGAATTCAAGATATTGCTTTCATAATTGCCAAACAGTATTTAGACACTGAATTTGATCCCTACCCTTACTTATGAAGAAATTTCCCCATGTGCACAGGCTGGAAACTGTGTACTGCTACCTTTAAGACAAATATGACTTTTCTCAAAAGTGTCAAATTGGTAGTAATTCCACCTTATTATGATGAGTTTAATTGTGGAATCAAAGAAAAACAGTAATAATAGCCATTATTAGCTCACAACACAGCTGCTAGCAGTCAATCTCAGCTGAGAGAAGCTGTAAATACCCCAGCATACAAGACACAAATACGGGCCTCTGTGGCCTAGTGGATAGAGAGCTGACTCTTAATCATTAGTTCTGTCAAGGTTGTGGTGGGGAGCCTGCCCCGGGTTACACGATGTGATACACCAAGTTCTGCAACTGGAGGTCAGGGTGTTTTTCTCCGGATACTCCGGTTTTTGCCACCTATGATGCAAAATCAGCTCGATATCAATGAAATAATCTCGAAAGGGCAGTAACCCCCACCCCCCCCCCCCTTGCAAGAAAACCAAACAAAAACAAAAAACAAGACACAATTATTTTACGCGTTGAGTTGTTTATAGTAATTTATAATAAAAAATGACTCTCTTTCTTGCAAACAGTGAGGGCCCTCATCATACGCACCAATTTAGGCTGACGACTGATGTGGGCGTGCACTATTTGCCAGTGTCTTGGTTTGGGATTTCCTGTTTAAAATAGGCTAACAACAGTTGGTTACCTGTAACTATTTGTTACGGCTCAAAAAACCTTGT
This sequence comes from Lucinisca nassula, assembly GCA_963580285.1. Lineage (NCBI taxonomy): Eukaryota > Metazoa > Mollusca > Bivalvia > Lucinida > Lucinidae > Lucinisca > Lucinisca nassula. The sequence goes on from OY757010.1 coordinate 107,891,484, forward strand.
CCGCTGCGCATCAAAGTCTCGCTGACAGCATGGGCTACAGTGCTTTGCGACTGTTGAACACTATTTCAGTAATATGGCTTTTTAAACTGAAAATGAGAGAAAATTAATCATTTAAACTCTATCGTTTGCACACGAAATGCCCAAAATATTGGTCAAAATGGGTTCTATCACCTTTAATTTAAGATTGAATAAGCTTTGACAGCACCAAAATGAATAACAAACATCTAGACTAAAATTCTGATTTTGGAGTTGTCTCCCTTGCCTCAGACCCTACCTGTAGGCTTACATACAAATTTCAGTTTTATGACCCAATTTCATCAGAAACAATGGTGTTTTTGTCTAAATATTGATTCCGGTAAAGGAGTAGATGACAAAGATTGTCCTAAATGGCACTTTGAATTTTGACATATTGGTTAATGGTAGCAAACCACTATTCCAAGCTGTCGGCCAGACTCGGACGCGCAGCGGACGAAGTTTTTTGAGCCGTAACAAATAGTACACTTTGCAACCCTTCTCTTTTGTGTTATCTCTGCATTGTGACTTGCCAAAGAATAATTTGAAGCTGGTTTCTATAGCTTGTACACTGTACAGCCAATGTAGTGGCTATGTAAACAAATCCTACCCCACCCACTTCTGCTGCTTTTTTTAACCGTTTTCTGCTGTTTTCAAGGGAGCCCTGGCAGAACACTGCATTTGCAAGGACAATTGTCAGCATTCAGCTCTATTGTACACCTACCAAAAATGAAAGGAGGCTAGAAATTGACCCCTGCCAGCCGTCTACTTTTTTAGCAATATCCAAATCAAGTCAGACAGCTATTTTAAACAGAAAGTGTAGCGATAAATTCGTATAGCAGTAGTTTCGTATTTTCAGTTACATCCCTTGATATCCAGGTCATGTGACCATGAATTAATTCATATTTCTCCACAATGACACAAAAACAATACACTGAATTCAAGATATTGCTTTCATAATTGCCAAACAGTATTTAGACACTGAATTTGATCCCTACCCTTACTTATGAAGAAATTTCCCCATGTGCACAGGCTGGAAACTGTGTACTGCTACCTCAGCTCTAACAAAAGTTTGTCTTCACAAATTAAATGCATAAGAAAACAGAAGACATGTTTTGTTTCTTTTTATGGTTTAACTGTAGTTCTGTTCCGAAGTTAGCAGACATATGTGCGAGCTTTTACGTCTCTTACCAGACTGCGGGTAGAAGTTGTATGGATACTAATGCCTGGACGGGACATGCAATGTGCTAACAAGATAATATCTTCTGCGCACAACTTAATATCTCGTGCGCACAAGATATTATCTTGTGCGCACAACATAGATCTTGATCAGACAGAATTATATTTTGTGCACTTAGCTTGTTTGTACAAGATAATATCTTTAGCCATGGCCTTTGGTTCCTCGGTGCTTTTTTAAACAACACACATTGAACATCGGTCTTTTGTCGGGGTTTAAGTATGGATTTCTACGTTCATACGTATTATAGGGTTGAAATATCGCTTTATGGTTGAATATTAAAATTGTAATGTTCCCGAATCATTTTGTCCCCTAAAGGGTTTCCTTGGAGGTTCTTCTGTCGTGGTTTATTAAAGTCATGATGAGTATAGTTCGTCTTTGAATGAAAAAACATTCCTGGTTGATAGTTATATCCCGATTGTGTGTCGCGGTTGATATTCATATGTGGTAACATTTTTCTCCATCACCCTCTCATACGCGATCTTCGTAAAATATATTATAAAACAGATATTAATCTGCGTAAAAAAGTGAGAAGGCGGTCAACTCTTGTTTTTCCTTTTACTAAAAATATGTGTTTTGAAATGATACGGGATGACTAAAATCAACCCTTACATAACGATGCATGTGGATATAAAAGGTGAGGTGAGAAGAATTGGATATTGCACGACCCGCAGAAAAAGCGACCGACTCTTGTCGGTTGATTTTCTAAGAGTGCCCTAAAATCGCCGTGTCATTCTGTCATTCGGTCAATCGGTCATTCTGTCAGTCAGGCTGTCTGTCCGTCCGTAAACCGTTTGTGAAAATTGGTGATAGTGTCTTAACCGCTTAGAATATTTAAACATTTTTTGGTATACTGATAGATATCAATAAGATCTAACCAATGAACTTGCGAAATATTACATTCCATTTAGTATAGCCTCGCCGAGGCGAAAAATGTAAAACATTTCGAACTGCTTCTCCTCGGAAACCTTTGGGCCGATTGAAGTCAAATTTCATATGGAACCTCTATGGGATGGGGGAAACCAAAATTTGCTCATGGAGTCCAGGTCACATGACCAAAATGGCCGCCAAGCCATATATGGTCCGTCTGTCTGTCCGTCCGTAACCCGTTTGTGAAAATTGTTGTAGTGACTTAACCGTTCGGAATATTGTAACAATTTTTGGCATACTGATAGATATCAATGAAAACTAACCAATGAACTTGCGAAATATTACATTCCATTTAGTATAGCCTCGCCGAGGCGAAAAGTCCGTAACCCGTTTGTGAAAATTGGTGATAGTGTCTTAACCGCTTAGAATATTTAAACAACCATTGGTATACTGATAGATTTCAATGAGATCTAACCAATGAACTTGAGAAATATTTAATTCCATTTAGTATAGCCTCGCCGAGGCGAAAAATGTAAAAAATTTCGAACTGCTTCACCTCGTTTGTGAAAATTGGTGATAGTGTCTTAACCGCTTAGAATATTTAAACAATTTTTGGTATACTGATAGATATCAATGAGATCTAACCAATGAACTTGCGAAATATTACATTCCATTTAGTATAGCCTCGCCGAGGCGAAAAATGTAAAAAATTTCGAACTGCTTCTCCTCGGAAACCTTTGGGCCGATTGAAGTCAAATTTCATATGGAACCTCTATGGGATGGGGGAAACCAAACTTTGCTCATGGAGTCCAGGTCACATGACCAAAATGGCCGCCAAGCCATATATGGTCTGTCTGTCTGTCCGTCCGTAACCCGTTTGTGAAAATTGTTGTAGTGACTTAACCGTTCGGAATATTGTAACAATTTTTGGCATACTGATAGATATCAATGAAAACTAACCAATGAACTTGCGAAATATTACATTCCATTTAGTATAGCCTCGCCGAGGCGAAAAGTCCGTAACCCGTTTGTGAAAATTGGTGATAGTGTCTTAACCGCTTAGAATATTTAAACAACTTTTGGTATACTGATAGATTTCAATGAGATCTAACCAATGAACTTGAGAAATATTAAATTCCATTTAGTATAGCCTCGCCGAGGCGAAAAATGTAAAAATTTTCGAACTGCTTCACCTCGGAAACCGTTGGGCCGATTGAAGTCAAATTTCATATGGAACCTCTAGGGGATGGGGAAAACCAAAATTTGCTCATGGAGTCCAGGTCACATGACCAAAATGGCCGCCAAGCCATATATGGTCTGTCTGTCTGTCCGTCCGTAACCCGTTTGTGAAAATTGTTGTAGTGACTTAACCGCTTAGAATATTTAAACAATTGTTGGTATACTGATAGATATCAATGAGATCGAACCAATGAACTTGCGAAATATTACATTCCATTTAGTATAGCCTCGCCGATGCGAAAAATGTGAAATTTTTTGAACTGCTTCTTCACGGAAACCGTTGGGTCGATTGAAGTCAAATTTCATATGGAGCCTCTTTGGGATGGGTGGAACCAAACTTTGCTCATGGGGTCCAGGTCACATGACCAAAATGGCCCGCGCCAACCATATATGGTCTGTCTGTCTGTCCGTCCGTAACCCGTTTGTGAAAATTGGTGATAGTGACTTAACCGCTTGGAATATTTAAACAATTTTTGGCATCTAACCAATGAACTTGCGAAATATTACATTCCATTTAGTATAGCCTCACCGAGGCGAACAATGTGAACATTTTCGAACTGCTTCTCCTCGGAAACCGTTGGGCCGATTGAAGTCAAATTTCATATGGAGCCTCTATGGGATGGGGGAAACCAAAAATTGCTCATGGGGTCCAGGTCACATGACCAAAATGGCCGCCAAGCCATATATGGTCTGTCTGTCTGTCCGTTCGTAACCCGTTTGTGAAAATTGGTGATAGTGACTTAACCCCTTGGAATATTTGAATAATTCTTGGCATACTGATAGATATCAATGAGATCTAACCAATGAACTTGCGAAATATTACATTCCATTTAGTATAGCCTCGCCGAGGCGAAAAATCCGTAACCCGTTTGTGAAAATTGGTGATAGTGACTTAACCGCTTGGAATATTTAAACAATTTTTGGCATACTGATAGATATCAATGAGATCTAACCAATGAATTTGCGAAATATTACATTCCATTTAGTATAGCCTCGCCGAGACGAAAAATGTGAAAATTTTCGAACTGCTTCTCCTCGAAAACCGTTGGGCCGATTGAAGTCAAATTTCATATGTAGCTTCTATGGGATGGGGCTAACCAAAATTTGCTCATGGGGTCCAGCTCACGTGACCAAAATGGCCGCCCAGCCATATATGGTGTGTCTGTCTGTCCGTCCGTAACCCGTTTGTGAAAATTGGTGATAGTGACTTAACCGCTTGGAATATTTAAACAATTTTTGGCATACTGATAGATATCAATGAAAACTAACCAATGAACTTGCGAAATATTCATTCCATTTAGTAGAGCCTCGCAGAGGCGAAAAATGTGAAAATTTTAGAACCGCTTCTCCTCGTTTTTAGTTAAAGTCTACTTTTGCTTTATATCATCCTGAAACGGTGGCTCTACAATTTATATAAGATACGGGGTGTCTCAATTTCACCGTTTTTATACCCCAATCACAAAGTGGGGAGGGGCATATAGTTTGCCTTTGTCCGTATTATATGCGTACGTACGTACGTCGGTACGTCACATTTTGTAGTACTATTACTGCCTCCGAAATTCTTCCTACAGTATTTGATGCAGGGCATTGAAACTTGCAACACTTTTAAGACACATTGAACATGTGCATAAAGGAAACAGGATCCTGATCCAGCCCCTTATTTCAGAATTATGTCTCCTTGAAAAACTTAACCATTTTGGCCATATGTGTAGACTGGGAGGTTAAATAGTAAAGTCCGTGTTTCCGCAACTCCTTCTACAGTATTTGATGCAGGACATTGAAACTTGCAACACAGTTCAGACATGCATTGAACATGTGCATTAAAGAAACAGGATTCTAAACAGGAAACAGGATCCCCGCCTAATTACCGAATTATGTCCCCTAGAACGACAATTATTTTGGCTAAATCAGGATGTTAAATATATACTGTGCTGTTCGTGTCCCCACCTACAGTATTTGATGCAGGACACTGAAACTTGTAACACAGTTCAGACATGCAATGAACATGTGCATAAAGGAAAGCCTGGGAAGGCTTTGTTCTTCTAAGTGATGTGATGTGTGGGGTTTATGTCTAAAAACATCTAGGGTCATACGGAGACCGGACCTCGGTTTAAAGTCTCGTTAAATGTTAATGCAAATTAAGATTGGACGACACCGCATGTTTGTTTCTTTTTGGATATGAACAGCCTGGACAACACTATCCAGGCTCCGAGGTTATAAATATTTGTTCATGCTCAACTCACCTGAGCATGAAATTGGTCCTGCTCACAAATTTTAAAATTTGTGATCAGGACAAATAGCATTCTCTGCTATCCGAGAAAGGAAAATCGCTCAACTTCTTAGTATTTTAATTTTTATGAGCACCACAAGTTTCATGCTCAGCTCAGCTGAGTTGAGCATAAAAAAGTTTTATAACCTGGGGGACAGGTCACCTTCTTCCTGAGCAGGCTTTCGAAATGCATATAAATATATACATTATATATATTTCATAGTCGTTTTGGTGTGCTGATGAAGCGTAAAGTAGCTGGTCTACCCCCGCAAAAAGGTAAATGAATATGAAAACTTCACATTTTTTTCAGTTCTATGGTGTTTTGTTTGTTTTAGATGAGCTTTAACGTCCCTACACTATTTAGGTCTTTTGAGGCGCTCTTCCAATGTTGTAAGACTTACCGGATATTGTCGAACCCTGCTGTCCAAACAGACTGTTCACATGCAACGTCAAAACTTTATTTTTCTGAGAAATAGTAATAAAAAGAAAGAAAATAAAACATATTTGAAATTGACGCCGGCAAACGTCCAGATTGGCAGTTAAGGGCCCCGTCACACTCAGACAAAGACCTCAAAGACCGCACTGCGTTCTTAAAACTGAAACTACGCAGGGAGAACGGGATGAAATGCAGGAAAAACTGCAGTTTTCAAGTTGGTTCTACGTCCTTACTACGCCTATGTCAGGATGCAACTGCGTCTAAAACGCACCAGCTACGTTTTGTCGCGCGCTTGATCAGGCAAACACCACGTCCTTTGCGTTTTTACTACGTTTGTACTACGTTCTTCCCAAGACCTTTGAGACAACACCACGTGCTTAGTGCGCGTTTACCACGTTCTCACTGTGCCTTTCAAGATGTTATAAATTAGCTTAAATTCTTAGCTCTGCCATCAGTCTGTCATAATGGCCAAATTGAAATCGTCTTTCAACCGAAAGCCAAAGGCGCACCCAGCAAGATCTAGGTTGCCTTCTATTCCTTCCCCGTCTTATCCTCCTTAATAACACAAGGGCAGTCTGTGCATCAAGCAGAGTTTGGTTGTCTTGGAACAACGGATACTGCAGAAGAACGTTTTGATTCTGTGTGTTCATGACAAAAGTTGAAACACAAGTGAAAATGAGAGAAACTCGGTGAAGTATTTATACTAAATTGCTTGACGTGACATGGACGCTATGAGAACTTGCTGCAAACGTAAAACGGACGTGTTAAGCACCGAACGAACGTGTAACAAACGTAATGTTGTCTTATACAACGTGGAATGAACGTACTTTTGCCTTTGCAGAAACGTGGAACGGTCGTGGTGGGTACGCGATTGACGTGGCATGAACGTCGTATGAACGTCGTATGAACGCACTGAAATCTTTTCCGTCCATACCAGGTTTGTACTACGTCAATATAGACTATATTAGGTTCATGTTCCGTTGGTACTACGTAAATGCCGTTGTTTCCATGTCCTTACTGGGTCCTTACTGCGTCCTTATTCGATCACGCACTCGCCACGTTTTTTTTTTTTAACATGTTTAAAAATCATCCACGTCAGCCAAGACCATAAAGATCGCATCACGTCCTTATCGGTTTCTACTGCGTTCCCTCTACGTCGTACAAGTTCTTACTACGTCGGCCCGGTTTTACATTGACGCAGTGGGAACTTGGTCTAGTGTGACTGGGGTTTAAAGGGGGTAAGCCAACATTTGAAACCTCATATTTCTTTCCCGTAAATTCGTACAGGAAAGGACAGATGAATTGGCATGCCTTTTAAAATTATACCCTTTAATATTATAGAGAGGAAGACAGCATTTGAAAAATATTGCCCGCCCGCTAAGGTGTAGTCACCCACATCCTATGTTTGAGACCAAAAATAAGGAAAATACGGTATTGGTATTCCCATGCAAACTCTCCTTGTACTTAAAGTGGGGTTTACAACGGACCCATTAGTCTTGGTGGGAAAATCGATATCTCCTAATGTCAGAGTCTCTAACTCTGCGGTTCGAGCCTAACTCGTGTCACGTGAAATGTCAACGGAAGGTCAGGTGGTGTTTCTACGGGTACTCCGGTTTTTGCCCACTTCTGATAAACGATGGCTTCGCAATAAATGAAATTATATTGAAAGGGCCATAAAACCAAATCAAACAGAAGTGTGGATTTATAAGGTCGTTCAGAACTGAGGCGATTCTTACGCGTAGATACAACCATTATATAGGGAAAAGCGGGGTTTACAAAGATCTTCAGTATTGCTCGTATTAATGTGGATAAACCCACCCATGTAGATAAAGTTGGATTTACCAGGGCTGTATCAAGGCCTCGAAAGGCAACAGTGTCTCAAATGGATGATATATTCCACCCCCCCCCCCCCCCCAACAAAAAACAAAACAAAACAAAAAAAACAAAAAAAAACAAGAAAATGTCACGAATTTTCACAAGAAAAACAAATTCATCCATCAAAAAAAAAACAAAACAATCCTATATCATGTTGACCCCCTTAAACCCCATTTTTCATGGAGCGAAACTAGGGTTTACATGTGTGTAATTTATTTTTCTTATTCGTGATTCTGGGTAATCGTTAGAACCGCAATGGAAAGACGATTCTAACGAGTATCCGTAACTTATTTTTTTAGCACAAATGTGAAAAATATCAGAAATTTGTATCTGAAAATTTTTATTTTGCTTGGTATAATATTTGGACAAGCCTGTTTTCATTATGGTAGAAAATCAAAGCGCCAAAGGCACTGAAATGACAGATTCTATGAGAAAATCAAAACACTGTGAAAACTTACAGACAACCTTTCTAAAAAGATCTTAAAATTTAGAAAAGTAGCTCTGCAAATTCCATTGTATGATATGTTTGCAGATGTCTATACACCGGTGGTATTATGAAATGCCATTCGATGTTAGGAAAGAAACTATTTACGTTTTCAAAACCAAACATTAAAATTCATGTTTTTACAATGCTACTGTCAATAAGTAACATTTTTGTCTGGTCGGTTGTGGATACCTCCCCACAAAAGATACTCTATGGGAAAGAGATCGGAGCGGAAAGGCTGATCAGTCCAGTACATGAATTCCATTGGCTTGAAGACATTTTTGAGTAAGAACAGCACTATAAACCTGCTGGATTAGATATCCCGGATTCTGAGCGTAAACAAATAAATGGTGCCACGTGATGCCGACGCACTTGCTTGATTAACGTCTCGTTGTTCAGTTAACGTCTCAGCCATGATCTTGAATGTTCTTAATGTCGCCGCTAGCTACATGCAATAGCTCGACATAGCATTTCGCTTAATCCATCCGACATGTCATGCTCTATTACGCACGCGTCGCCTCGGCATACCTTACACCTATATGTCGAAACATCCCGAAACGACAATCTGCGTGATTCACACTGAAGTGCGATATGTCACTGAAACGCATATCACGCCAGTCGCTTAGACGCCAATTAACATGTACGTATTTCATGCACCAGCGTAAGTGTTCCGTACTGTGTCGACGTCTTAATTTTGGTCACGACAGGGACGTCTAGCTCTCAAAAGTGCATCGCATAAGGGCCACGAACAGTGTCAGTGCTTATTAGTCGGTAGTTGAAACCCTTTGTTTATCTACAGGTACAGTGTAGCAGATGCCGATGGAAATCTGCTTCGCATATGCGTCTGTCGGATGAATCGATCTTGACGTACTGACGTCGGTCTTCCGCTACTTCGACGTCCACTACAGTTTTCTGTTGATAGTAAGATGTCGCGCCAACAGAAAAATAGATCACACTCATGTGGCACCCAAAATCAGAGTCAACGCCATCCGCTTTCCTACCAGCTTCTAACTGTTCATTAGAAGCCTCCGTGGTGTAGTGGTTATGCTACTCGCCTTGTAAACCAGGGATCGCAGGATCGATCCCGGACTTCTCCAGACTTTCGGATGAGTCTTTAAACCGAGGTATCGTCACCGTATGACCTTAGCTATTTGTGGGACGTAAAATTCAAACACTCACTCACTCACTCTAACTGTCCAGGGTTTAATGAAAAATGTTGCAATACGTTCTCACTTGTTGCTTTTTGAGAACAAAATACAATTTCGTTTTTTCTAGGCACGACCTTACATCACACATTTAAAAGTTTGATCCTGAATATATGGTTTCTATCAGTGCTGGTGTGAAGGTGGTACACAGGATCGTTGACCCCCGCCCATCGGGGCTTAAAGAAATAGATGGGCTGCATGATGCTTCCACGCAGAGCTGAAACCGACCCGCACACGAGCACTGGTAATCTACTTAGAGGATCTAAGCCTGCCCAGGTAAAGCGGTGCGAGTCGGGCCGTCCATGCATAAAAACCCTAATGGTTTCATTGGGCGGCAGGGCTTGAGATGTCATTTCATCTCAGTGTCGGGTAAAAGTCCCACAAAATTGGAAGCAACGTCTCCAAAATGACCTATTCAGTGTTGACTGGTACGTTAAACCTCAAAGCAAACAAAACGCAGGATCGTGGCCCGACTGGTAACCATACGTCACGGTTGATTGATATAACCTTTTTAGCTTAAGGGCATGGTGCCTAAGCGTGTTGTAATCATGCACTCGTTTGGTTTCAGAATCAAAGCACCGGTAGTGTTGATGGGATGAAGGTAGGGGTAAAAGTCCTTGGCTGAGATTTAAACTGTTTAATTTAACTCTGAAATTCCAAACAAATAGTGAAGATTTTGATAAGAAGCGCGTTCTGCAGCGTCCGAACTTGGTCTACACCGTTTGTCAAGCTCACCCTATGATTCCAAGATGACCCTCTTCAGTCTTATGGAATACCCTTATCTCACTGCGGCTATTTTCTGCAAGAAAAACGTTATTCTGAGAAGTCAGTGATAGTCACGTAGACGTTAGCTCTGAATCGCTTTTCTTATTAGTAACTTCGGGTCGAATGCCAAACAATCAACCCAAACATAGCCGGGTCGTTTGTCAGTCTTGGGTACATGTAAGTGTTATCTGTTAAATCTGTACTTGAATCAAATGTTTGATCTGACAAACAATGTAGACTAAGATCAAACGCCACAGAACATGGTGCTGATCTTGGTCTATATTTTTGCATCAGTTACTAACATCTTAAGTTTAAACGGATCAGTTCAAGTCCTCGTTTATGACCAGCCTGCATTTAGAGACAATCGGCATGAGTGTTGTCAGTGCTTTGATTTATTCACTGCCTTGAGTTTCTGGAGTGTACTCTTCCATCACTGAAGTTGGGCTCGTCCATTCTGCTAAATATGTCACCTAGAATGATATTGCAGGATCTACACTGTTTGCATAGGTATCTGTACCATATTCCAGGGTTGAAAGGGACAGCCTTTCTCGCACAGTCTGATATACACCTAGTTGTAACTGACCTAGACTTGACCTCGAATGTCGGAAAACCCATTAATATTCTGGTCTGAAGCTGACCGGCTGGTCTTTAAAGATTAAGTATTGACAGCACTGTTAGAAAACAGTGTAAAACCTGAGCAGACGTCTGAGCAGACGCCGCATTGATCTGGGTATAGTCTCGCTTGATGCAGCTGATTCATATGAAATGCTGAATCTATTCTCGGAAAGGTAAGATAAAATTCAAAAGTCGTCTGCTTCAAAAGTTTGTATTGCGATTATAGGATGTTCAATTTTGATAACTGCGCCAAACTGGACTACATTTTGTGCGGACTCATATTTCTTTGGCGGTCAAAGCCGGAAGAAAGTCGTAAGAAAGCCGGAACTACTTTACAACACGCAGGATAGCTAGAAATGACAGATTGAATCTGTTATTAAAAATGATGCTTTACTTTCCTGAAGAACCCCAAAGCTCTCATCGTATTTACAAGCCCATACGATGAACTATCTTATAAACACCACTTTATATAGGGAACTCTTTCGATTAAATGGGTATCAATAGTTTCCGTTTTGTTCTAAAAATATAGAGCGTGGGTAGTTGTTAGAACCGCCTCAATGAGGCAAACTATATCTAGAAAAGAAAAATAAAACTAAAGCGATTCGTTTGAAAAGATATGAAATACACCATCATAGCTACGAATGTCGTTATGTAACAATGACATGAAATCCAAGAAGTGCATAGTTTGCGTTGCTACAAAAAATGCCGTGTTTTTCTTCTTCTTCTTACTTAACGCAGTCCCCGAGTTTAGCACGAGTTTGAACCCATTTCGTTGAACCCTTCTAAAGCTGTACTTTATGCGAACATAGTCGAATCTGATCAGCCGCCGCATTCGACTGATCCCGAGCATTTATGCCCGGTCGTTCAGTGTTTCTAGCTTAGACTTTCTCGCAGAGAGAGAGAGAGAGAGAGAGAGAGAGAGAGAGAGAGAGAGAGAGCACGTAAACAAGTGCGTAGGAATGGCCTTGTTTATTCCACTGTATACTGAGTATTGTGAGTACTCAATCTTGGCGAGCACCCACAATATATGCTTGGAACATAAATAAGTATAATCCCACTGTATACGAGTATTTCACCAGAAAAAAGTTTTGGAACTATGCAAGGGTTTGCTATCGTAACAAGAGAGAGAGAGAGAGAGAGAGAGAGAGAGAGAGAGAGAGAGAGAGAGAGAGAGAGAGAGAGAGAGAGCATGGGACCGAACATGTCCATGTAGTAAGTACCTCTCTAAACACCCCTTCATATAGACAAAACTGGGGTATTCAAGGATATGCATCATTATGAAGCGATTCTAACGAGCATATAATCATTGTTTGGAGAAAAAAAAATAATAAAAATACCACGCTTTTTATCAGATAAGTCACCAATTTCGAGTCATTAAAGAATGCACTACGTCGCACGGACGTATTATCGTGAGAGAGAGAGAGAGAGAGAGAGAGAGAGAGAGAGAGAGAGAGAGAGAGAGAGAGAGATAGAGAGAGAGAGAGAGGGGGAGTTTGCTTTATATCCCTTAGTCATGTGTTAGGAATGTCGTTACTAGAACTAGAAGCATCAGCTAAAGTGAGAGATGGAGTTTACAAGTGAAAATGTTATTTCCCTTCTTTGTTCCAAGCGATGATCTCAACCGGGAGGCGTCACTTTTGCAGATACTAAGAGCAAAACAATTATTTATGTTCAAATTTTGACAAGTCTTAAATCCCCATCGGTTCACCCGACAGTTCTGCGAGCGCTTTGATTATTACCGCTGCATGTGCGGGGAATGTGCTCTCCCACCTAAGGTAGGTCGCATTACGCTAATAGTTTTGTCTTCGAGACCGCTTATATATACGGGTCTGATAAAAAAAGTGTATATATATGGGTCTAATATAAGTGTACATGTTTTGATTTGTTTGTTTGTTTGTTTAAATTGAGGTTTACCGTCCCCGTCAACACTGTAAAGGTCATTTTGGAGACCTTGCTGTCAGTTTTGTGGGATTTTTACCCGACATTGAAATGAAATGACATCTCAAGCCCTGTCGCCCAATGAAACCAATATGGTTTATAAGCATGGACGGTCCGACTCGTGCGAACCGCTTTGCCCGGGCAGGCTTAGACCCCCCCCCCCCCACACACACACCAAGCGGTTCACCAGTACTCGTGCGCGGGTCGGAGTCAGCGCTGCGTGGAAGCATCATGCAACCCATATATTTTGTTTTTGTTTGAGTTGAGGTTTAACGTCCCCGTTAACACTGTAAAGGTCATTTTGGAAACGTTGCTTCCAATTTTGTGGGATTTTTTTTCCAAAATTGAGCTGAAATCACATCTCAAGCCCTGTCGCCCAATGAAACCAATAGGGTTTGTTAGCATGGACGGTCCGCCTTGCAGCGCGGTTCCTGGACAGGCTTAGATCCTCTAAGCGGTTTACCAGTAGTAGTGTGCGGGCCGGATTCAGCTCTGCGTGGAAGCATCATGCAGCCCATATATTTCTTCAAGCCCCGAGGGGCGGGGGCCGAAGTGTACATGTCAATTTACAATTAAAACTAAGTACAAAACGAATGTGGTTGACTTGTCTCGCCGGCTGCCCATCATGCAAACACGCCAATAAAATTTTGACCCCCTTAATCCCCACTTTTATATATTCAAACTTAGTTAACAGTGGTATACATTATTTTACACGGGCCCGCCCATCGGGGCTTGAAGAAATAGATGGGCTGCACGATGCTTCCACGCAGAGCTGAAACTGATCGCCCATGAGTACTGGTAAACCGCTTAGAGGATCTTAGCCTGCCCAGGTAATGTGGTGCGAGTGGGACCGTCCATGCTTATAAACCCTATTGGTTTCATTGGGCGACAGGGCTTGATATGTCATTTCATCTCAATGTCGGGTAAAAGTCCCACAAAATTGGAAGCAACGTCTCCAAAATGACCAATACAGTGTTCACGGGGACGTTAAACCACACATCAAACAAAACAAACATTATTTTACACATTTTTGGGAGGTGTTAGAACTGCCTCGCGGGACTTTTATCTAAAAAAAAACAAATGGTGGTAAAATTTTACCAATACATTTAAATATTAGGCGTGTGTTCGTAGTGTATATTTTTATAATTCCCCTAAATAGTTATGCTATGTTCCCACTATCACGATTCGCGCCACGATTGCAATCGTGTTCTTAATCGTGGGTTAATCGTGATGATGCTATCAGATCTTATCAGATCTTTAAGTCAGTCGTGGCAATCGTGTTAATCGTAGAAAATTTTTGAACGGTTCAAAATTTTTCCACGATCAACACGATTGATTTCAAATCGGGATCATCGTATCACATCGTGTTGCATCGTAACAAAGCGCGACGGATCGCATCTAATCGTGCTTCCAAATCGCGGTGATCGTGGCCAATCTTGGACAAAACAAGCACCGCGTTCTGTTAAGATGTGTTGCGATCTCACAAGATCTGTCACGATTTGTTACGCTCTGTTGGGTCCCATTGCTCAAGACCTGTCACGAATGACTCGGGATCAGATACGAGATGATACGAGTAAATGCGATTAGATACGAGTAGGCTACGTTTTTATACGAACGTTCACGATCTATTAGGAGTTCTCAAGATTTAATGTGACTCATCCAGCGATCTGCTCATGAGTGAGTGAGTGTATTTCAGTTTTACGTCCCACCAATAACTAAGGTCATACGGAGACGGAACCTCGGTTTCTAGACTCATCCGAAAGTCCGGGAAGCCCGGGATAGATCCTGCAATCCCTGGTTTATACAGGCCTTTGCTAGTATTTTTAAAGCCTTTGAAAGATGCCTCCCAAGGGTAATGGAAGCTAAGAAAGGAAAAGGCAAGCCTGAACCATTCCAGCCAGAGAAATTGCCACATTGTCATCATCCGCAACTCCTACCATCATCAATGGTTGGGGGTAAGTTTTTATGCTGTAAAAGTTCAAGAAACAATTAAGTCCATGGTCAGTCCGGCTGTATATATACCAGTCGGGGTCAAGTCGTAGCTCAAATCGTGATCGCCATCGATCAAGGTCGTGAAAACATCGATACGACAGTCGTATGCTGTCGTAACGGAGCGCATCGGCTCGTGATGAGCGTATAAGAACGTATCTGCACGTATCAGATCGTCCCAATTCGGGGTACTCGATCGTTATGATCGTTCCAGATCGAGACCAAGTCGTAGACTCGATCGCAACAATCCTATTGGAACGCATTTGGTCGTATCTGAACGTGAGAGCAGACCGTGGCTGATCGTGATACCTGAAAATGAAAAAAATCGTGATTGGATTGCATCCGAGCGCAACGAATCGTACCAGAACGTATCGACTCTCATCACCTCGTATCCAAACCTGAACTTTCAGAGAATATTCCATGACCAGCTACGAATGGCCAATCGTGGCGTTCGTAACGGATCGTACGACAGTGGGAACCTAGCATTAGTAAAGTTCGAGTGAGCCTGCACATATATTCAGCATTTCGATTATAAAAAAAAAAAAAAACAAAAAAAAAACGTTTGCTTCGTTATTTTTTATCTTTAGCCTTGTTTTTACGGTCCTTTCAAGACTATTTCACTTTTTCTACCCGAATCTCATCAAATGTGGGCGAAAACGGACGTCTGGACAAAAACAACTTAAACTTCCGATACAGAACATGCCCCCCCCCCCCCCACACACACACACACTTACCTGCCCCTGTCATGGGCTACAATGATACCGTTCATACCTGTACAACCAGCATTTTCAGATAATTCAGACGATTCGTTATGTATTTCCTTATTTCAAATGTGCATCCATGTTAGAACCGCCTCAGTACCCACAACCCACACAAGGAAACTCACAGGCCATATAAAGATTTATTTGGTTTTAGAATTGAAGAAAGAAAATAATTAGATATGAAATCGAAATAAACGTAGGGTACATGTAATTATTTTGAATAAAATTTAACCAATTTGTATTAGAAACCCAAAAACAGGTATCCTGGCAAACAGTGCAGGCCCAGATCAGACGTGACAGAACGCGGCGTCTGATCAGGGCCTCCGCAGTTTGCTTAAAGTTCAGTCATTTTCAAGATAAATTTTGAAGAAAACACAACCTGTAACCCCTAAATTCTGAAATGGACGCCTGCTATATTTAAGGAGGAAGATTCCATTTGGTACTAAAAGGGGTTAAAGCAAATCATAATTATGATCGGTCAATTTCCCTGTTCTTGTTTTCATTTTTCGGAGACCCTGTAATATTTTGAGGTAGGTTGACAAGTTCGGCAACGGATTGGCAAGTATATTTTTTTTTCAAATACTCCGGCTTTCGGCCAACTCCAATTAATGATCAGCTCAAACAAGTCAAATAGTATAAAAAGGCCGAAAATCCAAAACCACCACAAAATTTGTAAACGCACTGCATAATATTACGTTTCGAAGGAGAACATTTTCCAAATTGTTATCTTTTGCTGCGCAATGTGGCCGTCAGAACAAGAAATCGATACCACCCACTGCTAAATGAGTTTTGTTGTCGGGTGTTATATATGGTGGCATGTAGCTGCCATCGAGATGCGAGATCCTACTAACTAAGTCAATGTATTTTTTGTTGACATACTAGTGTAAGGCGACATATTTGGTTTGTTTATCGTTATGATAAAAATATTTCGATGTTCATTAACTAGCCCAGAAACTGCTTTACAATGACACCCAGTTCATTGATTTTGTTACAACGAAGTGTTACTTACTATGTTGACGTGCTCTCGATGATGTAATTTTTGTGATTATTGCTTTGTAATGACATCATGATAGGGTAAGTCGACTTAGATTTTTTTATGTTTACTTATTTTTTAGTTGACTTATCTATCTATGACCGCTACACGTCTAGTTTTCTTACGGAAAACGAGCGTGTTTTAATATGCCAGATACAAACCCTGAGTTGAAGCCTCGTGTGTGGGTGGGGGAACTAAGGGCCATTTGGTATGGGTGAGCGGACAGGATTTTAAAAACATACCCCATTCATATACTTGTACTCTGAAAAAAGGGACCCATTCATATACTTAACTTTCGAAAATGTCACACCCATAATATGAGCTTGTATTACATACAATAAAAACTTTTAGAAAAGCCGTGCTGTCTGTCGGTCAGTCGTAAGTGCATAGATCGCTCGCGTGCGTTGTGTTCTTTTCACTTTTACGAGTGACTTCCTGCCAGTGATATATTAAGCAACTAGTCACTACCAGCACGAATCTATTTCCTAAATAAAAGCTAACGCTCAAGACGTGAAAGTGGAGCTGTGGCTTAAGAGTCTTTATACTTTCGTAGGGTGCAACGAGGACGTAGTATAATAAACTCATAAGGCCTCCGTTTCTGAACGTATTCTGTTATTCTGAAGATTTGCCTATAACCCATACAGATAACAGTTTGCATTAGTCGCACGTCAACGTCATTTACGTTGGAAACCTTTTATTGTAACATGTTGAGTATGTTTATCTTTCTCTATGTGCACTGATACTTCAATTCTGTGTGAGCCCGTCCACTAGATGAATTACTAAAAACTGTACAATTAAGATGTTTCCTTTTACATACGGAAGTGCTATGATCATCATGATTGTGTGGATACACCTTACTACTGTTGATAAGTACACCCATCGGGCGCCGTGGCAGCGGGGGATCAATGTCGATTCGACGCGATGATGTCGAGTCGAAGTTGATCTGACGTTGTTCCAATGGTTACCGCCTGCTGCGTTGACTTGTAAAAAATACAATTTTGGGCCAGTATTGTTGTTTCAGAATGTATGTCCTTGCGCATTTTTTCATTTCTCTATATCTCAGACGTTGGAAACTCACTGTGACTTTGTGGATTCACCGGCTAGAATCAGATTTTCGACAGTAACATGAAATATACAACGCTATATAAACACTCCAGATAACAGTTTGCATGAATCGCACGTCAACGTCATTTACATTGGAAACCTTTTATTGTAACATGTTGAGTATGTTTATCATTCCCTATGTGCACTGATACTTCAATTCTGTGTGAGCCCGTCCACTAGATGAATTACTAAAAACTGTACAATTAAGATATTTCCTTTTACACACGGAAGTGCTATGATCATCATGATTGTGTGGATACACCTTACTACTGTTGATAAGTACACCCATCGGGCGCCGTGGCAGCGGGGGATCAATGTCGATTCGACGCGATGATGTCGAGTCGAAGTTGATCTGACGTTGTTCCAATGGTTACCGCCTGTTGCGTTGACTTGTAAAAAATACAATTTTGGGCCAGCATTGTTGTGTCAGAATGTATGTCCTTGCGCATTTTTTCATTTCTCTATATCTCAGACGTTGGAAACTCACTGTGACTTTGTGGATTCACCGGCCAGGATCAGATTTTCGACAGTAACATGAAATATACAACGCTATATAAACACTCCAGATAACAGTTTGCATGAATCGCACGTCAACGTCATTTACATTGGAAACCTTTTATTGCAACATGTTGAGTATGTTTATCTTTCTCTATGTGTACTGATACTTCAATTCTGTGTGAGTCCGTCCACTAGATGAATTACTAAAAACTGTACAATTAAGATGTTTCGTTTTACACACGGAAGTGCTATGATCATCATGATTGTGTGGATACACCTTACTACTGTTGATAAGTACACCCATCGGGCGCCGTGGCAGCGGGGGATCAATGTCAATTCGACGCGATGATGTCGAGTTGAAGTTGATCTGACGTTGTTCCAATGTTTACCGCCTGCTGCGTTGACTTGTAAAAATTACAATTTGGAGCCAGCATTGTTGTTTCAGAATGTATGTCCTTGCACATTTTTTCATTTCTCTATATCCTTAACTCTTCTCGTGAAAATATGGTCCTGGTCGCTAACCCGTGCCCTCTCCGGTTGGAAATTCAAGGTGACTTTGTGGGTTCACCAGCCGGGATCAGATTTTTGATCAGATTTTTGATAGTAACATTATGAAACATACAACGCTGCATAAACAGTCCAGATAACAATTTGCATGAATCGAACGTCATCATCATTTACGTTGATAACCTCTTTTGTTATGAAATGTCGAGTATGTTCATCTTTCTTTGTGTGCACTTATACTATAACTCTGTCTTTGCTATACTATCTGTCCCCCATACTGGTGATCGACCTTATTGTCATGTGTCCCTGCGGCGTGTGGATCCGTTTAGTCTGATTGAAAATAGTCCTTACATCCCAGACAGGCGGCTTAGACTGCTCCTGGTTTTCCTACAGTTCTTATATTGTAGTACATAATGCCTTGTAAAATGAAGTCGGACGGTCTGGGTGGCTTTTCTGGGATTACAAGTACCATTGGTCTCGGAAGTCGTAAACATACTACATTCCGTGGATTCCATTTTTTGGCTCTGTCCATTGTTCTGGCAACACTACATTCTAATGACAGTTGCACATGCCTTAGTCTGATTCTAGCACTCCAACGTAGCAACGAAATGTATAAAAAATATCAAACGTCCGTACCGTCGTGTCTTAAGCTCTAACAACATTCTGTTGTCAATTCATGATTTCACTGCTTGTTCCAACACTTACTCTTTGGATCCTTTGTCTTATTTTGTTAAGCGGAGACATACAACTAAACCAAGGCCCAGACTATATCGAGGATAGTGCTGATACTGTTTCCAGTTGCTCGTCCAGCTCGGTTGACACACTCTCCAACCACCTAAGTATCTTGCACCTAAATATTCAGAGTATCGTACCCAAGCTGGATCTCATTGAAGGTGAAGCAGCAGCATATGACGTCCTTGTTTTCTCTGAAAGTTGGCTTAACCCCGGCATATCGAATACAAGTATCTGCATCGAAGATTTTTCACCACCTTATAGAGTAGACAGGCCCGATCGCCCAGGCGGAGGTGTCATTGTTTATGTTCGCGACACACTATCTAGTAAACGTCGACCCGACCTGAAAATCCCGGGTCTCGAGGCTGTGTGTGTCGAGATTCAAATACAGTCCAAAAACGTCCTTGTCGGAGGGTTATTTAGCACCCCCCCCCCCCCCAACAGTAGCGCTAATTATTTTAATTCCATTAACGAAAGCATCGATAGGGCATACAATACTAACACAGGAGATATAATCGTACTAGGAGATTTTAACATAAATATGCTTAATCAAAATAACAACAAAATAAAACAATTAATGCAAGAATATAATATGAAACAGTTAATAGATGAACCTACAAACTTCACAGAACATTCGTCTTCACTCATTGACTTGATACTCGTTCGAAACAAAAACAATATTTTAACAAGCGGTGTCATTCATACCTAATCAAATTAGATACCACTGTCCTACTATTGTAATAATGAAATTCATACGGCCTAAAATAAATCGTTTAAACGGAAATTATGGAACTATAAACTAGCCGACTTTGATATGTACAGAGAATCTTTAGCTAGCTTTAATTTAGAAGAAACAGTAAACTCATCCACCGACGTTGATGAAAATATCAACCACATTAACGCAGCTATTACGTCTGCTGCTGGGCAAGCTATACCCAACAAAGTCGTTACAATAAGACCTGCTGAACATCCATGGGTAACATGCCAAATCAGAAATCTCGTTAGGAAGCGAAAACGTACATACAGGAAATTTAAGAGAACATCCAATGCTAACCTTTCGGAAAAGTACAATATTATTCGCAACAAAATCGTATCACTTATTAGACCGTCAAAAAACACTATTTTCAGAAGCTGGATTCGTTACTCTCGTCAGAAACAACCAATATGAAAATATTTTGAAAAACATCCAAACAATTGCTCAACATTGGCAAATCAACACACAACATCCCTACGCTATACCTAAATAATGAGTACGCAGAAAATTATATTGACAAAGCCTCTATGTTAAATTATTATTTTGCTACTCAGTCCACTGTTGTTGATGACAACCGGCCACTGCCCCAGCTTCCCCCTATAGAGTATAGCCTTCAGACTATTGTTATAACAAGTCAGGAAGTTAAAGATGTCCTCCTGAACCTCAGTGTTAATAAAGCCTATGGTCCAGATTTAATTAGCCCCCGTCTCCTCAAGGAAGGTGCAGTTATTCTTGCCTCCCCCTTCTCAACAGTTTTCAACCACTCTCTTGACCAGGGTTACTTTCCTTCTCCGTGGAAAGATGGAAATTTAACACCAATTCATAAGAAAGATGATAAGTCATTACCATCAAATTACCGTCCAATTACTATCCTTAGTTCACTTGGAAAGACAATGGAACGTTGCGTACACAAACACATGTATAATTATGTACTCGAAATTCAAATTCTCACTCCGTATCAATCCGGATTTGTTCCGGGCGATTCCACTACATATCAGTTACTCCATACGTACCACACTTTCTGCAATGCCGTGGACGATGGTAAAGAAGTAAGAGCAGTATTTTGCGATATCAGTAAGGCCTTCGATAGAGTCTGGCACAGGGGGCTTTTGCATAAGTTATCCGGTATCGGGTGCTCGGACTGGGTGATCAAATGGTTTGCGAGCTATCTCTCTGGACGAAGGCAGCGTGTCGTACTTAATGGACAAACATCTGACTGGACTCAAGTTCAAGCCGGTGTCCCCCAGGGCTCTATCTTGGGACCCTTACTCTTTTTAATATACATAAACGATAAAGTGAAAAATATTGGCTGCTCTATACGGCTGTTCGCAGACGATACGAGTCTGTATGTCATTGTAGAGTCTCCTCAGACAGCTGCAAATTTCATGAACTCTGATCTGGACACTATAAGCGTCTGTGCAGCTGACTGGTTAGTCACTTTTCACGAAAGAAAAACTTTCTCAATGGTCCTCTCTCGAAAACTTCACCCTCTACAGCATCCACCGAAACTTATGAATAATATTATCTTGCCTGAAACAGAGAATCACAAACATCTCGGTCTTACCTTTTCAAAGTCCTGCGTGTGGTCTAATCATATCCAGGATATCTCCTCCAAAGCTTGGGTACGACTGAATTTGATGCGAACACTGAAGTTCAGGGTTAGTCGGAAATCTTAA
This sequence comes from Lucinisca nassula, assembly GCA_963580285.1. Lineage (NCBI taxonomy): Eukaryota > Metazoa > Mollusca > Bivalvia > Lucinida > Lucinidae > Lucinisca > Lucinisca nassula. The sequence continues at coordinate 107,913,480 of OY757010.1, forward strand.
GAGCGAATCTGCGTTACTTTCATACGGCCACTGCTTGAATACTGTGATGCAGTCTGGGACAATTGCTCTGCCGATAATAAGAAACAACTAGAATCTATTCATGTAGAAGCCGCTAGAATCATAACTGGCGCTACACGGCCCTGCAGCATTCAAAGGCTATTTTCAGAATTAGGTTGAAAAACTCTCCAGTGCCGCAAGAACAAACATAAATTGATCATTTTCTACAAAATCATCAACGGGCTTACCCCCGACTATCTTACTGATTTTGTTCCTCCCTTGATACATGAGACCATCAGATATAACCTTCGAAATTCAAATGACATCCAAACTATCCACTCCAACTCAAATCTTTTTTATAATTCTTTTTTCCCATCAACAATTCGAGCATGGAATAACTTGTCAGATGATATCAAGCAAAGTACATCAGTCGCATCATTCAAATATCGTCTAAACGGAGACATCACAAAACCACCCAAATACTATAACACCGGCTCAAGAAAAGGTCAGATACTGCACTCAAGACTACAAACGGAATGTAGCTCGCTTAACTCCCACCTGTTTAGAAAGAATATCGTTGCCGACCCCTCTTGTCAGTGTGGAGCTTTTGAAAGCCCACATCACTTCTTTTTCGACTGTCCCAGGTACCAGGCTGCAAGGACGAGATACTTTCCCAATAACTTAAACCCCCTCACATCCCGTGACCTTCTATTCGGACTCAACAACAAAACACCACAAGAAAACGAAGTTCTCTTTAACCAAGTACAAGAATTTATTCTTAAATCCGGCCGGTTTTCATGACAAACCCGAGACCAAGATTAGATTACACTTATGGGAGACTATTCTAGATATTCGGAGATACACCCATTGCTAGCGCTCATTATGGGAACGTCGATCACCTACGCAACGCTGCATCTTAACCTCTCTCTCTCTCTCTCTCTCTCTCTCTCTCTCTCTCTCTCTCTCTCTCTCTCTCTCTCTCTCTCTCTCTCTCCATTGATTGACACCGCCATTCTCACATACTTACTTTGTATGTTCCACAATGACGCAGGAGATGATTTATTTAAGCCTTGGCTTACCTTCAGATCCTGCACCATATGTATGTTTTCTATATTGCTGTTGTAAATAATTTGCTAATAAAATACTGTTTAAACCAACCCATACTTTGGGTATATATAATCTATTCTATTCTGTTACATTCTCTAATTTAACGGCGACTTAATACCGGCTTTTATTCTCCTTGAATGCTACATGGTTTATTGTCATGTCAGTTTAAAGCACTGAAACGACTTTTTATTGAACTAAAAAGATGTATAAATAAAGTGTCGTTTTTAAAATAAGTCGACTTGCCTGTTCCGCAAGGCGCCTTATAAGCTTTTTTTTCAAGTTTGTGTATGTCATATTAAAGCACTATCTCGCTCATGTTTAGCAAAAATTTAGATAAAAATGACAGAAATATAAGACGACATATATCATGTCGACCAAATATAAGAGAACATATTTCATGTAGACTTAAAATATCTCAATGAACAAGAAAATTATGTAGACTTAATGGTACTTTTGTTGTTTTATCTGTATAATAAGTATACTTAATATCTCGCATCTCGATGGCAGCTACATGCAACCATAGTTATATATACTACAGGTACGTTTACGAGGTGATATATATTCTTATCTTGAAGTTAAATACGCTCTTGTGCTAACCGACACAAGGGAGACTACCGTGAAACCCCATATATATAAAATCGCTACAAAACCGTGTTGCTTGCCAACAACATAGGGAAAGTAAACTCGATCCCTGAATCCACTGCAGGGCATGAAAAAATGCGGGGTGGTATCAATACCCCGCAATTTTTTCACACCCCACAAGAAAGGTTTTATATAGAAAAACACCCCGTATCTTGCAACTTTCAGCCACATGATAGGTTCACTTGCCTCTCTGATAGCATCATTCGCGCTAAGCTTTTAACACTGTATGGTTGTGTATTTGTATGCTCTTAGTTGTAGTTAATTAACCTATAAACAGAATCTGAGTCTGGACTTTGGTTATTATTTATTAATAACACAAAGATATTACAAATGGTAAAGTTAAAAAGTTTTGGTCATTCGTAAAGTCCCTGAAAAAAAAAAGATGCGTTTGGGATCACTTCGCTAAGGGAAAATGGAATTCTAAAAACAGACTCGCGCGATAAGGCTAACATATGCAATAAACAGTTTCAATCGGCATTTATGCGTGAGACTGATGGTGAGCTACCATCCAAAGGTAACAGTCCGTTCCCCTCTATGGGGGGCATAACAGTTGACCCCAAGGGGGTTGCTAATCTGTTGGGTAAGCTCAAGATATATAAAGCATCTGGGTCCGACGACCTGCATGCCAGGGTACTTAAGGAGAATGTAGGAAAGAAAGTATCAGGAAAAAAAGTATCAGGAAAAAAGTATCGAAAAAAATAGAATCCGGAAAAAAGTATCACGAAAAAAAGTGTCAGAAAGAAAGTCACAGTTTCATGTAAAAAGGATAGATAAAAGGCTATGTAATTAATCTTTCATTGCATTTTGATCATTCAGTACAAAAATTCAATGCCTTCCATAATCATGTTACTCCTGGTTGATGGTAAAGTTTTTAACTGCATTTTGATAATTCAGTACCAAAATTCAGTACCTTTCATAATCATGTTAATCCTGATTAATGGTAAAGATCATTTTGGAGACGTTGCTACCAATTTGTTGGACTTTTACCCGATATTGCGATGAAATGACATCTCAAGCCTGCCACCCATTGAAACAAAATAGGGTTCATGAGCATGGAAGTCAGACTTGTACACTTTAGCTTGTTTAATTGGACATCTAACATCCCCATCTACACTATATAGGTCATTCTGGAGATGTCGCTTCCAATTTGTGGGAATTTTACCAGATATTGAGATGAAATAACATCTCAAGCCCTGCCACCCAATGAAACCGAATAGGCTTCATGAGCATGGAGGTCTGACTTGCACACTTTAGTTTCTTAAATTGGCGGTTTATCATCCCCGTCTACACTATATACGTCATTTTGGACTTTTACCAGACATTGAGATGAAGTGACCTCTCGTCCCTTTTATAAAGCAAGGATTACAGAGATAGGTTGCAAAATTAATTATTAAACTGAAAAAAAAAAATATACAAAAGTATCCTCATCATCATATCATTGTAACATCAGAAGCGAATCTGGTTAAAACTGATACTTTTTTTCCAGATACTTTTTTTCCTACCCAAAACTGATACTTTTTTCCGATACTTTTTTCCTGAGGAATGTAGTGCTGAAATCTCTCCTGTATTGGCCTTTATCTTCAATTGTCCAGGGCACTGTACCAGATGACTGGCGACAAACAAACGTTACCCCGGTCTATAAGAAAGGGGAAAATATGATGCAGCAAATTATAGACCAGTGTCGCAACATGCATCTGTTGCAAAATCCTGGAGCATATATTAGTAAGCAATATCAACAAGCCATTAGCCTTTGAGAGCATTCTTGCTGACTGTCAACATGGTTTCCCGAGACAAAGGTCTTGCGAAACGCAACTAGTTCAATTTTACCATGACATTGTGAGCAGTCTGGATGGGCCATAAACAGTGGCCACAAACAGACTGACTTGATCATCATGGACTTCGCTAAGCCTTTGACAAGGTACCTCACAGAAGTCTATTATATAAACTGGAGTACTATGTGATATGCGGATTCAAACATAGGTGGATTAAGCTCATGGCTCTCTGGGCGCTCAAAACAAGTTGTACTTGATGGCCAAGCGTCTGATCCAGTCCCTGTTTTATCTGGAGTCCCCCAAGGTTCGGTCCATGGACCGGTCCTCTTCTTGGATTTCATCAATGATCTTCCGGATAATATCAGGTCATCGGACCATTTGTTTGCTGATGATTGTGTCCTGTATAGGAACATTTATTCTCCTTCTGACTGCCTTATTTTACTAGATGACCTGGATCAACTTGCACAGTGGGAGGCCGATTGGCAGATGAAGTTCAATGTGGCCAAATGTCATTCAATGAGAGTGTCACGACACCCTACGGACAAGCAAATTATGTTTGACTATACACTTCACGAGCAAATTTTGGAGCATGTTCGATCCGCCAAATATCTTGGTATCACCATTACTGACGATCTTGATTGGGGTCAACATATCTCTGAGATTACTTCTAAGCAACTAAGACTTTAGGATTCCTTAGACCTAATTTGGCCTTTGCACCTAGGCAGACAAAGGATGTTGCGCATAAAACATTTGTTCGCCCTCAACTTGAATATACATCACCCATTTGGCATCCCTTTGTTAAAACTCAGATTCAGCAGGTGGAGAAGGTGCAGAGGACAGCTGCTCGATGGACCTGCAGGCGATGGCGAAATAGAAGTAGCGTCGGTGACATGCTTAATGAGCTAGAGTGGCCATCCCTGGAGGCCCGTCGTGAGCATTCCTCTTTAACCTTCTTCTATAAGATACACTCTGATACAGTGTCTGTTAATAAAGATAGGTACTTGACCCCTGTAATAGCATCGACCCAAACAAGGGTATAAAAAAATAAACGACTCAGAATATCGTAGGCACCAGTCCTATAATGATACCCTGAAGAACTCCTTCTTTCCTAGAACTATTCCGCAATGGAATAGTCTTCCCTCCCTGCGGCGAAAGCCAAGTCCGCAGAAGAGTTCAAAGCCCGCACAGTGTAAGATTGAGACTCAGAGGTATGCATTATAGGAGATTTGATGCCGCAGAACGCGTTGTCTGATCAAAATCTACATTGTTTCCTTACGGTGCAGGCAGTTAAGGGTTATTTAACCTGTTATCATGGTCAGAATTGACCGAAACGGGAAGGCAAAATATAAGCCCCACCGAGACCTGGAAAGATCACGGCACCGTTTCACAAACCCCTCAGGGCGGAGCTCGACCAATGGCTACAGGGCAAGGGGATGCCCGTTGGCTCAGAAACACCTGGGACTTAATAGACAAACACGGACGGACGGGGCTGGAGCCGAGTTATGCAGACTGCAAAAAGTTTTAAGGACGCATCCAGTGTCTCTTCTTCTTTTTTTTTTCTCCGCTAAATTCTAAATTTAGCCACCCAAACAACTGAGGTAATCTATCTATCTATCTATCTATCTATCTATCTATCTATCTATCTATCTATCTATCTATCTATCTATCTATCTACCTATCTACCTACCTACCTACCTACCTATCTATCTATCTATCTATCTATCTATCTATCTATCTATCTATCTATCTATCTATCTATCTATCATCTATCTATCTATCTATCTATCTATCTATCTATACTGAGTCGGTAGTACTCAGGTGAAGGGACGAAAATGTTTTAAACTTGATGCTAGACACTGGCATCTGCTATCATGAAATAAGCATAAAACTGGGCAGAAACATACAGAAGCAAAGGCCTGTCAAATTAAGCTCTTTAAAAAAGGCAGACTTCACGAGCCCAGCATACACAGATCAGCTTACTCAATTACACAGTATGGCCATGATCGCTGGAGGCGTGAGCAAGCTTTGACTACTTCACGAGCCCAGCATACACAGAACAGGTTGCTCAATCGCACAGAATGGTCATGATCGCTGGAGGCGTGAGCAAGCTTTGACTACTTCACGAGCCCAGCATTCACAGACCAGCTTGCTCAGCCGCACAGTGTAGTCATGATCGTTGAAGGCGTGAAGAAGCTTTGACTACTTCACGAGCTCAGCATACACAGATCAGCTTGCTCAACCACACAGTTTGTCCATGATCGCTGAAGGCGTGAGGAAGCTTTGGCTACTTCACGAGCCCAGCATACACAGATCAGCTTGCTCAGCAGCATAGTATGGTCATAATCGCTGGAGGCGTGAGGAAGCTTTGACTACTTTGACTACTTCACAAGCCCAGCATACACAGATCAGCTTGCTCAACCACACAATATGGTCTTGATGGCTGGAGGCATGCGGAAGCTTTGACTACTTCACTAGCCCAGCATGCACAGATCAGCTTGCTCAGCCGCACAGTATGGTCATGATCGCTGGAGACGTGAGGAAGCTTTGACTACTTCACGAGCCTAGCATACACAAAAAGATTTAAAGACACGCATTAGAGACATAAACATATGGATGATTGGCACGTGCCCCAATAATGGCTGAGGTTTGAGTAAAGTGATACTCGTTCTGTTTGTTACACCCTCTTATATATATATATTCCATTACAAAGTTTGCATTGCGGGAAGACTCACATCTGAGGGAGGTAATTATTGAAAATAATGATACTAATGCCGAGCGGTGAAAAGGGGTACAATAATTTGTATATACATCATGTATGTATTTTATCATAAATTAACTACGTGTATATAGTTCATTGTTTTACATTTTGGCTGATAATTGACCCCTATAACAGCATTGAAATCATTTATGGGCCGAAATTGTTATGGACCAATTTTGACATATGCCGATTCTGTTCACTGGCCAATGCTTTCACAGGATTGCCGGGTTTTCCATAGCTTTGCCGGTGTATAGAGCGCAAGTTTTCTGGAAGAAAATGGCGGCGTGCATGAGTTGCTAAGCGGAAGTAGGCAGTACTTTCCATTGTTTTATCGTCTGTGTTAAACACAGAAAGTGTTCAACACAGAAACATACAGTATAGATTATTCTATTACAAGCGTGCGATATGTATTTGGTGGTATCTGTTAGATTTTAGCGATTTTTTTTTTTTTTGCACACAATCCACCCAGGGTAGATCATTTTTTTTAAGAAATGAGACATTTTTCAACTCATTTTGTTGCAATTTGAGATGTGAGAGCTATCTTGTTAATGACAGATTCTATCTGTCTATTCTTGCTGTGCTACACGTATAAAGTAATTCAGGCTTCAGTTCTTCCGGCTTTGACCGCTATAGAAATATGAGTCCGCACAATATGTAGTCCGGTTTGGCGCAGTAATCAAAATTATACAAGCGTATTAGTTATCCTGTAAGCGTAATACAAACTTTTTAAGCAGACGACTTAACGATTTTATCTTACGATTCAGCATTTCATATGAATCAGCTGCATCATGCGACGGGTTTGGCGGCGACTGAATACCTAGATCAATGCGGCGTCTCATCAGCAGTCTGCTCAGGTTTTACACTGTTTTCTATCAGTGCGGTCAATATTTAATCCTTAAAGACCAGCCTGCCGTTGGACCAGGTCAGCTGCTGACAAGAATATTAATGGGTTTTCTTTCTGACTTTCGAGGTCAAGTTTAGGTCAGATACAACTTAGGTATATATTGACTTTGCGTGGAGAAACTGGAAAGAAAGGCTGTCCCTTTCAACCCTGGAATATGGTACAGATAATTAGTGTAGGTCTAGGTGCCATATATATTTAGCAGAATGGACGAGCCCAACTTCAGTGATGGAAAAGTGCACTCCAGAAACTCAAGGCAGTGAATAAATCGAAGCACTGACAACACTCATGCCGATTGTATCTAAATATAGGCTGGTCATGAGCGGGGACTTTAACTGATTCGTTTAACTAATGCGAAAAAGTGTAGAACAAGATCAGCACCGTGTTCTGTGGCGATGACCTGAGTTTACATTGTTTGCCAGATCCAACATTTGATTCATGTGCAGATTTTACAGATAACACTTACATGTACCCAACACTGCCAAAGGACGCGGCTATGTTTGGGTTGGTTGTTTGGCATTCGACCCGAAGTTGCTAATAAGAAAAGCGCTTCAGTGCTAATGTCTACGTGACTATCACTGACTTTTCAGAATAACTTTTTGTCTTGTATGAAATAGCCGCAGTGAGATCAGGGTATTCCATAAGACGGAAGCGGGTTATCCTGGAATAATAGGGTGAGCTTGGCAAACAGTGTAGACCAAGACCAGACACTGCAGAGCGCGTCTTCTTATCAAAATCTTCACTATTTGTTTGGAGATTCAGAGTGAAATGAAACAGTTTAAATCTCAGCCCAGAACTATTACTCCAACCTAGACCCCACATTCTCAGTGCTTTGATTCTGAAACCAAACGATTACAACACGCTTAGGCACCATGCCCTTAAGCTAAAAAGGTTAAGGCAATCAACCGTGGCGCATGGTTACCAGTCCGGCCACGTTGATCCTGTGCACCAGATTCCCACCAGTACAGATAGAAACCACATGTTCAGGATCAAACTTTTGATGTGTAATGTAAGGTCGTGCCTAGAAAAGAAGAAATTGAAATTTGTTCTCAAAAGCATTAAGTCAGAGCGTATTGTAATATTTTACATTAAAGGATCGTAAGCGTGCCCCTGGTCAGTTAGACGCTGGCCGGAAAGCGGATGACGTTGGCTCTGAGTTTGGGTGCCACATGTGTGTGATCTATCGTCTATTGGAGCGACATCTTACTATATACAGAAGACGCTAGTGGACCTCGACGTAGCGGAAGACGTCAGTACGTCAAGACCGATTCAACCGTCAGGCGCATATGCGAAACAGATTTCCGCCGGCAGCTGCTACACTGTACCTGTAGATAAACAAGGGTCTCAACTACCGACTAATTAGCACTGACACTGATCGTCGCCCTTCTGCGATGCACGTTTGAGAGGTATACGTCCCCGTCGTGACCAAAGTTAACGCGTCGACACAGTACGGACCACTTGCGCTAGTGCATGAAATACGTAAATTGGCGTCTAAGCACTGACATATGCGTTTCAGTGACAAATCGCACTTCAGCCGATTGTCGTTTCCGGGTGTTTCGACGTACAGGTGTAAGGTATGCCGAGGCGACGCGTGCGTAATAGAGCATGACATATCGAGTGAAATAAGCGTAATTGTGTGGCGAAATATTGCATGTTGTTAGCCAACGCAGCGTAGTGTCATTAGGAACATTCAGAATAGAGATGTCCACAACCAACCAGACAAAAACTGTTACTTATGGACAGTAGCATTGTTAAAACTTGAATTTTAATGTTTGGCTTTGAAAACGCAAATAGTTTCTTTCAAATATTTCGAATGGCGTTTCATAATACCACCAGTCTATAGACATCTGCAAACATATCATATATTGGAATTTGCAGAACTACCTTTCTTAATTTTCAGATCTTTTTAGAAAGGTTTTCTGTAAGTTTTCACAGTGTTATGATTTTCTCATAGAATCTGTCATTTCAGTGCCTTTGGCGCTTTGATTTTTCTTTATGCATACCTACTTCTTCAATCCGGCCCGAGAACTCGTATGTCGAGGGACTATGCTTAGAAAAGAAAATCTGGAAAACATGAATATGACGCACGGTTTTGTGAAACTTGATACAGCGCAATTTTCCGGTGGCCATTTTATTGCGACAATGTCGAGTTATTGTGCCAATAATTTTATACTGTGCGAGCCTTAGAATTTTTATTTCATTCGTTCAACCTTAAATCAAACAACCCTGAGAGACAGAATAAGGCAGATAGACGCTATGTAGACCCAATGTAACATTTTACATTTTTGGAGATATATATAAATGGGCTACTTTCTTCACTTGCGCGCGTACAAACACACATCAAGGGCAAGTAAGCTTCTTTCCTACGCACACACTACATGTATTCTAAATATACTACCCGGAGTTTTATTCTGTGCGAGCATCTGATTTTTTATTTTTGCCGTTCAGCCCTAAATCCAACAATTCTGATAGACAGAATAAGGCAGGTAGACGCTATGTAGACTAGGTCAACTCGCCCGTGAGTCGTTCCGCCTGTGAGTCATTTCGTCTGTGGTTCATTTTGCTCTGGGTCGATTCGCCCGTGTGGCGTTTCGCTCATATTTTTATTCAGGGCTTATTGATTGAGGTATGTTTTTGTTTGTTTGTTTGTATTGGAGTTTAACACTATTTAGGTCATTTTTGAGCCGGTCAATTTACCTATACACACATTTTCCTGGGCAGGCTTTTACCAATACAGTGCACATTTTGTGCAAACCGACAACTGCCCTTCTTGAATTAGCGGAAGGGAGAGAACGACCGTAGAAAAGATTTCATGATTAATCTCCACGAAAGAATGTTGCCGACCCTGGCAGGTATCGAATCCGCGTCCTCCTGATCACCTGCGGTGTGCGTTTGGTTATAGTTTTCTTTCTTTCTTTCAATTTCGCCTTAACCTCAAGAGGAGACACAGATAATGTACGTCATATACACTCCAGTTTTGCAGAATGAAAACCGACGCAGTAATCATGGATGACTCTCCCTGTATGTGCGGGTGGGGTGAGGTGGGGGTTCCAGATAGCGTCCCAACCCTATCTATCTATATATATCAATCTATCTATTACGAAAACAAGCCTATACAAATACATTGCAAACTTTATTCCCCCCCCCCCCCCACAAAAAAAGGAAATTTAAGATGAAAAAATTGTGATATTTTTTTTTTTATTTCTGCTCAAAATATAGATTGTGTATACTCATTAGAACCGCTTAAAAGTGGCGTTCAATGGGGCTCAAAGTTATATAGACGTGTTTTCTTGATGCGTCCGTCCGATATCTATCTCATCCGTTTTTATATTCGCACGACCATCGTCTGTCCGTCTGTCCATCAACGTGCCCCACTCCGTCCATTGGTTTGTTTGAATTGAGGTTTGAGCCCCCCCCCCCCCCCTTCGTCACTTTATAGGCCGTTTTGGAGACGTTGCTTCAAATTTTGTGGGGCTTTTACCCGACAATGAGATGAAATGACATCTCAGCCCTGCCGCCCACTGGAACCAAAAGACTTATATGCATTGGACGGTCTGACTCACACCACTTTGCCTAGGCAGGGTTAGTCCTTCTAAGCGGTTTACCAGTACTCATGTGTGGTTAGTTTCAGCTCTGCGTGGGAGCAGCATGCAGCCCATCTATTTCTCCAAGCCCCGATGGGCTGGGGCGATCTGTTTATTTACCAATCCATCCCGTTTCCACCTTCCTTCCGTTTGTATACATCCACCCCATTCGTCCCTCCATTAGAAACATATATTTAAGGCATTTAACAACCCGCGTGCGAAACAGCTCACGGGCGATAAGACTCGCATCATAAGGGACGTATCCACCCAACGCGGCCTCGTCGGGCTTGGTCAACGCGCGTCCCACCTCAAGAGACCACATAGGGTATAAGAAGCGAAAGCCAACTCCCGAGGAGATTTTCGGTTTCTTGAGACCAACAAGGCGACTAGGAACTACCGAGGGGTGGGGTGGGGGGCTTTTGTGCCACATTTTGGCCTTGATGGCATCAGAGGGCTCTTTGCGAGTCAACCTGGTCACTTCATCGTTCAGAGCTGCTACGACGCCAGGCAGACGAGTCACCCACTCAGTCGACCTTTGACCCGAAGGTACGCCCATGAGCGTATTGGTGGCCATATAAACGTTCAGCCAGGGACCTGTTCCAGCGTTCTACAATGGCCTTGTCCCGACGGATATCAACGAGCCCACGTCGAACAGACACCATGTTTGACGAGCAGCTGGCTCACCGCACCCATGAACTGGCGTCCAGGGTCGACCTGAAGGAGCTTCGGCCACCGTGATGGGCTCCGCTTGTAAATCAATGTCCGGCCATCGGCGACCTCTGCCGCAGTCTTGCTAGTCAGGGGCTATGCCTCCTTGTAGCGGCTGGCGACGTCAACGACCGTAAGAGCGTAGCGGACCGTTTTCCGCCCTACTCGGTCGTGTGGTAGAAATAGCAGGTCAACCTGGTGGACTCGTTTGTCGTGGTGATGTAGATTTTCGGACGAAGAATGTTCCGTGGGGCACGGAGGTACATCTAACAGATGGCCTGCTTCTTGAGCCAGTCCTTGGCCTGCTGCTCAGACACATTTACTGCAGACGCCAGCTTCTTGATAGCCGTGGGTCCCTTCCAGTAGCCCATGTGGCTGTAGGGCAGAGAGCTTCCTGTCTAGCTTCATCGAGATCCGCGAGATATTCCAGCAGATTAAGCAGTCGCCAATAGTCTTCAGCGACTGGCCCAGGATGCTTCGATGTGACATACCGCAGATCGCTCGGCCCTGACAGCATACGGTGAGCAAACTTAATAGCTGGTTGTTCATCCTGCTGCCAGAGATTGGGAGAATTTTGCGCGATATCGATCGTTGTGTGGGCCAGATAACCAGGAATCTTGTGGCGACAGGCGCAGTGGCCGACCTCAAGCATTGTGAAGTAAAGCTCCGTGGGAAGACCCATAACTATTAAGGCCGCAGAAAAACAGACTAAATTTAAAACTCACTTCACTTCTTAGCGAGCTGGGAGGCTACAAAACTAGTCGCGGCCATCCCATGGATGACGCAGGTACTGTCGGTGGTCTTTCTGGCCGTCACTTGGGTTGTAAAAAAACGGAGAGCTTGTTCGGACACCGCATTGTTACCGCTGCCGGGAATCGAACCGGGAGCCTCTTGCATCATAGGCAAGTGTACCAACCACTGCGCTACCACGCTTGTTTTCACTTTTGTCAAAATTTTAGCTGGCTGACTTGGAATTTAGAAGCCTCCGTGGTCGAGTGGTTACGCTACTCGCCTTGTAAACAAGGGATCGCAGGTTAGATCCCGGGCTTCTCCCGACTTTCGGATTAGTCTTTAAACCGAGGTCCCGTCTCCGTATGACCTTAGCTGTTGGTGGGACATAAAACTGAAACACTCACTCACTCACTGACTTGGAATAAGGTTAACCTTCAATATGAAAGCAGATGTATCCGTTCTGCTGTTTTTCGTTTCCTTGTTGCCATAGCACAAGATTGCTAGTCTTGTTTATATATGAAACTGGAATCAACTTTTGGAATCTTTGGCTATTATACAAGTTTCCATATTTACTGGCAGACTAATACAGCATACTCATGAACAGCTTTGTTATTTGACTTTGCAATCATATGGCTACACTAATTAATATGTGCTAAGCCTTTTGTAAAAGCTAATTCTTGTGCTATAGGAGGTCCATCTAATTACCCCAAGTAAACTTTACAGCTGGCACCTGGGCTACGATGTTTTTTAACCTTTTATTTCCTGGCAAGCTGTATGAAAGAATGTATTATGTTCTCTTTCGATATACAATCAAATCTGTTTATTTCCACTGCTGTCCTTACCATCGACCTTTTAAACACGAACATCGAGTCAATAGCAGGCGTTACCAGAAATTAAAACGGCACAGCAGACCTAAGTCTTTGCCTATCGGTAGGAGAAAGCAAATTTGTATCAATAAGACTTCTTCAGGATAGAATGATCCACTCGAAGGTGGAATAGAGCATCGTTCTCTCGGCGCCCGCAACAAGTAACTTGTACTAAAAGTCCAAGCGTAAGCTATTTAAAGTTTCATTCCCTGTTTTGTCTGGTGTACCTCAAGGGTCGGTACTTGAACCGGTCCTATACTTGGTGTTCATTAATGATCTCCGTGATTCTATCAAGTCATCTATCCATTGTTGCTGATGACTGCGTCCTGTATATTCTTATGCCTGTCTGATTCTAAAAGATAACCTAGATAGGCTGGCAGATGAATGCCACAGAATGCACCATCCTTCGGATCGGGACGTTAACTGGAGGCCCCCTGTGCAGGGAGAACCATCCCCTGTGCAGGTAAAAGATCCCTACCGTAATTACATTATTATTGTTTAGGCTTTCATCCTACAAATCCTTTCTCTGCTTGGATGCAAAAGTCACATTAAGTCTAAGAAATACAAATGTCCTAGGTGTTTTGAATGTGATACTAACCCCGGGTCAGTGGACACACAAGTGGATACATTTATTCTTGACTTTAAGAAGGCTTTTGACACCACCCACTCATGAGCACATGAAATCCAAATAAGTTTGCTACGGCATTACGGGAAAGACTCTCAAATATACACATTTCTTTCTTTGCTAAAGAAAACAGCGAGTTGTTGCTAATGGTGAATCTTCGGAGTGGGCGCCAGTTTTGTCTGGGATCACACAATGGACTGTTCTTGGTCCACAGTTATTTTCCCTGCACATTTGTGATATTTCCACTGACATTGACTCAGAAATAAGGCGACTGTGTTGGCTACCGGGAATTTGTAGATACAGACGACTCGGTGAAACTTCAGGATGATATAGATAGACTAGGATGTTAGACATACCTTAGGTGAGGGAGAACCAGTTTTTTTTTGTATGCATTATCCTTACTCCGCCTTGATGCAAAAGCCACGTTAAGTTTAAGAAATACTAATGTCCGCAGTGTTCAGAATGTGATAAAAAACCCGACTGAATGGACACACAGGTGTACACATTTATTCTGGACTTTGAGAAGGCTTTTGACACCACTCCCTCCTGAGCACCTGAAATCCATAATATTTGGCTACGGCATTAGGGGGGGACTCTCAAAGAGATACATTCCTTTCTTTGCTATAGAAAACAGCGAGCTGTTGCTAATGGTTAATCTTCGGAATGGGCGCCAGTTTTTTCTGGGTCACACAAGGGACTGTTCTTGGTCCACTGTTATTCTCCCTGCACATTAGTGATATTCTCACTGACATTGACTCAGAAATAAGACGACTGTGTTTGCAACCGGGAAATTAGAGATTCAGAAGCCTCGGTGAAATTTCAGGATGATATAGATAGACTAGGTTGTTTGGCACGAAATTTGGACATGCGATTGCAACCCGTTACAGATGAATAGAAACAGAACCAATAAAATTGAGGTTTCTTACACCTTGGAGGAAACGGCCCTCGAGAATGCGGTTTCCATTAAATACTTTGGTCTGACAATCCCACACGGTTTGAGATTGAATACACACATTAGCAACATGTATACTAAGGCAAATAGAACGCTTGATTTCCTGATTTTCTTCGTTAGTGTCCTCAATATGTAAAAGAGGCAGCATATTAAGGGCTTCTTCGGCAAATCTTGGAATACGGTACTTTTATCTGGGACCCAATGCACAAATTAAAAAGGTTAAAAAAAAGTGTAACTAGATAACAAGCAATTATTGCTTTGAAACTGGGTGTATGACTGGAATACTAGGAAAATTAAGATGGGAGTCTCCCAAGAAAAGTGAGAAGAGACAGTTGGCTCATGCTGTTATACTTAGGTCTAAAGGGTGCTGCCAGCATTTCAACAGCTGACCTTGTCCCCCAGCTAGCCGCTGTGAAAATCACCATTCACTGGCGTTTCAGACCCCTACTGCCAGAACTGACATTTACAAAGAATTTTTCATACCTCAGACCATTAGAGATTGGAATTCCCTTTCCCGATTCAATCATTTCCACAGCTGAAGGTGCTGAGGATAGTGTAGCTAAGTTTACATCTTTTTGTGAGAGACTGGGACCAACTTCCTGTATAACAGGTCCCAGTGTATGAATGTTTGTGATAGCGGAACAAATTTAATAAGCATCTGAGATATGGTTAACGAATTGGAGAGGCCATTCCTTGAGGCCTGTCGTGAACATTTCTCCTGAAACATTCTTTAAAACATAATTACTGATACAGTGTCTCATTCTGTTTAAGATACCTGCACCTGCTTTATTTGTTTAAGCTATTAAGGTCATTTTGAAGACGTTCTTTCCGATTCTGTGAGACTTGTACCCGACATTAAGATGAAATGGCGTCTCAAGCCACATTGTAAAAGAATCTGCTATGACTTTACCGCTGTTTTGTAAAAAATGCATCAGAATTAAACAACACACTGTTCTTTAGGTGCTTATACGTGTTCCAACCAGTCCCCCTAATGGGTACCCTGAAGAATTATTTCCCCCAGAACTGTTCTTCCTTGTGATTACCTTTCTTCTTTGGTGGTAGGCCCCCGCCCATAGGGGCTTGAAGAAATATATAGGCTGCATGATGCTTCCACGCAGAGCTGAATCCGGCCCGCACACTAGTACTGGTAAACTGCTTAGAGGATCTAAGCCTGTCCAGGAACGGTGGTGCGAGGTGGACCGTCCTTGCTAATAAACCCTATTGGTTTCATTGGGCGACAGGGCTTGAGATGTCATTTCATCTCGGTGTCGGGTAAAAGTCCCACAAAATTGGAAGCAACGTCACCAAAATGACCTTTACAGTGTGGACGGGGACGTTGAACCTCAAATCAACCAACCTTCTTTGGTGGATCGGTGGGTGCCAAGACTGCAAAGGAGTTAAAAGCCCGTATGATATAGATTTGTTGAAAGCATGCCTCTGCTAAATAATTATTAATTCGAAATAGTTTCAAGGACTCATCCAGTGATTTTAGCTACAGTCTTGAAGTAGCCACCCACTTAACCGAAGAAATCGTCAGAGACCAACTCAAGATAGGACAGATAAGGAAAACTAACGAATCTTACCGCCTACTGATAAACCCACAATGCACGTACACAAAGAAACAAGTTCCAAGAACGTGTATGTAAAAACAAGTTTCTAATAAAACATCATATTTGAATCATAACAATTTCTCCATCATCATCTGAAAAAAAAAAAATCTGACTTAATTGCATGGAAGAGACATCGTTCATCAATTCAGGCTGTAAGGACCTCCATTTGAGCTTTTTCTCAAGTCTGGAATTGTATAATGTACATGTTTTTCTGAGTCAGACTATTTAAACATCACCAACCGCTTCTGAGGAAGCGATTGTTTCACGTGCGTTACGCAGTTGCAACCTGGTAACGTCTACAGTTTTAAACCGGCGTCGTGATGTAAACAGAACCTCAGATATAAACCTAAACTACATAGAAAAAGCATAATTGATTGGCGGGGCTTAACATAGCCAATGACTACATGGGTTACAAAAGTGACAGGTTTTCAGCAGCAACAGAAATGAAAGAGAATGAGCCAGGAAACAACTCCTTTTGCCAGTAGGAACGTTTTGGATCTCTTCGCTATTTCTTTGCGAAATTCCTATCGTATTACCGGCCGGCCGTGAGCGGACCGGACCGGACCGGAAAAAAGAGCAGAACAGTCACGTGACAGTGCAACGTTCAGGAAGGCGAACACTAATGTCCGGAAATTTTCCGGAAAATAGGGGGTAGTGATGCGTTATCCCTAATATCTCCACTTCGGGTGGTCATAAATTATTAAAATTAGTATCAAATAAAATTTGAGGCTCCATTCTAAAAGATTATTAAAAATATTTTTCATTTTTAACATTTTAAGGGTCCATTTCTGAAGATAATTTGTCCGGGAATTTCCCGGATTGTGACCTGGGTAGTGGTGCGTTAACCCTAATATCTCGACTTTTGGTGGTTAGAAATTAATAAAAAAAATAGTATCAAATAAAATTTCTAGCTCCATTCTAAAAGATTATTAAAAATTATTTTTCATTTTTAATATTTTAGGGGTCTGTTTTTTTAGTTGATTTGTCCGGGAAATTTCCGGATTGTGTCCTGGATGTTGTGGGTAGTGGTGCCTTATCCCTAATATCTCCACTTCGGGTCGTCAGAAATTAATGAAATTAGTATCAAATAATGCTAATAATGTATGTCGTGTGCTCATTATAAGCGCTTTGGTGAGACGATTCTAATGAGTGCACACAACATGACTTTATTTTATAGAAGATCACAAAGATATAATAAGTGATCTTTAATTACGGCTCAAGACCTACTCGGCAAACAGTATAGAACTTGATCAAAGGTTTGACGCATATATGCCTAGCGTCCCACTGGTGGGCATTGGCAAACAGAAATATATAGATCAAAGATATTGATCAAAGTTTAACCATATATGCCAAGAGTCCCATTTGTGGGGCATTGACAAACAGTGTAGATCCAGATCATATATTTAACCCATATGTGCCTAGCGTCCCATTTGTGGGACATTGGCAATCAGTGTAGACCTAAATGATCAGACGCTGCAAAACGTGGCGTATGATCTGGGCCGCAAAATGCTGGCGATGAATTAGGTGTACGGACTTTGAGTGATTTTACGGACCATTATCAATACACTCAGGTATTTTGCAGAAGTACCAGACTGGATTTTTTACGATTAAACAAGTGAAGGAATGAAGTTTATGCCTGCCTGTATATTTTTCTTTCGGAAACGCTGACATTTTTCCATTTGCCAAACATTCAACTAAATGCTGTCTCATTTTTGACACGTCGAATATTATTCTAGTCTTAAATGAGTCCGGAGCAAAACACAACTCTAACACGTTCGCTATTGCAAAAAAAAAAAAAAAAAAAAAAAAAAAAAAAACACAATCATTAGAATTCGGTTGTTGTTGAACAGGGGCATACATTTGTTCCTTATTTCTGCTCAAAAACATAGGTTGTGGGTACTCGTTGAAACCGTCTCGCCGTTCTATGGAGTTCGATTACTCTCTGTTTAGAGCAGAAATATGAAAAAATATGGGATTTCTTTTTTCGGAATTTCATTTTAGGGTTAGATGCTAAATATACATTTTCTAGATCTCTGCTTAAAACGTACAGTATGGTTACTCGTCAGAACAGCCTCGGTGAGGTGATTCTAAAAAGTACCCACAATCGATTATTTTAGCAGAAATAAGGAAATTAAATTAAACTACATTTTAGATAAAGAAAATTGGGGTTCATGGGAGTATACATTATTTTTCCTATTTTTGATCCAAGACATAGGTTGTTGTTACTCGTTAGAACCGCCTCAACGAGGATGTTCTAACGAGCAACCACAACCTTTGTTTGAAGTGACGAATAAATTATTTTTATCAGAAAATTAACCATTTTGGAAATGTGAAAAATGCACTTTATCTCGAAACGTTAAGTCCTACAAAATTGGAATGCAAAGTCTTCAAAATGACCAAAATAGTGTTGACGGTGATGTTTAACTCAATTCAAACAAACAAAATAACAGCATTCATTCAAAATATCAATTGGACACAACTTTTGTGGAAGTCACTTTCTACTATTTCAGTCCAGGTATGCAGCACATGCCAACCTATTATGAGTTGAAGCAAATAACTTAACGCATGTTTAATCTCATTAGAAAATTAATGGCCCGTAAAATCGCTCAAAGTACTAGTCCGTACACCTAATCCATCGCCAGCAAGAAACGGATGAGGCTCAATTTCGTCGTTGTTTAAGCAAACAGTGTAGACCCAGATCAGATGCCGCATTTGCAGCCCAGATCAGACGCCAAGTTTTGCAGCGTCTGATCATAATGGTCCGTAAAATCACTCAAAGTCCGTACACCTAATTTATCGCCAGCAAGAAATGTATGCGGTTAAAATTCGTTGTTGCTTAAGCAAACAGGGTAGACTCAGATCAAATACCGCATTTTTGCGGCTCAGATCAGACGCCACGTTTTGCAGCGTCTGATCATTTGGGATAACACTGTTTGCCAATGTCCCACAAATGGGACTCTAGGCATATATGGGTTAAACCTTTGATCAGGCTCTACACTGTTGGCCAATGTCCCACCAATAGGACGCTAGGCATATATGGGTTAAACCTCTGATCAAGTTCTACACTGTTTGCCAAGTAGGTCTTGAGCCGTAATTAAAGATCACTTAATATATCTTTGTGATTGATAACCAATCTGAAATTATTGAAGCTTTTAGCTCCACTTCTAGATATTTAGATGATTTATTAAATATTGATAATACATATTTCGATGGTTTGATCTGTCAGATTTACCCCCCAGAACTTCAGTTAAATAAAGCAAATTCTTCTGATACCGAGGCCCCGTTTTTGGATTAACATCTATCTATTGTAGATGGGTTTGTTTCGTGCAAAATTTATGATAAACGCGATGACTTTGATTTTGAGGTTGTAAATTTTCCTTTTTTTGGATGGTGATGTTCCTCGTGCGCCATCCTATGGCAATTAATTCGATTTGCTAGAGTGTGTAGTCATGTAACTGACTTCAACACTCGTAATAAATTATTAACGGCTAAACTTCTTAATCAGGGTAATCGGTACCATAAACTGCGCAAAGCCTTTTCAAAATTTTGTAGACGCCATTCTGATTTAATTTCAAAATTCAATATTGGACTTAAATCTCTTCTGCAACAAGGTCTATCGGAACCCGAATTTTATGGTGACTTAGTATATAAATTCAGAAAAATATATAACCGCAATGACTTTAGCACCCAATTTCGTAAAATCATTCTTCGATATAAAAAGATTGGGAACAGCATGGATATTATACGACAGACTGCATGCATGGTAGTTAACCCAATCACGGTTGGCAACTTTGCTTCCCTCTTTAATTGCACGCCGGTGGGTCAGGCCTCAGATTCTATGACGGTTCCAACGTAAAGGCCTATTGAGAATTAGAGAGATCTAATTCAAGGTAATGTTGGTTGGTGCCTGATGCTCTGTCTCTGGTCGGGTCCATCGGAGTCTAACTGTTGGTTTTCTTTTGCTCCAGCATTTCAGTGGTTTCTTGCTGTCGAGTCCTCACCGTTGTCTCACCTCTGTGGTTCTTTGATTATTTGTATTCACGGATATGTTGCACTGATGAGTTAGGAGGCCTTCATGCGGACTGAACAAATTATTTGTCTAAATTGCGACGGAAGTAAGGGCGAGGATTGTGGCCAAATCGATTTAAGCCCCCCCCCCCCCCCCACCACACACACTCAGGTGGAAATCTTTCTACTGACCGTTCCAATGCGGTTCTTCTGTGGCGATTTATTTGTGTTGTTGTTTGTTACTTACTGTGTGTATCACCTGTGCCTTTTTATTTTGGATGGCCATATGGCCATTTTGTGGGAAAGTAACTGTCCTTAAGGCCTTCCTTTGTTTAGGTTTCCATTATGGTCTGGTCGCTTAATGTTTGTGTTTCTTTCCCTTTGGTCTCTTTGATGGGTGGAGTAAGTTAATTGTATCGATTCCTGATCTTTGTTTTACTTCTACTTTCTATAAAATAAAGTCATGTTTTGTTCACTCATTAGAATCGCCTCAGTGAGACGCTTATAATGAGCACACGACATACATTATTACCATTATTTGATACTAATTGCATTGATTTCTGACTTCCCGAAGTGGAGATATTAGGGATAAGGCACCACTACCCACAAATCTAGATGGCAATCCGGGGATTTCCCGGACAAATCAACTTAAAAAAAAACGGACCCCTAAAATACTAAAAATGAAAAATAATTTTTAATGATCATTTAGAATGGATCTATAAATTTTATTTGATACTAATTTTTATTAATTTCTGACCACCCGAAGTCGAGCGCACCACTACCCAAACATCCAGGTCACAATCCGGTAATTTCCCGGACAAATTAACTTCAGAAATGGACCCTAAAAATGTTAAAAATGAAAAAAAAAAAAATAATAATAATCTTTTAGATTGGAGCCTATAATTTTATTTGATACCGATTTTATGAATTTCTGACCACCCGCAGTGGAGATATTAGGGAACAAGAGCACCGCAAGCGGCGTCATGCTCGTCTGTTTTTCCATGTCACATAGACAAATCAGTGAAATTGCATCATAATTGGAAAAGGGGAGATAATACAGCCAAAATCAATAATATATTTATGACCCTTGGTCAAAATGTAGCTCTTGTGATGATGGGTGAGTGTGAGTATGAAGTTTCATGAAGGCAGGTCAAATACTTCTGGAAATATGGTCAAGATTAAGTTTTTTGGTTAATTTTTCGAAAAATAGGTCAAAGTTCAAAGGTCAAGGTCACAGGTCAAAAAGCGTGGTATGACTGGAAAGGTCTTGTCCCAAGGAACATTCATGTGAAGTTGGAAGGCTCTGTTGTGAATAGTATTGAAATAAGAGACAAAAACAATTTAAAAAAACGGAGAGAAAAGGGGAGATAATTCAATCAAATTGCGAGATGGAGTTATAAAACTTGTAGGGAATGTAGCTCTTGTGATGGTGAGTATGTGTATGAAGTTTCATGAAGGTAGGCCAAATACTTTTGGAAATATGGTCAAGGTTAAGGTTTTCGGTTAAATTTTCGAAAAATAGGTCAAAGTTCAAAGGTCAAGGTCACAGATCAAAAAGTGTGGTATCACTGAAAAGGTCTTGTCCCAAGGAACATTCATGTGAAGTTTGAAGGCTCTGTTGTGAATAGTATTAAAATGAGAGCAAAAAATGTGTTTCAGAAAAAAATTGGAAAAGGGGAGATAATTCAGCCAAAATCAACAATGTTGTTATGGTCCTTGGTCAAAATGTAGCTCTTGTGATGATGAGTGTGTGTATGAAGTTTCATGAAGCTAGGTCTAATACTTTTTAAGTTATAGCCAAGGTTAAGTTTTTGGCAGTGGCTATTCGTACGGCCCCGTACGAATAGCCTGTATTGGCTAATCGTACGGCCCCGTACGATTAGCCTGTATTGGATAATCGTACGGCCCCGTACGTTTAGCCAATATAGGCTATATTGGCTAATCGTACGGCTATGAATAGGTTAAAAATATATTTTGCGAATATTAAATGTGTATTGGGCAGTATGAAACAGAATTATATTATTTATGCATATATACTTATAAATATTGTTAAATATTAATATCGATGGTATATACATGTCGACAGAAACAATTAAATTGTTTAATAGTATCATCAATTATCAGTTTGTTTAGGATGGTAAGTTAATGAAATTAATTGCTTCAACTATCGTTTTCGGCTAAGACTGATGTTTTAGCTTCTTAGTTCTGGCGTTTAAGTGGCCGATAACAGCCCCCGCCCATAGGGGCTTGAAGAAATATATGGGCTGCATGATGCTTCCACGCAGAGCTGTCTCCGGCCCGCACACTAGTACTTGTAAACCGCTTAGAGGATCTAAGCCTGTCCAGGCAAAGCGGTGTGAGTTGGCCCGTCCATGCTTATAAACCCTATTGGTTTCCTTGGGCAACAGTGCTTGAGATGTCCTTTCATCTCAATGTCGGGTAAAAGTCCCACAAAATTGGAAGCAACGTCTCCAAAATGACCATTACAGTGTTGACGGGGACGTTAAACCTCAAAGCAAACAAACAAACAAAGTGGCTGATAATGCTATGTACTTAAGTTGTGAAAAACACTTTGAAAACGGCTTTCAGATAAGTCGCGGTATAGATCAATATTAAGGATTAACGGTATACTTTAAAGGCTCTGTCAAAATACTTAAGTACGCATAATTAAAATAATTAATTCTGTTCACTTAATATAAACAAGGTAAGCTACAAGAAAGATGTCAGTTCTCCCAGAATGGAGATATCATTGAGTGTTGGTGAAAACTTTCCAAGTTATAGTCCTTTGGAAAGCAAAATTGAACAGTATCAGCGTTCTAACTGCGTTCAATTTTATAAGCGCAGTTCACGCACAATTTCGGCTGCTAAAAGCAGATGCCCTAAAAAGTGTTTCAATGAGGCTCTTAAAGTGTCCGAAATAACGTTTAGCTGCATCCATGGCGGGAAGACCTTCAAAACTGAATGCACAGGGAAACGTAATCCGAGGTATTGTTATGTTTTCCAGCATATTTTTAATTTTTCAATTTCCTTAACTTACTTAAATGTTAAGCTACTTGCATTTCTCTAAACATTTTCTTCTTATTTAAGCTTTGACAGTATGCATAGCAGATGAGTTTATAGAACGCATCATATAAGCGACCGCTGAAGGATAATATTTCTGCCCAGAACATGGATTTGGGTACCCGTTAGAACCGCCATCGGCGAGGCGGTTCTAACGAGGACCTACGATTTTAATTATCAATAGAAATAAGAAAAATAGTGTGCACCCCTGTAAAGTTTTACAATAAAAGGTGTGGTTTAAGGGGGTCCAAAATATAAAGGCTTGTTTCTGTGATGTTGTTCTGATGCACAGGCTGATTTCCTGAGGGGATGCACAGGCTGATCTCCCTGAGGGATGGAGCGGCGCAAACAATATCATTATTAAAACTTTGCATTTAGCCTGTATCAATACAAAACTGCCCTCGTAGTGAACAACAAATATATTGATAAGATTGGGTAGATGAGCAGACTGATTATTGTGTCATCAATATTTCCACATGGTATGAACAGTTCACTCTGCAGCATTACGATAACACGCCCGTGCGACATAGTGCATTTTTCACATCTCCGAAATGGCTACGCGCCTATTCAAATACACTGTGGCCTTTTATCGCTGAAAAAAATGATTTTTTTTTAAGGAAAAATTGTGATATTTTTTATTTTTGCTCAAAAAAAAAAAAGATTGTGGGTACCCGCTTGAGGCGGTTCTAACGAGTACCCACAATATATTTTTAGAGTAGAAATAAGAAAAATAAGGTTTATACCTGTAAATCCCAGTTTCACTATATAAAAGTGGGGTCCAAGGGGGTCAGAATTAGTATCAGTTCCTTGGTTCTGAGGTTGATACTGCGGTGTTGACGTCAGTATTAAGGTACTGATTTAAATAACTATATTATATCCTTAACTCTATTTTTTTTTCTAAAACTAAGACTGACTTGTCAGGTGAGACATGTATCTTAGCGGATTTGGTTGTCACTTTTAGTTATATTTTAAATTTTGCAAGTCTCGCTACTTTGGACATCTCCTTCCTGATGCCCGGGAATTCAGTAGGGTGTGGGCCATGTGTGCTGATGTTGGCTCGGAAAGACGAAGTTTGTGTATGTACATGAATGTTTTTAGAGTATATTTTTGGGTATATAATTTCATATTGTATATGCATTTGCCAAATTTGCTAACTTTAGCAAACTAAGGCATTTCATCTAGGTGTCATTTTACATTATTGTTGCCTTTTAATCAGTTCAAGTTTGTTTGTATTGGAGTTTAACGGCCAAGTCAACACTGTTTTAGGTCATTTTTGAGCGGGTCAGTTTACGTGGAAGCATCATGCAGCCCATCTATTTCTTCAAGCTCCAATGGGCGGGGTTCGTAGCCATTACGATAACATACCCGTGCGACATAATGAGGCGGTTCTAACGAGTACCCACAACCTATGACTTAGAGTAGAAATAAGAACAATAATGTATACCCCCATAAACCCCAGTTTTCTTTGAATAAAGTGGGGTTTAGGATGGTGTTCCTTTCATGGGCTTGTTCACGTGATGGCTACCGAGACCAGTCTGTTAAAAATAGCTATATTTAATGTTATTTAACATTCACATGTTAACTTTTTATACACTTCCCAGTAACACAAAACTTCATAACAACGTCGCTGCAAATTCGTGCCAGTAGAGCGACGTTATGACTTTGTGTTAGCTGGGTGTGGTTATTACTTTTTCCCATTGTTAAATTGATGAATGTAGCTCACAAATGTGCCTGTTACTGTTGAAACCATACATTTGATTTCTAAATGTACAATACGTCGTTATCACACAACGTCAAAACAACGTCGTTAAAACGTCGCTGCAAAGTAGTGTCGTTGCAGCGACTTTGTAGCGACGTTTTGGCGACGTTGTGTGTTTGCTGGGTTTTTGTTAATACTTTTTCCCCTTTGTTAAATTCTGTGAAACGTAGTTTAGAAATGTGCCTATTACTTTTGAAAGCATACATTTGATTCTAGAATGTACAATACATCGTTATATACATCTTCTTATGTGCTTTTGAATAACTGCCATGAAGTGTTCTGCAGTTAAGGAAAATAAACTGTAATTATTTACTTCGTGTGTTTGTTTGTTTTCTACCACGTCCTTTGTTTGTTCGTTTGGTGTTTCTCGACCCTGTCAACAGCTAAGGTCATGTCTGGTCGGTCAATTACATTCACGGTTCCTTGACAGGCTTAGACCCTCTAAGCGGTTTACTAGTAACTGATAACAGGTGGTGGGTCAACGACACACTAACAACTAAGGTCATATGGAGACCAACAAATCTAAATTATAATTTCCCAACTGCAGCCCAAACAGTCATCGATAAAAAATTAATCCTTTTTAAGTCTTTCTAATTAAAGTCATGCCAGACAATTAATACGCACTTTACAAGATTGCAAAGTAAATGTAGCCGTACGGTACCGAACTAGAAGGGCCGTACGATTAGCCAATATAGCCTATATTGACTAAAAGTACGGGGCCGTACGTTTAGCCAATACAGGCTAATCGTACGGGGCCGTACGATTAGCCAATGCAGGCTATTCGTACGGGGCCGTACGAATAGCCACTGCCTAAGTTTTTTTGGAACGACGACGCCAGACGACGACAACGACAACGCAGACGCCGGAGTGATGACAATAGCTCGAAAGTTTTTTTTCAAAAAAACAGACGAGCTAAAAATAACGCACCACTATCCCCCATTTCCTGGACATTTCCCGGACAATTTCCGGCCATTTACCGGACGATTTCCGGACAATAGTGTGCACCGTTCAGGAACAATAAGAACAGCTGAATCAAGTACGCCCAATAATCTGGGTCCCGTTTCACATCTTTCCTTCTATATATACTGCCATACGCCCTCGCGGACATTCTAGGCAGGTGTATATTACATACACTCTAGTTTTGCCGGATGAAAGCCTACACAGTAATCATGTATTTGTGGTAGGGTTCTAACCTGCACAGGGGATGGTTCTCCCTGCACAGGGGGCCTCCAGTTAACGTCCCGATCCGAAGGACGGTGCACTGAATGACATTCATCCCTGCAAATGATGCCAATGGAGCGTGTTCGGACACCGAAATTTTATCGCTGCTGCCGGGGATCGAACCCGTGACCTCTAGCATCAGAGGCATGTGCACTAACCACTGAGCCATCAAGCTCCATACTCCAGTCCATGAAATGATTTGATTGTTTGTTTGTATTAGAGTTTGACGGCCAAGACAACTCTATTTTAGTCATTTAGAGCCGGTCAGTTAACCTATTAACACTTTCCTGGGCAGGCTTATACAAAAGCGGTAAACGCTAACTGGAAAAGGCGGCCCCTAACTTGGGGGGCCCCATTTGTATTTTAATGATAGGAATGATAATAACAGCGTTGTATTTTACAAAATATACTTATATATTAAAAAAAAAATAAAAAAATAACACTTTAAAAATTTTAAAAGAAACTAGATCAAGATTAAATTTATAAGTAAGTGGGACTACTTACTTGAGTTAAACAAGCTGTTTATGAGCGTAGAATCTTTATAATCTTCTTCGCACACTCTCCTCTGTTTTCGTCTCACCCTCCAATTTCCCTTCTCGAAGTCACTGCGCATGCTCCCGGTTGCACTTCATTTCTCGGGCCATCGTACGCCATCCTGGACATTTCGCCCCAAGTCGCTCCTACCACACTCCTCCTCGTCTTATCCAAAAGGAGTGCATCAAAGTGGTCACTTGGGCATTCACTCCATCCACCGTCAGAACAAATTAAAAAAAAATGCAACCTCCTGTCATTCTCTTCTCTCCTCCCCAATGCTAGGCAGGGAATGACTATCACGCAGAAGACCTCTTTCCCCCTCCTCAATGCTGAGAAGGTTCCACAGTTGACACAATTATCCAACCACCAGAATGCTCCAAACTGTTAAACCCGACAAACATTCTGTATGCTTTTCCTGGGCAAACTTAGACCTAAGTACCTTACCAGTACTGAGCACTTCAGAGCTACAAAACTGCTGTGGCATCTAGGTGTTGTAGAGGCGACTCGCATTGCGCGAGGTCACCTCCAGAATCTCCTTCCACGTGGCACCACAAACACCAGCCACCATTCTTGCCACCATTCCCACCAGTGCAGGTGAAGAGTGTTTCCTTCCTCCAATGTGAAAGTACGGGGAATCAGTTTCCACCAACAGCCGATCTTCTGGAACTTTCCTTAAAGCTTCCTTCTTGGCCTCGTTAAAATGCTGGACGAGGCCCTTAAAGCTGAAGTGGGTGGCTGGAAAATCCTTTAGCCAGGCAGCCATCATCTGCTGGTCCCCTTCAAAACAGTGGAGGTGGATTCTCTGCTCTCGAGGAATAACACCCTTCAACTGCAATAGCAGTTGATAGTAAGTTCCTCTGGCATGTGAGATCAGGACGTGTGAGGGCTGAAGTTGCTTCAGAACTCGGTCCAGAGCTACATGTTGTTGTTCCCACATGGATTGGACAGCCGTCTAGTCTAAACCAACTTCACCTAGGGCTGTGACTTCTGGTTGAGACAGGAGCTCCTCAAAGGCACTGAAATCTGCTTCAGTATAGGTGTCCACTTTCTTGGGATGTAGGCCAAGGGCGATGACATATCCCTGTGTCGAAGATATTGCACCCCATCTGAGTGGGATTTGTTGGTAGATCGCAGAAGACAACAACTCCTCCTGTCAAGTTGACAGTATAGTCCCTGTCTTGTTGGATCATCCTACACAGATCATCTACGGATGCAACCGGCGCTTTGAGGGCCCGACGTGACCTATCCAGCAGGAAATGGCTGTCGAAAGCCTTTGGTAACTCCTCCCCAATCCATGTGGTGCTGGCTGGGTAACGGTCGATTAGCTCCTTCCTATCCTGGTTGTTCAGGCAAGCGAACACGGGGGCTATCACCCTCCGGTGAGGGAACACAGCTGACGAGTTAGCGGGCACAATCGTGAACTCTTCCGGCACATCATCTCCCTGCAGCCGACACATGGCAGTCATGGCACGGGCCTGCTGTACAGACACCTGGTAGTGCCCTCTTTGGATCTGCCGCAAATCATTCACAAACTGCACCAACCCAGGTAAGTTGGAGACTGTGCCCAGGAGCCGGCTCTCTCATATCCGTAGGACACTTACTCTTCCGCAGACCAGATCCTCCGTTGGTTCTAGCTGGACGCCTGGCAGGTGAGTAGCGGCATGGGCCCTTGATATGAATTCCGGGCAATTAGACAATGTGCTCCTGCACAAAGCATTAATTCATTGATGACGGACGACGCTCTGTAGACCTCTCGTCTGGCTGTCATTGCTGTGATGTCCTGGATGAGTCTTGGAGAGAGAACTGTCAGCGGTTCCTTTGAGGCTGCCATGTCGCAACTCCTGCAAATATACCGAAGAACTGGATTATACTGTGAGAATGTGCCAAGATGATTGGCTGACTATGGATGCGGGCTGCATCTTCGGCAATGGTACTTGTTGATGTTCAAAGCGTCGGACGGAGTAATATCAACACATGCACCATGGTACCATTCGTCACATCCAACACATTGGATCATGAACCGCCCCTGGCATGGTTTCCTGCCATTCCTATACCTTCTTATCACTATCAGCCACTCTCTTGGTGATCCAACCGGGTAGGGCTCGATCCCTACAATGCGCCCCTGCAATTTGCTGCAGGTGCAGATCCCACTGGTCTTGGGAATCCTTACTATAGCATTTAACTGCATCCATCAGAGTCCTATTGTATCGCTCGACCTGACCCTTGGTCGGGTATAAAAGCCAAGGCCGGGCCGAGCCGCCGAGCCTATCGAAAATTTTATTTCGCGTCTCTAGATAAAAGTTAGATATATATTTTGGTGAATGTGGGATTAAATTATTATAAATTAGATATGTTGTAACTACAAGTTGTTTCACGTATCTACATTGCTTATTTATCTTTTAATAACTGTTTTCCGAAATCCAGGGGTATAAAAGCCAAGGCGGCAAAAGAGTATTGACAATTCCGAATTTCTTTCAAATTCATAGGTTAATTTACTTCTTTTTGGCCTTATGATATTTGAGTTTGATTATACTTATTATGTGTTCAAACATCTTCTCCTCTGGAACCGCTGGGCCGATTGAAGCCAAATTTCATGTGGGGCCTCAGTGGGATGGGGGAACGAAAGTTTCTTCGCGGGGTCCAGGTCACATGACCAAGATGGCCGCCATGCCCATATATGGTAAAAACCGTTCAAAAATCTTCTTCTCCGGAACCGCTGGTCCGATTTTCACCAAAGTTGGTATGTGGCCTCGGGTACTCGGGCCCATCATAGTTTGTTCAAATAATGGCCCTTGGATGACCTTGACCTATTTTATGCCAAGGTCAAATTTGGTAATATAGGCTTTTGAATGGCAAAAAGTGAAAATGGTGGATTTTTCGGAAACTGTTGCAGCCTTTGGCCTGAAAGTTGGTAGATGACATCAGCTAAATGAGTTAATAAGTATATATGAGATTTAAAGGTCAAGGTCATTCCGTGACCTTGGGTCAAGTTTTTTAATATGTCAAACTTGAAACTTTAATATGTCAAACTTGAACTTATTTTTCAGGGAAACTACTTGGTCAATTTTGACCAAAT
The DNA here is from genome assembly GCA_963580285.1 of Lucinisca nassula. Classification (NCBI taxonomy): domain Eukaryota; kingdom Metazoa; phylum Mollusca; class Bivalvia; order Lucinida; family Lucinidae; genus Lucinisca; species Lucinisca nassula. The sequence goes on from OY757010.1 coordinate 107,943,392, forward strand.
TTCATATGCAAGCTTAATGGGAGAAGGACATGTAAATTAAGTTGATGATGTTGGGTCACATAACTAAGATGGCCGCCATGCCCATATATTGTTAAAAACCCTTCAAAAATCTTCTTCTCTGAAACTCCTGGACGGATTTCTATGAAACTTGGTATGTAGCATTTGGGACGCGTGCCCATCATAAATTCTTAAAATGGTGACCCTCGGATGACCTTAACCTATTTTATGCCAAGGTAAAATTTAGTCACATATGCATTTGTATGGGAAAAAGTGAAAATGCATTATATCTAACAAACCGTTCAATATTCCACCACTAAATCATATATATTCTTGTTCCTTAAGATAGGGCGCATTTATTGACATGGGGTCCAACTAGGTCCCTTAAAAAAACTTCAAAAATCTTCTTCTCCGGAACTGCTGGGCCGATTTCCACCAAACTTGGTATGTAGGCTCGGGTACTCGGGCCCATCATAGTTTGTTCAAAGAATTGCCCTGGGATGACCTTGACCTATTTTATGCCATGGTCAAATTTGGTCGCATAGACTTTTGTATGGGAAAAAGTCAAAACCGTGTATTTTTTGGAAACTATTGCAGCCTGTGATCTGAAAATTAGTAGATGCAGTAAGCTGAATGGGTGGATGAAACTACATGAGTATTCAAGGTCAAGGTCATTCTTTGACCTTTGTTCAAGGTCATTCAGATATGATAATTATAACTTATTTTTCTCAGAAACCACAAAGCCATTTGTAATGAAATTTCATATGAAAGTTTTTAAGAACAAGGAAATGACAAATAATCAATATGAATTTGGTAACATAACCAATATGGCCGCCATGCCTATATAAGGTAAAACCCCTTCAAAAATCTTCTCCAGAACCATTGGGCCGATTGGCCTGAAACTTGGTATGTAGCATTAGGGACTCGGTTCCATCATATTTTGTTCAAATGATGACCCTTGGATGACCTTGACCAATTTTAGGCCAAGGTCAAATTTGGTCGGATAGACTTTTGTATGGGAAAGAGTCAAAACCATGTATTTTTTGGAAACTATTGCAGCCTGTGATCTTAAAATTTGTAGATGCAGTAAGCTAAATGGGTGGTCAAAACTACATGAGTATTCAATGTCAAGGTCATTCTTTGACATTTGTTCAAGGTCAGCCAGATATGAGAATTAAAACTTATTTTTCTCAGAAACCACAAAGCCATTTGTAATGAAATTTCATATGAAAAATTTTAAGAACAAGGATCTGATCTGAAAATTAATAAATGCAGTTAGCTAAATGAGTGGATGAAACTACATGTGTATTCAAGGTCAAGACCATTCCTTGACCTTGGCCTAAGGCCTTTCAGATATGAAGATTAAAATTTATTTTTCACTGGAACCTCTGGGCCGTTTGTGACCAAATTTTATACAAAGCTCGTAGACACAAGTAAATGAAGATTTAAATACATGCGTTTGGTCAAATGACCAAAATGGCCACCATGCTCATATAAGGTAAAAACAGAAATCTTCTACTCCAGAACCAGTGGGCCAATTTTCATTAAACTTGGTATGTAGCATTTGGGATTTGAGCCCACTATAGTTTCTTCAAATGATGACCCCTGGATGACCTTAACCTGTTTTACGCAAAGGTCAAATTTGGTTGCCCAGACATTTGTTTTGGAGAAAGTAAAAAAAAAAAAAATATTTTTCATAGAAACCACAACTCCATTTGTAGCCAAATTTCACATGAAAGCTTTTAGGAACAAACAAATGAAAATTTATAATATGTGAATTTTGTCACATTACTAAAATGGCCACCATGCCCATATACATGTATACCCTTCGGATTTTTTTCTTCGAACCAATGGGCCCATTATCAAGTCACATGACCGTGATTACGGTAATACTTGGTAAAAACCCTATAAAATTGTCTTCTCAGAAATGAAATGGCTCCATTAGCTGTCAGCACTCAGGTGAGCGGCTCAGGACCATTGGTCCTCTGGTTTCAGGAAACGACCGAAAAGGACGAAAGGGAAGGCACATTACGACCGAAATGATCCGCATCGAATGACGACCCATGTTGTTCAGTGACATCAGTGTGTGTGTGTGTGAATGCGGGTTTAACGTCGCTTTCAACAATTCTTCAGTCATATCACAACGATGTCTGGTTGCGACAGGGAGCTCAATGCTCACTTTTATAGTGCTGCCTCACTGAAGTATCATGTCCCAGACACATTACATGATACCACACCCAGTCAAATTATCCTGACACTGGGTCGACCAGTCCTAGCTCTACCCCATAAATCCGAGTGCCAAGCGAGGAGCAGCGTGTACCATTTTTAACGACTTTGCATGGTATGTCGCGGCCCGGGATGGAACCTGTGACCCCCTGTTCCCCGGAGCAGACACTCTACCATCTGAGCTATCGGGGCCGGTTACTGACATCAGACTGTTATCCCAGTGGACAAAGTTTGTAAATGCGACGGTGTTTTAATGATTGGTCAAGGACTTCAGGGTTTTATGGGGTTTGATTCTACGTCGTTAAAACGGCACTGGGATACTTTGTAAGGGAAATAAACAATCTTGTCCACCAAACTTTTTTCAGAAAAAAAGTTTTAAAAAATGTTCCCAGCAGGCACTCCACGTTGAATCAACGTTGTAACAAAATTGATTCAACGTTGTGTGCCTGCAGGGTTCTGTTTTCTGTTTACTGCCAGTAGGAGCTGTTTACTGACTGATGATCAGGAGGATGCGGGTTCGATACCTGCTGAGGTCGGCAGCATTCTTTCGTGGAGATTGATCATGAAATATTTTCTTCAGTCATTCTCTCCCTACCACTGATTCAAAAAGGGCAGTTGTCAGTTTTTGGCAAAAGAATGTGCACTATACTGGTTAACCGCTTACGTATAAGCCTGCTCTGGGAAAGTTCCTGCCATGGGAAAGTGTGGATAGGTAAAATTTATTATTCGGCAATACACGCCAAATGCGTTTAGTCTTCGCCGAGGCGTTATCTTTGTCTTTTGGGGAGTTATCTGCAGGTATGCAACCCTTTCTTTTTAAAGTGACAGGCTGAGATCTAAAACAATAATTAGATGAGTCAATTAATGCACTAATCACTTACTGACTGAAGCATATTAATAAAAAATAATAATACAATAGGTAAGGATCAAAACATAATATGTCAAAAACCCGATAAAGAAATATGATGAGTTCATAAAGCTCTATCTTTAGTTCCTACCATTCAGATAGTATATTTAAATGCCCTTATCATTTATCCGACATTGTCGTCCGTTGCGGTTCATCACGACTTGGCCTACATAAAACCACCAAAACTACGGTTATTACAGATACTAAAAGGAATTGACAGGACTTTTGACAATAAAGGGTTTAGAAAATACTTTTTAGCTCACCAGAGCCGAAGGCTCCGGGGGAGCTTATAGGATAGGCAGTTGTCCGGCGTCGTCGTCGTTGTCGTCGTCTGACGTCAACACTTTCAAACATCTTCTCTGAAGCCACTGGACCGATTCAGCCCAAATTTTATCTGTAGCATCCTTGGGCTGGGGGATTGAAAGTTTGTGTTTTTTTATGAAAATCAGCTTTTTAATTTGGTTGCTATGGCAACTTAGAGCTCCCATAGACTTATAATGGGAAAATTGAAAAATGGCAATAACTGCCAAGCCTTTGCAGATATTTTGACAAAACTTTTATAGAAATGTTTCTTCAGTAAACTCCTCTCAACCATATGCTTTTATGCCAACCTGAGGGTCCCCCAGGTTGTGCCTGGGCCATGCCCCTCCCCCTCCACTTCATAAAAGGCCATATATCACAGAAACCATTCAGATCCCGACCCCTAAACCATATATATTCTTGTTCCTATTGATAAGACGCATTCAGTGACACCAGCCTGTGGGTCCTCAGGGATGCGCCAAGGCCATGCCCCACCCCCTCCACTTAATAAATGGCCCAATATCTTGGAAACCATTCAGATCCCCACCCCTAAACCACATATATTCTTGTTCCTTATGATAAGACCCATTCAGTGACATCAACCTGGGAGTCCCCGGGATGCGCCGGGGCCATGCCCAACCCCCTCCATTTCATAAAAGGCCCAATATCTTGGAAACCTTACAGATCCCCACCCCTAAACCATATATATTCTTGTTCCTATTGATAAGACGCATTCAGTGACACCAGCCTGTGGGTCCTCAGGGATGTGCCGAGGCCATGCCCCACCCCCTCCACTTAATAAAAGGCCCAATATCTTGGAAACCATTCAGATCCCCACCCCTAAACCACATATATTCTTGTTCCTTATGATAAGACCCATTCAGTGACATCAACCTGGGAGTCCCCGGGATGCGCCGGGGCCATGCCCAACCCCCTCCATTTCCAAAAAGGCCCAATATCTTGGAAACCTTACAGATCCCCACCCCTAAACCATATATATTCTTGATCCTTATGATAAGACACATTCATTGACACCAACCTGGGGGTCCTCAGGTATGCACCGGGGCCTGCCCCACCCATTCACTTCACAAAAGGCCATATATCTCAGAAACTGTTCAGATCCTCACCCCTAAACCATATATATTCTTGTTCATTATGATAAGACGCATTCAGTGACACCAACCTGGGGGTCCCCAGGGATGTGCTGGGGCCATGCCCAACCCCCTCCATTTCATAATCTCCCAATATCTGGGAAACCCTACAGATGGCTACCCCTAAACCATATATATTCTTGTTCCTAATGATAAGACACATTCATTGACAACAACCTGGGAGTCTCCCGGGGCCTTGCCCCACCCCCTCCACTTCAAAAAAGGCCTTATGTCTCAGAAACTGCTCTTAGCCCCACCCTAAATCCATATATATTCATCTTCCTTATGATAAGACGCATTCAGTGACACCAGCTTGGGAGTCCCCAGGGCATGCCCAAGCCATGCCCCATCGCTTTACTTCATTAAAAGCCATATACCTCAGAAATAGTTCAGATCCCCACCCCTAAACCATATACTTGTTCCTTATGATAAGACTCGTTCAATCACACCAACCTGTGGGTCACTTTGTGCTGAGGCAATGTGCCCCGCCCTTCCACTTCATAAAAGGCTTTATATTTCAGAAACCATTCAAATCCCAACCCCATAATCCTGTATGTTCTTGTTCCTTATTATTTGCACACCTACTGTAGGGGGTTCGTAGGGGCCATTCCTATCCTTTCCACTTCATAAAAGGGCCTCAAATCTCAGAAACCGTTCAGATTCCCACCCCTAAACCATATATATACTTGGTCCTTATGATAAGACACATTTAGGGACAACAATCTTGGGCTTTCCTGGGATCAACAGGGCATGCCCCAACTCCTCCACCACTTAAGAGGCCCTACAGATCCCCACTGCTAAACCATATATATTCTTGTTCCTTATGATAAGACGCATTTAGTGATACCAACCAGGGCTCCATGCCCCACCCCCTCTACTTCATGAAAGGCCTAATGTTTCAGATACTGAGTCCACATGGGTACTCATTTGGACATGGGGGTTCATTTGGTAGATTAAAATGATATCATGTTAAAATACATGGCTGCCATTGGGCCGTGCCCACCTGAGCTCTGGTGAGCATAGTGGCCTATGGGCCTCTTGTTTTGGGGTTGTCATGTACATTTTTTCACACATTCGTGTCTATTTCTTTCAAATTCGATCAAAACGTACGATAAAAACCGCCTTGGCTTTTATACCCCTAAAAATTTGCAAAATTGCAATAAAACAAAAATTAGGGCACCAAAAAGAACAAAAATTATGCCGAGTATCACATTTGATACAGTTAACATTATCATAATAAGATTTACCACTAACATTTCTTCTTCGGTTACAATTCCGAAAAATAAAATCTTCGGATCGGCAATTTTTTGCTCCGCGGCTCGGCCCGGCCCGGCGCGGCCTTGGCTTTTATACCCGACCCTGACCCTTGGCTGATGGTCTGTAGGGTATGGTCCTTGTCTTGTGGATCTCTAGAGCTTTACCCAATGCAGTGAACAGCTTTGACTCAAAATTTCGACCCTGATCTGTAAAAACCTGGTATGGGTAGCCATACCTCGAGAAGAAACTGTCTACCGCTGCGTTAGCAGTAACCACAGCTGTTTGAAATTGCAATGGCACACACTTTACACACTTGGTGAATTGATCCACCATCATCAAGACATACTCGTTCCCTCTGGGAGTCTTCGGTAGCAGTCCAAGGAAAATCCAGGTGGACTCTCACCATTGGGGCACCAGCTTGATACTCTTGCATCGGCACCCTTCCATATTTTGTCGTTTTCTTGCTCTGGTTACAGGTGGGACAGGTGGCCACGTACTGTGTGATATCCTTCCCCAGGCCATACCAGAAGAATTTCTCCTTTATTCTTGCTTTTGTTCTGTCCCCAACCTGATGCCTGGATGAGGGTAAATCATGATTTAGCTTCACTGCTGTCTGTTTCAAGCCATGTGGCATCACTAAATCCTTCTCAGAGCCATCCGGTCGCTGATGATATAAGAAACTGTCTATGGTAGAGAACTCTTCTTTTGACAACCAATAGTACTTTGCAGCGAACTGGCAATGAAGAGATCTGCCTCATTTGGGGTGTCTCCGGTTTCCAACCATTCCCATAGGAAGACCAGCTCTGGGTCTTCATGTTGTAACTTCCGGACCTCAGTGACATCAAAACCCCAGCAAGAAAGGACTGGTTCCTGGTTCTGAGCCCCGACAGCACATGCTGTTACTACCGGTTTGAATACGTTGACATCCACTGTACCACAACTGGCCGATAGGATCACTACAAATTACTTCTCCGAGTCCTTGGTCTTTAATTGTACTACTGGCCGCCTGTCATCACCCGACAATGATCCAGTTATAACCTGCTCATGCTCTGTTGCCGATAACTGCTCCTGTGCGCACTCATCTAACCGCCAAGCTCTGCCCCCACGACATTCCGGCTTGCCACTCTGTCTAGTCTGCTTATTCGCCCTGACACCTACGGTCTCCGCAGATATCACTGGATACGCCTGCTGTGCTGCTAAGTCCTGTTTACAACCCAGCGCCGTATCACCAACCAATGGCTTCTCCAGTCCCTCCCGATCATTGCTTCCCGTCCAGGGTGCCTCAGCGTTGTGCCCCTAACACCGGGAGAATCCAGCAACGTCAATGGAACTACATCATCAACCTCCCTAATAAAGGTTCCCCATTGGCTATCACCCCTGACGCAGTACTGACATCCCCCACAAGGTAACTCTGTTGGCTTCACTCCTGGAACAAACTGGTCACACCCAATATGGTCAGGGTCTACAATCCTGAACAGCGCGTCCGCGTTCATGTGTTTGACGCCTGCTCTGTACTTTAAGACCATGTTGTATTGTGACAACTCCTCCATCCATCTTGCCAACTACCCCTGTGGCTCTCTAAAACGCAATAACAATCTCAGACTAGAATGGTCGGTCCGTATCGTGAATGGTTTGCCCAGTAGATAGTACCTGTAATGTCTACAGAAACACACAACCGCCAGCAGTTCTTTCTTTGAGGTACAATATCTCCTCTGTTCTTTCGTAAGAGTGTAGCTACCGTATGCTATAACTTTCTCTTGTCCATCCTGAACCTGGATTAGCATTGCACCAATTGCTTCATTCGAGGCATTGGTATCCAGCACAAAACTGTCATGCTGGTTTGGAAGTGCAAGGACTGGTGGGTTGCTACTTACTAGACGCCCCAGGAACTCAACCTCTTTTTGGAAGAACAGACACTTACTTGGCTTTAGTTTCAGCCCATACTTACGGCAGCGCTTTAAGGCATCGCCTAAATTGCTTAGATGATCCTCAAAAGTTTTTCCCAAAATTAACACGTCGTCTAAAAACGCGAGTAAGGTTTTCCAGTGCAAACCGCGCATTACAAGATTCATCATGCGAGCATATGTGGCAGGTGCCCCACATAACCCGAACTCCACCTTAACGTGTTCGTACAAGCCTTAAAGCGTGTGGAATGCTGTTTTGTGGCAGTCGTCCGGCTTGATGTTTATCTGCCAATACGCAGAGTTAGCATCGAGTTTTGAAAACCAGACACATCCGGCTAGAGTGTCAAGGCAATCATCGACTAAAGGCAGTGGAAAAACGTCCTTGACTGTCACGTTGTTCAACTGCCGATAGTCTATGCACAACCGAACCGCACCATCGCGATTCCTAATCAACACGGGGGGAAGAAGCCCAATCGCTCGAGGATTCCCTGATCACTCCAGCTTCCAATATTTTCCTTAGATGAACCTCTTCCTTGCCCACGAAATAAGCTACGCATGCGCTGCTTGGTGGGCGTGGCCTGCTCTGTAGGGATCCCATGTTCGATCTAGGTGAATGATCCGAGGTCATACCGGTCTTTGACAAACACATCTTCATGTTCCCTCAACAATGCTGCTAAGCGACCTTGCTCATCTGGCGACAGGTTGTCTGTTGAATTTTTGAAGGCAGCAGCCAGATGTTCTGGCAAAATTACTTCTGCTGTAACGACATCTTCCTCGGCTTTGGACACTTCTGAGATGGTATCATCTGCATTGTCCTCTTCTTCCTCAGACAAGTATTCTTGAATTGGGGTAGCGCTTGCCACTTCCTTGCCCTTCGTTAATAGTTTGTATCTGTCTGAACAGTTGAGTATGAACACTACTGGGTTTGTCCCACCAGAGCGCACCACCCTTGCGCCGTAGATTTTATCCGTCTCTATTGGCTCAATCAGATAGTCTGACATAGATGCGTTCATCTTACAGCACACTTGTGCTGCTGAGTTTGGTGGAATCACTTCCCGCTTGGCAACGGACACTCGGACTTGTTTAAATTGCCTGGTGCTATTCGATTTGGACAGTCCTTCTTGTTGTGCCCCTTTTGCTGGCAAAAGTGACACGTCCAGGTAGAGAAGTCTCGGTGCTCCCTGGTTTCGTGACCTTCGGTAAAATTGTTTTGCAGCTGGTTTTTCTTGCAACAACAATTTATCAAGGATCTTCCTTTGTTCAGAAATTTCCTTAAGGAGGGCACTCATGTTGGACTGTTCAGCCACAGAACATACTTCCGGGGATTCAGCATAATCCTCAGCTGTGATCCTGGGGGTACGACCACGTCCGGCCCTTTGCTTGTAGCAGGCACTTTTCGTATGTTGGAACAGTCGGGTTCTTTTGACAGCTTGCTCAAGGGTCTTGGGTTCTTCCATGATGACATTGTGACCTGCCTCACTGTCTACCATACCTTTACAAAATTTTTGGACAGCCTGTGTGCAGCAATAATCTTCTGGTAACTTCTTAAATGCGTTTGCCGTCAGCTCCCGCACACGATCAGCCCAGTCTTCCAAGGACTCATATTTCTTTTGGGTGGCCTGATTGTACTGTGACTGAGCCGCTGCCCTAGTGTCGGTGTCACAAAACCTTTCCTCTAGTTTCGTCAGCAACTGCTTGTATGAAAGATCTTCATTGGTATTGCTGAACTGCTAGAGTCCCGGTGTCCCTTCCGATAATATTTTTAGGCTTGCCCTGTGACGCATTGGATCTAAGCTCGCGTCTTGATGAATGATGTGGCGTGCGATTATTCGCCCTATCAGGACTGTCCTCCAACAAGAGTTTTGTCAGACTGGATCGCTTTTTAGTGTATCGCGGTAACCGGGCACGCGTTGTACCAGTAAACTCCCCCGAGGATGTGTCCTCACGTGAGAGCCTCGTCATTGCCTCGGGAATGGCTGCCATCTTGGTAGGCAACATAGATTGTACAGTTGGTGTTTTGGTGGCCATCTTTGAAGTTATTTTTAGCTCCGGCTGAAATGGTGCAGCTAGAGCATCCATCTTGGAATGTGTTGCAAAGGGCTCTATGTCGGTCGTCCTGGGGTCTGGCTTAAATTCGGTGACCTTCGGCTCTTTAATTCTGGAAACGAGCGATGACTTTGGCGGCACAGACGGGGGGGGGGGGGGGGGGGGGGGCAGAAATTGCTTCTGCATCCCTGCTGCTGGCTGGATTGCCTGGAACTGACCATGCGGTCCCAAAACGACGAATCCGGGACGTTTCGCCCCCAAACCGTTTCCTCCCCTAGTCGTTTCGCCCCCAAGACGTTTCCTCCCTGGTCGTTTCCCCCCTAGTCGTTTCGCCCCCTACTCGATTCGTCCCCCTAGTCGTTTCGCCTACTTTTCACTGTAAGGCTAATGTTCAATGTTGAACTTTTATTAGAGGTAAGAAGAGGCAAATATTTAAGTAGCATCATCGCCATGTCACGTCAGCCTAAGTATCTGTATCTGTTCGTTAAGGGACTTCATTCATACTTGAACAGTATGTCTCTGATGGCGCGTGAAAAAGAGAAAGGGGAAATATTGGAAAGAAAGAGAAATAGTGGATAGACAAGAAAGAAAAGAAAGATTCCTGCCTGCTTTTTCAAATCATCATTGGCAACCAGACCTCGCTGGCTACAGAAGTGTCGCCCAACCGGCACAGGTTAAAAAATCCCTCAGACTTTACTTACAGACCGGCCCCTACCTAGCTATTAAAACGAGAGGGTAGACGGTCCCTGCTTGAATGATACCAAGTCAGGGGCCTCAGAAACAGATGCTGGTAAACAATTACAACCAGGTATAGTCCTAGGGAAGAAGCTGTACTAGAATGTATCAAGCTAACCGCGTTGCCTGATCAGGGTCTGCATTATTTGCTTACAGTTTAGGAATTACTGAGTCGGAGGCCGCTAATACGATCAGAGTATACATAAATTGCTGACAGAACATTGATGAAAGGAATCGACTTGATCATTGCTTCCACTTCTATTTATTACGTTGCATCGGCGTTGACGCGTCGTTGCGTAGACGACATTTGCGGCAATACTCAACCATGTATTACCTTGTGGGCACATAATGTGTATGAACGTCGTATCAACGCCGATGCAACTTTATTACGTTGCATCGGCGTTGACCCGATGTTGCGTCTAGACGGCATTTGCGGCAATATTCAACAATGTATTACTGGCCGACTCTGTTAACGAACCAAGAGACCAATTTAAAACAAAACTGGTAAAGGTGCTTAAGCGATAATTAAAGACGTTTAACTTTGCAAAGAGCGCATGCTTTCACACCTTATCATTAAGGGAATTAATTGCGTGATTAATGTGTCGAATCAAATAAACAATGTGAACAACGGTATTGATCAAAAAAGGTGATACTTATCATAATTCCTAATTAACATTTTCATTCAAAGAACAGTTTCTTCTCTTTTTCTCTCTCTCATAAATGAATCTTTTATATATAAAATATAGTAAAATAGTTTGGGGGCGTAACGACTAGGGTTTGGGGGCGAAACGACTAGGGTAAGGGGGCGAAACGACTAGGGGCCAAAAAAGGGGGCGAAACGACTAGGGGGGAAACGACCAGGGGGGAAACGTCTTGGGGGCGAAACGTCTTGTTACCCAAAACGACGATGCATGGCCTTTTCAATACTTTCGATTTCTCTAGCTATCCTCAACTTCATGTTCTCAGGCTCATCATCTGTGTTAGACATATCCCATTGGGCCTTTTCCTTCCAACCCCTAAATGCAGGGTTTCTGGAAAAATCTAGGGTATGTAAAATCTCTGGCCTTATAGGCTTTCGCATCAATTCTGCATCCAGATTGCCATGCGCTTCTCGCAGCATAACAATTGTATGTGCTAACTGAGCCCCAACCACCGGGATTAATCGCAAATCTGGAGCAGCAAAATTTACCCTTATCTGTGGAGCATCTGGCAGATCAGATGCATGACCGTGACTACGAGGCATTTTGGACCGTTTAAACACCAAAAGAAAAATTACAATTTAGAAATTACCTTCAGTAGTTGCACAGCATTCTCGGTTCACCATGATATTTGAACTGATTACATTCGTACCTGGAAATGAACAGCTTCACAATTTCCAGCAGCCAACTGTCCCCTGCTTGAGTTGACAACAAGTCCACTGAGACAATTACCACTGGAAATCCAGAGCACTGGTACAACAGGTTGGGTGCGTGCAATTAATTGTGCATGTGATGATGTGTACAGGCCACAGAACCACTTATCAGGTTCAACAAATATGCATGTTAGACTGTCGGCCGGACCACGTGCTCGCCGACGTTGGGTCGGTAGCAAGTCGGGACGCGAAAAAAATCACAAATCGAGCGAAATTACAAAATTTCAGCGCGAGGTCATATACGCTGCCACCAGTGAAGTAAGTGGGACTACTTACTTTAGTTAAACTAGCTGTTTATGAGCGTAGAATCTTTATAATCTTCTTCGCACACTCTCTCGTCTGTTTTCATCTCAGTTTCCCTCCAAAATCCCTCCTCGAAGTCACTGCGGCCCCGTACTTTTAGCCAATATAGGCTATATTGGCTAATCTTACGGCCATTCTAGTTCGGTACCGTACAGCTACATGTACTTTGAAATCTTGTAAAGTGCGTATTAATTGTCTGGCATGACTTTAATTAGAAATACTTGAAAAATTATAACTTTTTATCGATGACTGTTCGGGCTGCAGTTGGGAATATAATTTAGATTTGTTGGTCTCCATATGGCCTTAGTTGTAGGCAGTGGCTATTCATAAGGCCCCGTACGAATAGTCTGTATTGGCTAATCGTATGGCCCCGTACGATTAGCCTGTATTGGCAAATCGGAGGGCCCTGTACTGTTAGCCAATATAGACTTTATTTGCCAATCGTATGGCTATTCTAGTTCGGTACATAGAAAGAGAGAATGTTGGTCGTAAGAAAAATCAGCTGATTGTACGGCCTTGAAAGACTAGCCACTCCTATGTGGTTGGTTAGCCATTTTTTTATTTGTGGTTTAACGTCCCCGTCAACACTGTAAGGTCATTTTGGAGACGTTGCTTCCAATTTTGCCTGGGCAGGCTTAGATCCTATAAGCGGTTTACCAGTACTCATGTGCGGGTCGGTTTCATCTCTGCGGGGAGGCACCATGCAGCCCAAATATTTCTTCAAGCCCCGCTGGGTGGGGGCCTAGGTTGATTAGCCGTACGGCTACATGTACTTTTCAGTCTTGCAATTAGACATATGGACAGCCAACCTTCAAAAACGTTAATAACCTTTTTATCGATGCCTGTTTTGGCTGCAGTTGGGAATATAATTTAGGTGTGTTGGTCTCCATATGGCCTTAGTTGTTAGTAGGCCGTTAGTAGTATAGGGTTTGGGCGTGTCTAGCTCACCCCCCCTTAAAAAAAAAATTTTAGCTTCTTCAGACCATCCCCTAAAAAATTTTTTTTTTAGCTTCTTCAGACCACCCCCAAAATAATTTTTTTAGCTTCTCCAGACCACCCCCTAAAAAAAATTTTTAGCTTCTCCAGACCACCCCTAAAAAATTAAGATTAAAAAATGGATGATGATGAAAAAATATATTTGAAACATAAAGGAAGAGTAGAATACCAAAATAGAAGATTAAGACAAAAATTAAATAAACTGAAAGTATTTTTAGAAAATAGTGGAATGACTATTATTGAACATCGCAGTAGCGGATTTTGTTGGTTCACTTGGGACCAATATGATTTACAAGTAGATTTTGAAAAATTCCCCGAAGATTCTTTTGTAAAAATATTAAAAATAAATTGTGTGGAATATCATATCTTCCCAGGAGGAGAAGATGTATTATTTGTTAGAAGTGAATGTAAAAACTTTAGATTTCATTAGGGCCCCGCACTGAAAGTGTGGGTGCCCTATAGTAATCACTCTGTCCGTCTGTCTGTCTGTCCGTCTGTCCATCCACAAATTTCTGATAGCGCTGCCGGGGCCCTAGTCAGTTTCACTGACAGCTCTAGTTGGTGTAGTTTTGGCAACGAAAAAAATTGTAACTATTTTTATAAAACAAAAAATGCGCTCAAAGAAATACTTTATTTAATTAATAAAAAATGTTATATTAGCGAAAAGAATACTGAAGAAGACAATAGTGATATTATTCTAGGAGAAAAAGATTTTTTCCATAAACACTGTTTAATATCAAAAGAAGAAAAAGATGACAAATTGTTACGTATTGAAAAGAATATCTGAAATATCGAAAATCGAAAAAATTGTAAAAAAGTGAAAAATGTAAAAAATCTGAAAATTGTAAAAATGTAAAATCTGCATATAAGTATTCTTAGTTTATGCATTTCTTATAACCAGGAGGCGGCTCATTAATTATTATAACTTTATTCAATAAAATCAAGCATTTCCTATTTTTTTTTTTTACCTCGGCTAAAGCCTGGGCCTTGCCTTCCTCAATAAGTTTTTTTCTTTCCGTTTCACTTAATCCTGTTTGTTTTGAATGTATGCAATCTTTCAGTTTATTATATTTATCTAATTCATCTAAAATCAACTTAAATTCTTGTTCTGATATCTGCCCGTCTTGGAGTGCTCTTGAAATCAAATCTTTTATACTATTCAACTTACTATCAGCAATAGTTTTAATCTTATAATGTTTTTTTTTTTTTGCATGTAATCTACGTCTATCAAGTTTAACACAAACCCCTAAACGCCCGCACACAACAGCAGCAATTTCCAACGGCAACATAATCGGAACAGTTAAACCAACACCAGCCATAATAACACTTGAAGAAGTTAACGCAGTATCAACACAATCGGTAATGTTAATCCCCCGTTTATACTTTTTATATAATGCCTTTCTTACATCCCTCTCTTTCATTAATTGTTTTTCTATCTCTGATATCTTCTGTAATCTATAATTTTGTCCGTCTTCACTAGACAAGTCTGGATATAAATTCGGCGCTGTAGGTTGCTTCATTTTTATATTTATTTTTTGAATTCAATTTATAAGGAGACAACAGTATTAACTGCAGTTTTATTAGTCTCTAGACTAATAAAATTAATAACACTTCCAGCTTTAACTAAACAAGGGGTGACAAAATTAAAATGTGTACTTTTTGTTTCACTATCTAAAGCGAGGCCGCGGCACCCTTCCAAACGTTCCCCATTCACCAACACGCCAACTTTCACCTTACCAAGCGACGATACACTCAACAGGCTAATACTTTTAATATAACCATCCTTCATCATAACATAACCAACCGCTCCCTCTCTACCTCCATTTCCAAACGAAAATATTTTACAACTAGTTAGTGGGCCATTTGATTCGGCGGTTATTGTAATGAATTCATTTGTATAAACGTTTTGTAATCTATTATTTAAATTTCCTAATTTTTGCTGTAATTCATCAATACGCAAAGTATAATTACTTATCTGTTTTTACACCAAATATACTCATTTTTTATATATAATTTTTAAATTCAATTAATAATGAGGCAACAGTATTAACCGCAGTATAATTATTCAGTACGCTCAAAAAATTAATAACACTTCCTGCCTTAACTAAAAAGGGTTTATCAAAATCGCGATGTACACTTTGTGTGTCTTCCAAATAAACTATACACCCACTCAAAACTTCCCCATCCACCATCACAGTAACCCGCACTTTATCTTTTGACTTTTCACACGACAGGCCCATACTTATAATATAACCATCCTTCATCATAACATAACCGGCCGTTCGCTCTCTACCTCCATTTCCAAATGAAAACATCTTATCTCTAGATAAAGAGCCTTTTGATTCAGCATATATTGTAATGTATTCATTTGTATGAACGTTTTGTAATATATTATCTAAATTTAATATTCTGCTATCAACTATACTCATTTTTAATCATAAAATTTCTAACACACAACAAATTGGTAAACCATTGTTGTTTATTTTATGACCATTCTCATCACAAACGCTTATACTTAATTCTGATATATCACCATGTGTTAATTGTTTATATTCCGGATTACTAAAACGTGTATGAACAATATCACCAAACGATTTATTCTCAACAGAAACAACACCAAGGATATTACTAGGAGCACCATCAAAGAAATTGCAAGCACTGTTTATCTGCTCAAGATGAATATATAGTTGTTTATAAGGTGCAAAATTTAATGCTATTTCTCCCTCATATGTTTGATTTGTGTTTTATCGTCTATTTCCGATCCCTAACATCTCTTTTAATCCTTTGCTTATTTTTAAATCAACGGTCGATGTCAAAAACACTATGCCAATTGTTTCATTTAAAGATAATACAATATTATTACTTTGAAATATATCTGCTATTTGTTGGAAACTGTAAAATCCTGAAGCTAAACGTATTGGTCTATCTGTTCCTTTTTGGATAGATTCATCAATCAAATTATGCCAACCTATAGTATTAGTAAAACTCTTCAATCCAATTCTCTTAATACCGCAGTTGTTATCTATATATTGTTGCAAGTGTATTGTCTTATCAATATCAGAAATTGTATGATACATTTTTAATTAATAAAAAAATGATACCTAAAGAATTCAAGTACACTCCCAATGCATCATATAACCCTCATACTAAATGTTCTAAAAAGAATATTGAACTTGTAAAACAAACAATTTATGTGAACAAAAATAACCATTTTCCAGTAACGTTTCCCGACTTATTTCAAAACTATCAAAATCCAACATTACACAACAATGAACCGTGGAATACATGGCTTCATTCATCATTTGACTGGTGTCAGTGCCAATTGAATTTTGCTGTTTGGTGTGCTACTACAGGATGCGGAGTAAGTTATCAAGACCATTTGCAAAACACTTCAGGACTAACTAAAACAGTATATACATTTCATGTGTATTATTGTATTGCTCGTATTTTAAAAGAACTTAAAACACCTTTACCAACAGATGAGAAATTTTGTTATTACAAAAACACATACGATAAAGCAACTTACCAAAACTTATGCAATTAATTCAATGTTTCACCAAATACAGATTGGCGCCAAAAATTGGAAAGTAGTTCTAAAAGTCATGGTCTCGTAGAATACACTCAATACTTTAAACCAAGTGGAAAATACTGATACGAACATCGAAGTGATGGGCCATTCTTTAGTGCAAATGACAAAATAGAACATACAGTACATATAAGTGAGGCATGGACAATGTTTATATTAGACAAATCAGAAGGCTTCACAAAACCAGGTATTGAACGAATTAACGAAAGTATTAGAATATTTGTATGGGCACTATTAGGAGCACAATATCAAACACGTGTAGAAATACTAAAAGTAGGCACAGGATTTGATGCTCAAAAACAATTCTTAGCAAATGTTCAAGAAGCAATTAACAGTCCAATCGATTTGCACGACCAAGTATCAAAATATCAAAATGTATTGAAATATGCTACGAGTAAAGTTGATTATACATACGGACTTGGTCTCTACATGTCTCCCAGTGATGTGATATTACAAATTGGCACTTTCGCTGGATATAATAATAAAATTGTAATTGCAACATCGGAGTGCTCGCTTGGTTTCAATAGTGATGTAAATGTTAAACCTGGTGTTTCTACAGCACCATCTAATACCATAAATGGTACACCAACAAAGAAATCTCTGCCAGAACCAAACTATCAGGAAACAAAAACAAAGAAATCTCTACCAGAACTCGTTGAAAAGAAGGAATCAACACAACACGAAGAAATTAAAACAGCCTTAATAGTAGGAAGTATAGTAATAGGTATTATTATGTCTCCCCCGAAAAAATTTTTTTCGGAGAGACATATTGTTTTTCCCCCGGGCGTCTGTCTGTCCGTCTGTCCGTCTGTCCGTCTGTCACACTTTCGTGTCCGCTCTGTAACTTGAAAACCGTTAGAGCTATTGTCACGAAACTTCGTATAAATATTAATCAGCATTAGACGACGTGCAGTGCGCAAGAACCATAACTCTCGGATTTATACTTTTTGAATTATCTCCCTTGGAAGTTTGTTGGTATGTATATATGTATGGGCAAATCGTGTCCGGTCAATAACTTTCTTATTTTTTGATGGATTTTAAAATTACTCGGCAGAAATATTAACAACCATAAGAGGATGTGTGGTGCGCATGAGGCAGGTCAGTACCTCAAAGGTCAAGGTCATACTTAGAGGTCAAAGGTCAAAAAAGGGGCCTTTTTTTCGTATTTGGTCAATAACTTTCTTATTTTGAGATGGATTTTAAAATTACTTGGCATAATTATTAACAACCATAAGACGATGTGTGGTGCGCATGAGGCAGGTCGGTACCTCAAAGGTCAAGGTCATACTTAGAGGTCAAAGGTCAAAAAAGGGGCCTTTTTTTCGTATTTGGTCAATAACTTTCTTATTGTGAGATGGATTTTAAAATTACTTGGCATAATTATTAACAACCATAAGACGATGTGTGGTGCGCATAAGGAAGGTCGGTTCCTCAAAGGTCAAGGTCATACTTAGAGGTCAAAGGTCAAAAAAGGGGCCTTTTTTTTCGTATTTGGTCAATAACTTTCTAATTTTGAGATGGATTTTAAAATTACTTGGCATAATTATTAACAATCATGAGACGATGTGTAGTGCACATGAGGCAGGTCGGTACCTCAAAGGTCAAGGTCATACTTAGAGGTCAAAGGTCAAAAAGTGGGCCTTTTTTTTTCGTATTTGGTCAATAACTTTCTTATTTTGAGATGGATTTTGAAATCACATGGCAGAAATGTGAACCAATATAAGGCGATGTGCTGTGCGCATGACCCAGGTTGGTACCTCAAAGGTCAAGGTCATACTTAGAGGTCAAAGGTAAAAAAGGGGCCTTTTTTCGGGTTTTGTCAATAACTTGCCTATTTTTAAATAGAATTTGAAGTTACTTGGCAAACATGTTAACTATCATGGGACGATGTGTTGCATGCATGATTCAGTTTGGTACCTAAAATGTCAAGGTCATACATAGAGGTCAAAGGTAAAAAAGGGGCCTTTTTTCGTGTTTGGTCAATAACTTTCTTATTTTTAGATGGATTTTGAAATTGCTAGGCAGAAATGTTAACCACCATGAGATGATGTGTTGCACGCATGACCCAGTTTAATACCTGAAAGGTCAAGGTCATACATAGAGGTTAAAGGTAAAAAAAGGGCCTTTTTTGTGTTCTGTCAATAACTTTCTTATTATGCCCCCAACTTTGAAAAAGTTTGAGGGGCATATTGGTTCTGGTTCGTTCGTCCGTTCGTCCGTCCATTACGCTTTTGATGCATAGCATAACTAAAGAACCGTGTATGCTAGGGTTTTGAAATTTCATATATGGATTCCTCATGGAAAATTAGCTGACGCGTATTTTTTTTCTCGTCCGGATTATGCCCC
This sequence comes from Lucinisca nassula, assembly GCA_963580285.1. Taxonomy (NCBI): domain Eukaryota; kingdom Metazoa; phylum Mollusca; class Bivalvia; order Lucinida; family Lucinidae; genus Lucinisca; species Lucinisca nassula. The sequence goes on from OY757010.1 coordinate 107,962,557, forward strand.
CTTCAAGAGTTATTGCCCTTTTTTTTTTTTAATAAAATCTTGTCAGCAAGATATCTCAAAAACTATTGGAGCTAGAGCCTTGAAAGTTGGTGATTATATTGATGGTGATGAGTAGATGAACTGATTAACTTTTGACAAAATTCCGTAAAATACTTTGTGAGTTATGGCCCTTTGTCATTTTGGTAATTTGTGCCCATTGTAATGTATGCTAAAAGTGATGCATAGCATAACTTTAGAACCATGTATGCTAGGGTTTTGAAATTGCATATATGGATTCCTCATGGAAAATTAGCTGACGCGTATTTTTTTTCTCGTCCGGAATATGCCCCTTTCAAGAGTTATTGCCCTTTGAAATTTTTTTAATAAAATCTTGTCAGCAAGATAGCTCAAAAACTATTGGAGCTAGAGCCTTGAAAGTTGGTGAATAGATTGTTGGTGATGAGTAGATGAACTGATTAACTTATGACAAAATTCCGAAAAATACTTTGTGAGTTATGGCCCTTTGTCATTTTGGTAATTTGTGCCCATTGTAATGTATGCTAAAAGTGATGCATAGCATAACTTTAGAACGGTGTATGCTATGATTTTGAAATTTCATATATGCATTTCTGATGGAAAATAAGCTGACGCATATTTTTTTTCACGTCAGGATTATGCCCCTTTCAAGAGTTATTGCCCTTCGAATTTTTTTTAATAAAATCTTGTCAGCAAGATATCTCAAAAACTATTGGAGCTAGAGGCTTGAAAGTTGGTGAATATATTGGTGGTGATGAGTAGATGAACTGATTAACTTTTGACAAAATTCCAAAAAATACTTTGTGAGTTATGGCCCTTTGTCATTTTGGTAATTTGTGCCCATTGTAATGTATGCTAAAAGTGATGCATAGCATAACTTTAGAACAGTGTATGCTAGGGTTTTGAAATTTCATATATGGGTTCCTCATGAAAAATTAGCTGATGTGTATTTTTTTTCTCGTCCGGATTATGCCCCTTTCAAGAGTTATTGCCCTTTGAAATTTTTTTAATAAAATCTTGTCAGCAAAATATCTCAAACACTATTGGAGCTAGAGCCTTGAAAGTTGTTGAGTATATTGGTGGTGATGAGTATATGAGCTGATTAACTTTTGACAAAATTCCGAAAAATACTTTGCGAGTTATGGCCCTTTGTCATTTTGGTAATTTGTGCCGATTGTAATGAATCCTAAAAGTGATGCATAGCATAACTTTAGAACTGCGTATGCTATGGTTTTAAAATTTCATATATGCATTCCTAATGGAAAATAAGCTTACACGTATTTTTTTCTCATCCGGATTATGCCCCTTTCAAGAGTTATTGCCCTTTGAATTTTTTTTAATAAAATCTTGTCAGCAAGATATCTCAAAAACTGTTGGAGCTAGAGGCTTGAAAGTTGGACCATGAGTTATGTGCAAGACCAAGGTCCATACCTCCAATGTCAAGGTCATACCTAGAGGTCAAAGGTAAAAAAAGGACAGTCAATAACTTCCTTATTCTTTGATGGATTATGAAATTACTTGGCAGAAATGTTAGCCATCATGAGACGATGTGTTGTACCGCAAAGGTCAAGGCCATACTTAAAGGTCAAAGGTAAAAAAGTGCTTTTTTGTTTACGGCCAATAACTTTTTTATTTTTCTATGAACATTTTTAAAGTTACTATGCAGAAATGTTCATCTTCATTAGATGATGTGTTGCCCACAAGACCCAGCTCAATACCTCCAATGTCAAGGTTATACTTAGCAGTCAAAAACGGGGGAGACATCTGTGTTTTTGTAGAAAAACAAATTCTAGTTGCACTCAGGATTTATTAATATACTCTCTTGCAGCTGCATACAATAATCCTACAACAAGGACAAGCAACGCCCAGAGATGTTCGCCAAACCAGTTAGCCACTTTTCCAGTAGAAGACAGCAGCCAAGACACAATGGAACCAATAATACCCGGTAGCGCTGCTGCTGCTTTTCCTGCAAGATTGGCCAAAAGTTTACCAAGATTACTTATTTGTTTTTTTATCCAATTTTCTTTTGACGGTGGTTTAGGGGTTATATGCCCACCACCAGTAGTAGGAATAAAAGTCTCAACAATAACACCAATAATCATTCCAAAAGCAGTTAAAACACTAACAATTGTAATTCCTTGTTCTCTAAATAATGTTTTAATTCTCTTACCTAATGTAGTGTCTTCTTTTAATACTTTGGTGATTGTTTCTTTTATTCTATTTACCTGACTACGTAATGCGTCTCTGTTTTCGCTAGCAGCCTCAAGCCTTACAGCTCTCTCATCTTCAAGGTTTTTCAAACGAGCTGTTATGTCTTTTCTGCTAATTTCATCTTCAGCTTCTTGTAATTTTCGTTTTTCTTTGGCTATGTCATCATCAATGTTTGTCAGCTTTGCTAAGTTATTTGTAAGTTCACCGCGAATAGACTGTAGTGTCTTATCTAGCGCTTCCAGTTCTCTTAATGTTAGATCTTCTGTTTGTGAGCGGGCATTTTTAACTTCTGGCAGCTCTTAATTGCCAAAAAGAGATGTAAGAGTGGTCTCAATATTATTTGCAGTATCTACTACATTTTGCACATCTTTAGTTGAAGACAAATCTTTTAGTGGTATTTGTTCCTCAGCATTTAGCAAATCATTTCGCGTACTTCCCAGAATATGTTGAGTTATCTTTGCTTTGCTTTTATATTCTGATAAATTTAAATATTGTCTAATTGCCCGTGTTCCGCCACTACCTACTACACGGTTGTATTCTTTTGCTAAAGAACCGAAAGAAAGAAATGTTGCTGTGCCTTGCTTTGCAGTAATTCTGATTTCTTTGTCGCCGACAACCCAATATAAAGTTTTATCATCGGATAATCTAAACTGATCATAATCTACTTTGTCTGTCGTAATTTGGTAGCGATCGCTTATTTCATCATAAAACGTCTTTACAAGTGTTTCTTTATAGTTTTGACGAGCAGTCTGTTTGAGCTCTCCTCTTAAGTCATCAATCGCATTACCCTGATTTAGAATAATACTCTGATCATGATCATCAGGGACCAAAGGTAATGTAGAATCTATATCATTATCATCATCATCTATGTCAAATGTAGGATTCTCAAAATCAAATCCTTCAGCCATTTTTAATTATTTAAAAATATCTTTATAAAAATGTTGACCTATGGAAATAAATTAAACCCTTACAGAAAAATAAGAGAACCACGCGGTGTGAGAGGTATCCGTCAAAGTGTAGTGATAACCAATAATCCACCAACTATTGACCAAAATCAACAATTATTAGTGAGATTTCCTAATCTAAGTAGTAATGATGTAATTGTTCCCGGAACAGTCAGATTAGCATTTGAAATTGAACTAACCTCTAAGGATGCAAATGCAACTATATTTCCAAACATAGGAAGATCCATAATTAAGAAAACAACAATTAGGATAAGTGGAAATGAAGTTATGTCCATTGATGATAGTGACATCTATCATTGTTATATTGGTTTATGGAAGACTCCTACAGAACGAATAAATATGGCATACCAAGGCGTTGGCAAAGCAAACATGTTGAAACTTAGATTGGGGGCAAAAAATGCAACAGCAGATAAAGAAGATCAAGCCATCGCAAAAGCATATGGAAACAGGTTTTGTATTCCACTTGATTTTGAATTATTGGAAACCCATATGCCTTTTTATCAAGCAGGACTCGGGGATAGATTAGAATATGAACTTACATTTAACGATTACATGAAAGTTATTAATTCAACAGATGCAACTTCAATTTATACAATCAAAAATATTTGTTTAGAATTCGATATTGTTTCTGATCCTTATTTATCAAGATAAATAAGACAGCAAGTTGATGGTAAAATGGTTATTTTGTATGACAGAATACTAAGACACAGAAAAATACCTAAAAATAAATCTGATACACTATGGAATATCAATCTAAATGTTCCTGCAAGAAGCATGAAAGGAATTCTTATGCTATTCGAAGATCCGGAAAGGACCAGCACAGAAGAATATTATAATCCAGAAATTACAAAAGTGGAAATGACTATAGAAGGGATTCCGAATCAGTTGTATAGTCAGGGGATGAAAGCCCATCAACACTGGGATGAGATTAATAAATTCTTTTCTTTCAACTGATGATAATACACTTCATGGTTCGGGAAGAAGAATAGAAAATGCATCAGAAGGCATCACAATACAAATTACAAAAGAAGCAGGAGGAAATGAACCAATAAATGTTTATCTGTTTGTAATACAGGATGCCCAAATTAATTTTGAAGAAGGTAGATTTAAAGAAGTAAATTATTAATATAAAAAAATGGAACTACCTAAATATCCACACTGTGCAATTATTTGTGGTCAACCTGGCTGTGGAAAAACAGAGTTTATGCTAGATTTATTAGAATCAGAGTATGCCGGTGTATTTAGTCATATTGTTATACTTTGCCCGACCATTCAATGGAACAAGGCATACAAAAACAGAAGTTTGATTGGTGATGTTAAAAAACCAAAAACAAAAAATATTATAATCGTAAATCCTATAACGGCAGATAGAACAGAAAAGCTTCAAGAACTATTACGGTTGTTTTTTTTAAAAAAATATGCCAATTCCCCTACATTATACATCATTGATGATTGTAGCGCAGCAAAAGAATTAACAAAGAAAAAAGACATGTTGTCTGAACTTGCTTTTTCAGGCAGACACGCAAAACAAACGGTATGGGTTATATCGCAAAGATACAATTCAGTTTTGAAAGATTTAAGAGAACAAACAAAGTGGTTATGTATGTTCTATACAAAAGATAGATATAGTTTTGAAAATTGTTTGAGAGAGAATGATGTTACTCCTACATTGGAAGAACGGCAAAGAATAAAGGAAGAATTAAAGAAAAAGAAACATCGTAAATTAATTTTGAAAACCGACCAACCTACTGATTATTGGGTGGTTGATTAAGTAATGCTTTAGTAATGCTTTAGTAATGCTTAAGTAATGCTTAAGTAATGCTTTAGTAATATAACAAAAATAAGTAATGCTAAAGTAATATTACAAAAATAAGCAATAATAAAAAGCAATGCTTCTTGATATACTAACAATTATAACAAACACTGCAGTCTAATCGGTAGTTGGATATGTGGTATATAGTTATTTGAAAATAAAAAATAAACTATGTAAAATGGATGTTAAAGAGCTACTTAAAGAAAACAATGATCAAAACAATGAAACAAAACGTGAAAGATTATCAGCCATTGTTGCTGGTGGAGGAAGTAAACAATATCTTGGTAAAGACTTACAAATGTCAGACATTGATACAATGACACCAGAACAAATAAACACACTATACTGCAGATACGAAGCAAGACTAGGGGCAAGTATGACGAAGACATTGGGTAATTCTTTTATTAACTTATATGTGATGGGTGTATCAAAATATTTTAATGTTGTTAATCCACCAAAACTAATACAAGATTTAGAAGAAGATCAATTTATCAATCACGCTTTGACTAGAACATGTTGTGAATTTTATTATAGATATGGAATGTATCTTGCACCGTTTACTGCTATGCTAACAACAACAAAACATCTGGGTCCGCTCCGGGGAACGGGAGGTCTCGGGTTCGATCCCGGGCCGCGACATACCAAAGTCGTTAAAAATGGTACTGGCTGCTCCTCGTTTGGCACTCAGATTTACGGGGTAGAGCTAGGACTGGTCGATCCAGTGTCAGGATAATGTGACTGGGTGTGGTATCATGTAATGTGTCTGGGACATGATACTTCAGTGAGGCAGCACTATAAACGTGAGCATTGAGCTCCCTGTCGCAACCAGACACCGTCGTGATATGACTGAAAAATTGTTGAAAGCGACGTTAAACCCGAATTCACACACACACACACACACACACACACAAAACATCTGGATTTCCAGACTGATAAAAAAGACCTAAAAAATGAAGAGTGAAATAAATGAAAAAACGAAAAACCCAAAAAGGGTATCTGCAGGTAAAAAAGGTGCAGAAGCAAAAAAGACAAAAGCTGAATTAAAAAGAAAAGAAGCAGAGCTTTTGAAGAAAGAAAATGTGGAACTAAAAGTTCCAAAGCAATTAATAGACATTTTTCACGAAGACCGAATTAGGACTTCGAAGATCGAGAACGGAGTTTACACGCTGGGATGTTCTCAACAATACCTTTAAGTATAAGTTATCTGTAATAAAAGGCGTATCTAGCAAAACGAGGAAAGCAATGTATTTTGCCCTAACTGACAGTTTTGAATTCACACGAGACCAAGTCACCAGATACTTGCCTAAGGCGCAGTCTCCAGAGAACTGACCAGTGGCAAAGTTTCCACTGGACTCAACTTAAGCCTCACCAACTAGTCCTGAGGTGAATATCCAGACTCCTTATCGAGTAGAAGACTCCGGGGAAGTGACAAAAAGCGGGGTCTGCAGGGAAGTATTATAAGGCGTAGTCCGCGGGGGAACGCCCTCAGGCGAAGTCTCTAGGGAATTCCATTACGAAAACACGCTTTTTAAATACACTGCAAATGTTACCAGCGAAAAATGATGTTTATTCAGATGAAAAATTGTTTTAATTTTCTTATTTCTGCTCAAAATATAGATTGTGGGTACACGTTAGAACCGCCTCTAGGTACTAACTACCTCTAGGGGGTTCTAACGAGTGCCCACAACCTATATTTTAGCGCAGAAATAAGAAAATTAAGGTTTACCCCTGTAAACCCCAGCTTTACTTTATAAAAGTGGTGTTCAATGGGTTCAAATTTATACAGGCAAGTTTTCGTGAGGTCACATGGGCGAGGGCTCCCTGGAATTTTTGTTTAAATTTAGATTTAATGTCCCCATTAACACTATTTCATTCATTTTGAGATTTAACTTCCTTTTTTGGAATTTTTATCCGACAGTGAGATGAAATGACATCTCAAGTCCTGTCGTAGGGCTTATATGAATTGAGCGGTCCGACTCGCACCACTTTGTCTGCAGGACCTGTGTGCTAAGCGGTTTACCAGTATTCATGTGCCGTCAGTTTCACGTCTGCGCGGAAGCACCATGCAGCCGAATCTATTTCCGACGGGCGGGACCTATTCTCCAGGGAACTCACATAAGGTGAAGTCTCGATGTAAGACGAATGTATCTCCGGAACACGCATAAGCAAGGTCTGAAAGCAATGCACATAAGACATTTATTTATTTATCTATCTTTTTTTTTTTTTTTTTTTTCATTTTTACGTCCCTTACAAGATTATTTCACTCAGGTCGAGCCGATCGTTTAAGTTTAAAGAAAACCGACGTACTCGGGGAGAAAACAACCTGACCTTCCGTTATCGTCAGACATGTGACCTTAGCATGGTTCGAATCAACAGCGGTGAGAGGCCTAATGATAAAACTGACAGCAAGCAAATCCTGCAGGCATCTTATCTGGGACGAAGTCTCTAGGGACCTCAAATGAGCGAGGTATGTATTGGGTACTTTTATTTTGCGAGATCTCCTGTGAATCCAGCTGAAAAAGTAGCATCAGCATCGGAAGTTACGTGAAAGGAAGTTGCTTTGGAATTCACCTAAGTTTTGTTTGTTTGTTTGTTTGTTTGAGTTGAGGTTTAACGTCCCCGTCAACATTGTAAAGGTCTTTTTTGAGACGTTGCTTCCAACTTTGTGTGACTTTTACGCCAAATTGAGATGAAGTGACATCTCAAGCCCTGCCGCCCAATGAAACGAATAGGGTTAATAAGCATAGACGGGTCCGACTCGCACCGTTTTGCCTGGACAGGCTTAGATCCTTTAAGCGGTTTACCGGTACTCGTGTGTGGGTCGGATTCAGCTCTGCGTGGAAGCAGCATGCAGCCCATCTATTTCTTCAAGCCCCGATGGGCGGGGACCGAATTCACCTAAGTAGAATCTCAAGGTTACGCTTCTTGTTACGAGCCAGGCAGCCCCCAATTTCTGTTACGAGCCAGGTGTAGCAGAAATATAAAGCAAACAAGCCTTTTGGGAAAAAAAATCCAGTTCTTTTTATACACTCGCAGAATTCTGTGGAACATTCCAGAGGGCTGTGGAATAAGATTAGGTAATATTCTAAAAAATAATGAAAACCCGAACTTTCTGGATGATGCCATACTCTTTCCTCTTGTCAACAAGTTATTTTCCAACTGAAATTAGTCTGTGACTCATTTTTTTCAGATTGTTCTTTAATGAGTAGGTAATTTATCTCACTTGAATTCGCCAGGGAACTGAAATAAGGCAGAATCTGAAGAGAACTCGCCTGAACGATTTACAATGGAACTCACCTGATTCGAAAACAAACAAAAATGAACCTGGGTCTCTTTGACCTATTATTCGTTTGTTTCAGTTATGCTGACTCAACAATAAAACCACTCTGTTACAACAAAATAAAGAGCCCCCGCCCATAGGGGCTTGAAGAAATATATGGGCTGCATGATGCACCCACGCAGAGCTGAATCCGGCCCGCACACTAGTACTGGTAAACCGCTTAGAGAATCTAAGCCTGTCCAGGAACCGCGGTGTGAGACGGAACGTCCATGCATGCTAATAAACCCAATTGGTTTCATTGGGCGACAGGGCTTGAGATGTCATTTAATCTCAATGTCGGGTAAAAGTCCCACAAAATTGGAAGCAAGGTCTCCAAAATGACCTTTACAGTGTTGACGGGGACGTTAAACCTCAAATCAACCAACCAACCATTACCAAATACATCTATGCAAAAATATAGCGTAAATTTTAACACCCAAAACCCGAACGTGTTCAGATGCAAAATTTGAATGTTTTCCCTATTTTGGCGCAAAACACAAACTTTGAGTACTTTTTTAAACCACCTCGATTAAGCGGTTCTCACGTGTACCTTCAGTGGTGAAAAAAGAAAAATAAGGTTTACTCACGTAATCCCCCAGTTTATATTTTCTTGTAACCTGGGACCATTTATTTCATTGCTGAGTTTTGAACATATTTGAGGGTCATTGATGACACTTGTTTGTAAGGGTTAGGTCTAAACATTAACCCTTAAGATGCCAGTCACAACAACTGTCGTATGCTCTGTCGTACTTTGGTTACTTCTCATGTTGATGATCGGCTCTTTATTAGGAAAATAATCTTGAATGGGCCGTAGAAATAATAATAATACAACAATTCGTCAGTGACTTTTATTCAGCTAGATACGCATTTTAGATATAGGAACATAAAACGTTGAGATGATCCAAGCTGATAAAGTCCATTTCCATCTCCTACGTCCTTTCTCCGTCAAATTGAAAAATGTCTAATAAAAGATGATGATGATGTAAATGTATACAAAAATTACATACCATTATGTATATCAATTGTAGTTGTTGGATTAGGATTATATGTGTATATTGCTAAAAATAAAACATCTAATAAACAAGTTGTGCAAAACCCTGCACGAAAAAAAGAAATCGATCCATTTGAGTTTAATTAATCAAAAAATTCTTATAAAAATGGCAACACAAATTGATGGAAAACAAATTGCAAACATGTTATATCACGCAGGAGTAGAGACTGTATTAACGGTTGGATATGCAGAATTAGGAAGAAAACTATTGAAAAGACCACCACTAAAAGAAGTTTTTAATATGACTGATATTGGTATGTTATCCGTTGATATATTACTCGCAATGGCGACGAGAGATATGTTGGTTAAGCAAGGAATTATTCCAGAAAATATTATGAAATAATTATTTTATAAAATGGCTAGTGCAGTGGTGATGATGCTTGGTGGAGCAGTAGCGAATGCCTTTGCTTGTAGTAATTATTTGTTTTCACATATTGGCAGAGACGCAGAAAAAGAGAGAGAAAGACATGATAAGGCAATGGAACAATTAGAAGCAGCACAAGTAAAATGGAATAATGAAAGAACACAAAGATTGGATTTTCTTAATGAACAAAAACAAAAAGAACGTTATGCAGAAAAAACCTTTGAAGAAGTAGACCAAGCAGGAAAAGAATTTATTATGTTACACATGAACCAAAGTTGAGTGATTTTTGTACTCCATCAGAAGACCAGAAAAATAGAGAGATTGCATTTGTTGTTGGTGCTATGGTATTAACTGGATTTGTTGCATGGAAATTATGAATCAATTCCATAAGGTTGTGTATCTATTCCATTTTCGCATATATATCTTTTTTCATCAAAAGGAGATAAAGAAGCTTTGTTTATTTCATTTACAAACATATTATGTTTGTCAGAATTTAAAGTGTACCTCTTATTCATTTTTATTTCATTATTAAATAAACAATTTTTATAATCATTAAAATTTATATCTTTTTTAATTGTTGTTTTGCATTTTTTTTCTTCACTAAGATCAGTTAATGTAAAAGAATATGCTTTACTCCTCAGAAAAACTATTTCATTCATAATTTGTCCTTGTAATTCATCTTTAAACTTCCCTATTTTCTTTTTATTTTCTTCTGAATAAAGATCATGATTTTCTGGATAGTCTGATGTATCTAGTTCATTTTTTATTTGTTTCATATCTTCATAAATATCTTTAGTTTTTATGGATAAGAATATACTATCGGTATTATGGACGATCAAAGGAAACCCACAATTAAAATTTTCAGTTTCTGTAGATAAATCATAAACTATTCTTTTTTGTTTACCTAATGGTATTATCTTTTTACGTTAGCATGTTGTTCTTTTTTTTGTTATATTTAAATCAAACACATTTGGTTTATCTTCTCTCGTAATGATATTGCTATTATATCCTAGAGTAGTTATAAGATAATGTAAACACGAGAATGTAATTTTAGATTTTTGTGAAAAAGAGAATACACAATTTCTTCCTTTTTTACGACCATCTCCGTGATAAAATCCTCTGAAAAAAGAATAGTTTATAATTGTAATCATTATTAAGAATTTTATAAGGGATGTATTTCTCTTTTGCCATTAACTTGTGATTTCCTTTTGGAACAACTCTGTATACTTTAGATGAATTAATACAATCTATTATTTTAAAATCAGTTGGATATAATTCCTTACAGTATTTAAATTCCAAGAATATTTTACTCCCCATTTAGTTTGATAAATTCCGCTTCTTCCATCATCTAAAAAGAAACCTTCGATAAAAGCTCTTTTTTCTTCTAAAGTTGACGGTTCTAATTTTAAGAAGTCTTCTTTTAAAGGAGGAGTACAAGAAATTTTATAATTATCATTGAATAAAAGATTAGTATTTAACGATAAATCTTCAGGTTTAATAATTTCATTATTATCCTTTATTAAAGAATGATCTTCTGATCAACAAATCCTAATGGTCTAACAACTCTAAACATTTCTTTTTCTGTCTCATGTTTAATGATAGTTTTTATTTTATCAAATCCTTTACTCGTCCAAACTTCAATATCATTATCTTTTAGTTTATGACAAAATTAATTATTTGAGTATTCATATTCATCAGTAATGTTTTCTATTTTTTAAATAAATACTTTATTTTTATATCTTAAAATAATTGGAGTATCACCAGAAACGGAGTCTGATGCAATTAATTCATTTTTTGGCCATAATTCATTAACTATATTATAATAAAATTGATACATTAATAACTTGCTATAATCTAATACAGATTGTCCTAAATAAATAGGTTTATTAAATTTAACAGAAGTAACATTATTACAATTGCAACAAAGTTTTTATTAAAAATTATTGAATCTTTAAAATTAGGTTTGTTTATGTATTTCTTTGCTTCTCCTTTACTCGTTGTTAATTTAATTTCGCTTCTTCCTCATGTTTTCTAATGTTTTTCCATAGAAACTGTTGTTCATTAATTTCCAGAGGTCTTTTTCAAAACTAGATTTAGATTCTTTTCTTTGTTCAGTATAAAAAATTAATATACTTCTTTAACCAATCACTTTCTTCAAATGATATAGTTCTGTAAACTTTTTTTACTTTCATTCCAAGTTTAATATATTCTTTTAGAATACAATAATGAATAACATTTCTTTTTATCATAAAGTGTTAATAATAATTTTTCTTCTTTACCTAATGGTTTATCTCCTAATAAGTTTATCTGATAATCTGATAAATCTTTTTCATTTATTTTCATTTTCTCAGGAGCTAATGGATATTTCATTGTTTTAAACTTGCAATGATTGTGATATTCTAAATCACATTCTATTATACAACCCCTTCATTTTGGAATATGTAAATAATAGCCTAGATCATTTTCCCATTTGAAATCACTAGTTGGTAATTTCTGTGACATTGCCCAACCATATAAATTATTTCCATCTAGATATAATAATTATTTTCTGTAAGATAATCATTAAATTTTTATCATTTTTAATGCTTCTAAACATTCTTTCATTTCATTATCATCTAATATCCTATTACCATCACCATAATAATTAGGTGTATATTTATTGAATGCTTTTACATGTCTAGGTCCAAGAACGCCAGAAAACCCTCCTCTAATTCCGTTTTCTATCATTAATAACATTTCATAGTCTGTTAATAATTCTTATTCCACTCCTGTACATTTTAATCCACATTGCCAGGTTAATCCTGGTGCAGAGTAACAATAACTTGGATCTATTTCATGATGATTTAAGAAAAAGTTTCTATACTTCTCAAAGACATCTGCTAAAATTAAAACATCTGTTTTTAAATAAAGATTGTGGTAATCTAAAAACGATTCACACTCGTAAACTTTCCATACTTTTTGTGCATGAGCATATTCTTCACTCGTAATTGTTTTTTGTGTTAGAGTAGAATAAAATTTATCCATAGGGGGTAATTGTTTTTCTTTTAATCTTTCTATTGAATCTATATATTCATATGGATAATATCCTTTTTGTTTTAACAATGAAATATTATCATTAAATTCTTGTTTTAAAATAGGAAAGTCATTTGTTGATTTTGCAATATCTGATAAACTTTTTAACATAAACCTGTATGAATCTAGAAATCTTAGTTTTTTATAATTTGAACCGTAATCTATAGAAATATAATTTTCTGAATTTTTGGATAGAAGTTTTACTTTGTTATAATCATCTTCATATTTCATTAGCTCTTCTATTAAAAAGTGGATAGTTTGAGCCATTATGAAAGAAAACAGGTATTATCTTTGTTGTTTTACCTTCTTTTGTATTACATGATTGACAAGCTGCTCCTCTATATTTACCAGAAAGATGATTATGTTCACTTACTTTGTTTTCATCTTCAAATTCCTTTCCACATATATAACATTCTGTTGACTCTTGAAATTCTTTTTCTTGTTGTTTACTTGAAATTGGTTGTTTCTTTTCATTAAGGTAAATCTTATAAGATATATCCTTGAAAATTTTTATTATTTTTTCTACATATTTCTTTGCTGCATCATCACCAACATAAGCAAAGTATTGTGGTTTATAAATTACTGGATAGTCAGACTGAACATAGATACCATAACTATTAACTGTTTGTTTTCTTATTGGATTAACATATGATTTATTTGGGTCAGGTTGGGAAGTAGATAAAGGGATATTATTTGATTCAAAATCTGAATAGATAACAAAAGGTAGTCTATTTTTGAAATGATAGTTTTTAAATTTAAGAATATTATCTTTCTTTGGCATATTAACTTTACAATATTCATGATCTAGACATATCTCTTTATGTTTTTCTAATGTTTCTAGTCTTCGAAAAACTTGTAAACAGTTTCTACATGTGTGTTGTTTATGTTTATTTTTATCGTATAGAAAACTATCTAGATCTTTGATTAAACAATAGTGTGTGTTTTCATTTTCTTCTATATATAAAAGATCAATTACATTTTCACTTTTCATATTTGAAATATAAACTGGGTATAAAGATTGTTTATTTGTTGGATTTTCTAATGCAAAAACATTTATAGTTAAATTATTTTGTTTTTCTACTTTTGGGATATATTTTATTAAAACAGGATATTCAATATTGGTCATATTAATTTTATTCTCATAGGGATGATATTTAGTTACTCTCTCTTTATTATTATCTGCAGGATAAAATTTAGATAATATTGACCACAAGAAACATTTGTTATCTTTTGTGTTTTTGAGATTGATAATATTACTTGATTTAAACTTCAAAGGTATATAAGATGAAGCTCTCTGATAATTATATTTATATGTTTTTACTTCTACACTTTTAATATTTCTAAAAACAAAACCAGAACCTCTTTCTTGATACTTATCAAGCCATGCTTCAAATTTATCTTCTAGTTTATTATAAAATTCATGTACATTATTATTTGATTGAATAACTTTAACAGGATGAGAGTAATGACTTTTTATTATATCAAATGATAATGGTTTATTAAATTCAGAAGTAATTATTATCTTCACTTTAATGGGATATGATTGTGTTACAATTTTATCTTTTAATTTATTAGTTTATACTATTTTATTTTAGTTCGATTGTGATGAAAGCTTCAAGTTTATTGAATCGCACTCGAACACTCATTCCGGGTGTTTTCACGCGCACGCGCGAGAGAGGCAGTGGCTTTTACACCACTGCTACCCATTTACACCTGGGTGGAGTGGGGCAGTGTCATTACGTGTCTTGCCCAAGGACACACCTCAATACCGGTGGCCGGATTCGAACTCACAACCTTTCGATCATGAGTCGAACGCGCTAACCACTGCGCTATCGAGGCTGACTAATACTAATATAATTTATTAATATAAGCCGTTATATCATCTTCGTCTATGTCATCAATAATAGTTTCATTAATAACATTTTTAAATACTTTGGATTTATTTCTTGCCATTTTACTAGAATACAAATTTAATTATGTTTAAAATAATCAGGATTGCGAGAAATAAAATCTTGATATGCTATTTTATATTTTTCTTTATTATTTTGATAATGTAATTGTTTTCGTTCTCTGTCACAATCTTTACATTTTCCTCTATGTCCATCTGGACATGTTTTCTCTTTTGCAAATGAATTAAACGGTTTAAATGTTGAACAATATTTACAAACTTTTCCTTCACTCATTTTATTTAAAAATAATTTTAATTATAATAAAAATGGAGCATCCAAAAATTTATTGTTTACGTTGTTAAAAGCATACTGAAAATGATTCAGTGAAACAAATAACAACAACTAATAATAGACAAATGTTAAAAGGTATATGTTCTGAGTGTGGATCTAACAAAAATAGATTTATATCCGATAGAGAAAAAATAACAAATAAATTAGCAGATGAATTACATCATAGAGTTATAAGATCTTTTACTAAAAGGCGTGTTTATGTTCATTCAATAGATCAAACATGGGCTGTTGATTTGATAGATATGCAACAATATTCAAAACAAAATAAACACTATAAATATTTATTAGCAGTTATAGATGTTTTTAGTAAATATGGTTGGTTAATTGCATTGAAAAATAAAAAAGGAGTAACAGTAAGTGAAGCATTTAAAACATTATTTAAAGAAAGGAAACCGATGTATATTTGGTCGGATAAAGGATCTGAATTTATAATCGTCAAGTAAAAGAATTGTTAAAAATAAATGAAATAGAATTGTACTCAACTGAAAATGAAGAAAAATCTAGTGTAGTAGAACGATGGATAGGCACTATGAAACAACATATGTATAAATATTTTACTGCTCATGAAACTTTTAAATATTATGATATATTAGATAAATTAGTTGAAAATTATAATAATACAATACATTCTTCTATTAAAATGACACCTGTTGAAGCAAGTAAAGTAGAAAATGAATTAACTGTGTATAAAAATTTATATCCAGAAAAAGAAAAGAAAACTGAAAAACCTAAATTCAAAGTTGGGGATAGAGTAAGAATAGCAAAAAAGAAAGGTAAATTTGAAAAGGGTTATACTATTCGTTGGACTAGAGAAATATTTGTAATTGAAGAAGTTTTAAATACAAGTCCTGTTACTTTTAAATGATTTAAAAGGCGAAGAAATCGAAGGTAGTTTCTACGAACAAGAATTACAGATTACTGAGTTTAAAGTATTTTTCGATTTTTCATTTTTTTTTTCTATTTTTCGATTTTTCTATTTTTTAATTTTTTTAGAGGTGGTCTGGAGAAGCTTAAAATTTTTTTAGGGGGTGGTCTGGAGAAGCTAAAAAAAATTTTTAGGGGGTGGTCTGGAGAAGCTAAAAAAAATGTTAAGGGGTGGTCTGAAGAAGCTAAAAAAATTTTTTTTAGGGGGTGGTCTGAAGAAGCTAAAAAAATTTTTTTAGGGGGTGGTGTGGAGAAGCTAAAAAAAATTTTTTTAGGGGTGGTCTGAAGAAGCTAAAAAAATTTTTTTAGGGGGTGGTCTGAAGAAGCTAAACAATTTTTTTTAAGGGGTGGGGGGGGGGGGGGTGAGCTAGACACGCCCAAACCCTATACTACTGCCGTTCACCCACCGCCTATTGTCAGTTACTGTCAGGGAAGTGGGGGAAATTTCACTTAGAACTAGTAAACCGCTTAGAGGGTCTAAGCCTGTCCAGGAACAGTGAATGTAATTGACTGACCAGACATGACCTTAGCTGTTGAACGAATACGCACAACCTATGTTTGCAGTAAAAATAAGAACCCGAAATCTGTGTGTGTTTTAATTTCAAGTCCCGGTGATCTAAGTAGTGTTGACAGGGACTAAACCTTAATTCAAACAAAACCAATCACTTATAGTCACTTGTAGCACCAAAGAAAAAGCGCTGTCCCTAAATCCGTACTCTGTTAGTTGTTCATATGCATGCCCTGGTATAACATAGCATTTTAAAAATCATGATTTAAGACAACTCTCTCATAAAATTTCTCCCACAAGGAGTTATGAACTATGAACTTGTTTGATCTTAGGACTAGGTGGATACAGTTTAGATCCTGTTTCAAAAAGAGAACTTTTCACCGACTCTGAGGGCTTTCAGCCCTTTGATTCTATTTTGTTTCCCAAAGCACTACAACTCGGAATTTTTTCTCCCACACTCAATGATGACATCTTGCTTTTAGCTTATCTTGTTTATATTAAGCGAACATAATTAATTATTTCAATTATACGTTCTTAAGTATCTTATCCGTGACAGACTTTAACCCATTCTATGCTAGAGGACTATACCATTGCTATAGGTTGGAAAAGAAGATTCGTCATATGAGAGGCGTAAGACCTATTTTATGTTATTTTTATTCTATTTTTGACGGAAAATTCTGTCAGCAAATAGTGCAGGCCCTGATCAGACGTCACGTTCGACGTCGTCTGATCTGGGCCTGCACTGTTTGTCAAGGCACCTTTTTAGGGGTTTCCCGCATACAATGGGTTAAAGAATACCGTCAATTCTTATCGAAATCCTTGGTACCGAAATAGAATAGCTGTACGATTAGCCAATATAGCCTATATTTGGCTAACCATACGGGACCATACGATTAGCCAATACAGGCTAAACTTACGGGGCCGTACGATTAGCAAATACAAGCTATTCATACGGGGCCGTACGTAGTTGTTAGTGTGTGGTTGACCAACCACCTGTTGCCAGTTACTAGTAAACCGCTTAGAGGGTCTAAGGCTGTTCAGGAACTGTGAATGTAAATGACCAACCAGACATGACCTTAGCTGTTGACAGGGTCGAAAAACTCCAAACGAACACACAAAGTAAATAGTTACTATTTATTTTCCTTATCTGCAGAACACTTCATGGCAATTATTCAAAAGCACATAAGAAGATGTAAATAACGATGTATTGTACATACAAGAATCAAATGTATGCTTTCAAAAGTAATAGGCACATTCCTAAACTACGTTTCACAGAATTTAACAATGGGAAAAAGGATTAACAAAAACCAAGCAACGTCGCCAAAACGTCTCTTAAAAGTCGCTGCAATGACACTACTTTGCAGCGACGTTTAAACGACTTTGTTTTGACGTTGTGTGATAACGACGTATTGTACATTTATGGATCAAATGTATGGTCTCAACAGTAACAGGCACAGTTGTGAGCTATTCAACAATTTAACAATGGGAAAAAAATAATAACCACACCCAGCGAACACAAAGTCATAACGTCGTTGCAATAACAAAATGGGGTATACATTCATATTCATTTCATTACTCCAAGATATGAGGTTGTAGGTTGTGGGTATTCATTAAAATCGCCTCAATGTTATATTGATGCGCATCTGCCCAATCTCATCAATATATTTGCGCCCCAGGAAATCAGCCTGTGCATCAGCACAACCTCGCGGAAACAAGCTTTTATATTTTAGTTTATACTAATTTATTTTTAGTTCGATTGCGATGAAAGCTTTAAGCTTATTGAATCGCTCTCGAACACTCATTCCGGGTGTTTTCACGCGCGCGAGAGAGAGAGGCAGTGGCTTTTACACCACTGCTACCCATTTACACCTGGGTGGAGTGGGGCAGTGTCATTACGGGTCTTGCCCAAGGACACACCTCGATACCGGTGGCGGATTCGAACGCACAACCTCTCGATCATGAGTCGAACGCGCTAACCACTGCGCTATCGAGGCTGACTAATACTAATATAATTTATTAATATAAGCCGTTATATCATCTTCGTCTATGTCATCAATAATAGTTTCATTAATAACATTTTTAAATACTTTGGATTTATTTCTTGCCATTTTACTAGAATACAAATTTAATTATGTTTAAAATAATCAGGATTGCGAGAAATAAAATCTTGATATGCTATTTTATATTTTTCTTTATTATTTTGATAATGTAATTGTTTTCGTTCTCTGTCACAATCTTTACATTTTCCTCTATGTCCATCTGGACATGTTTTCTCTTTTGCAAATGAATTAAACGGTTTAAATGTTGAACAATATTTACAAACTTTTTTATATTTTGAATCCCCTTAAACCCCATCTTTTATTTTAAAAGTTTACAGGGGTGCACATTATTTCTCTTATTTCTATTGATAATTAAAATCGTAGGACATATAGTTTTTCGGTTTTCCGTACGTGGATCCGTGGGTACGTGCGTCCGAATGAAAGTGTGTACGTACTTAACGTGATCCTGTTAGACTCGGGTGGAGATTTTTGTACCAGGTAGAGCTGAACTTTTGAAGAGATCATATTTTCCAAACTATGGGATGGATTTGGTTCATGTTTTGGATGATGATAGATATAGGCCCAAAGTTTTATTCAGCACTTCCCCCACCCATGCCCATGACCTCAAGGTCAAGGTTATGGACTTAGAGAGAAGCCTCCGTGGTGCAGTGGTTACACTACTCGCCTTGTAAACCAGGGATCGAAGGATCGATCCCGGGGAGTCTCCAGACTTTCGGATGAGTCTTTAAACCGAGGTCCCGTCTCCGTATGACCTTAGCTGTTGGTGGGACGTAAAACTTGAACTCACTCACTCACTATGGACTTAGAACGTTTTAATGTTGAAGACTCGGGTTAAGGTATTTGTACCAGGTAGAACCTTATTTTTTATGAGCTCATATCTTTGAAAGTATAACCCAAGTTTGGTTCATATTTGGCATGATAATGCATATAGGTGCAACGTTTTATTCAGCAATACCCCCACTCATGCCTATGTCCTCAAGGTCAAGGCCATAGACTTAGACTCGGGTTAAGCTATTTGTACCAGGTAGAACCTTATTATTTATGAGCTTATATCTTCCGAAACATATGATGGATTTGGTTCATATTTGGTATGAAGATAGATATAGGTGCAGTGTTTTATTCAGCAATACCCCCGCTAATGCATATGACCTCAAGGTCAAGGTCACGGACTTAGAAATTTTTAATGTTAAAGACTCCGGTTAAGATATTTATACAGGTAGAACCTGAACTTTACGATTGATTTGGTTCACATTTGGTACGATGATGGATGTAGGTCCAAAGATTCATTCAGCAATACCCCACTTTCCGCCCATGCCTCAAGGTATAGGTCACATACTTAGAAAGTTTAGTGTTAAAGTTTTCAAAGAGCTAGTATTTTCCAAACCATATGAGGATTTGGTTTCAAAATTCAATGTTGGACTTAAAACACTTCTGCTACAAGGCCAACCGGAACCCGAATTCTATGGTGGCTTAGTATTTAAATTTAGAAAAATACATGCCTGTAATTACTTTAGTACCAAATTTCGTAAAATCGTTCGTCGATATATAAAGATTGGGTACAACATCAATATTATACAACAGACTGCATGCATGGTGGTTAACCCAATCACGGTTGGCAACTTTGCTTCCCTCTTTGATTGCACACCAGTGGGTCGGGCTTAAGATTATATGACGGTTTCAGCGTAAAAACAAAAATGGAATTTTATTTTATTTGAGTATTCTTTATGTTGTTTGGCGCCTGATGCTCCGTCTTTGGTCGGGCCCCTCGGAGTCTAACTGTTGGTTTTCTTTTGCTCCAGCAATTCTGTTGTTGTATGCTGTCGAGTCCTCAACCTTTTTCATCTCTGTAGTTTTTATGCCCCCTCCTATTCGAAGAATAGCGGAAGTGCATTAAGTTTTACCCCTGTCCGTTCGTTCGTCCGTTCGTCAGTCCCGACATCGTGTCCGGGCATTGACTCCTAAACCGTACGGAACATATTCATGAAACTTCACAGGTGCATTCATCACACTGAGACGATGTGTCATGAACAAGGTAGACAACTCTTGCATTTTTGGTACTTTAATTATCTGCCCTTGACTTAGTACCATATAGTAAGCTAAAGCCGTGTCCGGGCCATAACTCCCAAACCGTACGGAATATATTCATGAAACTTCACAGGTGCATTCATCACACTGAGACGATGTGTCATGAACAAGGAAGACAACTCTTGCATTTTTGGTTTTTTGAATTATCTGCTCTTGATTTAGTACCATATAGTAAACCGTGTCCGGGCCATAACTCCTAAACTGTATGGAATATATTCATGAAACTTCACAGGTGCATTCATCACACTGAGACGACGTGTCATGAACAAGGAAGACAACTCTTGCATTTTTTGTTTTTGAATTATCTGCCCTTGACTTAGTACCATATAGTGAGCCGTGTCCGGGCCATAACTCATAAACCGTATGGAATATATTCATGAAACTTCACAGGTGCAATGATCACACTGAGACGATGTGTCATGAACACGGAAGACAACTCTTGCATTTTGGGTTTTTGAATTATCTGCCCTTGACTTAGTACCATATAGTAAACGGTGTCCGGGCCATAACTCCTAAACCGTACGGAATATATTCATGAAACTTCACAGGTGCATTCATCGCACTTAGACGATGTGTCATGAACAAGGAAGACAACTCTTGCATTTTTGGTTTTTGAATTATCTGCCCTTGACTTAGAACCATATAGTAAATCGTGTCCTGACCATAACTCCTAAACCGTATTGAATATATTCATGAACTTCACAGGTGCATACATCACACTGAGACGATGTGTCATTTACAAGGAAGACAACTCTTGCATTTTTGGTTTTTGAATTATCTACCCTTCACTTAGTACCATATAGTAAACCGTGTCCGGGCCATAACTCCTAAACCGTATGGAATATATTCATGAAATTTCACAGTTGCATTCATCACACTGAGACGAAGTGTCATGAACAAATAAGACAACTCTTGCATTTTATGCCCCCGCCTATTCGAAGAATAGCGGAAGGGCATTAAGTTTTACCCCTGTCCGTTATTCCGTTCGTCCGTTCGTCCGTCCAGACATCGTGTCCTGCCATAACTCCTAATAAAAATCAAAAATGAGTTCCTTTAAGAGCAATGAAAATATTCATAAGAAAGAAGATGGGTCATACTACGTAGTTTCGGCTAATAAAGCCTCATCAGTGACCCTGTAATGTAATAAGAGCAATTAAAATATTCATAAGAAAGAAGATGGGTCATACTACGTAGTTTCGGCTACTGAGACGATGTGTCATGAACAAAAAAGACAACTCCTGCTTGTTTAGTT
Source organism: Lucinisca nassula (assembly GCA_963580285.1). Classification (NCBI taxonomy): domain Eukaryota; kingdom Metazoa; phylum Mollusca; class Bivalvia; order Lucinida; family Lucinidae; genus Lucinisca; species Lucinisca nassula. Next base: position 107,984,436 of record OY757010.1, read on the forward strand.
TTTGAATTATCTGCCCTTGACTTACATCCATATATAGTCAAATGGCATGTCGTGTCCGGGCCATAACTCCTAGACCATATGGAATATATTCATGAAACTTCACAGGTGCATTCATCATACTTAGACGATGTGTCGTGAACAAGGAAGACAACTCTTGCATTTTTGGTTTTTGAATTATCTGCCCTTGACTTAGTACCAAATAGTAAACCGTATCCGGGCCATAACTCGTAAACGGTATGGAATATATTCATGAAACTTCACAGGTGCATTCATCACACTGAGACGATGTGTCATGAACAAGGAAGACAACTCTTGCCTTTTTGGTTTTTTGGATTATCTGCCCTTGATGCATATATTTTATTATTGATTTGAAGTACATGTGTAATATTTTTATCCCCTCGCACAACATAGTTGTGAGGGGTGATATAACATAACTTCACACAAATGTTCCTTATAAAAAAAGCTCGAGGGAGTTCGACTTTCAAGGTCAAGGTCACTGTGGCTATTTTTAGAAAAAACTTTGTCATCGCTCTAGCGCCTACATTTCTTCACCAATTTCATTATAACTTCACACAAATGTTCCTTATAAAAAAAATCTCGAGCGAGTGAGACTCTCAAGGTCATGACCTCAAGGTCAAGGTCACTTGCTATTTTTAGAACAACTTTGTCATCGCTCTAGCGCCTACATTTCTCCACCAATTTCAATATAACTTCACACAAATGTTTCTTATGACAATATCTCGAGCAAGTTCGACATTAAAGATCATGACCTAAAGGTCAAGGTCACTGTGGCAATTTTTTAGAAAAACTTTGTCATCGCTCCAGGGCCTACATTTCTCCACTGATTTCAATATAACTTCACACAAATGTTTCTTATGACAATATCTCGAGCGAGTTCGACTAAAAAGGTCATGACCTAAAGGTCAAGGTCACTGTGGCTATTTTTAGAAAAACTTTGTCATCGCTCCAGGGCCTACATTTCTTCACTGATTACAATATTACTTCACACAAATGTTTATTATGACAATATCTCGAGCGAGTTTGACTTTCAAGGTCATGACCTCAAGGTCAAGGTCACTCGCTATTTTTAGAAAAACTTTGTCATCGCTCTAGCGCCTACATTTCTTAATTGATTTCAATATAACTTCACACAAATGTTCCTTATGACAATATCTTGAGCGAGTACGACTTTCAAGGTCATGACCTCAAGGTCAGTGTGGCTATTTTTAGAAAAATTTTGTCATCGCTCTAGCGCCTACATTTCTTCACCGATTTCAATATAACTTCACACAAATGTTCCTTATGACAATATCTCTAGCGAGTTCCACTTTCAAGGTCAAGGTCACTGTGGCTATTTTTAGAAAAACTTTGTCATCGCTCTAGCGCTTACATTTCTTCACCAATTTCAATATAACTTCACACAAATGTTCCTTATGACAAATATCTCAAGCCATTTTGACTTTCAAGGTCAAGGTCTCAATGGCTATTTTTAGAAAAACTTTGTCATCGCTCCAGCGCCTACATTTCTTCACCGATTTCAATATAACTTCACACAAATGTTCCTTATGACAATACCTCGAACGAGTTCGACTTTCAAGGTCAAGGTCACTGTGGCTATTTTTTTAGAAAAACTTTGTCATCGCTCTAGCGACTACATTTCTTCACCGATTTCAGTATAACTTAACACAAATGTCCCTTATGACAATATCTCTTGCGATTTCGACTTTCAAGGCCAAGGTAACTGTGGCTATTTTTAGAAAAACTTTGTCATCGCTCTAGCGACTACATTTCTTCACTGATTTCAATATAACTTCACACAAATGTTCCTTATGACAATTCCTTGAGCGAGTTTGACTTTCAAGGTCAAGGTCACTGTGGCTATTTTTAGAAAATCTTTGTCATGGCTCTAGCGCTTACATTTCTTCACCGATTTCAGTATAACTTCACACAAATGTCCCTTATGACAATATCTCGAGCTATTTTGACTTTCAAGGTCAAGGTCACTGTGGCTATTTTTAGAAAAACTTTGTCATCGCTCTAGTGCCTATATTTATTGATGGATGTTAAAAGAACTTCACACAAATGTTTCTTATGATAATATCTCGAGTTGCTTTGACTCAAGGTCAGGACCTCAAGGTCAAGGTTTCTGTGGCTATTTTTAGAAAAACTTTGTCATCGCTCTACCGCCTACATTTATGATTTTAATATAACTTCACAAAAAAGATGCTTATGATAGATAATATGTTGAGCAAGATCTTCTTTCGCTGCCATGGCCTCAAGTCAAGGTCCCTATGACTATTTTTAGAGAAATATTGTCATCACTCTAGAACCTACATTTATTGATGGATTTTTAAACAAACTTTACACAAATATTGCATATGATAATATCTCAAGCAAGGTGGACTTTTGCCTTTTCAGTGTTTTCCACACACGAAGTTGTCTTGTGCGAGGGGATTTGTATCGCCTGCGATGCCTTGTTTATGAACGGCATTTGGCGGGGGCATCCGTGTCCTATGGACACTTTTTCTAGTTGGTTTTTGAATTATCTGCCCTTGACTTAGAACCATATAGTAAATCGGTCCGGGCCATAACTCCTAAACCGTATGGAATATATTCATGAAACTTCACAGGTGCATTCATCACACTGAGACGATGTGTCATGAACAAGGAAGACAACTCTTGCATTTTTGGTTTTTGAATTATCTGCTCTTGACTCAGTGCCATATAGTAAACCGTGTCCGAGCCATAACTCCTAAACCTTATGTAATATAATCATGAAACTTCACAGGTGCATCCATCATACTTGGACGATGTTTCATGAACATTGAAGACAACTTCTGCTTGTTTAGTTTTTGAATTATCTGCCCTTGACTTACATCCATATATAGTCAAATGGTATGTCGTGTCCGGGCCATAACTCATAAACCGTGTGGAATATATTCATGAAACTTCACAGGTGCATTCATCACACTTAGACGATGTGTCATGGACAAGGAAGACAACTCTTGCATTTTTGGTTTTTTGAATTATCTGCCCTTGGCTTAGTACCATATAGTAAACCGTGTCCGGGCCATTACTCCTAAACCATATGGAATATATTCATGAAACTTCACAGGTGCATTCATCACACTGAGACGATGTGTCATGAACAAGCAAGACAACTCTTGCATTTTTGGTTTTTGGATTTTCAGCCCTTGATGCATATATTTTATGATTGATTTGAAGTACATTTGTAATATTTTTATGAATGACATTTAGCGGGGGCATCCGTGTCCTATGGACACTTTTTCTAGTTTGATTTGTGTGTTGTCGGAGATGTTACACTGATGAGTTAGGAAGCCTTCATGCGGACTAACAAAATTAGTGTATACCGCGACAGAGGTAAGGGCGAGGATTATGGCCATGTAAAATCGATTTAAGGCCCCAGTGGAATTCTTTCCACTGACCGTTCCAAGGCGGTTCTTCTGTGGCGGTTTATTTATGTTGTTGTTTGTTACTTCTTACTGTGTGTATCACTTTTTTTAGCTCACCAGAGCCGAAGGCTCCGGGGGAGCTTTTAGGATAGGCAGTTGTCCGTCGTCGTCGTCGTCGTCTGCGTCTGCGTCGTCAACACTTTCAAACGACATCTCCTGTGAAACCACTGGGTCGATTGGGCCCAAATTTTATCTGTAGCATGCTTGGGTTGGGGGATTAAAAGTTTGTGTTTTTTATGAAAATCGGCTTTTCAGTTTGGTTGCTATAGCAACTTAGAGCTCCCATAGACTTACAATGGGGAAAATTAAAAAATCACATTAACTGCCAAGCCTTTGCAGATATAGGGACAAAACTTCATAGAAATGTTCCTTAAGCAAGCTAGCATCTGCTATATGATTTTAGGCCTACTGCTCAATTTTATTGGTTGCCACGGAGACAAAAATGCAAAAAAAAAAAGAAAATAAAACTTAAAAATCTTCTCCTCAGAAACAGTATGCTCTAGGAGGCTGAGACTATATGAAAATATTCACCATATTTGCCTTTACAGGTTTTGTGTTTTTTTTTTTTTTTTATGAAATTTGGCCTTTTAGTTTTGTTGCTATGGCAACTTAGAGTTTCCATTGACTTATAATGGGGAAAACTGAAAAATGGCATTTACGCCAAGTCATTGCAGATATTTTGACAAAACTTACATAAACATGTTCCTTGAGTAAACTTCTCTCAGCCATATGCTTTTATGTCAACCTGGGGGTCCCCTAGGTTGTGCCGGGGCCATGCCCCGCCCCCTCCACTTCATAAAATGCCTTATATCTCAGAAACCTTACAGATCCCAACCCCTAAACCATATATATTCTTGTTCCTTATGATAAGATGCATTAAGTGACACCAACCTGGGGGTCCCCCGGGATGTGCCGGCGACATGCCCTGCCCCCTCTATTTCATAAAATGCCATTTATCTCAGAAACCATTCAGATCCCCACCCCTCAACTATATATATTCTTGTTCCTTATGCTAAGATGCATTAAGGGACACCAACCTTGGGGTCCCCCGGGATGTGCCGGGGACATGCCCCACCCCCTCCACTTCATAAAATGCCATTTATCTCAGAAACCATTGAGATCCCCACCCCTAAACCATATATATTCTTGTTCCTTATGATAAGACATATTCAGTGATACCAACATTGGGGTCTCTCTGGGGTGCGCTGGGGCCATGCCCCACCCTTCCACTTGATAAATGCCATATATCTCAGAAACCATTCAGATCCCCACCCCTAAACTATATATATATTCTTGTTTCTTATGATAAGACGCATTCAGTGACCCCAATCTGAGGGTCCCCTAGGATGTGGCGGGCCTTATGCCCCACCCCCTCCACTTCCTAAAAGGCTGAATTTCTCAGAAACCGTTCTGATCCCCACCCCTAAACCATTTAAATTCTTGTTCCTTATGATAAGACGCATTCAGTGATACCAACCTTAGGGTCTCCCTTGCCGCACGGGGGCTATGCCAGACCCCTCCACTTCATAAAAGGCCCAATATCTCAGAAACCGTTCCGATCCCCACCCCTAAACCATATAAATTCTTGTTCCTTATGTTAAGATGCATTCAGTGATATCAACCTAAGGATCTCCCAGGCCGCACCAGGGCTATGCCCCAACCTTCCACTTCATAAAAGGTGATATATCTCGGAAACCCTTCAGATCCCCACCCAAAACCATGTATATTCTTGTTTCTTATGAAAAGACGCATTCAGTGACACCAATCTGGGGGTCCCCTAGGATGTGCCAGGGCTATGCCCAACCCCCTGCACTTAGTAAAAGCCCAATATCTCAGAAATCGTTCAGATCCCCACCCCTAAAGCATATGAATTCTTGTTTCTTATGATAAGACGCATTCAGTGATACCAATCTAAGGGTCTCCCGGGCGCACAGGGGCTGTGCCCCACCCTTCCACTTCATAAAAGGTGATACGTCTCAGAAACCATTCAGATCCCCATCCCAAAACCATATATATTCTTGTTTCATATGATAAGACGCATTCATTGAAACCAACCTGGGGGTCCTCTGGGATGTGCCCGGGCCATGCCCAACCCCCTCCACTTCGTAAAAGGCTCAATATCTCGGAAACCATTCAGAACCCCCAACCCAAAACCATATATTTTCTTGTTCTTTATGATGAGACACCTTCAGTGATACCAACCTAGGGGTCTCTGGGGTGTGCTGGGGCTATGCCCCACCCTTCCACTTCATAAAATGCAATATATCTCAGAAACTGTTCAGATCCCCACCCCTAAGATATGTATATTTGTGTTCCCTATAATAAGACTCATTCACTCACATCAATGCGTCTATGTGCTAGGGCAACATGCTGATGCCATGGCCCACGCCTCTACTTCATAAAAGGCCATTATATCTCAGACACCATTAAGAGCCCCACCTCATAATCATATATATTCTTGTTTCTTATGATTAGACACCTTCAGTCACACAAACTTGGTGGTCCACAGGGGCCATTCCTCTCCTCATCATTTCATAAGAGGGCCTCATACCTTGGAAACTGTTCATATCTGCACCCCTAAACAATATATTTTCTTGGTCCTTATTATAAGACACATTCAGCGACAACAATCTTGGCTTTCCTGGGGTCTGCCAGGGCTATGCTCCAACCCCTTCGCAGCTTAAAAGGCCTAATATCTCAGGAACAGTACGTATCCCAACCCCTAAACCATATATATTCATGTGCCTTATGATAAGATGGATTCAGTGATACCATTCAGGGCTCTGTTGGGCTCATGTCTCATCCTTCCACCTCATAAAAGGCCTAATATTTCAGATACAGAGTCCACATGGGTGCTCATTTTGACTTTATAATCAATAAATAAAAGCTGAAACCATACATGGCTGCCAGTGGGCAGTGTCCGCCTGAGTTCTGGTGAGCATTGTGGCCCATGGGCCTCTTGTTTTTATTTTGGATGGCCATTTGGCCATTTTGTGGGAAAGTAACTGTCCTTATGGCCATCCTTTGTTTAGGTTTCCATTATGGTCTGGTCGCTTCATGTTTGTGTTTCTTTCCCTTTGGTGTCTTTGATGGGTGGAGTAAGTTAATTGTATCCATTCCTGATCTTTGTTTTACTTCTTTTTTTTTTTATTTGCTATGATGATAGATATAGGTCCAAAGGTTGATTTGGGAATACCCCACCCATGCCTAAGACTTCAAGGTCAAGGTCACACACTTCGAAATTTTTAATGTTGATTTTTTAAGAGTTCATATTTTCCAAACCGTATGATGGATTGTTTTTATATTTGGTGCTATGCTAGATAAAAATCCAAAGTGATATTCAGGTGTACCCACACCAATGTGCATGACCTCAAGGTCATCACAAACATAGAAATTTTCAAATTTAGTTATCTTAACAGCTTATATTTTCCAAAATGTATAATGCATTTGCTTCATATTTGGTATGACAATAGTTAGAGGTCCAAAGTTTTGTTCAGCCATACCCCCACTCCTGACCTCAAGGTCAAGGTCACAAACTTAGATATGTTTTATTTTATGTCTTTTTAGAGCTCATATTTCCTGAACCATTTGATGGATTTGCTTCATATTTGGAATGATGGTAGTCACAGGTCGAACGTTTCATTCACCCATAAACCCGCCTGTGCCGCATGACCTCAAGGTCAAGGTTGCGGACTTAAAATTTTTTAATGTTAACATTTTAAGAGCTTTTATTTTCCAAACCATTTGATGGTTTGATAGTTATTTTTCAAAGGTTTAACTAGCAATACCCAATCCTATGCCACTGACCTCAAGGACACTTTTCCAGGCGAGTTATGCTGTCCAATGACAGATGATAATGTAATATGAGATTTTTGGGGTGAGGTAGACCACTGGCGGTGGCATTCGTGTCGTATTGACACATTTCCAGTTAATGACTGTTTTTTTTTTTGTTTTAGGTCACAGGCTCCCAAAAACTGTCAGTTTTTGGCCGAAAATAGCTTATTTGCAGCTTACATTTTAGTGACCATACCCTAGTTATTAAGAGTCAAATGATATATTTATGGTGGGGGACATTGTTTTCCTCTGAAAACATTTCATGTTTAACATCCTTTTTTGGATTTTTTCCTATCTAAAAAACTGAAGTCTAGTGCTTTAAGTAATATAGGATGCTAGAACGTGTATTTTTAAACGAATCAGTTTCTTACATCTGTCACTTTTCCATTTGCCTTGGTACCATGGGCATGAGAAGATTTTTTCTCGGTACATATGACAGTTGGTAAATACAAGCTTAAGTTTTGTGATCATTACTCCTCCTTAATTGTAAGAAGAGACTATAGAAACTTAACATAAACTTATGTTAGTGCTTAATTGCTCACTATACTGTAACATTAACTGCCCTGGTACGATTAGAAACCAGGCTATAAATAAGGAAAATTTCCTAGTAACCATTTCAGAGATATTTAAGTTTGAACCATACCCCACGGAATGGTTATCATAATTTGTAAGGATGTTTGTAAGTGCAGGTCTTAAGTGTGGTAGCTCAGTGCACTTGCCATTGATGCTAGGGGCATCCGGTTCGATTCCCGGCAGCGGTAATAAAATTGCAATGTTCGACATGCTCCACTGGCATCATTTGCAGGGATGATTTGTTTTTGTTTGAGGTTTAACGTCCCCGTCAACACTGTTAAGGTCATTTTGGAGACGTTGCTTCCAATTTTGTGGGACTTTTACCCGAAATTGAGATGAAATGACATCTCAAGCCCTGTCGCCCAATGAAACCAATAGGGTTTATTAGCATGGACGGTCCGCCTCGCACCGCGGTTCCTGGACAGGCTAAGATACTCTAAGCGGTTTACCAGTACTAGTGTGCGGGCCGGATTCAGCTCTGCGTGGAAGCATCATGCAGCCCATATATTTCTTCAAGCCCTTTTTGCAGGGAAGAATGCCACAAACTGCACGTCCTCTGGATTGGGGTGTTAAGTGAAGGTCCCCTGTGCAAGGAGAACCATTCCATGTGCAGGATTAAGATCCCTAAGTACTGTAATTACATGATTACTTTGTAGGCTTTCATCCTACATACCTGGAGTGTGTAATGTATACCTTCGAGTTATGGTCAAATGTGACCGATCGCACTTTCAGTAGAAAGAAAGGAAAGAAAGCAAGAAAGGACACTCAACACGTCTACCTGACAAAACCAAGCATAAGGCACGTGGGCTAAAATTAACGGTTGTATAAAATGATTTTTTTTTTACAGAAATGCTCACCCATCCAATTTTTGCCCACATGTCGGGTAGACACGTTGAATGGCCTTAAGAATTTCACAGACATAGTTTAAAAGTTTTGTGAAACGGGAGCCTAACCCGCATGGAGAAACTATCTGTTCGGAACAGGAATATAATGCAGAGTATCAAGTCTTGGTGTAAAGAAAACAAACTGTGAGAAAGTTAACTGAATAATTATGAGTCGCATTGATGCAAAAGTTGTCCTTCTTGGAAAATCCTATGCCGGGAAAACCTGTCTTGTGAATAGGTATACTAGAGAGACATTTGATCAAAATCTACCATATCAAAACGTAAGTACAATGTACAAATCCCTGGCACATGTGGCTGATTTTAACAAATTTCTTGGAACTGCAATATAGAGAGTAGTTTTTACACACTTTATACCTGACAGTCGCCAAATGGGAAGCGCCATTAGACTGCACACAAAAATGATAGAAAAAAAAAACGGTTAACACTCTAGAGGCCACAGTTTTAGTCCAATCATCATCAAACTTTCTCAGAATGATCATCTCGACAATATCTAGGTCAAGTTCGAATGTCCGAAAGTAGGTCAGTAGGTCAGATCATAGAAAAACCGTGTTAACTCTCTAGAGGCCACAGTTTTGGTCCAATCATTACACTTTCTCAGAGTTATCATCTTGACAATATCATGAGAAGTCTGTTAAGATTATGAAGGTGTCATCAAACTGACTTAGTACTAGGAACAACCCTTTGTCACCAAAAAGCATTTTAAGTTAGACTGAGTACGTTCCTCTCCTTCTGGTGCACTAGGACCTGACCCTCAATGTTCACTAGGTGCCTGAGATAATGACATACAAGCCGGCTCTATATTGTCAAAGGGATGAACAAACCATCCCCTTTCCCCCAACCCCTGGTCACCATGAGTCATAGCCTGTTCATCTCCTGATGATGCACTAAGACCTGACCCTCAATGTCCACAAGGTGCCATTGATCGTTAGACTTAGCCTGTTCATCTCCATCTGGTGCACTAGGACCTGACCCCCAATGCCCACGAGGCGCCTTGATAGTGACATACAAGTCAGCACTGTATTGCCAAAGGGATCAACCAATCTAGTCCCCCCGCCTGTTAATCTCCGTCTGGTGCACTAGGACCTGACCCTCAATGTCCACAAGATGCCCAGATAGTGACATACAAGTCAGCTCTGTATTGTCAACCAACCCTGCCCCCCCCGCCCTACAACCCCTTGTCACCATGAGTCAGTAATAGTTACACTGAAAATGTTCATCTCCGTCTGTTGCCTAGGACCTGACCCTCAATGTCCACAATGTGCCCGGATGGTGACATACAAGTTAGATGTGTAATGTCAAATGGATCAGCAAGTCATCTTTCCACCCCACAATCCCTTATCACCATGAATCATTGATACTTAGACTAAGCCAGTTCATCTCCGTCTGGTGCACTCGGACCTGACCTTCAATGTTAAAAGGATCAAGTTGCCCAGTATTTAGATACATGGCAGCTCTGTATTGTCAAAGAGATCCCCCCGCCAACCATTACCATGAGTCATAGAATAAGCATGTTATTCTCTGTCTGGTGCACTAGGACCTGACCCTCAATGTCCACAAAGTGCCCACATAGTGACATACAAATTTATTTTACACCCCCACCCCCCACACACACACGACCCCCCACATCTGGCACCTTATATAACCTACCGTTTCATTTGTGCAATAAGGATCAGGTGAGCGATCCAGGGTCATCATGACTCTCTTGTAACGTAAAGAATCCGTACCTTATAATGGACAAAATATGTTTTGCGTTTTTTGCATGTTGCACAAGCACATCCTGAAAATCACACTGTATTCGTGTCAAACAAACTCATGCTTCAATTACAACTTTACAATACCGTATTTATCTGTTGAAAAAGTCAGTCATTTTTACCTTAAACTAAAGAAATCAAAAGATTAAAAGTATACCTGGGTAAGTGGAACTATTTTCGTGGTTACATGATTTTGGACACTGTTTCCTGTAAAAATGTCTGGGAATATATGTTCCATGCGACCGGATGATTGACCTCAAAATATATCCAGGTCATTGTGACCTATATTCCATGGTTCTGTGATTGTATCTGATATCTTGAAGGCGTGAAAGAGGCGAGGTATGCTTCTCATGCGATAGCTCTTGTATACCCCAGCAGCTGACGGTAAAAATGCTTGTTAACGTGCTATATCACAGCGCGGTCGTCTCTGGCATCGTTGCGGGATACACAAGGTTTGGTAAGATGAATTTGGGGGCTACGCCCCAAAGCTAGACTTCACTACCCGTGATGTAGACATGGTTATGGTGGACGTCGCTCTCGCCATGACAACCAAAGATGTGCTAATTAAAGAAGGGATAATATCTGCTTATATGAAGTAAAGATGGCGTGTCACACCAAGCTCGTTAGAGGCGCCTGTATCAACACTCGCGTTTAGCGGGTCTATTTTTCTCTTCTCCGAGGACCTCTGGCCTCGACGAAGAGCAAAAGCGTCATGATAAAGCAATCGAGCAGCTAAAGGCTGCACAGACAGAAAGATCTCAAAAATGGACTGAGCGGGTGGACTGGATCAACGAGGAACTTCGCCGCCAGGGACACGTCCGTTTTTTCACATTGTGATCTTAGTCAATGATATACAGTAGGTACCTCTTGTCATCGCAACTCCTCTTACAGTTTTATACCAATCATTTTGAAACATTGCATGTGTTTTTGCCATGGTATGAGGATGTGCATTTGGTTTAGACATAATGCTCGGATCAAATTTTGTTTATTTGTTTCACATTGTGAACTCAGTCATTTTAACCTTCAATTGGTACAGTAGGTACCTCTTGTCATCGCAACTACTCTTTCAGTTTGATACCAATCTTTGGAAACTTGGTATGCGTTTTCTCCACGGTAGTAAGACGTGCATGCGATTTGAATTTAATTCATGGATCACAATTCGTCACTTTTTGGACGTTTTTTTTTTTTTTAAATCCGTCCTTTTGAATAGCGATGTCCGGGCGGGCGACCGTCGTACGAGGGTTACCTTTTGGTTAACCTTTTTTTCAAAGTAATATATTACCTATATTTTTCAGTGGATTGCTTTCATGTTAGGACTGTTGCTTCAATGATAGAGTTTCTTTCATATGCAATCCATTAATGGCACCAAGGACCTGAGTTTTGTTGAAAATTACCTGTTTTAGAACTTCAGTTTATTTAAGAAGTTTGCTCTGTATAATTTACCGGCCCCGATAGCTCAGTTGGTAGAGTGTCCGCTCCGGGGAACGGGAGGTCACGGGTTCAATCCCGGGTCGCGACATACCAAAGTCGTTAAGAATGGTACTATCTGCTCCTCGCTTGGCACTCAGATTTACGGGGTAGAGCAAGGACTGGTCGACCCAGTGTCAGGATAATGTGACTGGGTGTGGTATCATGTAATGTGTCTGGGACATGATACTTCAGTGAGGCAGCACTATAAAAGTGAGCAATGAGTTCCCTGTCGCAACCAGACACCGTCGTGATATGACTGAAAAATTGTGGAAGCGACGTTAAACCTGAATTCACACGCACGCACACACACACGCACGCACGCACACACGCACACACACACACACACACACACACTGCTCTGTATTACCTCCCTTACTTCCCTTGCAAGTTTGATAGTGTAGTTGATAGAGTGCGGGACCAGAGGGTCCTGGTTTCAATTCCAGGTGGAGGAATGTTGTTTTTTTTTTCGTTTTTTTTCCTTTCTTAAAAAGACATAAACGTTATTATTACTTGCAAGTTTGTAAAATTTCTTTTTTTTTTCTTTTTTTTTTCGTTTATATATTTCTTTTTGTACAATGCAAAGGCTTCAACATTTCTTGTTCATTTGTTCTGGTCCTCTTTCAATTGCTGCAGTCTGTTTAAATCTTTTACATGAGAAAATGGCTTTTTGGATAGCTTTTTGGATGGTAGGCACTCGTGCATACATGTACGCATGCATACATGCACGCATTCATGCATGCTCACACTCATACACATGCACGTACACCCATGCTTACCTGCACACACGCATGCATGCACTCATGCATGCATGTACAAACACACATGTATGTGCTTGCATGTGTCACACATGCATGCAAGAGTCACACATGCATGCATGTACGCACATGCACGGGCATTAATGCACACACTCCTGCATGAATGCATACATGCAAGCACACATGCATGTACACATACACTCATGCATGCATGCATGTATGCATGCACACACACACAAACACACACACATGCAGACATGCATGCATACACACACAAACATGCATGCACTCAGACCTGCATGCGTGCACACACATACTCATGCATGCGTGCACATACACACATGCATGCACAAATGCTTGCATGCATCCAATTATGCATGCATCCACGCATGCATGCATGCACTCATGTATGCATGCTTGCACACACACATACATTCACTCATGCATGCATGTCCACACATACATGCATGCTTAGCATGTGCATGCACTCATGCATGCTAAACACACATTCATAAATGCACACACATGCATGCATGCAAACACATTCATGCATGCATGCACACACACATGCATGCATGCACTCACAGATGCATACATGCATGCATGCATTCATACATGCACGCACATGCATGCATGTACTCACACATGCCTGCATAAACACATGCATGCATGCACACACTTGCATACATGAACACTTACACATGCTTTCATGCACACATGCACACACACATGCATGCAGGCATGCATGCACTGGATGCATGCAAGCACACACTCGATCAAATGTTAGGTGCAACAAATTGTTACCTCAAGCAATAGCGTCTTTAAGGGTCCTGAGCTCAAAGTCAAGGTCACTTTCTATTTTTAGAAAACCGTTGTCAGTGTGTAGTGCTTCACACAATTGTTGGGTATGAATTGCTGCAGTCTTTTGAACTCTTTTACAAAACACAATTTCATTTTTGGGAAATAAAATAACCCTGCATAATTGAAATGTTATTTGATTAACTTGTTCAACTTAGGCCCCTATAGACGAGCCATGTTGCCTTCTTCCAACTTTTGCTACATATGCAGGTTGCAGCTTTGCTTACGTCAAAACTGTACTGAAAAACCTTTTCATAATACCGTTTGGACATCAATTCTCCGATCAATTTTTGTCACTTTGTCCACATTGTGAACTTGGTTATTTTTAACCTTCAATTGATATACAGAAGGTATGTATCGCCATCGTAGCTAATCTTACAGTTTTATACCAATCATTTTAATCCCCTGCCGCGAAGCAGAGCGGGGATTATAGGAATGGCCTTCGTTTATGTCTGTCTATCCGTAACACTTTATTGTCCACTCCATATCTCCTAAACCCTTTGATAGATATTCATTAAACTTTGGTCAAATATTCACCTAAGTGAGCTGATGTGCAGAACTCATAAATGAACCATGCGGACTCAAGGTACAGGTCACGGTTGAAGGTCACGAGTTTGAAACATTGAATTTTGTGTCCGTTCCATATCTCCTTTACCCCTGGAAGGCTTTTCATTAAACTTTGGTCAAATATTATTTTCATTGAGCTGATGTGCAGAACCCATAAATGAACCATGCCAACTCAAGGTCAGTGTCATATGTGAAGGTCAAGAGTTTGAACTTTGAATTATCTCCTTTACCCCTGCAAGGATGAAACTTTGGTGACTTATCCCCCTAAGTGATCTGATGTTCAGAACCCATAAATGATCCATGCCGACTCAGGGTCTAGGTCAAGGTCTCATTTGAAGGCCAGAAGTTTAAAACTTTTTGAATTTTGTGTCCGTTCCATATCTCCTTTACCCCTCAAAGGATTTTCATTAAACTTTGGTCAAATGTCCCCCTCATTGAGCTGATATGCAGAACACATTAATAAACCATCCTGACTCAAGGTCAAGGTCACAGTTGAAGGTCACGAGTTTGAAACTTTGTATTTTCTGTCCGTTCCATATCTCCTTAACCCCTGGAAGGATTTTCATTACACTTTCGTCAAATACCCCCCCCCCCCCCCTCAGTGAGCCGATGTACAGAACCCATATATAGAAGATGCCGACTCAAGATTAAGGTCACGAGTTTGAAACTTTAAATTTTGTGTCTGTTCCATATCTCCTTTACCGCTGGAAAGATTTTCTTAAAAGTTTGGTGAAATACCATCAGTGAGCTGATGTGCAGAACCCATAAACGAACCATGCCAACTCAAGGTCAAGGTCATAGGTGAAGGTCACGAGTTTGAAAATTGGAATTTCGTATCCTTTCCATATCTCCTTTATCCCTTGAAGGATTTTCATTACACTTTTGTTAACTAACCCCCTCAGTGAGCTGATATGCAGAACCCATAAATCAAGTCCATGCAAACTCAAGGTGAAGGTCACAACGATCTGGCTGTCCCTCAGACTGCTTTCTTGTGAAACTTTGCATTTGTTTTTGCCAAAGGATGAGGATGTGCATGTGGTTTTGACATACATCTCAGATAATTTTTATCACTTTTTCGTGGACTTAATCATTTTAGCAATCATTTTAGCTTACCAGAGCCGAGGCTCTGGGGGAGCTTATAGGATAGGCACGCCGCCCTCTGTCGTCTTCCTCTGTCGTCTGACGTCAACACATTCAAACGACATCTCCTCTAAAGCCACTGGGCCGATTCAGCCCAAATTTCATCTTTGGCATCCCTGGGCTGGGGGTTTAAAGGTTTGTGTTTTTAATGAAAATCGACTCATTAGTTTTGTTGTCGCACCTGCTTTAGCAGCAAGACATAGGCGTGCAAGTTTCCGTCCGTCCGGTTCGTCCGTCCGGTTGTCCGTCCGTCTTTCCGTCAACATTTTACACTGGGTGTCTTGTCATCGCAACTCCTCCTACAGTTCCATACCGATTATTTTGAAACTTTGCGTGTGTTTTTGCCTTGGTATGAGGATGCGCATGTGGTTTGGACTTTATTGTCGGATCATTTTTTGTCACTTCTTCCACATTGTGAACTTAGTCATATTTAACCTTCAATTGATATATGATAGATACCTCTTGTCATCGCAACTTCTCTTGCAGTTTTATTTCGACAATTTTGAAACTTTGCGTGTGCTTTCGCCATGGTATGAGGATGTGCATGTGGTTTCGATATAATTCTCAGAATAGTTTTTTTTTCTCTTTTTGCACATTATGAACATTTTTAAGCTTCATTTGATATACGGTTGTCCGCCCGTCTTTCCGTCAACATTTTACACTGGGTGTCTTGTCATCGCAACTCCTCCTACAGTTTCATACCGATTATTTTGAAACTTTGTGTGTGTTTTGGCTACGGTATGAGGATGCGCATGTGGTTTGGACTTTACTTCAGATAAATTTTTGTCACTTTTTCCACATTGTGAACTTAGTCATTTTAACCTTCAATTGATATATGATAGGTACCTCTTGTCATCGCAACTCCTCTTGCAGTTTTGTACCGATCATTGTGAAACTTTGTGTGTGCTTTCGCCATGGTATGAGGATGCGCATGTGGTTTGGACTTTATCGTCAGATCATTTTTTGTCACTTTTTTCACATTGTGAACTTAGTCATTTTTAACCGTCAATTGATATATGATAGGCACTTTTTGCACATTATGCACTTTGCCATTTTTAAGCTTCATTTGATATACGATAGGTACCTCTTGTCATCGCAACTCCTTCTACAGTTTCATACCGATTATTTTGAAACTGTGTGTGTGTTTTGCCATGGTATGAGGAGGCGCATGTGGTTTTGACTTTATCTTGTGATCAATTTTTATCACTTTTTTTACATTTTGAACCTTGTCAGTTTTTTACCTCACATGTATAGGCTATGGATTCTTCTCAAAGCCCTATATTCATTTCTTCTGCCTTAAATTAACATTTGTGTGGGGCAGGTGGGGAGCAGGTGCGACATCAACTTCACTGAAGTTGAATCTCTGGTGTTGCTGTGACTTACAATGGGGAAAATTGAAAAATGGCATTTTTATTGCCAAGCTTCTTCTGATATTATGGCAAAGTTTTCTTAAAATGTTCCACAGGCAATCTACTATCTGCCATATGATTTTAGGCCTACTGCTCATTTCTATTGGTTGCCATGGAAACCAATATGAAAAACAAGAAAACTATACTTCAAAATTCATCTCCTCAGAAACCTTATGATCTATAAGGCTGAGAGTTTTTGGAAATATTCACCATATTGGCCTTTACAAGTTTTGTGTTTATTATAAATACCGGAAATTTATGAAATTCGGCTCTTTAGTTTGGTTGCTGTGGCAACTTAGATTTTCCATACACTTATAATGGGGAAAATTGAAAAATGGCATTTGCTGCCAAGTTTTTGCAGATTATTTGATAAAACTTTTATAGAAATGTTCCTTGAGTAAACGTCTCTCAGCCATATGCTTTTACGCTAACATGGGGGGTCCCCCAGGTTGTGCAGGGGTCATGCCACACCCCCCACTTCATAAAAGGCCAAATAACTCAGAAATCATTCAGATCCCCATCCCCCAAAAGCATATTTATATTCTTGTTCCTTATGGTAAGACGCATTCAGTGACACCAACCTGGTGGTCTCCCGTGATGATCCAGGTCATGCCCCACCCCCTCTATTCAATAAAAGGCCCAATATCTTGGAAACCTTACAGATTTCAACCCCTAAACCATATATACTATTGGTCCTTATGAAAAGATACATTCACTGACACCAGTTTGGGGGTCTCCCGGGGTGCGCCGGGACCTTGCCCCACCTCTCCACTCCACAAAGGCCGTATATCTCAGAAACCATTCAGATCCCCACCCCAAAACCATATATATTCTTGTTCCTTATGATAAGACGCAATCAGTGAAACCAACCTGGGGGTCCCCCGGGATGCGCAGGGGTCATGCCCCATCCCCTCCATTTCATTCAAGGCCCAATATCTTGGAAACCTTACAGATCCCCACCCCTAAACCATATATATTATTCCTTATGAAGAGACACATTAAATGACACCAATTTGGGGGTCTTCCTGGGTGCACCAGGGCCTTGCCCCACCCCTCCACTTCACATAAATCATTCAGATCCCCGCCCCTAAACCATATATATTCTTGTTTCTTATGACAAGACGCATTCATGACAGTAACCTGGTGTCCCCCGAGATGTGCCAGGGTCGTGCTCCACCCCTTCACTTCATGAAAGGCCCGATATCTGGGAAACCTTATATATCCCCACCTCTAAACCATATATATTGTTGTTCCTTATGATAAGACACAATCATTGACACCAACCTGGAGGTCTTCCGGGTAAAGCCAGGGCCTTACCCCACCCCACCACTTCACAAAAGGCCACATATCTCAGAAACTGTTCAGAGCCCCACACTTAACCTATATATATTCATCTTCTTCATGATAAGAACCATTCAACTAACACTAGCTTGGGAGTCATCTGGGGTGCCCGGGCCGTGCCCCACTGCTTTACTTCATTAAAAGCCATATATCTCAGAAATCATTCAGATCCCCATCCATGAACTTTAATATTTTTGTTCCTTATGATAAGACGTGTTCAATCACACCAACCTGGGGGTCACTTTGTGCTGGGGCAATGTACCCCGCCCCTTCACTTTAAAAGGCCATATATTTCAGAAACCATTCAAATCCCCAACCCATAATCATGTATGTTCTTGTTCCTTATCAATAGCACACCAACTTGGGAGTCCGCAGGGCCATTCTTCTCCTCTCCACCTCATAGAAGGGCCTCCTATATCAGAAACCGTTCAGATTCCTACCCATAAACCATGCATATATTCTTGGTCCTTATGATATGACACATTTAGGGACAACAATCTTGGGCTTTCCTGGGATCAACAGGGCTTGCCTCAACCCCTACACCGCTTAAGAGGCCTTATATCTCCGGCATACAGATCCCAACTGCTACACCATATATAGTCTTGTTCCTTATGATGAGACGCACTTAGTGATACCAACCAGGGCTCCATTTTGTCCATACCCTACACCCTCTACTTCATAAAAAGGCCTAATGTTTCAGATACTGAGTCCAGATGGGTGCTCATTTGGAGATGGAGGTTCATTTGGGAGACTTTATAATTGGTAGATTATAATGATATCATATTAAAATACATTGCTGCCATTGGACAGTGCGCACCTGAGCTCTGGTGAGCATAGTGGCCCATGGGCCTCTTGTTAACCTTCAGTTGGTACCTCTTGCAATCGCAACTCCTCTTACAGTTGTTTTCTAATCTTTTGTAAACTTTGCATGTGTTTTCGCCATGGTTACGAGGATGTGCGTGTGGTCTGGATATAAATCTTGGATAAATGTCTGTTTCTTTTTCCACATTGTGAACTTAGTCATTTTCTACCTTCAATTGATATACAGTAGGTACCTCTTGTCATCGCAACTCCTCTTACAGTTTTGTAGAAATCATTTTGTAATTTTGCTTGTGTTTTCTCTATGGCATAATGATGAGCACGTCGTTTGGATTAAAATCTTGGATAAATTTTGTCAATTGTTCCATATTGTGATCTTAGTCATTTTAAACCTCCAATTGATTTACAGTAGGTACCTCTTGTCATCACAACTCCTCTTGCAGTTTTATACTAATCATTTTGAAACTTTGCATGCTTTTCTCCATGATAGGAGGATGTGCATGTGGTTTGGATATAATTATTGGATCACACATTGTCACTTCTTCTACACTGTAAACTTAGTCATTTTTAACCCTCAATAGATAGACAACAGGTACCGCTTGTCATCGCAACTCCACTCAGTTTTATACTAATTGTCTTGAAACTGTATGATGATATGCATTTAGTTTGGGTATGATTCTTGGAATACTTTTTGTCATGAACTTAGCTATTTTTAGCTCACCTGTCACGTAGTGACAAGGTGAGCTTTTGGGATCACTTTTTGTCCGTCGTCCGTCGTGCGTCCGTGCGTGCGTGCGTCCGTGCGTCCGTAAACTTTTCTTCAAACGACATCTCCTCCTAAACCACTGATCGTATTTTGACCAAACTTCACAGGAATGATCCTTAGGTTGTCCCCTTTCAAAGTTGTTCAAATGGTTCCGGTCCGTTGCACATATAGGTCACAGTAGCCAAAAATAGATTTTTTTCACCGCAAACTTAAAAAATCTTCTTCTCTGAAACCGCAAGGCCCAGGTCTTTGATATTTGGTATGAAGCTTCATCTAGTGGACCCCTACCAAGATTGTTCAAATTATAGTGCTGGGGCCAAAAATGCCCCCGCACGGGGGCCCTTTGGTTGTACATGGGCTTATATAGGGAAAATCTTTAAAAATCTTCTTCTCTGTCACCGCAAGGCCCAGGTCTTTGATATTTGGTATGAAGCTTCATCTAGTGGACCCCTATCAAGATTGTTCAAATTATAGTGCTGGAGCTAAAAATCCCCCCGCACGGGGGCCCTTTGGTTTTACATAGGCTTATATAGGGAAAATCTTGAAAAATCTTCTTTTCTGAAACCGCAAGGCCCAGGTCTTTGATATTTGGTATGAAGCTTCATCTAGTGGACCCCTACCAAAATTGTTCAAATTATAGTGCTGGGGCCAAAAATGCCCCCGCACGGGGGCCCTTTGGATATACATGGGCTTATATAGGGAAAATCTTTAAAAATCTTCTTCTCTGAAACCGCAAGGCCTAGGTCTTTGATATTTGGTATGAAGCTTTATCTAGTGGACCCCTACCAAGATTGTTCAAATTATAGTGCTGGATCTAAAAATGCCCCCGCACGGGGCCCTTTGGTTTTACATGGGCTTATATAGGGAAAATCTTGAAAAATCTTCTTCTCTGAAACCACAAGGCCCAGGTCTTTGATATTTAGTATGAAGCTTTATCTAGTGGATCCCTACCAAGATTGTTCAAATTATAGTGCTGGGGCCAAAAATGCCTCCGCACCAGGGCCCTTTTGTTTTACATAGGCTTATATAGGGAAAATCTTTAAAAATCTTCTTCTCTGAAACCGCAAGGCCCAGGTCTTTGATATTTGGTATGAAGCTTCATCTAGTGGACCCCTACCAAGATTGTTCAAATTATAGTGCTGGAGCTAAAAATGCCCCCCACACGGGGGCCCTTTGGTTTTACATGGGCTTATATAGGGAAAATCTTGATAAATCTTCTTCTCTGAAACCGCAAGGCCAAGTTCTTTGATATTTGGTATGAAGCTTCATCTAGTGGACCCCTACCAAGATTATTCAAATTATAGTGCTGGGGCCAAAAATGCCCCCGCACCAGGGCCCTTTTGTTTTACATAGGCTTATATAGAGAAAATCTTGAAAAATCTTCTTCTCTGAAACTGCAAGGCCCAGGTCTTTGATATTTGGTATGAAGCTTCATATTGTGGACCTCTACCAAGATTGTTCAAATTATAGCCCTGGGGCCAAAAATGCCCCCGCTCCGGGGCCCTTTGGTTTTACATAGACGTATATAGGGAAAATCTTGAAAAATCTTCTTCTTTGAAACCACAAGGCTTAGGTCTTCGATATTTGTTATGAAGCTTCAGCTAGTGGACCTCTATAAAGATTGTTCAAATTATAGCCCTGAGACCAAAAATGCCTCTGCCATGTGGCCCTTTGGTTTTACATAGACTTATATAGGGAAAATCTTTAAAAATCATCTTCTCTGAAACACAAGGCTTAGGTCTTTGATATTTGTTATGAAGCTTCAGCTAGTGGACCTCTACCAAGATTGTTCAAATTATAGCCCTGGGGCCAAAAATGCCCCTGCTCCGGGGCCCTTTGGTTTAACATAGACTTATATAGAGAAAATCTTGTTTTACATAGACTTGTATATGCAGGGTAAACCTTTAAAATCTTCTTCTCTGAAACCAGAAAGCCCAGGTCTTTCATATTCGATATGAAGCTTCATCTTGTGGACCTCTACCAAGATTGTTCAAATTATAGCCCTGGGGCCAAAATTGACCCTGCCCGGGGCCCACTTGTTATACATTGGATCAGGTGAGCGAACAAGGGCCCTCTGGGCCCTCTTGTTATAAACTCAATAGATAGGTTGTACGTACCATATATCAGTGATGCGTCTGCTTCAGCAGGAAGACTTAGGCGTGCAATTTTTCATACGTCTATCCTATTATCTGTCATTTCGTCTGCCCATCTGTCAATCCGTCTATATTTATTTTTTCTACCTAAATCAAGCTTTACTTTGGGAGGCTTGGCTGGGGTGGAGGATGTAGTAGGGGTGGGGTCGGGTAGGTGTTGGGGCAGGTGCGACATCAACTTCACCGAAGTGAAATCTTAAACCGCCGGTTTTCTTATGTTGAAGTCATTTACATACAAGCATTAGTTACTATATTTGAATAGTTTATTACCCACTTTTAAAGTCGTCTGCGTCAGCGTCGTCAACATTTTTAAATGACATCTCTGAAACTACTTTGCCAATTTAAAACAAATTATATGTGGAGCCTCTTTGGGAAGGGGGAACGAAAGTTTGGTCGTGAGGACTGGGTCACATGACCAATATGGCCGCCATGCACATACATGTTAGTAATCTCCCTCTCAAGAAACAACTACCTGATGACATTGTAACTTGGTATGCATCATCGGGTTCTCGGGAACTACCAAGGTTGTTCAAATGACGAGCTTTGGTTGACCTTCACCTTTTTAATGACAAGTATGACAAGGGTCCGTTGTCTGTCTGTCAACATTTTCAACATCTCCTCCGAAACCACTTAGGCGATTGAAGTCAAATTTCATGTGCAGCAACCATGGGATGGGAGATTGAAAGGTTTTTTTACGCGGGGTCCAGGTCACATGAAAAAGATGGCCAACATGCCCACATAAGGTAAAACCCCTTAAAAATCTTCTTCATCGGAAACAGTGGGCCGATTGTCATGCAACTTGGTGTATAGCATTCGGAACTCGGGCCCACCATAGTTTATTCAAATGATGACCTACGGATGACCTTAATCTATTTTACGCCAGATCTAATTTGGTCACATAGACCTCTGTATGGGAAAAAGTCAAAACTGAGTATTTTATATAACCTACTGCAGCCTGTATTCTGAAAATGTGTAGAAAATGAATATGAAATGAGTGGATGAAACTACACGAGTATTCAAGGGCACGGTCATTCCTTGACCTCGGCTCAAGCTCATTCAGATTTGAGAAAATTAAGACATGTTTTCGACATTAACCACTGGGCCATTTATAACCAAATTACATATCAAAGCGTTCAGGAACATAAAAATGAAAATTGATTAATTTGAGTTTGGCCACATGATTTTGTTTGATTTGAGGTTTAACGTCCACGTCGGACTGTAAATGTCATTTTGGAGACGTTGCTTCCAATTTTATGGGACTTTTACCCGAGCTTGAGATGAAATGACATCTCAAGCCCTGCCGCCCAATGAAACCGATAGGGTTTATTAGCAAGAACGGGCCGACTCGCACCGCTTTGCCTTGGCAGTCATGTAACTGACTTCAGTACTCGTAATATATTGATATCGGCTAAACTTCTTAATCAGGGTTATCGGTACCATAAACTACGCAAAGCCTTTTCAGAATTTTATAGACGTCATTCTGATTAAATTTCTAAATTCAACATTGGACTTAAATCTCTTCTGCAACAAGGTCTATCGGAACCCGAATTTTATGGTGACTTAGCATACAAATTCAGAAAAATTTATTACCGCAATGACTTCAGCACCCGATTTCGTAAAATCATTCTACGATATAAAAAAGATTGGGTACAACATACATGTTATTCGACAGACGGTTGACAACTTTGCTTCCCTCTTTAATTGAGGCCTCAGATTCTATGACGGTTCCAGTGTAAAGGCTTATTGAGAATTGGAGAGATCTAATTCAATGTAATGTTGGCTGATGCCTGATGCTCTATCTCTGGTCGGGCCCATCGGAGTCTAACTGTTGGTTTTCTTTTGCCCCAGCATTTCAGTGGTTTCTTGCTGTCGAGTCCTCATCGTTGTTTCATGTCTGTGGTTGTTTGATTATTTGTGTTCACGGAGATGCTGCACGGATGAGTTAGGAGGCCTTCATGCGGACTGAACAAATTATTTGCCTAAATGGTGATGGAAATAAGGTAGAGGAATGTGGCCACTTAAAATCGATTTAAGCCCGCCCGATTGTTAGCTCACCTGTCACATAGTGACAAGGTGAGCTTTTGTGATCACATTTTGTCTATCGTCCGATCGTCCGTGCGTCCGTAAACAATTTCAAATAAGTATATCTCTAATACCCCATGGCCAATCTTGATCAAAGGACGGGTCTCCCTAAGGGGTTTTTTGGCCTCCTAACGATTTTGTTTATTTCTGGCTTATTGTTAGCATACATATGCCTAATTATTTGGAACATATGTGGTTTTGGTAATTAAGCAGTTTTTTTTCTGAGTTACAGGCTCTTTAAAGTGGGTGGGGTAACTCCACACAGTTTTGACATGTATTTTGTGTCTCATTTTAAGGTAGAAAAATAGTACCATACATGACACGTTATTATATAAAATTATAGGGGAAGGTCAAACTCTATGTTTTGTCACAAGTTTATTCACCAAAATTCACTTTTTTGGGGGAAAAATATAGTTTAAGGAACCTTGGGTCATTTTTGAGATTTTTTAACAGTAAAGTTCTTTTTTTCTTATATCTTCGGTATACATTAACCTGTTGTGGTGAAACTCCTACCATGCAAGCATACTGATGAGACAATATAACTCAAATGATCATTTGAGATGTTGACCTATATTTCACGGTTGAATGAACATTCTTATTTCATGTTTATAGGTTAGATTATTGTGTCCATCAGTTCAAGAGTTGAGATATTTCTGGCATTTGGATAAACAGGCGATGAGTTTAAACATATTTAAATCAAACGAAAAAAAAAAACAATAGAAATGTGACCGAAGTACACAGATGCCCCCACCTGTTTGACTTTGCTAATATAGCTGCATCACCCCTGGGAGACACACTAGCATCAAATATATATGTTCAGGATGGATATCTCAATATTTTTCTAAGATATTTAGATTTTGATGATATGAAATGGGCAGGGCAGGGGGCTCGGGCATTATTGTGTAAGTCATTGAATGCACCTGACCATAAACAACATCAAATAAAAAAGGTTGGAATCTGAACTGTTTCTGAGATACATATTTTTTTTTTTTTTTTTTACATTTTCTTTGGTCCAATCAAATAGCCCCACCCCAGACAGAATCAGTGACCATAAACATGCTATACAGTTATGAGCTGCAGGAGAAATGCAGACATAAATGTGCACCTAAACGTGAACCTGGTTATGGACGTAATAATGTGTGACATAGTACGCACATACGAACATAACAGCACATCGAAAAAATATATATGCCTCACTCACTCATTCCATTGGCATGCAGAGATATAAGAAAGGTCTGCTTGAATTTCTTTAATAATCCCACTTCAAGAGCACATCTAAAAAGAATGTGGTACACCTACGTGAAGACACAGGCATATACATTTGAAAATGGTTGTTCACAACTGTATTCTGACATGCTTTGCGCATATTGAATCAAATTAATCGACAGAAGAATAGCTTTCATCGTCACCTGAACTTGAGCTGTTGCCTCTTTTTGAACAGCATCTGTTACACTGTTCATATACTGTGACTTCAACGGTTTTTTAGCTCCACTGGCCGAAGGCCAGCGGGGCTATTGTCATGGCCCTGTGTCCGTCGTGCGTCCGTGCGGTCGTGCGTCCGTGCGTTAACTTTTTCTTTAAACATCTTCTCCTCCTAAACTACTGGGCCAATTGTAACCAAACTTCACAGGAATGTTCCTTACATAGTCCTCTTCTAAATTCCTTCAAAGAATTTTGTTACACCCAGAACTCTGGTTGCCATGGCAACAAAACCAAAAAAAAAAAAAAAATAAATAAAAATCTTTAAAAATCTTCTCCTCCAAAACCACCTGTTGGATTTCATTTTTATTTTGCATGACTGTTCCTTGGGTTGACCTCTTTCAGATTCCTTGAAGAAATTTTGATCCGACAAAAAACATGGCCGCCATGGGCGGGGCTTATTTTCCCTATTTAACATATAGTGTAATGCTAAAACATCTTCTCCTCCTAAACTATTGGGCCCATTGTAACCAAACTTCACAGGAATGTTACTTACTTAGTCCTCTTCTAAATTCCTTCATAGAATTTTGTTACACCCAGAACTCTGGTTGCCATGGCAACAAAACAACACAAAATATTAAAAATCTTTAAAAATCTTCCCCTCCAAAACCACCTGTTGGATTTCATTTTTATTTTGCATGAATGTTCCTTGGGTGGACCCCTTTCAGATTCCTTGAAGAAATTTTGATCCGACAAAAAACACGGCCGCTGTAGCGTGAGATCTTTAAACCCGTGAGAACCTTAATACCAAGGTATATCTGCGCATGCGCAAGAAGGCCGTGAGAAATTTCATCCATTTCCTGTTAGCCCCTGCCCTTTTGTTTAAAATGTCTGAATAAATCTGCTTACATTAAGAACTTTAAATAGAACATTTTTATTGCAGGCTTTATTTTTATTTATTTATTTATTTTTTTTATTCGAAAGATGCCCGTATTAAATATGCCATAAATAGGTTTCCATGTGTTCAAAAAGAACAAAATATATATGCGGGTACATGTATTTTCTTGAACTTATTACGAAAACACGCCTGTATTTTAAACCCCATTAAACCCCACTTTTATACAGTAAAACTGGGGTTTACAGCGGCGTATATTATTGTCATATTTCCGCTGGAAAACTAAGATTTTAGGTACTCGTTAGAACCGTCTCGGCGAGGCGATTCTAACGAGTACCTATAATCTATGTTTTCCAGCGGAAATATAAAAAATTTGTTATCTAAAAATTGATGGTAAAATTTCAATATATTTTTAATGGGCGTGTTCTCGCAATTAATACTTTTAAAACAAGTTCTGTGGAATTTTTTTAAAATTATTTTTCTAACTAAATGGATTGGAACACTGTAGCATAAGCCTGATCTCAATATAAGTGCCCTTTTACAATAATAATAATAATAATAATAATAATATAAAACTAATAATAACAATTATAATAATTAATAATAATAATAATCATAATCCGAGGCTTAGAGAAAACTTGTACACTCTTACCTTTTCAGTTCTACGGTGTATTCCTAGCTTCCAAAGGATATTGAACCCTTCATGGAATTTAAATTTTGGTAATTAATATGTGTGATTTATGGTTTGACATTTCCTGTTGTCCCCATGCTTATCAAAACACACTGACTAATTTTCACACCTTTCTGCCTAAAATGCATAATGTCAACCAAACAGGTTTTCTCTTAACCGTTTCAATGGGAAAAAAATGAAAACACAAAGCACAGAAGTAATTACCGAACCCACTGCTCACTATCAACCAATCAAAATCGACCCACCAGCCGGGGCTTGAAGAAACAGATGGGCTGCATGGTGGCTAGGTAGGTATGTAAATAGAGTGAATGGTCTGGTGGACATGTAGGTAGGTAGGTTGGTAGGTAAGTAGGCTTACTTTTAACTTCTTCCTTCAATGTTGTTTGTTTGTTTGTTTTGTTTGATTTGAGGTTTAACGTCCCCGTCAACACTGTATAGGTCATTTTGGAGACGTTGCTTCCAATTTTGTGGGACTTTTACCCGACATTGAGATGAAATGACATTTCAAGCCCTGTTGCCCAATGAAACCAATAGGGTTTATAAGCATGGACGGGCCGACTCGCACCTCTTTGCCTGGGCAGTCTTATATCCTCAAAGCGGTTTACCAGTACTAGTGTGCGGTCAGTTCAGCTTTGCGTGGAAGCATCATGCAGCTCATCTATTTCTTCAAGCCCCGATGGGCGGGGGCCAACCTTCGACGTTGTAGGTAGGTATAGGAAGTTAGGTAGATAGATTTTGTTTGTTTGTTTGATTTGAGGTTAAACGTCCCCTTCATCACGGTACTGGTCATTTTGGGGACGTTGCTTTCATTTTTGTGTGACTTATGCCCGACATTGAGATGAAATGACATCTCAAGCCCTATCGCCCAATGAAACCTATAGGGGTTATAAGCATGTACGGTCCAACTCTGACCGCGTTGCCTGGGCAGGCTTAGAGACTCTATGCCGTTTACCAGTACTCGTGTGTGGTCGGTTTCAGCTCTGGCGGGTGCGACAGGTAGATAAGGTGGAGGTATGCATGTAGGTATACGTATATCACGAAAACACGTCTATTCAAATACATTGACAAAATTTTACAACCAAAAACGAAAGTTTTCAGATAAAAATCTTGATATTTATTCCCATTTCTCCACAAAACATAGATTGTGGGTACTCGTTAGAACTCTTTTAACCGAGGTCTCGTCTCCGTATGACCTCAGCTGTTGGTGGGACGTAAAACTCAAACACTCACTCACTCAATTTACTATCTAAAAGTGGGGTTTAAGGGTATCAAAATAACACAGGTGTGGTTGCGTGATGAGGTAGGAGTGGTAGGTTTGGGCTGGTGGCGATGGGTAGGTAGGTAGATCTATAGGAAGGTCGTAGGTAGAATCATAGATATGTATGTTTTGTTAGGTAGGTAAGCAGGCAGGAATATATGTAAGTAAGTATTACGTACGTATATCGATAGGAAGGTATGGAGACATATAGGTAGGAAGGAATGTAACTAAGCGGGTATGTTTTTGTTTGAATTGGGGGTTTAATGTCCCCGTCAACACTATTAAGGTCATTTTGGAGACGTTGCTTTCAATTTTGTGGGACCTTTACCCGACATTGAGATGAAATGACAGCTCCAGCCCTGCCGCCCAATGAAACCAAAAGGCTTTGGACGGACTAACTCATACCAATTTGCCTGGGCAAGCCTTTTCCTTCTAAGCGGTTTACCAGTACTCATGTGAGGTCAGTTTCAGCCCTGCGTGGAAGCACCATGCAGTCCATCTGTTTATCCAAGCCCCGATAGACGGGGGCGACTAAGTCGGTATGTACGTAGGTAGGTAGGTAGGTAGGTATGCAGTCCGGCCCCGCCCACCGAGGCTCGAAGAAATGGATGGACTGCATGGTAGCTAGCTAGGCAGGTAGGTACGTAGGTAGGGAAATGATCTGGTGGCTTCGTGACTCGGTGGGAAGGTAGATAGGGTATGTGCGTACGTATATCGATAGGAGATAGGTGTATAGGTAGGTAGGTAGGAATGTAGCTAATTAGGTAGTTAGGTAGCTAGGTAGGTAGGTAGAGTTCTAGAGTGGCTAAGTATATATAGATAGGTGGGTAGGTCCGGACTGACGGCCGGATGGACAGACAGACAGACATTAATTTTCTAATTTCGAACTTCTTATTTCTAACTTCTATTTTTTTATTCTTTCCACTAACTTCAAACCTTCTGTCTTCTAACTTGGTGGTGCGGTAGGTAAGAATGTTGACAGGCAGGCCGGTAGATAGATAGGTAGGTAGGTATGTATGTAGGTAGGTAGGTAGGTAGGTAGGATCGTACGTAAAATACAAGTGAAGGCAATGATCAGGAATCAATACAATTAACCCAGAGACCCTGATGGAAAGATCACTAGCAGAAAGCCAAAAGGACAGTTACTTTTCTACAAAATGGTCAATTGGCCAGCCAAAACAAAATAATATAAGCGGTACACACAGTCAAAGACAAGCCTTAACAAAAATAAACCGCAACAGAAGAAGAGCCTTGGAACGGTCAGTGAAACGAATTCCAATGGGGGGAGTGGCGGTATGGGGGTTGAATCGATTTTACGTGGTCACAGTCCTCGCCCTTAGTTCCGTCGCGATTCAGACAAATAATTTGTTCAGTCTGCATAAAGGCCTCCTAACACATCAGTTCATCTCCGTGAACACAAAAATCAAACCACAGTGATGAAACAACGGTAAGAACTCGACAGAAAAGGTTTGTCACTCAGTTTTACGTCCTACCTACGGAGATGGGACCTCGGTTAAAAGACTCATCCGAAAGTCTGTGAAAACCCGGGATCGAATATATGACCCCAGGTCTATGAGGCCAGTAACATAACCACTACACCACAGAGGCTTCTTTCCGGACGGTCAGACATACATTTACTTATTTCCACCTACCGACCGGCCTACCTACCTACCTAAGTACCCTATTGGTTGCATAAGGCCGTAGGACTTGAGATGTCATTTCATCTCAATTTCGGGTAAAAGTCCAACAAATTGTTCGCAATTGGTCGCAATGTCTCCAAAATGACTTTCACAGTGTTGACGGGGACTTTAAACCTCAAGTCAAACAAACAAACAAACAAACAAACAAACAAACACCTACCTGCCTTCCCACCAAAACACCCCCTTACCTGCCCATCGGGACTTGAAGAACTAGATGGACTGCATGATTCCCTACCACACCTTAGTACTGGTAAACCGCAAAAACCTGCCCAGGCGAGTGATGTGAGTCGGACCGTCCATGAATAAAATCCCTATTGGTTTCATTGGGCGGCAGGTCTTGAGATGTCTTTTCATCTCAAAGTCGGGTCCCACGAAATTGAAAGCATCGTCTCCAAATGACCAATATAGTATTGACCGGGACGTTAAACCTCAAATCAAACCTACCTACCTACCGACCCACCAAGACACATCTCCTTACCTACCTACTTAAATTTACCCCGCCCATCGGGACTTGAAGACATAGATCGGCTGCATGATGCCCGACCGCACGTGAGTACTGGTAAACCGCTTAAGCCTGCCCAGGCAAAGTGATGCGAGTCGGACCGTCCATGCATATAAATCCTGTTAGTTTCATTGGGCAGCAGGTCTTGAGATGTCATGCTAACTCAAAGTCGGGTCCCACGAAATTGGAAGCATCGTCTCCGAATGACGTATATATACCTGCCCAGCCACCCATCTACCCACCTATCTAGCCACCAAACCACCTACCTACTTACTTACCTACCTAAACAACGTCAAAGCAGAAGTTAGAAGTACGAAGTCAGCTTGCCCCCGCCCATCGGGCCGTGAAGAAATAGATGGGCTGCACGAGGCTTCAAAGCAGAGCTGAAACCGACCGCACACGAGTACTGGTAAACCTGACCAGGCAAAGCGGTGCCGGACCGTCTATGCTCATAAACCCTATTAGTTTCATTTGGCGACAGGGCTTGAAATGTCATTTCATCTCAATGTCGGGAAAAATTATAAGCAACATCTCCAATATGACCTTATACATTGTTGACGGGGACGTTAAACCTCAAAACAAACAAAACAAACAAGAAATGTCCCTACATTTTTTTTTTATATAATTTGATAGGACCAATACGACCCTAAGTCCAGTCGCCCTGAGTGATCTCGGGCGTTGCAGTTTGGCTTTGGTCAAGTCGGACCCCAATATAAGTTCAGCTTGACAGAGTTGTCTTTAATCAAGATAATATCCTTCTACATTCTATAGTATCTGTTTGTCATTGGGCCCCCGACTATCGGGGCTTGATGAATAAATAAATAAATAAATAAATAAATAAATAAAATCACTAGTAACACAGTTTCTAATTTCCTTAGATGGGCTCTCGCCCCCGCCCATCAGGGCTTGAAGAAATAGATGGGCTGCATGATGCTTCCACGCAGAGCTGAAACCGACACGCACACGAGTACTGGTAAACCGCTTAGAGAATCTAAGCCTGCCCAGGTAAAGCGGGGCGAGTCGGCCCGTCTACGCTTATAAACCCTATTGGTTTCATTCGGCGACAGGGCTTGAGATGTCATTTCATCTCAGTGTCGGGTAAAAGTCCCACAAAATTGGAAGCAACGTCTCCAAAATGACCTATACAGTGTTGGCGGGGACGTTAAAACCTAAAATCAAACAAACAAACTGACCACATCCATAGAAATATAAATTAAATTATATAGGCGTGTTTTCGTGATGTGACATAACATGCAAACAATATATGGGCTGCATGATGCTTCCACACAGAGCTGAAACCGACCCACACACTAGTACTGGTAAACCGCTTAGAGGATCTAAGCCTGTCCGGGCAATGCGGTGCAAGTCAGCCCGTCCATGCTAATAAACTGTATTGGTTTCATTGGGCGGCAGGTGTTGAGATGTCATTTCATCTCAGTGTCGGGTAAAAGTCCCACAAAATTGGAAGCAACGTATCCAAAATGACCTATACAGTGTTGGCGGGGACGTTAAACCTCATTTCAAACAAATTTAGATAGGCTCTCCAGCAGAAAATTAAAGAATAATTAATGTGCCAGCATAATTAATCATTTAATATACTAAGAGTGTTTCGATACCCCAATCTCTTATAGAGTTATCGTATTACAGTTCTCACGGCTGAATTCTCTCACACCCCTCCGTGAGGGATTTCAGCCACTTCCGGTACGACTGAAGAATCTCACGGGATCAATAATCTCACGCTACACCGCCATGGGCGGGGCTTATTTTCCCTATTTAACATATAGTGTAATGCTAAAACATCTTCTCCTCCTAAACTACTGGGCCAATTGTAACCAAACTTCACAGGGATGTTCCTTACTTAGTCCTTTTCTAAATTCCTTCAAATAATTTTGTTACCATCAGAACTCTGGTTGCCATGGCAACAAAACCACACAAAAAATTAAAAATCTTTAAACATCTTCTCCTCCAAACCCACCTGTTGGATTTCATTATCCCCTCGCACAACATAGTTGTGAGGGGGGATATAGCATTTGTCCCGTACGTACGTACGTAAGTACGTACTTTTGTCATCGCTCTAGCGCAACGTACGTACATACTTTTGTCATCGCTCTAGCGCCACGTACGTACGTACGTACTTTTGTCATCGCTCTAGCGCCTACATTTCTTGACCGATTTTAATATAACTTCACACAAACGTTCCTTACGACAATATCTGGAGCAAGATCGACTTTCAAGTCATGACCTCAAGGTCAAGGTCACTCTGGCTATTTTTTGAAAAACTTTGTCTTGGCTCTAGCGCCTACATTTCTCCCCCAATTTCAATATAACTTCAAACAAATGATCCTTATAAAAATATCTCGAGCGAGTTGGACTTTCAAGGTCATGACCTCAAGGTCAAGGTCACTGTGGCTATTTTTAGAAAAACATTGTCATCGCTCTAGCGCTTACATTTCTTCACAAATTTCAATATAACTTCGCACAAATGATCCTTATAAAAATATCTTGAGCGAGTTCCACTTTCAAGGTCATGGCTTCAAGGTCAAGGTCACAGTGGCTATTTTTAGAAAAACTTTGTCAACGCTCTAGCTCCTACATTTCTTCACTGATTTCAATATAACTTCACACAAATGTTCCTTATGACAATATCTTGAGCGAGTTGGACTTTCAAGGTCATGACCTCAAGGTCAAGGTCACTGTGGCTATTTTTAGAAAAACATTTTCATCGCTCTAGCGCCTACATTTCTTCACCAATTTCAATATAACTTCACACAAATGTTCCTTATAAAAATATCTCCAGCGAGTTCGACTTTCCAACTCATGGCCTCAAGGTCAGGGTCACTGTGGCTATTTTTAGAAAAAACTTTGTCATCGCTCTATCGCCTATATTTCTTCACTGATTTCAATATAACTTCACACAAATGTTCCTTATGACAATATCTCAAGCGGGTTCGACTATCAATGTCAAGGCCTCAAGGTCAAGGTCAAGGTCGCTGTGGCTATTTTTTAGAAAAACTTTGTCATCGCTCTAGCGTTTACATTTCTTCACCAATTTCAATATAACTTCATACAAATGTTCCTTATGACAATATCTCTAGCGAGTTCCACTTTCAAGGTCAAGGTCACTGTGTCTATTTTTAGAAAAACTTCGTCATCCCTCTGGCGCTTACATTTCTTCCTCGATTTCAATATAACTTCACACAAATGTTCCTCATGACAATATCTCACCATTTCGACTTTCAAGGTCAAGGTCACTATGGCTATTTTTAGAAAACTTTGTTATCGCTCTAGCGCCTACATTTCTTCACTGATTTCAATATAACTTCACACAAATGTTGCTTATGACAATACCTCGAACGAGTTTGACTTTCAAGGTCAAGGTCACTGTGGCTATTTTTAGAAAAACTTTGTCATTGCTCTAGCGCTTACATTTTTTTCACCAATTTCAATATTACTTCACACAAATGTTCCTTATAACAATATCTCTAGTGAGTTCCACTTTCAAGGTCAAGGTCACTGTGGCTATTTTTAGAAAAACTTTGTCATGGGTCTAGCGCTTACATTTCGTCATCCATTTCAATATAACTTCACAAAAATGTTCCTTATGACAATACCTCGAGCGAGTTTGACTTTCAAGGTCAAGGTCACTGTGGCTATTTTTAGAAAAACTTTGTCATTGCTCTAGTGACTACATTTTTTCACAAATTTCAATATAACTTCACACAAATGTTCTTTATGACAATATCTCGAACTATTTAGACTTTCAAGGTCAAGGTCACTGTGGCTATTTTTAGAAAAACTTTGTCATCGCTCTAGCGCCTACACTTAATGATGGATTGTAATAGAACTTCACACAAATGTTTCTTATGATAATATCTCGACTTACTTCGACTTTCAAGGTCATGACCTCAAAGTCAAGGTCACTGTGGCTATCTTTATAAAAACTTTGTCATCGCTCTACCGCCTACATTTATTAACAGATTTTAATATAACTTCACACAAAAGATGCTTATGACAATATCTTGAGCAAGATTTACTTTCGTGGTCATGGCCTCAAGTCAAGGTCACTATGGCTATTTTTAGAGAAACGTCATCACTCTAGAATGTACATTTATTGGAGGATTTTTAAACAAACTTTACACAAATGTTGCATATGATAATATCTCAAGCAAGTTGGACTTTTGCCATTTCAGTGTTTTCCACACACGAAGTTGTCTAGTGCGAGGGGATTTGTATCGCATGCGATGCCTTGTTTTTATTTTGCATGAATGTTCCTTGGGTGGACCTCTTTTAGATTCCTTGAAGAAATTTTGATCCGACAAAAAACATCGCCGCCATGGGCGGGGCTTATTTTCACTATTTAACATATAACGTATTGCTAAAAAATCATTTTCTGCAAAAGTACTCGTGGGATTTCATTGTAATTTGCATGAATTGTCCTTGGGTGGACTGTTGTCAGATTTCTTGAAAAAAATTTGATCTTACAAAAAAACATGGCCGCCATGGGCGAGGCTTATTTTCACTATATAACATATTGTGTAATGCTGAAAATATTTCCTGCAAAAGTTCTTGTTTTATTTCATAGTTATTTGGCATGCATGTTCCTTGGGTTGACCTCTTGTCAGATTCCTTGAAGAAATTTTGATCCGACATAAAACATGGCTGCAGTGGGCGGGGTTTATTTTCACTATATAACATGTAGTGTACTGTTAAAAACGTCTTCTCTTCTTCAAAAGTTCTTGTTTATTTATTTATTTAAAAGTACCTTCCTGTATCTGAATTAATCTCCTCCAATTTTGCTGACTATCACATCTATAGAGGTCCACCTACAAATTGTCATTCTAAAATTCAAAACATCAGAAATTTCACATGCCCATCACACTGGTGATAGAACTGATGTTTTCAACACAAACTCTATTTATACGACTTGATGTTTCAAAATAAATTCAAAATACTGAGGGAGATTGATTTATTAGACCTAATTATACTACAGTGTCAACAGTTCTCCAGATCCCTGAGGGTTAAAATGGCTTAGTTGAAAAGGGAGGCATACCGAATCCGACGGAGGAAAGGAAAAAATAAATAAATAAAGAAATAAAAACATAAATCTGTTCATTTTTTAGCTCCACTGGCCAAAGACCGGCGGGTCTTATGTTATATGTTATGGCCCTGTGTCTGTTGTGCGTCTGTGCGGTTGTGCATCCGTGCGTTAACTTTTTTCTTTAAACATTTCCTCCTTAACTACTTGGTCGATTGTAACCAAACTTCACAGGAATGTTTCTCACATAGTCCTCTTCTGAATTCCTTCAAAGAATTTTGTTACATGCAGAATAAAATGGCATCGAAAGCAAAAAAAAATATTTAAAAATCTTCTCCTCCAAAACCGCTCAATGGATTTTATTCTTATTTTGCATGAATGTTCCTTGGGTGGACCTCTGTCAGATTCCTTGAAGAAATTCGGATCAGGCAAAAAACATGGCCACCATGGCCATGCCCCACATGACTGCCATGGCCATGCCCCTTGGCTCATTAGCTTTCAAAGACTTACATGGGGAAAAGTTTTAAAAACTTTCTCCTCCAAAACCGCTCAACGTAATGGATTTCATTCTTACTTTGCATGAATGTTCCTTGGGTGGACCTCTGTCAGATTCCATGAAGCAATTTTGATCAGACAAAAAACATGGCTGCCATGGACACGCCCATTGGCTAATTAGCTTCCATAGACTCATAAAGGGATCTTTTTTTTTTTTTAATCTTCTCCTCCAAAACCGCTAAATGGATTTCGTTCTTAAGTTTCATGAATGTTCCTTGTGTCTACCATTGTCAGATTCATTGAAGAAATTTTGATCAGACAAAAAACATGGCCGCCATGGCCACCACCTTTGGCTCATTAGCTTCCATAGACCAATAAACGGAAAAAACTTCTTCTCTGAAACCATAAAGCCTAAAGCTAAGACATTTACAGTAAAACCTGTCTTAGTGGCCACCTCTATTAAGCAAGCAACCTGTCTTAAGCAAGCAGGCATTCAGTTCCCAAGAAAGGCAGATGTGTTAAATTTCACCTGTATTAAGCAAGAACCTGTCTTAAGCAAGCATATTTTGACTATCCCTTAGGCACTTGCTTAATACAGGTTGAACTGTAGTATGTAGCAAAGTTATGTGGTCACCTACTAAGTCCTGCGAACTATGATTCTTGAGTCCAAATTGGCAACGCCCCGATGCTTAATAGCTCCCATAGACTAATAATGACAAAATCTTGAAAGTTTTCTCCTCTGAAACCATAAGGCCAAGAGCTTAGTATGTAGCAACTTGAAGTATTCATCTGCATAAATCCTGCCAACAATGCCCCTGGGGTCCAAATTGGCCACACCCTGAGGCACATAAGCTCCATTAGACTTATACTGGGAAAAACTGACAAAAATCTTCTCTGAAACCATCAGTGCCCAGAGCTTAGATATTAAGTATGCAGCAACGTCAAGTGGTCACTCAAATAAATCCTGCCAACAATGCCCCTGGGGTAAAAAATTGGTCACGCCCAGAGGCATATTAGTTCCCATAGACTTATAATAGGAAAAACTTAAAAAAAGTCTTCTTCTCTGAAACCATAAGGCCCAGAGCTTTAGATATTTAGAACGGAGCAATGCCAAATGGTCACTCACATAAATCCTGCCAACCATGGCTCTGGGGTCCAAAAAATATAGAATGGACATTCCTTGGGTGGATCACTTGTTTCTTTTTTACCCATTGCATGCGGGAAAACCCTAAATGGGTACCTTGGCAAACAGTGCTGGCCCAGATCAGACCCCACAGAACACCATGTCTGATCAGGGCCTGCACTATTTGCTTACAGAATTTTCCATCAAAAATAGAAAAAAAAAATAGGCCTGACACCCCTTATATGACAAATGGACTGGTCCAACATATAGCAATAGAAGAGTCCACTAGTATACCATTGGTTAATGTAATAAATATGACGCACTGCCACCCTATTATGGACTCTAGTCCAGGGCCTTCCTTAATCCTTAGATTATATTCCCTGTCTCCCTCTATATCTCTGTATTTCAGGTATTAGACAAGGAGACCCTTTATCTGATTATATGTTTCCACTATTCATTAAAGATGTTACCTTACTTTGAAGATACATCTAATGATAATGCAATTATCTACACAGGAGGCAAACGAAACTCGATTAGTCACCAAGGTAAGGTGGGTGGTTGAGTCCGTCAATGGCCGAATAAAAAAATGGAAGGCACTTTCAAATGTAATGCCAAACCCCCACATACCTTGCATTGGTGACTACGTCAGAATCGTATGTTCTTTGTTAAATGCATTTAGGCCTGTTCTTGTTAAGAATTCTGAATCTGATGAGGTTCTTGCTACCAAACAAACTTAAAGACAAGGTAGAGAAAAAGGGTTCGGACAGTCGTGCAAAGGCTCCATGGAAAGCTATTGATAATGCCAACCGCGAAGACTTACCACAATTAACGGAAGCAGAGCTGAGAGACATGACCATGGGCATATACCAATTAAAACAGGCCGATTCGTATACAGACGAACACACTACTGAAGCCGGTCAGTATGAGATAATGATTCACAAGGAGGAGGATGGAATTTTGAAAGCCCAAATAAAATCAAGGCACACTTCGTCTGGATCATACTATCTATGGATTTAGTATGGTCCTGGTCTGGAACCCATAAAAGGATGGTACTGCAAGTGCAAGAATGGTGCCAGGGTAGTTGGCTGCTGTGCCCATATCGCTTCCGTGTTGTGGTATCTAGGTTTTTACCGCCATCAGCCGAAGTCAGAGCGAGAACAGTCATTCAAGTCAGAGTATATGAACAGTCTTACAGATGCTGCACAAAAAGACTGGGACAGCTCAAGTTCAGGTGACGATGAAAGCGATTCTTCAATACATTAACTTGATTCAATAATTAAATATGTTGATTTTTAGCTCACCTGGGCCGAAGGCTCCAGGGGAGCGTATAGTATAGTGGGTCGTCCGTCGTCCGTCCACACTTTTGAGCAGCTATATCTCTGTATCCTGCAGGCTGATCTCAATCATTTCTAATCGGTAGCATGCCTCTGGTGGGGCATTGATGACATAACCTTTTTTTCGAAATCGCTCTAAAACTTTGGTTCCTATGGTAACCACAAGGTCCCATAGACTTACTATGGGAAAATGCTTGTCATCACCGTAGCGCCTTCAGTTTTGATCGGATCTTTCTGAAATTTATATGTAAGGTGACTGGGGATAAAAACTAGGATGAGTTCGAAAACCGGCCAAGTCGGCCCAATTATCATAGAGTTACGTCCCTTTGATTGCTGAAAATACCAATTTTCGACCTTGTCATCACCGTAGCCCCTTCAGTTTTGATCGGATCTTTTTGAAACTTATATGTAATGTGGCTGGGGATAAAACCTCGGATGAGTTCGAAAACCGGCCAAGTCCGCCGATTTGTCATAGAGTTACGTCCCTTTGATTGCTGAAAATGCCGATTTTCGACCTTGTCATCACCGTAGCCCCTTCAGTTTTGATCGGATCTTTCTAAAACTTATATGTAAGGTGGCTGGGAAAAAATCTCGGATGAGTCCGAAAACTGACCAAGTCGGCCCATTTATCATAGAGGAACGTCCCTTTGATTGCTGAAAATGCTGATTTTTGACCTTGTCATCACTGTAGCCCTTTCAGTTTTGATCGAATCTTTCTGAAACTTATATGTAAAGTGGCTGAGGATAAAATCTCGGATGAGTTCGAAAACCAGCAAAGTTGGTCCATTTATCACAGAGTAACGTCCCTTTGATTGCTGAAAATGCCGATTTTTGACCTTGTCATCACCGTAGCCCTTTCAGTTTTGATCGGATCTTTCTGAAACTTATATGCAAGGTGGCTGGGGATAAAACCTCGGATGAGTTCGCATACCAGCAAAGGTGGCCTATTTATCATAGAGTAAGGTCCCTTTGATTGCTGAAAATGTTGATTTTTTTTTACCTTGTCATCACTGTAGCCCCTTCAGTTTTGATCGGATCTTTCTGAAACTTATATGTAAGGTGGCTGGGGATAAAACCTCGGATGAGTTCCAAAACCGGCCAAGTTGCCCCATTTACTATATAGTAATGTCCCTTTGATGGCTGAAAATGTCGATTTTTTACCTTGTCATCACCTTAGCCCCTGCAGTTTTGATCTAATCTTTCTGAAACCTATATGTAAGGTGAATGGAGATAAAACCTAGGATGAGTTGGAATACCGGCCAAGTTGGCCCATTTATCATAGAGTTACGTCCCTTTGATTGCTGAAAATGCCGAATTTTGACCTTGTCATCACGGTAGCCCCTTCAGTTTTGATCGGATCTTTCTGAAACTCATATGTAAGGTGGCTGGTGATAAAATCTTGGATGAGTTCGAAAACAGGCCAAGCCAGCCCATTTATCGTAGAGTTATGTCCCTTTGATGGCTGAAAATGTTGATTTTTGACCTTGTCATTACCGTAGCTCCTTCAGTTTTGATCAGATTTTTCTGAAACTTATATGTAAGGTGGCTGGGGATGAAACCTCAGATGAGTTCGAAAACTGGCCAGGTCGGCTCATTTATTTTAGAGTAACATCCCTTTGATTGCTAAAAATGCCAAATTTTGACCTTGTCATCACCGTAGCCCCTTCAGTTTTGATTGGATTTTTTCTGAAACTTATATGTGAGGTGGCTGGGAATAAAATCTTGGATGAGTTTGAATACTGGCCAAGTCTGATCGGATCTTTCTGAAACTTACATGTAAGGTGGCTGGGAATAAAACCTCAGGTGAGTTCGAATACCGGCCAAGTCGGCACATTTATCATAGAGTGACGTGCCTTTGATTGCTGAAAATGCCTATTTTCGACATTGTCATCACTGCTGCCCCTTTAGTTTTGAACGGATCTTGATGAAACTTACAAACAAGGAAGTCAGGCAGAAAGCACGGTTTATTGCAAATTCTAGTTCTTGCACTACCACTGAACTTTCTAAATTATTAACTTCCTGTCTTACTGCTATTAAAACGCATGTTATTAAATATTGTGATAAAGTCTTTGAAAGATCAGGAAGAAATCTGTTTTGGTGTATAAAAAATTCGAACGAGGTTTTAAATAAATTGAAATCTAGACAGTTTCGTGCTTCTAGTCTGTCTATCTACGATTTTTCCACTCTTTACACTACACTTCCTCATAATCTTATAAAAGAAAAGCTTAATGATTTAATTGAATGGGCTTTTCGCAGAGAAGATTCTCTCTATCTTGCATGTAATGTCAGAAATGCATTTTTCACTTCTAAAGAGCATAAGAATTATACACTTTGGTCATGTCAGAAAGTGTGTGATGCCCTCACCTTTCTACTTGACAATATTTATATTAGATTCGGTACTAAGTTATTTAGACAAATTGTGGGTATTCCGATGGGTACTAATTGCGCACCTCTTGTGGCTGATCTGTTCTTGTATTGTTATGAAAGAGACTTCATTTTGTCGCTTTCCATTGATAACCAATCTGAAATTATTGAAGCTTTTAGCTCTACTTCTAGATATTTAGATGATTTATTAAATATTGATCATACCTATTTTGATGGTTTGATCAGTCAGATTTACCCCCTAGAACTTCAGTTAAATAAAGCAAATTCTTCTGATACCGAGGCCCCGTTTTTGGATTTACATCTATCTATTGTAGATGGATTTGTTTCGTGCAAAATTTATGATAAACGCGATGACTTTGATTTTGAGATTGTAAATTTTCCTTTTTTGGATGGTGATGTTCCTCTTGCGCCATCCTATGGCGTTTATATTTCGCAATTAATTCGATTTGCTAGAGTGTGTAGTCATGTAACTGAGTTCAACACTCGTAATAAATTATTAACGGCTAAACTCCTTAATCAGGGTTATCGGTACCATAAACTACGCAAAGCCTTTTCAAAATTTTATAGACGCCATTCTGATTTAATTTCAAAATTCAATATTGGACTTAAATCTCTTCTGCAACAAGGTCTATCGGAACCCGAATTTTATGGTGACTTAGTATATAAATTCAGAAAAATATATAACCGCAATGACTTCAGCACCCAATTTCATAAAATCATTCTTCGATATAAAAAGATTGGGTACAACATGGATATTATACGACAGACTGCATGCATGGTAGTTAACCCAATCACGGTTGGCAACTTTGCTTCCCTCTTTAATTGCACGCCGGTGGGTCAGGCCTCAGATTCTATGACGGCTCCAACGTAAAGGCTTATTGAAAATTAAAGAGATAATGTTGGTTGGTGCCTGATGCTCTGTCTCTGGTCGGGCTCATCGGAGTCTAACTGTTGGTTTTCTTTTGCTCCAGCATTTCAGTGGTTTCTTGCTGTCGAGTCCTCACCGTTGTCTCACCTCTGTGGTTCTTTGATTTCTGTGTTCACGGAGATGTTGCACTGATGAGTTAGGAGGCCTTCATGCGGACTGAACAAATTATTTGTCTAAATCGCGACGGAAGTAAGGGCGAGGATTGTGGCCACGTAAAATCGATTTAAGCCCCCCAGTGGAAATCTTCCACTGACCGTTCCAAGGCGGCTCTTCTGTGGCGATTTATTTATGTTGTTGTTTGTTACTTACTGTGTGTATCACTTGTGTCTTTTAATTTTGGATGGCCATATGGCCATTTTGTGGGAAAGTAACTGTCCATTCGCTTAATGTTTGTATTTCTTTCCCTTTGGTGTCTTTTATGGATGGAGTAAGTTAATTGTATCAATTCCTGATCTTTGTTTTACTTCTACTTTGGAGGAGTTTGAAAACTTGTTTTTGAACTTGTCATCACCATAGCCACTTCAGTTTAGATCGGATCTTCTTAGCAAGTCAGGAATAAAAGCTTGAATGAGTTTGAAAACCGGTGAGGTCAGCCTGTTTATCATAGAGTTACATTCTACTTGATTTTCAGAAAATGCTTACCCTGTCATCACCATGTCCTCATATAAAGCCTTCAGTAAAGGTTGGCACTTCCTTAAACTTTGAATCCTTTTTTATTTGCTGTTGTTTATGGTTAGACACATTCAATGACATATATATTGAAGCCCAAACAATCATGCCCCAGCCCCCTGCCCTGCCAAGTTCATATCATCAACACTCAAAATATTGAGATAGCCACCCACGAACATATGTATCTGATGCTAATACATTTCAATGACACATACATGTACAATGTGTCCCAAGGGGTCATGCAGGCATATTAGCTAAGCCAAAAAGGCGGGGGCATCTGGGTACTTTTTACACATTTCTATTGTCTTTTTCGTTTGATTTAAATATGTTTAAACCCATCGCCTTTTGATCCAAATGCCATAATTATCTAAACTCTTGAACTGATGGAAACAAAAATCTAACCCATTAACATGAAATAAGAATGTTCATTCAACCGTGAAATATAGGTCAACATCTCAAATGATCGTTTGAGTTATATTGTCTCATCAGTATGCTTGCATGGAAGGAGTTTCACCACTATAGGTTATTGTATACCGAAGATATAAGAAAAAAAATAGAACTTTTCTGTTAAAAAATCTCAAAAATGACCCAAGGTTCCTTAAACCATATTTTTCCCCCCAAAAGTGAATTTTGGTGAATAAACATGTGACAGAACATAGAGTTTGACCTTCCCCTGTAATTTTATAAAATAACGTGTCATGTATTGTACTATTTTTCTACCTTAAAATGAGACACAAAATACATGTCAAAACTGTGTGGAGTTACCCCACCCACTTTAAAAGAGTCTGTAACTCAGAAAAAACTGCTTAAATACCAAAACCACATATGTTCCAAATAATTAGGCATATGTATGCTAACAATAAGCCAGAAATAAACAAAATCGTTAGGAGGCCAAAAACCCCCTTAGGGAGACCCGTCCTTTCATGAGAAGCATCATCAGGTAGGGGGAAAGGCTGGTTAAGGTTTTTGGGCTTATCAGATTGGAATTCTGGTTGCCATAGCAACATATAGCTCCCATAGACTTACAATGGGAAAAATTTAAAAAATCTTCTTCTCTGAAACCACAGAGCCAAAAGCTTAGATATTTAGCTTATAACAACTTCAAGTGGTCACCTACATGAATCCTGTCAATCATGGCCCTGGGGTTCAAATTGGCCACACCCTGGGGCCCCTTAGCTCCAATAGACTTATAATGGGATAAAAGCTTCAAAATCTTCTTCTCTGAAACCACAGGGTCCAGAGCTTTAATATTTAGCATGTAGCAACGGCAAGTGGTCACCTACATAATTCTTGCCAATCATGCCCCTGGGATCCAAATTGGCCACGCCCCGGGGCCCC
The DNA here is from genome assembly GCA_963580285.1 of Lucinisca nassula. Classification (NCBI taxonomy): domain Eukaryota; kingdom Metazoa; phylum Mollusca; class Bivalvia; order Lucinida; family Lucinidae; genus Lucinisca; species Lucinisca nassula. Next base: position 108,028,104 of record OY757010.1, read on the forward strand.
TAAGCTCCCATAGACTCATTATGGAAAAAAAGCTTCAAAAATCTTCTTCTCTGAAACCACAGGGCCCAGAGCTTAGACATTTAGCATATAGCAACGGCAAGTGGTCACCTTCATAAATCCTGCCAATCATGCCCCTGGGGTCCAAATGGACCACGCCCCGGGGCCCCTTAGCTCCCATAGACTCATAATGGAAAAAACCTTCAAAAATCTTCTTCTCCGAAACCACACGGCCACGAACTTAGATATTTAGCTTGTAGCAATGGCAAGTGGTCATCTACATAATTCCTGCCAATCATGCCCCTGGGGGTCCAAATGGACCACACCCCGGGGCCCTTAGCTCCCATAGACTCATAATTGAAAAAAAAAAGCTTCAAAAAACTTCTTCTATGAAACCACAAGGCCAAGAGCGTAGATATTAAGCATGTAGCAACGGCAAGTGGTCACCTACTTATTCCTGCCAATCATGCCCCTTGGGTCCAAATGGGCCCCGCCCCGGGGGCCCCTTAGCTCCAATAGACTCATAATGGAAAAAAGCTTAAAACATCTTCTCTGAAACCACAGGGCACTAGAGCTTATATATTTAGCATGTAGCAACAGCAAGTGGCCATCTACATAAATCCTGCCAGTCGTGCCCCTGTGGTCCAAATGGAACACGCCCCGGGCCCCTGAGCTCCCGTAGACTCATAATGGGAAAAAAAGCTTCAAAAATCTTCTTCTCCGAAACCACATGACCCAGAGCTTAGATATTTAGCATGTAGCAATAGCAAGTGGTCGCCTACATAAATCCTGCCAATCATGCCCCTGGGGTCTTAATGGACCACGCCCCGGGGCTCCTAAGCTCCATTAGACTCATATTGGAAAAAAAAGCTTCAAAAATCTTCTTCTCTGAAACCACAAGGCCCAGAGCTTAGCTATTTAGCATGTAGTAACGGCAAGTGGTCACCTACATAAATCCTGCCAATCATGCCCCAGGGGTCCAAATGCGCCACGCCCTGGGGCCCCTTAGCTCCCATAGACTCATAATGAAAAAAAAAGCTTCAAAAATCTTCCTCTCTGAAACCACAGGGCCAAGAGCTTAGATACTTAGCATGAAGCAACGGCAAGTGGTCACCTACATAAATCATGCCAATTATGCCCCTTGGGTCCAAATGGGCCACCCCTCCGGGCCCCTTAGCTCCCAGAGACTCATAATGGAGAAAAGCTTAAAAAATCTTCTTCGCTCGGATATTGTAAAGCACAGAGCTTAGTTATTTAGTATCTAGCAACATTAAATAGTCACCTACATAAATCCTGCTAACCCTGCCCCTGGGGTCCAAATTGGCCACACCCTTGGGCCCCTTAGCTCCTGTAGACTTATAATGGAAAAAAAAAAACTTAAAAAAATCTTCTTCTCTGAAACCATAAGGCCCAGAGCTTAGATACCTAGTATCTATCAACGTCAAGTGGTCACCTACATAAATCCTGCCAATCATGCCCGCGGGGTCCAAATGGGCAACGCCCTCGGGCCCCTTAGCTCCCATAGACTCATAATGGAAAAAATGCTTCAAAAAACCTCCGAAACCACAGGGCCCAGAGCTTAGATATTAAGCATGTAGCAATAGCAAGTGGTTGCCTACATAAGGCCTGCCAATCATGCTCCTGGGGTCCAAATGGGCCACCTCCCGGGGCCCCTTAGCTCCCATAGACTCATTATGGAAAAAAAGCTTCAAAAATCTTCTTCTCTGAAACCACAGGGTCCAGAGCTAAGATATTTAGCACATAGCAACGGCAAGTGGTCACCTACATAAATCCTGCCAATCATGCCCCTGGGGTCCAAATGGACAACGCTCTGGGGCCTCTTAAATGTAGCCCCCATAGTCTCATAATGAAAAAAAAGCTTCAAAAATCTTCTTCTCTGAAACCACAGGGCCCAGAGCTAAGATATTTAGCATGTAGCAACGGCAAGTGGTCTACATAAATCCTGCCAATCTTGCCCCTGGGGTCCAAATTGGCCAAATCCTGTGGCCCCTTAACGCCAATAAACTTATAATGTAAAAAAAAAAAAAAAAAACTTCAGAAATCTTCTTCTCTGAAACCATGAAGTACATACCTTAGATATTTAGTATAAAGCAACATAAAATGGTCGCCTACATAAATCCTGCCAACCATGTCCTTTGGGTCAAAATTAGCCTTGCCCCAGGGGTCATTAGCTCCTATAGACTTATACTGGAAAAAACATCACAAAAATTAATCTTCTTCTCCGAAACCATAAGGCTCAGAGCTTAGATATTTAGTTTGTAGCAATGTCAAGTGGTCTCCTACACTAATGATTTTTGGTACACAGGTGAGCGATATAGGGCCATTGGGCCCTCTTGTTGCGTTAAGTTACCTGCCTTGGTCATTATTTGTTCAAGAATCAAATGAGGTATCAGAATCAGAATTAGAATTGTTACTTATGACACGTCAAATGACATTCATACACCAGGACCTGTGATGTGGGAAGTTAGTCCCTAGCTCTAACCAAAGAGGCAAACTTAGCCACACAATCATCAGCACTTTAGCTGTCGAAATAATCGAATCTGGGGACGAAATGACTCTTTATAAATGTCAGTTCTTGCAGCAAGGGTCTGAAACGCCAACGAATGGTGATTTCTACAGTGTCTAGCTCGGGGGAACAAGGTCATCTGTTGGAATGCTGGCAGCACCCTTTAGACCTTTGTATAAAAGGATTAGCCTACTGTCTTTTCTCCTTTTCTTGAGAGACTCCCATTTTAATTTTCCAAGTATTCCAGTCATGCTCCCAGTTTCAAAGCAGTAATTGCCTGTTACAAATCTAACAGCTCTATTCTGAACTTTCTCAATTTCATCGTTAAGGACTTCTCCACTGGGGTCCCACATGCAACTACCATATTCCAAGATTGGGCGAACAAGACCTTTATATGCTGCCTCTTTTACATCCTGAGGGCAATGATGAAGATTTCGCCTCAGGAAACCAAGCGTTCTATTTGCCTTAGTACACATGTTGCTAATATGAGTATTCTATCTCAAGTTGGGTGAGATTGTCACTCCAAGGTATTTAATGGAGTCCACATTCTCGAGGACCGTTCCCTCTAAGGTGTAAGAAGCGTCAACTTTATTAGATCTCTTCCTAGTTATCTGCATAATATTGCATTTAACTGGCTGAAATCTCATGCCCCATTTACGGGCCCAACATCCTAATCTATCTATGTCAGCATGAAGTTTCAATGAGTCATCTGTATCTCTAATTTCCCGGTAACAAACACAGTCATCTGCGAACAGTCTTATTTCTGAGTCAATGTCAGTGGAAATATCATTGATGTACAGGGAAAACAAAAGTGGACCAAGAACGATCCCTTGCGGGACTCCAGACAAAACTGGAGCCCACTCCGACGATTATCCATTTACAATAACCCGCTGTTTTCTGTAGCAAAGAAAGGAATCTATCCATTTGAGGGTCTTTCCCCCAATTCCATATCCAGATAACTTAGATTTAAGTAGTTCATGTGGAGGGGTGTCAAAAGCCTTCTCGAAGTCCAGAATAAATGTGTCCACCTGTCCCCCTTTGTCCAAGATTTTTGCCCAGTCATTAATAACTGTGCTTAGCTGAGTTTCACAACTGTGCCTTTTCCTAAATGCATGTTGTCTGTCTGACATAAGTTTATGTTCGTCCAAGTGGGCCATGATGTTTGAGCAGACTATATGTTCCAGCAATTAACACAGAACACAAGTCAGAGACACAGGGCGATAATTACGGGTAAGAGCCCTATCTCATTTTTTGAAGAGTGGACAGATGTTTGCTAAGAGCCATTCTTTGGGGATTTCACCCGTATCAAGAGACTGTGGAAACAAGTGTGCAAAAACTGGACCCAACTCATTTTCTAGTTCCTTCAGGACTCTAGGATGAAGCTCATCAGGTCCTAAGGCCTTACTGGGGTTTAAGCCTTGAAGTAACTTGATCACTCCTGCAGCTGTCACAACAATATTATTCATGAATGGGGCCGATCTTCCAGTCAGTGGAACCTCCGTGAACTCAGTTTTATTAAACGCATCATTGAATTGACCAACTAGTTCCTCTGCCCGTTCAGAGTCTGATTCAGCAACCCCGTTCCCTCCTCTTTTATTATTTAGAAGCCCCTGTGGTGCAGTGGTTATGCTACTCGCCTTGTAAAGCAGGGATCGCAGGATCGATCCCGGGCTTCTCCAGACTTTCGGATTAGTCTTTAAACCGAGGTCCCGTCTCCGTATGACCTTAGCTGTTGGTGGGACGTAAAACAAAAACTCACTCACTCACTCCTCTTTTATTAAGGGGCGGGATACCTTGCCTGTCTTTCTTCTGGCTATCTGTAGAAGTCTCTGGGATTTGCCTTTACATCACCTACCAAGTTATTCACATACAAATCATGCTGATTGTTTATATCAGTCTTGATTTCACGTCTCAAGTTTTCAAATTTTTTCCGGAGTTTACCACTTCCCGTCTTTTTTGCCTTTGCATGAATCTTATTCCTTCTGCAAATTTTTCTTCTTATCTCTGGAGTGATCCAGGGAATAGAAGTTACAGACCTACTAGTTTTTGAGGGGATATGATTTTCGGCCGAAGTATGAATGAAAGAAATTATCAAATCAAAATTCTCCTGTACAGACCGAGCATTTGAATGACCATTAAGGTATTTCTCCTTTGCAAATCTGAGTGCATCCTTCCTCATAGTTTCATAGTCACCTTTCTGATATGAGTACACCTTCCTCCGAGGTTTCTTTATTTGTGGGATGTGAATTTTTAAATATCCGGAGACAACATCGTGGTCACTTAGTTTATCTGGGGAATGAATGTCTTCGAATTGTCCTGGCAAAGTCGTAAGGATCAGATCCAATGTGTTCTTATCACGAGTGGGGAAGTTAACAATTAGTTCAAGGCCATGGTCGTTCATAATGTCAATTAATATTTGTCCTTCCGACTGACTCATCATTGTGCCTTGTTTGCTGAGCCTGTCGGGCCATGCAATGTCTCTGAAGTTGAGGTCACCTAGAACATGTACAGCCGGGAGTTTTTACCCTTATGCTGCGATTTAATGCAATCCAATTGGTCTTTAAACAACTGGAAGTATGTTTTTTTTTGTTTGGGTTTTACGGCCCTTTCAAGATTATTTCACTCATATCGAGCCGATCGTTAATCAGAGGTGGGCGAAAACCGGAGTACCCGGAGAAAAACCACCTGACCTTCCGTTGCAGAACTTGGCGTCTCACACGTGGCCCGAGCGAGGCTCGAACCTACGGCGGTGAGAGACGTAATGACTAAGAGTCAGCGCCCTTATCCACTAGGCCACGGAGTCCCGTAACTGGAAGTATACTCTGTGCAGGGATCCATGTAATAACCATATGAAATTTACTTAAGAAATGTATTGTGTGGGTTTGTCATAGGCACCAAGCATTCTTATCTAGTGGACACATGTTCCAGTTTTATTAGCTCACCAGAGCCGAAGGCTCCGGGGGAGCTTTTAGGATAGGCAGTTGTCCGTCGTCGTCTGCGTCGTCTGCGTCGTCAACACTTTCAAACGACATCTCTTCTGACGCCACTGGGCCGATTGAGTCCAAATTTCATCTGTAGCATCCTTGGGCTGGGGGATTGAAAGTTTGTGTTTTTTATGAAAATTGGCCCATTAGTTTGGTTGCTATAGCAACTTAGAGCTCCCATAGACTTATAATGGGGAAAATTGAAAAATGGCATTAACTGCCAAGCCTTTGCAGATATTGGAACAAAACTTTCATAGAAATGTTCCTTACACAATCTAGTATCTACCATATGATTTTAGGCCTACTGCTCAATTTTAATGGTTGCCATGGAAACCAAAATGCAAAAAATAGAAAAAAAAAATACTTAAAAATCATCTCCTCACGAACCATATGCTCTATGAGGCTGAGACTTACTGAAAAAATTCTCCATATTAGCCTCAACGGGTTTTGTGTTTTTAGCTCACCTGTCACGTAGTGACAAGGTGAGCTTTTGGGATCACTTTTTGTCCGTCGTCCGTCGTGCGTGCGTGCGTCCGTGCGTCCGTCCGTGTGTGCGTGCGTAAAGTTTTTATTCAAACGACATCTCCTCCTAAACCACTGATCGGATTTTGACCAAACTTCACAGGAATGATCCTTAGGTGGTCCCCTTTCAAAGTTGTTCAAATGGTTCTGGTCTGTTGCATATCTAGGTCACAGGGGCTAAAAATAGATGTTTTTTACTGAAAAGTTTAAAAATCTTCTTCTCTGAAACCGCATGGCCCAGGTCTTTGATATTTGGTATGAAGCTTCATCTAGTGGACTTCTACCAAGATTGTTCAAATTATAGCCCTGGTGCCAAAAATGCCCCCGCCCTGGGGGCTTTGGTTTTACATAGGCTTATATGGGGAAAATCTTTAAAAATCTTCTTCTCTGAAACCGCAAGGCCCAGTTCTTTGATATTTGGAATGCAGCTTCATCTAGTGGACCTCTATCAAGATTGTTCAAATTATAGCCCTGGGGCCAAAAATTCCCCTGCCCCGGGGGCCTTTGGTTTTACATAGACTTATATAGGGAAAATCTTTAAAAACTCTTCTTCTCTGAAACCGCAAGGCCCAGTTCTTAGACATTTTGGTTTGAAGCTTCATCTAGTGGACCTCTATCAAGATTGTTCAAATTATAGCCCTTGGGCCAAAAATGCCCCCGCCCCGGGGGCCTTTGGTTTTACATAGGCTTATATAGGGAAAATCTTTAAAAATCTTCTTCTCTGAAACCACAAGGCCCAGGTCTTTGGTATTTGGTGTGAAGCTTCATCTAGTGGACCTCTATCAAGATTGTCCAAATTATAGCCCTTGGGCCAAAAATGCCCCCGCCCCTGGGGCCTTTGGTTTTACATAGGCTTATATAGGGAAAATCTTTAAAAATCTTCTTCTCTGAAACCGCAAGGCCCAGTTCTTTGATATTTGGTGTGAAGCTTCATCTAGTGGACCTCTATCAAGATTGTTCAAATTATAGGCCTAGTGTGAAAAATGCCCCCACCTGCAGGCCCTTTGGTTTTACATTGGCTTATACAGGGAAAATCTTTGAAAATCTTCTCCTCCAAAACCGGATGGCCCAGTTCTTTTAAATTTGGTGTGTAGCTTCATCTTGTGGACCTCTACCAAGATTTTCAAATCATAGCCCTTGCGCCAGAATTGCCCCCGCCCCGGGGCTCTTCGTTTTTACATTGACTTATATAAGGAATTTTTAAAAAATATTCTACTCTGAAACCGCAAGGCCCAGGTCTTTGATATTTGGTGTGAAACTTCATCTAAATTGTTCAAAATATAGCCCTAGAAAATAGAAGTCAAGGCAATGAAAACCTTTGAAAATCTTCTTGTCTGAAAGCAGAAGGCCAAGGTCTTTGATATTTGGTATGAAGCTATGTCTTGTGGATTTCTACCAAGATTGTTCAAATTATAGCCCTGGGGCTAAAAAAGGCCCGCCCCGGGGACCCCAAGGTTTATGTAGACTTATATAAGGAAAACCTTTAAAAATCTTGTCTGAAACCAGAAGTCTCCGTTCTTTGACATTTAGTATGAAGCTTCACCTTTTAGACCACTACCAAGATTATTCATATTATAGCCCGTGGCCAATAATGGCTCTCTCAGGGGCCCACTTGATACCCTATGGATCAGGTGAGCGATCCAGGGCCATCATGGCCCTCTTGTTTATGGAAATCGGCTTTTTAGATTGGTTGCTATGGCAACTTAAGAGTTTCCATTGACTTATAATGGGGAAAACTGAAAAATGGCATTTACTGCCAAGTCATTGCAGATAGTTTGACAAAACTTACATAAACATGTTCCTTGAGTAAACTTCTCTCAGCCATATGCTTTTATGTCAACCTGGGGGCCCCTAGGTTGTGCCGGGGCCATGCCCCGCCCCCTCCACTTCATAAAATGCCTTATATCTCAGAAACCTTACAGATCCCAACCCCTAAACCATATATATTCTTGTTCCTTATGATAAGATGCATTAAGTGACACCAACCTGGGGGTCCCCCTGGATGTGCCGGGGACATGCCCTGCCCCCTCTATTTCATAAAATGCAATTTATCTCAGAAACCATTCAGATCCCCACCCCTAAACTATATATATTCTTGTTCCTTATGCTAAGATGCATTAAGTGACACCAACCTTGGGGTCCCCCCGGGATGTGCCGGGGACATACCCCACCCCCTCCACTTCATAAAATGCCATTTATCTCAGAAACCATTGAGATCCCCACCCCTAAACCATATATATTCTTGTTCCTTATGATTAGACACATTCAGTGATACCAACCTTGGGGTCTCTCTGGGGTGGGCTGGGGCCATGCCCCGCCCTTCCACTTCATAAATGCCATATATCTCAGAAACCATTCAGATCCCCACCCCTAAACTATATATATTCTTGTTTCTTATGATAAGACGCATTCAGTGACGCCAATCTGAGGGTCCCCTAGGATGTGGCGGGGCTTATGCCCCACCCCCTCCACTTCATAAAAGGCTGAATATCTCAGAAACCGTTCAGATTCCCACCCCTAAACCATTTAAATTCTTGTTCCTTATGATAAGACGCATTCAGTGATACCAACCTTAGGGTCTCCCTGGCCGCACAGGGGCTATGCCCGACCCCTCCACTTCATAAAAGGCCCAATATCTCAGAAACCGTTCAGATCCCCAGCCCTAAACCATATAAATTCTTGTTCCTTATGTTAAGATGCCTTCAGTGATATCAACCTAAGGATCTCCCAGGCCGCATCAGGGCTATGCCCCAACCTTCCACTTCATAAAAGGTGATATATCTCGGAAACCCTTCAGATCCCCACCCCAAAACCATGTATATTCTTGTTTCTTATGAAAAGACGCATTCAGTGACACCAATCTGGGGGACCCCTAGGATGTGCCAGGGCTATGCACCGCCCCCCCCCCCCCCCCTGCACTTAGTAAAAGCTCAACATCTCAGAAACCGTTCAGATCCCCACCCCTAAAGCATATAAATTCTTGTTCCTTATAATAAGACGCATTCAGTGATACCAATCTAAGGGTCTCCCGGGCCGCACGTGGGCTGTGCCCCACAACTTCACTTCATAAAAGGTGATCTGTCTCGGAAACCATTCAGATCCCCATCCCAGAGCCATATATATTCTTGTTTCTTATGATAAGACGCATTCATTGAAACCAACCTGGGGGTCCTCTGGGATGTGCCCGGGCCATGCCTAACCCCCTCCACTTCGTAAAAGGCTCAATATCTCAGAAACCATTCAGAACCCCCACCCCTAAACCATATATATACTTGTTCCTTATGATGAGACACATTCAGTGATACCAACCTAGGGGTCTCTGGAGGTGTGCTGGGGCTATGCCCCACCCTTCCACTTCATAAAATGCCATATATCTCAGAAACTGTTCAGATCCCCACCCCTAAAATATGTATATTTGTGTTCCCTATAATAAGACTCATTCACTCACATCAATGCGCGGTCTCTATGTGCTAGGGCAACATGCTGATGCTCATAATCATATATATTCTTGTTTCTTATGATTAGACACATTCAGTCACACAAATGTGGTGGTCCACAGGGGCCATTCCTCTCCTAATCATTATACTCCCGGCATACGAAGTTTGCAATGGGGGTATATAGTTTTTGTCTTTTCCGTCTGTCTGTCTGTCTGTGTGTCCGTAAACAATTATTTTGTGTCAAAGATATCTCAGGAACTGCTTCACATAGAAATCTGAAATTTTGCACACATGATCAGTATGACTACTTGTATTGTGGGAAAGAAAATAAGGGCCAAGGGGTCAGGCCTTTTAGAGTTATTTCCCTTTGTAGTTCTTGCTGTTTAATAGTGTACATTTTTATTTTGTGTCAAAGATTTCTCAATAACTACTGTACATAGAAACTTGAAATTTTGCAAACATGATCAGTATGACTAGTTGTATTGTGGGAAAGAAAATAAGGGTCAAGGGGTCAGGCCTTTTAGAGTTATTTCCCTTTGTAGTTCTTGTTTCAGCTGAGGTGATGGCACTGGCCGGGGGTATACGTGCCCCACTGGGCACTTTTGTCTAGTTTCATAAGAGGGCCTCATATCTTGGAAACTGTTCATATCCCCACCCCTAAACAATATATTTTCTTTGTCCTTATTATAAGACACATTCAGCGACAACAATCTTGGCTTTCCTGGGGTCTGCCAGGGCCATGCTCCAACCCCTTAGCAGCTTAAAAGGCCTTATATCTCAGGAACAGTACACATCCCAACCCCTAAACCATATATATTCATGTGCCTTATGATAAGATGGATTCAGTGATACCATTCAGGGCTCTGTTGGGTCCATGTCTCATAATTCCTCCTCATAAAAGGCCTAATATTTCAGATACAGAGGCCACATGGGTGCTCATTTTGAAATGGGGGTTTGTTGGGAGACTTTATAATCAATAAATTAAAACCTGAAACCATACATGGCTGCCAGTGGGCAGCGTCAGCCTGAGTTCTGGTGAGCATTGTGGCCCATGGGCCTCTTGTTGTTGTTTCATTGTCCTGCCAAGATTATTACATTTTAACATCTGCTGAGGAAACCTGGACAACAGTGCAGAGCCGGATCAGACATCGCACAGTGTGGTGTCTGAGTTTGGTTTGCACTCAGTCTGTTTATATTACTGACAGGATTTTCCATTAAAAATAGAATAAAAATGAGAAATAGACATGGCACCCCGAAAGTGACAAATGGACCTGTCCAACATATAAAAATGGAAGAGTCCACCAGTATACAAGATAAGTGCACATGTATATAAAGTCAGGAAATTGCTTAAAGGTACATCTTCAGGGGAGGCAACTCTTTCAAAACTATTTTTGTCGCTATCAATAGGGGCTACTCTTAACCTTTAACACTCTCTAGGCTAATTCAGCAGACGACAAATTATTGATATTATTAATTTTTTTCCCAGAAAACAGGACTTGATATCTCATGTAAATTGTCTCCATTTGCATTGGTTCCCTTTCTTCTCAGTTGCCTTATTTATTGTCTTTCCACACCATGTGGGATAGCTTTAAAATATGCGTTTCGCAAACCCTAATCCATGCTTTGGCTTAAAATAAGTCCCACTATAGTAATATTCAAACCCTAGTCGTCAATTTGGCTTTCTATAATTATAGCCCCGCTTTGAAAAAGTGGGGCTATATTGGATTTGCCATGTCCTTCTGTCATTCCGTGATTCCGTTAATTTGTGTTGGCTCCATAACTTTGTATCTGCTTAACATATTTTCATGAAACTTCACACAAATGTTAAACACCATAAGACAATGTGCAGAGCGAAGGAATTATAACTGTGGATTGCCTACTTTTGGAGTTATTGCCCTTTGAACATTTTCCGTAATTCCGTAATTCCGTAATTCCGTGATTCCGTTAATTTGTGTTGGCTCCATAACTTTTTATCTGCTTAACATATTTTCATGAAACTTCACACAAATGTTAAACACCATAAGACAATGTGCAGAGCGAAGGAATTATAACTGTGGATTGCCTACTTTTGGAGTTATTGCCCTTTGAACATTGAAAAATGGCAATTTTAATTGTGTCCGCTTCATAACTCGAAAACCGTTTGAGATATTTTTATGAAACTTTACACAAATGTTAAGCACTATGAGACGTTGTGCAGAGCGCAGGAACCATAACTCTGCATTGCTTATTTTTGGAGTTATTGCCCTTTGAACATTGAAAAATGGCAATTTTAACAGTGTCCGCTTCATAACTCGAAAACCGTTTGAGATAATTTCATGAAACTTCACACAAATGTTGAGACAATGTGCAGAGCGCAAGAACCATAACTCTGGTTTTCGTATTTTCTGTGTGTCTGTCTGTGTGTCTGTCTGTGTCTGTTAACAATTTTCGTGTCCGCTCCATAACTTTAAAACCCATTCACATATTTTCATGAAACTTCACACAAACATTAAACACCATGAGATGGTGTGCAGAGTGCAGGAACCATAACTCTGGATTGCCTAATTTTTGAGTTATTTCCCTTTGAATATTGAAAAATATCAATTTTAGCCGTCTTTGCTCGATAACTCAAAAACCGTTTGAGATAATTTTATGAAACTTCACACAAATGTAAAGCACCATATTACGTGTGCAGAGCGCAGGAACCCAAACTCTGGATTGTCTACTTTTTCAGTTATAGGCTTTTGAATATTAAATAATGGCAATTTTAACTATGTCCGCTCCATAACCGTTTCTGATATTTTCATGAAACTTCAAATAAATGAAAAGCACCTTGAGATGATGTGCAGAGTGCAGGAACCATAACTCTGGTTTGCCTACTTTAGGAGTTATTGCCCTTTGAACATTTAAAAAGGCAATTTTGACTGTGTCGGCTCCATAACTCACAAACCATTTGAGATATTTTCATGACACTTCACACAAGTGTAAAGCACCATGAGACAATGTGCAGAGCGCAGGAACCCTGACTCTGATTTGCCTACTTTAGGAGTTATTACCCTTTGAACATTGAAAAATGGAAGATGAAATTTAGTATAAACATGGACATTCTGGTAATGTATCATGCTCATTGAAATGAGGGACAAGGGCTCACAACTCTTAGAGTTTTTCCAGATAATGTAAAATTTTCAACAGTTATTTCTTGTTCATAACTGTTTTCTCTGCAGCTTAAATAACTTTCTTCTCTGACAGCGCTGAAGCGGGGCTATAGTCAGATCCTCTGACAGCTCTAGTTTTGTATAACTTTTTACAGGGATTCACAGCTTTGTTTATGTTTAGTAGACTTTAGAGTGAGTTAAACAGAATGGGTTACATGTTTTTCTTGTTTCTCTAAGAAAAGATTTTATGGTACCCTAACACCAGAAATGGTTTCAGTCCTTAAAATGACCTCAGAGTATTTACCATACATTTTGAGAACACATTCAATAAAGCTTTCTAGTATGGCTCAAAGTAATGGATTTCTATCAGAAACTTATTATCCCCCGCCGAAGGCGGAGGGATATAGTTTTGGCGTTGTCCGTCTGTCCGTCCGTCCGTCCTTCCATCCTTCCGTCCCTCCGTCCTTCCGTCCCTCCGTCCTTCCGTCCTTCCGTCCGTCCGTCACACTTTTTTGTCCGGAACCGTTTCTCAGCAACTATTGCATGGAATTAAATGAAACTTGAAATAAATATGTATTATTATGCTGTGGTGATGCACGCGCAATTTTTTTTTGGATTGACTTTTTACATCCAGAGTTATGGCCCCTTGAATGATTGAAATTCTGGATTTTTCGTCGTCTCACTTTGTCCGGAACCGTTTCTCAGCAACTATTGCATGGAATTAAATGAAAATTGAAATAAATATGTATTATTATGCTGCAGTGATGCACGCACAATTTTTTTTCGGATTGACTTTTTACATCCAGAGTTATGGCCCCTTAAATGATTGAAATTCTGGATTTTTTCGTCATCTCACTTTGTCCGGAACTGTTTCTCAGCAACTATTGCATGGAATTAAATGAAACGTGAAATAAATATGTATTATTATGCTGCGGTGATGCACGCGCAATTTTTTTCTGGATTGACTTTTTACATCCAGAGTTATGGCCCCTTAAATTATCGAAATTCTGGATTTTTCGTCGTCTCACTTTTTTGTCGGGAACTGTTTCTCAGCAACTATTGCATGGAATTAAATGAAATTTGAAATAAATATGTATTATTATGCTGTGGTGATGCACGCACAAATTTTTTCGGATTGACTTTTTACACCCAGAGTTATGGCCCCTTAAATGATTAAAATTCTGGATTTTTCGTCGTCTCACTTTGTCTGGAACCGCTTCTCAGCAACTATTGCATGGAATAAAATGAAACTTGAAATAAATATGTATTATTATGTTGCCGTGATGCACGCGCAATTTTTTTTTCTCAATTTTGGCCAGATATATTTTCTTTCCATTCTACACGAAAAACCCATTCGGCGGGGGATATCAATTCAACGAATTTGCTTGTTTTTAATAGCTTTTAATGTTCAGATACTGATAAAATCTGATGTGTGACATATTAAAAATATCTTAGCCATTATATTACATAAGATCAGATATGAAGAAAAAAAAATACCGTATTCGCCCTAATTACCGCACCGTGCGCTTAGTTATCCCCCGCCGAAGGCGGAGGGATATAGTTTTGGCGTTGTCCGTCCGTCCGTCCTTCCGTCCTTCCATCCTTCCATCCTTCCGTCTGTCCGTCACACTTTGTCCGGAACCGTTTCTCAGCAACTATTGCATGGAATTAAATGAAACTTGAAATAAATATGTATTATTATGCTGTGGTGATGCACGCGCAATTTTTTTTTTCGGATTGACTTTTTACATCCAGAGTTATGGCCCCTTGAATGATTGAAATTCTGGATTTTTCGTCGTCTCACTTTGTCCGGAACCGTTTCTCAGCAACTATTGCATGGAATTAAATGAAAATTGAAATAAATATGTATTATTATGCTGCAGTGATGCACGCGCAATTTTTTTTCAGATTGACTCTTTACATCCAGAGTTATGGCCCCTTAAATGATTGAAATTCTGGATTTTTTCGTCATCTCACTTTGTCCGGAACTGTTTCTCACCAACTATTGCATGGAATTAAATGAAACGTGAAATAAATATGTATTATTATGCTGCGGTGATGCACGCGCAATTTTTTTCTGGATTGACTTTTTACATCCAGAGTTATGGCCCCTTGAATGATCGAAATTCTGGATTTTTCGTCGTCTCACTTTGTCCGGAACCGTTTCTCAGCAACTATTGCATGGAATTAAATGAAACGTGAAATAAATATGTATTATTATGCTGCGGTGATGCACGCGCAATTTTTTTCTGGATTGACTTTTTACATTCAGAGTTATGGCCCCTTGAATGATCGAAATTCTGGATTTTTCGTCGTCTCACTTTGTCCGGAACTGTTTCTCAGCAACTATTGCATGGAATTAAATGAAACTTGAAATAAACATGTATTATTATGCTGTGGTGATGCACGCGCATTTTTTGTCCGGATTAACTTTTTACATCCAGAGTTATGGCACCTTAAATGATTGAAATTCTGGATTTTTCGTCGTCTCACTTTTTTGTCGGGAACTGTTTCTCAGCAACTATTGCATGGAATTAAATGAAACTTAAAATAAATATGTATTATTATGCTGTGGTGATGCATGCACAAATTTTTTTCGGATTGACTTTTTACACCCAGAGTTATGGCCCCTTAAATGATTAAAATTCTGGATTTTTCGTTGTCTCACTTTGTCTGGAACCGCTTCTCAGCAACTATTGCATGGAATAAAATGAAACTTGAAATAAATATGTATTATTATGCTGCCGTGATGCACGCGCAATTTTTTTTCTCAATTTTGGCCAGATATATTTTCTTGCCATTCTACACGAAAAACCCATTCGGCGGGGGATATCAATTCAACGAATTTGTTTGTTTATTCTTTTTCACTCCTTCTTTAAGCATGTCACGATATAGGAGTCCAGTTTTCCATCTTTGTTTCTCCATTCATATTTCCATTTGTCAATCCATCAACATTAGTACCGAACCTGGTGTCAAGCCTATTTCTTGTCACATGAACAAATCCGTGAAATGAACGCTTCCCCCCAACCCTACTCTTTATAGAGAAAAACGGGGTTTACGGGGGTAAACATTATTTTCTTATTTCTGCACCAAGACATAGAGGCGGTTTTAACGAGCACCCGGAACCTATGTTTGCAGTATAAATAAGAAAAATATCACAGATTTTCATCCGAAAAATAGCCATTTTGGAGATGTAAAAATGCACCATGTTGTACAGGTGTGTTATTGTAATGTCAAGAACTTCAATCACAGGCGCAACATAGTCTTTAACAGAATTCTTGTTCTTTTTTCTTCTGCAAACTTAGTTTAACCCTTATCCTGCTGTTCACGACAACCCTACGTTTGCAAACAGTGTAGATCCAGATCAGACGAAGCCATCTGATCAGAATCTACTCTGTTTGTCATGCAGTTTGTGAATTGGGCAAATATATCATATCAAGTAATTTGATTGGTTGATAATGAGTGGCTTAATTTATGCAGCAGGATAAGGGTTAAAGATGCTTATTTAAACTGCGTCATTGATGCAGTTTTAATGAGCACCAAGTAGTTAATACCCTTATAAACCCCACTTTTCTGTAAATAAAGTGGGGTTTTCAAGTGTGGTTATCACACAAACGATGATCTGGAAGAGATTTGGATAAAAATTTTGACACCTTGAAAACTTTCTGTAATTCTCCTAAAATATTTCACAAATCTGTCTCATTCTCCAGCAAGGAGTCCAAAAGGTGCAAAACAGAATGGCAAACAGTGTAGACCCTGATCAGACTGCTCCTAGGAGCAGTCTGTTTTGGGTCTTCACTGTTTACTTAGGGCTATCTGTACCAATGCTTAGGATCATTACGGTACCCACAGAATAATCTTCTTGGAGAAATACTGAAAACACAAATTCTTCAGTAGTACATGTATTTTTTTTTTTCATTGTACTTAATTTGAAGGAAATGTGTTAAATTTGCAGCGTGAAGAAAGGTAATAGTTGGCCATCCAAACCACGAAAAAATACTTCTGATGGCAAAATTGAGTAGAGTATGGCATCCATGCTAATAATGTTCTTTAGTGTGATGCAAAACTGATAGGGGTGGATGCCACTTCTGAAAATGCCCCTGAACCTCAGAATTAGGTCAAAGGTCAAATAAGTGCAAAAATACAATAAAATTTCATATGCTGGTATTTGTACCATCTCTTTATCTAAGCAGACCAAATAAAGTTAATTCAAACACCAGCAATGTACTTAGGACATATTGTTTATGCATCATATGTGAGAAAAGAAGTTGTATCATAGATTTTGCCAGGGTCAAAGGTCATTTAAGTACAACTTTTCTTTAAATATGCATCAATATTTATTGTACAAAGGGTTATCTAGTATGGCAACTGAAACAAAGCCAAATGGGTTGCCATTTCCTTATCTAGGAAGCATAAAATCCACACATTATACAAACAGCATAATGGCCAACCTAATCTGCCTTAGGTCAAAGGTCATTTAAGTACATATTTGGCAAAATATGTTTAATTTGCAAAATACGTTGTTTATTCACATGCCATCCATTATTATAAGTAACATTCCAAATCGTCTTCTGAGTTCTTACTACCGGTAAACGTCACGATAATATATCAAGGATATAGTATATGATGAAGATATATCAAATAATAACACAAGTGGGTCATCCTCAACGGTCGCGTGCAGCTACTGTAAAACACTTATATTTGGCGGTCATTTTATTTTGGTGCTATTTGCAGTCAAGGGAAAAAACGCCAAAATAAAAATCCGCCAATAAAGCTAAAAGAACGCAAGAGAAGAAACTTTATTCTACACATCACAATTATAATGTGTCAATAGGTCATAGGCATCATTGGCAACAAAAGAAAAAGTGAATTTACTTCTTTAGAAGCCGAAATAAAGAAAGACAATGTTCTAGTCATAAGACAGCTCAAAGCGGCTGAATGAAAACAAACACACCTTGAGAGTTATTGTCAAAATTGTGGATGTAGTTAGTAATTGATTGATGGCTTTAACTGTGAGCTCAATATTATGGGTAAACCTATCAGATAAGAGGAAACTGACCCACCTCCAGAGAGACATTTCGATTATCAAGGTAGCACATTGGGTTAGTCGTGCGGTGAACACAAAAAATTAACTAATTACTGACGCTGTTGATAATCAACTCCGATGCTTTTTTGGTCATCTTTCATGGCTTTGTTGATTCGACCGATTCTTTTACTTCGGAAATCGAAAATCTGCCAAAATATTAATCCGCGAAATCTACTGATAAAAAGCGCCAAAATTTGCTGCCGCTTAATGTAAGTGTTCAACAGTCTTCAAAGTTTGTATTTTACAAGATGCCACTTCATTTTAAGAGCCGTTTAGATCACTACAATGTAAAGGGTAGCAGCTGATATGTATTCGCGATTGCGCCCATATGATTTAAGGATTTTACTTCATCATTGACAAGTCTATGCAATGCAAACCAAATAGGGATTTCTCCGATATCACAGATACGAGCTTTATTCCGCATAATCTGAAATGATAGACATAGTCATATATAAATAACAAGCCATTTTAACTTCATATCTCGACTTCATATCTTGATGAGTAAGGAGGCCTTCATGCGGACTGAACAAATTGTTTGTCTTAATCGCGACGGAAATAAGGGCGAGGATTGTGGCCACGTAAAATCGATTTAAGCCCCCACTTTCCACTGACCGTTCCAAGGCGGTTCTTCTGTGGCGGTTTATTTATGTTGTTGTTTGTTACTTACTGTGTGTATCGCTTGTGTCTTTTTTTTTGGATGGCCATATGGCCATTTTGTGGGAAGGTAACTGTCCTTATGGCCTTCCTTTGTTTAGGTTTCCATTATGGTCTGGTCGCTTCATGTTTGTGTTTCTTTCCCTTCTGTGTCTTTGATGGTTGGAGTAAGTTAATTGTATCAATTCCTGATCTTTGTTTTACTTCTACTTTTCTAGATATTTTGGTGGTTTATTAAATATTAACAATACCTATTTCGATGGTTTGATCAGTCAGATTTACCCCCAGAACTTCAGTTTAATAACGCAAATACTTCTGATACCTAGGCCCCGTTTTTAGATTTACATCTGTCTTTTGTAGATGGGTTTGTTTCCTGGACAATTTATGATAAACGCGATGATTTTGACTTAGATATTGTAAATTTTCCTTTGTTGGATGGTGATGTTCCTCGTGCGGCATCCTATTGCGTTTATATTTCGCAATTAATTCGATTCGAGTTTCTAGTCATGTAACTGACTTCAACACGCGATATAAATTGTTAACTGCTAAACTTCTTAATCAGGGCTATCGGTATCATAAACCACGCAAAGCCTTTTCAAAATTTTGAAGACGTCATTCCGATTTAATTACAAAATCTAATGTTGGACTTAAAAGGTCTATGGGAACCCAAAATTTATGGTGACTTAGTATATAAATTCAGAAATATATATATATAATTCAATGACTTCAGCACCCTATTTCGTTAAATAATTCTTCGATATAAAAACATTTGGGTACAACATAAAGGTTATACGACCGACTGCATGCATGGTAGTTAACCCAAGCACAATTGACAACTTTGCTTCCCTCTTTAATTGCACGCCGGTGGGTCAGGCCTTAGATTCTACGACAGTCCCAGCGTAATGGCTTGCTGAGAATTAGAGAGAATTAAGTTTTATGTAATATTGGTTGGTGCCTGATGCTCTGTCTCTGGTCGGGCCCATCGGAGTACAACTTTTGGTTTTCTTTTGCTCCAGCATTTTAGTGGTTTCTTGCTGTCCTCACCGTTGTTTCATCTCTGTGGTTGTTTTGATTTTTGTGTTCTGTGAGATTTTGCACTGATGAGCTAGGAGGCTTTCATGCGGACTGAACAAATGATTTGTCTAAATCGCGACGGAAGTAAGGGCGAGGATTGCAGCTGCATAAAATCGATTTAAGACCACCCCACCACCCAGCGGAATTCGCTTCACTGACCGTTCCAAGGCCGTTCTTCTGTCGCGGTTCATTTTCATAAGACTGACATACTTAGAGGGTACATTTAAAATTATGTTCCATAGTTCACTGCACCTGGATAGTGGTGATTTTAAGCAAGCATTTTCCCCAAATATATGTTAAAAGAGAGTAATGAGTAGTTTCGTGTTCATTTTGCACTCATTTGACCTTTGACCTTCTTCTTGGCCTCAGACGCTTTTCCAGACGTGACACCTACCCCTATGATTGTTGACACACATCAAGGATTACATTTAGCATGGGTGCCATACTCTAGTCAATTTTGTCATCAAACGTAAAAATATCAAGCTTTTTTGCACCTGCTTAGTCACGCATAAAGGATGTTTTTATGTGTTGTTAATTGGTTTATCTATTATTGCCAGTTATCCGAGATGCGACATTTTAATTAAGGGGATAAGGTTAAAGTATGATTTTTAATTGTCTTCCACAAAGGAAGTGTTAAAATCGGTCCTGCTCATAATAGAGTAACATTTTAGTTGAAAATATTTAATGCTTGAAAAACCATTTTATGTCGCCTTTTCTATTTTAGAAATGGCACAGTGTAGTATTCTGTCTATGTTGTGATGAAAACCGGCCTGGCAAGCCGGTTCAGTCAGCTGGTGGGTACTGACTAATAAAACCTGTTGCCAGACAGGCTAGCTCAACGGAAGTCACGATTTGACTTACGGTAGTTGCGCAAAGGCAATGTTTCAGGCCCATAGCACAAACAAAGTCACAAAGAAAGAATCCAGTGCTATATCGATATCGGGGATCATCAATGATTCAAGTCTGTAACATTAGTATCCCTTTTTTCCATTTAACCCATATCCATGTAAACAAGCAGATTTTCTAATCTCATTCACGTTACAAATGTATTTTTTTTTAAATATTTTGATAACTAGAGAAAGTGACCAGTGGGCCACGTATACCCCCGGCCAGAGCCACCCTCTGATTTATCTTTCGAGCTTGTATGAAGAAGTCAAGAAGCTATAAGAATTAATAAATGTGTTTGTAAAAGCTAAACCAAACATAAAATTTCTAAATGGACCAAGGATGTGAGGGCATCAAAGTTACTGAAGGGGTGGGGGCATCAATGTTACTAAAGCAGGTGGGGTGTGCATCAGCGATCTTTGGACTGGTATACAACATTGATGCAAATATCAATTGAATTTGTCTAAGAGTTTATAACATACAGGCATCTTTAAAGTTTGTCATAAAATGTTAACCAAATGTAAATTTCTAAGTCCCTGACCTTGAGGTCAAGGTCACAATGGGAGGAAGAAGGGGCATGCATCACAAAATCTTTGGACTGGTATGCAACATTGATGCAAGTATCAACTGAATTTGTCTTAGAGTTTAGAACATACATTCATCTATAAACCCTGTCATAAAAGTTTAACCAAAAGTAAAATTTATAAGGCTGTGACCTTGACCTAAAGGTCACTGTGGGTGGTTGGACATGCATCAATGAAATCTTTAGACAAGTATGTAACTTCAGTGTAAATATCAACTAAATCTATCAAAGGGTTCAGAAGATACAATGTCTTAGAAACTTTAACGCAAAACTTTAACCAAAATGTTAACGGAGGGATGGACGGACGGAAGGACGGACACACGGACAGACGGACGGACGAACGGCAGAACGAAAACTAAATACCCCCATAGCATACTTCGTATGGCGGGGGTATGATATATATTTTATACTGGTCAGCATCACATCCTTATGCTAAATATAACAAAATGTGTTCAGAAAACATCCATTTTTCACGAGTTTTGCACTTAAATGACCCCTGACCTATAAGACTGACATACTTTGAGGGTACATTTATAATGATTTTCCATTGTTCACTGCACCTGAATAGTTTATGGTGATTTTAAGCAAACATTTCCCCCATATATGTGTTAAAAGTGAGTTATAAGTAGTTTCATGTTTATTTTGCACTCATTTGACCTTTGACCTACTTCTGAGCCTCAGACGCATTTCCAGACGTGGCATCCACCCCTATGATTGTTGACACACATCAAGGATTACATTTAGCATGGGTGCCATACTCTACTCAATTTTGCCATCAAAAGTAAAAATATCAACATTTTTTGGGATTGGATGGCCAACTATAAATCTGGGCGTGTACTTATTGTAAATTTATTGACATGCCTGTACAAGGTACAGGACTGGTAATGCTGTCACACTGGTATGAGTATTGGTGTTTAACCCATTATTTACTTGAAACCCCAAAATGGGTACCCTGGCAAACAGTGCAGGCCCAGATCAGATGCCACAGAACACGGCGTCTGATCACGGCCTCCACTGTTTGCTGAAAGTTCAGTCATTTTCCAAATAATTTTTTATGAAAACACAACCCGACACCGGTAAATTTTGAAATGGACTCGTGCTATATATAAGGAGGAAATTTCCATTTGGTGCAAAAAAGGGTTAATAGTCCTTTTGGTTTAACCCTTGTCCTGCTGAATAAATTGATTTAGTCACTCCCGTTGTTGACACTCGGCCAATCAAATTACTTGATATGATGTACAGTACAATTCTTATAGTAAGACCACCTTTGGGTCTGTTCAAAAGTGGTCTTTAAGACCACTTTTGAACAGTCCCAACGGTGGTCCTTGACCAGAAAATATTGTGTGTAGAAAACACAAAAAAAGAATAACTGCACCCTTCTAAATAAACTTTTTACAATAGAATATATCTTAACTTTAGGTGATCTTAATAGCGGAATTTCACTGGTTCACAAGCTGAATAAAAGTTGTAGATCCTGATCTGGATTTACACTGTTTGCAAAGGTAGGGTGTTATTGTGGATAAGGGTTATACCCCTGTTACACAGTCCCAATTTTGGCAATAAATTGACCAGAGCTAACAACTCATAGCATGTCGTAGTCGTGTCACTATATGTCGGCGGTAATCGTATGCATCTAGCCTCAACTCGCCACAACTCTAGCTTGTTGGGAAGAGCCTGCGAGAAGTTTAAATGGTTTAAAATTCTCGGGACAATTCATAGCAGAAGTGGGTGGAGCTTAACTCGCACTGATCTTATTAGTAGTGTGTAGCTTGTCATGTAAATTTCGTAGTAATGGCATAGGATGTCGCGCGTGTTTAGTCTACTTAGACATTAAACGAGTTACTACGAGTTCATCATGAGTTGCTCAGTTGTCAATCATTACAAGAAGACATAACAACTGTTCGAGTTTGTACGAGTTACGGCAAGATTACTATCTGCATGTATAAAAATGTATAAAATGCAATAACTACAAGTTCTCCCGATTATGTCATAGACATGTAGTGAGGGACTTGTAGAACAGTTTGGTCAAAAGAACAGAGCCACTCATAATAACTCAGCTCATGTCGTGGAAAAACTCGTGACTGTGTGACAGGGGTGTGAACAATAATATAAAAACATTTTTTAGTGTTGTAAATGATGTGCTTCATATTCGAACTGAGAGTTTCAAACTTCACCACACATTGATGTCAAGGTCATACACCTAGTCAAGGTCATACAAGTAGAAAAATACCATAGCTCCTGGTAAGGTAGAGTAACAAGATAATTAAGTGGTAATCGGGGGCCCTTGTTATACTGCAAAGCAATGTGTAGGCTTTTTATTGGACAGCCAAGGGAAATCATTTTCCATATACCCTATTAGCCATGAAAAGGCTTTGCAGGATAACAAATTCGTTATTTTACGGGGAACATGAGATCACATTCCCCTGCTGAAAGTGATATTTGCCCTTACCTGACGGTTCGGGCAAATATCGCTCTCAGGCCAGGAGTGTAATCCCAAATTTCCCATTAGAAATCAAAAAAACTGATATTACTTCTTGTTATGACATATATTAAGGGTACTTGTTAGAATGGTAGCCCCCGCCCATCTGGGCTTGAAGAAATAGATGGGTTGCATGATGCTTCTGCGCAGAGCTGACACCAAAATGCACATGAGTACGGTAAACCGCTTAGATGATCTAAGCCTGCCCGGGCAATATGATGCGAGTCGGACCGTCCATGCTTATAAACCCTATTTGTTTCATTGGGCGGCAGGGCTTGAGCTGTCATCTCATTTCAATGTCGGGTAAAAGTCCTACAAATTGGAAGCAACGCCTCCAAATTGACCTTTACAGTGTTGACGGGGACGTTAAACCTCCAGTCAAACAAACAAAAAACAAACTTGTTATAATGAGGCAGTTGATGGGGCGTCTAATCTGAGCCTACACTGTGTAGGCCCAGATCAGACGCCGCAGAACGCGGCGTCTGATCAGGGCCTACACTGTTTGCAAAAACTTAAGCCATTTTCAAAATCAATTTTGAAGAAAACACAACCTCACACCCCTAAATTTTGAAATGGACGTGTGCTACATGTATATATAACGAGGAAGATTCCATTTGGTACAAAAAAAGGGTAAATGATGAAATAAAGCAAAAATATCCCAAATTATCATCATTACTTCTTTACCTGGGGCTATGCTTAGAGAAGATACTCTCCCTTTTGTATCGGTAGAAGAAGGTTGAACAGATGAGCTAAGATGTCCTTTGACAGCTCTTACCATTACGAAAACACGCCTATACAAATACATTGTAAGCTTTACCGCTAAAAAACGAAAATTTTAAGATAAAAAATTGTGATATTTTTAGTTCACCTGGGCCGAAGGCTCCAGGGGAGCTTATAGTATAGTGGGTCGTCCGTCCGTCCGTCCGTCGTCTGTCCACACTTTTGAGCAACTATATTTTTGTATCCTGCAAGCTGATCGCAATCATTTCTCATCTGTAGCATGCCTCTGGTGGGGCATTGATGACATAAACTTTTTTAGCTCACCTGGGCCGAAGGCTCCAGGGGAGCTTATAGTATAGTGGGTTTTCCGTCGTCCGTCGTCCGTCGTCCGTCCACACTTTTGAGCAGCTATATCTCTGTATCCTGCAGGCTGATCTCAATCATTTCTCATCTGTAGCATGCCTCTGGTGGGGCATTGATGACATAAACTTTTTTTCGAAATCGCTCTAAAACTTTGGTTCCATAGACTTACTATTGGAAAATGCTTGTCATCACCGTAGCGCCTTCAGTTTTGATCGGATCTTTCTGAAACTTATATGTAAGGTGACTGGGGATAAAACTCGGATGAGTTCGAAAATCGGCCAAGTCGGCCCATTTATCGTAGAGATACGTCCCTTTGATTGCTGAAAATGCCCACTTTGGACCTTGTCATCACCGTAGCCACTTCAGTTTTGATCGGATCTTTCTGAAACTTATATGTAAGGTGGCTGGGGATAAAACCTCGGATGAGAGCGAAAACCGGCCCATTCCGCCCATTTATCATAGAGTTATGTCCCTTTGATTGCTGAAAATGCCGATTTTTTACCTTGTTATCAAGGTAGCCCCTTCAGTTTTTATTGAATCTTTCTGAAACTTATATGTAAGGTGGCTGGGGATAAAACCTTTGATGAGTTCGAAAACCGGCATAGTCGGTCCATTTATCATAGATTTACGTCCCTTTGATTGCAGAAAATGCCGATTTTTGACCTTGTCATCACCGTTGCCCCTTCAGTTTTGATCGGATCTATCTGAAGCTTATATGTAAGGTGGCTGGGGATAAAAACTCGGATGAGTTCGAAAACAGGCCAAGTTGGCCCATTTATCATAGAGTTACGTCCCTTTGATTGCTGAAAATGCCGATTTTTGACCTTGTCATCACCCTAGCCCCTTCAGTTTTGATCGTATCTTTCTGAAACTTATATGTAAGGTGGCTGGGGATAAAACCCCGGATGAGTTCGAAAACCGGTCAAGTCCGCCTATTTAACAGAGTGTTACTTCCCTTTGATTGCTGAAAATGCCGATTTTCGACCTTGTCATCACCGTAGCCCCTTCAGTTTTGATCGGATCTTTCTGAAACTTTTATGTTAGGTGGCTGGGTATACAACCTCAGATAAGTTTGAAAACCGGCCAAGTCAGCCCATTTATCATAGAGTTACATCCCTTTGATTGCTAAAAATGCCGATTTTTGACCTTTTCATCACGGTAGCCCCTTCTGTTTTTATCGAATCTTTCTGAAACTTATGTAAGGCGGCTAGGGATAAGAACTTGGATGTGTTCGAAAGTCGGCCCATTTATCGTAGAGTTACGTCCCTTTGATTGCTGAAAATGCCAATTTTTGACCTTGTCATCACGGTAGCCCCTGAAGGTGGCTGGGGATTAAACATTGGATGAGTTCGAAAACCGGCTAAGTTGGCCCATTTATCATAGGGTTACGTCCCATTGATCAAGGTTGGGCGGTCAAAACCAGGGGCGGTTTTAACCGGTGGTTTTAACCGGTTAAAACCGTCCCGGTCAATACTCCCAAAGTGGTCAATACTGGTCAATACTGGTCGATTGAAATATTGAGTGGTCAATTGAATAATTTTAGTGTTAAAAAGGCAAAGCTACTGAAACTATTTTGAAGTTTTGCTCTCTTTGCCTGGTCATTTGATAGAGTTTCAGGTTCAGGTGTTATTTCTTCAAGTGGCCTCTTAGAAATACTTTCTGGCTTTTTCAGCCCTATGCATTTTTGTCTAGTCTTAAGACTTAGCACTAACTTCAACACCTTGCACTGTTTTTTTTTTTTTTTGTTGTTGTTGTTGTTATCTTCCAAAATAGTGAAGAAGTTCCAAATTGGGTCTTTAGGTTTCATTCAATTTTGACACCTTCAGTAATAGCTTGATGATAAGATACTGCCCATATTATATATAAATCAAACTTTCACACATTATGAATAAAGCCTGGTGTCAGTTTATAATACCCCTATTATGGACATGTAATTGGTCAATTTAGCAATCAAATCTTTGCCACACCCACTGCAGTGGCATGGGTTAGTCTTTTTTGACAGCAAGTTACAGGTGTTGCAGATACTTTTAAATATTCAAAGACATCAGTGAATCTTCAAATATTGTTTGGTTAATAAACAAAGGACCTTTCATAAATCCTTCAAAATCCATGATACATTCAGCTTATTCATATTCCTGTAAATCAAAATATGAACAATCAGTCTAACCTATAAAGGAAAAAAAGAATAATTATAAAGATTGTTTGATTCAAAAGAACAGGCCTGTCTACAGTTCAGTGAGTCAATCGACCAGCAATAATGTCTTTTGACTTTTGATGAAATAAAAGATACCTCAAATAATTACTGTTATTAATAAAAACTATTTTGTCTTGTTCAGTGATAAAAATGTAGTCTAACATCATGTACATGATGTTGGGGGAAAGCTTTTAAGACCAGTTTAGCAACAGGACAGAGGTATATACTCCAAAGATTTAATCGACCACCAATCGACCAGTAATGACCGGTTAAAACCGGTTTTAACCACCGGCCCGGTCAATACTCATATTGACCGGCTTTTTGCCAACCTTGCCATTGATTGCTGAAAATGCCAATTTTTGACCTTGTCATCACCGTAGCCCTTTCAGTTTTGGTCGGATCTTTCCGAAACTTATATGTAAAGTGACTGGTGATAGCACCTAGGATGAGTTCCAATACCAGCCAAGACTGCCCATTTGTCTTTGAGTTACGTCCCTTTGATTGCTGAAAATGCCGATTTTTGACCTTGTCATCACTGTAGTCCCTTCAGTTTTGACTGGATCTTTCTGAAACTTTTATGTAAGGTGGCTGGGGATACAAACTTGGATGAATTCGAAAACCAGCAAAGACTGCCCATTTGTCATAGAGTTACGTCCCTTTGATTGCTGAACATGCCGATTTTCGACCTTGTCATCACTGTAGCCCCTTCAGTTTTGGTTGGATCTTTCTGAAACTTATATGTTAGGTGGCTGGGGATAAAAACTTGAATGAGTTCGAAAACCAATCAAATCGGCCCATAGAGTTACATTCCTTTAATTGCTGAAAATGCCGATTTTCGACATTGTCACTTGAAAGTTACATATAAGCAAGTCAGGAATAAAAGCTTGAATGAGTTTGAAAATCGGTGAGGTCAGCTGATTTATCGTAGAGTTACATTCTACTGGCTTGCAGAAAATGCTTACCATGTCATCACCTTGTGTTCCAATAAATCCCCCAGGAAAGGTTGGCACTTCCTGAAACTTTGAATCTGTTAGCTCAGTTGAGCAATACAGGACCATCTTGGTCCTCTTGTTCTTATTTCTGCTCAAAATATAGATTGTGGGTACTCGTTAGAACCGCCTTATCGAGGCGGTTCTAAAGAGTATCAGCAAACTATATTTTAGAGCAGAAATAAGATGTTTTTCTTATTTCTGCTCAAAATATAGATTGTGGGTACTGGTTAGAACCGCCTCATCGAGGCGGTTCTAACGAGTATCGCAATTTATATCTAAAGCAGAAATAAGAAAAATAAGGTTTACTCCTTTAAACCCTAGTTTTAGTAAACCACAGTTTTACTGTATAAAAAAAGGGTTTTAAGGGGTCAAATTTGTATAGGCATGTTTTCGTGATGGTTTTGGCGTGATTATCATAAGGTGAGAACTCATCCATGAGTGGTCTTTAATAATTTTTTTACATACTGTACGCATATCATTTAACTTGTCATTAGTGGTAGTATAATAACAGTAAAGTTGCATGAGTACTCAATCGTTTTCCTGTTAAAATTCGAACAATTTGACATGAGACTGGTGACCACTTTTATCATAATTTTACACCCGACTGAATGCATATATTTATCTTCGCCATTTTCCGTAGGGGTCGATACTGTTATTCAACACATAGAAGTCAGTAAATGGGTCGCCATTCCCGAGATGCGAAAACATTCACGAGAAGTTTACGAAAATCGATCTATCAGGCGAAAACACTGACTAATTTATTCTTTGTATAAAGGTCAGTCTCATGCCAAATTGTACCATATCACAAATCAAAAGCTTTCATTGCTGACAGTCATGATATTTTTTAAAGAAAATTTGTGACATTCTTACATTTCAAACGAATGTGGGTACTTGTTAGAACCATCATATTGAGGTAATTCTAGCGAGTTCCCAGTATTGATTTTTTGAGCAGAAATAGGGAAAATAAAGTATTCCCCTGTAAACCCTTAATTTCCTCAATATATATGTAAAGTGGGGTTAAGATGGGTCTGTATTACATTGGCTTGCTACTTTTATGACTAATATTAATAAGTTTGATGGATTTTTAACATGATTTGCGCTTTTAACAGTATTAATGAAGTCGGTCATCTGGGTATCTCCGATAGTCACGTGACTTTCTGCATAGCAACCAAAACCGGAGTTGAAAAGCTACGCCATTTTGATGCACCTTTTAATTAAATAGGAACGATATTCACACGTAAAATTCTGAGAGACTGATAAGGAAATGCCTAAAATGTGTAGTTCAGGTGGTTGTACAAATCACCACCTACACCAGGATAAACAATTGTCCTCATACAATTTTCCGAATCGGGAGAAATACCCTCACAGGCTGACGATCGAAGCGGATCCGGGCCGGCAATAACCTCCTTATTAATGACAGATTCAATCTGTCATTTCTAGCTATCCTGCGTGTTGTAAAGTAGTTCCGGCTTTCTTACGACTTTCTTCCGGCTTTGACCGCCAAAGAAATATGAGTCCGCACAAAATGTTGCCCGGTTTTAGCGCAGTTATCAAAATTGTACATCCTATAATCGCAATACAAACTTTCGAAGCAGACGACTTGACGATTTTATCTTACCTTTCAGAGAATAGATTCAGCATTTCATATGAATCAGCTGCATCATGCGAGACTGTGTACCCAGATCAATGCGGCGTCTGCTCAGACGTCTGCTCAGGTTTTACACTGTTTTCTAAAAGTGCTGTCAATTTATAATCCTTAAAGACCAGCCGGTCAGCTGCAGACCAGAATATTTATGGGTTTTCCGACATTCGAGGTCAAGTCTAGGTCAGTTACAACTAGGTGTATATCAGACTTTGCGAGAAAGGCTGTCCCTTTTAACCCTGGAATATGGTACAGATACCTATGCAAACAGTGTAGGTCCTGTGATATAATTCTAGGTGCCATATTTAGCAGAATGGACGCCACAACTTCAGTGATGGAAGAGTACACTCCAGAAACTCAAGGCAGTGAATAAATCAAAGCACTGACAACACTCATGCCGATTGTCTGTAAATGCAGGCTGGTCATGAACGAGGACTTGGACTGATCCGTTTAAACTTAAGATGTTAGTAACTGATGCAAAAATGTAGAACAAGATCAGCAACGTGTTCTTTGGCGTTTGATCTTAGTCTACATTGTTTGCCAGATCGAACATTTTATTCAAGTGCAGGTTTTACAGATAACACTTACATGCACCCAAGACTGACAAACGACCCGGCTACGTTTGGGTTGACTGTTTGGCATTCGACCCGAAGTTACCAATAAAAAAAGCGATTCAGAGCTAACGTCTACGTGACTATCACTGACTTCTCAGAATAACCTTTTTCTTGTAGAAAATAGCCGCAGTGAGATCAGGGCATTCCATAAGACTGAAGAGGGTCATCCTGGAATCTTAGGGTGAGCTTGTCAAATAGCGTAGACCAAGTTCGGACGCTGCAGAACGCGCTTCTTACAAAAATCTTCACTATTTGTTTGGAATTTCAGCGTTAAACAGTTTAATCTCAGCCCAGGACTTTTACCCCAACCTACATCCCACCAACACTTTCGGTGCTTTGATTCTGAAACCAAACCGATTGCATGATTACAACACGCTTAGGCACCATGCCCTTAAGCTAAAAAGGTTAAATCAATCAACCGTGACGTATGGTTACCAGTCCGGCCACGATCCTGTGTTTTGTTTTGTTTTGTATGATTTGAGGTTTAGCGTCCCCGTCAACACTGTATAGGTCATTTTGGAGACGTTGCTTCCAATTTTGTGGGACTTTTACCCGACATTGAGAAGAAATGACATCTCAAGCCCTGCCGCCCAATGAAACTAATAGGGTTTATCTGCATGGACGGTTCGACTCGCACCGCTCTGCCTGGGCAGGCTTAGATCCTCTAAGCAGAATACCAGTACTCGTTTGCGGGTTGGTTTCAGCTCTGCGTGGAAGCATCATGCAGCCCATCTATTCTTTAAGCCCCGATGGGCGGGGGCCAACGATCCTGTGTACCACCTTCACACCAGCACTGATAGAAACCACATGTTCAGGATCAAACTTTTGATGTGTGATGTAAGGTCGTGCCTAGAAAAGAAGAAATTGTATTTTGTTCTCAAAAAGCATCAAGTGAGAACGTATTGCAACATTTTTCATTAAACCCTGGACAGTTAAGAGTGAGTGAGTGTTTGAGTTTTACGTCCCACCAACAGCTAAGGTCATAGGGAGACGATACCTCGAATTAAAAACACATCCGAAAGTATGGAGAAGTCCGGGATCGATCCTGCGAGCCCTGGTTTACAAGGCGAATAGCATAACCTCTACACCACGGATGCTTCTAATGGACAGGTAGAAGCTGGTCGGAAAGCGGATGGCGTTGACTCTGATTTTGGGTGCCACATGTGTGTGATCTATTTGTCTGTTGGAGCGACATCTTACTATCAACAGAAGACGCTAGTGGACGTCGACGTAGCGGAAGACCGACGTCAGTACGTCAAGATCGGTTCATCCGACAGACGCTTATGCGAAGCAGATTTCCGCCGGCATCTGCTGGACTGTACCTGTAGATAAACAAAGGGTTTCAACTACCGACGAATAAGCACTGACACTGTTCGTCGCCCTTATGCGATGCACTTTTAAGAGCTAGACGTCCCTGTCGTGACCAAAATTAAGACGTCGACACAGTATGGAACACTTACGCTGGTGCATGAAATACGTACATGTATATTGGCGTCTAAGCGACTCGCGTGATATGCGTTTCAGTGACACATCGCACTTGTGTAAATCACGCCGATGGTCGTTCCGGGATGTTTCGACATATAGGTGTAAGGTATGCCGAGGCGACGCGTGCGTAATAGAGCATGACATATTGGATGGAATAAGCGAAATGGTATGTCGAGCTATTGCATGTAGCTAGCGACATTAAGAACATCCAAGATCATGGATCACACGGGGTATTCGACTACTTGGAACGCAGACGGATACCAAAAACGCCGACTGTTTACCTTGGATTTGAAAGAGGGTGAGTCGATAAAATCATGTTTTTTGCGACCCTATTAAAACAATCAGTTTTGATTTTTTGCTGTATTCTTCTGGAACTGTCACAGCTGTTACGTAATGGTGCTTTTAGCTTCGATAGATCACATGAAAGCGTCTTTACAGACAACTAAAATGCAAAACGTGCACAATTTCTAAAAGAATTAGTGTAAAAGCCAGAAATGAAACCGATTTATCCAAATATGTCATTGTAGCTTGAAAGAGAAATAGTCCTTGTTCAAAAATAAACTCCTATATACTTGTGTCATACGTTGCTCGGGCAGCAATAAGCATGGACTTGAGTGCGCCATGCTGAAAGAAGATAATATTTACGACAGACGGATTTCTTTGATGTTACCATGAAACGCAGACGATGGATACCAATGACGGATTTACAGTTAATGGCTAAATCAATGCCTACTTCCATATCTCCTTAATTTTGAGGTCCAAAAAGCACGGTTATGAACAGTGTTGAATATTTCCCATGCCGTATATAAACAACGATGGTGAAAATAGCGCAAGACGAGTAAATGGTTACTCTCTCTTTCTCTCTCTCTCTCTCTCTGCATGTGTCTGGTATAGGGATTATGAATTTCAACGACTTCCATTTCAGGAAATGTTTGGATAGTTCTTGTTTCCTATACTTACATAACCGTCTTCAGAAGATAACTGATGAAGAGGAACAGTCAGAGAGCCTTTCCTTGGTTCTAATATTTTTTACTATAATAGTTCCACATTTTATTGAATAAAATAATAAAAAATAGCCATCGAAGAGATGGCAAATCCCCCCCCCCCCCCCCCCCCCGACCAAAAGCCAATATGGCCTTCAGAAGATTGTTCACCAATAGAAAGTGCACCAGAATTAAACCAGCAATATATCACAAAATGTACTGCAGTTATGGCATTCACAAGATTATACTGTCAGGTGAGATAACTAAAAAACCAGGGCACTCAAAATTGTGGTTCTTGCACATGACATGCCTGCTTAAGCTCATGTATTTCTGTACAAAGTACCATTAATATATCTCAAAGGGTATTTGAGATATGATGATCAGAAGCTGGTCATACTGTTATATTGGAAAGGTAGGTAACTCAAATACCACAGCACCAACAGTTGTGTTTCTTGCACATGACACCCCTTCTGTACCTTGTATACAATTGCGCCAAATTCCTTGAATAAATCTCAAAGGGGGTTGGAGCTATGATCATCACAAGGTTATATTGGCAGGGGGAATACTCAAAAGCCAGAGCACCAAGAGTTGTAATTCTTGAGCATGACACACTTGCTTGACCTCATGTACATCTGCATCAAGTACCACCAATATATGTCAAATGGTATTGGAGGTACGGTGATCACAAGGTAATCAGACTGTTATATTGGAAGAGGAGATAACTCAAATATCATAGCACCCAGAGTTGTGGTTCTTAGGCATGAAGCGCCGTCTCAACCTTGCATACAAGTGGCCATCACAAGGTTATATTGTCAGGGGAGATAAGTAATAAACCAGGGCTTAAACTCCTTTATAACTGTTCCAAGTACCATCAATATGTGGCCATCACAAGGTAGTGATTCTATATTATTGGAAGGGGAGATAACTCAGAGTTGTGGTTCTTATGCATGACACACCGTCTCGGCCTTGTGAACAACTGTGCCAAGTATCATTAATATATCTTAAAGGGTATCGGAGTTATGGCCATCACAAGGTATTCACTCTATTTTATTGGAAGGGGAGATAACTCAAAAACCATGGTAACCAGAGTTGTGGTTCTTGTGCATGGCACGCTGTCTCAGCCTTGTGAACAGCTGTGCCAGGTGCCATCAATATATCTCAAAGGATATTGGAGTTATGGCCACCACAAAGTAATCATTCTATTTTATTAAAAAGGGAGATAACTCAAAAAGTATGGCATCCAGAGTTCTGGTTCTTGCGCATGACACGCGGTCATAGCCTTGTGAACAATTGTGCCAAGAACCATCAATGAATCGCAAAGGGTATAGGAGTTATGGCCATCACAAGGTTGCGTCTACGGATGGACGGACGTACAGACGGACGGACGCCAGGCTGATCGCTATATCCCCCGAACCTATTTGGTCGGGAGATAAAAAGAGAAATTACAACTCACAGAGGATTTTCAAGATAAATCATTCATAGAGGATTTTCAGATAGACCACAAATCGGCTGATAAATGTTCGAGGTTTCATGCAAGTATTCTAATGTTTGACGTTTCATTCCGTTATTCTATTTAGAAGTCTATCTCTAGACCCAAGCAAGTTTTTTCTTCGTATGTTTGTGAAGGGCAGGAAACTGAAGAGGCAGGAAACTAAAAAAGTCTGATCGACAGTGGTGGTTCTTGTGCAAATATATGTATATGCGCATTTAAACTTCTAAAGGTCCGCATTTGTTGGCGGTTTCGTTCAGATAGTCTATCTTAACCATATCGTCTCTCACTGCTGTGGGTTCTAACCTCGCGCGGGTCACGTTTGAGACGCCAAGTTCTGCAACGGATTGTCAGTAGTAGTAGTAGTAGTAGTAGCAGTAAGAAGAAGAAGAAGAAGAACCGCTACACAAATAAAAGTAGCGGATTTTATCCGAGACGATCGTGTATAGGAAATATAAATGCAATCCGTCAAAACTGTTCGTGAGAAAGCAGGTTTCAACTGCTGACGGATAGATGTTGCTCCAACCTGTTCATGTTTAAAAACTGTTGTGCATCTGCAGGCTATTGCACAAAATGCGTGATACTTCTTAATTTCTGTCATTCTTAGCAAACTTAGACATTCATGACACTGTTCGAAATATTTAGACATGTTGCGCATTCATTCCATCACATGTCATATTAAATCATTTCTGCACCGAGATGCATCTGAAAGCAATCAGATTGTACAGCTACACATGTTGATATGATTCTTACCTGGTCGCAGGCGCCTTTCATGATGCATGTACCCATATATGACAACCAGAATCTTCCACATAATAATACTTGACAGGCGGGTTTCTCCTTTGTTTTATTTGTTGTAAGTTTTTTTTTTTTTTCAAATAGACTGGCCGTTTAAGCAAACGGTGTACGTAGACAAATCACCGATTTTGCGGCGTCTCAACTTGATCTGCATTGTCATATTTGACAAATATTGATCTCATACTACACAGCTTAATCGCTCAGACAGCTGACCAAATATTTACACTTACGCCCTGAGTTTCTGCAACTTTCATTTTTGAATTTTGCGAAAAAAATGCATAGTTGCTATTATGTAAGATGTACGGAACCCTGGAAGGGACATAATTTTTTTTATTATTTTTTAAGTTGTGCGCACAAGTTAATATTTTGTTCGCACAACTTCCCAAGCTCCATGTTGTGCAAACAAGATAATATGTTGTGCGAACAAGATATTATCTTGTGCGCACAAGATAATATGTTGTCCGCACAAGATAAATTATGTTGTCCACACAAGATAAATTAAGTTGTCTACACAAGATAATATCTTGTGCGCACAACATATTATCTTGTTCGCACAAGATAATATCTTGTTCGCACAACTTAATATCTTGTTCGCACAACATATTAAAACAAATCATGTCCCTTCCCGGGTTCCGTAAAGATGCTTCAATTAAAATCATCAAAATGCGAGATATAGATAGCTCCCAATGAGAGGTCTCATCTCGGCATACTGTGCATAGGCATCTGTAAAAACACCATGCTTTACATGCAGGTACTTTGTATTCATTCCGTTTCGGTATTATATCCCATATATGTCAATTAGAAGCCTCCGTATTGCAGAGGATAATCTACTCGCCTCGCAAACCAGTGGTCGTGGGATCGATTCCGGGCTTCACCAGACTTTCGGGCGAGTCTTTAAACAGAGGTTCCGTCTCCATATGATCTTGTTGTTGGTGGGGACGTAAAACTCAAACGCAATCGCCTATCGGGGTTTGAAGAGATAGATGGGCTACATGATGCATCCACGCAGAGCTGAAACCGACCGCACACGAGCACTGGTAAACCGCTTAGAGGATCTAAGCATGCCCAGGCAAAGTGATGCGAGTCGGACCGTCCATGCTTATAAACCTAATTGGTTTCATTGGGCGACAGGGCTTTAGTTGCCATTTCATCTCAATGTCGGGTAAAAGTTCCAAAACATTGGAAGCAGCATCTCCAAAATGACCTAAATAGTGTTGACGGGAACGTTAAACCTCAATTTAAACAAACAAATATCCTGGCAATATTTAATTTTGGACAACTGTTTGGGCATTCATTCATTTCTGCTAAAGGGGGTGGGATGAGGGAAACAAACTGTTCTTCGTATGTTTTAATCCATATGTTACATGGAGTCTTCCACCTAGTAAGTTTGGAGTTGTCACTTCCTATAATTAGGGTGTCAGGTTTGTTTTTATTTGTGGCAAATTTTACAAAAAATGAATTTTCTTTTAGAAAACAATGTAGACCCAGATCAGACGCCGTGTCTGATCTGGATCGGCACTGTTTGCTAATATCCCAGAAGAGGGCATATATGGGTTAATTATATTGCCATTCGTTCAGGTGCGTTATTCTTTCCCGAATTTTTTCTATAAATTTCACATTGTTTATCTAATAAGACCGATTCGTAATTTCGTAGGACCCGATCCTACCAACACGTACCACACACTGGAACAACGCCATATCAACGTCGTTGCAATAATGTTTGTTCGATTTGAGGTTTCACGTCCACGTCAACACTGTAAAGGTCATTTTGTAGACGTTGCTTCTAATTTAGTGGGACTTCTATCCGACATTGAGATGAAATGACATCTCAAGCCCTGTCGCCCAATGAAACCAATAGGGTTTATAAGCATGGACGGTCAGACTAGCACCGCTTTGCATGGGCAGGCTTAGATCCGATAAGCACTTTACCAGTACTCGTGTGCGGACCGGATTCAGCTCTGCGTGGACGCATCATGCAGCCCATATATTTCTTCAAGCCCCTATGGGCATTGCAATAATGTATAATCATATTTATCTGTCAAAATAATGAAACAAACTCGTACAGTTCTAAAACGATCTGTTTTGAGTTCGAGCCTGGCTCGGGTCACATGTGAGACGCCAAGTTCTGCAACGGAAGGTCAGGTCGTTTTTCTCCGGTTTTCGCCCACCTCTGATTAACGATCGGCTCGACATGAGTGAAATAATCTTGAAAGGGCCGTAAAACCAACCCCCCCCCCAAAAAAAAAAAAAAAAAAAAAAAAAAACATCTGTTTTGAAATTTAATGTACAGTGAAACTTCGATGACTCAAACACTGATGGCCCATTTACTACGGCCGAGTCGAACTCTTTCTTGAGTCCCTAGAAAGAAAATGCCATAACTGCAGATGTATAATTGTCTAATTTGATCTTGAAAATGTATGTTTTGTGTACTCAAAAGAATCGCCACGATGAGGCGATTCTAATGAGTACACACAACATGCATTTATTTTGAAGAAAATTGAAAATATGTCCGTATTCGGCCTCCTCCCCTAGCTCCAAGATCAACCCCCTGTGGCTCGAACCACCGTGGTCTCGAACAAATTTTCTTGGTCCCAAAAGTGTTCGAGCCATTGAATTCGACTGTATATTCATATTTATCTGTCACTCTGCATGGACTAAAGGTAGCGAGAAGAACTGAATTCATGTCCGTGGTTGTTTTGTGGGACTACGCTATTAATATACCTAAGGAAATTTACAAATCGTGCCTATTTGATCGTAAAAGTATCTAACATTATGAAATCACAGATTTATGACACCTAATAAGAATTGACGGGTCATGTGTGCTACATAAAGTCATATGCGCGAATATGGCCCACATGTGGTATTAAGAAAAACCGTCACGTTGGTGTCTTTTGGCGAAAAGCGAAAGGCAATCGTATCGATTCCTGGTCATTGCCTTCCCTTCTACATCGAGAATACCCTCTTTGGTCGAGGTACACTGTGGTAAGACTCAGTGTTCAGATTAACTTTCCAATTAAACGAAAACAGAATGTATTTTACTCCTTTTTTATTTTTCCACGCTTGTGGTTTTCACGTCAATGGTATCCATAACTTTGTGCCGTCTGCATTGCGTGGTATCTGTGCGGGTCGTCATTGGTATCCTTATTCGAACACCCTCATCAAGAAATTCACATCTATAATTCTAAAATCCTGCTTTTTGCTAATTCTAATAACGCATGGCAGGTACTCAATACATTAGTATTTTATGCTATTCAGGAAACATTGGAAATTATATACGAATTATTGCTGTAAAACTAAAAAAACTGTCGACTTGCATCAAGCATCTATATTTTGCCGAATAAAATAGGTCATAATTCGTCATTGACAGAAGGATTTGCATCCACAGTTCGTGGAAAGTATTCCGAGACACTGCGAAACAGATTGCTATCAACATCTGTGGGCATCTATTTGATATGTGCCCGTAAAATGCGATTTGTTCAACTCACCACGAATGTTTGTTGTTGTTTTTCCGTCGGCGTTTTTGGTATCCGTCTGCGTTCCAGGTAGTCGAATACCCCGTGTGTGGATGAGACGATAACTGAACAGCGAGACGTTATATCATTCCAGTGCGTCGGCCTCACGTGGTACCATTTATTTGTTTACGCTCAGAATCCGGGATATCTAATCCAGCAGGATTAAGCGCGGGTTTATTGTGCTGTTCTTACCCAAAAATGTCTTCAAGCCAATGGAATTCATGTACTGGACTGACCAGCCTTTCTCCTCCGATCTCTTTGTGAAAAACAGAGTACCTTTTGTGGGGAGGTATCCACAACCGACCAGACAAAAAATATTACTAATT
Organism: Lucinisca nassula; assembly: GCA_963580285.1. Classification (NCBI taxonomy): domain Eukaryota; kingdom Metazoa; phylum Mollusca; class Bivalvia; order Lucinida; family Lucinidae; genus Lucinisca; species Lucinisca nassula. The sequence goes on from OY757010.1 coordinate 108,066,584, forward strand.
GACAGTAGCACTTTTAAAACTTGAATTTTAATGTTTGGTTTTGAAAACGTAAATAGTTTCTTTCCAAAATTTGACATATCGAATGGTATTTCATGATACCACCGGTGTATAGACATCTGCAAACATATCATACAATGGAATTTGCAGAACTACTTTTCTAAATTTTAAGATCTTTTTAGAAAGGTTGTCTGTAAGTTTTCACAGTGTTTTGATTTTCTCATAGAATCTGTCATTTCAGTGCCTTTGGCGCTTTGATATATATATAGCCGGAGTCCATTTCAAAATTTAGGGGTGTCTGGCTGTGTTTTATTCAAAATTTATTCGGAAAATGGCTGAACATTATGCAAACAGTGGAGGCCCTGTTCAGCGGCGTCTGATCTGGGCCTGCAATGTTTGCCAGGGTAATTATTTAAACACTTAGGAGTAACGTAATTACATGTTTACCATCACTTTCGCCGAGTCTATCTATTTACTATTTTTATGTAGCCAAAAGCCATTTTTTTTAAATTATTTTTTTGAATTTTCATTTTCAACTATCAATAAGTATTAACGAAGAATAGATCTAAAACCTTTATGAACAGGGAAATATATTCCAGGCATTTGATTTACTTGACACTTGGGGTATTCTGTCCGATGACATGTCACTTTTGAATACACAATACCTGACACTTTCACCTGTTCACTTTCGCCGCTAAAATTATCCTTTTTTTATAATTACTTAGATCTACAACAATGAAACTTGATAGGTACATTCAAGCTTAAAAAACAGATAGCGTACCTTGGAATGATGTTCACTATCGGCGCTGAATCTATTGTTATTATTATTTTTATCTTTTTTTTTTTTTTTTTTTTTTTTTTTTGATAATTACTTACAACAGTTAAACTAATTTAATTAGTTGATCTATAACGCTAAATTTTACAATAACAAACTTGAAAGATACATTCAAGCTAAAAATACCGATGGTGTACCTCGGGATGACGTTCACTATTGCCGCTGAAATTATCACAATTCTTATTTTTTTATTTATTTATATTTTTATAATTACTTACAGCAGTTAAACTAATTTAATTAGTATAACGGTAAATTTTACAATAACAAACTTGAAAGAAACATTAAAGCTAAAAACAAAACAAAAAAACGATAGCCTGTAATGGAATATTGCCGGTTGTTAGGCAAACAGTTTCAGCTCGAAATATGGCGGCCGTTTGGTTGCTACGGGAAGTGACGTCGTCCCGAGTTGCTTAATGGATGCTGTAGAGAATGGAAATTTCTTTATTTCAGTTATTACTGGTAAAATTTATTATTTATGCAGTTGACGTTTTGAACCCAGTAGACTGGTATAGCTACTTTGCAAGCAGTATTGACCCAGATGAGATGGCTCACATGAGCCATCTAATCTGGGTCAACACTGTTTGCAATCCTTGCAATAATTTTGACAGAACTGCCTTTTTAGCTCACCGGAGCATGAAGTGCTCAAGGTGAACTATTGTGATCAGTCTTTGTCTGTCGTCCGTCGTCCATCCGTGCATCCGTCGTCAACTTTAGCTTTGAAGGACTTCTCCAAAACTGCTGGACTGATTTTGAAATAATTTCACAGGAATGTTCCTTGGGCGACCCACTACCAAAATTGCTCAATTGAACAAGATGGCCACCCGAGCTAAAATAGAAAAACCTTTAAATGACTTCTCCTCCTCAACCAGTGCATGGATTTTGAAATAATTTCCAAGCAATGTTCCTAGGGTGACCCTCTACCAGAATTGCTCAAACCATTCCGATCAGATGAACAAGATGGCCTCCAGAGAAAATGTATAAAAAAACTTTTAAACGACTTCTTCTCCTTAACCAGTGGATGGATTTCAAAATAATTTTACAGGAATGTTCCTTTGGTGACCCTCTACCAAAATTGCTCGAACTGTTCCACTCAGATCAACAAGATGGCCGACAGAGCTTAAAATAGTAAAACCTTTAAATGCCTTCTTTTCCTTAACGAGTGGATGGATTTCAAAATAATTTTACAGAAATGTTCCTTGGGTGATCCTCAACCAAAATTGCTCAAACCGCTCTACTTGGATGAACAAGAAGGCTGCCAGAGCTAAGAATAGATAAACCTTTAAACGACCTCTCCTCCTTAACCAGTACATGTATTTTGAAATAATTTCACAGAAATGTTCCTTAGGTGACCTTCTGCCACAATTGCTCAAACCCTTCTGCTCCACTGAACAAGAAAAACCTTTAAACGACTTCTTCTTCTTAACCAGTGGATCGATTGCAAAATAATTTTCAGGATTGTTCCTTGGCTGACCCTCTACTAAAATTGCTCAAACCGTTCTCCTGGGATCAACAGCTAACAATAGAAAAACCTTTAAATGCCTTCTCTTCCTTAACCAGTGGATGGATTTTGAAATAACTGCACAAAAATGTTCCTTGTGTGATGCTCGGATGAATAAGATGGCCGCCAGACCTTAAAATAGAAAAAAAAAAATGTGTGGATAAGATTTCGCAATACTTTCACAGGAATGTTCCTTGAGTGACCCTCTAGCAGAATAGACGTTTCCGAGAACATAATCTTATGCTCCGCCTACTTGGTTACTGTTGCTACGTCCCACAAGCTTTGCAGCCAATATGGCGGAAACAAAGAAAGTCTGTGTAGATCTCGGAGGAGATTTATCAAGTATTCCGGGCAATATTGGCGTTTCTTACATACCGAGACATAAAACTTTGACAAAAAAAAAAATAAATAAATAAATAAATAAAAAATAAAAACAGCCTAACCAAAGGGCTAAGGAATTATAAATTAATTATGTGTATAATTTCAAAATATTCAGACTGGAAAACTGTCTCGCAGTTGCCGCGAATTGTTGGCGTTTGGCATCAGTCTGCTTAGTTGCTCAAGAAGACACGAGATTTCGTGCATCTCTCTTTGAAAAGTCAGCAGACTATAGAAGGGCAGTTGCAATCCGCGATGGCCCCCGTCAGACTGCGCAGATGCGCAGGCCGATCCCAGTCCTTGTTGCCCGTATAAGCCCCAACGCTGGCCCCGCAGCACACCAACCATACAATATTTGTGACTGCACTGCAGTCTGAGGAGAAAAATCTGTAAATAAAAATTAAAATCCAGTCGAGTGCCCCGACCTGGGATTGAACCCACGAAACTAGGGTTACAAAGCGAGCGACACAACCACCAGGCCCGGACCAACCAGACCAGTCAGTTATGCACTCTATATGGATATTTATTATGGTCGTACTACGACATTCCTCCATACTACAGAGATTTTGTTTGATTTGAGGTTTAACGTACCCGTCAACACTGTAAAAGTCATTTTGGAGACGTTGCTTCCAATTTTGTGGGACTTTTACCCGACATTGAGATCAAATGGCATCTCAAGCACTGTCGCCCAATGAAACCAATAGGGTTTATTAGCATGGACGGTCCGCCTCGCACCGCAGTTCCTGGACAGGCTTAGATCCTCTAAGCGGTTTACCACTACTAGTGTGCGGGCCGAATACAGCTCTGCGTGGAAGCATCATGCAGCCCATATATTTCTTCAAGCCCCTATGGGCGGGGGCTGCATACTACAGGGATACAGTTGTTTCAAATGTTTCGGAGGTACTAATGTAATAATATCACATTTCCAGCTTCTTTTGACTCCGCTGCATCTGCCCCGCTCCTGGGCTTAAACGGTTATCATCGTGACACCAGGCACCATTGTAGTAGTAGGAGGAAAAAATCTGTTAAGAAAAATCCAGTCGTGTTCCCCGACCGGGAACTGAACCCACGACCTGGGGTTACAAGGCGAGTGACACAACGACCAGGCCAAAAGGCCCGGAGCAGTTAGACCGACAACTTATGCACTCTATATGTACATGTATATACACATATACATGTTTGTTTGTTTGATTTGAGGTTTAACGTCCCCGTCAACACTGTAAAGGTAATTTTGGAGACGATGTTTCCAATTTTGTGGGACTTTTACCCGACCTTGAGATGAAATGACTTCTCAAGCCCTGCCACTCAAAGAAACCAACAGGGTTAACGTAGTATGACCCATCTACTTTCTTATGAATGTTTGCATTGCTCTTAAAGGAACTCATTTTTTATTTTTATTTAATTAGCATTGACGGACTCGCACCGCTTTTCCTGGGAAGGCTTACATCTTATAAGCGGTTTACCAGTAGTCGTGTGCGGGTCGGTTCAGCTCTCCGTGGAAGGATCATGCAGCCCATTTATTTCTTCAAGCCCAGATTGGAGGGGGCCATCATATATGCATGTACATATTTATCTAAATACTACAACATGACAATTGTTTGACAGTCCTAATAATAAACTTCCCACACAACCCCATCACTCTGAAATGCCCTTCCCCACTACCGCGTTTCTTTGTTTGTGGGAGAAAATGGCCGTTAGTGACCAACACAGCGGCACTAAATAAAATCAATTTTTTCGATTGGATGAAACAGCGGTTTTGATTGACAGCTCGGAAACGTCTATTGCTCAAACCGCTCTACTTGGATGAACAAGATGGTCACCAGAGCTAAAAATAGAGAAAAAAAATCTTTAGAAGACTTCTCCTTAACCAGTGGATGTATTTCGAAATAATTTCACAGGAATGTTTGTTGGGTGACCCTCTACCAAAATTGCTTAAACCATTTTGCTCTGTTGAACAAGATGGCCACCAGAGCTAAAAATAGTAAAAAATGTCTTTTGCTACTTAAACAGTGAATGGATTTTGAAATAATTTCACAGGAATGTTTCTAAGGTGTCCTTATACCAAAATTGCTCATCGTTGTGCTCAGGTGACCAAGATGGCCTCCAGAGCTCAAAATAAACAAACCTTTAATTGACTTCTCCTCCTTAACCTGGGGATGGATTTCGAAATAACTTCACAGGAATGTTACTTTGATGACCCTGTATTAAAATTGCTCAAACCATTCTGCTGGGATGAACAAGATGGCCACCAGAGCTAACAATAGAAAAACTTTTAAACAACTCCTGCATAACGAGTGGATGCATTTCAAATTAATTTCACAGGAATGTTCCTTGGATGACCTTCTTCCATGATTGCTCAAACCATTCTGCTTAAATGAACAAGATGACCGCCAGAGCTAAAAATATAAAACCTCCTTGGGTCAACCAAAATTGCTCAAACACTCTACTTCACCATATGGTTCAGGTGAGCGATCCAGGGCCATCATGGCCCTCTTGTATCGATTCCTGATCATTGCCTCTACTTCTCTTTAGATCCTCTAAGCGGTTTACCATACTCGTGTGCGGGTCGGTTTCAGCTCTGCGTGGAAGCATCATGCAGCCCATCTATTTCTTCAAGCACCGGTGGGCGGGGGCGGTTGGTCACATGAAAAAGATGGTCGCCGTGCCCATATAAGGTAAAAACCCTTCAAAAATCCCTTCCGGAACCAGTTGGGTGAGTGTCATGAAACTTGGTATGTTGCATTGGGGAGTCGGGCCCATCTCACTTTGTTCAAATGATGGCCCTCAGACGACGACCTTTTTTACGCCAAATTCTAAGTTGTTCACATATACTTTTGTATGGGGAAAAGTCAAACCGGGTAGTTTTTTTAACACTGTTGCAGCCTGTGGTCTGAAACTGGTGGAAGCAGTATGGTAAAGTAGATAAAACTGCAGGCGAATTCAAAGTCAAGGTCATTTTTTAACTAGGACCAAGGTCATTCAGATTTGAGAAAATTAAAACTTGCTTTCCACAATAACAACTGGGCCATTTATAACCAAATTGAATTGAAATTGAATTGAAAGATTTGTCTCCGGAACCAGTAGGCTGATTGTCATGAAACTTGGTATGTAGCATTTGGTACTCAGGCCCATCATAGTTGATTAAATGGCGACCCTCGGAAAACCTTGACCGATATTATGCTAAGGTCAGATTTGATCACATAGACCTGTTGTATTGGAAAATGTCAAAATTGGATTTTTCGGAAACTGTTGCGGCCTGTGATCTGGAAATTGGTAGATGCAGTTAGCTATAAGATTTGTTTGATTTGATGTTTAACGTCCCCGTCAACACTATGTAGGTCATTTTTGAGACGTTGCTTACAATTTTGTGGGACTTTTACCCGACATTGAGATGAAATGACATCTCAAGCCCTGTCGCCCAATGAAACCAATAGGGTTTATAAACATTGACTGTCCAACTCGCACCACCGCATTGCCTGGGCAGGCTTAGATCCTCTAAGCGGTTTGCCAGTACTCGTATGCAGGCCGAATTCAGCTCTGCGTGGAAGTATCATGCAGCCCATTTTTATGTCCCCAACTTAGAAAAAGTTGGGGGGGGGCATATTGCTTCTGGCTTGTCCATTCGTTTGTTCGTTCGTCACGCTTTCTTGTGCATTGCATAACTTAACTACCATATATGCTAGTGTTTTGAAATTTCATATATGGATTCCTCATAAAAAAGTTGACCCTATTTTTTTCTTATTAGCTCACCTGTCACGTAGTGACAAGGTGAGCTTTTGTGATCACTTTTTGTCCGTCGTCCGTCGTGTGTGCGTCCGTGCGTCCGTCCGTCCGTGCGCCCGTAAACAATTTAAAATAAGTATATCTCTAATACCCCACGGTCAATCTTGATCAAATTTCATGAGAAGCATCATCAGGTAGGGGGAAAGGCTGCGTAAGGTTTTTAGGCTGATCAGATTGGAATTCTGGTTGCTATGGCAACATATAGCTCCCATGGACTTACAATGGGAAAAAATTAAAATATCTTCTTCTCTGAAACCACAGGGCCCAGAGCTTAGATATTAAGCATGTAGCAACGGCCAGTGGTCACCTACATAATTCCTGCCAATCATGCCCCTGGGGTCCAAATTGGCCACGCCCCAAGGCCCCTTCGCTCCCATAGACTCATAATGGAACATAAATCTTCTACTCGGAAACCACAGGGCCCAGAGCTAAGATATTTAGCATGTAGCAATGGCAAGTAGTCACTTACATAATTCCTGCCAATTATGCCCCTTGGGTCCAAACGGGCCACGCCCCGGGCCCTTTAGCTCCTATAGAACCATAACGGAAAAAAGCTTCAAAAATCTTCTTCTCTGAAACCACAGGGCCCAGAGCTGAGTTATTTGGCATGTAGCAACCGCAAGTGGTCACCTATATAATTCCTGACAATCATGCCCCTGTGGTCAAAATTGACCATGCCCCGGGGCCCTTTCCCTCCCATAGACTCATAATGGAACAAAAAGCTTCAAAAATCTTCTTCTCTGAAACCACAGGGCCCAGAGCTTAGATATTTAACATGTAGCAACGGCAAGTGGTCACCTACATAATTCCTGCCAATTATGCCCCTGGGGTCTAAACGGGCCAGGCCCCGGGGCCCTTTAGCTCCTATAGTCTCATAATGGAAAAAAGCTTCAAAAATCTTCTTCTCTGAAACCACAGGGCCCAGAGCTGAGATATTTGGCATGTAGCAAGGGCAAGTGGTCACCTACATAATTCCTGCCAATCATGCCCCTGGGGTCCAAATGGGCCACACCCCGGGGTCCCTTAGCTCCAAGAGACACATAATGGAAAAAAAAAGCTTCAAAAATTTTCTTCTCTGAAACCACAGGGCCCAGAGCTTAGATATTTAGCATGTAGCAACGGCCAGTGGTCACCTACATAATTCCTGCCAATCATGCCCCTGGGTTCCAAATAGGTGACGCCCCGGGGCCCCTTCGCTCCCATAGACTCATAATGGAACAAAAAGCTTCAAAAATTTTCTTCTCGGAAACCACAGGGCCCAGAGCTTAGATATTTAGCATGTAGCAACGGCAAGTGGTAACCTACAAAATTCCTGCCAATCATGCCCCTGGGGTCCAAACGGGCCACGGCCCGGGGCCCTTTAGCTCCAATAGACTCATAATGGAAAAAAGCTTCAAAAATCTTCTTCTATGAAACCACAGGGCCCAGAGCTGAGATATTTAGCATGTAGCAATTGCAACTGGTTACCTACATAAATCCTGCAAATCATGCCCCAAGGGTCCAAATGGGCCAGGCCCCGGGGCCCCTTAGCTCCCATAGACTCATAATGAAAAAAAAAAAAAGCTTCAAAAATCTTCTACTCTGAAACCACAGGGCCCAGAGTTTAGATATTTAGCATGTAGCAACGGCAATAGGTCACCTAATTAATTCCTGCCAATCATGCCCCTGGGTTCCAAATGGGCCACGCCCCCGGGGCCCCTTCGCTCCCATAGACTCATAATGGAACAAAAAGCTTCAAAAATCTTCTACTCGGAAACCACAGGGCCCAGAGCTTAGATATTTAGTATGTAGCAATGTCAAGTGGTCTCCTACATAATTCCTGCCAATCAAGCCTGTGGGGTCCAAATTGGCGACGCCTCAGGGCCCCTTCGCTCCCATAGACTCATAATGGAATAAAAAGCTTCAAAAATATTCTTCTCGGAAACCACAGGGCCAAGAGCTCAGACATTTAGCATGTAGCAACGGCAAGTGGTCACCTACATAATTCCTGCCAATCATGCCCCTGGGGTCCAAAGGCGCCACGCCCTGGGGCCATTTAGCTCCTATAGACTCATAATGGAAAAAAGCTTCAAAAATCTTCTTCTCTGAAACCACAGGGCCCAGAGCTTAGATATTTGGCATGTAGCATCGGCAAGTGGTTACCTACATAAATCCTGCCAATCATGCCCCTAGGGTCCAAATGGGCCATGCCCCTGGAACCCTTAGCTCCCATAGACTCATATTGGAAAAAAAAGCTTTAAAAATCTTCTTCTCTGAAACCACAGGGCCCAGAGTTTAGATATTTACCAAATAGCAACGGCAATTGGCCACCTACATAATTCCTGCCAATCATGCCCCTGGGTTCCAAATGGGCCACGCGCCGGGGCCCCTTTGCTCCCTTAGACTCATAATAGAAAAAAGCTTAAAAAATTTTCTTCTCTGAAACCACAGCGCCCAGAGCTTAGATATTTAGCATGTAGCAACAGCAAGTGGTCACCTACATAATTCCTGCCAATCATGCGCCTTGTGTCCAAAAGGGCCACGCCCCAGGACCCCTTAGCTCCTATAGACTCATAATGAAAAAAAAGCTTCAAAAATCTTTTTATCTGAAACTAAAGGGCCCAGAGCTTATATACTTAGCATGTAGCAATGGCAAGTGGTCACCTACATAAATCCTGCCAATCTTGCCTGTGGGGTCCAAATGGGCCACGCCCCAGGGCCCCTTAGCTCCCATAGACACATAATGGAAAAAGCTTCAAAAATCTTCTTCTCTGAAACAACAGGGACAGAGCTTAGATATTTAGCATGTAGCACTGACAAGTGGTCACCTACATAAATCCTGCCAATCATGCCCCTGGGGTCCAAATGGGCCACACCGTGGGACCCCCTTAGCTCCCAAAAGACTCATGGTGGAGAAAAAAAACTTCAAAAATCTACTTCTCTGAAACCACAGAGCCCAGAGCTTAGATATTTAGCATGTAGCAACGGCAAGTGGTCACCTACATATTTCCTGCTAATCATGCCCCTGGGGTCCAAATGGGCCATGCCCCGGGGTCCCTTAGTTCTAATAGACTCATAATGGAAAAAAAAGCTTCAAAAATCTTCTTCTTAGAAACTGTGAAGCACAGAACTTAGATATTTAGTGTCCAGCAACATAAAGTAGCCAACTACATAAATCCTGCTAACCCTGTCCCTGGGGTCAAAATTGGCCACGCCCAAGCTCATCACCTCCAGTAGACTTATAATGGAAAAAAAATCTTCTTCTATGAAACCATAAGGCCCAGAGCTTAGATTTTTAGAATGTGGCAATGACAAGTGGCCACTTACATAAATCCTGCCAGTTATGCCCCTGGGATCCAAATTGGTCACACCCCAGGGCTCTTTAGCTTCCATAGACTTACAATTGGAGAAACTTCAAAAATCTTATTCTCTGAAACCACAGGGCCCTTATAATGAAAAAAAACAAAACAAAAAAACTTAAAATGGGGAAAAAAATCTTCAAAAATCTTCTTCTCTGAAACCATAAGTCCCAGAGCTTAGGTATTTAGCATGTAGCAATGTCGAGTGGTCGCCTACATGAATCCTGCCAATCATGCCCCTGGGGTCCAAATCTTGTGGTCCCTTAACTCCAACAAACTTATAAGGGAAAAAAGCTTCAATCATCTTCTTTGAAACCATGAAGTACAGACCTTAGATATTTAGTATATAGCAACACAAAATGGTCGCCTACATAAATCCTGCCAACCGTGCCCTTTGGGTCAAAATTGGCCAAGCCCCAGGGCTCATTAGCTCCTATAGACTTATACCGGAAAAAAAATAAAAAAAAATCTTTTTCTACAAAACCATAAGGCAGAGATTTTGTTTAATTTGAGGTATTACATCCCTGTCAACACTTTATAGGTCATTTTGGAGATGTCTCTTCATATTTTGTGGGACTTTTACCCGACATTGAGATGAAATTACATCTCAAGCCCTGTCACCCAATGAAACCAGTAGGGTTTATAAGCATGGACACTGCTTTGCCTGAGCTTAGATATTTAGTATGCAGCAATGTCAAGTGGTCTCCTACATATTTCCTGCCAATCAAGCCTGTGGGGTCCAAATTGGCGACGCCTCAGGGCCCCTTCGCTCCCATAGACTCATAATGGAATAAAAAGCTTCAAAAATATTCTTCTCGGAAACCACAGGGCCCAGAGCTCAGATATTTAGCATGAAGCAACGGCAAGTGGTCACCTACATAATTCCTGCCAATCATGCCCCTGGGGTCCAAAGGCGCTACGCCCTGGGGTCCTTTAGCTCCTATAGACTCATAATGGAAAAAACCTTAAAAAATCTTCTTCTCTGAAACCACAGGGCCCAGAGCTGAGATATTTGGCATGTAGCAACGGCAAGTGGTTACCTACATAAATCCTGCCAATCATGCCCCTAGGGTCCAAATGGGCCATGCCCCTGGAACCCTTAGCTCCCATAGACTCATATTGGAAAAAAAAAAGCTTTAAAAATCTTCTTCTCTGAAACCACAGGGCCCAGAGTTTAGATATTTAGCAAATAGCAACGGCAATTGGCCACCTACATAATTCCTGCCAATCATGCCCCTGGGTTCCAAATGGGCCACGCGCCGGGGCCCCTTTGCTCCCATAGACTCATAATGGAAAAAAGCTTAAAAAATTTTCTTCTCTGAAACCACAGCGCCCAGAGCTTAGATATTTAGCACGTAGCAACAGCAAGTGGTCACCTACATAATTCCTGCCTATCATGCGCCTGGTGTCCAAAAGGGCCACGCCCCAGGGCCCCTTAGCTCCTATAGACTCATAATGAAAAAAAAAAGCTTCAAAAATCTTTTTCTCTGAAACCAAAGGGCCCAGAGCTTAGATATTTAGCATGTAGCAATGGCAAGTGGTCACCTACATAAATCCTGCCAATCTTGCCTGTGGGGTCCAAATGGGCCACGCCCGAGGGCCCCTTAGCTCCTATAGACTCATAATGAAAAAATAAAAGCTTCAAAAATCTTTTTCTCTGAAACCAAAGGGCCCAGAGCTTAGATATTTAGCATGTAGCAATGGCAAGTGGTCACCTACATAAATCCTGCCAATCTTGCCTGTGGGGTCCAAATGGGCCACGCCCCAGGGCCCCTTAGCTCCCATAGACACATAATGGAAAAAGCTTCAAAAATCTTCTTCTCTGAAACAACAGGGCCCAGAGCTTAGATATTTAGCATGTATTAATGACAAGTGGTCACCTACATAAATCTTGCCAATCATGCCCCTGGGGTCCAAATGGGCCACACCGTGGGACCCCCTTAGCTCCCAAAAGACTCATGGTGGAAAAAAAAACTTCAAAAATCTTCTTCTCTGAAACCACAGAGCCCAGAGCTTAGATATTTAGCATGTAGCAACGGCAAGTGGTCACCTACATATTTCCTGCTAATCATGCCCCTGGGGTCCAAATGGGCCATGCCCCGGGGTCCCTTAGTTCTAATAGACTCATAATGAAAAAAAAAAGCTTCAAAAATCTTCTTCTTAGAAACTGTGAAGCACAGAACTTAGATATTTAGTGTCTAGCAACATAAAGTAGCCAGCTACATAAATCCTGCTAACCCTGCCCCTGGGGTCAAAATTGGCCACGCCCAAGCTCATCACTTCCAGTAGACCTATAATGGAAAAAAAATTAAAAAATCTTCTTCTATGAAACCATAAGTCCCAGAGCTTAGATTTTTAGAATGTGGCAATGACAAGTGGCCACTTACATAAATCCTGCCAGTTATGCCCCTGGGATCCAAATTGGTCACACCCCAGGGCTCTTTTGCTTCCATAGACTTACAATTGGAGAAACTTCAAAAATCTTATTCTCTGAAACCACAGGGCCCTTATAATGAAAAAAAACAAACAAACTTAAAATGGGGAAAAAAATCTTCAAAAATCTTCTTCTCTGAAACCATAAGTCCCAGAGCTTAGGTATTTAGCATGTAGCAATGTCGAGTGGTCGCCTACATGAATCCTGCCAATCATGCCCCTGGGGTCCAAATCTTGTGGCCCCTTAACTCCAACAAACTTATAAGGGAAAAAAAGCTTCAATCATTTTCTTTGAAACCATGAAGTACAGACCTTAGATATTTAGTATATAGCAACACAAAATGGTCGCCTACATAAATCCTGCCAACCGTGCCCTTTGGGTCAAAATTGGCCAAGCCCCAGGGCTCATTAGCTCCTATAGACTTATACCGGAAAAAAAATAAATCTTTTTCTACAAAACCATAAGGCAGAGATTTTGTTTAATTTCAGGTTTTACATCCCTGTCAACACTTTATAGGTCATTTTGGAGATGTCTCTTCATATTTTGTGAGACTTTTACCCGACATTGAGATGAAATTACATCTCAAGCCCTGTCACCCAATGAAACCAGTAGGGTTTATAAGCATGGACACTGCTTTGCCTGAGCTTAGATATTTAGTATATAGCAATGTCAAGTGGTCTCCTACACTTATGATTTTCTGGTACACAGCGATATAGGGCCATTGGGCCCCCTTGTCTGAATTTTCCTGCCAGTCATGGCCCTGGGGTCAAAATTGGCCACACCCCAGGGCCCATTAGCTCCCATAGACTTATAATGGGATAAAAAGCTTAAAAATCTTCTTCTCTGAAACCACAGGGCCCAGAGCTTAGATATTTAGCATGTAGCAACAGCAAGTGATCACCTACATAATTCCTGCCAATCATGTCCCTGGGGTCCAATGGGCCACGCCCTGGGGCCCCTTAGCTCCAATAGACTCATAATGGAAAACAGCTTCAAAAATCTTCTTCTCTGAAACCACAGGGCCCAGAGCTTAGATATTTAGCATATAGCAACGGCAAGTTGTCACCAACATAGATCCTGCAAATCATGCCCCTGGGGTCCAAATGGACCACGCCCCGGGGCCCCTTAGCTCCCATAGACTCACAGTGGAAAAAAAGCTTCAAAAATCTTCTTCACCGAAACCACAGGCCCCAGAGCTTAGATATTTAGGATGTAGAAAAGCCAAGTGTTCACCAACATAATTCCTGCCAATCATGCCCCTGGTGTCCAAATGGGCCACGCCCCGGGGGCCCCTAAGCTCCCAAATAGACTCATTATTAAAAAACAAAAGCTTCAAAAATATTCTTCTCTGAAACCACAAGCCCAGAACTTAGATATTTAGCATGTAGCAACAGAAAATGCTCATCTACATAAATCCTGCCAATCATGCCCCTGGGGTCCAAATGGACCACGCCCCGGGGCCACTTAGCTCCCATAGACGCATATTGGAAAAAAAAGCTTCAAAAATCTTCTTCTCCGAAACCACAGGGCCCTGAGCTTAGATATTTAGCATGTAGCAATGGCAAGTGGTCACCTACATAAATCCTGCTAACCCTGCTTCTTGGGTCCAAATGGGCCACACCCTGGGGGCCCTTAGCTCCTGTAGACTTATAATGAAAAAAAAAAACTTAAAAAATCTTCTTCTCTGAAACCATAAGGCCCAGAGCTTAGATATTTTGTATGTATCAACATCAAGTGGTCATCTACATAAATCCTGCCAATCATGCCCGTGGGGTCCAAATTAGCCACGCCTCGGGGCCCCTTAGTGCCCATAGACTCATGTTAGAAAAGAAGCTTCAAAATCTTATTCTCTGAAACGCCAGGGCCCAGAGCTTAGATATTTAGCATGTAGCAACGGCAAGTAGTCACCTACATAAATCCTGCCAATCATGCCCCTGGGTCCAAATGGGCCACGTCCTTGGGCCCCTTACCTCCCATAGACTCATAATGGAAAAAAGCTTCAAAAATCTTCCTCTCTGAAACCACAGGGCCCAGAGCTTAGCTATTGAGCATGCAGCAACGGCAAGTGGTGACCTACATTAATCATGCCAATCATGCCCCTGGGGTCCAAATGGGCCACGCCCCCGGGCCCCTTAGCTCCCAGAGACTCATAATGGAGAAAAGCATAAAAAATCTTCTTCTCGGATATTGTAAAGCACAGAGCTTAGATATTTAGTATCTAGCAACATTAAATAGTAACCTACATAAATCCTGCTAACAGTGCCCCTTGGGTCAAAATGGGCCACACCCTGGGCCCCTTAGCTCCTGTAGACTTATAATGAAAAAAAAAAAAAAACTTAAAATATCTTCTTCTCTGAAACCATAAGGCCCAGAGCTGAGATATTTTGTATGTATCAACATCAAGTGGTCACCTAAATAAATCCTGCCAATCATGCACGTGGGCCCCTTAGCTCCCATAAACTCATAATGGAAAAAGGCTTCAAATATCTTCCCTGAAACCACAGGGCCCAGAGCTTAGATATTTAGCATGTAGCAACGGCAAGTGGTCACCTACATAAATCCTGCCAATCATGCCCCTGGGGTCCAAATGGGCCAATCCCCGGGGCCCCTTAGCTCCCATAAACTCATAATGGAAAAAGGCTTCAAATATCTTCTCTGAAACCACAGGGCCCAGAGCTGAGATATTTAGCATGTAGCAACGGCAAGTGGTCACCTACATAAATCCTGCCAATCATGCCCCTGGGGTCCAAATGGGCCAATCCCCGGGGCCCCTTAGCTCCCAGAGACTCATAATGGAAAAAAGCTTCAAAAATCTTCTTCTCTGAAACTACAGGGCCCAAAGCTAAGATATTTAGCCCCTGGGGTCCAAAAGGACAACGACCCGGGGCCGCCACTTACATGTAGCCCCCATAGACTGATAATGGAAAAAAGCTTAAAAAATCTCTCTGAAACTCATAATGGAAAAAGGCTTCAAATATTTTCTCTGAAACCACAGGGCCCAGAGCTTAGATATTTAGCATGTAGCAACGGTAAGTGGTCACCTACATAAATCCTGCCAACCATGTCCCTATGGTCCAAATTGGCCACGCCCTTGGGGTCCCTTAGCTCCCATAGACTCATAATGGGAAAAATCTTCAAAAATCTTCTTCTCTGAAATCACAGGGCCCAGAGCTAAGATATTTAGCATGTAGCAACGGCAAGTGGTCACCTGCATACATCTTGTGGCCCCTTAATGCCAATAAACTTATAAGGTAAAAAGGCTTCTCCCTGCCCTACATCATAGGTTAGATTATATTTTCTTGTCCTGTGGGATCATTGTTTCCATTGTGGAATTTCGAAAATATATGAGGGTCACTGATGGGGCCTGGTTGTCCGAAACTAGCTAGTCTGGCCCAGAAAACATGTACACTCCATATTTTTCAGTTCTGTGGTGTACATGTATTACTTGCTTCCAAAGGATAACCCTTTTATAGAACATATTCAAAAAATCTTCTTCTCTGAAACCATGAAGTACAGACCTTAGTTATTTACCGGTAGTATAAAGCAACATAAAATGGTTGCCTACATAAATCCTGCCAACCATGCCTTTGGGTCAAAATTGGCCATGTCCCAGGGGTCATTAGCTCCTATAGACTTATACTGGAAAAACATCACAAATCTTCTCCGAAACCACAAGGCTCAGAGCTAATATATTTAGTATGTAGCAATGTCAAGTGGTCTCCTTCCATAATGATTTTTTTGGTACACAGGTGAGCGATATAGGGCCATTGGGCCCTCATGTTTGTTTGTTTGTTACATCTTCTCCACTTTAAACTTGCTACTCTGATTGTTTTACATGTAATGTATACATTAACTGTTTACATACGTGTGGTATCCGGTAAACATCTAGTGTGTTGTAAAAATACCTTTTTTATTTCAGACAATCGGCGCAGCATTTGGTTCAAAGAAAGAAATTGTCAACGGCAAGCCAGTAATGCTTGGAATTTGGGTAGGGAAACAAATGATACAGTTGTACTTGTTCATATATTATGTGAACTGCCAAGGATCTGTGCCATCAGAATAGAAGTGAAGGCAATGATCAGGAATCCATACATTTAGTCATTTACCCACGCCTCCCATCCAAGATACAAAAGGAAAGTAACATCAACATAAACAACTTCACCCGAATGAAATTCACAAGCGGAAATCCGAAAGTACAGTTACTATCCCACAAAATAGCTTAACAGCTATTCTGAAAAAGATATTAGCAATACATAGTACATACAATGACGAATTATAACCCTAATAAAGCATAACTGAAGAACCGCATTGGAACGGCCACTATTCTTTAATGGTTAGGGGTGGGGGAGGAGACTTAAATCGATCTTCCATGGCCACACCGTTGGTTCTGTCGTAGTTTAGACAAATTGATTTGTTCAGTCGACATGAAGGGTTTCGAATTCATCAGTGCAACATCATCGATAACATAAACAATTAAACGAATACTGAGATAAAACACAATAAGGAATTGACAGCTTGAAGTAACCGGGATGCTGGGGCAATTGAAAAGGCAACGGTTGGAAATCGGAAAAAAAAATCGGTTTTCCCGAGCCCTGAGCCACGGTCAATCAACTGGTAAATTATTTTTTACACATGACAACAATAAAAAGGATGTTTACACAAGTGTCAAATTAATTGATAATTGACTTAAGTGGTATTTTCTACCTGGCCGATCATCAATAATGACTTTATCAAAATTTGCAATTATTTGATGGAATAACAAAGATCTTGCGATGGAAAGTAATGTTTCTTGCTAATAGGAACAAGAAAGAAAAAAAATAAATAAATAGAAAAATGATTTGGTAAATATTTTTTTTTCAATCGCAAGATTCACCGGTTCCATGTTTGTACCGCACTTTATTACTATGACCCGCGCTCCGTGCTGTTAGAGTTACTTCAAAATAAGGACAAATTGGTGACATACATAAACAATGACATGTGCTTTCAGAACAATACTTAAATTCTTTGCAATATAGAATCGTTTTGGACTGTAAGCATGGACAGTTTTATCACATTGTTAGACATCAAAATTTTGTCCCCACAAGTTGTGTACCCCTGCTCTGAGGCTATATACATATATAAAAACATTAAAATGTACACCAGGACCAGGTGTCAGGTGAGCGTTTACAGGACCACTGGTCCTCTGGTTTTCGAAATCGCACGAAAACTTGTTGCTATGGCAACCACAATGTCCCATAGACTTACAATGGGAAAATGCTTGACATCACCGTAGCGCCTTCAGTTTTGATCGGATTTTTCTGAAGCTTATATATAAAGGGGCGGGGATAAAAACTCGGATGAGTTCGAAAACTGGCCAAGTCGACCCATTTATCATACAGTTACGTCCCTTTGTTGCTGAAAATGCCGATTTTGAGCTCACCTGTCACGTAGTGACAAGGTAAGCTTTTGTGATCACTTTTTGTCCGTCGTCCGTCGTATGTGCATGCGTGCGTCCGTCCGTAAACAATTTCAAATAAATATATCTCTAATATCCCACGGCCAACCTCGATCAAATTTCATGAGAAGCATCATCAGTCAAGGAGAAACGCTGCATAAGGTTTTTGGGCTTATCACACTGGAATTCTGGTGGTTGCTATGGCAACAATTAGCTTCCATTGAATTAAAATGGTGAAAATCGTTTCCGCTCAATAACTTGTTTAGAAGCCCCTGTGGCGCAGTGGTTATGCTACTCGCGTTGTAAACCAGGGATCGCAGGATCGATCCCGGGCTTCCGCAGACTTTCGGATGAGTCTTTAAACCGAGGTCCCGTCTCCGTATGGCCTTAGCTGTTGGTGGGATGTAAAACTAAAACTCACTCACTCACTCAATAACTTGTTTATTTTTGATTTGATCTTCATGAAACTTGCAGATAATCAGCATATCCATAAAATTTCATAATAATCATAATAATAATCAGCATATCCATAAAATCTTGGACGAGTTTGAATTTGGGCCAGATCGGAATTTTCACTTCAGAGTTCCTTGCCCTTTAACGCAAAAAATTATGGTTTCCGCTCTACATCATGTTTAGTTTTGATCCAGTCTTCATCAAACTTACAGATATCAGCACATCCATTAAATCTATGACGAGTTCGAATTTGAGCCAGTACGGATGATTCACCTCAGAGTTACTTGCCATTGGAACACACAAAATGATGGTTTGCGATTGATAACTTGTTTATTATCCCCTCGCACAACATAGTTGTGAGGGGGGATATAGAATTTGTTCCGTACGTACGTACGTACGTAAGTAGGTACGTACGTACCTTTGTCATCGCTCTAGCGCCTACATTTCTTGACCGATTTTAATATAACTTCACCCAAATGTTCCGTATGACAATATCTCGAGCGAGCTCGACTTTCAAGGTCATGACCTCAAGGTCAAGGTCACTGTGGCTATTTTTAGAAAAACTTTGTCAACGCTCTAGCGCCTATATTTATTCACCAATTTCAATATAACTTCACACAAATGACCCTTATAAAAATATCTCGAGCGAGTTCGACTTTCAAGGTCATGACCTTAAGGTCAAGGTCACTGTGGCTATTTTTAGTAAAACTCTTAGCGCCTACATTTCTTCACCAATTGCAATATAACTTCACACAAATGATCCTTATAAAAATATCTCGAGCGTGTTTGACTTTCAAGGTCATTACCTCAAGGTCAAGATCACTGTGGCTATTTTTAGAAAAAACTTTGTCATCGCTGTAGCGCCTACATTTCTTCACCAATTTCAATATATATCTTCACACAAATGATCCTTTTAAAAATATCTCGAGCGAGTTCGACTTTCAAGGTCATGGCCTCAAGGTCAAGGTCACATTGGCTATTTTTAGGAAAAACTTCGCCATCGCTCTAGCGCCTACATTTCTTCACAAATTTCAATATAACTCCACACAAATGCTCCTTATAAAAACATCTCGAGCGAGTTCGACTTTCAAGGTCAATGTCACTGTGTCTATTTTTAGAAAAAACTTTGATATCGCTCTAACCTATATTTCTTCACTGATTTCAATATAACTTCACACAAATGTTCCTTATGACAATATCTCGAGCGAGTTCGACTTTAAAGGTCATGACCTCAAGGTCAAGGTCACTGTGGCTATTTACAAGAAAAACTTTGTCATCGCCTTAGCGCCTACATTTCTTCACCAATTTCAATATAACTTCACACAAATGTTTCTTATAAAAGTATCTTGAGCGTGTTCGACTTTCAAGGTCAAGGCCTCAAGCTCAAGGTCACTGTGGCTTTTTTTTGAAAAACTTTGTCATCGCTCAAGCGCTTACATTTCTTCACCAATTTCAATATAACTTCACACAAATGTTCCTTATGACAACATCTCTAGCGAGTTCCACTTTCAAGGCCAAGCTTACTGTGGCTATTTTTAGAAAAACTTTGTCATCCCTCTAGCGCTTACATTTCTCCACCGATTTCAATATAACTTCACACAAATGTTCCTTATGACAAAATCTCGAGCCATTTCGACTTTCAAGGTCAAGGTTACTGTGGCTATTTTTAGAAAAACTTTGTCATCGCTCTAGCGACTACATTTCTTCACTGATTTTAATATAACTTCACACAAATGGTCCTTATGACAATACCTCGAGCGAGTTTGACTTTCAAGGTCAAGGTCACTGTGTCTATTTTTAGAAAAACTTTGTCATTGCTCTAGCGCTTACATTTTTTTTCACCAATTTCAATATAACTAAACACAAATGTTCCTTATGACAATATCTCGAGCTATTTCGACTTTCAAGGTCAAGGTCAATGGCTATTTTTAGAAAAACTTTGTGATCGCTCTATCGCCTACATTTATTGATGGATTTTAATAGAACTTCACACAAATATTTCTTATGATAATATCTCGAGTTGCTTTGACTTTCAAGGTCATGACCTCAAGGTCAAGGTCACTGTGGCTATTTCTAGAAAAAAATTGTCATCACTCTACCGCCTACATTTATTAACAGATTTTAATATAACTTCACACAAAAGATGCTTATGATAATATCTTGAGCAAGATCTACTTTCGTGGTTATGGCCTCAAGTCAAGGTCACTATGGCTTTTTTTAGAGAAACATTGTCATCACTCTAGAATGTACATTTATTGATGGATTTTTAAACAAACTTTACACAAATGTTGCATATGATAATATCTCAAGCAAGTTGGACTTTTGCCATTTCAGTGTTTTCCACACACGAAGTTATCTAGTGCCTGGGGATTTGTATCGCATGCGATGCCGTGTTTTTGATTGGATCTTCATGAAACTTGCAGGTAATCAGCATATCCATAAAATGTCGGATCAGTTCGAATTTTCACATCAGAGTTACTTCCGCTTGAACGCAAAAAATATGGTTTCCGCTCAATAACTTTAGTTTTGATCCAGTCTTCATCAAACTCACAGAAAATCAGCACATCCATTAAATCTCGTATGAGTATGAATTTGGGCCAGATCGGATTTTTTTACTTCAGAGTTACTTGCCCTTAAACGTAAAAAATGATTTTCTCCGCTCAATAACCTGTTAATTTTTGATCCAGTCTTCATCAAACTTACAGATAATCAGCACATCCATGACATCTTGGATTTGTTCGAATTTGGGCCAGATCGGAGTTTTTTACTTCAGAGTTACTTGCCCTTGAACGCAAAAAATAGGGTTTCCGTTCAACAACTTGTGTATTTTTGGTCCAGTCTTCATCAAACTATCAGATAATCAGCACATCCATAAAATCTCGGATGAGTTCGAATTTGGGCGAGATCGGATTTTTTACTTCAGAGTTACTTGCCCTTGAACACAAAAATTATGGTTTCCGCTCAACACCTTGTTTATTTTTCATCCTGTCTTTATTAAACTTACAGATAATCAGCACATCCATAAAATCTCATACGAGTTCGGATACTGACCAGATCGGAATTTTCACTTCAGAGTTACTTGCCTTTGAATGCAAAAAATATGGTTTCCGCTCAATCACTTGTTTATTCTTGATCCAGTCTTCATCAAACTTACAGATAATCAGCATATCCATAAAACCTCGGTTGAGTTCGAATGAGGGCCAGATCGGATTTTTTATCCCCCGACCGAAAAGGTTCGGGGAATATAGCGATCAGCCTGGCGTCCGTCCGTCTGTCCGTCCGTCCGTAGACGCAACCTTGTGATGGCCATAACTCCTATACCCTTTGAGATTTATTGATAGTTCTTGGCACAATTGTTCACAAGGCTGAGACGGCGTGCCATGTGCAAGAACCAGAACTCTGGATGCCATACTTTTTTAGTTATCTCCCCTTTTAATAAAATAGAATGACTACTTTGTGATGGCAATAACTCCAATACCCGTTGAGATATATTGATGGTACCTGGCACAGTTGTTCACAAGGCTGAGACAGCGTGTGATGCACAAGAACCACAACTCTGGCCGCCATGGTTTTTGAGTCATCTCCCCTTCCAATAAAATAGAGTGACTACCTTGTGATGGCCATAACTCCATTACTCTTTAAGATATATTGATGATACCTGGCACAGTTGTTCAGAAGGCTGAGACGGTGTGTCATGCACAAGAACCACACCTCTGGCTGCCATTGTTTTTGAGTTATCTCCCCTTCCAATAAAATAGAGTGACTCCCTTGTGCTGCCCATAACTCCAATACCCTTTAAGATATATTGATGGTACCTGGCACAGTTGTTCACAAGGCCAAGACGGTCTGTCATGTACAAGAACCACAACTCTGGGTGCCATGGTTTTTGAGTTATCTCCCCTTCCAATAATATAGAATCACTTCCTTGTGATGGCCACAAATTCAATACTACTTGAGATATATTGATGGTACTTGATAACGTTGTACATACGGTTAAGCAGGTGTGTCACGTGCAAGAACCACAACTCTGGGTGCTCTGTTTTTTTAATTATCTCCCCTGACAATATAACCTTTTGATGGCCATAACTCCAATACCCTTTGAGATATATTGATGGTTTTGTTTGTTTGATTTGAGGTTTAACGTCCCCGTCAACTCTGTAAAGGTCATTTTGGAGACGTTGCTTCCAATTTTGTGGGACTTTTACCCGACATTGAGATCAAATGACATCTCAAGCCCTGTCACCCAATGAAACCAATAGGGATTATTAGTATTGACGGTCCGCCTCGCACCGCGGTTTACCATTACTAGTGTGCGGGCCAGATTCAGCTCTGCGTGGAAGCATCATGCAGTCCATATATTTCTTCAAGCCCCTATGGGCGGGGGCCAATATATTGATGGTACTTGGCACAATTGTATACAAGGTTGCGACGGCGCTTCATGCCTAAGAACCACAATTCTGGGTGCTATGATAAATATTTGAGTTATCTACTCTTCCAATAAAACAGTATGACAAGCTTGTGATCTCCAACACCCCTTGAGACATATTGATGGTACTTTGCACATATATACATGAGCTTAAGCGGGCATGTCATTCGCAAGAACCACAATTCTGGTTTATTGTTATCTCCCCTGACAGTATAATCTTGTGATGGCCATAACTGCAATACTTTTGTGATATATTGCTGATTTAATTCAGGTGCACTTTCTATTGGTGAACAATCTTCTGAAGGCCTTATTGGCTTTTGGTCGGGAGATTTGCCATCGCTTCCAATGGCTATTTTTTAACTTCAGAGTTACTTGCCCTTGAACGGAAAAATTATGGTTTCCGCTCAACAACTTGTTTATTTTTGATCCAGTCTTCATCAAACTTACAGATAATCAGCACACACTTACAGATAATCAGAACATCCATAAAATCTCGGACGAGTTCGAATTTGGGCTAGATCGGATTTTTTTACTTCAGATTTACTTGCCCTTGAACGCAAAAATTATGGTTTCCGCTCAATAACTTGATTATTTTTTAACCAGTCTTCATCAAACTTACAGATAATCAGCACATCCATGAAATCTCGGATATGTTCGAATTTGGGCCAGATCGGATTTTTTTTACTTCAGAGTTACTTGCCCTTGAACGCAAAAAATTATGTTTTCCGCTCAACAACTTGTGTATTTTTGGTCCAGTCTTTATGAAACTTAAAGATAAGCACATCCATAAAATCTCGGATGAGTTCGAATTTGGGCGATATCGGATTTTTAGCTCACCTGGGCCGAAGCTAGCCCCTTCAGTTTTGAACGGACTTTATGAAACTTAAATATAAGGTGGCTGGGGATAAAACCTCAGATGAGTTCGAAAACCGGCCAAGTCGACCCATTTATCATAGAGTTACGTCCCTTTGATTGCTGAAAATGCCGTTTTTTGACCTTGTCATCACCGTAGCCTCTTTAGTTTTGATCGGATCTTTATGAAACTTATATGTAATGTGGCTGGGGATAAAATCTCGGATGATTTCGAAAACCGGCCAAGTCGGCCCATTTATCATAGAGTTACGTCCCTTTGATTGCTGAAACTGCCGATTTTTGACCTTGTCATCACCGTAGCCCCTTCAGTTTTGATCGGATCTTTCTGAAACTTATAAGTAAGGTGGCTTGGGATAAAATCTCGGATGAGTTCATAAACCGACCAAGTTGGCCCATTTATAGTAGAGTAACATCCCTTTGATTGCTGAAAATGCTGATTTTTGACCTTGTCATCACTGTAGCCCTTTCAGTTTTGATCAAATCTTTCTGAAACTTATATGTAACGTGGCTGGGGATAAAACCTCGGATGAGTTTGAAAACCGGCCAAGTCGCCCTAAATACTATATAGTTATGTCCCTTTGATGGCTGAAAATGTCGATTTTTGACCTTTTCATCACCGTAGCCCCTTCAGTTTTGATCGGATCTTTCTGAAATTTATATGTAAGGTGACTGGGGAAAAAAAACCTAGGATGAGTTTGAATACCAGCAAAGTTGGCCCATTTAATATAGATTTACGTCCCTTTGATTGCTGAAAATGCCGATTTTTGACCTTGTCGTCACCATAGCCCCTTCAGTTTTGATCGGATCTTTCTGAAATTTATATGTAAGGTGACCGATGCCGATTTTTAGCTCACCTGAGCCTTTAGGCTCATAGGTGAGCTTATAGTATAGCCATGGTCCGTCGTCCGTCCGACCACCATTTTCAAAGATCTTCTTCTCCTATACTGCAGGGCCAATCAAAGCCAAATTTCATATGGAGCCTCAGTGGGATGGGGGAACGAAAGTTTGTTCGCGGGGTCTGGATCACATGACCAAGATGGCCGCCATGCCCATATATGGTAAAAAGCCTTCAAAAATCTTCTTCTCCAGAACCATAAGGCCAGTGGCCTTGAAACTTGGCATGTAGCATATGGTACTCGGGCCCATCATGGTTTGTACAAATGGTGACCCCGGGTTGACCTTGACCTATTTTACAGCAATGTCAAATTTGCCGAAGTAGGCTTTTGCATGGGGCAAAGTGAAAATAATGGATTTATAGGAAAACCATTGAAGACAGTGTCACCAAAATTTGTAGATCAGGTAAAGTAACTGAATACATGAAGATCTATGGGTCAGAAAGGTCAAGGTCATTCATTGGCCTTAGACCAAGGTCATTCAGGATCCATATTTCAAACATTTTTTTCTCCAAAACTGCTGAGCCAATTTAAGTGAAATTTAATATGGAGCCTTTGTGAGTTGAACAAATGAAAAAATGCCAATACGGTCTAGATCACATGACCAAGATGGCCGTCACGCCTATATATATGGTAAAAAGCCTTAAAAATTCTTCTTCCCCAGAACCGTAAGGCCAATGGCCTTGAAACTTGGCGTGTAGCATATGGTACTCAGGCCCATCATGGTTTGTACAAATGGTGACCCCGAGTTGACCTTGACCTATTTTACAGCAATGTCAAATTTGCCGACTTAGGCTTTTGCATGGGAAAAAGTGAAAATAATGGATTTTTAGGAAACCGTTGAAGACAGTGTCACCAAAATTAGTAGATAAGGTAAAGTAGCTGAATACATGAAGATCTATGTGTAAGAAAGGTCAAGGTCATTAATTGACCTTAGACCAAGGTCACGCAGGTTCCATATTTCAAACATTTTTTCTCAGAAACTACTGAGCCAAGTGAAGTGAAATTCAATATGGAGCCTTTGGGAGTTCTTAGTCAATTTGTGCATTTTTGGTATATCAAAACTGAAGGCCCTACGGTGAATACAAGCATTTCCCATTGTATGTCTGTTGGACCTTGTGGTTGCCATGTCAACCAAAGTTTTCAATAAATTTCGATAAAAAGCTATTTTTTCATAATTTCCCCACCATAAGCATGCTACAGATTAGAAATGATTGAAATCAGCCTACATCATAGTGTAGTTTATAGTTTCTTATCCTTTTGGGCTCATTGATTCCATTGTGAATTTTTTGAAAATATTTGAGGGTCACTGATGAGGCCTAAATGGCCTAAACTAGCTAGTCTGGCCCAGAAAACATGTACACTCCATATTTTCCAGTTCTGTGGTGTATTCCTTGCTTCCAAAGGATAACCCTTTCTAGAACATATTCAGGCTGCAGAAATATAAATGGTCAAACGTGCTGTCAGACATGAAGGGGCGTACCTCGCCATTTTTCAAACATATCTCCGCTTTTATTCTGAGCTTACTTATATGATAGGTAAAACTAAACAACCTATGGTGATTGACAAGGTCCAATATAGGCATTTTCAGGTTGGATCTTAAACTAATTCACTTGGTCAAATTCCCCCACCTCCCCCCCCCCCCCCGCCCATCGGGGCTTGGAGAAATAGATTGGGCTGCACGATGCTTCAACGCAGAGCGGATACCGACCGCATATGAGTACGGGTAGTCCGCTTAGAACGTCTAAGCCTGTCCAGGAAAATTGCTGCGAGTCGGCCCGTCCATGCTTATTAACCCTATTGATTTAATAGGGCGGCATGGATTGAGATGTCATTTTATCCCAATGTTGGGTAAAAATCCCACAGAATTGGAAGCAGTGTCTCCAAAATGACCTAAATAGTGTTGCCGGGGACGTTAAACCTCAAAGCAAACAAACAAACTTGGTCAAATCATACTTGAGACTGCATTTTTAGTTCAAGCTTCATGAAACTTGCCAATAATGTTTGCCTTTATAAAAGTTTGAATATGTTTGAATAAGGGTCATGCGGGATCAAAAACAAGGTGATGAATAGACTTGTCAACACCATTGCCCCGTTAGTTTTGATTGGAGCTTTCTGAAACTTATATGTAAGATGGCTGGGGATAAAACCTCGGGTGAGTTCAGATGAGTTCGAAACCCGGCCAAGTCGGCCCATTTATCATAGCGTAACGTCCCTTTGATTGCTGAAAATGCCGATTTTTGACCTTGTCATCACCGTACCCCTTTCAGTTTTGATGGGATCTTTCTGAAACTTGTATGTAAGGTGGCTGGGGATAAAAACTCGGATGAGTTTTAAAACGGCCAAGTCGGTCCATTTATCATAGATATACCCTTTTGATTGCTGAAAATGCCGATTTTTACCTTGTCATCACCGTACCCCTTTCAGCTTTGATGGGATCTTTTTGAAACTTATATGTAAGGTGGCTGGGAATAAAAACTCGGATGAGTTTGAAAACGGCCAAGTCGGCCCATTTATCATAGTTAGTTTCTTTGATTGCTGAAAATGCCGATTTTTGACATTGGCATCACCGTAGACCCGTCTGTTTTGATCGGATCTTTCTGAAACTTATATGTATTGTGGCTGGGGATAAAATCTCAGATCAGTTCGAAAACCGGCCAAAGCGGCTTATCTGTCATAGAGCCACGTCCCTTTGATTGCTGAAAATGCCGATTTTCACCTGGTAAGCACCGTAGCCACTACAGTTTTGATCGGATCTTTCTGAAACTTATATGTTAGGTGGCTGGGGATATAAACTCGGATGAGTTTGAAAACCGGCCAAGTCGGCCCATTTATCACAGAGTTACGTCCCTTTGATTGCTGAAAATGCCGATTTTAGACCTTGTCATCACCGTAGAACCTTCAGTTTTGGTAGGATCTTTCTGAAACTTATTTGTTAGATGGCTGGGGATAAAAACTCACATGAGTTCGAAAACCGGCCAAGTCGGCCCCTTGATCATAAAGTTACATCCCTTTGATTGCTGAAAATGCTTATTTTTGACCTTGCCATCACCGTAGCCCCTTCAGTTTTGATCAGATCATTCTGAAATTTATATGTAAGGTGGCTTGGGATAAAATCTCATGTGTTTGAACACCGGCCAAGTCGGCCCATTTATCACAGAGTTACGTCCCTTTGTTTGCTGAAAATGCTTATGTATGACCTTGTCATCATCGTAGCGCCTTCAGTTTTGATCGGATCTTTCTGAAACTTATATGTTAGGCGGCTGGGGATAAAAACTCAGATGAGTTGGAAACCGTACAAGTTGGCCCATTTATCATAGAGTTAGTCTCTTTGATTGCCGAAAATGCCGATTTTTGACCTTGTCATCACCGTAGCCCTTCAGTTTTGATCTGTATTGTCAAAGGGAACCACTGACCCATAACCAACCCTGCCTTTGTCACCATGTGACATTATTAGTAAGACTGAGTCGCTTCATCTCCTTGTGTTGCACTAGGCTCTGACTTCTGACTCAATGTCCACAATGTGTCCAGATATTTACATACAAATCAGCTCTGTATTGTCAAAGGGAACTACTAACTCCTATGCCAATTCTTGACCCCCGCCCCCTTCCCCCCTTACCTCCACCCCCACCTTGTCACAACGAGGCAGGGTAAGTTAGACTGAGCAAATTTATCTCCATGCACTAGGACCTAACCCCCAATTTCCAGAAGGTGCCCAGACAGTAACATACAAGTCAGCTCTGTAGAAGGGAACATTGGAAAGACTTCATCCTCAGAAAGAAAACATTTCGGAAGGAATGTTCCATGACAAAATTGATCAAAATAGTTTTGCTCCACTGAACATAATAGCCGCCAAAACGAAACAATAAACAGGCTTTGAAATGACTTCTGCTACTAAATAGGTAGACTGATTTTGAAATAGTGTCGCAGAAATGTTCCTTGGGTCACTCTCAACCAAAATGGCTAAAACCATTCACTCCACCTCATATTACCTACCACTTTTTCAGTACAATAAGGATCAGGTGAGCGATCCAGGGCCCTTATCGCCCTCTTGTAAAAAAAAAACCTAGAAAAAAAAAACATTGTGTTCGACTTTCAGGATCCGGGGCTCAAAGTCAAGGTCAGTGTAGCTATTTTTAGAAAAAACTTTGTCATCACTCTAGTGCCTTCATTTATTTTGGATGTTTATACAACTTCACACAAATGTTGTTTAACTATGATGATATCTCGAGCGACTTTGTCTTTCAGGGTCCGGGGCTCAAGGTCATGGTCACTGTGGCTATTTTTTTTAGCTCACCGTCACGTAGTGACGAGGTGAGCCTTTGGGATCACTTTTCGTCCGTCGTGCGTCCGTCCGTACGTCCGTGCGTCCGTAAACAATTCTTTAAACGACATCTCCTTAACCACTGATCGGATTTTGACCAAACTTCACAGGAATGATCCTTAGGTGGTCCCCTTTCAAAGTTGTTCAAATGGTTTCGGTCTGTTGCACATCTAGGTCATAGGAGCCAAAAATAGATTTTTTTTCACCAAAAACTTAAAAAAATCTTCTTCTCTGAAACCACAAGGCCCAGGTCTTTGATATTTGGTATGAATCTTCATCTGGTGGACCCCTACCAAGATTGTTCAAATTATAGTGCTGGGGCCAAAAATGCCCCCGCTCCGGGGCCCTTTGGTTTTACATGGGCTTATATAGGGAAACTCTTTAAAAATCTTCTTCTCTGAAACCGTAAGGCCAAGGTCTTTGATATTTGGTATGAAGCTTCATCTAGTGGACCCCTACCAAGATTGTTCAAATTATAGTGCTGCGGCCAAAAATGCCCCCGGTCCGGGGCCCTTTGGTTTTACATGGGCTTATATAGGGAAGAGCTTTAAAAATCTTCTTCTCTGAAACCACAAGGCCCAGGTCTTTGATATTTGGTATGAATCTTCATCTGGTGGACCCCTACCAAGATTGTTCAAATTATAGTGCTGGGGCCAAAAATGCCCCCGCTCCGGGGCCCTTTGGTTTTACATGGGCTTATATAGGGAAACTCTTTAAAAATCTTCTTCTCTGAAACCGTAAGGCCAAGGTCTTTGATATTTGGTATGAAGCTTCATCTAGTGGACCCCTACCAAGATTGTTCAAATTATAGTGCTGCGGCCAAAAATGCCCCCGGTCCGGGGCCCTTTGGTTTTACATGGGCTTATATAGGGAAGAGCTTTAAAAATCTTCTTCTCTGAAACCACAAGGCCCAGGTCTTTGATATTTGGTATGAATCTTCATCTGGTGGACCCCTACCAAGATTGTTCAAATTATAGTGCTGGGGCCAAAAATGCCCCCGCTCCGGGGCCCTTTGGTTTTACATGGGCTTATATAGGGAAACTCTTTAAAAATCTTCTTCTCTGAAACCGTAAGGCCCAGGTCTTTGATATTTGGTATGAAGCTTCATCTAGTGGACCCCTACCAAGATTGTTCAAATTATAGTGCTGCGGCCAAAAATGCCCCCGGTCCGGGGCCCTTTGGTTTTACATGGGCTTATATAGGGAAGAGCTTTAAAAATCTTCTTCTCTGAAACCACAAGGCCCAGGTCTTTGATATTTGGTATGACGCTTTATCTAGTGGACCCCTACCAAGATTATTCAAATTATAGTGCTGGGGCCAAAAATGCCCCCGGTCCGGGGCCATTTGGTTTTACATGGGCTTATATAGGGAAGAGCTTTAAAAATCTTCTTCTCTGAAACCGTAAGGCCCAGGTCTTTGATATTTGGTATGAAGCTTCATCTAGGGGACCCCTACCAAGATTTTTCAAATTATAGTGCTGGGGCCAAAAATGCCCCCGCCCCGGGGCCCTTTGGTTTTACATGGGCTTATATAGGGAAAATCTTTAAAAATCTTCTTCTCTGAAACCGCAAGGCCTAGGTCTTTGATAATTGGTATGAAGCTTCATCAAGTGGACCCCTACCAAGATTGTTCAAATTATAATGCTGGGGTCAAATATGCCCCTGCTCCGGGGCCCCTTGGTTTTACATGGGCTTATATAGGGAAAATCTTTAAAAAAATTTCTTCTCTGAAACCGTAAGGCCCATGTCTTTGATATTTGGTATGAAGCTTCACCCCACAAGCCCCCCCCCCCCCCGCTTCGGGGCCCTTTGGTTTTATATGGGCTTATATAGGGAAAATCTTAAAAAAAATCTTCTTCTCTGAAACCGCAAGGCCTAGGTCTTTGATATTTGGTATGAAGCTTCATCTTGTGGACCCCTACCAAGATTGTTCAAATTAAAGTCCTTGGGCCAAAAACGCCCCTGCTCCGGGGCCCTTTGGTTTAACATGGGCTTATATATGGAAAATCTTTAAAAATCTTCTTCTCTGAAACAGCAAGGCCAGGTCTTTGATATTTGGTATGAGGCTTCATCTTGTGGACCCAAACAAGGGCATCAAAAGTAAACGACTCACAATATCGTAGATACCAGTCCTATAGTGATGCCCTGAAGAACTCGTTTTTTCCTAGAACTATTCCCCAATGAAATAGCCTCTCCTCCTCTGCGGTGAATGCCATGTCCGCAGAAGAGTTCAAGGCCCGCACAGTGTAAGATTCGGTCTCAGAGGTATGCGTTTTAGGATACCTCTGTTATGCAGATTGTAAATAGTTTTAAGGACGCATCCAGTGCCTCTCTTTTTTTCAGCTAAATTCTAAATTTAGCCACCCAGTCAACTGAGGTAATGGCCAGATATGACCGACTCAGTATAAGAAGATAGATAGAGATAGTGGACCCCAACCAAGATTGTTCAAATAATAGTGTTGGGGCCAAAAATGCCCCCCGCCCTGAGGCCCTTTGGTTTTTCATAGGCTTATATAGGGGAAATCTTTAAAAAAATTCTTCTCTGAAACCGTAAGGGCCATGTTTTTGATATTTGGTATGAAGCTTCATCTAGTGGACCCCTACCAAGATTGTTCAAATTATTGTGCTGGGGCCAAAAATGCCCTCGCCTCGGGGCCTTTTGGTTTTACATGGGCATGTATAGGGAAAATCTTTAAAAATCTTCTTCTCTGAAACCGCTAGGCCCAGGTCTTTGATATTTGGTATGAAGCTTCACCTAGTGGACCCCTACCAAGATTGTTCAAATTATAGTGCTGGGGCCTGAAATGCCCTCGCTCTTAGGCCCTTTGGTTTTACATGGCTTATATAGGGAAAATCTTTAAAAATCTTCTCCTCTGAAACCACAAGTACCAGGTCTTTGATATTTGGTATGAAGCTTCACCTAGAAGACCCCTATCAAGATTGTTCAAATTATAGCCATGGGGCCAAAAATGCTCCCGCTCCATGGCCCTTTGGTTTTACATTGACTTATATAGGGAAAATCTTGAAAAATCTTTTTCTCTGAATTCAAAAGGCCTTGGTCTTTGATATTTGGTATGAGGCTTCATCTAGTGGACCTCTACCAAAATTGTTCAGATTATAGCCATGGGGCCAAAAATGCCCCTGCCCCGAGACCCTTTGGTTTTGCATAGATTTATAAAGGGAAATCTTTAAAAATCTTCTTCGCTGAAACCACAAGGCCCATGTCTCTGATATTTGGTATGGAGCTTTATCCAGTGGACCTCTACCAAGATTGTTCAAATTATAGTCCCTGCCCTGGGGCCCTTTGGTTTTACATAGACTTATATATAGAGATTATCTTTGAAAATCTTCATCTCTGAAACAGCAAAGCCTAGGTCTTTGATATTTGGTGTGAAGCTTCATCTAGTGGACCTCTATCAAGATTGTTTAAATTATAGCCCTGAGGCCAAAAATGCCCCCGCCCCGGGGCCATTTGGTTTTACATAGGTTAATGTAGGGAATATATTTAAAAAATCTTCTCTGAAACCCGAAAGTCCGGGTCTTTGATATTTGGTGTGTAGCTTCATCTAGTGGACCTTTGCCAAGATTGTTCAAATTATAGGCTTTGTTGATATTTGGTATGCAGCTTCACTTTTTTAGACCTCCCTCAACATTATGCACATTGTAGTTCTGGGGTCAATAATGGCCCTCCCCGAGGCCCACTTGTTACTCTATCATATGGGTCAGGTGAGCGATCCAGGGCCATCATGGCCCTCTTGTGTTTTATATTAGGATCACTTTTTGTCTGTCATCTGTGCGTAAACAATTTCTTCAAACGACATCTCCTCCTAAACCACTGATCGGATTTTTACCAAACTTCACAGGAATGATCCTTTGGTGGTCCCATTTCAAAGTTGTTCAAATGGTTCCGGTCCATTTCACATATAGGTCACAGGATCCAAAAATAGATTTTTTTCACCAAAAACTTAAAAAATCTTCTTCTCTGAAAACGCAGGGCCCAGGTCTTTGATATTTGGTATGAAGCTTCATCTAGTGGACCCCTACCAAGATTGTTCAAATTATATGGCTGGGGCCAAAAATGCCCCCGTCCCGGGGCCCTTTGGTTTTACATGGGCTTATATAGGGAAAATCTGTAAAAATCTTCTCTGTAACCGCAAGGCCCATGTCTTTGATATTTGGTAAGATGCTTCATCTAGTGGACCCCTACCAAGATTGTTCAAATTATAGTGCTGGGGTTCAAAAATGCCCCCACCTCGGGGGCCCTTTGGTTTTACATGGGCTTATATAGGGAAAATCTTTAAAAATCTTCTCTGAAACCACAAGGCCCAGGTCTTTGCTATTTGGTATGAAACTTCATCTTGTGGACCTCTGGACCCCTGCCAAGATGGTTCTAATTATAGTGCTGGGGCCAAAAATGCCCCCACCCCGGGGCCCTTTGGTTTTAACATTGGCTCATGTAGGGAAAATCTTTAAAAATCTTCTTCTCTGAAACTGCAAGGCCCAGGTCTTTCATATTTGGTATGAAGCTTCATCTTGTGGACCTCTGGCAAGATTGTTCAAATTATAGCCCTCGGGCCAAAAATGCCCCCGCTCCGGGGCCCTTTGGTTTTACATAGACTTATATTGGGAAAATCTTGAAAAATCTTTTTCTCTGAAACCGCAAGGCCCAGGTCTTTGATAGCTTCATCTAGTGGACCTTTGCCAAGATTGTTCAAATTATAGCCTTTGTTGATATTTGGTATGAAGCTTCACCTTTTTAGACCTCCCTCAACATTATGCAAATTATAACCCTGGGGTCAATAATGGCCCTCCCCGGGGCTCACTTGTTACTCTATGGATCAGGTGAGCGATCCAGGGCCATTATGGCCCTCTTGTTTTTAGAAAATCCTGTCATCTCGCTAGCGCTTACATGCATTGCTGGATTTTAATATAACTTCACGCAAAAGTTTGGAATAATGATAACTAGTTCAGCTTTTAGGGTCCGAGGGTCAAGGTTAAGGTCACTGTTTCTATTTTTAGAAACACTTTGTCATTTCTCTAGTGCTTACATGTATTGATGAAATTTAATATAACTTCATACAATTGTTGCGTATGATGATATTTCAAGCGAGATCAACTTTAAGGATCCGAGGCTCAAGTTCAAGGTCAATGTGGCTATTTTTTGAAAATGTTTTGCCGTCGCTTTAGCGCTTACATGTATTGATAAGGATCAGGTGAGCGATCCAGGGCCATTATCGCCCTCTTGTTTAAAACACACACACACACACACACACACACACACACACACACACACACACACACACACACACACACACACACACACACACACACACACACACAAACACACACACAGTAAGTTCGGTTTTCAGGGTCCGGGGCACAAGGTCAATGTCAGTGTAGCTATTTTTAGAAAAACTTTGCCATCGCTCTAGTGCCTTCATGTATTGATGTTTTTAATGTAACTTCATACAAATATTGGGTATGATAATATCTCGAACGAGTTCAGTTTTCTGGGTCCGAGGCTGAAGGTCACGAGCACTGGCTATTTTTAGAAAATCTTTGTCATCGCTCTAGCCCTTGCATTTACTGATGGGTTTTAATAAAACTTTACCCACGTGTTGGTAATGTTGATATCTCAAACGAGTTGGAATTTCAGGGTCCATGGCTGAATGTCAAGGTCACTGTGACTACTTTTAGAAAAACTTTTTCATCGTTCTAGCGCCTACATTTATTGATGGTTTTTAATATAACTTAACACAACTGTTGCATATGATAAAATCTCAAGCGTGTTTGATTTCAGGATCCTAGTATCCAGGTCAAGGACTCGCCCCGCGCCCATCGGGGTTTGAAGAAATAGATTGGGCTGCACGATGCTTCCACGCAGGGCTGAAACCGACCGTGCACTTGAGTACTGGTAAACCACGTAGAGGCTCAAAGCCTTCCCGGGTAAAAATTGTTCGAGTTGGACCGTCCATGCATATCAACCCTTTTGGTTTCATTGGGCGGCAGGGCTTGAGATGTCATTTCATCTCAATGTCGGATAAAAGTCCCAGAAAATTAAAAGCAACGTCTCCAAAATGACCTAAATAGTGTTGATGGGGACGTTAAACCCCTAATCAATCAATCAATCAAGATCAAGGTCACTGTGGCTTTTATAAGAAAACTTTGTCTTCGCATTTATTTATGTATTTTAAGTCACACAAATATTGCTTTTGATAATATCTCAAGCAAGTTCGACCTTCAGCATCCTAGGCTGAGGGTCACTGTGGCTTTTGCATTAAAGACTGTTCTTTTTGGTTCTCTTTCATTTGCTGCAGTCTGTTTAGCTCTTTTACATAAGAAAATGGCTTTTTTGGCGAAACCTGCAAAATTGAATTTTGTTTTTCAAATTTGAGACATTTGAGACATTTGAAATTTCTTCTTCAGTGGTTCTTAATGGTACCGTCTAGTAGTTCTGTTTTATTTGCTACAGTCTGTAGGGCTGTTTTACAGAAGGAAAAACAGTTTTGATAATTTGCCCACATCCAACTTAGCACCCCCCCCGGAGGCGAGCTATGTTGTCTTCTGACAACTCTTACGACCTGAAAGCCGTAACAAAGGAAAGATGCATAGCCTGAAAAAATCCCCGCCTATGGTGGGATTCGAACCCGGGCCGCTGGGGTGACAGTCCACTGCTCTTACCCTGAGCCAAAGAGTCGACGCAATTGTCAGAGAGTGGTTATAAACCTAGAAGCTATACATATGATCTACCAAGGTAGATAATGGAAGGGATGTAACACACCCCCTCTTCAAGGAAGTCATCACTTATGATGATTTGAAGGATGCACAAACCAATTCTGGCATATAAAGTCCAATCCCGGACGAGCCCCCATCTTACGACCTGAAAGCCGTAACAAAGGAAAGATGCATAGCCTGAAAAAATCCCCGCCTATGGTGGGATTCGAACCCGGGCCACTCGGGTGACAGTCCACTGCTCTTACCCCTGAGCCAAAGAGTCGACTCCCTGACGCAATTGTCAGAGAGTGGTTATAAACCTAGAAGCTATGCATATGATCTACCAAGGTAGATAATGGAAGGGATGTAACACAACTCTTGT
Organism: Lucinisca nassula; assembly: GCA_963580285.1. Taxonomy (NCBI): domain Eukaryota; kingdom Metazoa; phylum Mollusca; class Bivalvia; order Lucinida; family Lucinidae; genus Lucinisca; species Lucinisca nassula. The sequence goes on from OY757010.1 coordinate 108,102,345, forward strand.
TCTTATTTCTGCTCAAAAGCATTTACTCCTTAGAACCGACTATCTTTATCTATGCTTTGTCCAAAACAATAGAAATATCAGATTTTTTTCCTGCATCAACAATTTGTTTAAAAAGACAACTCCTAAACCCTTGGGCTAATTTCATTTAAACTTCACAGGGATTTTGCCTAGGTTGGTCTCTTCCAAAATAGCTAAAATCTTTCCGCTCTGATAAGAAGGATTGCCACCAGAGTTAAAAATAGAAAAATCTTTAAACGACTACACCTCCCATAGCCCTTGACCAATTTCATTCAAACTTCATAGGAATGTTGCTTAGGTGACTCTCTACCAAAATAGATAAAATCGTTCCGCTCCGATGACCAAGATGCCCACAAGAGATAAAAATAGAAAAATCTTTGAACGACTACTCCTCCCGTACCCATTCACAGGAATGTTGCTTCGGTGACCCGCTACCAAAATGGTTATTATCGTATTGCTGCGACGAACATGACGGCCGCCAGAGCTAAAAATAGAAAACCGTCAACAATTTGCTTAAAATGCTAACCTCTCCTAAACTCTTGGGTCAGTTTCAGTTAAACTTCATATAAATGTTGCCTATCTGGCTGTTTACCAAAATAGCTAAAATCATTCAGCCCAGATGAACAAGATGGCCGTCATAGCTAAAAATAGAAACATCTTTAAATGACAACTCCTCCCATACCCCCATTGGCCAATTTCATAACAAAGGAATGTTGCTTAGGTGACCCTGTACCAAAAGAGCTAAAACCGTTCCACTCCGATGAACAAGATGGCTGCCAGAGCTATTAAAAGAAAAATCTTTAAACCACTAGTCCTACTAAATCCCATCAGCCATTTCGTTTAAAACTTCATAGGAATGTTGCTTAGGTGACCCTCTAACAAACTGGATAACACTACTTCGCTCCTAGGAGAAAAATGGCCACCAGAGCTAAAAATAGCAAACCGTCAACAATTTGCTTCAAATGCTAACTCCTAAACCCTTGGGCAAAGTAAGCTTAAATTGCACAGAAATATATAGCCTAGGTGACTGCCTACAAAAATATACCCATGCTTCATTTAACTCAAATAAAACACAGATATTGAGATAGCATTGTATATGACCTTTAAATGGAACAATTTCATTCAAACTACATATGAACGTTGCTTTGGTGACCCTGTACCAAAATAGCTAAAACAGTTCTGCTCCTATGAGAAGAATGGCCGACAAAGCTAGAAATAGAAAAAATGTCAGGAATTTGCATTAAATGCAAACTCCACCTTGGGCCATTGTGATTCCAACTTCACAGGAATGTTGCCAAGGTCCCAGCCTTCCAAAATGGCTAAATTTGATTGAATTTCAAATATAAGACTTTGCGAAGCTATGTTACATGTTGAAATCAGGTGAGCGATCCAGGACCATCGTGTCATAGATAGGTGATAGATATTGGGCTTAAGTTTTTATCTACAGTATCAGCACCCATGACCGTGACCTTGGTGTCAAGGTCACAGACTTAGAATTTTCATGTTTGTTTGATTTGAGGTGTAACGTTTTTATTTGAGGTTTAACGCCCCCGTCAACACTGTAAAGGTCATTTTGAAGACGTTGTGTCCAATTTTGTGGGACTTTTACCCGACATCGAGATGAAATGACATCTCAAGCCCTGTCTCCCAATGAAACCAAGAGGGTTTATAAACATGGACGGTCCGACTCGCAGTGCTTTGCCTGGGCAGGCATAGACCCTCTAAGCGGATTACCACTTGTGGAGCCGGCCTCAGTGGCTCAGTCGGATGCGCGGCTGACTGGTGATCAGAAGGACGTGGGTTCGACTCCCGCCTGGGTCGGCAATATTCTTTCGTGGAGATTGATCATGAAATCTTTTCTACGGTCATTCTCTCCCTTCCGCTGATTCAAGAAGGGCAGTTGTCAGTTTCTGGCGAAAGAATGTGCACTGTACTGGTTAACCACTTACGTATAAGCCTGCCCAGGAAAGTGTTGATAGGTAAACTGACTGGCTCAAAAATGACCTAAATAGTGTTGACTGGGCCGTAAAACTCCAATACAAACAAACAAACAAACAAAAACCAGTACTTGTGTGCGGTCGGTTTCAGCTCAGCGTGGAAGCATCATGCAGTCCATGTATTCAAGCCCCGGTGTGCGGGGGCGAGAATTTTCATGTTAATGTTAGTTTTTGTACGCTCGTTTCTTTACCTTTTGATGGATTTAGTTTATACTTGGTATGGCAATAGATACTCCTGGTCTCAAATTTTTAGCAACAGCATCGGCTCGCTCTCATGACCATAATGTTGGGGTCAAAGTCACAGTCTTTGAATTTTTATGTAAAAATGTGTTTTAGTTTTTAGGAGCTCATTACTTCTTTACCTTTTGATAGATTTAGTTCATACTTGGTATGACGATAGGAACTAGTAAAAAGTTTTTTTATCAGCATCATCATCATACATGACCTTGACTTTGGGGTCATGGTCACAGACTTAGAACTTTCATGTTTTTGCACTGAAGATCTTAGATCATTACTTTCCTTGCCTTCAGATGATTTTACATGAGACTTGGTTTGGTTTTTATCGGCAGCGTCAGCTGCTATAACCATGACCTTGGGGTCAAGGTCACAGACTTAGAATTTGTATGTTAAAAATTTTGTGTAAATGTTTTAGAAGCTCATTACTTCTTTACCTTCGTATGGATTTAGTTTATACTTGGTGTGGTAATAGATACTGGACTCAAATGTTTAGCAGCAGCATCAGCTCTCATGACCACAACCTTGGGGTCAAGGTCACAGACTTTGAATTCTTATGTTAAAGATTTTGTGTTAAATTTTTAGTAGCTCATTACTTGTTAACCTTGCATGGGGTCAAGGTCACTGACTTAGAATGTTTATGTTAAAGATTTTATGTTAATGTTATAGGGGCTCATTACTTCTTTACCTTTGGATGGGTTTAGTCGATACTTGGTATGGTAATGGATACTGGTCTCAGAGTTTTAGCACCAGTATCATCTCTCCTGACCATAACCTTGGGGTCATCGGCACAGGCGTAGAACTTTTATGTTAGTTTTTGCACTAAAGCTTTTAGATAATTATCTCACCTGAGCACGAAATGCTCAAGGTGAGTTATTGGGATCACCCTGTGTCCGGCGTCCGTCGTGCGTCGTCAACAATTCACTTAAATGACATCTCCTCCTAAACCGGTAAACGGATTTCAAAATACATTCACAGAAATGTTCCTTCGGTGACCCTCTACCAAAATTACTAAAATGGTTCCCCTCCGCTGAACAAAATGGCCAACAGAGCTAAGCATTTGTTTGTTTTTGTTTGTTTTGGAGTTTTACGGCCCAGTCAACACTATTTAGGTCATTTTTGAGCCGGTCAGTTTACCTATCAACACTTTCCTGGGCAGGCCTATACGTAAGCGGTTAACCAGTACAGTGCACATTCTTTCGCCAGAAACTGACAACTGCCCTTCTTGAATCAGCGGAAGGGAGAGAATGACCGTAGAAAAGATTTCATGATCAATCTCCACGAAAGAATGTTGCCGACCCCGGCGGGAGTCGAACCCGCGTCCTCCTGATCACCAGTCAGACGCGCATCCGACTGAGCCACTGAGGCCGGCAGAGCTAAGCATATAAAAAACTTTTTAAACGACATCTCCTCCTAGCCCTTTGGCCCGATTTCAAAATAATTTCGCAGAAATGTTCCTTGGATGACCCTCTACCAAAATTGCTAAAATGGTTCCGCTCCGCTGAACAAAATGGCCACCATAGCTAAAAATAGAGAAAAAAACTTTAAATGACATCTCATCTCCAAGCCCTTTGGTCTAAATTTGAAATATTTCACAGAAATGTAGCTTAGTTGACCCTCTACTAAAATTGCTAAAATGGTTCCAATCGGCTGAACAAACTGGCCGACAGAGCTAAAAATAGAAAAACCTTTAAACGACATCTTTTCCAAGCCCTTTGGCATGATTTCAAAATAATTTCACAGAAATGTTCCTGAGGTGACCCTCTACCAAAATTGATAAAACAGTTCTGCTCCGCTCAACAAAATGGCAGCCAGAGCTAAAAATAAAAAAAAACTGTAGTGCATCATGCGTCGTCAACAATTCACTGAAAAGACATCTCCTCCTAAGCCGGGTTACCTGATTTCAAAATATTTTCACAGAAATGTTCCTTGGGTGACCGTCAACCAAAATTGTTAAAACGGTTCGGCTCCGCTGAACAAAATGGCCGCCAGAGCCAAAGATAGAAAAAACCTTTAAACGACATCTCCTCCTAGCCCTGTGGCCCGATTTCAAAATAAATTTCTTATAAATGTTCTAGAGGTGACCCTCTACCAAAATTGCTAAAATTGTTCCGCTCCGCTGAACAAAATGGCCGCGAGAGCTTAAAATAGAAAAACCTTTAAGCATCTCCTCCTATCCCTTTGGCCTGATTTCAAAATAATTTCACAGAAATGTTCCTAAGGTGACCCTCTACCAAAATTGTTCAAATGGTTCGGCTCCTCTAAAAGAATGGCCACCAGAGCTAAAAAATAAAATGAAAAAAAACTTTAAACAACATCTCCTCAAAGTCCTGTGGCCCGATTTCAAAATAATTTCACAGAAATGTTCCCAAGTTGACCCTCTACTTAAGTTGCTAAAACGGTTCCGTTCCGCTGAACAAAATGGCCACCAGAGCTAAAAAAAAAAAAAAAAAAAAACAACATGTAAACGACATCTCCGCCTAGCCCTTTGTCCCGATTTCAAAATAATTTCACAGAAATGTTCTTTGGGTGACCCTTTAACACAATTGCTGAAATGGTTCCGCTCTGCTGAACAAAATGGCGGCCAAAGCTAAAAATAGAAAAAAACAACCTTTAAACGACATCTCTTCCTAGCCCTTTGGTCCGATTTCAAAATAATTTCACACAAATGTTCCTTGGGTGATCTGTGCATCTGTGTGTCCGTCCGTAAACTTTTTCTTCAAACGAATCTCCTAAACCACTGATCGGATTTTGATCAAACTTCATAGGAATACTCGTAGGTGGTCTCCTTTCAAAATTGTTCAAATGGTTGCACATCTAGATCACAGGAGCCAAAAATAGATTTTTTAACGGAAAATTAAAAAAAATATTCTTCTCTGAAACCGCGTGGACCAGGTCTTTGATATTTGCTACGAAGCTTCACCTAGTGGACCTCTACAAAGATTGTTCAAATTATAGCCCTGGGGCCAGCATGATCCATCCAAGCACCGTCTCCAAAATGACCTATTCAGTGTTGATGGGGACTTTAAACCTCAAATCAACCAACTGGGGCCCTTTGGTTTTACATAGACTTATATAGGGAAAATATTTTAATATCTTTTTAGCTCATCGTCACGTAGTGACGAGGTGAGCTTTTGTGATCACTTTTTGTCCGTCGTCCGTACGTGCGTCCGCCCGTCCATAAACAATTTTTTCAAACGACATCTCCTAAACCACTGATCAGATTTTGACCAAACTTCACAGGAATGATTCTTAGGTGGTCCCTTTTCAAACTTGTTCAAATGGTTCCGGTCCGTTGCACATCTAGGTCGCAGGAGACAAAATTAGATTTTTTCACTGAAAAATTAAAAACGTCTTCTTCTCTGAATCCGCAAGGCCAAGGTCTTTGATATTTGGTATGAAGCTTCATCTAGTGGACCCCTACCGAGATTGTTAAAAATTATGGTGCTTGGGCCAAAAATGCCCCCGCCCCGGGGCCCTTTGGTTTTACACAGGATTATATAGGAATAAATCTTTAAAAAATCTTCTTCTCTGAAACCGCAAGGCCCAGGTCTTTGATATTTGGTATGAAGCTTCATCTAGTGGACTCCTACCAAGATTGTTCAAATTATAGTGTTGGGGCCAAAAATGCCGTCGCCCCGGGGCCCTTTGGTTTTACATTGACTAATATAGGGAAACTCTATAAAAATCTTCTGTGAAACCACAAGGCCCAGATCTTTGATATTTGGTATGAAGCTTCATCTAGTGGATCTCTACCAAGATTATTTAAATTATAGCCTTGGAGCCAAAATGCCCCCGCTCCGGGGCCCTTTGGTTTACATAGACTTATATAGGGAAAATCTTTAAAAAGCTTCTTCTCTGAAACCACAGGACCCAGGTCTTTCATATTTGGTATGAAACTTCATCTAGTGGACCCCTACTGTACAAATTATAGTGCTGGGGCCAAAAATGCCCCCAACCCGGGGCCCTTTGGTTTTACATAGGATTATATAGGGAAAATCTTTAAAAACCTTCTTTTCTGAAACCGCAAGGCCTAGGTCTTTGATATGTCGTATGAAGCTTCATCTATTGAACCCCTACCAAGAATGTTCAAATTATAGTGTTGGGGCCAAAAATGCCCCCGCCCCGGGCCCTTTGGTTTTAAATAGGATTATAGCCCCCGCCCATAGGGCCTTGAAGAAATATATGGGCTGCATGATGCTTCCACGCAGAGCTGAATCCGGCCCGCACACTAGTACTGGTAAACCGCTTAGAGGATCTAAGCCTGTCCAGGAACCGCGGTGCGAGGCGGACCGTCCATGCTAATAAACCCTATTGGTTTCATTGGGCGACAGGGCATTTCATCTCAATGTCGGGTAAAAGTCCCACAAAATTGGAAGCAACGTCTCCAAAATGACCTTTACAGTGTTGACGGGGACGTTAAACATCAAATCAAACAAACAAACAATTTACATAGGATTATATAGGGAAAATCTTTAAAAATCATCTTCTCTGAAACCCAAGGTCCAGGTCTTTGATATTTGGTATGAAGCTTCATCTAGTGGACCTCTACCAAGATTGTTCAAATTATAGCCCTTGGGCCAAAAATGCCCTCGCTCCGGGGCCCTTTGGTTTTACATAGACTTCTATAGGGAAAATCTTTAAAAATCTTCTTCTGTGAAACCACAAGGCCTAGGTCTTTGATATTTGGTGTGAAGTTTCATCTAGTGGACCTCTATCAGGATTGTGCAAATTATAGCCCTGGGGCCAAAAATGACCCCCGACCGAGACCCTTTATTCATAGTTTTACATAGACTTATACAGGGAAATCTTCTTCTCTGCAACTGCAAGGCCCAGGTCTTTGCTATTTGGTATGGAGCTTTATCTAGTGGACCTCTACAACGATTGTTCAAATTATAGCCCTCGGGCAACAAATGCCCGGCCCTTTGCTTTTACAAAGACTTATATAGAGATAATCTTTGAAAATCTTCTTCTCTGAAACAGCAAGGCCCAGGTCTTTGATATTTGGTGTGAAGCTTCATCTAGTGGACCTCTATCAAGGGTGTTTAAATTATAGCCCTGTGGCCAAAAAATGCCCCCGCCCCGGGGCCATTCGTTTGTACATAGGCTCATGTAGGGAATATGTTTATAAAAATCTTCTCTGAAACCGCAAGGCCCAGGTCTTTGATAGTTCGTGTTTAGCTTCATCTAGTGGACCTTGGCCAAGATTGATCAAATTATAGCCTTCGTTGATATTTGGTATGATATTTCAGCTTTGTAGACCTCCCTCAACATTATGCACATTACAGCCCTGTGGCCAAGAATGGCCCTCCCCGGGGCCCACTTGTTACTCTATGGATCAGGTGAGCGATCCAGGGCCATCACGACCCTCTTGTTCTTTGAAATTGCAAGGCCCAGGACTTTGGTATTTGGTGTGAAGCGGCATCTAGTGGACCTCTATCAAAATTGTTCAAATTACAGTCCTGGGGCCAAACATTTCCCCACCCCGGGGCCCCTTGGGTTTTACATAGACTTATATAGGGAAAATCTTTAAAAATCTTCTTCTCTGAAACTGCAAGGCCCAGGTCTTTGATATTTGGTGTAAAGCTTCAACTGGTGGACCTCAATCAAGTTTGTTCAGATTATAGCCCTGGGGTCAAAAACACCCCAACCCCGGGCCTTTTGCTTTTACAAAGGCTTATATAGGGAATATATTTTAAAATCTTCTTGTCTGAAACCAGAAGGCCCAGGTCTTTGGTATTTGATATGAAGCTTCATCTAGTGAACCTCTACCGAGATTGTTCAAATTATAGCCCTGGGGCCAAAAATGCCCCCACAACAGGGACTCTGGTTTTACAAAGGCATTATAGGGAAACCTTTAAAAAACTTCTTGTCTGAAACCAGAAGGCCCAGGTCTTTGATATTTGGTATGAAGCTTTTTAGTGGACCTCTACCATGATTGTTCAAATTATAGCCCTTAGGCCAAAAATTACCAAGCCTGGTACCCACTGGTTTTACATAGACTTGTGGGTTGGGGGCAAAATTCACCCCACCACAGGGCCTACTGGTCTTACATAGACTTATATAGTTAAACTTTTAGAAATCTTCTTGTCCAGGACTTTGATATTTGTTATTAAGCTTCATTTAGTTGACCTCTATCAAAATTGTTCAATTTATGGACCTGAGGCCAAAAATCGCCATGCCCTGGCACCCGCATATAAATCTCTTAGCTCAGGTGAGCGATATAGGACCATAATGGTCCTCTTGTACATAAAGTTTTATTGGGAAAATCTTCATAAATTTTTTTGTCTGAAACCAAAAGGCACAAGCCTTGGACATTTGATATGAAGCTTTGTCTAGTAGACCTCGACCAAGATGGTTTTAAATTATAGCCTAGGGCCAAAAATGGCGCTGCCCTGGGGCTCACTGGATTTACATGGACTTATATCGGGAAAACCTTTAAAACTCTTCTTGTCTGAAATCACAAGGTCTATAGGCTTTGATATTTGGTATGAAGCTTTGTCTAGTAGACCTCTACCAACATTGTTCAAATTATAGCCCTAGGGCCAAAAATGGGCCCACCTAGGGGCCCACTGGTTTTACATAGACTTATATTGCGAAAATCTTGGAAAATCTTCTTGTCTGAAACCAGAAGGACAAGCTCTTTGATATTTGATATGAAGTTTCGTCTTGAGGATTTCTACCAGGATTGTTCAAATTATAGCTCTAGGGCCAACAGACTTATACAGACTTATATAAGCAAAACCTTTAAAATTTTATATCTTCTTGTCTGAAACCAGAAGGCTCTGGTCTTTGATATCTGCTAGGAAACTTAACCTTTAAGACTTCCCTTAAGATTATGCAAATTATATCCCTTGGGTCAATAATGGCCCTCCCCGTTACCCACATGTTTCACTATAGATCAGGTGAGCGATCAATGGCCATCATGCCCCTCTTTTTACTTGGTTGCCTTTAGGTGAATTTTGTATGGTGATAGATATTGCATTCAATTTTATCAGCGACATTAGCACATATAACCATGACCTTTGGGTCGAGGTCACAGATTTAGAATTTTAATGTTAAAAATTTTGCGTAAACGTTTTATTAGCTAATTCCTTCTTTACCACATGATGGATTCAGTTCATACGTGTCTCAAAATTCATCAGCAGCACCTGCTTTTATGACCATGACGTCAAAGTGAAGGTCACAGACTTTCAGCTCACCTGACCACCTGCCTGAATAAGGGTTCTACTACCCTTGTATGTGATGTTTGTCGCCCGTGTGGAATCATTGAATGGTAATGGTTTCAGTATTGCCATGAAAAAATTGCCTGTTTATATGGATATGGGTTAAATTGAATAAAAAAGGAATGCTAATGTTACATACTTGAATCATACGTGATCCCAACTATTGATATAGCACTGGATTTTTTCTTTGTGAAAGAATTTGCCTTTTCGCAACTAAGTCAAAGCGCGACTTCCGGTGAGCTATCCTGACAGGCGACAGGTTTTATTGGATCACCTGTCACGTAGTGACAAGGTGAGCTTTTGTGATCACATTCCGTCCGTCCCTGCGTGCGTTTGTAAACAAATTCTTCAAACGACATCTCCTAAACCACTGATTGGATTTTAACCAAACTTCACGAGATTCGGGGAATGATCTTTAGTCGGTCCTCTTTCAAAGTTGTTCAAATGGTTCTGGTCCATTGAACATTTAGTTAATGGGAGCCACAAAATAGTTTTTTTAACTGAAAACTTAAAAAAAACATTTCCTTTTGTGTAACAGCAAGACCCAGGTCTTTGAAATTTGGTATGAAGCTATACCCTAGGGGGTGAAAATAGCGGAGCCCTCGTTTCACAGAGACTTATATAGAGAAAACCTTTAAAAATCTTCTTGCCTGAAACCAAAAGGCCCAGGTCTTTGAAATTTAGTATGAATATTGATCTAGTGGACCTCTACCAAGATTGTTCAAATTTAAGCCGTTTGGCCAGAAGTGGCCCCGCCCCGGACCCATATGTTTCAGCGTAGACGAAAATAGGGTAAACCTTTAAAAATATTCTTGTCTGAAACCTGAAGGCCCTTGTCTTTGAAATTTGGTATGAAGCTACATCTAGTGGACCTCTAGCAAGATTGTTCAAATTATAGTGCTGGGGCCGAAAACGTCACAGTCCTCATATTTTACATAGACTTATATATGGGGTAACCCTTTAACAATCCTCTTTTCTAAAACCGGAAGGCCCAGGTATTTAATATTTGGTCTGAAGCTTAGTCCAGTGGACCTCTACCAGTGTTGTTCGAATTACAGCCATGGGGCCAAAAATGGCCCCGTTCCGTGGCCCAGATGTTTATGGGGAAAACTTGAAAATAATCTTTTCTGAAACCAGAAGGCCTGGATCTTTCATATTTGATATTAAGCTTCATCTAGTGGACCTCAACCGAGATTGTTCAAATTATAGTCTTTGGGCCAAAAATGACCCCGTCCCAGGGCCCACATGTTTCAAATAGACATGCTCACTTCACATTTTCCAGTTCTGTGGTGCATTCCTTGCTTCCAAAGGATAACCCTTTTATAGAACATATTTACATACGAAAAACATTCGAAAAGGACTTGTCTGCATTAGGGGTTCCTGGTACCTAAATATTTCAATAATATTTTGGGAAAATATAGCTACACAGAGAGGACATTCATCCCTGGTAAGTTTGAATCAAACTGATCTCTGGTTTTGTGACAAGGGTTAACAAAAGTGGGTGAGGTAATTCCATATCAGTTCTACCAAGAACAATTAATCAGCCAATGACTATATTCAAATAGTAGACTGACAAAACTGTTTGCCATGTAATGCATAGACTGTGGATACATATTGATGTGAAATAGGGTGTTTGTATATTTTATTGAACTTTGCTAAAATATAATACTTTATTTGCACTTTGCGGATTGCACGACCCGCAGAAAAAGCCACCGACTGAAGTCGGTTGATTTCTAAGAGTGCCCTAAAATCACCGTGTCATTCTGTCATTCGGTCATTCGGTCATTCTGTCAGTCTGTCTGTCCGTCCGTAACCCGATTGTGAAAATTGGTGATAATGACTTAACCGTTTGGAATATTTAAACAATTTTTGGCATACTGATAGATATCAATGAGATCTAACCAATAATCTTGCGAAATATTACATTCCATTTAGTATAGCCTCGCCGAGGCGAAAAATGTGAAAATTTTTTAACTGCTTCTCCTCGGAAACCGTTGGGCCGATTGAAGTCAAATTTCACATGGAGCCTCTATGGGATGGGGGAAACCAAAATTTGCTCATGGGGTCCAGGTCACATGACCAAAATGGCCGCCAAGCCATATATGGTCTGTCTGTCCGTCCGTTACCCGTTTGTGAGAATTGGTGAACGTGACAACCGCTTGGAATATTTAAACAATTTTTGGTATACTGATAGATATCAATGAGATCTAACCAATGAACTTGTGAAATATTACATTCCATTTAGTATAGCCTCGCCGAGGCGAAAAATGTGAAAAAGTTTGAACTGCTTCTCCTCGGAAACCGTTGGGCCGATTGAAGTCAAATTTCATATGGAGCCTCTATGGTGTGGGGGAAACCAAAATTTGCTCATGGGGTCCAGGTCACATGACCAAAATGGCCGCCAAGCCATATAAGGTAAAAAACAGTCTTCTCCAGAACCACTGGGCAGATTTCCCACGAAACTTGATAAATAGCATCTGGGACGTAGGCCCATCATAAATTGCGAAAATGGTGACCCTGGGTTGATCTTGACCTTCTTTGTGCCTAGGTCAAACTTTGACACATATGCCTTTGTTTTGGAAAAATGAGAATGCATTTTATCCTGCAAACGATTCAGAATACAGTACTAAAGTATAAGATATATTTTTGCTCCTTACGATAAGGCGCATTTATTGGGGGAACCATTTTAGGTCCAGGTCACATGACCAAAATGGCCGCCATACCCATATATGGTAACACTCATAAGCTAAAAGCATACGGCGGGTCGTGCACTTCAGCTGAAGCACTGGTTTTCATTAATTTTTCATCTACCGTATTTGCAAAAAGGTGAACATTTCTCTATTAAGCAACACATTCTTACCTGATTTCTAGAAAATACTTACCATTGATTGGCCATCGCAGAATTATGAGGATTTTTTTTTTTGGTAAATGGTCTGTGACATGAGTTATGTGCCCTTGAAAAGAGAAAATTGCAGTTAAATGCGATGAAATTATCAAAACTTTGTTTTGCCTTTTCGCGATAAGTTTACTGGCGAGAAATGCTTACAGGAGTAAAATTCTAATGTATTTATCATATAAAAGGGTTGTACTGTTGTAGCAGAGACTAAATTGGTATACGTTAGGATCAAAATTACTTTTAGAGGTGTTAAGAGTTCAGCGTTTTAATCGGATATAATTGACATACATTTGCTCATCTCATTCCGTATCACTTTCTTCTGAGGAGTCGCTGTTGGTATCCAAACTTCAGATGCAGCATCTGTAAGAAAATTCATGTATTTATTATGTATCTTAGGCCCTTTTGTTGCAAGCTGGTGTCACTCAAACCCCAAATACCATAAGACTTTGGTCAGTCTCGATAGCACAGTGGTTAACGCGTTCGACTCATGATCGAGAGGTTGTGCGATCGAATCGGCACCCGGTATCGAGGTGTGTCCTTGGTCAAGAAACATAATGACACTGTCTCACTCCACACAGATGTTAAAGGGTAGCAGTGGTGTAATAATCACTGCCTCTCTCTCGCGCGCGTGAAAACATCCTGAATGAGTGTTCGAGAGCGATTAAATAAGCTTGCAGCTTCCATCGCAATCGAATTAAATTAAAAAAAGTATAAACTAAATACCATAAGACTGATGCAATATTGGCACAGCAGCCCACCACTCCTGATTTGCATGTGCAAAACCAACCGGCGATAGGTGATAAGCCTGTGCTGTATTCAATCCATGGATTATTGGTCTTGCTACTGGTATGCCTTGAACGTATTTGGACTTGAGGACACCTTCGTGCTTTTTGTTTATAAGGATTTCATATTTGTCGTCATCTGTTTGGTGTTCTTTCGTGTAGGATTTGGCCTGGCGAATCTGATACACTCCCATTGCCAGGTCTCTTAATTCTGCTTCGTTCAGTTCTGGGAAATATGGCGTTTCAGATGCATCCATACTTTTCCAAATTGTGCGCCGTTTGTCCCACTTATTGTCAGTCACCTTTTGTTGAAGTTTATTAGGTGACTTTGCTAAGGCCATGATTCGTTTCGCCATAACAACATCTGATTCCAAACTTGTCACCAAGGGTGGCCTGAAAGCATTGCAAAGGGATCCAACAATTCGCACATAATCGCCAACAAACGGTATTTGAGAGTTGAGAGTTCCTGACTCAACAACCCATCTGACTTTGGTGACAAGTCTGGATTCATTTGCTTTCTCAGTGCTATGCTGTTTCTGTTTTCTTCAAGAAATGAGGCATTTCAGTATTGATCCCGCAATCATTAATAAGTCTGTTACATCCCTGATTTTCTTTTCTGGGGGTGATTTTTGGTCCATGTCAGATGTTGTAGAAGTACATGTACCAGCAGTAAGGCAATCCTTTCAGTCAGAGTAAGTCTAATGTCCAATGTCGTTCCAAAATATCTAGGCCTGCCACATATAGAACGAAATGAAGTAATTGAAGATCACACTACAGAATTTGCAAGGGTGTTGTTTGCTGAGTTACAGAAAGATGTTGCTATTGCTGTTGCTGATGGTACCTATGTGTACATAGAGAAAAGCGGTGACTATTCATTCCAAATGCGTTCTTATTCTGTCAATAAAGGTCGCCCATTGCTAAACCGATGATGCTTGTAGCAACTGACAGTTGCTTGGACCTTACCTGGCTGATGGTAAAAACTCAGATGCCAAGATAACAGAGCATATGCTGAAGAGCAACAGTGAGGATATTAGAGTGAGTGAGTATTTGAGTTTTACGTCCCACCAACAACTAAGGTCATACGGAGACGGGACCTCGGTTTAAAGACTCATCCGAAAGTCTGGAGAAGCCCGGGATCGATCCTGCGACCCCTGGTTTACAAGGCGAGTAGCTTAACCACTGCACCATGGAGGCTTCCGAGGATATTAGAAATTGGTTCAATGAAGGGGATGTTCTCCATTGTTAATAGGGGGTTCAGGGTTGTAACAGACTTTCCCTTTGGTGTCTTTGATGGGTGGAGTAAGTTAATTGTATCGATTCCTGATCTTTGTTTTACTTCTACTTTACTAAATGATTGTGGGATCAATACTGAAATGCCTCATGTCTTAAAGAAAACAGAGAAACAGCATAGCACCGAGGAAGCAAATGAATCCAGACTTGTCACTAACTGATACCTGCTACATCAGAACAACCCTTTTACACGATAAATACATTAGAATTTAAAACCTTAGAGCAATTAAAAAGGCAAAACAAAGTTTTGATAATTTCATCGCATTTTACTGCAATTGTCTCTTTTCAAGGGCACATAACTCATGTCACAGACCATTATTAAAAAAATCCTCATAATTCTGCAATGGCCAAGCATTGATTAGTATTTTCTAGAAATGATGTAAGAATGTGTTGCTTAATAGAGAAATGTTCAACTTTTTGGCAAAGTTGGTAGATGAAAACTTAATGAAAATCCGCAAAGTGCAAATAAAGTATTATATTTTAGCAAAGTTCAATAAAACATACAATCCCCCTATTTCACATCAATATGTACCCACATTCTATGCATTACATGGTAAAAAGTTTTGTCAATCCGCTATCTGAATATAGTCAATTGCTGATTAATTGTTCTTGGTAGAACTGATATGGAATTACCCCACCCACTTTTGATAAACCCTTTTCGCAAAACCAGAGTTCCATTTGATTCAAATTTACCAGGGATGTATGTCCCCTCTGTGTGGCTATATTTTCTCAAAATATTATTGAAATATTTAGGTACCAGGAAAACCCCTGATGGGGACAAGTCCTTTTATTGTCTAAAATCAGAAGGCCCAGTCTTTGATATTTGGTATAAATAAAAATAAAAAATTAGTTCCTTTAAGAGCAATGAAAATACTCATAAGAAAGAAGATGGGTCATACTACGTAGTTTCGGCTAATAAAGCCTCATCAGTGACCCTGTAATGATCCGGCAACGAAAGCCAGAGGAAGCATACTGCAATTTTGCGAATTTCGAATAGGCAGTCGATTTAAAGACTGATATTAATCAAAATGAGGTCCAAATAATAAAAAAACTGTCTAGAATTTGAGTCTTAACTAATAATTTATTTCTGATTTCTCAGAATATCCACGCTGATCTCAAAGGATCAAAAGTAAAGTTTCGTCTAGTGGAACTCTATCTAGATTGTTTAAATTATAGCCTGGGACAAAAACAAAAAAATGGCCACGACCCACGATCGCACATGTTTAATATAGACTTAAATAGGAAAGGCCTTTAAGAATCTTCGTGTCTGTAACCAGAATGTCCAGGTTTTCGAAATAAAATAATAATAATAATCGACCTTGTTTATAGAGGGTAACACATTTAGTACAAGAACTAATCTTCCATGTTGCCGTCTAAGCAGTACTAAGCTATGTGGATAATGTCTCTTGCTCAAGGAGACGACACTTGGCGATTGCGGGGATCGAACCGGCTACCGCTCGATCTCAAATCCGAAATTCGGTATGAAGCTCCTTCAAGTTGGTCTCTACCAAGATTGTTCAAATTAAAGCATGAGCCCCAATCCCCCCGTCCCCACCCCCGCCCGTTAATTTTACTACTGACCGATCCAATGAGGTCGTTCTTTTGTTGTACCTCATCCATTATTCGTTGATTGGCTCTGAACCGTTGGTACATGCTTCGTCTGTTTAGTTTATATATATATATATTTTTTTTTGGTTTGGGTTTTACGGCCCTTACAAGATTATTTCACTCATATCGAGCCGATCGTTAATCATAGGTGGGCGAAAACCGGAGTACCCGGAGAAAAACCACCTGACCTTCCGTTGCAGAACTTGGCGTCTCACACGTGACCCGAGCGAGGCTCGAACCCACGGCGGTGAGAGACCTAATGACTAAGAGTCAGCGCTCTTATCCATTAGGCCACGGAGGCCCGTCGTTTAGTTTATATATGTGCCTCCATGTCAATTGCTTTCTTTAGGTGACTTGGGATAGTTGCGTTCTTTGATAGTGGCCTTTTCTTTTTACATTTGCATAGACTCATATAGTGAAAACATTTAAAATTCATCTTTTCTGAAACCAGAAGGCCCAGGTGTTTGATATTTGGTATGGGGCTTCATCGAGTGGACCTCTACCAAGATTGTTAGCCAAATTCTAGCCTTGGGGCCACATGTTTTACATAGATTTATATAGGGAAAACCTTTGAAAATCTTCGTCTGAAACCAAATGTCCCAGGTCTTTAATATTTTGTATGAAGCTTCATCTAGTGGACTGCTACCAAGATGGTTATAATTAAAGCACTGGGGCAAAAATGGCCCCACCCCGAGACATACATGTTTCACATAGACTTTCATAGGGAAAACGTTTGGAAAATTGGCCCAGACTCGGGTACCTCATGTTTTATGTAGACTCATGGTAAGAAAAGCGTTTTAAAAAAAATAGAAATTAAGGCAATGATCAGGAATCGATACAATTAACCTACAGCTCCCATCAGAGACTCCAAGGGAAAGAAACACAAACATGAAACAACTAGGCCCTAATGGAAACATCACTAGCGGAAAGTCAAAAGGACAGTTTCTTTCCCACAAAGTGGCCAATTGGCTATCCAAAACAAAATAATGTAAGCTATAAACACCCTCAAAGACAAGCCATAACACAAATAAACTACGACAGAAGAACCGCTTTGGAACGGTCAGTGAAATGAATTCCACTGGGGGGTGGGGGGGGGGGCTTCAATCGAGTTTACGTGGCCACAATCCTCGCCCTTACTACCTTCGCGATTTAGACAAATAAGTTAGTCTTGTCAGGAACCAGAAGGCCCAATCCTTTGATGTTTTACAAGCTTCATCTAGTAGACAGCTACTAAGATTGTTCGAATTATAGTCTCTGGGCCAAAAATGGCTCCGCCCGGGGTAGAAATATTTCACATAGTCTTTTGTAGGGAAAACAAAAAAATCTTCTTGTCCGAAACCAGAAGGCCCAGTTCTTCGATATTTCGTATGAAGCTTCAACTAGTGGAACGTTGCCAAGATTATTCGAATTTTATCTTTGAGGCCAAAAATGGCCCTGCCCTGGGGCCCACATATTTTACACAGATTAAATTACAGGAAAAAACTTGAAAATCATCTTTGTTGAAAACCATAAGGCTCATGTTTGGTATGAAGCTTCGTCTAATGGACCTGTACCAAGATCGTTCAAATATAGCCTCCGGGCCAAAACTGGCGAAGACATAGAATAAAGCGAGAGCAAACAACTAGAAAGCGTCAAATCTTCACCAAAGAAAATATATAGTGTTTTAGTAGAATATTTGTTCAACACTATAGAAGTAACTGCTTGTAAAGTAAATTATATTACACTTCCCTTTTTGACTGTACTTATTGTACTTCTGCAAACATACATTGTCTGTGTCCTGCTCTGTATCTGTCGCATACACAGCAATTCTATCTTCTGCACTTAAATATCATTTTATCCTAAAAGTGTCTTTGATTGCCCCTTTCAGGGAAACAAACTATATGCGTGTGCTTCTGCACATCTGTCCTAGTTGCTAACGTCATAATCACTCTTGAGGTCAACGTTATATCACCTAACGTCATAAGGCGCCAAAGCCACTTAAATAGTGTACTTTAATAGCATGAATATTAATTTATCTCAGAAGGAACTTTAAGTGTTTAAAAATAGGAAAATATTTAGGAAATATAGAAAATTGCATAAGAAACTTAACCATACATATAAAATTAGTATTGAAATCGCGGTGTCCGCGACAAAAACTGGCCCTGCCCCGGGGCTCCCATGTTTAACATAGACTAATTGATAAGGAAACCTTTAAAATCATCTTGTCTGAAACCAGAAGGCCCAGAATTTCTGGTTCACGAGTGAGCGATACAGGAACATCTTGGCCCTCATGTTTTGCGTAATGGCCCTTTGAAAAAATATGGATGAAACGTTGTTAGCAAACAATCCAAAGAAGCCTTGAAACTTGGATAATAAATACCTAGTGGTGAGAAGATTACCTGATAAACATTTGAATCAATTATAAAAATCACCTCATGAGTTATGACCCTTTGCAAATTTGAGGAATCTGTACCCTACCGCACGATAGTGGTGGGGTATAATGTTATACCTTCGAGTGTCTGTCCGTCCGTTCGTTCGTCCGTCTGCACCATTTCCGATCGATAACGAGTAATTATGTCTCCCCCGAAAATTTTTTTTTCGGAGAGACATATTGTTTTTCCCCCGGGCGTCTGTCTGTTCGTCTGTCCGTCTCACACATTCGTGTCCGCTCTGTAACTTGAAAACAGTTAGAGCTATCCTCACGAAACTTCGTATAAATATTAATCAGCATTAGACGACGTGCAGTGCGCAAGAACTATTACTCTCGCATTTATACTTTTTGAATTATCTACCTTGGAAGTTTGTTGGTATGTATATATGTATGGGTAAATCGTGTCCGGTCAATAACTTTCTTATTTTTGATGGATTTTAAAATTACTCGGCAGAAATATTAAAAACCATAAGACGATGTGTGTGCGCATGAGGCAGTTCGGTACCTCAAAGGTCAAGGTCATACTTAGAGATCAAAGGTCATAAAAGGGGCCTTTTTTCGTATTTGGTCAATAACTTTCTTATTTTGAGATGGATTTTAAAATTACTTGGCATAATTATTAACAACCATAAGACGATGTGTGGTGCGCTTGAGGCAGGTCGTTATCTCTAAGGTCAAGGTCATACTTAGAGGTCAAAGGTAAAAAGGGGGCCTTTTTTCGTATTTGGTCAATAACTTTCTTTTTTTGAGATGGATTTTGAAATCACTTGGCAGAAATGTTAACATATATAAGGCGATGTGTTGCGCGCATGACCCAGGTTGGTACCTCAAAGGTCAAGGTCATACTTAGAGGTCAAAGGTAAAAAAGGGGCCTTATTTCGGGTTTTGTCAATATCTTGCTTATTTTTAACTAGAATTTGAAGTTACTTGGCAAACATGTTAACTATCATGGGACGATGTGTTGCATGCATGATTCAGGTTGGTACCTAAAATGTCAAGGTCATACATAGAGGTCAAAGGTAAAAAAGGGGCCTTTTTCGTGTTTGGTCAATAACTTTCTTATTTTTAGATGGATTTTGAAATTGCTAGGCAGAAATGTTAACCACCATGAGATGATGTGTTGCACGCATGACCCAGTTTGGTACCTGAAAGGTCAAGGTCATACATAGAGGTTAAAGGTAAAAAAAGGCTTTTTTGTTTTCTGTCAATTACTTTCTTATTATGCCCCCAACTTTGAAAAAGTTGGAGGGGCATATTGCTTCTGGTTCGTTTGTCCGTTCGTCCGTCCGTTACGCTTTTGATGCATAGCATAACTCTAGAACCGTGTATACTAGGGTTTTGAAATTTCATATATGGATTCCTCATGGAAAATTAGCTGACGCGTTTTTTTTTCTCTCGTCCGGATTATGCCCCTTTCAAGAGTTATTGCCCTTTGAAATTTTTTTTAAATAAAATCTTGTCAGCAAGATATCTCAAAAACTATTGGAGCTAGAGCCTTAAAAGTTGGTGAATAGATTGTTGGTGATGAGTAGATGAACTGATTAACTTATGACAAAATTGCGAAAAATACTTTGTGAGTTATGGCCCTTTGTCATTTTGATAATTTGTGCCCATTGCAATGTATGCTAAAAGTGATGCATAGCATAACTTAAGAACCGTGTATGCTATAGTTTTGAAATTTCATATATGCATTTCTGATGGAAAATAAGCTGACGCGTATTTTTTTTCTCGTCAGGATTATGCCCCTTTCAAGAGTTATTGCCCTTTGAAATCTTTTAATAAAATCTTGTCAGCAAGATATCTCAAAAACTATTGGAGCTAGAGGCTTGAAAGTTTGGTGAATATATTGGAGGTGATGAATAGATGAATTGATTAACTTTTGACAAAATTCCGAAAACTACTTTGTGAGTTATGGCCCTTTGTCATTTTGGTAATCTGTGCCCATTGTAATGTATGCTAAAAGTGATGCATATCATAACTTTAGAACCGTGTATGCTAGGGTTTTGAAATTTCATATATGGATTCCTCATGGAAAATTAGCTGACGCGTATTTTTTTCTCGTCGGGATTATGCCCCTTTCAAGAGTTATTGCCCTTTGAATTTTTTTTAATAAAATCTTGTCAGCAAAATATCTAAAAAACTATTGGAGCTAGAGGCTTGAAAGTTGTTGAGAATATTGGTGGTGATGAGTATATGAACTGATTATTTTTTGACAAAAATCCGAAAAATACTTTGCGAGTTATGGCCCTTTGTCATTTTGGTTATTTGTGCCCATTGTAATGAATGCTAAAAGTGATGCATAGCATAACTTTAGAACTGTGTATGCTATGGTTTTGAAATTTCATATATGCATTCCTTATGGAAAATAAGCTGACGCATATTTTTTTCTCATCCGGATTATGCCCCTTTCAAGAGTTATTGCCCTTTGAATTTTTTAATAAAATCTTGTCAGCAAGATATCTAAAAAACTATTGGAGCTAGAGCCTTGAAAGTTGGTGAACATATTGGTGGTGATGAGTGGATGGACTGATTAACTTTTGACAAAATTCCGAAAAACACTTCGTGAGTTATGGCCCTTTGTCATTTTGGTAATTTGTGCCCATTGTAATATATGCCAAAAGTTATGCATAGCATAACTTTAGAACCGTGTATGCTATGGTTTTGAAATTTCAAATATGCATTCCTGATGGAAAATAATCTGATACGTTTTTTTTTTCTCATCCGGATTATGCCTCTTTCAAGAGTTATTGCCCTTTGAAGTTTTTTTAATAAAATCTTGTCAGCAAGAGATCTAAAAAACTATATAGCTAGAGTCTTGAAAGTTGATGAAAAGATCGGTGGTGATGAGAAGATGACCTGATTAACTTTTGACAAAATTTGAGTTATGGCCCTTTGTCATTTTGGTAATTTGTGTCTATTGTAATGTATGCTAACAGTGATGCATTCCATAACTTTAGAACCGTGTATGCTATGGTTTTGAAATTTCATATATGCGTTCCTGATGGAAAATAAGCTGACACGTATTTTTTTTCATCCGGATTAACTTAAGAACCGTGTAAGGTAGGGTTTTTAAATTTCATATATGGATTCGCTATGGAAAATTAGCTGACACATATTTTTTTCTCATCCGCATTATGCCCCTTTCAAAAGCTATTGTCCTTTAATTTATTTGTTAGCATAACCTTTGGGCCAAGGCCACACACTTTGAATTATTATTGTAATCATGCTAATTTTCGGTTGCATTGGACGGGTTTTTCAAAAATTCCGTCCTTTAAAATAGCGATGTCCGGGTGGGTGGTTGGGCGGGTGGATGGGCATTTTTTTATTATTATTTTTTGTGTTTTTTTTTCTACATAAACACATATGTACAGAGATTATACCCCTACACAAAAGTTGATATGGGGTGGGGATATGCCATTTGTCCTGTACATACATAAATACATGCATGCATACATCGCTACCCTACCCTACCCTACCCCACGCTTCCCTACTCAAACCATCCCACCCAAACAAAACCACACTACACCCCACCCCACCCAACCCCACCATGCCCCACCTTACAACACCCCACCACACCCTGCCCCACCCCACACACACATGCATGCAGTCATGCACAAATCCTTTGTTGACTAGGAATATTTTTTTTTTGTCTTTTTCTTCATAAACACATAACACAGAAATTATACCCCTACACAAAAGTTGATAGTGGGTGGTGATATGCCATTTGTCCTGTACATACATAAATACATGCATGCATGCATATATTCCTACCCTACCCTACCCCACACCACCCCACACCACCCCACCCCACCACATGACACCCTACCCCACAACACCCCACCCCACGACAACACACCTCAACCCGGCCCACTCCAATTACACATGCATGCACACACACATGCATTTACACTCAAACATGCATGCTCATACACAAACACTCATTTATGCTTGCACACTCACATACAAACACACATGTATGCATGCACACACACACACTGATGCTTGCATGCATACATGCAGGTACTCACATATGCATGCATGCATGTACACAAATATGCATGCATGCACACTTATGGGCTCGCACAATGTCATGCACACACACTTGCATGCACATGCAGGCATGCACACTTATGCACTCACTATGCAGACACACACACATACATAAATACATGCATGCATATATCCCTACCCCACCCACCCCACCCCACCGACCCCACCACATGACACCCTACGCCACAACACCCCACCTCACGACAACCCACCTTAACCCGGCCCACAACACTTACACATGCATGCATGCACACACACATGCATTTACACTCAAACTTGTATGCTCATTCACAATCACTCATTTATGCTTGCACACCCACATACAAATGCACATGCATGCATGCACACACACACTGATGCGTGCATGCATACATGCAGGTACTCACATATGCATGCATACTTATGCACTCACACAGGCACACACACACATGCATGCACATGCAGACATGCACACTTATGCACTTACACATGCACACACACACACACACACATGCATGCACATGAAGGCATGCACTCATGCATTTATGCATGCCATAAGAAAACATGCATGCACACATGCACTCAGGTGCGACATAGCCTTCTGCGGAATTCTTGTTGTATGTTTTTGAGTCTTTAACAATATTTGTGAAATATTTTGCCATCTAGGGACAAGCAAAGGTTGGGGGCATTGTGTTTTACAAACACCATTTCTAGTTTTTAGATGGATTTTGAAATTAATTGGCAAAAATGTTAACCACCATGAGACGATGTGTTGTGTGCATGACCCAAGTTGGTACCTCAAATGTCAAGGACAAAAGGTCAAAGGACAAAAAGGGCCTTTTTTTAGTGTTCAGTCAATAACTTTCTTTTTCCTGGATAGATTGTGAAATTACTTGGCAGAAACGTTAACCATCATGAGACGATGTGGTGCACGCTAGACCCAGGTCGGTACCTCCAGGATCAAGGTCATACTAAGAGGTCAGAGGTAAAAAAAGTTTGTTTTTTTTTGTGTCCAGTCATTAACTTTTTATTTCTGAATGGACTTTATAAAGTAACCATGCATAAATGTTCACCGTCATTAGACCATGAGTCATGTGCAAGACCAAGGTCCATACCTCCAATGTCAAGGTCATACCTAGAGGTCAAAGGTGAAAAAAGGACAGTAAATAACTTCCTTATTCTTTAATGGATTATGAAATTACTTGGCAGAAATGTTAACCATCATGAGACGATGTGTTGTACTGCAAAGGTCAAGGCCATACTTAGAGGTCAAAGGTAAAAAAGTGCTTTTTTGTTTACGGCCAATAACTTTTTTATTTTTCTATGAACATTTTTAAAGTTACTATGCAGACATGTTCATCTTCATTAGATTATGTGTTGCACACAAGACCCAGCTCAATACCTCCAATGTCAAGGTTTAACTTAGCAGTCAAAAACGGGGGAGACATCTGTGTTTTTGTAGAAAAACAAATTCTAGTTTTTCGCCTGTCTTTAGCTCACCAGTGCCAAAGGCTCCGGGGGAGCTAATAGGATAGGAAGTTGTCCGTCATCGTCGTATGTCGTGTGACGACAACACTTCAAAGGACACATCTCTTCCTAAGCCGCTAGGCCGATTCGGCCCAAATTTCTTCTGTAACATCCTTGGGTTTGGGGATTGAAAGTTTGTGTCTTAGCTCACTTGTCATGTAATGACGAGGTGAGCTTTTGGGATCACTTTTCATCCGTCGTTCGTCCGTGCGTGCGTAAACCTCTACACAACTAATAGGATTTTGACCAAACTTCACAGGAATTATCCTAAGGTGTTCCCCTTTGAAAGTTGTTCAAATGGTTCCGATCCATTGCACATCAAGGTCACGGGAGTCAAAAATAGATTTTTAATGAAAACTTAAAAAATCTTCTCCTCTAAAACGGCAAGGCTCGGGCCTTCTATCTTTTGTGTGTAGCTTCATCTAGTGGACCTCTACCAAGATTGTTCAAATTATAGTCTTGGGGGCCAAAAATGCCCCCGCCCCGGTGCCCTTTGGTTTTACATTAGACTAACATAGGAAAAAGCTTGAAAAATCTTCTTGTCAGAAACCAGAAGGCTGATGTGTATGATATTTGGTACGAAACTTCGTCTTGTGGACCTGTATTCAGATTGTACAAATTATAGCCCTGGGCCAAAAAATGCCCCCCGCCCTGGGGTCTTTGATGTTTGGTGTGTAGCTTCATCTGGTGGAAATCTACCAAGATTGTTCAAATAATGGCGAAAATGCCCCCTCTCCGGGGCCCTTTGATTTTACATTGACTTATATAGGGAAAATCTTAAAAAATCTTCTCCTCTGAAACCGCAAGGGCCAGGTCTTTGATATTTGGTGTGTAGCTTCATCTAGTGGACCTCTACCAAGATTGTTCAAATTATAGCCCTGGGGCAAAAATGCCCCCGCCCTGAAGCCCTTCGGTTTTACAATGACTTTTATAGGGACAACCTTTAAAAACCTTCTTGTCTGAAACAAGAAGGCGCAGGTGTTTGATATTTGTTATGAAGTTTCGTCTTGTGGAGTTCTATCAAGATATTTAAATTATACACCTGGGGCCAAAAATGCCCCTGCCCCGGGGTCCTTTGGTTTTACATTGACTTATACGGGGAAACCCTTTTAAAAAATTCTTGTCAAAAACCAGAAGGCTCAGTTCCTTGATATTTGGTATGAATCTTTGTCTAGTGGACCAAGACCAAGACTGTTCAAATTATAGCCCTGGGGCCGAAAATGGTCCTGCCCTTGGGCCCACCGGTTTTACATAGACCTATATAGTGAAACCTGTTAAAATCTTCTCGTCTGAAACCAGAATGCCCAGGTGTTTGGTATTTGGTATGAAGCTGTATCTAGTGGACTCTATAAAGACTGTTCAAATTATAGCCCTTGGGTCAACAATCCCCCGCAACGATCCCATTTACCCCCCCCCCCCACCCCCCGCACCCGCGGGGCCCACTGGTTTTACATAGACGTATAAATGGAAAATCTTTATAAATCTTCTTGTCTGAAACCATTAGGCTCTGTTCTTTGATATTTGGTATGGGACCTCGACCAAGATTGTTCAAATTATAACCCTGGTGCCAAAAATGCCCCCGCCTCTGGGCCCACTGGTTTCCCAAAGACTTATATAGGGAAAACCTGTAAAACTCTTCTTGTCTGAAACCAGAAGGCTCTGGTCTTTGATTTTCGGAATGAAGCTTCATCGTGTGGATCTCTATCAAGATTGTTCAAATTACAGCCCTGGGGCCCCAAAAATGGCCACTCCCCAGGGCTCACTGTTTTTTAGGCTTCTATAGGGAAAACCTTTAAAACGCTTCTGGTCCGGAATCACAAAGACTAGGTCTTTGATATCTGGAATGAACCATTGTCTAGTAGACCTCTACCAAGATTGTTCAAACTATAACCCTCGTGCCCAAAACAGGGACCACCAGGTGCCCACTGGTTTTACAGAGACGTATATAGGGAAACTTATAAAAATGTTCTTGTCTGAAACCAGAAGGCCTAGTTCTTTGATATATGGTATGAAGCTTCATCTAATGGACCTCTACCAAACTTGTTCAAATTATAGCCCTGGGGCCAAAAATTAGCCCACTCCGGGGCCCAATCCTGGGCCCACTCCGGGGCCCACTTATTTTAAATAGACTTATATTGGGAAAACCTTCGAAAATCTTGTCTGAAATTAGAAGGCCAAGGTCTCTGATATTTAGTATGAAGCTTCGTCTTATGCATTTCTACCAAGAGTGTTCGAATTATAGTCCTGGGGCCAGAAATGGCCCCGCCCCGGGGCCCACAGGTTTTATATTGATTTATATAAGGAAAACCTGTAAAATTCTTCTTGTCTCAAACCAGGAGGCTCCGGTCTTTGGTATGAAGCTTCACTTTTAGACCTCTACCGAGATCATGCAAATTACAGCCCTGGGTCTAATATGTATCCTCCCCAGGGCACACTTGTTACCCTATGGATCAGGTGAGCGATACAGGCCCACTTTGGCCCTCGTTTAAATTTTGCATATGATTCATGTTTATACCGGTGGTTAGTGGTATGGGATTATTAATGGGCAAACTCGTTTATTATTTGACAGAGTTACGGCCCTTGTCATTTCCTATAAAAGTGGATTTGGGGCATTTCGGATCGATAGCGAGTTTTTTTTCACGGGTCTTCCTCAAATTTTGTATAAACATAGGTATTGGGGATTTTTGGTTTGTGATTATTAATGGGTAAATAACGTTTACATTTGGCGGACTTATGGCCGTCAACATTTCCCGTTAAATGTTTTTGGATACAAATTCCTTTGTTAAATGAAATATATGGATGAATCTTCACAAATATATAGAGCACTATAAGAAGCACGTTTGAGATGGTAATAGCCAAATTTGGTTAACAAATAGGTTAATATTTGTCGTTAACAGTTCCCTTAAAATGTTTTTTGACCGTTATTCCTTTACTAAATGGAATATATGGATGAAACTTCACAGATGTTTAGACCACTATAGGAAGCATGCTTAGTCCACTATAGGAAGCATGCATGTGTTTACAACATTGTTGCCCTCTTAATTTGCGCGCCGGTGAATCAGATCATATGACGGTCCAAGCGTTAAGGCTTACTGAGAATTAGAATTTAATTTTTGTAATGTTGGTTGGTGCCTGATGCTCTGTCGCTGGTTGGGCCCATCGGAGACGAACTTTTGCTCCAGCATTTCAGTGGTTTCTTGGTGTCAAATCTTCACGGTTGTTTCATCTCTTAGGATGTTTGATTGTTTTTGTGTTCTCGGAAATGTTGCACTGATGTGTTTTACGAGGCCTTCATGCGGACTGAAAACAAATAACTACCTAACTCTCAACGGAAGTAAGGGCGAGGATTGCGGCCGCGTAAAATCGATTTAAAGCCCCGAATGAAATTCTTTTCACTGACCGTTCCAAGGTGGTAATTCTGTCGCGGTTTATTATCCCCCGCCGAAGGCGGAGGGATATAGTTTTGGCATTGTCCGTCCGTCCGTCCATCCTTCCGTCCGTCCTTCCGTCCGTCCGTCACACTTTGTCCTGAACCGTTTCTCAGCAACTATTGCATGGAATTAAATGAAACTTGAAATAAATATGTATTATTATGCTGTGGTGATGCACGCGCAATTTTTTTTCGGATTGACTTTTTACATCCAGAGTTATGGCCCCTTGAATGATTGAAATTCTGGATTTTTCGTCGCTCACTTTGTCCGGAACCGTTTCTCAGCAACTATTGCATGGAATTAAATGAAAATTGAAATAAATATGTATTATTATGCTGCAGTGATGCACGCGCAATTTTTTTCGGATTGACTTTTTACATCCAGAGTTATGGCCCCTTAAATGATTGAAATTCTGGATTTTTTTCGTCATCTCACTTTGTCCGGAACTGTTTCTCAGCAACTATTGCATGGAATTAAATGAAACGTGAAATAGATATGTATTATTATGCTGCGGTGATGCACGCGCAATTTTTTTCTGGATTGACTTTTTACATCCAGAGTTATGGTCCCTTAAATGATCGAAATTCTGGATTTTTCGTCGTCTCACTTTGTCCGGAACCGTTTCTCAGCAACTATTGCATGGAATTAAATGAAACTTGAAATGAATATGTATTGTTATGCTGTGGTGATGCACGCGCATTTTTTTCCGGATTTACTATTTACATCCAGAGTTATGGCCCCTTAAATGATTGAAATTCTGGATTTTTCGTCGTCTCACTTTTTTGTCGGGAACTGTTTCTCAGCAACTATTGCATGGAATTAAATGAAAATTGAAATAAATATGTATTATTATGCTGTGGTGATGCACGCACAAATTTTTTTCGGATTGACTTTTTACACCCAGAGTTACGGCCCCTTAAATGATTAAAATTCTGGATTTTTCGTCGTCTCACTTTGTCTGGAACCGCTTCTCAGCAACTATTGCATGGAATAAAATGAAACTTGAAATAAATATGTATTATTATGCTGCCGTGATGCACGCGCAATTTTTTTTTCTCAATTTTGGCCAGATATATTTTCTTGCAATTCTACACGAAAAACCCATTCGGCGGGGGATATCAATTCAACGAATTTGCTTGTTTTCGTTATGGTTTGTCATTGAGTATGTGTATCGCTTATATCGTTTTGTTTTGGATAGCCAATTGGCCATTTTGTGGGAAAGTAACTGGCCAAAACCAGTACTTGTGTGTGGTCGGTTACAGCTCTGCATGGAAGCCTCACGCAACCCATCTATGTTTTGAATCCCCGATTGGCGGGGACAGTATGAGTACTGGTAAATCGCTTAGAGGGTCTAAGCATACCCAGGCAAAGTGGTGCGAGTCAGCCCGTCCCCATGCACTTTAACCATATTGGTTTCATTGGGTGGCAGGGATGGATATGTCATTTCATCTCAGTGTTGGTTAAAAGTCCCACAAAATTCGAAGGAACGTCTCCAAAATGACCTAAATAGTGTTGACGTTGACGTTAAACCTCAAATCAAACAAAGACCACCAAAGGAAGCATGACTGTGATTGTTAATGGGCAAAATGCGTTAACATTAGACAGTTATGACCATTAAAAATTCCTAAAAAATGGTCTTTGGATTCTTATTCATTTACTTTAGGAATATTAGGATGAAACTTCAAAGATATATCGACCACTAAAAGAAGCACGTTTGGGATTGTTCATGGACAAAGTTTTGGCCGTTGGCAATAAATATCAAATGTTTTTGGAATGTTATTCATTTACTTTATGGAATGTATCGATGGAACTTCATTGATAAATAGACCACTAAATACGGCCCCCGCCCATAGGGGCTTGAAGAAATATATGGGCTGCATGATGCTTCCACGCAGAGCTGAATCCGGCCCGCACACTAGTACTGGTAAACAGCTTAGAGGATCTAAGCCTGTCCAGGAACCGCGATGCGAGGCGGACCGCCCATTCTAATAAACCCTATGGGTTTCATTGGGCGACAGGGCTTGAGATGTCATTTCATCTCAATGTCGGGTAAAAGGCCCACAAAATTGGAAACAACGTCTCCAAAATTACCTTTACAGTGTTGATGGGGGCGTTAAACCTCAAATCAAACAAAACAAACGAAATGAGCTTCAGCAGACTTTAGGGTTACATTAAATGCAAAAACGCTTGTTATGAAATGAAATATATTTTTTAAAATAAAACCCGGATGAATTGTTAATGAAAGCTCATAAACAATTGTGTTATTTTTGGTGTTCTCCAGAGTACCATAACTGATACAAATGCTGATTATATGAGCTCATACTATATACAGCAAGGTTTAAACATACATATATTCATGTTGATATATATATTGGTGAGCAATTTCTGGACTGAAAATGTAATACCATACCTACAAATGGTTTGCAAAAAAAAATAAATAAATAAATAAAAAAACTGACCATAACTATTCAATGTTCAAATGCAGTATGTTACCGGTCTCAGATTTTCAAGAAAGTTTGACAAAATGCTCTACACATATATGGGCAATTTTCCTATTAAAATGATGGGGTGACAAGAACTGCAACAGTGTGAAATCAAAAGTCAAGCATACTCCAAAAGATTTTATGGTTGTGAAATCTGGGGTCTCCTCCATCTGAAATAGAGAATGGTCTTTGGAATGTTGCCTGAACAATAGTAGATGTGGTACAAAAATAATTACAAATGACTACAGTGATGCCTGACAACAAAATAACTCCAAAGCTGTCATGTATATATGCACTTGTTTGGGGGTACCCATATTTTCAGATGTAGTAATAAACAAAACGTTGTAGATTTATAATGAATACAGATATGAGAGTGAAATAGCTTAATAATGAACAGTCATTTACCAGGCAACAATTATGCACGATATCATGGAAATCTGTGCGTGGGCAGAACCCTATGGAAATTACTATAGGCTGGAACTCCCCTTTTTGTTTTTAAGGACTCGGTCACATGACCAGTATGGCCGCCATGCTTACATATGGTAAAAACCTTTAAAAATCTTCTCAGGATCTCAATTGACCAATGACTTTGAAATTTGGTATGTAGCATCAGGGACTTGGGACCTACCAAATTTGTTCAAATGATAACCTTTGGTTGACCTTGACCTGTTATATGTCGAGAACAATTTTAGTCGCTTAGACATGCATATGGAAAAAGGCAAACAGTGGATTTTACTGATTGCATGGTAGCCTGTCGCTCAGAAATATTATTTGCTGTCAGCTGAATGGAAGTTAATCAATTCCAAAGGTCAAGGTCATTACTGACCTTTGTCTTGAATGGCTCAGATTCGGCATTTGTATCTTCTCCACTAAAACTGCTTGGTTGATTGGAAGAGCCTCTATGGGATGAGGCAATGAAAAGTTATTCGTGGGATTGTAGTCGCATGACCAAGAGGGGCACCGTGCATATATATGGTATAAACCACATGACCTCTGGTGAGCGTAATGGCCAATGGGCTTCTTGTTAATGAAAATCGTTTTTAGCCCACCAGAGCCGAAGGCTCTGGGGGAGCTTATAGGCTAGGCAGTTGTCCATCGTCTGCGCCTGCGTCCGTCAACACTTTTAAACGACATCTCCTCTGAAGCCACTGGGCCAATTGGGCCCATATTTTATCTGTAGCATCCTTGGGCTGGGGGATTGAAAGTTTGTGTTTTTTAAAGAAAATCGGCACATCAGTTTGGTTGCTATGGTAACATATAGGTGCCATAGACTTATAATGGGGAAAATTGAAAAATGGCATTTACTGCAAGGCCTCTGAAGATATTTTGACAAAACTTTCATAGAAATGTTTCTTAGGCAATCTGCTATCTGCCATATGCTTTTAGGCCTACTGCTCATTTTCGTTGGTTGCCATGGAAACCAAAATGCAAAACATAGAAAAAATACTTAAAAAAAATCTCCTCAGAAACCGTAAGCTCTAGGAGACTTTATGAAAATATTCACCATATTTGCCTTTACAGATTTTGTGTTTTTTATGTAATTTGGCCTTTTAGTTTTGTTGCTATGGCAACTAAGAGTTTCCATTGACTTATAATGGGGAAAACTGAAATATGGCATTTTCAGCCAAGTCATTGTAGATATTTTGACAAAGCTTAGATAGAAATGTTCCTTGAGTAAACTTCTCGAAGCCAAAGCACTTTTGTCAACCTGGGGGGTCCCCTAGGTTGTGCCGGGGCCATGCCCCGCCCCCTCCAGTTCATAAAATGCCTTATATCTCAGAAACCTTACATATCTCCACCCCTAAACCATATATATTCTTGTTCCTTATGATAAGATGCATTAAGTGACACCAACATGGAGGTCCCCCGGGATATGCCGGGGACATGCCCCGACCCCTCCACTTCATAAAAGGCCATTTACCTCAGATACCATTCAGATCCCCACCCGTAAACCATATATATTCTTGTTCCTTATGATAAGACACATTTAGTGACACAAACTTGTGGGTGCCCCGGGATGTGCCGGGGACATGCCCCATCCTCTCCACTTCATTAAATGCCATTTATCTCAGAAACCATTGAGATCCCCACCCATAAACCATATATATTCTCATTCCTTATGATAAGTTGCATTCAGTGACACCAACTTGGGGGTCCCCCGGGATGTGCCGGTACCATGCCCAACCCCCTCCACTTCATAAAAGGCCAAATATTCCAGAAACCTTACAAATCCCCACCCCTTAACCCTATATATTCTTGTTCCTTATGATAAGAAAGATTCAATGACACCAATTTAGGGGTCACCCAGGGCACACCCGGGCCATGCTCCACCCCTTGACTTCACAAAAGACCATATATCTGAGAAACTGTTCAGAGCCCCAACCCTAAACCATATATATTCTTGTTCCTTGTGATAAGACGCAATCAGTGACACCAGCATGGCGTTCCCCTCGGGGTGCCACGGGCCATGCCCAACCCCTTTACTTCATTAAAATCCATATATTTCAGAAACTGTTCAGATCCCCACCCCTTAACCATATATATTCTTGTTCCTTATGATAAGACTCCACTTCATAATAGGCCATATATCTCAGAAACCATTCAATTCCCAATCCTATAATCACATATATTCTGGTTCATTGTTAATAGACACATTCAGCTATCCCCGTCTTGGGGGTCAGCAGGGGCCTTTTTCTCATCCTGCCACTTCATAAAAGGGCCTCATATCTCGGAAACCATTCAGATCCCCACCGTTTAACCATATATACTCTTGGTCCTTATGATAAGACATATTCACTGACAACAATCTTGGGCTTTTCTGGGATCTGCCATGCCCGAATTCCTCCGTTGCTTAAAAGGCCTTGCATCTCAGAATCCATACATATCCCCACTTCTAAACCATATATGTCTCTGTTTCTTTTGATTCGACGCATTTATTGACACCAACCTGGGCTCCATTGGGTCCATGCCCCACCCTCTTTACTTTATAAAACACCTTATATTTCAGATACAGTTCACATGGGTGCTCATTTGGGTTTTGGGTTTGTTTGGGAGACTTTATAATTGGTATATTAAAATCATATCATGTTATTATACCTGTCTGCCATTGGGCAGTGTCCACCTGAGCTCTAGATTATGAAATTTAGCTCTTTGGTTTGTTTGCTATGCCAAGTTAAGAGTTTCCATTGACTTATAATGGGGAAAATTGAAAAATGACATTAATGTCTTTCAAGGTATTTTGCCACACTTTCATTGAAATGTTCCTTTAATTATGTTCCTTTTGGCCTATTTGTTGCCACAGATGGGCAAATTGTCAATTGTCATCTGTTGTGAGGCAACAACACATTCAAGCGACATTAGAATCTGAAGCCACTAGGCTGATTGGATCCAAATTTTATCTGTAGCATCCTAGGGCACAGGGCTTCCATGGTTAATTAAAATACATTGCTGCCAGTGGGCAGTGGCCCCGTGAGCTCTGGTGAGCATTGTGGCCAATGGGCCTCTTGTTTTAAGTTTGGTTGCTATGACAACTTAGAGTTTCTATAGACTAATAGTTAGGAAAATTGAAAAATGACTATTACTGCTCAGCCTTTGCAGATAAATTGACAACATTTTTATAGAAATGTTACTTGAGTACACTTCTTGCAACGTTTATGCTAACGTAGGGACCCACCGGGTGTGCCGGGGCCATGCCCCACGCCCTCAACTTCACAGGCCATATATCTCAGAAACCATTCAGTTTCCCATCCATAAACTGTACACTTGTTCCTTGTGATAAGACGCATTTAGTAGCGCCAACCTGGGGGTCCCCAGGGATATGCCGGGGCCATACCCCACCGCCTCCACTTCGTAAAAAGGCCAATATCTCAGAAACCTTACAATACCCCAACACCTATACCATGTATATTCTTGTTGCTTATGATTGGACGCATTCAGTACTACCAACTAAGGGTTCTCTCGGGGTGCGCCTGGGCCATACCCCACCCACCACTTCATAAAAGGCCATATATCTAAAAAACTGTTCAGATACCCCACCCTTATACCATATATATATGCATGTTCCTTATGATAAGACGCATTCAGTGGAACCAACCTGGGGGTCCCCAGGGGTATTCTGTGCCATACACCGGCCAAATGCGGATCCCGTCAGTTCATAAAAAGCTATATGTCTCAGAAACAGTTCTGATCCCCACTTCTAAACCATACATATTCTTGTTCATGTATGTACACGTGTATGCACTCAAACATGCATGCATGAACAATCACATACACATGCATGAAAACACACATACATGCACACACCCACGTGTGCATTTGGTAATGGCTCTTGGAGAATTAGACATTTAGGGGCAAGCATATGGTGCTTTGTGTTTTACAAACACCATTTCTAGCTCCTTATGATAAGACGCATTCAGTGATACCAACCAGGGCTCCATTGGACCCATGCTCCATCCCGTCTACTCATAAAAGGGCCTAATATTTCAGATACAGAGTCCACATTGGTGCTCATTTGTGTATGGCTGTTTATTTGGAAGGCGGTTTATTTGGAAGACTGAATAATCTGTAGATTAAAATCATATCGTGTTAAAATACATGACTGCCAGTGGGCAGTGCCCAATTGAGCTCTGGTGAGCATAGTGGTTCATGGGCCTCTTGTTAGCTCACCTTGGCACGAAGTGGTCATGGTGAGGTATTGTGATCAGTGAACGTCCGTCGTGCGTCGTCAACAATTTGATTCAAATGCGAACTCCTAAACCATTGGGCAAATTTGATTCAAACTTCACAGGATTGTTGCCTGGGTGGCTCCCTACCAAAATAGCTAAACACGTACCGCTCTGATGATCAAGATGGCCGTCAGAGCTAAAACTAGAAAAATGTTTAAATGCTAACTCCTACTGTACCCTTGGGACAATTTCATGCAACCTTCGCAGGAATGTTGCTTTTGTGACCCTATACAAAACTAGCTAAAACGGTACCACTCCAATGAGAAAAAGGGCCGCCAGAGCTAAAAATAGAAAAAAAACATAGTAAATTTGTTTCAAACGCGAACTCCTCCTAAACACTTGGGCCAATTTGATTCAAACTTCACACGAGTTATTCCAAGGTGACTCACTACCAAAATAGCTAAAACCGTTCCGCTCTGATGAACAAGATGGCCACCGGAGCAGAACATAGAAACAATCTTTAAACGACAACTCCTCCTGTACCCTTGGGCCTATTTCTTACAAACTTCATAGGAATGTTGCTTAGGTGATCCTCTACCAAAATAGCAGTTTCATTCAAACTTCACTGTTATGTTGCTTAGGTAACCTTTTACCAAAATAGTTAAAACGGTTTGCTCTGATGAGCAAAATGGCCGCCATAGCTAAAAAGAAAAAAAAATGTAACTTTGCTTCAAACGCGAACTCCTCCTAAACTCTTTGGCTAATTTGATTCAAACTTCACAGGTATGTTTTGTAGACGACTCTATACCAAAATAGCTTAAATCGTTCCGCTCTAACAAACAAGGTGGCTTCCAGAGCTAAAACTAGAAAAACAATCATGAAACGAGAGCTCCTCCTGTACCCTCGGGCCAATTTCATTCAAACTTCATAGGAATAACGCTTTGATGACCTTCTACCGAAATCGCTATTATAACGACCTTGCTCGGATGAACAAAATGGCTGCCAGAGCTAAAAATAGAAAAACATCGTAAATTTGCTTCAAACGCAAACTCCACCTAATCCCTGGGGCCAATTAATTCAGTCTTCACAGGAATGTTGCCTTGGTGACTCCCTTCCTAAATAGCTAAAATCGTGTCGCTCTGACAAACAAGATGGCCTCCAGAGCTACATCTAGAAAAAAACTTCAAACGACAACTCCTGTACCCTTGGGACATTTTCATTCAAACTTCGTAGGAATAAAGATGATCTTGCCACCAGATCTAAAAATAGAAAAAACATTGTAAATTTGCTCCAAACGCAAACTCCTAAACCCTTGGGCCAATTTGATTCAAACTTCACAGGAATGTTGCCTAGGTGACTCCTTACCCAACTAGCAAAAAGTCGTTCCGCTCTGATGAACAAGATGGCCACTAGAGCTAAACATAGAATGTACTAGAGACAGTGACACTTAGGTGAGCGAATCAGGGCTCTCTGGGCCCTCTTGTTTTCAAATTCACTTGGGTCCCTTATAGTATTTTAGCATTTAAAGTCGTCAGCAACGGTTTATTTTTTATGCAACACCAGTCAAAAAGGCACCCAGAATATTTTCGTAAGCAACCACAATCTTCTGTTTTTCAGTTGTGTGTGTGCGTGCGTGCAAAATCTTACTTTCATCATGTCTTGTTCTGTATTATTTTTTACAGGATACTGCTGGTCATGAAAGGTATGAGTCGATGACAAGAATGTATTACAGAGGAGCTTCAGCGTGTATTCTCTGTTATGATCTTACAGACAGAACTAGCTTTGATAGGGTGAGATTCTGGGCTGGCGAACTCAAGGCCACTGAACAGGTACATTCTGTCACAGGTCATACCCCAGTTTGGCTTTCTTCTCTTTTAAGCTCACCGTCACGTAGTGACGAGGTGAGCTTTTGGGATCACTTTTTGTCCGTCGTCCGTGCGTGCGTCCGTGCGTAAACAATTTCTTAAACGACATCTCCTCCTAAACCACTGATCGGATTTTGACCAAACTGCACAGGAATGATCCTTAGGTGGTCCCCTTTCAAGGTTGTTCAAATGGTTCCGGTCCGTTGCACATCTGGGTCACAGGAGCCAAAAATAGATTTTTTCACCGAAAATTTAAAAAATCTTCTTCTCTGAAACCACAAGGCCCAGGTCTTTGATATTTGGTATGAAGCTTCATTTAGTGGACCCCTACCAAGATTGTTGAAATTATAGTACTGGGTCCAAAAATGGTCCCCCGGAGCCCTTTGATTTTACATGGTCTTATACGAGCACTGTTCAAATATGAATGCATTTTAACACATAAAAATGATTCCGTGATAGATTTCGATGAAAAATTTATTTTGTCCCCTTAAAGTATTCCGCTTTAACAGATATACAAACTTTCAGTCTTCTGATCCAATCATTGAATGCATTTTGGTAGTCTTTTCGAAGTATACTATGAAAGCACTGGAATATTGCAGAACCGAGGTGTTTTCGCTGTACAAACTTTCGACCAGAAGGGTATTTTTTCAGCTGCGGGGGAAAAAAGTCACACGGGGCAAGGCCAGGGGAATACGGGGGGTGAGGGAGTTCGACAACCTTTTCCTGCTTCTGATAGTCTTGCACAATGAACGCCTTGTGCGATGACGCATTGTCATGTAGCAATCTGACATTGGCCAAACCAGTTGCAGGTCTTCGTTCTTTGAAATATTTCTTCAATTTTCGAAGAACTTTATTCTTGTAAAACTTCGCATTTACAGATTTGCCTTTAGGCACAGCAACCTGAATAGCAGGGCCCTGATTTGAAATAGCTCATGGTCCGCTTTGCAATGCATGGTCTTTTGCAATACTTTGTTCCCCCTATTTTGTTCTGAATCTTTCGTTTTGGCTCAAAAATGTGAACCCATGTCTCGGCACCTGTGACGACATTAGCGAAAGACCGTGCATTGTAATTTGGAAACTTTTTAAGCAACTTCTTGGCGCACTGAACGCGTGTGTTTTTCTGCTCATCTGTCAACAGATGGGGAATCCATCTAGCACAGATCTTTCTCATTTTCAAATCCCGTTTCAGAATTGTATGAGCTTCTCCTAATGAGATGCCAACCATACTAGCTATTTGCCTAGTGGTGTATCGTGCATCGGTAGCAACTATTTCTTTCACTCTAGCAACCATCTTGGCAGATGTTGCTCTTTTCGGCCGACGATCATGTGGTGCATCTTCTGTTGAGCCTAGCCCACAGCTGAATTTCTTACACCAATGAAAAACTGTCGGAAAAGACATTTCATTATGCCCATAAACCGAACATATTTCATCAAAAATGTCTTTGCACCGTATACCAAGAATACAAAGATTCTTAATATAGGACCGTATTTAAACGGCGTACTCTGACCTTCTTCCAACCATGTTTTGTATAAGTATACAAGAGTAGACCGTGTCTATCGATCGATATACATGGCTAAAGTGCATGGATTTTAACAGGTTTGGTATCAATGTATAGGTAAAATGTTTTTCTATGCTGTGCTATTTATTTCCAGGTGATTTTCGCATTAGTGCATGAGAAAACGTTCTACTTGCATTCATATTTGAACAGTCCTCGTATCTTAAAACGTCTTCTTCTCTGAAACAGCAAGGCCCAGGTCTTTGATATTTGGAATGTAGCTTCATCTAGTGGACCCCTATCAAGATTGTTCAAATTATAGTGCTGGGGCCAAAAATGCCCCCACCCCGGGGCCCTTTGGTTTTAGCTCGCCTGAGCCGAAGGCTCCACAGGAGCTATTGTGATCGGTCATTCGTCCTTCGTCGTCCTCGTCGGGGTCGTGGTCCGTCCTGATGTCCGTCCACAATTTCTTTAAACAACATCTCCTCCTAAACCACTGAACAGATTTTGAC
Source organism: Lucinisca nassula (assembly GCA_963580285.1). Taxonomy (NCBI): domain Eukaryota; kingdom Metazoa; phylum Mollusca; class Bivalvia; order Lucinida; family Lucinidae; genus Lucinisca; species Lucinisca nassula. The sequence continues at coordinate 108,140,813 of OY757010.1, forward strand.
CAAACTTGGCAGAAATGATCTTGGGTGGTCCTTTCACAAAGTTGTTCAAAGAATTCTATTTCATGCAGAACTCTGGTTGCTATGGCAACAAAAGGGGAAAATAAGAAGAAAAAAAAACCTTTAAAAATCTTCTTGTCTGAAACCAGGAGGCCCAGGTCATTGCAATTTGGTATGAAGCTTCATTAGTGGACATCTACCAAGATTGTTCATATTATTGCCCTGGGGCCAAAAATGGCCCCGCCCCGGGGCGTACAGGTTTCAAATTGACTTATATAGGGAAAAACTTTAAAAATCTTCTTGTCTGAAATCAGAAGGCCCAGGTCTTTGATATTTGGTATGTAGCTTCATCTAGTGGACCTCTACCAAGATTGTTCAAATTATAGCCCTGGGGCCGAAAATTCCCCCGCCCAGGGGCCCTTTGGTTTTCCATAGGCTTATATATTGAAAATCTTTAAAAATCTTCTTCTCTGAAACCGCTAAGCCCAGGTCTTTGATATTTGGTATGAGGCTTCATCTAGTGGACCCCTACCAAGATTGTTCAAATTAAAGCCCTTGGGCCAAAAATGTCCCCGCGCCAGGGCCCACTGGTTTTACATAGGGCTTATATAGGGAAAACCTTTAAAAATCTTCTTGTCTGAAACCAGAAGGCCCAGGTCTTTGATATTTGGTATGAAGCTTCATCTAGTGGACCTCTACCAAGATTGTTCAAATTATAGCCCTGGGGTCGAAAATGCCCCCGCAACGGGGCCCTTTTGTTTTACATAGGCTTATATAGGGAAAATCTTTAAAAAAAATCTCCTTCTCTGAAACCGCAAGGCCCAGATCTTTGATATTTGGTATGAAGCTTCATCAAGTGGACCTCTACCACTTTTTTCAAATTATAGCCCTGGGGCCAAAAATGTCCCTGCGCCAGGGCTCACTGGTTTTACATAGGCTTATATAGGGAAATGCTTTGAAAGTCTTCTTGTCTGAAACCAGGAGGCCCAGGTCTTTGATATTTGGTATGAACCTTAATCTAGTGGACCAATACCAAGAGTGTTCAAATTATAGCCCTAGGGCGGAAAATGCCCCCGCCCTGGGGCCCTTTGGTTTTACATAGGCTTATATAGGGAAAATCTTTAAAAATCATCTTCTATGAAACCGCAAGGCCCAGGTCTTTGATAATTGGTGTGAAGCTTCATCTAGTGGACCTCTACAAAGATTGTTCAAATTATTGCCCTGGGGCCTTAAATGGCCCCGCCCCGGGGCTTACTGGTTTTACATAGGCTTATATAGGTAAAACCTTTAAAAATCTTCTGGTCTGAAACCAAAACCAATTCACAGGAATTATCCTTAGGTGGTCCCCTTTCAAAGTTGTTCAAATGGTTCTGGTCCATTGCACATCTAGGTCACAGGAGCCAAAAATAGATTTTTTTTTCATCGAAACCTTAAAAAATCTTCTACTCTGAAACCACAAGGCCCAGGTCTTTGATATTGGATATGAAGCTATAGTGCCCGCCACCCCCCTCGCCCCGGGTTCCTTTGGTTTTACATAGGATTATATAGGGAAAATCTTTAAAAATCGTTTTCTCTGAAACTGCAAGGCCCAGGTCTTTGATATTAGGTATCTAGCTTCATTTAGTGGACCCCTACCAAGATTGTTCAAATTATAGTGCTGGTGCCAAAAATGCCCCAGCCCCGGGGCCCTTTTGTTTTACATTGGCTTATTCTGGGAAAATCTTTAAAAACCTTTTTCTCTGAAACCGCAAGGCCCAAATCTTTGAAATTTGGTATGAAGCTTAATCTAGTGGACCTCTACCAAGATTGTACAAATTATAGTGCTGGGGTGAAAAATGCCCCCGCTCCAGGGCCCATTGGTTTTACATGGGCTTATATGGGGAAAATATTTTAAAATCTTGTTCTCTGAAACCGCAAGGTCCAGATCTTTGAAATTAGGTATGAAGCCTCATCTAGTGGACCTCTACCAAGATAGTTCAAATTATAGTGCTGGGGCCAAAAATGCCCCCGCCCCGGGGCCCTTTGGTTTTACATGGGCTTATATAGTCAAAAATCTTCTTCTCTGAAACCGCAAGGCCCAGATTTTTTATATTGGTATGAAGCTACATTTAGTGGCCTCCTACCAAGATTGTTCAAAATATAGTGCTGGGGCCAAAAAATGCCTCCGCTCTGTGGCCCTTTGGTTTTACATGGGCTTATATAGGGAAAATCTTTAAAAATCTTCTTCTCTGAAACTGCAAGCCCAGGTCTTTGCTATTTGGTATGAAGCTTCATCTAGTGGACCTCTACCAAGATTGTTCATATTATAGTGCTGGGGTCAAAAAGCCCCGCCCCGGGTCTCTTTGGTTTTTCATGGGCTTATATAGCTAAAATATTTTAAAATCTTTTTCTCTGAAACCACAAGGCCCAGGTCTTTGCTATTTGGTATGAATCTTCATCTAGTGGACCATTACCAAGATTGTTCAAATTAAAGTGCTGGGGCCAAAAATGCCCCCGCCCCGTGGCACTTTGGTTTTACAAAGGCTTATATAGGGAAAATCTTTAGAAAATCTGGTCTGAACCTGCCAGGCCCAGGTCTTTGATATTTAGTATGAAGCTTCATCTAATGGACCTCTACCAAGATTGTTCAAATTATAGCCTTTTGGTCCAAATTGTCCCTGCGCTAGGACCCACTAGTTTTACATAGGAATATATAGGAAAAAACCTTTAAAAATCTTCTCTGAAACCGCAAGGCCCAGGCATTTGCTATTTGGTATGAAGCTTCAACTAGTGAACCTCTGCTGAGAGTGGTCAAATTATAGTCCTTGTGCCAAAAATGCCCACGCGCCAGGGCCCGCTGGTTTTACATATATAGGGAAATCCTTTAATAATCTCCTTATAAAATCTTCTTTTCTGAAACCAGAAGGCCCAGGTCTTTGATATTTGGTTTGAAGCCTTATCTAGTGGACCGCTACCAAGTTTATTCAAATTATAGCCCTTGGGCCAAGAATGCACTAGAAACACTGATACTCATTTGAGCGATTCAGGGGCCTCTGGGCCCTCTTGTACATGGGCTTATATTGGGAAATTCTTTTAATATTTTCTTCTTTGAAACCACAAGGCCCAGGTATTTGTGTTTGGTATGTAGCTTCATTTAGTAGACCAATACCAAGATTGTTCATATTATAATGCTGGGGCCAAAAATGCCCCCGCCAGCGGGCCCTTTTGTTTTACATGGGCTTATATAGGGAAAATCTTCAAAAATCTTCTTCTCTGAAACTGCAAGGCCCAGGTCTTTGATATTTGGTGTGAAGCTTCATCTAGTGGACACCTACCAAGATTGTTTAAATTATAGTGCTTGGGCCAAAAATGCCCCCGCCCCGGGACCCTTTGGTTTTACATGGGCTTACATAGGGAAAATCTTCAAAAATCATCTTCTCTGAAACCGCAAGGCCCAGGTCTTTGATATTTGGTATGAAGCTTCATCTAGTGAACCCCTACCAAGATTGTTCAAATTATAGTGCTGGGGCCAAAACTGCCCCCGCCCTGGGGCCCTTTGGTTTTACATGGGCTTATATATGGAAAATCTTTAAAAATCTTCTTCTCTGAAACCGCAAGGCCCAGGTCTTTGATATTTGGTATGAAGCTTTATCTAGTGGACCCCTACCAAGATTGTTCAAATTATAGTGCTTGGGCCAAAAAATGCCCCCGCCCGGGGCCCTTTGGTTTTACATGGGCTTATATAGGGAAAATCTTTAAAAATCTCCTTTTTTCAGACCTCAAGGCCCAGGTCTTTGATATTTGGTATGAACTTCATCTAGTGGACCGCTACCAAGATTGTTCAAATTATAGTGCTCAGGGCAAAAATGCCCCCGCCCCGGGGGCCTTTGGTTTTGCAATAGGCTTATATAGGGAAAATGTTTAAAAATCTGCTCTGAAACTGCAAGGCGGAGGACTTTGCTATTTGGTATGGAGCTTCATCTAGTGGACCGCTACCAAGATTGTTCAAATTATAGTGCTGGGGCCAAATATGCCCCCGCCCGGGGACCTTTGGTTTTACATGGGCTTACATTGGGAAAATCTTTAAAAATCTTCTTCTCTGAAGCCGCAAGGCCCAGGTCTTTGTTATTTGGTATGAAGCTTCATCTTGTAAACCTCTACCAAGGTTGTTCAAATTATAGCCCTGGGGCCAAAAATGCTCCCGCCATGGGGCCCTTTGGTTTAACATGGGCTTTTATAGGGAAAATCTTTAAAAGTCTTCCTCTCTGAAACCGCAATGCCCAGGTCTTTGATATTTGGTATGTAGCTTAATCTGGTGGACCCCTACCGAGATTGTTCAAATTATAGTTCTTGGGGCCAAACATTCCCCCGTCTCGGGGGCCCTTTGGTTTTACATAGTCTTATATAGGGAAAATCTTCAAAAATCTTCTTCTGTGAAACCACAAGGCCTAGGTCTTTTATATTTGGTGTGAAATTTCATCTAGTGGACCTCTATCAAGATTGTTCAAATTGCCCTTGGGACAAAAATGCCCCAGCCCCGAGACCCTTTGGTTTTACATAGACTTACATAGGTAAATCGTTGAAAATCATCTTCTCCCTCCGAAATTGCAAGTCCCATGTTTTTGATATTTGTAATGGAACTTCATCTAGTGGACCTGTACCAAGATTGTTCAAATTATAGCCCCGGGCCACAAATGCCACCGCCCCGGGGCCCTTTGGTTTTACATAGACTAATATAGAGATATTATTTGAAAATCTTCTATTCTGAAACCGCAAGGCTCAGGTCTTTGATATTTGGTGTGAAGCTTCATCTAGTGGACCTTCATCAAGATTGTTTAAATTATATCCCTGAGGCCAAGAATACCCCACCCCAGGGCAGTTTGTTTTTACATAGGCTTATGTAGGGAATATCTTTAAAAAAATCTTCTTCTCTGAAACTGCAAGGTCCAGGTCTTTGATATTTGGTGTGTAGCTCCATCTATAGGACCTTTGCCAAGATTGTTCAAATTATTGCCTTTGTTGATATTTGGTATGAAACTTCACCTTTTTAGACCTCCCTCAACATTATGCACATAATAGCCCAATAATGGCCCTCCCGGTGGACCTACTTGTTACTGTATGGATCCGGTGAGCGATCCAGGGCAATCATGGCCCTCTGGTTGTAATGTTTTATTAGCTCACCTGTCACGTAGTGACAAGGTGAGCTTTTGTGATAAAATTTTGTCCGTCGTGCGTGCTTCCGTCCGTCCATCCATGCATCCGTAAACAATTTCAAATAAGTATATCTCTAATACCCCATAGCCAATCTTGATCAAATTTCATGTGAAGCATCATCAGGTAAGGGGAAAAGATGCATAAGGTTGTTGGGCTGATCAGATTGAAATTCTGGTTGCCATGGCAACATATAGCTCCCATAGACTTATAATGGGAAAAATTAAAAAAATCTTCTTCTCTGAAACCACAGGGCCCAGAGCTTAGATATTTAGCTTGTAACATATTAAGTGGTCACCTACGTATATCCTGCCAATCATGCCCCCTGGGGTCCAAATTGGCCACACCCTGGGGCCCCCTAGCGACTAAAGACTCATAATGGAAAAAAAAATTAAAAAATCTTCTCATCTGAAACCACAGGGTCCAGTGCTTAGATATTCAGCATGTAGCAACGGCAAGTGGTCACCTACATAATTCCTGCCAATCATGCCCCTGGGTTCTAAATGGGCCACGCCCCGGGGCCCCTTCGCTCCAGTAGACTTTAATGGAAAAAAGGTTCGAAAGCCTTCTTCTCTGAAACCACAGGGCCCAGAGCTTAGGTATTTAGCATGTAGAAACGGCAAGTGGTCACCTACATAATTCCTGCCAATCGTGCCCCTGGGGTCCACATTGGCCACGCCACGGGGCCCCTTAGCTCCTATAGACTCATAATGGAAAATAGTTTCAAAAATCTTCTTCTCTGAAACCACAGGGCCCAAGGCTCAGATATTTAGGCATGTAGCAATGACAAGTGGTCACCTAAATAATTCCTGCCAATCATGCCCCAAGGGCCCAAATGGGCCACGCCCCAGGGCCCCTTCGCTCCCATAGACTCATAATGGAAAAAAGCTTCAAAAATCTTCTTCTCTGAAACCACAGGGCCCAGAGCTTGGATATTTAGCATGTAACAACGGCAGGTGGTCACCTACATAATTCCTGCCAATCATGGCCCTGGGTTTCAAATGGGGCACGCCCCCGGGCCCCTTTGCTCCCATAGACTCATAATGGAAAAAAGCTTCAAAAATCTTCATCTCTGAAACCACAAGGCCGAGAGCTTAGATATCTAGCATGTATCAACGGTAAGTGGTAACCTACATAATTCCTGCCAACCATGCCCCTGGGGTCCAAACGGGCCACGCCCCTTGGCCCCTTAGCTCCTATAGGCTCATAATGGGAAAAAAAAGCTTCAAAATCTTCTTCTCTGAAACCACAAGGCCCAGAGCTGAGATATTTAGCATGTAGCAACGGCAAGCGGTAACCTACATTAATCCTGCCAATCATGCCCCTGTTGTCCAAATGGGCCACGCCCCGGGGCCCCTTAGCTCTCATTGATTCATAATGGCAAACAGTTTCAAACTCTTCTTCTCAGAAACCACAGGGCCCAGAGCTTAGATATTTAGCATGTAGCAATGGCAAGTGGTCACCTACATAAATCCTGCCAATCATGCCCCTGGGGTCAAAATTGGCCACCCCCCGGGACCCCCTTAGCTCCCATAGACTCATAATGGAGAAAAGCTTCAAAAATCTTCTCTGAAACTGTGAAGCACAGAGCTTAGATATTTAGTATCTAGCACCATAAAATAGTCACCTACATAAATCCTGCTAACCCTGCCCCTGGGATCCAAATGGGCCACATCCCGGGGCCCTTTAGCTCCTTTAAACTTATAATGGAAAAAAGCTTCAAAAATCTTCTTCTCCGAAGCCATAAGGCCCAGAGCTTAGATATTTAGTGTAGCAATGTCAAATAGTCTTCTAGACTAATGATTTTCTGGTACACAGGTGAGCAATATAGGGCAATTGGCCCTCTTGTATTGGTTCTAGTGCTTGATGTTTGTGCTTCTTTCCCTTTCGTGTCTTTGATGGTAGGTTTAAGGTAATTGTAGGTACTCCTGATCGTAGGTTACATTTTTAACGTTTTTAGCTCACCTGTCACGTAGTGACAAGGTGAGCTTTTGTGATCACTTTTCGTCCGTCGTCCATCGTCAGTGCGTGTGTGTGCGTACGTAAACTTTTTCTTCCAATGACATCTCCTCCTAAACCACTGATCGGATTTTGACCAAACTTCACAGGAATAATCCTTAGGTGGTCCCCTTTCAAAGTTGTTCAAATGGTTCCGGTCCATTGCACATCTAGGTCACAGGAGCTAAAAATAGATTTTTTAAAAGAAAACTTAAAAAATCTTCTTCTCTGAAACCACAAGGCCCAGGTCTTCGATATTTGGTATGAAGCTTCATCTAGTGGACCTCTACCAAGATTGTTCAAATTATAGCCCTGGGGGCCAAAATGCCCCCGCCCCGGGGGCCTTTGGTTTTACATGGGCTTAAATAAGGAAAATCATTAAAAAATCTTCTTCTGTGAAACCACAAGGCCCACATCTTTAATATATTTTGTGTGAAGCTTTACCTGGCGGACCTCTACTAAGATTGTTGAAATTATAGCCTTGGGGCCAAAAATGCCCTCGCCCCGGGGGCCTTTGGTTTTGCATAGGCTTATACAGGGACAATCTTTAAAAATCATCTTCTCTGGAACCGCAAGGCCCAGATCTTTGATATTTGGTGTGAAGCTTCATCTAGTGGATCTCTACCAAGATTGTTCAAATTATAGCCCAGGGGGCCAAAATGCCCCCGCCCCGGGGGCCTTTGGTTTTACATGGGCTTATATAGGGAAAATCATTAAAAAATCTTCTTCTCTGAAACCACAAGGCCCATGTCTTCAATATTTTGTGTGAAGCTTAACCTGGTGGACCTCTACTAAGATTGTTCAAATTATAGCCTTGGGGCCAAAAATGCCCCCGCCCCGGGGGGCCTTTGGTTTTACATAGGTTTATACGGGGAAAATCTTTAAAAATCTTCTTCTCTGAAACCGCAAGGCCCAGATCTTTGATATTTGGTGTGAAGCTTCATCTAGTGGACCTCTTTCAAGATTGTTCAAATTATAGCCCTGGGGGCCAAAATGCCCCCGCCCTGGGGGCCTATGGTTTTACATAGGCTTATATAGGGAAAATCATTAAAAAATCTTCTTCTTTGCAACCACAAGGCCCAGGTCTTTAATATTTGGTGTGAAGCTTTACCTGGTGGACCTCTACTAAGATTGTTCAAATTATAGCCTTTGGGCCAAAAATGCACCCGCCCCGGGGGCCTTTGGTTTTACATAGGCTTAAACAGGGAAAATAGCTAAAAATCTTCTCTGAAACCGCAAGGCCCAGATCTTTGATATTTGGTGTGAAGCTTCATCTAGTGGACCTCTACCAAGATTGTTCAAATTATAGCATTCGGGGCCAAAATGCCCCCGCCCCGGGGGCCTATGGTTTTACATAGGCTTATATAGGGAAAATCATTAAAAAATCTTCTTCTCTGAAACCACAAGGCCCATGTCTTTAATATTTTGTGTGAAGCTTTACCTGGTGGACCTCTACTAAGATTGTTCAAATTATAGCCTTGGGGCAAAAAATGCCCCCACCCCGGGACCCTTTGGTTTTTCATAGGCTTATATAGGGAAAACCTTTAAAATTCTTCTTGTCTGAAACCAGAAGGCTCAGGTCTTTGATATTTGGTATGAAGCTTCATCTAGTGGACCATTACCCCTAGAATGTACTGGAGACACTAATTCTCAGGTGAGCGATTCAGGGCCCTCTGGGCCCTCTTGTTTAGATCACCAGAGCCGAAGGCTCCGGGGGAGCTTATAGTATATGCATTGGTCCGTCGTCGTCGTCGTCGTCTGTGTCGTCAACATTTTCAAACAAACATCTCCTCTGAATCTACTTGGCCAATTTAAACCAAATTACATGTGGAGCCTCTATGGGAAGGGGGAGCGGAAGTTTGTTCGGGAGGACTGGGTCACATGACCAATATGGCCGCCATGCCAATATATGGTTAAAGCATTTAAAAATCTTATTCTCAAGAACCGAATAGCCGATGATCTTGAAACTTAGTATGCAGTATCGGGGACTCAGGCCCTACCAAGTTTGTTCAAATGATGACCTTTGGTTGACCATCACCTGTTTGACGTCAAGGTCTAGTTTGGTCACTTAGACATTTGAATGGAAAAACGGCAAAACAGTGGATTTTTCTGATTGTATGCTAGCTAGTGGCATCAAAAATGGTATTTGCAATCAGCTGAATGGAAGTTTATCAGTTCCAAAGGTCAAGGTCATTTACCGACCTTTGTCCAGGACGGCTCAGATTCAGTATTTGTATCTTCTTCTTCACTTTAACTACTGGGCCAATTGAAACCAATTTACATGTGGAGCCTCTATGAAATGAGGGAACGAAAGTTTGTAAGTGAGGACTGGGTCACTTGACCAATATGGCCGCCATGCCCTTATATGGTAAGAACCTTTAAAAATCTTCTTCTCAAGAACCGAATGGCCGATGATATTGAATTTTGGTATGCAGCATTAGGAACTCTGGTCCTACCAAGTTTGTTCCAATGATGACCTTTGGTTGACCTTGACCTGTTTTACGTCAAGGTCAAATTTGGTCACTTAGATATTTGTATGGAAAAATGGCAAAACAGTGGATTTTTCTGATTGTATATTAGCTAATGGCATCAGAAATGGTATTTACAATCAGCTGAATGGAAGTTTATCAGTTACAAAGGTCAAGGTCATTTACTGACCTTTGTCCAGGACGGCTCAGATTCAGTATTTATATCTTCTACTTCACTTAAACAACATGGCCAATTGAAACCAAATTACACGTGGAGCCTCTATGGAATGAGTTAACGAAAGTTTGTTCGTGAAGACTGGGTCACATGACCAATATGGGCCGTCATGCCCATATATGGGAAAAACCTTTAAAAATCTTCTTCTCAAGAACCGAATAGCCGATGATCTTGAAACTTGGTATGCAGCATCAGGGACTCTGGCCCTACCAAGTTTTTTCAAATGATGACCTTTGGTTGACCTTGACCTGTTTTATGTCAAGATCAAATTTGGTCACTTAGACATATGTATGGAAAAATGGCAAAGAAGTGGATATTTCTGATTGCCTGGTAGGCTGTGACATCAAAAAGGATATTTGCATTTAGCTGAATAGAAGTTTTTCAATTCCACAGGTCAAGGTCATTACTGACCTTTGTCTTGGATGGCTTAGATTCAGTATTTTTAGCTCATCTGAGCCAAAGGCTCAGGGTGAGCTATTGTGATCGGTCACCGTCCGTCGTCGTCGTCGTCCGTCAAAGTTGTTCAAAGAATTCAATTCCATGCAGGACTCTGGTTGTCATGGCAACAAAAAGGGAAAAATAGGAGAAAACCTTTAAAAATCGCTTGTATAAACCCAGAAGGCCCAGGCCATTGATATTCGGTATGAAGCTTCATCAAGTGGACCTCTACCAAGGTTGTTCAAATTATAGCCATGGGGCCAAATATGGCCCCGGGGTTGGGCCCACTGGTTTTACATAGGTTATATCGGGAAAATCTTTAAAAATCTTCATGTCTGAAACCAAAAGGCCCAAGTCTTTGATATTTGGTATGAAGCTTCATCTAGTGGACATCTACCAAGATTGTTCAAATTATAGCCCTGGGGCCAAAAATGGCCCAGGGGCGGGGCCCACTGGTTTTACATAGGGTTATATAGGAAAACCTTTAAAAGTCCCTTGTCTGAAACCAAAAGGCCCAGGTCTTTGATATTTGGTGTGAAGCTTCATCTAGTGGACCTCTACCAAAATTGTTCAAATTATAGCCATGGGGCCAAAAATGGCCCCGGGTGCCGCCCAATGGTTTTGCATAGGGTTATATAGGGAAAACCTTTAATAATCTTCTTGTCTGAAACCAAAAGGCCCAGGTCTTTGATATTTGGTATTAAGCTTCATCTAGTGGACCTCTACCAAGATTGTTCAAATTATAGCCATGGCACCAAAAATGGTCACAGGGTGCGGCCCACTGGTTTTGCATAGTGTTATATAGGGAAAACCTTTAAAAATCTTCTTGTCTGAAACCAGAAGGCCCGGGTCTTTGATATTTGGTATGAAGCTTCATCTAGTGGACCTCTACCAAGATTGTTCAAATTATAGCCCTGGGGCCAAAAATGGTCCCGGTGTGGGGCCCACTTGAATTTACATAGGATTATATAGGGAAAACCTTTAAAAATCTTACTGCAATTGTCTGAAACCAAAAGGCCCAGATCGTTGATATTTGGCGTGAAGCTTTGTGTATTGGACATCTACCAAGATTGTTCAAATTATAGCCCTGGGGCCAAAAATGGCCCCGGGGCAGGGCCCACTGGTTTTCCATAGGGTTATATATGGATAACCTTTAGAAATCTTCTTGTCTGAAACTAAAAGGCCCAGGTCTTTGATAATTTGTGTGAAGCTTCATCTAGAGGACCTCTACCAAGATTGTTCAAATTATAGCCCTCGGGCCAAAAATGGCCCCGGGGCTTGGCCCAATGGTTTTACATAGGATTATATAGGGAAACCCTTTAAAATCTTCTTGCAACTGTCTGAAACCAAAATACCCAGGTCTTTGATATTTGGTGTGAAGCTTTGTGTAGTGGACCTCTACCAAGATTGTTCAAATTATAGCCCTGGGGCCCAAAATGGCCCCTGGGGCAGGGCCCACTGGTTTTTCATAGGGTTGTATATGAATAACCTTTAAAAATCTTCTTGTCTGAAATCAAAAGGCCCAGGTCTTTGATATTTGGTGTGAAGCTTCATCTAGAGGACCTCTACCAAGATTGTTCAAATTATATCCCTGGGGCCAAAAATGGCCCGGGGCGGTTTTACTTAGGGTTATATAGGGAAAAACTTTAAAAATCTTCTTGTCTGAAACCAAAAGGCCCAGGTCTTTGATACTCGGTATGAAGCTTCATCTAGTGGACCTCTACCAAGATTGTTCATATTATAGCCCTGGGGCCAAAAATTGCCCCGGAGTGAGGCCCACTGGTTTTACGCAGAAAATATAGGGATTACCTTCAAAAATCTTCTTGTCTGAAACAAAAAGGCCCAGGTCTTTGATATTTGGTGTGAAGCTTCGTCTAGTGGACCTCTATCAAGATTGTTCAAATTATGGCCCTGGGGCCAAAAATGGCCCCGGGGTGCGAACCACTGTTTTTGCATAGGGTTATGGTTATATAGGGAAAATCTTTAAAAATCTTCTTGTCTGAAAACGAAAGTTCCAGTTGTTTGATATTTGGTATGAAATTTCATCTAGTGGACGTCTACAAAGATTGTTCAGTTTATAGCCCTGGGGCCAAAAATGGCGGGGCCCACTCGTTTTACATAGGGTTATATATGGATAACCTTTAAAAATCTTCTTGTCTGAAACCAAAAGGCTTAGATCTTTGATAGTTGGTGTGAAGCTTCGTCTAGTGGACATCTACAAACATTGTTCAAATTATAGCCCTGGGGCCAAAAAATGGCCCCGCGGCGGGGCCCACTGGGTTAACATAGAGGTATAGGGAAAACCTTTGAAAATCTTCTTGTCTGATACCAGAAAATCTAGGTCTTTGATATTTGGTATGAAGCTTCGTCTTGTGGACATCTGCCAATATTGTTCAAATTATAGACCTAGAGCCAAAAATGACCCAGGGGCGGGACCCACTGGGTTAACATCGAGGTATTTTGGGACAACCTTTGAAAATCTTCTTTTCTAAAACCAGAAGTCCCAGGTCTTTGATATTTGGTATGAAGCTTCATCTAGTGAACATCTACCAAGATTGTTCAAATTATAGCCCTAGAACATAAAATGACCCAGGGGTGGTGCCCATTGGGTTTACATAGAGGTATATAGGGAAAACCTTTGAAAATCTTCTTGTCTGAAACCAGAAGGCCCAGGTCTTTGATATTTGGTTTGAAGCTATATATTGACTTTCATAGGGAAAATCTTTAAAGATCTTCATGTCTGGAACCAGAAGGCTCAGATGTTTGATATTTGGTATGAAGCTTCTTCTAGTGGACCTGTACCAAGCTTGCATGTATTTAAATTATACCCCTGTGACCAAAAATGGCCCCGACCTGGGGCTCACTGGTTGTATAGAGAGAAGGCCCAGGCCTTTGATATTTGATATTAAGCTTCATTTAGTAGACCTCTACCAAGATTGTTCAAATCATAGACCTGTGACCCAAATGTCAATTTCTTAGCTCAGGTGCGCACATTGGACCACCATGGTCCTCTTGTTATCTTCTTCTCCAGTAAAAGAGCTGTGCTGATTGAAACTAAATTACATGAAAAGCCTCTGGGGCGAGGCAATTTACATAATTCGTGGTATTGTTGCCACATGACCACGATGGGCACCTTGCCTGTATATGGTATAAACCACATGACCTCTGGTGAGCGTAGTGGCCCATTGGCCTCTTGTTTAAATCCGTCCTTTTAAATAGCGATGTCTGGGCGGGCGGGTGTCGGGTGGGCGTTTGGGCGGGAGTCGTCCGAGGTTTACCTTTTGGTTAACCTTTTTTCAAAGTGATATATTTTTTTTATTTAATCGTTAGCAGATTGATTTCATATCTGGACTGTTGCTTCATTGGAGGCACCCCTTTCATATATTATCCATTAATAATGTTTTCTTCTTTTTACCTTCTTTCTTCATAAACACCGCAAACAGTACATACATTCATGCAACACACACACACTGATGCATGCATGCATGCAGACATACATAAATGTGCATACATGCACTCATGCATACATGTACGCATCCATGCATACATGCTCATGCTCATGCATGCATGCACATACACAAATGCTTGCACACACGTTTGCATGCACACACGCATGCATGCACTCATGCATGCGTGTACATTCATTCATGCATGCATGCACACACATGCATAAATGCACATGTGCATAATTGCATGAAGGACACATTCATGCACTCATACACCAAGCTGGCCGCCATGCTCATATATGGCAAAAAACCTTTAAAATCTTCTCTTCAAAAACCAAAAGGCGAATGACCTTTAAACTTAGTATGCAGCATTGGGGACTCAGGTCCTACCAAGTTTGTTCAAATGATGACCTTTGTGGTGACGACCTATTTTATGTCAAGGTCAAATTAAGTCAGCATTGGTATAGGAAAAATACAAACCGTTTTAAACCCCACCACACGATAGTGGTTGGGTATCATGATATACCTTCCAGTTTCTGTTCGTCTGTATGTACGTCTGTCCGTCAGCACCATTTACGATCGATAACTTCAGTAGTTTTTCACGGATATTTTTAAAACTGTGCATACATGTTCATACCGGAATGACTGGTACGGGATTGTTAGTGGGCGGCAAAATCCGTTTACGTTTGACAGAGTTACGACCCTATTTAATTCAAAATAAGGATTTTATTGGTGTTTCCGATCAATAACTTGGACATTTTTTCACGGATTTTCTTCAAATTTTGAATATACATTGGTATGCGGTATGAGTGGTTTGAGATTGTTGATGGGCAAAATACGTTCACATATAATGGAGTTTCGCCCCCGCCCATCGGGGCTTGAAGAAATAGATGGGCTGCATGATTCTTTCACGCAGAGCTGAAACCGTCCGCACACTAGTACTGGTAAACCGCTTAGAGGATCTGAGCCTGTCCAGGAACCGCGGTGCGGTTCGTCCATGCTTATAAACCCTATTGGTTTCATTGGGCGACAGGGCTTGAGATGTCATTTCATCTCAGTGTCTGGTAAAAGTCCCACAAAATTGGAATCAACGTCTCCAAAACGACCTATACTGTGCTGACGGGGACGTTAAACCTCAAATCAAACAAAATATAATGGAGTTATGGCCATTAACAATCCCATTAAATGTTTTTGGGCACTAACTCCTTTACTAAATGGAATATATGGCTAAAACTTCACTGATATATAAACCACCATAAGAAGCAGGTTTTAAATGCGTTAACATAGGCCGTTAGCAGTTTCCACTAGCAGTTTGCAAAATCAACCAAAATGAAGTTTATTGATTCCTAAGGTCATGGCCATTTACTGACTTGTGTACTGGATGGCTCATCTTCATCTCCAGTAAAACTACTGGGCTGATTGAAACCAAATTACATATGGAACCCCTATGGGATGAGGTAATGAAAATTAATTTGTAAGATTGGAAAAATTTAAAATAAAGACCCAGGGAGAGCGCAGCCCTCGCTCGACACCAAGAGGAAAAGGAAACATAAACAAAACAAGAAACAATATGAGTGTTTATGAAATGGAACAATCAGCCACTCTTCCTCAGGTGATCAGACCATTAGAAAACACTAAACAACAACTAACAACAAATTCGCAGACATACAACAAAAATAAAAGCAAAAGACCAACACCAAAACTACCGCCTAAGAACTGTCAGTAGCATATGCAACTGGAGGGGAGGGGAGGGGAGGGGGGGGGGGCTTAAAAGTCTTTTACCGGCTGAATCTTTGGAGTCACGTGACAAAAATAGCCGCCATGCCCATACATGTTAAAAACCTTAAAAATGTTCTAAGAAATCAAAAGGTGGTTGACCTTGAAACTTGGTGGGCAGCATCGGGGACTCGGGCTCTACCAAGTTTGTTCAACCGATGACCTTTATGTGACCTTGACCTGTTTTTTATGCCAGGGTCAAATTTGGTCACTTTAGCATTGGTATGGGAAAAAGGCAAAACACTTTTTTTTTTCCTGAACCTAGAGTTGCCTGTTGCATCAGAATCATTTTTAGCTCACCTGAGGAGCTTTTGTGATCGGCCACCGTCCGTCGTCGTCGTCGTCCGTCCGTATTTCCGTCCGCCCGTTCACAATTTCTTTAAACAACATTTCCCTAACCACTGAACAGATTGTAATTAAACTTGGCAGAAATGATCCTTAGGTGGTCCTCTATCAAAGTTGTTCATAGAATTCCATTCCATGCAGAACTCTGGTTGCCATGGCAACAAAAAGGGCGAAATTAAAAAAAAACCTTTAGAAATCTTCTCTGAACTCTTTGATATTTGGTATGAAGCTTCATCTAGTGCTAGTTGACCTCTACCCAGAGTATTCAAATTATAGCACCGGGGCCAAAAACGACCCCGCCCCGGGGCCCACTGATTTTTACATAGGCTTTGGGATTATTGATTCCATTGTGGAATTTTGAAAATATCAGAGGGTCACTGATGAGGCCTAATTGGCCGAAACTAGCTAGTCTGGCCCAGAAAACATATTCACTCCATATTTTTCACTTCTGTGGTGTATTCCTTGCTTCAAAAGGATAACCCTTTTATAGAACATATTTAACTTCACTACAGCTGGTGTGTGGGAATGTGTGGCGGCGGTAAAATGTCTCCCTGCCCTACATCATAGTGTAGATCATATTTTCTTGTCCTTTGGGATCATTGATTCCATTGTGGAATTTTGAAAATATCTAAGGGTCACTGATGAGGCCTAATTGGCCGAAACTAGCTAGTCTTGCCCAGAAAACATGTACACTCCATATTTTTTGGTTCTGTGGTGTATTCCTTGCTTCCAAAGGATAACCCTTTTATAGAACATATTATAAATAGGAAAACCATTAAAATCTTCTTGTCTGAAACCAGAAGGCCCAGGTCTTTGATATTTGACATGAAGCTTTATCCAGTGGACCTCTACCAAGATTGTTCAAATTATAACCCTGTGGCCAAAAACCGCCCCGCCCCCGGGCCCACTGGTTTTATATAGGCTTATATAGGGAAAACATATAAATATCTTCTTCTCTGAAACCAGAAGTCCTAGGTCATTGATATTTGGTATGAAGCTACATCTAGTGGACATCTACCAAGATTTCTCAAAGTATAGCCCTCGGGCCAAAAACGACCCCGTCCCGGGGCCAACTGGTTTTACATAGGCTCACATAGGGAAACCTTTAGAAATATTCTTGTCTGAAACCAGAAATCCCAGGTTTTTGATATTTGGTATGAAGCTTCATCTAGTGGACCTATACCAAGATTGTTCAAATTATAGCCCTGGGACCAAAAACGGCCCCGCCCCGGGGCCAACTGATTTTATATAGGCTTATATAGGGAAAACGTATAAAAATCTTCTCTGAAACCAGAAGTCCTGGGCCATTGATATTTGATATGAAGCTTCATCTTGTTGACCTCTACCAAGATTGTTCAAATTATAGCCCTGGGGCCAAAAACAACCCCGAACCAGGACCCACCAGTTTTACATAGGCTTATGTAGGGAAAAAGCTTTAAAAATCTTCTTCTCTCAAACCAGAAGGCCCAGGTCTCTTTGTTATTTTGTATGAAGCTACATCCAGTGGGCCCACTGGTTTTATTAGCTCACCTGGGCCGAAGGCTCCGGGGAAGCTATTGTGATCGGTCAACGACATCTCGACCTAAACCACTGAACAGATTTTGACCAAATATGGCAGAAATGATCTTTGGGTGGTCCTCTCCCAAAGTTGTTCAAAGAGTTCCATTCCATGCAGAACTCTGGTTGCCATTGCAACAAAAAGGAGAACACAAGAAAAACCTTTAAAAATCTTCTTGTCTGAAACTTCAAGGCCCAGGTTTTGATATTTGAAATGAAGCTTCATCTAGTGGACCTCTACCAAAATTATTCAAATTATAGCCCTGGCGCCAAAAATGCCCCCCGAGCCAGAGCCCAACAGTTTTACATAGGCTCACATAGAACACCTTTTATAGAACATATTTTCTATGTTCTATACCCTTTTATAGAACATATTTATATAGGAACAAACTCTACAAAACTTCTTCTCTCAAACCGGAAGGCCCAGGTCTTTGATATTTTGTATGAAGCTACATCTGGTGGACCTCTACACAGATTGTTCAAATTATTGCCCTGGGACCAAACATGCCCCCGCGCCGGGGCCCACCGGCATTTTCATAGACTTTTATAGGGAAAAAGCTTTATAAAAACTTCTTGTCTGAAACCAGAAGGCCCATGTCTTTAATATTTGGCATGAAGCTTCATCTAGTGAACCTGTACCAAGATTGTTCAAATTATAGCCCTGAGGCCAAAAATGTCCCTCAATTATAGCCCTGAGGCCAACAATGCCCCGCACAGGGGCCCACTGGTTTTACATAGGCTTATATAGGGGAAAAGCTTTAAAATCTTCTTGTCTGAGACCGGAAGGCCCAGGTCTTTGATATTTAGTATGAAGCTTCATCTATTGGCCTTCTACAGAGATTGTTAAAATTATAGCCCTGGGGCTGAAACTGGTTCAGTCCAAAGGCCCACTGGTTCTACATAGGCTTATATAGGGAAAAAGCTTTAAAAATCGTCTTGTCTGAAACCAGAAGGCCCAGTTCTTTGATATTTAGTATGAAGCTTCATGTAGTGGACCTCCACCAAGATTGTTCAAATTGCAGCCCTGGGACCCAAAATGCCCCCGCGCTGGGGCCTACCGGTGTTACATAGGCTTATACAGGGAAACACTTTAAAAATCTTCTTGTCTGAAACCAAAAGGCCCAAGTCTTTAATATTTGGTATGAAACTTCATCTATCGGACCTCTACAGAGATTGTTCAAATTATAGCCTTGGGCCCAAAAATGTCCTTGCGCCAGGGCCTACTGGTTTTACATAGGCTTATATAGGGAAAACCTTTATCTTATTGGCTGAAGCCAGAAGGCCCAGGTCTTTTATATTTGGTATGACTCTTCATCTAGTGGACCTCTACCAAGATTGTTCAAATTATAGCCGTGGGGCCAAAAATGCCCCCGCGCCGGGGGCCACTGGTTTCAAGGCCCAGGTCTTTGATGTTTGGTATGAAAAGTAGAAGTAAAACAAAGATCAGGAATCGATACAATTATCTTACTCCACCAACCAAAGACACAAAGGGAAAGAAATACAAACATTAAGCGACCAGACCATAATAGAAACCTAACAAAGGAAGGCCATAAGGACAGTTACTTTCCCACAAAATGGCCATATGGCCATCCAAAATTAAAAGACACAAGTGATACACACAGTAAGTAACACACAACAACATAAATAAATCGCCACAGAAGAACCGCCTTGGAACGGTCAGTGGAAAGATTTCCACTGGGGAGCTTAAATCGATTTTACGTGGCCACAATCCTCGCCCTTACTTCCGTCGCGATTTAGACAAATAGTTTGTTCAGTCCGCATGAAGGCCTCCTAACTCAGTGCAACATCTCCGTGAACACAAACAATCAAAGAGCCACAGATGTGAGACAACGGTGAGGACTCGACAGCAAGAAACCACTGAAATGCTGGAGCAAAAGAAAACCAACAGTTAGACTCCGATGGGCCCGACCAGAGACAGAGCATCAGGCACCAACCAACATTACCAAGAATTAGATCTCTCTAATTCTCAATAAGCCTTTACGTTGGAGCCGTCATAGAATCTGAGGCCTGACCCACCGGCGTGCAATTAAAGAGGGAAGCAAAGTTGCCAACCGTGATTGGGTTAACTACCATGCATGCAGTCTGTCGTATAACATCCATGTTGTACCCAATCTTTTTATATCGAAGAATGATCTTACGAAATTGGGTGAAGTAATTGCGGTTATATATTTTTCTGAATTTATATACTTAGTCACCATAAAATTCAGGTTCCGATAGACCTTGTTGCAGAAGAGATTTAAATCCAATATTGAATTTTGAAATTAAATCAGAATGGCGTCTATAAAATTTTGAAAATGCTTTGTGCAGTCTACGGCACAACAACCCTGATCAAGGAGTTTAGACGTTAATAATTTATTACGAATGTTGAAGTCAGTTACAAGACTACACACTCTACCAAATCGAATTAATTGCGAAATATAAACGCCATAGGATGGCGCACGAGGAACACCACCGCCCAAAAAGGAAAATTTACAATCTCAAAATCAAAGTCATCGCGCCTACCACAACCTTACACGAAACAAACCCATCTACAATAGATAGATGTAAATCCAAAAACGGGGCCTCGGTATCAGAAGAATTTGCTTTATTTAATTGAAGTTGATCTAGTGGACCTCTACCAAGATTGTTCAACTTATAGCCCTGGGGCCAAAAATGACGCTGCCCCAGGTTTAAAATAGGCTAGAATAGGGAATACATGTACATTTAAAAATGTTTTTGTCTGAAAGCAAAAGGCCTAGATCTTTGATATCTGGTATGAAGCTTCATCTAGGGACCTTCTCCAAGATTGTTCTAATTAGAGATTAAGGTCCAAAAAAGGTCCAGCCGAGGGGCCCACATGTTTTACATAGGCTTATAGGGGGAAAACCTTTACGAATCATTTTTAGCTCACCTGAGCGGAGGCTCCGGGTGAGCTATTATGGTCGGTTTTCGTCCGTCGTCGTCGTCGTCCGTCCGGATGTCCGTCAACAATTTCTATAAATGACATCTCCTAAACCACTGAACAGATTTTGACCAAACTTGACCGAATGGTCTGTGGGTGGTCTTCTCTCAAAGTTGTTCAAATATGTTCTATATAGAATTCAATTCTATGCAGAACTCTGGTTGCCATGGCAACGAAAAGGAGAAAATAAGAAAAAAACATTTAAAAATCTTTTTGTCTGAAAGCAGAAGGCCCAGGTCTTTGGTATTTGGTATGAAGCTATATCTAGTGGACCTCTACCAAGATATTTCAAATTATAGCACTTGGGCTAAAAAATCCCAAGCGCCAGGGCCCACTGGTTTAACATAGGCTTATATAGGGAAAACCTTTAAACATTTTCTTGTCTGAAACCAAAAGGCCCAGGTCTTTTATATTTGGTATGAAGCTTCGCCTAGTGGACCTCTACCAAGATTGTTCAAATTATAGCCCTGGGGCCAATAATGTCCCGCGCCGGGGCCCACTTGTTTTACATTGGCTTATATAGGGAAACTCTTTAAAAATCTTCTTGTCTGAAATCAGAAGGCCCAGGTCTTTGATATTTGGTATGAAGCTTCATCTAGTGGACCTCTACCAAGATTGTTCAAATTATAGCCCTAGGGCCAAAAATGCCCCCGCGCCAGGGCCCAATGGTTTTGTATAGGCATATATAGAGAAAACCTTGAAAAAATCGTCTTGTCTGAAACCAGAAGGCCCCGGTCTTTGATATTTGGTATGATGCTTCGTCTAGTGGACCTCTACCAAGATTGTTCAAATTATAGCCATTGGGCCGAAAATTCCCAAGCGCCGGTGCCCACTGGTTTTACATAGGCTTATATAGGGAAAACATTTAAACATTTTCTCGTCTGAAACCAGAAGGCCCAGGTCTTTGATATTTGGTATGAAGCTTCGTCTAGTGGACCTCTACCAAGATTGTTCAAATTATAGCCCTGGAGCCAATAATGTCCCGCGGCGGGGCCCACTTGTTTTACATAAGCTTATATAGGGGAACTCTTTAAAAATCTTCTTGTCTGAAACCAGAAGGCCCAGGTCTTTGATATTTGGTATGAAGCTTCATCTAGTGGACCTTTACCAAGATTGTTCAAATTAAAGCCCTTGGGCAAAAATGCCCCCGCGCCAGGGCCCACTGGTTTTGTATCGGATTATATAGAGAAAACCTTTAAAAAATCTTCTTGTCTGAAACCATAAGGCCCATGTCTTTGATATTTGGTATGAAGCTTCATCTAGTGGGCCTCTACCAAGATTGTTCAAATTAAAGCCCTAGAGCCAAAAATGCCCCCGCGCCAGGGCCCACTGGTTTTGTATAGGCTTATATAGAGAAAACCTTTAAAAATCGTCTTGTCTGAAACCAGAAGGCCCATGTCTTTGATATTTGGTATGATGCTTCGTCTAGTGGACCTCTATCAAAATTGTTAAAATTATAGCCCTGGGGCAAAAATGCCCTCGCGCCGGGGCCAATTTGTTTTTCTTAGGCTTAAAGATATTGATTCCATTGTGGAATTTTGAATATATCTGAGGGTCACTGATGAGGCCTAATTGGTCGAAACTAGCTAGGCTGGCCCAGAAAACATGTGCACTCCATATTTTTCACTTCTGTGGTGTATTCCTTGCTTCCAAAGGATAACCCTTTTATAGAACTAATATAGGGAAAACATATAAAAATCTTCTTGTCTGAAACCAGAAGGCCCAGGTCTTTGATTTTTTATATGCAGCTTCTTCTAGTGGACCTCTACCAAGGTTGTTCAAATTATAGCACTGGGGCCAAAAATGCCCTTGCGCCGGGGCCCAGTGGTTTTACATAGACTTATAATTGGGAAAACATTTAAAAATCTTCTTGTCTGAAACCAGAAGGCCCAGGTCTTTGATATTTGGTTTGAAGCTTCGTCTAGTGGACCTCTATCAAGATTGTTCAAATTTTAGCCCTTGGGCCAAATTTACCCCCGCTAAGGGACCACTTGTTTTGCGTAGGCTTATTTAGGGAAAATCTTTAATAATCTTTTTGTCTGAAACCAGAAGGCCCAGTTCTTTGATATTTGAATAGTATACACAATGTAGTTTCTAGGACAACCCCCACCCCCACATTGTGGGACCACCCACCCCCGGGTCGGCCCCACCGAGTGGGGATGCCGAGGACAAAAAAATGTTTTTCACCCCCGCACTGTAGGGCCCACCTTCACGCCCGCGTTGGCCCCACCGAGAGAGGATGCAATAGAATTAAACATTTGTTTGCCTGCCATATCACATGGCCAACACGTGACCAGCCTGTGCTCGCGTTTGGGGACAGGGCTTGAGATTTCATTTCATCGGGTCCCACAAAATTGGAAGCAACGTCTCCAAAATGACCTATACAGTGTTAACGGGGATAAATATATGAATAAATCAAACAAAAAGTCTAAAAAACTGAAATTCTAACCTGTTATCTACAACATATGTAATCCGACCCAGACTATACTTTACTGAGACAAAATCGATTCTGAATATTTGACGCAATGAGTGGCCTATAAATAGACCAATATAGTACATTCGCTTGCGGAAATTTACGACAATGGATCAATATCAAAGTTTTTTTTTTTATTTTTTAATTATTGCTATACGTATGGAAGTCTTCTGCGAACAGTCTCCGTTTTTCAAACAAAAAAAAAAAAAAAAAAAAAAAAAATTCATTTTTTTTTTATTATTATTTCACAATTGAAAATCAACCTTAACAATGTTAAAAAACACATCTTTGTCGTCCCTGTTGGGACACCCAATCCATAAGCTCTAGCGCTAAATTCTCTCTCTGCCCACCCCCTCTCCCTATCTTACTCTAGTATGTTATCTAACAACTTTCGAATAATATCCGCCCCAGTTAGAATCTGAATGTAGGGGAATGCAAAACACCGAAGGGAGCCTGGTAGAAACAAAAATGCATCCGAAACAAAAAAAAAAAAAAAAAACAATACCAGCTCCTGAAGGGGTGCTTTCCTGTTTTTTGGCGTGAGTTCGAATCTCCGGAGAGACGACTTTATTTTTGTTTAGTCGGAAATAGTGACTAAAACCCCACTTTTTAGAGAGTTGGTCTGCGCAGTTCTCTGTGAGAGTTTGTAGGCCACACAGCCTGCCACACCCATTTCTAAGATGATTAAGGCAATCTCGCGGTCTTTCTGGTCGTTACTCGGTTGGTGAAAGTCGGAGAGCTGGGTTCGGGCCCCAGGCTGACATTTTTCTCGTTGACCTGCGCATACAGGCATATCGCGTCATCGACGTCTTTGAAGGTTCGAACGGCGTGCCCCTGGCGACGAAGTTCCTCAGTGATGAAATCAATACGTTCGGTCCGTTTCCGAGACCATTCTGCCTGTGCAGTCTGTAACTGTTCGACCGCTTTATCATGCCGCTTGCGTTCAGATACTAGTCCATACTGCTTGTCGGCAGTAGTCCATACTGCTTGTAGAAACGATTGCCGAAAGCATCGGCGACGGCTTTGGCCGCTAGAACGGACTCGTCTTTGTTCCCAGCATTGATTCGGATCCTCGTCGTATTTTGGTTTTCCGACGTATCAATGCCGTGGTACTGGCCGAATTTCCTCTCTGAAGCCGTCCTCCAGAGATCGCGGTAGCAGTGGTACACATCACTGTCGTCGATGCTGAGGACCTCTTTCCCGAAATTTTAATGACGGTCTTTTTCAAGAGGGTGCGGCCTAGGTTCTGAACCAAGGTCCGATTGGCATCATCTGCGCTGTGTAGTGTGATGGTGAAGGCCAACCTCGCGGTCCCGGGGATAATGACATCATGTTGGCTGAGGTTGGGGAATCGAACGAGAAGCTGCTGGTTCGGTCCGATCATGCTGGGGTTGTTAGTTATCGACACCGATTGCCTCACCCCTTTCACCCCAAGGGGTTCGCGTAGGCATCGGTAGGGGTCAAGCTTTCGTCCGTACTTACTTGATGACATGGTGTCAGCTTCGTTGACACTCAACAAAGTCTGTTTTAAAGATGCGCGACAACCTTCAAATTCACATACTTATTACATAAATATGGCGGACTTTGAAAACCCCACGTTCGAAGACTGGCCGACCCTTATGATGACGCCGACTATGATGTGTCCAACCTGCCAGACGCTGTTATGGACCCACCACCGGACGTCGAGCAAGGACTACGCGCGGCCGGGGACAATCTTCAGAACCTCCGAGGCGAGTTAAGACGGGCATCACTTTCTGACCAGAAGAGGCGCCTGGTCGATACTTTCTACAAAGAAGTGAGTCTTGCCTATAAAGGGTTGCGCCTCGAAGGCAGTATCGACTATGACCAGTTTGGGATAGATGACGATGGTAAAACGCTCTATTGGACCCCCGGCGACAAAAAGATTTCTATCGCTGCGACAAGGGGGGGATTCCGGTTTCTGGCTCTGTCCACACTGGCCTCGAGATATGGAACAGGGGGAGTAAATGCAATTCGGCAAATACTTGGGCTCACTGACTATAAATTGAATATCCCGCGTCTCAACAAAGAGGCTGTGGATACACTACAAAAAGCAGAGGAAACCCTCCCCAAAAACATTGAATCCGTCGAGATGACAGAGCTCCCCGGCGTAGCCCACGACGTTATTCAAACAACAGGAGATGTCGAGACCGCATTAAAGACAATTGATGATCAGCCTATCGACACCGCGTGGGTCACCCAGGTCAAAAGAGAGCTTGCTGGGCTTGAAAAGGCCATGACTCGAACCCGAGATGAGTTGGCGAACAACCTGGCGAAGTGTCAAAGGTCGACGAGGGAAAAACCCAAGTTGAAAAACGCTCGTCCAGGGAGCGGCGGAAACTGACGGAAACGGATGAACCCGAAACCCAACAGGAAATTCGGGACCGGATCAGAAACCTCAAGAGTGAGCTTTCTGACATCGACATCGAAAGACAGTCGAGCCTCGAAGCCCTTTCTGCGAACAGAGAAACTCTCCGGTCCCAGATCTCCCGAATCCGTGAGACGTTCAGGCGGCTCCTTCATGAAGACAAAACGCTGGCTGAGCGCATTCGCACCCGTTTCCGCGAACAGGAAATTAATTGTGAGCATCCTTACAGCGATTGGGATTGCAATCTCGACCCTAGTGCTTGCGCTAACCGGCGGCGGGGGTAGTGTACCGGCTCCGGCTCCAACCCACCCGGCAAGGGCGGGGTCAAGGAGTGGGTAAAAAGCACCTATCGGGTCCATCGTATCTTGGCTCTGGAGCACGCTAGGGAAGACCGCTTCGTGGCTCGGAGATAATTTGTGAGCCTTGGTCATCGGCGTGGGGGGGGGGGGGGCTTTTTATTGTGGCTGCACGGGACCGGTTATCTCAACCGTTACCGCGGAGTGATAAACCAAAGCACCACTAAGCCAACCCCGATCCCTGCGACTATTAGGGCTGTTTTTTCTTCTTCATGGTCGAGACCGGATTTCCAGTCTGCTGGCGGAGCAACCGCGGCAGACGTAGGCGACCCTGCGAGTACTCGCGGATCGGTCCCGGCTGGTGTGGCAGTTTTCCCTTGGAATGTCTTATCGCTGCCAGCACTGCTGGCGTTGATCGGTACTGCCTCGTTTAATCCTTGGTTGTGGCCGATGACAGCGTCTGACCCCGCTATTTGGATTTGGTTATTATAACCTTGGACATTGCCGGTATCAAGTAGAGCGCTCTCCCGCAGACGTAATCCAGTGGTGTGGATGCATATTGCAACGTCTTTTGATAGCGATCGATGCTGCTGGGGATGTCGACGGGTTATGCGATGGCGTCTTCGAGATTCGCCGTAAATTGCTGTTGAGCGTCGAACCCCGTGCCGACTTTGAGAATGTTGGAACGGGCCTGAGCTTGCGCTCCCAAGATTGCCCAAACGTAAGTCCGAATCGAGTCGTTGAGGAGCACGACACCCGCTTGCGTGAAACCTTCTGATTTTATCGAGAATGAACATCGTCCACGCCTTTGCAGTATGTTTCCTCAGGCTTTCTTTGCCGGATCATTACAGGGTCACTGATGGTTTATGGGTGGAGTAAGTTAATTGTATCAATTCCTGATCTTTGTTTTACTTCTACTTTATTAGCCGAAACTACGTAGTATGACCTATCTTCTTTCTTATGAATGTTTTCATTGCTCTTAAAGGAACTCATTTTTGATTTTTATTTGAAATATCCCGGTTATGACGTATGGAGTCCTTCGGGTGAAAGAAGGGGTATTTCCCCGGGGTTATGAAGGTACCAACAAAAGATCCGAGGCCTTGTTTCCCGTGGTCCAGCTTTTGCCTCAAATCTGTATCAGGCGAAACGGCGAACTCCTCACAAAGCCGCTTGTAGGCCCTGGAGTCATACTGGTTGTCGAACCATGAATTGGACTTGTCCCCAGGGAGGGCGAATTTTAGCTCCTCAAGCAGACGCCTCGTCGTATAATAAACATGAAAGCAATACAGGCTTGCAAGAAGGCGCTCATCCGATTGGAGATGGTCCTGGAATGAAACACCACATCCGGCGGTTGCGCACCAAACCGTAAAGTTCAGCTGGCACTGCCACCAGCTGAAGGGAGTATCCACCCTGCTGTCCCACGCCTTGTTTGCCATAGTGACATCCCCGGTAAGCGGAGGGTTTTGATATTCGGCGAAGACGTCCGGGTACTTGGCAAGGAACTTACTTTCCTTATCGTCGACCATTATGACTAGGATGGGCGCCCCTGCCGCTGACTCCTTATATTTGAAATGGCGGCCTGCCTGATATTTTGCCGAGCTATTAAACATAAACGCCTTTATATCCATACCCATTTTGGTGTTTAATAGTTGTATTATTATGTACATCACACTCAGTGACGTTCAAAATGATGTGCCAATTAATCTTGCCAGGACTCTGTCTGCGGGTGAGCGAGAGATTGCTCTCTGCGAGTTGACGTATTATCACTGGTGGTACAACATATGCACGGTGAAAAGGAACAATAAGGTCTCAAATAAAAAGACTGAATAAACAATACCTGGCGGGTATTATAACGTCTGTGAGTTGAACGAAAACGCGTTTCAGCGGTTGTACACCGAACTCACTTTAGATGAACCGTCTGGTCTACTGCAATTAACGGTAAAGCCCGGAGAAGTTATAACAATGAATCGCCAATTAGCTAATATCTTCGGCTTTTCCGACAATACTTTCAAACCCCCTCCCTTGGTGCTGATCAATGACAAAGGCCATCACTTGGAAGAAGGCCGAACTAAGACGTTCATTGCGAATGAGCCACACAAACTGGCCGTCCATCGTGAGGTCTACTTTCATCTTGCTGAATTAAGTACTTCAGACAATCTGCATAACGGCGACCCTCTACACTGCTTAGATCTGTCCCTGTCGAGAACGAAAAGTGTGGATCTGGTAGAACTGAATCATTTCCTGTCTTAAAGTACAAAAGGTTGTCGTCAGGGCCTGTTTCACAGCTAACTATCTCGCTTACCAACGGGGAGATGTTATCATTCGAGTATATGAGTGCAACCCTACATATAAGGAATGGTTGACGCAAGCGGCCCCGTAGGGGTCAGAAAATGCCCTGGGTTGGCTTTGGCTGATCTTGGTGACATTGAGGGGTTCGATAAGGACGGGAAGGAAGATCGATTGTACGCCTTCCAGCTCTTTGATGGGGTCTACAAAAGAAAAGAGGTCGCCCAAGCGGGGTCATTGGCATTCGGTGATCTCGGCGACGTAGATACCTAACATGCCGTTCCAAAGCGGGTTCATACGCTGGCCTTCACTGGGAGCAAGTGGGTTGCTTTTGCGGACCCCGTCCAACAAACAGGGTGGCTTATTGACATACAAATCTCGTCTCCGTACGTAGTGACTGGAAAGCAGCACAAAGTTAGGAAGGTAGTCA
This sequence comes from Lucinisca nassula, assembly GCA_963580285.1. Classification (NCBI taxonomy): domain Eukaryota; kingdom Metazoa; phylum Mollusca; class Bivalvia; order Lucinida; family Lucinidae; genus Lucinisca; species Lucinisca nassula. The sequence continues at coordinate 108,169,096 of OY757010.1, forward strand.
ATAGTGGAACTCGACTGTGCTCGTATATCTCCGGGACGAAGAACATTGTCGTTTCCGAAGATAACGTGCTAAAGACAAGCAACGACCGGCAGGGAATCCTGAAAATAGTCTTCGAATTCCCCCAGCGGGAATCATTGGTATGAACTTGCCAACATCATCGATCATCCTTGATCTAATTCTCGGAGATAGACCCGACGATTTTGTTGATGTGTTATCCGCCTTCAAGATCAAATGGAGTCAAGCAAATGCTAATAAAGAAGTTGGGATTTATATACAAGTACAAGAAACGCCTCGTGTGCAGTTCACTCTTGAAAGAATCCAACACCAAGTTGCATACCGTCATTTAGACCTACATAATATTTTTATAGGTCCAGTGTCTCTCAAAAGGCTGCGATTTACGCCCGGTGCGCTCTCAGCAGACCAAGCTAGAGTCATTATTAGCCAGTAGTCTATCTAAAATCCACCCAGCTCGAGGGGTAGTACACGATTGGCCTCTACCAAGGACTTGAAACAGGAGACAAACACCGCCTTCAGCACGTGGCCGAGGTTAAATTCCGTCTCGAAAAAAGACGAGACTTCAGAGCCTCGCTGTACAAGAAATACAGCTAATGTTGTTGATGGGATTGATACCACGCTTACTGCGACTAGCGTAGGGCTGGCTGCTTCTGGCGTCGGGCTCTTGTCAACTATCATCGCGACGCCTGTCGCCATTGGCCTTGGAGCTTGGGCGATTGTGTGTGGGTTGCTTGGCGTTGGCGGGAAATGTATGGGACAAAAACTTCAAACAAAAGCCAAAAAACACGACGAGATTCGTATCTTGGCTGAGTCGAAGTTAAACTCCATCGCCGACCGCATTTCTATCGCGCTGAACGACGATGATATATCTGAAACAGAATTTCGCCTGATTATGTGTGAAATCGACAAATTCGATCAGATGAAAAAGAAATTCGTCAGCGCAAGAAACATACTGTTGGTTTGTCGGAGGAGGAAAAAAAGGAGTTGTTTCAACGTGCGAGAGACGAGGCGTTAATGACGGCCCGTACCAATCTGTTGGAAGAGTTGGACAAATCTGGTCACAGTTGCACCTGAATATTTCTTGCTGGTGAGCTTAAAAGAGTGCAGGCTGCCTAGACAATTCCTCGGCAGTTGTTTCCGTTAGAGACTTAATGCTAACAAAGCAACAATAAATACATGGATCGGCGCCTTGAGGATATTTATTACAGCCCTTAGGGCTACTGGAGGGGTCTTCAGGCCATGCAGAAGCTGGCTTCTGCGGCTATAACTTCAGAAGATGTGGCCCGAGCTTGGTTAGGAAGCAGACCATCTGGCAGATCTTCCTCGCCGCCCCGCAGCACGTTCCACGACCCAAATTCGACATCACCAAGCCGAACGAGGTCCATCAAGCTGACCTGCTCTTTCTGCCACACGACCGTGTTCGCAAGCGCACGTACAAATACGCCCTTACCGTGGTTGATGTAGCCTCACGCTTCAAAGAAGCTGAGCCTCTGGCCACTAAAGAAGCCAAAGAGGTTGCTGAAGCTTTGTCTTGCATCTACAGGCGAGGATCGTTGAGGTGGCCCAAATGACTCGAGGTCGACCCCGGTCGTGAGTTCATGGGCTCTGTCAGGCAGCTGTTGGCAAAGCACTCTGTCCAGGTTCGGCGCGGTCGGGTTGACATCCATCGGGACCAGGGCATTGTTGAGCGCTTCAATCGTACCTTGGCTGAGCGGCTCTTTGGGCACCAGTACGCTCAGGAGATGCGACTCACTTCTGGTCAGCGGTCTACAGAGTGGGTGAAAATGTTGCCTACCGTTGTGACAGCCTTGAATGGTGAGGTCACCCGACTGACCGGCAAAAAGCCCTCTGAGGCCATAAGGGCGCGATCGGTGGCACAAAAGCCCTCCTCTGTAGTTCCTGGTCGTCCTGTTCGTCTCGAGGAGACAATAATCCCCTCCGGCGTCGGCGTTCGTTATTTGTACCAGCCTGGCGAATCTGAAGGGGGCGCCGGCGAGCGACTGATCCCATATGGTCCCTGGATGTGCACCGGCTCGGGCGCACAGAGCCCAGGCTCGACGAGCCCGTGGTGTATTACTTGCAGGATGGACCTCAGCGCGGTTTTGTGCGCGAAGAACTTCTTGTGCCACCGGACACTCAGCTTCCTCCGGATGGGGGTCTCAAGCGCTGAGCTCAAATCCATCCACCGGGGTGACAATTTATCTGTTTGGTTTACGTCCTACTTCAGTGGTCCTTGGTCTCGGAACTTTCGCCTGCAGTATCTCGAGGTTCTTGGGGGTCTGTAGTTGCCGGCGTAGCGAACACCCCACAGACAATTGCTATGGATAGAGACAAGTAAACCCATCTTTCAGCCATATCCACCAGTTTCTCTACTACCGAGGGGTTCGGCGGCTCGACCTCATATCCGTCTATACCCAGGAAAAGAGGGCCACATGGAAGATTAGTACTAGTTTACTAAATGTGTTACCCTCTATAAATAAGGTCGATTATTATTATTATTATTATTATTATTATTATTATTTATTATTATTATTATTATTATTATTAAGGCACACCCACCAAAACATCTGCGGCCTGCTCTGTGAGAGATTCGAGCGACTTTAGGTTGTCGTTCAGCAGGGTATAGAAGGTTCCGATGGATTTTCCAATATTCTCGGAGATCACATTGGCTCTGCTCGCCGCCTCGCGCCGCTTCAGAGAGGCAATTATCTCCGTCAACGAAATCGACACATTCTCTGTGGTGGTTTCAAACCGACTCAGGCTTTTCTTTAGGAGCTCATAGAATTCGTTGATGGTCGGCCAATTTGCCGACTTGGCTTGGCCGATGCTATCGCGTAGCAACAATCGTAGATCGTCGACGATGCTCTCCTCTCTTTCTGCCTTCTCTGTTGCGGCATTGGGTGTCTCCTCCTCTGTTGTGGCATTGGGTGTCTCCTCCTCTGCCCAGAGCATCTGAACCCTCGCAGCGCCGATGCCGAACTGCTTCTTCACCCTACTCACAGACGCCTTACCTCAAAGGGCCTTGATTTCCTGGATCTCCTCCTGGGTTAGAACTCTTTTGGGAGCCATCGTTTATCCTATGATTTCAGAGTTCTTTAGATAGACCGCCCCAGTTCCTCAACGAACGCGTCCATCTATTGTTGTGTGTTGTAAGCGTTGTAACCATAAGCCTGTGTGTCAACACCGTTTTCTGCGATCCGACGTTTGGAATCGAAGGGCGACAGCGACACCTTGTTGAGATGCTGCCCGTAGATGCAGTGACGCTCTGATCTAAGAACATCCATGCCATGGCGGAAGGTTTGCTTCTCAAAGAGAACCTCTTTGAACTGGTCATGCCTGATGCGCTTCTTGACAGTTGTTTTTCTCACACCCTTGGCCTTCTTGATGTTCTTTCCAGATGCTTGGAGGATGGAGAACATCTTCGGCCGCAGGCCCACATATTCGGCGAATGACTGCCCGGCGTACTCGTCCTTCATCTTTCCGAGAACCTTCTTGTTCTCTTTGCTGTGCAGCGGGTGGTCTTTCGGGTAGTCGGACGTGTCGTAGATATCCTGGTGCTTGGCCATATCCTCGCAGACATCCTTTGTCTCGATTTTCAGGAGCAGGCTGTCGGTGTCCGTGTAGAGGAGTCGGCAGCGGTCTTCGTACTGCCTCTGGAGCCGTTTGTAATAGAAATTGTACATCAGGGTTTTTTAAAGGTCCAGAATGCTCATACCTACGTAAATCGGGCGATTGAGCACTAGAAGGCTCTTTTGCATCTGGACTGCTGCAAGCTCATCGTCGAAGATGTTGGCTCTGGCAAAGGCTGGGCTGGCGATGAGACGCCTGAGTTTATCTTCCTCGTTGGCGCGGACCAGCTTGACGTCGACACGCTTGCGGAGGTTCTCAATCGTCTTTCCGAAGACCGAATTGTTCATGAGCTTGTAGAGATCCTTATAAAACTCACTGGTGGCCTTCTTCCGGAGCTCAGTATTCATCCGGATGTAGGGCTCCATCCAAGGGCTCTGCTTGAACCGGAGGGCACGATGAATCTTGGTCAGACGCAAACCCAGAGACATGTATAGCTGGAGATTCCGATAGTGGAGCACGTAAGGGTCTTTGTTGCGAAGGTTGGGTACCAACTTCTCAATCTCTGTAGGTGCTCCAAAGCTCCATCGAGAAGTTCGCGCTGGTACTCCGACATCTACTCCTTCTTGACCACTAGGCGTTCTGGTGCTAGCGGGTAGGCATTGTGTGCCTTGTGCAGCTCTGCTGGATATTCTATATCTACCTCTAGGATATAGCCCGTTTCATTGTCTGCGGGTAGTACTACAATGGTTTCTGCGAGTCCCGATGCATCGACCCACTGGAAGTCTCTGATGGGGAGGGCCTGGCTCATAGCCCATCCATAGAGATTGTTCGCATTGAGATATAAGATATGGCTACTGGGTTTTTCTGGGTCATAATCCTCGATCTGAGGATTGTTGGCCTAGGCATACCGTTTTGATACATCGAGATACCTCCGCGCATCCCCTTCTCGACAAACAAGTGTTGGTCGTAGTCTGTGTGTGTGTGTGTGTGTGTGTGTGTGTGTGTGTGTGTGTGTGTGTGTGTGTGTGTGAATTCGGGTTTAACGTCGCTTTCAACATTTTTTCAGTCATATCACGACGGTGTCTGGTTGCGACAGGGAGCTCAATGCTCACTTTTATAGTGCTGCCTCACTGAAGTATCATGTCCCAGACACATTACATGATACCACAAACAGTCACATTATCCTGACACTGGGTCGACCAGTCCTAGCTCTACCCCGTAAATCTGAGTGCCAAACGAGGAGCAGCTAGTACCATTTTTAACGACTTTGGTATGTCGCGGCCCGGGATCGAACCCGTGACCTCCCGTTCCCCGGAGCGGACACTCTACCAACTGAGCTATCGGGGCCGGTGGGTCGTAGTCTGTAAGCAGCTCGAGCTCCACTCCTGTCTTTTTGAGGAGGGCGTCCCATGAAAGCCCGGGACCTGTGTAGTAGTGCGCTGGGTCCAAACCGTACTGCGTCAGGGATGTATTTTGGAATTCCTCAAAGACATCTGCCAGCAGGAGAACATCTGTGCGATTGTAGAGGTCGTGGTAGTCCCCCAAGGTCTTAAACCCACATACCTCCCGTCCTCTATGCACATGGGCGTAGTCATCGTCGCTGATGTGCTCGTCGGTGAGCTTGCTGTAGAATACCTCTTTCGGAGGGAGCTTGGTCTCGGCGAAACGGACCCAGGAGCCGATATACTCGTAGGGGTAGACGCCCTCCTGGGTCAAGAGCTGGAGCCGCTGACGGTTTGGTTCGTATTGGGACGTGATCTTGACAGACTCTGGCCGGTTTGACGCCACCAGTTTGTCGAGGGAAGCGAGCAGGAACTGGGCGCTATCGATGAAAAGGAGCTGCCCGAGAGAGAAGGAGATGTATTTTTCTGTGTTATTGGGGATGCAGGAGACTCTGCCTTCGACCCTCTAGATGGCCTGCATGAGCAGGTGGGAGTCTCACCCTCTGAGGTTGTGGAAAACCACAGGAATAACGATGGTCTTTGGGCTTAGCCTCAGCTTAAGGTTGCAGGCGTTGTGAGCTGCCCATCGATATTTACCCGTGATATGACAGTGGTAGAGGACAGAGTCACCGTTTAGCGGTTTTTCACATATATAGCAATTCGCGGCATTGTTATGGACCTAATAGTCCTTTCGTGTCATCCTTAGGGTTGGCTAGCACGCTCTTAATCTTGCGCTCCTCCTCCTGGAGTAATTTAAAGAAGTGCTCTGTTGCATTTGGGCCGTGATACTCGACAGGCGGCTTTGTTGTTCCATCACACCGGTCCACGATATAGCAGTAGCTGCAAGCCTCATGTTGTTGTGTTCGTTGGGTGTTACTTTTTGTAGGATCGCGTTCGGGGCTCTCGATCTTGATGGTGAGAGCCTCAAAGTCTGCATAGATGACGAAAGGGGTTGGTTGCTGCTTGTGGTGGTTCTGGAAGGTGAGCTTGTTTTTACCCTCCTCTGGCATCTCCACCCGGACAGCCGTTTGGCCGATGCCTTCGCACTCGAGCTTGTGGGCCTCCAGCAGGTCTTCTCTCGTGTAGCCATGAAGACAGCGCTCACAGAAGTGCTTCTTTTTTGGGTGCTTGCTCTGGTCAAATAAGAGGCGGTTGAAGTTCTTTATCCGGGTGTAGTGGAAGCGATTTTTATTTGCACTGATCAGCAGCATATTGATCCTTGATATCTCTTGTGGTTGTGTGCTGAGACGAAGGACAGTGATGCCCTTGTCCAAGCCAAAGACATTGATGGCTAGGTTGTTCTGTCGCTCAAATTTTGGTATCTGTGAGATGGGTGTGGGACTATCAATCCCTTCGAAGTTCATACCATCATTGGTAGGATACCAACTTGGTCTCTCTGGATGATGTGGTGGTGATGGATTTGCCCAAGCCGCTCGGTGCGTCCATCGAAAGCAGTCTTGGTCCTTGTTCTTTATGTTAACCAGTGCCTTCTTATATCTTAATTCTGCTGGGAGTGGAATGTAGGACCTACCCCGAAGAGGCTGATATCTGGCAATGTCCAGCCAAAGGGTCTGTACCTGATCTACAACCCAGCCAGACCCTCTCTGCGTCCACTTTTCGAGTGTTTCTTGGATCATCGAAGGCAGTGGGGATCAATGTTCGTCACGTTGACCATTGCTTTCTACGAACTTACAGCTGCTGGGAGTGGGAGGTAGGACCCGCCTCGAAGAGGCTGATATCTTGCAATGTCAAGACAAAGGGTTTGTACCTGATCTACAATCCAGCCAGACCCACTATTTGTCCACTTGTCGAGTGTTTCTTGGATCTGTGGGAAGGTTTTATCGAGACCCCCCCCCCTTGATTTCTCTGGCCTGGAGAAGGGCCTCCTGTTTGTGGCGCAGCACAGGGCTTGTGTACTCCTCACTACCGTCTGGTCTTTCCTTCCGAAGCTGAACCTTGAGAGCCAACTGGAGCTTCACACCACCCAGCGCCTCGATCTCTTCCTCGAGCTTGCTACTGATTTGGGGCACTACAGCCTCGAGCAAAGTCCTGGGGTCTGCACTATGAGGATTAGTGGCAGGCAAGTCCATCTGCCAGCCCCTCAAGAAGTCGCCAATGACCCATGGCGTCTGACTGAAGACTAGATTTTCTTTTATCTGCTCAGCAGCTGTAAACAAGTCCAGGATCTCATCCTGATACTCCTTCAAGGATCTCAGGGCTTTCTCGCGGGAGATAGGATCAAATTCCTCTTCGATGGCTTTTCTCTTGGCGGCCTTCTTTTTGCGTGGTGGTGCGGTAGGTCGATATTTTCCAGGCTGTAAGGGCTTTAACAAGCGCCATTTGACAGAATCTGGGATAGGCTCATGCAAGATGCTTTGAACCACATGATGGAGAGTCGAATTTTTATCAGGCATTGCACGACCCGCAGAAAAAGTGACCGACTGAAGTCTGTTGATTTCTAAGAGTGCCCTAAAATCACCGTGTCATTCTGTCAGTCTGTCTGTCCGTCCGTAACCCGTTTGTGAAAATTGGTGATAGTGACTTAACCGCTTGGAATATTTAAACAATTTTTGTCATACTGATAGATATCAATGAGATCTAACCAATGAACTTGCGAAATATTACATTCCATTTAGTATAGCCTCGCCGAGGCGAAAAATGTGAAAATTTTCAAACTGCTTCTCCTCGGAAACCGTTGGGCCGATTGAAGTCAAATTTCATATGGAGCCTCTATGGGATGGGAGAAACCAAAATTTGCTCATGGGGTCCAGGTCACATGACCAAAATGGCCGCCAAGCAATATATGGTCTGTCTGTCCGTCCGTCCGTAACCCGTTTGTGGAAATTGGTGATAGTGACTTAACCGCTTGGAATATTTAAACAATTTTTGGCATACTGATAGATATCAATGAGATCTAACCAATGAATTTGCGAAATATTACATTCCATTTAGTATAGCCTCGCCGAGGCGAAAAATGTGAAAATTTTCAAACTGCTTCTCCTCGGAAACCGTTTGGCCGATTGAAGTCAAATTTTTATGGAGCCTCTATGGGATGGGAGAAACCAAAATTTGCTCATGGGGTCCAGGTCACATGACCAAAATGGCCGCCAAGCCATATATGGTCTGTCTGTCTGTCCGTCCGTAACCCGTTTGTGAAAATTGGTGATAGTGACTTAACCGCTTGGAATATTTAATTTTTTTTTGGTATACTGATAGATATCAATGAGATCTAACCAATGAACTTGCGAAATATTACATTTCATTTAGTACAGCCTCGCTGAGGCGAATATTGTGAACATTTTCGAACCGCTTCTCCTCGGAAACCGTTGGGCCGATTGAAGTCAAATTTCATATGGAGCCTCTATGGGATGGAGGGAACCAAAATTTGCTCATGGGGTCCAGGTCACATGACCAAAATGGCCGCCAAGGCATATATGGTAAAAACCCTTCAAAATAGTCTTCTCCAGAACCACTGGACAGAATTCCACGAAACTTGGTAAATAGCATCTGGGACGTAGGCCCATCATAAATTGCGAAAATGGTGACCCTGGGTTGACATTGACCTTCTTTGTGCCTAGGTCAAACTTTGACACATTTGCTTTTGTTGGAATATTTAAACAATGTTTGGCATACTGATATATATCAATGAGATCTAACCAATGAACTTGCGAAATATTACGTTCCATTTAGTATAGCCTCGCCAAGGCGAAAAATGTGAAAATTTTCGAACCGCTTCTCCTCGGAAACCGTTGGGCCGACTGAAGTCAAATTTCATATGGAGCCTCTATGGGATAGGGGAAACCAAAATTTGCTCATGGGGTCCAGGTCACATGACCAAAATGGCCTCCAAGCCATATATGGTAGAAACCCTTCAAAAATAGTCTTCTCCAGAACCACTGGGCAGATTTCCACGAAACTTGGTAAATAGCGTCTGGGACGTAGGCCCATCATAAATTGCTAAAATGGTGACCCTGGGTTGACCTTGACCTTCTTTTTGCCTAGGTCAAACTTTGACACATATGCTTTTGTTGGAATATTTAAACAATGTTTGGCATACTGATATATATCAATGAGATCTAACAAATGAACTTGCGAAATATTACATTCCATTTAGTATAGCCTCGCCGAGGCGAAAAATGTGAAAATTTTCGAACTGCTTCTCCTCGGAAACCGTTGGCCGATTGAAGTCAAATTTCATATGGAGCCTCTATGGGATGGGGGAAACCAAAATTTACTCATGGGGTCCAGGTCACATGACCAAAATGGCCGCCAAGCCATATATGGTAAAAACCCTTAAAAATTGTCTTCTCCAGAACCACTGGGCAGATTTCCACGAAACTTGATAAATAGCATCTGGGACGTAGGCCCATCATAAATTGCTAAAATTGTGACCCTGGGTTGACCTTGACTTTCTTTGTGCCTAGGTCAAACTTTGACACATATGCTTTTGTATTGGAAAAAGTGAGAATGCATTTTATCCTGCAAACGATTCAGGAAACAGTACTAAAGAATAAGATATATTTTGTTCCTTACGATAAGGCGCATTTATTGGGGGAACCGTTTTAGGTCCAGGTCACATGACCAAAATGGCCGCCATACCCATATATGGTAACATTCATAAAGCTTAAAGCATCCGGCGGGTCGTGCACTTCAGCTGAAGCACTGGTTTCTGCCAGTAACTGCTCTATGTATTCATCCACAGTAGCCATGTTACTGTATCTTTAACTTTACCTATATACTAACAATTCTCTAATAGGAAATACAGTAAAAAATCTGTCAACATTTATCTTTAACTTTACCAATATACTAACAATTCTCTATCAGGAAATACAGTTGAAAATCTTTCAGAATTTTTGTTGGAACTTTACCTATATACTAACAATTCTCTAATAGGAAATAAATTAGAATATAACCATCTAAACTCTTTTTTTAACCATACTAGTTGGAAATAGCAGATAGTCGTCTAAATTCTTTTTGAGTCCTTCTATTCCTGTTTATGTAATTTATGGTAATAACTGATTTAACGCCACATTGCATACGAAGTAGATGGTGTGTTTTCACCGACCCTCCACAGTTTGTGCATAGTAGTGGTTCTGTTCTTCCTACCCTCTTACTGACACTATTGTGTCGCCCACAGAATTCTCCGCGGCAATTGTTGTTGCAAGGTTCTCTCTTCCCCACAGGAATCCAAGGACACTTGTTCATTTTTGTGCTGTATGTTTTAAGTAATATATTCCTCAAATACAAACACATCTCGCCCGGTGGGGCTGTTGGCGAGCGCAGGCTGGTCAAGTGTTGGCAAAGCGATATGGCAGGCAAACAAATATTTTATTCTATTGCATCCCCTCTCGGTGGGCCCGACCCGGGGGTTGGGGGCGGGTCCCACAGTGCGGGGATAAAAAAAAAATTGTCCTCGGCATCCCCACTCGGTGGGGCCGACCCGGGGGGTGGATGGTCCCACAGTGTGGGGTGGGGGTTGTCCTAGAAACTACATTGTGGTACTATTTGGTATAAAGCTTCATCTAGTGGACCTCTACCAAGATTGTTCAAATTATAGCCCTATGGCCAAAAATGCCCCCCGCGTTAGGGCCCACTGTTTTTGTATAGGCTTATATAGGGAAAACCTTTAACAAATCTTCTTGTCTGAAACCAGAAGGCCCAGGTCTTCGATATTTGGTATGATGCTTCGTCTAGTGGACCTCTACCAAGATTGTTCAAATTATAGCCCTAGGGCCAAAAATGCCCCCCGCGCCGGGGCCCACTTGTTTTACATAAACTAATAATAGGGAAAAACCTTTAAAACACTTCTTGTCTGAAACCAGAAGGCCCATGTCTTTGCTATTTGGTATGATGCTTCGTCTAGTGGACCTCTACAAAGATTATTCAAATTATAGCCCTGGGGCCAAAAATGCCCCCGCGCCGGGGCCCATTAGTTTTACATAGGCTTATATGGGGAAAACCTTTAAAATTTTTCTTGTCAGAAACCAGAAGGCTCAGGTCTTTGGTATTTGGTATGAAGCTTCGTCTAATAGACCGACACCAAAATTATTCAAAATATTACACTTTGGCCCAAAATACCTCCGCGTGGGGCCCCACTGATTTTACATAGACTTATATGGGAAAAACCTTAAAAAAAACTTCTTTTCTGAAACCAGAAGGCCCAGGTCTTTGATATTTGGTATGAAGCTTCACGTAGTGGACCTTTACCAAGATTCTGATTGTTCAAATTATAGCCCTGGGCCCAAAAATGGCCCCCATGGCCAAATAGTTTAACATAGGTTTATATAGGGAAAACCTTTAAAAATCTTCTTGTCTGAAACCAGAAGGCCCATGTCTTTGATGTTTAATATGAAGTTTCAACTGATGGACCTCTTACAAGATTGTTCCAATTATAGCCCTGGGACCAAAAATGGCGATGTCCCAGGTTTTTCATAGGCAAATATAGGGATACCTTTAAAAGTATTCTTGTCTGAAACCAAAGGGCCTAGATCTTGGATATTTGGTATGACGCTTTTTGCTTCATCTAGTGGACCTCTTCCAAGATTGTTCAAATTCTAGCCTAGGGGCAAAATGCCCCCCCCCCCCCCAGGGCCCGCATCTTTTACATAGGCTTATATAGGGAAAACCTTAAAGATTTTTTTTTTTAGAAAACCAGAAGGCCCAGGCTTATGATATTTGATATTAAGCTTCATTTAGTGGACCTCTATCAAGATTATTCAATTATAGCCCTGAGCCCAAAAATTGTCCCGCCCAAGGACCCACATGTAAATCTCTTGCTCAGGTGAGCGATATAGGACCATCATGGTCCTCTTGTTGTGAAACCAGAGGCCCAGGCCTTTTAAATTTGATATTAAGCTTTATTTAGTGGACCTCAACCAAGGTTGTTCAAATTGTAGACCTACCCCTGGACCCACATATAAATATCTTAACTCAGGTGAGCGATATAGGACCATCATGGTCCTCTTGTTCACTCTTGACCCCTGGTGGGCTTAGTTGCCAACGGGCCTCTTGTTTTATCTTCGCCGCTTAAACTGCTTGGTTGATTGAAACCAATTTACATGTGGAACATCTTTGGAAAGGGGGAGCAAAAGTTTGTTCGCAAGGACTGGGTCACATGACCAGTATGGCCGCCATGCCCATATATGGTAAGTAAACTTTAAAATTCTTCTTCTCAGGAACCAAATTGCCGATGACCTTGAAATTTGGCTTGCTGCATCGGGGACTTTGGCCCTACTACATTTGTTCAAATGATGACCTTTGGTTGACCTTGACTTGTTTTATACTAAGGTCAAATTCGGTCACTTAGACATTTGTATGGAAAAAAAGGCAAAACAGTGGATATTTCTGGTTGCATAGTAGTATGTGCCGTCAGAACTGATATTTGCAGTCAGGTGAACGGAAGTTTATCAATTCCCAAGGTAAAGGTCATTTACTGACTTTTGTCCTGGATGACTGGATGATATAGAATATTTGTAGCTCACCAGAGCCGAAGGCTCCGGGGGAGCTTATAGTATAGGCAGTGATCCGCCGTCCGTCGTCCGCGTCCGCGTCTGCGTCAACATTTTCAAACGACTTCTCCTCTGAAACTACTTGGCAAATTGAAACCAAATTACATGTGGAAGTTCTGTGGGAAGGGGGAACGAAAATTTGTTCGTGAAGACTGGGTCACATGAAAAAAAGGCAAAACAGTAGATTTTCCTAATTGCATGGTAGCTAGTGGCATCAGAAATGGTATTGGCCATCAGCTGAATGGGAGTTATAAGTTCCAAAGGTCAAGGTCATTTCCCGACCATTGTCCAGGACGGCTCAGATTCAGTATTTTCATCTTATTCTTCACTTAAACTACTCGGCCAATTGAAACCAAATCACATGTGGAGCCTCTATGGAATGGGGGAACGAAAGTTTGTTCGTGAGGACTGGGTCACTTGACCAATATGGCCACCATGCCCATATATGGTAAAAGCCTTTAAAAATCTTCTTTTCAAGAACCGAATAGCCGATGATCTTGAAACTTGGTATGCAGTATCAGGGACCTGGGCCCTTCCAAGTTTGTTCAAATTATGACCTTTGATTGACCTTGACCTGTTTTACGTCAAGGTTAAATTTGGTCACTTAGACATTTGTATGGGAAAAGGCAAAACAGTGGATTTTTCTGATTGCATGGTAGCTAGTGGTATCAGAAATGGTATTTGGAATCAGCTGAATGGAGGTTTATAAGGTCCAAAGGTCAAGGTCATTTACCGACCTTTGTCCAGGACGGCTCAGATTCAGTATTTTCATCTTCTTCACTTAAACTACTTGGCCAATTGAAACCAAATGTGGAGCCTCTTTGGAATGGGCGAACGAAAGTTTGTTCGTGAGGACGGGGTCACATGACCGATATGGCCACCATGTTCATATATGGTAAAAACCTTTAAAAATCGTCTTCTCAAGAACCGAATAGCCGATGATCTTGAAACTTGGTATGCAGCATTGGGGACTCGGGCCCTACCAAGTTTATTCAAATTATGACCTTTGGTTGACCTTGACCTGTTTTACGTCATGGTCAAATTTGGTGATTTATGTGGAAAAAAGGCAAAACAGTGGATTTTTCTGATTGCATGGTAACTATTGGCATCATAAATTGTATTTGTAATCAGCTGAATGGAAGTTTATAAGTTCCATAGGTCAAGGTTATTTCCCGACCTTTGTCCAGGACGGCTCAGATTCAGTATTTTCATCTTCTTCACTTAAACTACTTGGCCAGTTGAAACCTAATTGCATGCGGAGCCTCTATGGAATGAGGGAACGAAAGTTTGTTTGTGAGGACAGGGTCCCATGACCAATATAGCCGCCATGCCCATATATGGTAAAAAACTTTTGAATACATTCTTCTCATAATCCGAATGGTTGATGATCTTGAAACTTGGTATGCAGCATCGGGGACTCTGGCCTTACCAAAGTTGTTCAAATGATGACTTTTGTTTGACCTTCACCTATTTTATGTCAAGGTCAAATTTGGTCACTTAGACATTTGTATTGAAAAAAGGCAAAATAGTGGATATTTCTGATTGCCTGGTAGGCTGTGACATCAAAAATGATATTTGCAGTTAGCTGAATGGAAGTTTATCAATTCCAAAGGTCAAGGTCATTTACTGACTTTTATCCTGGATGCCTCAGATTCAGTTTTTTATTTCTTCTCCACTTAAACTGGTGGGATTATTGAAACCAAATTACATTTGGAGCCTCTATGGGTAGGGGGCATGAAATTTGTTTGTAAGGACTGGGTTACCTGACCAATGTGGCCGCCATGCTCATATATGGTAAAAAATTAAGAATTTTCTTCTCAGGAACCAAACAGCTGATGACTTTGAAATTTGGTATGTAGAATTGGGGACTCAGGCCCTACCAAATTTATTCAACTGATGACCTTTAGCTGACCTTGACCTGTTTTTCGTCAAGGTCAAATTTGGTCACTCAGACATTTGTATCGAAAAAGAGCAAGACAGTGAATTTTACTGATTGCATGGCAGCTGGATCCATAATAAATATTATTTACAATCAGATGAATGGAAGTTAATCAATTCCAAAGGTCAAGGTCATTACTGACCTTTGTCTTGGAAAGCCCAGATTCAGTATTTTTTATCTTTTTCTCCAGTAAAAGAGCTGTGATGATTGAAACCAAATTACATTAAAAGCCTCTATGGGGATGAGTCAAACATTGTTCGTGGTATTGTTGTCATATGACCAAGATGGGCACCTTGCCTGTATATGGTGTAAACTACATGACCTCTGGTGAGCGTAGTGGCCCATGGGCCTCTTGTTTTATCTTCTTCTCTACTTCAACTGGTTGACTGATTGAAATCAAATTGGGGGATTGAGTTGTGGGATTGAAAGTTTGTGTTTTTTAGTGAAATTCGGCTCATTAGTTTGGTTGCTATGGCAACTTATAGTTTCCATAGGCTTATAATGGGGACAATTGAAAAAGGCATTTACTGCCAAGCCTCTGCAGATAATTGGACAAAACTTTCATAGAAATGTTCCTTAGGCAATCTACTATCTGTTGTGTGATTTTAGGCCTACTGCTGATTTGCATTGGTTGCCATGGAAACCAAAATGAAAAAAAATACGAAGAAATACTTAAAAAACCATCTCCTCAGAAGCCGTATGCTCTATGAGGCTGAGATTTTATGGAAATATTCACCATATTTGCCTTTACAGGATTTTTTACAAGGTGAGCTTTTGGAATCACTTTTGTCCGTCCGTCCATGCGTGCGTCCGTAAACTTTTTTTTCAAACAACATCTCCCCCTAAACCACTGATCCGATTTTGACCAAACTTCACAGGAATGATCCTTAGGTGGTCCAAATTTAAAGTTGTTTAAATGGTTCCGGTCTGTTGCACATCTTGGTCACAGGAGCTAAAAATAGATTTTTTTTTACTGATTTTTTTTAGCTCACCAGAGCCGAAGGCTCCGGGGGAGCTTATAGGATAGGCAGTTGTCCGGCGTTGTCGTCGTCGTCGTTGTCGTCGTCTGACGTCAACACTTTCAAACATCTTCTTCTCTGAAGCCACTGGACCGATTCAGCCCAAATTTTATCTGTAGCATCCTTGGGCTGGGGGATTGAAAGTTTGTGTTTTTTATGAAATTCGGCTCATTGGTTTGGTTGCTATGGCAACTTAGAGTTTCCATAGACTTATAATGGGGAAAATTGAAAAATGGCATTTACTGCCAAGCCACTGCAGATATTTTGACAAAACTTTCATAGAAATATTCCTTAGGCAATCTACTATCTGCCATATGATTTTAGGCCTACTGCTCATTTGTATTGGTTGCCATGGAAACCAAAATGAAAAAATAGAAAAAAAAATACTTAAAAAATCATCTCCTCAGAAACCGTATGCTCTATGAGGCTGAAAGTTTATGGAAATATTCACCATATTTGCCTTTACAGGTTTTGTGTTTTTTATGAAATTCGGCTCATTAGTTTGGTTGCTATGGCAACTTAGATTTTCCATAGACTTATAATGGGGAAAATTGAAAAATGGCATTAACTACAAAGCCTTTGCAGATATTTTGACAAAACTTTCATAGAAATGTTCCTTTAGTAAACTTCTCTCAGCCATATGCTTTTATGTCAACCTGGGGGTCCAGTAGGTTGTGCCGGGGCCATACCCCACCCCCAGTACTTCATAAAATGACTTATATCTCAGAAACCTTACAGATCCCCACCCCTAAACCATATATATTCTTGTTCCTATTGATAAGACGCATTCAGTGACACCAACCTGGAGGTCCTCCGGGATGTGCCGAGGCCATGCCCCACCCCCTCCACTTCATAAAAGGCCCAATATCTCGGAAACCATTCAGATCCCCACCCCTGAACCCTATATACTCTTGTTCCTTATGATAAGACGCAATCATTGACATAAAACTGAGGGTCCCCCGGGATGTGCCGGGGCCATGTCCCGCCCCTCCATTTCATAAAAGGCCCAATATCTCGGAAACCTTACAGATCCCCACCCCTAAACCATATATATTCTTGCTCCTTATGATAAGACGCATTCATTGACCCCCAAATTGGGGGTCTTCCGGGGTGCGCCGGAGCCATGCCCCACCCCTTCACTTCACAAAAGGCCATATATCTCAGAAACTGTTCAGATCCCCACCCCTAAACCATATATGTTCTTGTTCATTATGATGAGACACATTCAGTGACACCAACCTGGGGGTCCCCAGGGATGTGCTGGGGCCATGCCCCACCCCCTCCATTTCATAATATCACAATATCTCGGAAACCTTACAGATCCCCACCCCTAAACCATATATATTCTTGTACCTTATGATAAGACACTTTCATTGACACCAACCTGGGGGTCTCCCTGGGCCTTGCCCCACCCCTGCACTTCACAAAAGGCCTTATATCTCAGAAACTGTTCAGAGCCCCACCCCTAAACCATATATATTCATCTTCCTTATGATAAGGCACATTCATTGACACCAGCTTGTGAGTCCCCGGGGCATGCCCGGGCCTTGCTCCACCGCTTGACTTCATTAAAAGCCACATATCTCAGAAAAAGTTCAGATCCCCACCCCTAAACCATATATATTCTTGTTCCTTATGATAAGACTCAAGTCACAACAACTTGGGGGTCTCTTTGTGCTGAGGCAATGTGCCCCGCCCTTCCACTTCATAAAAGGCCATATATTTCAGAAACCATTCAAATCCCCAACCCATATTCATATATGTTCTTGTTCCTTATTATTAGCACACCTACTGTAGGGGTGTCCGCAGGGGCCAGTCCTCTCCTTTCCACTTCATGAAAGGATATCTTGGAAACCGTTCAGATTTCCACCCCTAAACCATATATATACTTGGTCCTTATGATGAGACACATTTAGGGACAACAATCTTGGGCTTTCCTGGGAACGACAGGGCATGCTCCAACCCCTCCACTTATATCTCCAGCCATGCAGATCCCCACTGCTAAACCATATATATTCTTGTTCTTTGTGATAAGACACATTTAGTGATACCAAACAGGGCTCCATTGGGTCCATGCCCCACCCCCTCTACTTCATAAAAGGCCTAATGTTTCATATACTGAGTCCACATTGATGCTCATTTGGATGTGGGGGTTCATTTGGCAGATTAAAATGATATCATGTTAAAATACATGGCTGCAATTTGGCAGTGCCCACCTGAGCTCTGGTTTATAGAAATGTTCCTTGCGTAAACTTCTTTCAGCCATATGCTTTTATGCCAACCTGAGGGTCCCCCAGGTTGTGCCGGGGCCATGCCCCACCCTCTTCATTTCAGAAAAGGCCATATATCTTGCAAACCATTCAGATTCCCACCCCCAAACCATATATATTCTTGTTTCTTGTGATAAGACGCATTCAGTGACACCAACCTGTGGGTCCCCCAGGTTGTGCCGGGACCATGCCCCATCCTCTTCATTTCAGAAAAGGCCATATATCTTGCAAACCATTCAGATCCCCACCCTCAAACCATATATATTCTTGTTACTTCTAATAAGACGCATTCAGTGACACAAACCTGTGGGTCCCCCAGGTCGTGCCGGGGCCATGCCCCACCCCCTTCATTTCAGAAAAGGCCATATATCTTGCTTACCATTCAAATCCCCACCCCAAAACCATACATATTCTTGTTCCTTGTGATAAGACGCATTCAGTAACACTAACCTGTGGATCCCTTGGGTGTGCTGGGGCCATGCCCCACCCCCTCCATTTCAAAAATGGCACAATATCTCAGAAACTGTTCACATCCCCACCCCTAAACGATATATATTCTTGTTCCTTGTGGTAAGACGCATTCAGTGGCACCGACTTGTGGGTCCCTCAGGTGTGTTTTGGCCATGCCCCACCCCCTCCATTTCAAAAATGGCCCAATATCTCAGACACCGTTCAGATCCCAACCCCTAAATGATATATATTCTTGTTCCTTATGATAAGACACATTGAATGGTACCAACCTATGGGTCTCTCAGGTGCGCTTGGGCCATGCCCCACCCCTCCACTGAGAGACTGTTCAGAACTCCACCCCTTAAACATATATATTCATGTTCCTTATGATGAGACTCATTCAGTGACCCCAACACTGGGCCCCCGGGGTCATTTCACGGGTCATGCCCCACCACTCCTCGTCATAAAAAGCTGTATATCACAGAAACCGTTTAGATCCCTACCCCTTGACCATATATTTTCTTGTTCCTTATGGTAAGTCCCATTCAGTCACACCAACCCTGGGGTCTTTTTTTATGGGGCAGGTGTACCCCACCACTTCATTAAATGCCATATATCAGAGCCATTCAGATCACCATCCCACAATCATATATATTCTTGTTCCTTATGATTAGACACATTCTGGCACACCAACTTTTGGGGTTCAAAGGGGCTGTTCTTCACCCCTTTATTTCATAAAATAGCCTTGTCACTCACAAACCGTTTTGATACCCACCCCTAAACCATATACATTCTTGTTGGTCCTTATGATAAGAAACCTTCATTAAATACATGGCTGCCAGGGGCTAGGCAAGATTTTCAGCCTTGATCTTTGGTTCAGTATAGTGTGTCTCATTTCCAACCCCACCCATTTGGCCTTTAAGAAATAGATGGGTTGCATGATGCTTCCAAGCGGAGCTAAAATCAACCACAGATGAGTACTGGTAAACAGCTTAGAGAATCTAAGTCTGCCCATGAAAAGCGGTGCAAGTTGGACCATCCGTGTTGGATTCATTGACAAGGCTTGAGATAACATTTCACCTCAGTGTTGAGTAAAAGTCCCACAAAATTGGAAGCAATGTCTTCAAATTGACCTATAGAGTGTTGACAGGAATCAAACAAATTGTGTCTCGTTTCAGATTAAGACAGAAGATGATGAACAGAAGACCATTTTTTCAGTCTGAAATGGAAGAAGAAATAATGCTGATTGAATATGAACATTAGAAAGTCTAGAAACCAAGAATCAAACCCAGCACCCCTGGTTTATCAGGCTAGTCGAAGCTTAACCACAAAACCACAGAGGCTTCTATATGAACATCAGAACCATGTCAAAAAATGTCGTACCCGAGTGAAATCCACATCAACCCTAAAATATCTCTTCCATTTTTTTTATATCAACTAATTCACTGAAGCTTCAAAAGTTAAGATTTGTAACAAATATCTATAATTGGATGCACAGTTAAGAGTATCTGAATTGCAATACTTATTTTATCAACAATTTAGTACATGTTTTCTTATAACAGACCATGAAGTGTCTTCATGGAAGAGATATTTATATATGTACCAGGTAATATGCCATGGGTGAAGATTAGCATTTTCTGTATGTTTTTAAAATAAGAACTTTGAAAACCTGTTTTAATAATGATAAATTCAAAATGATCATCTGACATGATGACATTATTTGCTAGGGTATTTACCAAATAAGCTAGCAAAATGAATTATTCATTTATACATTTATAATGGCTAAATAGTTGTAGCAGTCTGTCTTCACCTATTTGGTAAATGGGTCTCTTTCTGGGATGTAACCGCCTTCTTGATCACTATGGAAAGTATTTTATGTACAGATTCATTTATTTCTTTAATTTGTTAACAATGTGAATTAGATATTTAGGGTGCTCAAATCAATAAAAAATATCTCTGAAAATAACCGAAAAAAACACACCACAGTAGTGTGCCACTGATAGAAGCAGAAGACTAAGTAACATGAAGGCAAACACAATACTAAATATTATAATACCAACATATAATGCCAATTACCATACAAAAGACTGCAAAGGAAATCCACTTTGGAATGGTCAGCAATCCCTACTGAGAGCTTAAACCTGGAGTTAATGAGTATTCAAACTTCACCGCAATTCCAGCAAACTGACAAAAGAACTTGTCAGGAAAGCCTTTGTGATTTTTTTTTGTCTTCAGTAAGCTTTATATTTTTCCTTAATCAGCAAATCTACAATTTAGCATGTATTGGCTCTTTTCCTGATAAATTCTGGAACAGGATTGAAAACATTGAGAAAATATGAAGTTGCTCATGCTGTTCTCACTGTTTTCAGTATGGGTGTGCTGTAAAAGCATCAACTGTTCCATCATCAGGGAAAGAGTTAATACATATTGGCTGTGTATACTTCTATGTTTTTCTGTTTTAGGTAAAAAGTGTACAAGATTCAATTTGTTGGACGTTTATTTAACTTTACTTCAATTGTGTTTTTATATGAACTTTGTGTTTAATGATTGTGGAGTAGTGAAGACTTTAGGAGATCAATAATTGACATTTAGTAGAGGAGGTGGCTATTCCTTGCAAGTGATCGGAAATATCTTGTTGGACATCCTTGGTAATTGTTGTCTTTTTTAATCATAATTTCCTTTAATACATTTTTATTGCTAAATAAACATTTTTACAGAAACAATTAAAACTAGAAGCCTCAACTTTGGTCACGGCTGGTAGACTCGTAAGGGGTAGCCGGCCATTATGCACTCAAAATCCTTACGAGAACTCCCGGCTATGACTTACAAGGCTTAAAAATGTCAACAAATTGGTGAGTGTTCCCTATTGATGAATTTCAGTCACCTTTGTTAACATATTTTGAAAAATCGGGCAGCGTTATTCTCAACAACTTTTATTTCTGCATCAGAAAAGATAGGTTTGGATATGAAAAAGCAAGTTGTGGATTTTTAATTTAATTTCTGCTGGAGGAAGGATGTCATATATTTCGGTTTTTACTTGTTTTCTAGTGCAATTTTCAGCTACCGGGCTATGCAAAACTTAGCTATCATGTCAAATAAGACGTTATTTGAATTATTTCAATGTAGAAATGCATTAGCTGCAGAATTTTTGCAAGATTTGTTCCAGTTGCTGAATGAAGAAGCGAACTGTATTCAGAC
This sequence comes from Lucinisca nassula, assembly GCA_963580285.1. Taxonomy (NCBI): domain Eukaryota; kingdom Metazoa; phylum Mollusca; class Bivalvia; order Lucinida; family Lucinidae; genus Lucinisca; species Lucinisca nassula. The sequence goes on from OY757010.1 coordinate 108,190,507, forward strand.
ACCCATTAGCAGGCTTTTCCTGTGCCAGTAAGGGGTAATATTTTCGTAAGGGGTAATCAGCCTCGTAAATCATAATCGGCACAAATATTAAAGTCCCTGGGTTCAAACTGTGAAAGTTTTGCCTATGTATTTCAAGATGTCTAATTTGGCATGATAGTAAAGTTTTGCATAGCCCCTGTAGCTGAAAATTGCACTAGATAACAGGTAAAAACAGAAATATCTGGCCCCCTTCCTCCGGCAGAAATAAGTAAAAAAAAATGACCACTTGCCTTTTCATGGCCACACCCCTTTTTCCTGATGCAGAAATGAAATTGGTTGAGAATAGCATTGTCGGATTTTTCAAAATACGTTTACAAAGTTGACTAAAAATCATTAATCAGGAACACTCACCTATTTGTTGACATCTTTTAGGCCTCATAAGCCATGGCCTGAAGTTCACATAAGGATTTTGAGTGCATAGCCGCTGGTTGCCCGATAGTCTCGCAGCCGTGTTGGTGTTCTATGTAATGTTGATAACTTTGTCTTAATGGACGTTTTTTCTTGCTTGTTTTTGTTCTTTCATTTTTGTTTCTCCCCATATACTCCAATCTTAACGGCCCCCATCCATTCATGCAGCCTATCTATTTCTTCAAGCCCCAAGGGTGTCACACACCACTGATGAATGCATTATTTGATTATTTGCAATAAGTGAAATATTCTTTAAAAGACCATAAAACGGTAGAAAAGAAAATAAGCTTGCCCAGGCAAAGTTTGGATAGGTGAACTGACCTGCAAAAACATAACTAAAATAGTGTTGACTTGGCCATTAGACCCAAATACAAACAAACAACGGACTAGAAAAATAATCTATACTTTGATGTTTCCCTAAAGGGTTTCAATGATGCTATATAAGCTAGAAGCCTCAAATTTTGTTTACAGTGCAATGATAAGGAATTGTGAAACATGCAAGAGACATTTGGTTTCAGAATGAATCAAAGTACTGAGAGTACTGGTGGATCGATCGTCATGAACTGAGAATCGGACTGTTCGTTTAAGTAGGCACAGTAGATCTGATCTGACACCTCGTTGAGGTGATTATGAAAATTCTGTTTGCCAATGGCCATGTGCATGAGCACAGTCCACCTGCCCCCGCCCATCGGGACGGATCGCTTGATGCTTTCACGCCGAGCTGAAATGGACCGCACACAGGTACTCGTAAACCGCTTAGAGGATCTAAGCCTGCCCAGGCAAAATGGTGCGAGTCCATGTCACAAGCCTATTTGGTTTCATTGCCGGCTGAGCAGACGGCCTCTGATCGTTTGCAAAATTCAGCATAAGTAGCCTGCCAAGATACAAAAGATAGCTCTGACCTGCATAAAAAAAATGCAAGAAAGATCAAGGTATTGTCATAGCTCCTTCATCTGCGTCATCGTCGTCTTCTTCATGCAAAAACTTACAATTTTAAATATCTCCACCATTACTTCATGTATTGCCTTCAAACTCACACCACTTCTTCATAATGACAACCCGCATTACTGTGACAAGTTTCAAGGTCATGACCTCAAGGTCAAGGTCACTGTGGCTATTTTTAGAAAAACTTTATCGCTCTAGCACCTACATTTTTCAACGGATTTTAATATAACTTCACAATAATGTTGCTTATGATAATATCTCGAGCGACTTTATCTTTCAAGGTCATGGCGTCAAGGTCACTGTGGCTATTTTTAGAAAAACTTTGTCATAGCTCTAGTGCCTACATTTTTCAACGGATTTTAATATAACTACACACAAATATTGCTTATGATAATATCGCGAGCGAGTTTGACTTTCAAGGTCATGTCCTCAAGGTCAAGGTCACTGTGGCTATTTTTAGAAAAACTTTATTATCGCTCTAGCGCCTACATTTTTTAAACGGATTTTAATATAACTTCACACAAATGTTGCTTATGATATCTCGAGCGGGTCATGGCCTCAAGGTCAAGGTCACTGTGGCTATTTTTGGAAAAACTTTTTTATCGCTCTAGCGCCTACATTTTTCAACAGATTTTAATATAACTTCACACAAATGTTGCTTATGATAATATCTCGAGGGGGTTATGGCCTCAAGGTCAAGGTCACTGTGGCTATTTTTAGAAAAACTTCATTATCACTCTAGGGCCTACATTTTTCAAAGGATTTTAATAAAACTTCACACAAATGTTGATTATGATAAAATATCTCGAGCAGGTTATAGCCAAGGTCACTGTGGCTATTTTTAGAAAAACTTTGTTATCACTCTAGGGCCTACATTTTTCAACGGATTTTAATATAACTTCACACAAATGTTGCCTATGATAATATCTTTAGCTAGTTTTACTTTCAAGGTCATGACTTCAAGGTCAAGGTCACTATGGCTATTTATAGAAAAACTTTGTTATTGCTGTAGCGCCTATATTTTTCAACAGAGATTTAATATAACTTCTTCATACTGACAAGCAGAGTACAGCTGAGCGTTGGCACCCGCATGCGGTGCTCTTGTTCTACTTCTATTAATAACCATAATGTGAGTCAGTGGGTGACAAAACATACAAGAAATCTTGAGTGACCAGCGAAGACTCAGATCAGCCTGCTCATCAGCTCATTCTGATCAGAGTCTTCGCTTATCACATGTACCTACTACATGCTACGGTTTATGCAAAGAGACATGAGCAAAAGGTCTTGTCACAGAGGATGGGTGTGCTGGCTGATTTAAGTCTCTACTGGTTGCATCGGTCATGGTTTTGTCATGCGCCTGCTCATATTGGTTTTCCGGATTCAGTGACGGTCACATGGGCAATCGCAACTTTCCAGATTTTGGCATTTTACTAAATCTGGATCGACCATAAACGCTTGATCCAATAAAAAGTAAAGATTATGCAAATGGGAAGAATTAAATATCAATACAGTTTGAGTATCTCAGATAGGTGATGGTAAGTTTTACATCGAACCAACAGTTAAGGTCATATGGAGCAAGACCTCAGTTTAAAGACTCATCAGAAAGTCTGGAGAAGCCTGGGGTCGAACCTATGATCCCTGATTTATGAGGCGAGTAGCTTATCCAATAGACAATCAAGGCTTCTGAATTCGGAGATAAAGTGTTAAGGTATGCAGACATGCAGTAAATGTTTACCTCGTTAGAAAAGCAGAACTCTGATTGCCATTGCACATACAAACATCCTAATCAGCCTGTTTGTCCTTGTACCATGCAGTTTCGCACATTTTGTTTTATGTATTTACAGGTAAGAGATGCCTAGAAAAAAGTGTTGGAAGAAAGGAGAGGCTAAGAAGGGGAATAAAAGTGCCATGTCCAGAAATGGATGTAAATATGACAACGTACTTGACAGGACTGAGGAGCTGGCCTCGTTAAAAACAGAAAACCGTGACATACATGTACGACAAGTTAACAAACTTGTCGGCTCAAAATCTGCTAAAAATTTGCCAAATAACCTGCCAAATAACCTGCCAAATAATTGTGTTACTTCATCATCCACAGAAACTAGAAGTGAAGCATATGGTGAAGTTATTGCATCAATATTGCCTGAACTTATTTCTGAAACTTACGAAAATACAGCAAGTTTTACTGCATTTTCTGTGACATTGTCTGAATCTGATTCAGCTTTTGCTCAGAGTCATCAAACTTTAAATAAACAGAAAAATACTGAAGACTTTTCTAGCCAAACTGATAGTGCTTTGTCTACTTTTGAGAAAGAGTTTGACATAACAAGTGTTGCTTCGAATAAGAACACTGATATTAGTAGATCTTCTTGTCAGTCTTGGAATTCACGTGAAATGGTATTTGGCTCTTTTCACCAAAATGATGGAAGATTTTCACCTGGATCTAGAGGATTTCAATGTACAGCTAATGCACTTAGTATGTTGGCCCACACAGTTTCCACTGAAACATACTGTACCTCTTTATTAGATAAAATCCTTTGTGATGGTGATGACTTATATTGTTCAATTATAAATAAGTTGAAATCTGAAGGAAAGTATGTACAACCTTTATTGAGCTTAGAAGAAGTACCAGATACCTTCAACATTGCAGGTAGTCATTTTATTGTCATAAAGCAGCCTATAATAAGTGGTATTCTTGTTGAAGCTGGAATTGTCACTGGCCTTTCTACACTTCATTCTGCTTTAGAGAATGCTTTCATTGATAACACAGCTGGTCTTTTAACTACTGGTGCCATTTGTTCAGCTTTAGCAAAAAAAGGAGAAGTTTTCTATTTCTTTGATTCACATTCACATGGAAAAAATGGGTTATCGACATGTGATGGAACATCAGTGATAATATCTTTCACATCACTGGAAGATGTTGTAGCCTTTCTGTATGCATTTTATGATAGCTTATCAATTGACTTTAATGCACAGTTTGACTTTTTACCTGTTACAGTAAAATTGAATCTTAAGGCACATACTGCAGAGAATCTTTCAGAAAGTCTTCTTGTTTCTTATTTTAAGGATCAAAATGCAAGACAGCAAGCATTGCAACAAAAAAAATCATACAAAGCTAGTAGTCTAACTGCTTCTCAGAAGGCCAGTAAAACCAAAACCCGCAAATTATACCACCAAATGTACAAGAGAAAACAGAGAATATCAGTTGCTTTCAAAGAAAAGGAAATTGCTCGGAAAAGAGACGCTAGACAGAAACCAGGTGTTTTAGCAAAGGAATATGCTCAAAAACGGGAGTATAGACAGAAACCAGGAGTTTTAGCTAAAGAACGTGCTCAAAAACAGGAGTTTAGAACTAAACCAGGTGTTTTTGCAAAGGAACGTGCTCGTAAACAGGAGAGTAGAAATAAACCAGGTGTTTTAGCCAAAGAACGTGCTCAAATGCAAGATTATAGACTGAAACCAGGTGTTTTAGCAAAAGAACGTGCTCAGAAGCAGGTGTCTAGAAAGAAACCGGGTGTTTTAGCAAAAGAACGTGCTCAGAAGCAGGTGTCTAGACAGAAACCGGGTGTTTTAGCAAAAGAATGTGCTCAGAAGCAGGAGTCTAGACAGAAACCGGGTGTTTTAGCAAAAGAATGTGCTCAGAAGCAGGAGTCTAGACAGAAGCCAGGTGTTCTAGCAAAGGAACGTGTCAAAATGCAAGAGTATAGAAGAAATCCAATCATTAAAGAAGGTGAAAGGATAAAAAGACAACAGTCAAGGCAGGAAAAAAGAAAATTACAAGAAAATGAAAGCCATAAGTGCCGTAAAAGATGTAAGATTCTGGAAGAAAATCAATCAATGATAAATGCATTCGAGGTAAAGACAGGTAAACAGTATAAAAGTATAGAAGAAGCCATTGATCTTTTTCATAGAAATATTGCTGCAGGGCCCATATATGTTTGTACTTGTTGCCACCAAACTTGGTTTCAAAAGAGTGTTTCAGTACTAAAGAAAACGTGTTTATCAGCTACATTTAAACACAATTACTGCACAAAAATGATATCAGGCAATAATGAAGAATGGATTTGTCATACATGCTTATCAGTATTAAAGGATGGTAAAGTTCCTAAACTTTCCTTAGCAAATGGAATGAAATGGCCAGACAAACCACCTGAGTTAGATTTGTATCAGCTTGAAGAAAGGTTAATTGCATTACGCATTCCTTTCATGCAGATAAGAGAACTTCCACGTGGAGGTCAATACTCAATAAAGGGAAATGTTATCAATGTTCCAGTAGATATTCAACCAACTGTAAACTCACTTCCAAGGCCTATGGATGACACTTTTACTGTTGCTGTTCAGCTTAAGAAGAAATTATCATACAAAAAGGTAGACTTCAAGGAAAATGTAAGACCACTTAGAGTTTTAACAGCATTACATTGGCTTGTGAACAAGAGCGAACTGTATAAAAAATCAGACATTGTCATTGATGACAAATGGTTTCAAGAAGTTACTAATAGTGCAGAGGATACTGTTAGAGAGTTTTTAGAAGATTGCAATAGACAGTCAAAGGAAAATGAAAGAAACAATGATTTTGGGCTGAAACAAGATAATGATTCTGCATTAGATTCAGAAAGGGTCGCAGAAGGATATGATTCTGATGGTTTCAGTGAGATAGATAGTGGTGAAAATGTTGGGAATGTAGATACCTTGGTGGACGATGCTAATGTTGAAAGCAAATATGATCAGACCTTTACATTTGCACCAGGTGAAGGACAACATCCACTCAGCTTGTATCAGGATAAAGATGCTGAATTTTTATGCTTTCCAACTATTTACTGTGGTCAGAGAAGACTTGATAATGATAAAAGACAAACGCCAGTTCATTACAGTGATATTGTAAAATGGGAGTTGCGAAGTGTTGATAGAAGAGCAGCACAATCAGTCCCAAATATCTTCTTCAAACATAAGAAACTACAAATGAAACAAATAAGTGACAAAGTTAATTTAGCTCTGAGAAGATGCAAAAACAAAGGGAAGACAATTACTGCGGCTGAAGCTAGAGATCCAGCATGCATGGATAAGCTTGTAAAATTAGACGAAGGTTATTACATATTTCGTCAGCTTAGAAATTCTCCAGCCTATTTAGAAGCTAGAAAGAAAGATATATTTGCAATGATAAGACAGCTTTCCTTACCCACATGGTTTATGTCATTATCAGCTGCTGACACAAGGTGGAATGATCTCTTGAAGATTTTAGCGAAACTGAATGATGCGGTTGATTATTCTGATGAGGAAATCAAGGCTCTGACATGGCAAGAGAAAGCAAAACTTGTTCAGAAAGACCCAGTTACATGTTCAAGATATTTTGATCACAGGGTACGGGAATTTATCAATACAGTGCTGAAAAATGAATATCAACCAGTTGGAAAAATTACTGATTTCTTCTATAGAGTCGAATTTCAACAGCGTGGTTCTCCTCATATCCATATGCTTGTTTGGATTGAGAATTCTCCTGTATTGGCAAAAAAATCTGATGAGGAAATAATTGAATTTGTAGATCAGTATCTAACTTGCAGCATTGAAGATGATGACATCGCTGATCTTGTAGATCTTCAAAGGCATAAACATTCAAAGTCTTGTAGAAAGAAAGGACATGCAATATGCAGATTCGGGTTTCCATTGCCTCCTCTTCCAAGAACAATGCTGTTACATCCACTGGATGAAGACGTAGATAATTACAAAAGAAAATACTCAAACCTTCAGAAGACCATGAATGAGTATAAAGATAACTCTGAAATACTTTTTGATGAATTTTTGGAGAAAATTGTCAAAATGGACTTTGAAGATTACATAAAATGTATCAGAAGTTCTTTAAACACTGCTAAAATGTTCTTGAAGCGCAAGCCAAATGAAATGAGAGTTAATTTATTTAACAAGCAAATACTCCTTGGTTGGAAGGCAAATCTTGACATTCAGATCATCCTTGAACCTTATGGTTGTGCAACATACGTGGTTGGTTATATCAGTAAATCTCAGAGAGGTATGAGCGCACAGCTTGAAGCAGCAGCAAAGGAAGCTAGAAAAGGTAACTCTGATTTGAAGAAACAAGTCAGACATATTGGAAATGTCTTTTCCAACTGTGTTGAAGTGAGTGCACAAGAAGCTGTATACCTGACTTTGCAGATTCCTTTAACAAAAGCTACAAGGGATGTTGTTTTCATCAATACATCTACTGCAGAAGAAAGAGTGTTTTTGCTTAAACCTACATCTATTCTAGATGAATTACCTCCTGAATCAACTGACATAGAATCAGATAATATGATTCAAAGATATTCTAAAAGGCCTAGGCAGCTTCAGCAGTTCTGTCTAGCCGATTATGTTTCTAAAGTTGACATCATATATCCTAAAGGAAATAGTTTGCCAGAGAAAACTAAAGACAAAAATGAAGATGATGCTTCGGCAAGTGATTCTAGTGATGACTGTGAAGCTGATGATGAGGTTGATAAATTTGAAAGTTGTGCTTCAAACATGTTATGCATGACCAAAAATGGTACCAGATATAAACTCAGAGCAACACCCAAGATAATACGCTATGTAAGATACAATAAAAAGAAAGATCCAGAGAATTATTACAGAGAAAGACTTATGCTTTTTATGCCCTGGAGGAATGAAGCAAAAGACTTGATTGGTTCATTTGACACTTTTAAAGCACATTACATTACATTGAAAGCTACCATAGAACCTAAACAAAATGAGTATGAGCATCATGTAGAAGAGCTTGAAATCGCAAGGCAAATGGCAGAAGCAGATGAAGATGCATATGATAAAATAGCTCCAAATACAGAACAAGAAAATAGGGAAGCTGAAGAGGAAGGTGAAAGAGAAGCAGAGCCTTTCATATACTTCAATCCAGACAGGGTAGTAGAACATAGACAGTATGATATTGGTATAGAGATACAGGCCACTTGTTCAGTACCATCTGTTGAAACTAACAGTGTTATACTGCCAGAAGATCAATATTTACTTTTACTCAGAAGTTTGAATTTAAAGCAACGGGAATTCTTCAATCATGTTATCTTTTGGCTGAAATACAAAGAAGAACCACTATATGCCTTTTTGTCAGGTGGAGCAGGTGTTGGCAAATCAGTCCTTATTAAAGCTCTTTATCAAAGTTTGTACCGAATCTTGAATCTTAGAGAGGGAGAAAATCCTGATGACATCAGAATCCTTCTTTGTGCTTATACAGGAAAAGCAGCTTACAATATCAATGGTGTAACAATTGCTTCAGCTTTTTTGAAAAAGTTTAAACAAGTGAATGAACTTTTGTCAGCTGATGAATTAAACACATTCAGAGTTAAATACAGGCATTTGAAATTGATCATTATAGATGAAATATCTATGGTAGGAACAAGCACACTAAGCTTCTTAGACACACGCTTGCAACAATTGACAGGAACAAAAACAACATTTGGTGGAATAAGCATTATTGCTGTTGGTGATCTGTATCAACTGATGCCTGTTTGTGACAAATGGATATTCAGTGATCCATCAAAGGGTGCTTCAGCACTAGCTCCTAATTTATGGAAAGATCATTTCAGAATGTATGAACTTGTTGATATCATGAGACAGAAAGATGATATTCACTTTGCACAGTTGCTGAATCGTCTGAGGCAAAATGAGCTGACAGAAGATGACAGAATTGAGCTAAAGAGGCACACTGTTGATCCTGAAGTAGATGCTTATCCAAAACAGGCTCCTCATTTATTTACCGAAAACAAGTTTGTGGCTAGACACAATGATAGTGTTTTGAGCAGATTATCAGAGGAAAAAATCATTATTCCTTGTCATGATACAGTTGTTGCTGCTAACATCTCAGCACAAAAAAGCAAAACTCTAATTGAGTCACTTCCAGAAGATTCTAACAAAACAGCAAATTTAGAAAAACATTTGAAAATAGCAGTTGGAATGGTTTATGATATAACAGTAAATATCAATGTAGAGGATGGTTTGACAAATGGATCCACATGTGTTGCAAAATACATTGAACGTAAAATGGAAGGAACTGATCGACCAAGTATAATTTGGGTTTTGTTTGATGATCCTAGCATTGGCAGTTTGACACGTGAGAAATCTTTTAATAGGGGCTTGTACAGTTCAAACATTCATAAGGCCTGGACACCAATATTTGACATAGAACGATCATTCATATACAATTTTAAAACTTATCAGAGAATTCAGTTTCCTTTGAAACCTTCAGCTGGAAAAACAGTCCATAAAGCCCAAGGGTCTACAGTTGATGAAATCGTTGTGGACTTGTCTCAATCAAGAGTTAGGAAACAACCACATATTCACTATGTTGCTTTAAGCAGAGTAAGAAAACTGGAAAATTTGTTCATTTTGAATCTTAATGAAGAAGCTTTGGCTGTTGATGAAAAGGTCAAAGTAGAGATGCAGCGGTTGCAAACAGAAGGTCTTCTTGAACTCTGTTATACTCCACTCTACAAAGTTGATCCTGGTAAAATAAAGGTTCTGTTTAACAATGCAAGGTCCTTGCACAAGCATTTTCATGAAATTGAGCATGAACCAAATGTGTTATCAGCTGATGTTGTTGGCTTTGCAGAAACTAGGCTATGCTCAAGAGATGAGAATATTCAGTTTAATCTCAATATGTTCAGGCTGATAAGGCTAGATGAAACACAACAATATACTGCCAATAGACCTTATCATGGACTTGCTTTATATGTAAGAGAATGTCTAGAAATTCAGAAGATAGACAAATTCCATTCTAGTGCATGTGAATTCATGCTGGCTACTTTAAAGAAAGGTTACAAGTGTTCTTTTCAAGTTGTGGTTTTCTACAAGTATCCCAAAAGCTCGCAAACTGCTCTGAAAAATAATATGTTATGCCATTTGATGCCATTGATAGATTTGAATGCCAAATTAGTTATTCTTGGAGATTTCAACTTGGATGCAAATATGACCGCTTTGACTTTTGTAGATTTTATGCATACACAGTTAGGATGCGAACAGCTCATCAGCAAACCTACTACTGATTCTGGGTCATTGCTAGATCTGTTGTTTGCAAATTGCCCATGTTCTAGTGATGTTATTGAAGCTTACTGGACTGATCATAAGCTGATCTATGGTGCTTTTGAGACATAAATTTGAACACAAACCAGAAATATGCCTGTAGTTATATCAGAAAAATGCCAGGAGTTAAAAAAAATATGTCAGGAGCTTACAAGAAGTGTGCTAGGAGTTTAAAAGAAATATGCCAGGAGTTTACATTGTACCAGGAGTTTTCTAGAAACATGTCAGGAGATTACAAGAAATATGTCAGGAGTTAACAAGAATTGTACCAGTAGTGAACAAGAAATGTGCCAAAAGTTTACTGAAAATACGCAAATTTGTGAGGAGTTTACAAGAAATATGCCAGGAGTTTACAAGAAATGTACCAGGAGTTTGTCAGAAATATGCCAGGAGTTTACAAGAAATGTGCCAGCAGATTACAAGAAATATGTCAGGAGGTTACAAGAAATATGTCAAGAGGTTTCAAGAATTTTACCAGGAGTTTTCAAGAAATGTGCCAGAAATTTACTAAAAATATGCTTGGAAGTTTGCCAGAAATGTGCTAGGAGTTTACAAGAAGTGTGCAAGGAGCTTACAAGAAATATGCCAAGAGATTACAAGAAAAGTGCCAGAAGATTACAAGTAATATGGCAGGAGGTAACAAGAATTTTGCCGGGCACTTACAAGAAAATTAATGTGCCAGGAATTTACTTAAAAAATTGCCAGGAATTGCCAGAAATGTGCCGGGGGTTTACAAGAAGTGTGCGAGGAGTTTATAAGGAATATGCCAGGAGTTTGCAAGAAATGTACCAGGAGCTTATTAGAAATATGCCAGGCGTTTACAAGAAGTATGTCAGGAGGTTACAAGAATTGTGCCAGAAGTTCACTGAAAATATGCTAAAAAGGTTGCCAGAAATGTGCCAGTAGTTTTATCCAAAAGCTGTAGGAGTTGATGGCCTTATCTATCAAAGAGCAAGACAGAAATGTTTCAGACTGGTAGATATGTCAATGGATGGAAAACAGAGGGGAAAAATGATCAAGGAAAACACAAACGGCATAACATAGGAAAAATATGCAACATGATATGGAATAGAATACAAGATATATATAGCATTTTATTTAATTTTGTTCACTTCAAAGTGTGTATCAGCACTGCAAAATACTTAGTTGTTGCCAAACAAATGATAATACTGCTTACCAGTAAATTGAAGTTTTATAAACTTATATGGCAAGAGCTACTCCAGGGTGGAGTCAATAGCCATGAATGTGCGCACAAAATTGCACTTTTGCTAAAAACATATATATCTTGGCAAGGTCTGAGTCAGACAAGCTTCCCTGTCTGGCAACAAGTTTTGATAATTTGATGCTGGAGAGGCTGTGTGAGGGGAAGAGTCATGTTCTTACGCTACCTGGGCCCCTAACATTTTGGCTTGCAAGAGGTAAAAGAGGTAAGGGTCTTTTTTTTTTTTTTTTTTTTTTTTTTGTTTTTGGTTTTACAGCCCTTTCAAGATTTTTTCACTAATATCGAGCATATCATTAATCAAAGGTGGGTTAAAACGAGAGTACCTGGACTTGAACTACAGCAGTGAGAGACCTTATGATTAAGAGTCAGCACTCTTATCCACTAGGCCACGAAGGCCCATCGGTACAGCTCTTTGACTAATCCTTGCATAAAGTGCATTTGTGCACAAGGTTCTAAAGCCATTGTGATCACCCTGCGTTCATCGAACATGTGTCATGCATCATTAACATTTACCTTGTACGCCCTCTAAAGGTGACAGCTTTACCTCAACCTTTATGTAGTTTTACAAGCAGTGGCACCTTTGCTTTGTGTCCTTAGAAGATACCTGGGTGATTGTGCCCGAATTTCATTTGTAGCATCCATTGGCTTTGGACTGCCATGATTTAATAAAGTATATGGCTGCCAGTGGGCTGTGTCCATCAGCTCTGGTGAGCATAGTGGCCCATGGGCCTCTTGTTTAAAAATCTTCTTCTCTTAAACCGCAAGGCCCAGCTCTTTGATATTTGGTATGAAGCTTCATCTAGTGGTACTCTACCAAGATTGTTCAAATTATAGCCCTGGGGTCGAAAATTGCCCCCGCTCCGGGGGCCTTTGGTTTTACATAGGTTTTTATAGGGAAAATCTATAAAAATCTTCTTCTCTGAAACCGCATGGCCCAAGTCTTTGCTATTTGATGTGAAGCTTCATCCAGTGAACCTCTATCAAGACTGTTTAAGTAATAGCCCTAGGGCCAAAAATGCCCCTGTCCCGAGGGCCTTTGGTTTTACATAGGCTTATATAGGGAAAATCTTTAAAAATCTTCTCTGAAACCACCAGGCCCAGGTCTTTGATATTTGGTATGAACTTTTATCTAGTTTACCTCTACCAAGATTGTTCAAATTATAGCCCTAGGGCCAAAAATGCCCCCGCCACGGGGGCCTTTGGTTTTACATAGGCTTTTATAGGGAAAATCTTTAAAAACCTTCTTCTCTGAAACCGCAAGGCCCAAGTCTTTGATATTTGGTGTGAAGCTTTATGTAGTGGACCTCTATCAAGGATTGTTCAAATTATAGCCCTAGGGCCAAAAATGGCCCCGCCCCGGGGCCCTTTGGTTTTACATATGCTTATATTGGGAAAATATTTAAAAATCTTCTTCTCTGAAACCACAAGGCCCAGGTCTTTAATATTTGGTATGAAGCTTCATCCAGTGGACCTCTACCAAGATTGTTCAAATTATAGCCCTGGGGCCAAAAATGCCCCCGCCCCAGGGGCCTTTGGCTTTACATAGACTTATACAGGGAAAATCTTTAAAAGTCTTCTTCACTGAAACCGCAAGGCCCAGTTCTTTTATATTTGGGGTGAAGCTTCATCTAGTGGACCTCTATCAAGATTGTTCAAATTAAAGGTCTAGGGCGAAAAATGCCCCCATCTGCAGGCCCTTTGGTTTTACATTGGCTTATACAGGGAAAATTTTACGCCCCGGGGCCCTTTGGTTTTACATAGGCTTATAGGGAAAATATTAAAAAAACCTTCTCCTCTGAAATCACAAGGCACATGTTTTTAATATTTGGTATGAAGCTTCATCTAATGGACCTCTACCAAGATTGTTCAAATTATAGCCCTGGGGCCAAAAATGCCCCCGCCCCGGGGGGCCTTTGGCTTTACATAGACTTATACAGGGAAAATTTTAAAATTCTTCTTCTCCAAAGTAGAAGTAAAACAAAGATCAGGAATTGATACAATTAACTTACTCCATCCATAAAAGACACCAAAGGGAAAGAAATACAAACATTAAGCGACCAGACCATAATGGAAACCTAAACAAAGGAAGGCCATATGGACAGTTACTTTCCCACAAAATGGCCATATGGCCATCCAAAATTAAAAGACACAAGTGATACACACAGTAAGTAACAAACAACAACATAAATAAATCGCCACAGAAGATCCGCCTTGGAACGGTCAGTGGAAGATTTCCACTGGGGGGCTTAAATCGATTTTACGTGGCCACAATCCTCGCCCATACTTCCGTCGCGATTTAGACAAAAAATTTTGTTCAGTCCGCATGAAGGCCTCCTAACTCATCAGTGCAACATCTCCGTGAACACAGAAATCAGAGAACCACAGAGGTGAGACAACGGTGAGGACTCGACAGCAAGAAACCACTGAAATGCTGGAGCAAAAGAAAACCAACAGTTAGACTCCGATGAGCCCGACCAGAGACAGAGCATCAGGCACCAACCAACATTATCTCTTTAATTTTCAATAAGCCTTTACGTTGGAGCCGTCATAGAATCTGAGGCCTGACCCACCGGCGTGCAATTAAAGAGGGAAGCAAAGTTGCCAACCGTGATTGGGTTAACTACCATGAAATGGCCCGCCCCGGGGACCCAAAGGTTGATGTAGACTTATATAAGGAAAACCTTTAAAAATCTTGTCTGAAACCAGAAGTCTCCGTTCTTTGATATTTGGTATGAAGCTTTACCTTTTAGACCACTACCAAGATTAATCATATTATAACCCGGGGCCAATAATGGCTCTCCGAGGGACCCACTTGATACCCTGTGGATCAGTTGAGCGATCCAGGGCCATCATGTTCCTCTTGTTTATGAAATTTGGCGCCTTAGTTTGAATGCTATGGCACCTTGGACTTTCTATAGACTTCTAATGGGGAAAGTTGAAAAATGGCATTAACTGCCAAGCCTTTGCATATATTTTCATAGAAATGTTCCGTGAGTAAACTTCTCTCAGCCATATGGTCAACCTGGGGGGGGGGTCCCGTAGGTTGTGCCGGGGCCATGCCCCGCCCCCTCGACTTAATAAAATGCCTTATATCTCAGAAACCTTACAGATCACCACCCCTTAACCATCTTGTTCCTTATGATAAGATGCATTCAGTGACACCAACCTGTGGGTCACCTGGGATGTGCCGGGGCCATGCCCCAACCCCTCCATTTAAAAAAAGACCCAATATCCCAGAAACCTTACAGATCTCCACCCCGAAACCATATATAATCTCGATCCTTGTGATAAGTTACATTCAGTGACACCCGGGATGTGCCGGGCCATTCCCAACCCCCTTGTCTTCATAAAAGGAAAAATATTCCAGAAACCTTACAGATCCCCACCCCTAAACCATATTTATTCTTGTTCCGTATGATAAGGTGCATTAAGTGACACCAACCTAGGGATACGCCGGATATCCCGGGGACATGCCCCACCCCCTCCACTTCATAAAATGCCATTTATCTCAGAAACCATTCAGATCTCCACCCCTAAACCATATACATTTTTTGTTCCTTATGATAAGACACACTTATTGACACCAACCTGGGGGTCCCCTGGGATGTGCCGGGTCCATGCCCCACCCCCTCCACTTCATAAAACGCCCAATATCCCAGTAACCTTACAGATCCCCACCCCTAAACCATATATATTCTTGTTCCTTATGATATGGTACATTCAATGACACCAACCTAGGGGTCACCCAGGGCACGCCTGGGCCATGCTCCATCTCTCAACTTCACAAAAGACCATATATCTGAGAAACTTGTTAGAACCCTACCCCTTAATGATATATATTCTTGTTCCTTATACATTCTTGTTCCTTATTATAATATGCAATCAGTGACAGCCGGCATGGGGGTCCCCCGTGGTACCAAGGGCCTTGCCCCACCCATTTAGTTCATTAAAAGCCGTATATCTCAGAAACCGTTCTGATTCCCACCCCTCAACCAAATATATTCTTATTCCTTATGATAAGACCCTACTTCATAATAGGCCATATATCTCAGAAACCCTTCCAATCCCCACCCCATTATCACACATTTTCTTGTTCATTGTTATTAGACATATTCAGTCACGCCTATCTTCGGGGGTGACCGCAGGGGCCATTTCTCTCCCATCCACTTCATAAAAGGGCCGCATATCTCAGAAACCGATCAGCATTCAATAACAACAATCTTGGGCTTTTCTGTGACTCGCGATGCCAAAATCTGTCTTCTGTTTAAAAGGCCTTACATCTCAGAAGCCATACATATCCAAACCTCTAAACCATATATGTCTCTGTTTCTTTAAATAAGACGCATTTATTGACACCAACCAGGGCTCCATTGGGTTCATGCCCCACCCTCTCTACTTTATAAAACTCCTAATATTTCAGATACAGTCCACATGAGTGCTTATTTGGGTATGGGGTTTATAATTGGTAGATTAAAATCATATCGCCGCCCCTGACCATAGGGGCTTGAAGAAATATATGGGCTGCATGATGCTTCCACGCAGAGCTGAATCCGGCCCGCACACTAGTACTGGTAAACCGCTTAGAGGATCTAAGCCTGTCCAGGAACCGCGGTGCGAGGTCGACCGTCCATGCTAATAAACCCTATTGGTTTCATTGGGCGACAGGGCTTGAGATGTCATTTCATCTCAATGTCGGGTAAAGTCCCACAAAATTGGAAGCATCGTCTCCAAAATGACCTTTACAGTGTTGACGGGGACGTTAAACCTCAAATCAAACAAACAAAATCATATCGTGTTAAAGTACCAGTTTGGACAGGGCCCACCTGAGCCATTGTTTATGAAAGTTGGCTTTTTGGTTTGTTTGCTCTGTCAAGTTAAGAGTTTCCATTGACTTATTATGGGGAAAATTGAAAAAAATGATATTTTGTCAAACTTTCATAGAAAAGTTCCTTTAATTATGTTCTTTTAGACCTATGGGATGCCACAGATGGGAACTTGTCAATTGTCATTCTGTTGTCCTGCAACAACACATTCAAGCAACATCAGGCCTCTGAAGCAACTAGGCTGATTAGGTCCAATTTTTTTTCTGTAGCATCCTTGGGCACAGAACTTCCATGGTTAATTGAAATACAAAAAAGGTTGAGCAATCCTCTACCTGCCATATGATTTTAGGCCTACTGCTCATTTTTAGCTCACCTGGGCCAAAGGCACCGGGGGAGCTAATGTGATTGGTCACCGCCCATCATCGTTGGTCGTCCACCTGTCCGTGCGGACCTGTCCATCCGGACGTCTGTCGTGTCAGTGCCTCATAGTTCGTGTCCGCTCCATAACTCTGATACCATTTTAGATATTTTCACGAAACTTCACATATATGTGACTTCACATATATGTGAAGCAATATGAGACGACGTGCAGAACATATGAAGTGTAACTCTGACTTTACTACTTTTTTGCTTGACTGTTTCCTTTGATACCGTAACATCCCTGCTTCACTCACTGTTGCAAAATGCTTTCCTAGTGTCAAACATTATACATGCTTTTGCAAGGGCCCATTTAGGCAAACAACGGTTTCCTGCGATGGTATACCATCGCAAATGCCCGCTTTTTCTGTGAATAACACTAATGACTATGTTCTAGCTAGCCAAAACTACATGTAAGTTAAAAAAGTTGCAAAGAACATTCTAACTGATAAGCAAAGTTTCAGAAGTGTAACTCTTATAGTTTAGAAGATATGGCAAAGTCATACTTTTTTACCTTTGACATTGGGGTTATGTTGAGGTCAACCTAAAGTATCCCAATTTATTCTATATTCCAACAGCCATCCAATAACCAAGTTTCAGAAGTGTAACTCCAATAGTATAGAAGATATGCAAAGTCATACGTTTTGACATTTGACCTTGGGGTCGAGCTCACACCAAAAGTAGCCTAACATATTCTATATTCCAAGGACCATCCACTAAGCAAAGTTTCAGAAGTGTAACTCAAATAGTTTAGGAGATATGGCATAATTTTTTAACTTTGATCTTGGGGTCATGTTGAGGTCAAGGTCCCACCAGAAGTATCCAAATTTATTCTATATTCCAAGGGCTATCCAATAACCAAAGTTTCAGAAGTGTAACTCTAATAGTTTAGAAGATATGACAAAATCATACTTTTTGACCTTTGGCCTTGGGGTCAAGGCCACACTAAGTAACCCGACATATTCTATATTCTAAGGACCATCCAATAAGCAAAGTTTCAGAAGTGTAACTCCAATAGTTTAGGAGATATGGCAAATCATAATTTTTGACCTTTGACCTTGGGGTTATGTTTAGGTCAAGGTCACAAAAAAGTTGCCCACTGCCATCCACATTCCATGTACTATCCACATGCAAAGTTCCAAAAGTGTAACTTCAGTGGTTGCATAGGAGATCCATTTACAAGAAACGGGACGGACGGGCAGACAGACGGACTGACGACCATACAACTCCGGTAAGAAAACAATATACCCGATTTTTCTTCGAAAAAGCGGGTATAAAAACTTGGAAGTAGTAATGCCCGTGTTTTAGATCCAAACAGTTTTGTTGTGTACACAGGTTAAAACTGTTCCTAAATGACCAACTAGCTAATATTAAAAGCTGTGTAACTTCTGTTTTAAAACAGTGAAATGTACTGAGTGTAAGTTTAGAAAAATATGCAGGTAAATTGTTCCATTTCAGAATTGTAAAATATATTTATGTGGTACAAAGAAAGACATCTGTGATGATTCACCAGACAGAAGGGAGGTAGACCAGTCAACTGCCCAATCTTTAGCTGCAGGTAACTTAATATGATGTTTGTGTGAACAATATGAGCAAATTTAAGTTATCATCACAATATGAATAATTAAAGCATTATGCTGGTCAATATTGTGGGAAAATACTGAAGCTGTGTCGAACTGTGTTGAACCCGTAAGTTGGTTATTCTGTGGTCATTCATGTCTAAAACTCATAAACTGAAGTATCAGAACTTGTTAGCTCAGCTGAGCACAAAATGTTCAAAACCTGAGCACCAGGTACTCAATGAACTATTCTAGTTACCCTTTGTCAATCATATGTGCGTCGTGCATCAAACTATACCTTGTTTATCCTCTAGAGGCCACAGTTATACTTAAATCTCCATGAAATTTCACCAGAATGTTTGTCATCATAATACCTCTGTCAGGTTTGAATATTGGTAACGTCGGGTCAAAAACAGATCACTGGTTCATTTCTTTAAACCTTGTTCACCCTCTGGAGGCCACACTTCTGCTTCAATCTTGATGAAACTTTACTACCCGAATGTATGTCTTGACGCTATGTCGCTCAAGTTCGAATATATGGGCCATTTCCAGTCAAAAACCAGACCACTAGTTCAGTTTTCTTTATATCCTTTTTAGCTCATTAGCTCCAAAGGCTCCGAGGTAGCTTATAGGATAGGTAGTTGTCCGTCGTCGTCATATGACGTCTGTTTGGCGTCATTACTTTCAAGCAACATCTCTGAAACCACTGGGCCGATTCAGCCCATATTTCAATTATAGGATCCTTGGGCTTGGGGATTGAACGTTTATGTTTTTCTTGAAAATCGACTCATTAGTTTGGTTTCTATGACAGCATAGAGTTTCCATAGACTTACAAAGGGGGAAAGTAGGAAAATGACATTTACTGCCAAGCTTTTGCAGATATTTTGACAAAATGTTTTATAAAAATGTTCCTTGTGTAAACTTCTTTCAGCCATATGTTTCAATGCCAACCTGGGGATAGCCCTATGTATGCTTGGGCCATGCCCCACCCTCTCCATTTCGCAAAAGGCCACAATTATATCTAGAGTGTGTGAGTGTTTGAGCTTGTCTTAACATAACTCACCACAAAAAGAAAACACAACACTTTCCTTTGCAATAGCGAGCTTTATGCTGTATGGAAGACGAGAGCAATGCATATAATACGTTCTGAAATTGTTAAAATATGGTTTAGCCACGTAGATATAAATCACATCAATCTGTTCTCCAAACTGTCATACTCGCGGACTGCGTGTTAACCCACATATCTACAGTACTCACACGATGATGGGAAAAAGACATGTACGCCTTTCAAGATATTTTGTCAAACTTTTATGGAAATATTCCTTGAACTATGGTATGCATATCTGCCATATAAATTTAGGCCTATTGGTTGCCACATATGAGAAGTTGTCAATTGATATGCCCCAAACTTCGAAGAAGTTGGAGGGGCATATTGCTACTGCTTCGTTTGTCCGTTCTACCGTTCGTCTGTCCGTTATGCTTTTGATGCATAGCATAACTTAAGAACTGCGTATGCTAGGGTTTTGAAATTTCATATATGGATTCCTCATGGAAAATTAGGGGACGCGTTTTCTTTTTCTCGTGCAGATTATGCCCCTTTCAAGAGTTATTGCCCTTTGATTTTTTTTATAAAATCTTGTCAGCAAAATACCTCAAAAACTACAAGAGCTACAGCCTTGAAAGTTGGTGAATAGGTTGGTGGTGATGAGTAGATGACCTGATTAACTTTTGACTAAATTCCAAAAAAATACTTATGAGTTATGGCCCTTTGTCACTTTGGGTATTTTTACATTGTACCTCTATATACTTTGTGATGCATAGCATAACTTTATAACCGTGTATGCTAGGGTTTTGAAATTTCATATATCGATTCCTCATGGAAAATTAGGAGACCCCGCCTGCCTTGGCAGGAGTGCGGCATATAGCGTTTTGCCGTGATGTCACATGCGTACGTTTGTATGTCACGTTCGTAACCACCTCGGGCTGAAATGTCGAGCTCAAACCTCGGGCTCGCATTGGAGCTCATAATTTTTGTACCTGTTGTGCTACAAAGTTGAAAATTGGTATGACATTTACTCGGACCAAGATATCAGTTCATGTTCAAGTTGACCCAGGGTCATGCCCAGGGGTCAGATTGCGTAACAGGTCAAAATTGTCATATAGGAATTTGTATGCAAAACTGTCAAAATGTCTTATTATCTTGAAAATTAATCAGATTCGAACACCTAAACCATATAGATTATCGTCCTTATGATATGACATTCCATGACACAGACTTTGGGTCCCTATGGCCACCCCTGGGCCATGCCCCGCCCCCTTTGCTTCATTTAAGTCTTTATATCTCAGAAACTATCCATATCCCCACCCCTTAACCGTATATATTATTGTTCCTTATGATAAGATGCATTGACTGATACAGACATTGGGTCCATCCCGACACCCCCCTTAAGGTCAAGGTCACTGTGGCTATTTTTAGAAAAACTTTGTCATCGCTCTAGTGCCTACATTTATTCACCAATTTCAATATAACTTCACACAAATGTTTCTTATGACAATATTCACCAATTTCAATATAACTTCACACAAATGTTTCTTATGACAATATCTCGAGCGAGTTCGACTTTCAAGGTTATGACCTAAAGGTCAAGGTCACTTTGGCTTTTTCAGAAAAAGTTTGTCATCGCTCTAGCGCCTACATTTCTTCACCAATTTCAATATAACTTCACCCAAATTTTCCTTACACAAATATCTCGAGCGAGTTCTACTTTCAAGGTCATGGCCTCAAGGTCAAGGTCACTGTGGCTATTTTTAGAAAACTTTGTCATCCATCTAGCCCCTACATTTCTTCACTGATTTCAATATTAGTTCAAAAATGTTCCTTATGACAATATCTCGAGCAGTTTCGACTTTCAAGGTCATGTTCTCAAGGTCAAGGTCACTGTGGCTATTTTTGGAAAAACTGTTATTGCACTAGCGTCTTAGACTCTACATTTTCCACCAATTTCAATATGACTTCACACAAATGTTCCTTATAAAAATATCTTGAGGGATTTCGACTTTCAAGGTCATGGCTTCAAGGTCAAGGTCAATGTAGCTATTTTTAGAAAAACTTTGTCATTGCACTAGCGCCTACATTTTTTTCACCAATTTCAATATAACTTCACACAAATGTTCCTTACAAAAATATCTCAATTGAGTTCGACTTTCAGAACCCGAATTTTATGGTGACTTAGTATGTAAATTCAGAAAAATATATAACAGCAATGACTTCAGCACCCAATTTCGTGGGGTCATTCTTCGATATAAAAAGATTGGGTACAGCATGTATATTATACGACAGACTGCATGCATGGTAGTTAACCCAATCACGGTGGAAACTTTGCTTCCCTCTTTAATTGCACGCCGGTGGGTCAGGCCTCAGATTCTATGACGGCTCCAACGTAAAGGCTTATTGAAAATTAAAGAGATAATGTTGGTTGGTGCCTGATGCTCTGTCTCTGGTCGGGCTCATCGGATTCTAACTGTTGGTTTTCTTTTGCTCCAGCATTTCAGTGTTTTCTTGCTGTCGAGTCCTCACCGTTGTCTCACCTCTGTGGTTCCTTGATTTTTGTGTTCACGGAGATGTTGCACTGATGAGTTAGGAGGCCTTCATGCGAACTGAACAAATTATTTGTCTAAATCGCGACGGAAGTAAGGGCGAGGATTGTGGCCACGTAAAATCGATTTAAGCCCCCAGTGGAAATCTTCCACTGATCGTTCCAAGGCGGCTCTTCTGTGGCGATTTATTTATGTTGTTGTTTGTTACTTACTGTGTGTATCACTTGTGTCTTTTAATTATACCCCCGGCATACGAAGTATGCAATGGGGGTATATAGTTTTTGTCTTTTCCGTCTGTCTGTCCGTAAACAATTATTTTGTGTCAAAGATAGCTCAGGAACTGCTTCACATAGAAACTTGAAATTTTGCACACATGATCAGTATGACTACTTGAATTGTGGGAAAGAAAATAAGGGCCAAGGGGTCAGGCCTTTTAGAGTTATTTCCCTTTGTAGTTCTTGCTGTTTAATAGTGTATATTTTTATTTTGTGTCAAAGATTTCTCAATAACTACTGTACATAGAAACTTGAAATTTTGCAAACATGATCAGTATGACTAGTTGTATTGTGGGAAAGAAAATAATGGCCAAGGGGTCAGGCCTTTTAGAGTTATATAGTTTTTGTCTTTTCCGTCTGTCTGTCTGTGTGTTCGTAAACAATTATTTTGTGTCAAAGATATCTCAGAAACTGCTTCACATAGAAACTTGAAATTTTGCACACATGATCAGTATGACTACTTGTATTGTGGGAAAGAAAATAAGGGCCAAGGGGTCAGGCCTTTTAGAGTTATTTCCCTTTGTAGTTCTTGCTGTTTAATAGTGTATATTTTTATTTTGTGTCAAAGATTTCTCAATAACTACTGTACATAGAAACTTTCCTTTGTAGTTCTTGCTGTTTAATAGTGTATATTTTTATTTTGTGTCAAAGATTTCTCAATAACTACTGTACATAGAAACTTGAAATTTTGCAAACATGATCAGTATGACTAGTTGTATTGTGGGAAAGAAAATAAGGGCCAATGGGTCAGGCCTTTTAGAGTTATTTCCCTTTGTAGTTCTTGTTTCAGCTGAGGTGATGGCACTGGCCGGGGGTATACGTGCCCCACTTGGCACTTTTGTCTAGTTTTGGATGGCCATATGGCCATTTTGTGGGAAAGTAACTGTCCTTATGGCCTTCCTTTGTTTAGGTTTCCATTATGGTCTGGTCGCTTGATGTTTGTATTTCTTTCCCTTTGGTGTCTTTTATGGGTGGAGTAAGTTAATTGTATCAATTCCTGATCTTTGTTTTACTTCTACTTTTGAAGATCATGGCCTCAAGGACAAGGTTACTGTGGCTATTTTTAGAAAAACTTTGTCATCCCTCTAGCGCCTACGTTTCTTCACTGATTTCAATATTACTTCACCCAAATGTTCCTTATGACAATATCTCGAGCGAGTTGGACTTTCAAGGTCATGACCTCAAGGTCAAGGTCACTGGCTATTTTTGGAAAAACTTTGATATCGCAATAGCGCCTATACTTTTTCACCCATTACAATATTACTTCACACAAATGTTCCTTATAAAAATATCTTGAGCGAGTTCGACTTTCAAGGTCATGGCCTCAAGGTCAAGGACACTGTGGCTATTTTTAGAAAAACTTTGTCATCGCTCTAGCGCCTACATTTCTTTACTGATTTCAATATCACTTTACACAAATGTTCCTTATGACAATATCTCGAGCGAGTTCGACTTTCAAGGTCATGACCTCAAGGTCAAGGTCAATGTGGCTATTTTCAGAAAACTGCGTATTCGCACTAGCTTCTACATTTTTTCACCAATTTCAATATAACTTGACACAAATGTTCCTTATAAAACTATATTGAGCCAGTTCGACTAACAAGGTCATAGCCTCAAGGTCAAGGTCACTGTGGCTGTATTTAGAAAAAACTTTGTCATAGCTCTAGCGCCTACATTTCATCACTGATTTCATTATTACGTCAAACAAATGTTCCACATGACAATATCTCGAGCGAGTTCGACTTTTAAGGTAATGACCTCAAGGTCAAGGTCAATGTGGCTATTTTAGAAAAACTTTGTCATCGCACTAGCACCTACATTTTTTCACCAATTTCAATATAACTTCACACAAATGTTCCTTATAAAAATATCTTGAGCGAGTTGGACTTTCAAGGTCATGGCCTCAAAGTCAAGGTCACTGTTGCTATTTAAAGAAAAAAAATTGTCATCGCTCTAGTGCTAACATTTCTTCACCGATTTCAATATAACTTCACACAAATGTTCCTAATGACAATATCAACGAGTTCCACTTTCAAGGTGAAGGTCACTGTGGCTATTTTTAGAAAAACTTTGTCATCGCTCTAGCGCTTACATTTCTCCACCGATTTCAATATAACTTCACACAATATTCCTTATGACAATATCTCGAGCGATTTGGACTTTCAATGTCAAGGTCACTATGGCTATTTTTAGAAAAAACTTTGTCATCGCTCTAGCGACTACAATTCTTCACTGATTTCAATATAACTTCAAACAAATGTTCCTTATGACAATACCTCGAACGAGTTCGACTTTAAAGGTCAAGGTCACTGTGGCTTTTTTTAGAAAAAAACTTTGTTATTGCTCTAGCACTTACATTTTTTTTCACCAATTTCAATATAACTTCAAACAAATGTTGGCCTAGTGGTTAAGAGCGCTGACTCTTGATCATTAGGTCTCTTACCGCTGTGGTTTGAGCCTCGCTCGGGTCACATGTGAGACGCCAAGTTCTGCAACGGAAGGTCAGGTGGTTTTTCTCCGGGTACTCCGGTTTTCGCCCACCTCTGATTAACGATCGGCTTGTGGCTATTTTTAGAAAAACTTTGTCATCGCTCTAGCGCTTACATTTATTCACTGATTTCAATATAACTTCATACAAATGTCCTTATGACAATATCTCAAGCGGTTTCGACTTTCAAGGTCAAGGTCACGGGTGCTATTTTTAGAAAAATTTTGTCATCGCTCTAGCCACTACATTTCTTCACCGATTACAATAGAACTTCACACAAATGTTCCTTATGACAATATCTCTAGCAAGTTCCACTTTCAAGGTCAAGGTCACTGTGGCTATTGTTAGAAAAACTTTATCATCGCTCCAGCGCTTACATTTCTTCACCGATTTCAATATAACTTTACACAAATGTTCCTTATGACAATATCTCAAGCGATTTCGACTTTCAAGGTCAAGGTCACTGTGGATATTTTTATAAAAAACTTGGTCATCGCTCAAGCGACTACATTTCTTCACTGATTTCAATATAACTTGACACAAATGTTCCTTATGACAATACCTTCAGCGAGTTCGCCTTTCAAGGTCAAGGTCACTGTGGCTATTTTTAGAAAAACTTTGTCATTGCTCTAGCGCTTACATTTTTTCACCAATTTCAATATAATTTCACATAAATGTTCCTTTTGACGATATCTCGACCAATTTTTACTTTCAAGGTCAAGGTCACTGTTGCCATTTTTAGGAAAACTTTGTCATTGATCTACTGCTTAAATTTATTAACAGATTTTAATATAACTTCACACAAAAGATGCTTATGATAATATCTTGAGCAAGATCTACTTTAGCGGTCAAGGTCACTATGGTTATTTTAAGAAAAACATTGTCATCACTCTAGAACCTACATTATTGATGGGTTTTAAACAAACTTTACACAAATGTTGCATATATTAATATCTCAAGCAAGTTTTGCCAGTTCAGTGTTTTCCACACAGGATGTAGTCTAATGCGAGGGGATTTGTATCGCATGCGATGCCTTGTTGTAACTTATGATATGACACATTCCAAGACACAGACTTTTGGTCCCTCCGGACACCCCCGGGCCATTCTAGAGGATGGTTACAAGCCATATCGACAAAGATATATGGCGTGGGCATCTGTGTACTTTGGACACATGTCTGTTTTTTTCTTGTCTTGATTATGCCCCTTTCAAGAGTTATTGCCCTTTGATTTTTTTTTATTATAAAATCTTGTCAGCAAAATATCTCAGAAAACTATAAGAGCTAGAGCCTTGAAAAGTGGTTAATAGATTGGTGGTGATGAGTACATGGCCTGATAAACTTTTGACTAAATTTCGAAAAATACTTAATGAGTTATGGCCCTTTGTCACTTTGGGTATTTTTACATTGTACCTCTATGTGCTTTGTCTTTATAACCATGTATGCTAGGGTTTTGAAATTTCATATATGGATTCCTCATGGACAATAAGGGGACGCGTTTTTTTTCTCCTCCAGATTATGCCCCTTTCAAGAGCAATTGCCCTTTGAAATGTTTTTTGAAAAAATCTTGTCAGCAAAATAACTCAAAAACTATAAGAGCTAGAGCCTTGAAAGTTGGTGAATAGATTGGTGGTGATGAGTAGATGACCTGATTAACTTTTGACTAAATTCCAAAAAATACTAAATGAGTTATGGCCTTTTGTCACTTTGGGTATTTTTACATTGTACCTCTATATGCTTTGTGATGCATAGCATAACTTTATAACCGTGTATGCTAGAAAAAAAAATCAAAAATGAGTTCCTTTAAGAGCAATGAAAACATTCATAAGCAAGAAGATGGGTCATACTACGTAGTTTCGGCTTATAAAGCCTCATCAGTGACCCTGTAATGATCCGGCAAAGAAAGCCAGAGGAAACATACTGCAATTTTGCGAAGCCTCCGTGGTGCAGTGGTTATGTTACTCGCCTTGTAAACCAGGGATCACCGGATTGGTCCTGGACCCTTCAGACTTTCAAATGAGTCTTTAAACCGAGGTCCCGTCTCCATATGACCTTAGTTGTTGGTGCGACGTTAAACTCAAACACTCACTCACCCTCACATAACCGTGTATGCTAGGGTTTTGGAATTTCATATATGGATTCCTCATGGAAAATTAGGAGACGCATATTTTTTTTCCTCGTCCAGATTATGCCCCTTTCAAGAGTTATTGCCTTTTTTTTCCGGATTATGCGCCTTTCAAGAGTAACCTCTATATGCTTTGTGATTCATTACATAACCGTGTATGCAAGGGTTTTGAAATTTCATATATGGATTCCTCGTGGAAAATTAGGAGACACATATTTTTTTCTCGTCCAGATTATACCCCTTTCAATGGTTATTGCCCTTTGAAGTTTTTTTAGCTCACCAGAGCCGAAGGCTCCGGGGGAGCTTATAGGATAGGCATTTGTCCGTCGTCGTCGTCGTCGGCGTCGTCGTCGTCGTCGGCGTCTGCGTCGTCGTCAACACTTTCAAACGACATCTCCTCTGAAGCCACTGGGCCGATTGAGTCCAAATTTCATCTGTAGCATCCTTGGGCTGGGGGATTGAAATTTTGTGTTTTTTATGAAAATTGGCCCATTAGTTTGGTTGCTATAGCAACTTAGAGCTCCCATAGACTTATAATGGGGAAAATTGAAAAATGGCATTAACTGCCAAGCCTTTGCAGATATTGGAACAAAACTTTCATAGAAATGTTCCTTAAGCAATCTAGTATCTACCATATGATTTTAGGCCTACTGCTCAATTTTAATGGTTGCCATGGAAACCAAAATGCAAAAAATAGAAAAAAAAATACTTAAAAAATCATCTCCTCAGAAACCGTATGCTCTATGAGGCTGAAAGTTTATGGAAATATTCACCATATTTGCCTTTACAGGTTTTGTGTTTTTTTATGAACTTCGGCTCTTTAGTTTGGTTGCTATGGCAACTTAGATTTTCCATAGACTTATAATGGGGAAAATTGAAAAATGGCATTAACTACAAAGCCTTTGCAGATATTTTGACAAAACTTTCATAGAAATGTTCCTTTAGTAAACTTCTCTCAGCCATATGCTGTTATGTCAGCCTGGGGGTCCAGTAGGTTGTGTCGGGGCCATGCCCCGCCCCCCCCAGTACTTCATAAAATGACTTATATCTCAGAAACCTTACAGATCCCCACACCTAAACCATATATATTCTTGTTCCTATTGATAAGACGCATTCAGTGACACCAACCTGGAGGTCCTCCGGGATGTGCCGAGGCCATGCCCCACCCCCTCACTTCATAAAAGGCCCAATATCTCGGAAACCATTCAGATCCCCACCCCTGAACCCTATATACTCTTGTTCCTTATGATAAGACGCATTCAGTGACATCAAACTGGGGGTCCCCCGGGATGCGCCGGGGCCATGTCCCGCCCCTCCATTTCATAAAAGGCCCAATATCTGGGAAACCTTACAGATCCCCACCCCTAAACCATATATATTCTTGCTCCTTATGATAAGACGCATTCATTGACCCCAAATTGGGGGTCTTCCGGGGTGCGCCGGAGCCATGCCCCACCCCTTCACTTCACAAAAGGCCATATATCTCAGAAACTGTTCAGATCCCCACCCCTAAACCATATATGTTCTTGTTCATTATGATGAGACACATTCAGTGACACCAACCTGGGGGTCCCCAGGGATGTGCTGGGGCCATGCCCCACCCCCTCCATTTCATAATATCACAATATCTCGGAAACCTTACTGATCCCCACCCCTATACCATATATATTCTTGTACCTTATGATAAGACACTTTCATTGACACCAACCTGGGGGTCTCCCTGGGCCTTGCCCCACCCCTGCACTTCACAAAAGGCCTTATATCTCAGAAACTGTTCAGAGCCCCACCCCTAAACCATATATATTCATCTTCCTTATGATAAGGCACATTCATTGACACCAGCTTGTGAGTCCCCGGGGCATGCCCGGGCCTTGCTCCACGGCTTGACTTCATTAAAAGCCACATATCTCAGAAATAGTTCAGATCCCCACCCCTAAACCATATATATTCTTGTTCCTTATGATAAGACTCATTCAGTCACACCAACTTGGGGGTCTCTTTGTGCTGAGGCAATGTGCCCCGCCCTTCCACTTCATAAAAGGCCATATATTTCAGAAACCATTAAATCCCCACCCCATATTCATATATGTTCTTGTTCCTTATTATTAGCACACCTACTGTAGGGGTGTCCGCAGGGGCCAGTCCTCTCCTTTCCACTTCATGAAAGGATATCTTGGAAACCGTTCAGATTCCCACCCCTAAACCATATATATACTTGGTCCTTATGATGAGACACATTTAGGGACAACAATCTTGGGCTTTCCTGGGAACGACAGGGCATGCTCCAACCCCTCCACTTATATCTCCAGCCATGCAGATCCCCACTGCTAAACCATATATATTCTTGTTCTTTGTGATAAGACACATTTAGTGATACCAACCAGGGCTCCATTGGGTCCATGCCCTACCCCCTCTACTTCATAAAAGGCCTAATGTTTCATATACTGAGTCCACATGGATGCTCATTTGGATATGGGGGTTCATTTGGCAGATTAAAATGATATCATGTTAAAATACATGGCTGCAATTTGGCAGTGCCCACCTGAGCTCTGGTGAGCATAGTGGCCCATGGGCCTCTTGTTTTTTTTTATGATAGAATCTTGCCAGCAAAATATCTCAAAACTATGCGAGCAAGAGCCTTGAAAGTTGGTGAATAGATTGGTGGTGATGAGTAGATGACCTGATTAACCTTTGACTAAATTCCAAAAAAATACTTAATGAGTTATGGCCCTTTGTCACTTTGGGTACTTTTACATTGTATTTCTATATGCTTTGTGATACAAAGCATAAATTTATAACCTTGTATGCTAGGGTTTTGAAATAACATATATGGATTCCTCATGGAAAATTAGGGGACACATATTTCTTTCTCATCGAGAGTGTGCCCCTTTCAAGAATTATTGCCCTTTGAATTTTTTTTATAAAATCTTGTCAGCAAAATATCTCTAAAATTGTAAGAGTTAGAGTCTTGAAAGTAAATGAATAGATTGGTGGTGATGAGAAGATGACCTGATTATCATTTGACTTCATTCCAAAAAATACTTCACGAGTTATGGCCCTTTGTCACTTTTGGTATTTGTACATTGTACCTCTATATCTTTGTGATGCATAGCATAACTTTATAACCGTGTACGCTATGGTTTTGAAATTACATATATAGATTCCATATTGAAAATTAAGGGATGCATTTTTTTCTCATCCAGAATGTGCCTGTTTCAAGAGTTATTGCCCTTTAAATTTTTTTTTATAGAATCTTGTCAGCAAAATATTTCAAAAACTACACGAGCTAGAGCCTTGAAATTTGGTGAATAGATTGGTAGTGATAAGTATATGACCTGATTAACTTTTGACTAAATTCCAAAAATTACTTAATGAGTTATGGCCCTTTGTCACTTTGGTATTTTTACATTGTACCTCTATATGCATTGTGATGCATAGCATAACTTTATAACCGTGTATGCTAGGGTTTTGAAATTTTATATTTGGATTCCTCATGGAAAATTTGGAGACGGATAATTTTTTTCTTGTCCGGATTATGCCCCTTTCAAGGGTTATCGCCCATTGAATCAGATTGTGAACTATGAATCTGAAGGGCTTGAGTTCAAACGTCATTGGAGGAATGGATTTCTTTTAGCTCACCTGAGCACAAAATCGTCACCTTGGTGCAAAAACGGGTTATCTGCATTTTCAAAATTTACAGGACGGAGAAAAAAACGTTCCATTATTTGTACCTTTTGCGAAAAGCAAACCATTTTAGGATTAAAAGCATTGACAATATGTAATTACTCAACTGTATAAGTAACAAAGTTCCAACTTTGAAAATAAAAGAATAAATTAAAAAAAAAGTATTGAGCCTGAAATGGCTACTGAAGTGTTTGGTGCAAAAACAGGACAAGTGCCCTTATCATATTCTAGCACATTATAATGTTGGTGCAAAAAGAGGATAAAAGCACATATTCTGTTTTTGCACCAATTTTTGTTTATAAAACATTAAATGCACTAATAATATAAAGTTTATATTTAATTTAATGACTTTATTATAGGAGAGGCTTATAGTCAACAAAAAGTAAAGTCCATAGTGTCTTACATTTTCCAGTACCTTTATAAATAATCTGATGAATATCCATGCAATCTCAACTTTTTACTTTGTCAAGTAAGGTTTTCAATGTTGTTGTTGTTAATGTGATGCACTTGAGCAATTCATAATGCATAATGTAAAGATTTTCATTTAACTTCAAGTCATTCAAAAGCATCAGAAAAAGCAGTCCAGTTTCCTACTATGGTCATTTATATTTATTGCTTTAGCAACAAGCTTAGATAGCCCTCCGTCCTTCGGGGCATGGAGAAATAGATTGGACTGCACGAAGCTTCCATGCAGAGCTAAAACTGACTACATTATTAACTGCATCGGTTAACTGCTTAGAGGATCTAAGCCTACCCAGACATAGTGGTGCGAGTCGGACCGTCCATGCATGTAAACCCTATTGGTTTCATTGGGCGGCAGGGTTTGAGGTATCATTTCATCTCAATTGGAAGCAATGTTGCCAAAATGACCTAGATAATGTTGATTGGGACTTCAAACCTCAAATCAAACAAAACAAACTTGCAAACATGACAATGTACACTGTATTGGTAAACCACTTACTAGGTATTAGCCTTGCCTTATTGTCAGAAATCTGTGGTAACACAGCGTTCACTGGGCCATACAACTCAATCAAAGCACTGAGAGTACTGGTGGGTCGATTGTCTCTGAGTATTGTTTGGGAAAATAGTCCTGAACTAAGAATTGCATTGTTCGTTGAACCCTTAAATTCCAATATTTTAAGCAAGCAAAGTAAACGTTTTCAGACACGGGTTATGTGATGTCTGATTAGATATATACTGCCAATGCCCACGTGCATGAGCACAGTCCAAAATTTACTTTTTACACTGCACTCTGACATTTTAGGGAGGCGACTATCGATGCTATAAGCAACCTGTACCTGGATTTTGTTAAGGGTCAGCGACAGTCAGTTGGTAAATAGCAGGCGGGGAGCTTCTGTGCATAGTATCTTTGGGTCGACTGATAAGCGAATACCTCGTACATAAGCCCAGTCCAGATTATCTTTGGGTGGATTGATAAGTCAATACCTCGTCCCAGTCCAGATTTTACTTTTTACACAGCGCTCTGATGTCACAGGGAGAAGACTAAGCACTGCTGTAAATAACCAGTACCTGGGTTTTGTACATGGTCAGTGATAGTCATGCCGACAATAGCAAGCAACACATTATGAAAATACGCCTATATAAATACATTGTAACATTAATCGCAAAAAAATGAAAATTTTTAGATGAAAAATTGTAATATTTTTCTTATTCTGCTCCAAATATAGATTGTGGGCACTCGTTAGAACCGCCTTATCGAGGCGGTTCTAACGAGTACCCACAATCTATATTTTAGGGCAGAAATAAGAAAAATAAAGTTTACCCCTGCAAACCCCAGTTTTACTATATAAAAGTGGGGTTCTAGGGGGTCAAACTTATATAGGCGTGATTTTGTGATGGTGAGCAAAACTGCTTTAGAACGTAGATTGTGGGTACTCGTTAAAACGCTTCATTATACCCCCGGCATACGAAGTATGCAATGGGGGTATATTGTTTTTGTCTTTTCCGTCTGTCTGTCTGTGTGTCCGTAAACAATTATTTTGTGTCAAAGATATCTCAGGAACTGCTTCACATAGAAACTTGAAATTTTGCACACATGATCAGTATGACTACTTGTATTGTGGGAAAGAAAATAAGGGCCAAGGGGTCAGGCCTTTTAGAGTTATTTCCCTTTGTAGTTCTTGTTTCAGCTGAGGCGATGGCCCTGGCCGGGGGTATACGTGCCCCACTGGGCACTTTGTCTAGTTATAAGAAAAGTATTCAGTACAATTTTTGTCTGAAAAGAAAAAATGTCATTCTTGTTGTTGCACTGGTATCATTTTCCTTCAAGGTTTTCAAAATTATTTACTTATCATTTGTTAGTGTGTTTATTTATTTCCCTTCTGTATACAAATATATTCAACCAGCACAACAGATTTATCTTACTGAATTTACAATAGTTCATTGTCATATGCAGGACAATGTGTGCTCGAAAAGTTATTACACGTATAACATTTTACTGCTCCTTTGCAAACAGTGCAGATCCGTAAATAGCTTCTGCAGATCAGGACCTACACTGTTATAGTTTCATCTCTCTCTCCTCCTCCTCGCTAAGTCTGCATCCCAGCTACTGAATAACAGTGATCTGATAAAGAGCCCCTTCAGCGGCAAGGTTTAAACAAAATAGCTAGTTCAATCTACCAGTCCCTTCCGCTGGTTCGAGAAGGGCAGTTGTCAATTTCTTGCGAAAGAATGTGCACTGTACTGGTTAACCGCTTACGTATAAGCCTGTCCAGAAAAAGTGTGAATATGTAAACTGACCAGCTCAAAAATTACCTAAATAGTGTTGACTGGGCCATTAAACTCCAATACACCAAGCAAACAAATCATTCTACCTATTGATGCAGGTCCGTACAAAGAGTGAGAAGGGATGCAAATGCACCCTTCCCTCTTTTTTTTTTAAATTTTCTCAAATTCATGCAGTATTTCACCCTCTGCAAAATACCCATTATTCACACCCCTGCCCTATTTTTCAGTGTTTGCGTACGGCTTTTTCAGAGTCTGCGTACGGCTTGAATCATGTTCTAAAATGTTGTTGTTTGTAAGGCGAACAGTGCCGACTTGGATCAGATGAAATGTACTGTCTATCCAGTCTGGGTTTATGCTGTATGTCTAATAACGATATCACCTTTAAAAGTTTTGCTCCAGATTCTAAAATTTAAGTTCTAAGCAGAAATGTGAAAAGTAACATTATATCGTAGAAAGAAATAACTTGGCAAACATATGTGTAAAAGTCCATTTCTAACAGTTTTATGAATGGTGTGTTCCAAAAGTCATCTCGTGACAGTGCAAGCTATATTAAGATACTGTTATTGTTTTCCTTTCATGATGTAGGCAGCCTGGCATTATTTTAACCCTTAAATGTCAGTATTCTAGCAAACAGTGTATTCCCTGAGCAGCCGGCTGAGCAGACGCCATATACTGATCTTGGTATTCGGTGTTTGCCAAACCCAGCACACAATTTCTGACCAGACTCTATAGATAGCTCTGACCTATATGTTACATTGAATGCTTCTATTATGAAAGTTTTGTCTTCTCTCCTGTTCACAAGGTTCCGGACACACGCACACCGGTGTTATATTCCCATCGCAACTTTGTTTCAAGAGGATAATTAACCAGATACCTCTTAACCGTTATCTTGCTGTTCATGACAAATCCAACCTTTGCAAACAGTGTAGATCTACCATCTGATCAGAATCCACACTGTTTGACATTCAGTTTGTGAATTTGCAGCAATAAATTACGGGAATGTCTGGGAAATGTCCAGGAAATGGGGGGTAGTGGTGCGTTATCCCTTATATCTCCACTTCGGGTGGTCAGCAATCAATAAAATTAGTATCAAATAAAATTTTAAGCTCCAATCTAAAAGATTATTTAAATTATTTTTCAGTTTTAACATTTTAAGGGTCCATTTCTGAAGTTAATTTGTCCGGGAAATTCCCGGATTGTGACCTGGATGTTGGGGTAGTGGTGCGTTAATCCTAATATCTCGACTTCGAGTGGTCAGAAATTAGTGTCAAATAAAATTTATAGTCCCTTCTAAAAGATAATTAAAAATTATTTTTAATTTTAAATATTTTAGGGGTCCATTTTTCAAGTTGATTTGTCCGGGAAATTCCCGGATTGTGTCCAGGATGTTGTGCCTTATCCCTAATGTCTCCACTTCGGGTCGTCAGAAATTAATGAAATTAGTATCACATAATAATACTGTATGTCATGTGCTCATTATAAGCGCCTCACTGAGGCGATTCTGATGAGTCTCCACAACATGACTTTATATATTAAGTGATCTTTAATTATGGCTC
Organism: Lucinisca nassula; assembly: GCA_963580285.1. Lineage (NCBI taxonomy): Eukaryota > Metazoa > Mollusca > Bivalvia > Lucinida > Lucinidae > Lucinisca > Lucinisca nassula. The sequence continues at coordinate 108,225,461 of OY757010.1, forward strand.
AAGACCGACTTGGCAAACTGTGTAGAACTTGATCAAAGGTTTACCCCATATATGCCTAGCGTCCCATTGGAGGGGCATAGGCAAACAGTGTAGACCTTGATCAAAGGTTTAACCCATATATGCCTAGAGTCCCATTTGTGGCACATTGGCAAACATTGTATGTCCAGATCAGATATTTAACCCATATATGCCTAGCGTCCCATTTGTGGGACATTGGCAAACAGTGTAGACAGTGTAGAACCAAATGATCAGACGCTGGAAAACGTGGCGTCTGATCCGGGCCGCAAAAATGCGGTATCTGATCTGAGGCTACACTGTTTGCTTAAACAACGACGAAATTTAACCATTTCTTGCTGGCGATGAATTAGGTGTTGTTACGAGCCAGGCGTAGCAGAGAGAAAAAGCAAACAAGCCTTTTGGAAAATTTTAACAAAATTTATTTACAAGTTAACTTTAACCTGTAGAAGTAAGAAAATTAAATGTACTTAGCTCTGTTATGAAATATCCTGAATGAATGTATTTTCCTTGATCCCACAGAATTCACAGTCCAAAATGAAAAGTAATATCCTTTAACAATCCAACACAGAATTTAGAAATAACTTTTCTTAAATGCCCAAACATCAAACTCCAAAGTCTGACTCAATGAGAAAAATCAAGCTCTTTTATAGACCCTAAGATTTCTCTAGAACATTCCAGAGGGCTGTGGAATAAGATGAGGTAATTTTCTAAAAATAATGCAACCCAGAACTTTCTGGAAGGTTCTGAAGTACTTTTCCTTGTAAACATGTTGTTTACAAAAATGAAATTAATCTGTGACTCAGTTTTCTAGAATCTTCTATAAGAAGATTAACAAGATATTTATAGCACTATTAGGTCACAGTGGGGTGCAAGTGGGAATCAGAAAAATAAATTCTTATGCATAACACTCCCCCTCTTCGAGGAAAAGAAAGATTTATGTAATAAAGCTTTCTTTTGCTTTAAGAATAATAAAATATTGAGCATAGCATATAAAATTACATGTATCTACAATCCACTTTAGTAGGAAAGAAAAACACAACTCCTGACACTGCTCAAGCTCTTGAAAGGGCATCAGGGATAATGTTATCTCTCCCTCTGATATGTCTTATGTCTAAATTATACTCTTGTAGCATAAGACTCCACCTGAGCAACCGCTGATTTTTGTTTTTCATTTTATGTATGAAAGTCAGTGGATTGTGATCACTGAAAACAACAATCGGTGCAGTAGTAGGGGTAAGATAAACTTCGAAATGTTGCAGAGCAAGAATCAGAGACAAGCACTCTTTCTCTATGGTAGAGTAATTTCTCTGATTTTTTGGAAAAGTAGCAAACTGGATGATCCACACCATTTTCATCTTCCTGCAACAAAACACTACCTGCACCAACGTCACTAGCATCTACAGCTAGCTTAAACTCCTTTTCAAAGTTTGGTGCTAAGAGAACTGGTTCACTCTTGAGTATGGCTTTAAGTTTATCATAAGCATTTTGGCATATTGCATTCCAATGGAATTTTGTTCTTTTGCTGAGCAAATTTGTCAAAGGCTCAGCAATGACAGAGAAATTATTACATAACTTTCTGTAATAACCAGCCATACCAAGAAATCGCATCAGCTGTCTTTTGCACGTGGGTACGGGAAAATTTGAGATAGCCTCAACTTTAGCATCAATGGGTTTCACATGACCTTGACCTACAACATGATCTAGAAATGTCAAACTTGCATGGCAGAATTCACTTTTAGCAAGATTGATTGTCAATTTGGCATTACTCAGTCTATCAAATAAAAATCAAAAATGAGTTCCTTTAAGAGCAATGAAAACATTCATAAGAAAGAAGATGGGCCAAACTACGAATGCTCGAATAGTCCCAAGATGTTGATTCCACTGGTCGTTGTATATGATAGCATCATCGATATAAGCACTGCAGCCTTCCAGCCCCGCAATTACCATGTTTATTAAGCGCTGAAATGTTGCTGGAGAGTTTTTCGTTCCAAATAGCATGACTTTATAGTTAAATAATCCGTCTGGTGTTGTGAATGCCAAAACCTCCTTTGCTCTATCTGTGAGTGGAATTTGCCAAAATCCTTTCAGAAGGTCGAATTTCGTTATGTATTTGGCATTCCCGATGTTATCAATGCAGTCATCCATTCTTGGAATAGGAAAGCTATCTGTTTTACTTAAGGAATTAACTTTCCTAAAATCTGTACACATACGATATGTCCCATCAGGTTTTGGTACTAGAATACAAGGAGAACTCCATTCACTTTGGCTTGGTTCAATAAAGTCATTGTCTAATAGATACTGAACTTCTTCTTTAAGATATTTTTGTTTCACAGGATTCATCCTGTATGGGTGTTGTTTTACAGGTTTAGACCCATTTATGTCCACATCGTGAAATATTTTGTCTGTCCGTGTTGGAATGTCAGGAAAGAATTGTTCATATTCAAAAATCAGCTGTTTCAGTTCATTCCGCTGATTTGGCTCTAGATGTGACAGTTTCTGGTCAAGATTCCGTAGAATGTCAGAATTCTGAAGTTTTGATGATGTGGAATCCGACTTCACTGAATTAATATCCTCACAGTCATTGTCACATGAATTAAGTGGAACAGAGCTAACTAGATTGACTGATGTTAAAGATGTATTGTCCCTATCTATGTATTCCTTAAGCATGTTAATATGACATAGCTGCTTTAGCTTGCGCCTCCCAGGAGTGTTTATTATGTAATTTACGTCACTGATCTTTTTGTCTACAGTGTATGGACCATAATACCTGGCCTGCAATGATTTTCCTGGAGTAGGCAAAAGAGCTAGTACCTTATCACCTGGTTTAAAATTCCTTTCTTTTGTCCCTATGTCATATAGCTGTTTCATTTTCCTTTGGGCTGACTGAAGATTGACCCGAGCAGCCTCACAAGCTTTTGAAAGTCTAGTTTTGAAATCAGACACATACTGAAGTAAATTCAGGGAGGTGTCATCATTGGAGAGAAATTTCTCTTTGAGAAGTTTCAAAGGACCACGAACAGTATGGCCAAATACTAATTCAAATGGACTGAAGCCAAGAGATTCTTGCACAGATTCTCTAACAGCAAATAAAAGGAGATGGATGCCTTCATCCCAATCCTTCTCTGTGTCAAAGCAATATGATCTTATCATGTTTTTTCAATGTTTGATGGAATCTTTCAAGGGCGCCTTGACTTTCAGGATGATAGGCCGATGACTTATACTGTACAATGCCAAGTTCATGCATTACTTGTTGAAATATTCCAGACATAAAATTTGAGCCTTGGTCTGACTGAATAGATTTAGAAAGCCCAACAAATGTGAAAAACTTCACTAAGGCCTTGACGATTGTCTTAGTTTTGATATTTCTTAAAGGAATGGCTTCAGGAAAACGTGTGGAAGCACACATAATGGTCAAAAGATATTCACAGCCGGACTTAGTTCTGGGCAAGGGACTCACACAGTCTATAATTATTCGACTGAAAGGTTCATCAAAAGCAGGTATAGGCTGCAAATGAGCCTTAGGTATAGTCTGATTGGGTTTTCCTACCATTTGGCATGTATGGCAGGACCTACAATGCTGAGAAACATCTGATTTTAACCCAGGCCAGTAAAAATGATTAAGAATCTTGTGATAGGTTTTATTTACACCTAAATGTCCTGACATGGGAGTTTCATGTGCCAAGTTTAATATTTGGAAACGGTAAACCCGTGGAACCACTATCTGGTGGTTGACAGTCCACTCGTCTTCTGCTGAGACGTCTGGTGGACGCCATTTTCTCATAAGAATGCCATTTTTGACATAATAACAGACTGGGACCTGAGATACTTCCTGCTCATCTAGAGCCCTTTCAAACAAAGGCGAAATTTCAGGATCCTTGTGCTGTTCTATAGCTAGTTGAGACCCGGACGTTTTGTCATGGCCTAGATCTAAAGATGTGTTATTCTCATGAAAATCTGTCTGCTTATCAGGCAGGCTTGAAGACAGAGACCTTGTTATCTCGTCATTAAAAGACTGACCCAAAAAGGTATCAGTTAAATCAAAATCCTGTTTCCCATCAGTTTGCTTGGCCTTACGTGCCATCGCCCTTGTGACTCCACAAGATGGATAAAGATCAGGAATTTCCTGCTCAATGGGATCAGGCGGTTGGTCTATGCAAGGATTAGTAGTCAAAAGTGGGTTTACCACAACCTTATCTCCAGCTAAGTCATTGCCTAGCAACAAATGAACACCTTTAAAAGGTAAAGAAGGTCTAATACCAACAGCCAGTGAACCGGATACCAAGTCTGATGACAAATAAACGTTATGGAGCGGAACATTAACAAATCCACATTCCACACCCTGAATAAGGACACTTTGGCCCAAAGAAGTCTTCTCAGAAAAAGGCAGAGTATCTGCTAGAATAAGAGATTGAGAAGCTCCAGTATCTCGTAAGATTTTGATAGGGGTAGGAAGGGCATAACTGTCACCATTTAGTGACACAAAACCATCTGATAAGAATGGTTCATAAGTATCCATAACTGAATCTGTCTCAGATATTTTGGTATCAGAAAGAGTTTCCTCCCTTACACAAGACTGTGGTTTTGGCCTTATAGAAGTCAAACCTGTAGGCTTAAGTTCCTCTTGTCTTTCTCTTTCTTTCCTTCGCTTTAATTTTAAACAATCAGAGATCAAATGACCTGTATTTTTACAATAATAACAAACTACTTGAGATTGAGATAAGGGATTCTGGTCTTTGTTTTCACCAGAAGGTTTGGAAAAATTCTGGCTTCTGTTTTCACCAGAAGGTTTGGAAGGATTCTGGCTTTTATTTTCACCAGAAAGTTTGGGCATAGTACTAGATGTATGGCTATAACTACCAGAAGGATTACTGGGATAGAATCTTGGACCTGTCTGTGGATTATAAGGTTTTCGAGGATAAGGCCTGTTCACAAATGAGACTTTATGAGTCAAAGCATAATCATCTGCCAAACGAGAAGCTTCCTCCAAAGTTTCAACCTGTCTCTCATCGAGAAAAGATTTAATGTCTGAATTTATGCACCGTTTGAACTCTTCAACAAGGACAAGCTGTCTAAGTTTTTCATGATTAGAGCCTACTTTTTTAGAAGAACACCACCTATCAAATAACTGTTCTTTGGTTCGAGCAAATTCTACATGGGTCTGGGAAATTTCTTTTTTGCAATTCCTAAATTTCTGCCTGTAAGCCTCAGGGACCAACTCATATGCCTTAAGAATAAGCTCTTTGACCAGATCATAGTCTGAGCTTTGCTCGACAGTCGGCTGAGTGTAAATGTCTCGAGCCTTTCCGACAACAACGCTTTGCAAAAGTAAGGTCCAATGCTCTTTTGGCCATTTTAAATTTTCTGCAACTTTTTCAAAATGCAAAAAATACTTATCTACCTCTTTTTCCTGAAATGGAGGAACTAATCTGATGTGCTTTGTGGCATCAAAGTAACTACCAGAGTCAAAAACAGGGGTATGTTTCACCCTATCTTGACCCTGGAGTTCCATTTCCTTCAATCTTAACTGAAACTGCCTTTCTCTTTCTTTTTCTTCAATACTATATCTCATTTTTTCCTTTTCCAACTCCAGCCGTTCTTCTTTTTCTAATTTTTCTTTCTGAATGCGTTCCTCCATTTCTCTTTGTTTTTCTTCCTGTTCTAATTTTTCTTTTCGAATTCGTTCTTCTATTTCTAATCTTTCCATCTGCATTTGTCTCTGCATTTCCCTTTCTTTTTCCTTCTCTCTTTCTTCCATTTCTAATCTGAACTTCTCTAATTCAATTTGCCTTCCTATTTCAATTTGTCTCATTTGTAATTCAGTATGTGAAACCATAATGAGAGACAAAGCAGATGGATCGAAAAGTTCTTCATCAACAAAAAACTGCACCAAAATATTCCTAATTTCATGCTTCTTCATGCTTGTTTTGACAGCAGTGACCCCATAATGGGAAGCAATTTCTAGCAAATCTGTCCTTTTGGCCAGATTAAACAACTCCTGAGTAGGCTGAGCCAAAAAGCTTCTCAAATCAAACGACATGTTTGCTTTTTGTTTGTTTTATAAAGTATTTATGGAAATACAGAGTGAGGTTAATTTGACATTTTTTTTTTTTTTAAATGACAAGCCCAAAGAGAATTTCACATGAAATGACAAGTACTATTTCACCTGAAATGACAGTTCACATGAAATGACAATCCCCTATATGCCTATAGGGAAATACCAATCCTGTGAAGCAACTGCAAAGTCTATTTGATAAGAAATGACAATTACCTGCGTCACATGAAATGTCGGTTTTAAAATGCTTAAAATGGTTTTATCCCGGACGAGCCCCCAATTTCTGTTACGAGCCAGGCGTAGCAGAGAGAAAAAGCAAACAAGCCTTTTGGAAAATTTTAACAAAATTTATTTACAAGTTAACTTTAACCTGTAGAAGTAAGAAAATTAAATGTACTTAGCTCTGTTATGAAATATCCTGAATGAATCTATTTTCCTTGATCCCACAGAATTCACAGTCCAAAATGAAAAGTAATATCCTTTAACAATCCAACACAGAATTTAGAAATAACTTTTCGTAAATGCCCAAACATCAAACTCCAAAGTCTGACTCAATGAGAAAAATCAAGCTCTTTTATAGACCCTAAGATTTCTCTAGAACATTCCAGAGTGCTGTGGAATAAGATGAGGTAATTTTCTAAAAATAATGCAACCCAGAACTTTCTGGAAGGTTCTGAAGTACTTTTCCTTGTAAACATGTTGTTTACAAAAATGAAATTAATCTGTGACTCAGTTTTCTAGAATCTTCTATAAGAAGATTAACAAGATATTTATAGCACTATTAGGTCACAGTGGGGTGCAAGTGGGAATCAGAAAAATAAATTCTTATGCATAACAGTGTACAGACTTTGAGAGTTTTTACGGACCATTATGGTCAGATGGTGCAAACTTGGCGTCTGATCTGGGCAGCAAAATATGACATCTGATCTGGTTCTACACTGTTTGCTTAAACAACGACGAAATCGAGCCGTTTCTTGCTGGCGATCAATTAGGTGTACGACGTTTGAGCGATTTTACGGGCCGTTAATTTTCTAACGAGATTAAACATGTGTAAAATTAATTGTTTTTACTCAGAATAAGTTGACGTGTGCTGCATACCTGGATTGAAATAGTAGAAAGTGACTTCCACAAAAGTTGTGTCCAATTGATATTTTGAATGAATGCTGTTATTTTGTATGTTTGAATTAAGATTAAACATCACCGTCAACACTATTTTGGTCATTTTGAAGACTTTGCATTCCAGTTTTGTAGGACTTAAGGTTTCGAGATAGAGTACATTTTTCACATTTCCAAAATGGGTACTTTTCTGATAAAAATTTGTCATATTTTTCTTATTTATACTGCAAACATAGGTTGTTGTTGCTCGTTAGAACATCCTCGTTGTTGTGTCTTCGATAAACAAGAGGGCCATGATGGCCCTGGATCGCTCACCTGATCCATAGAGTAACAAGTGGGCCCCGGGGAGGGCCTTTATTGACCCCAGGGCTAAAATGTGCATAATGTTGAGGGAGGTCTAAAAAGCTGAAGCTTCATACCAGATATCAACAAAGGCTATAAATTGAACAATCTTGGCAAAGGTCCAGTAATATCAAAGACCTGGGCCTTGAGGTTTCAGAGAAGAAGATTTTTAAAGATTGTCCCTATATAAAGCCCATGTAAAACCAAACGGCGCCAGGGCGGGGGCATTTTTGGCCTGTGCACTATAATTTGAACAATCTTGGTAGGGGTCCACTAGATGAAGCTTCATACGAAATAGCAAAGTATTCGGCCTTGCGGTTTATGAGAAGAAGATTTTCAAAGATTTCCCTATATAAGACCATACAAAACCAAAGAGCCCCGGGGCGGGGGCATTTTTGGCCCCAGCACTATAATTTGAACAATCTTGGTGGGGGTCCACTAGATGAAGCTTCATATCAAATATCAAAGACCTGGGCCTTGCGGTTTCAGAGCAGAAGATTTTTTAAAGATTTTCCCTATATAAGCCTATGTAAAACCAAAGGGCCCCGGGGCAGGGGCATTATTGGCCCCAGCACTATAATTTGAACAATCTTGGTAGGGGTCCACTAGATGAAGCTTCATACCAAATATCAAAGACCTGGGCCTTGCGGTTCAGAGAAGAAGATTTTTAAAGATTTTCCCTATATAAGCCCATGTAAAACCAAAGGGCCCAAGGGCAGGGACATTTTTGATCCCAGCACTATAATTTGAACAATCTTGGTAGGGGTCCACTAGATGAAGCTTCATACCAAATATGAAAGACCTGGGCCTTGTGGTTTCAGACGAGAAGATTTTTAAAGATTTTCCCTATATAATCCTATGTAAAACCGAAGGGCCCTGGGGCTGGGGCATTTTTGGCCCCAGCACTATAATTTGAACAATCTTGGTAGGGGTCCATTAGCTGAAGCTTCATACTAAATAGCAAAGACCCGGGCCTTGTGGTTTCAGAGAAGAGGATTTTTTAAAGATTTTCCCTATTTAAGCCCATGTAAAACCAAAGGGCCCTGGGGCTGGGGCATTTTTGGCCCCAGCACTATTATTTGAACAATCTTAGTAGGGGTCCACTAGATGAAGCTTCAATATCAAATATCAAAGACCTGGGCCTTGTTGTTTCAGAGAAGAAGATTTTTTCAGTTTTCGTTGAAAAAAATCTATTTTTGGCTCCTGTGACCTGGATGTGCAACGGACCGGAACCATTTGGACAACTTTGAAAGGGGACGACCTAAGGATCATTCCTGTGAAGTTTGGTCAAAGTCCGATCAGTGGTTTAGGAAGAGATGTCGTTTGAAGAAATTGTTTACGCACGGATGACAGACAAAAAGTGATCCTAATATAAAACACCAGAGGGCCCTGAATCGCTCACCTGAGAATTAGTGTCTCCAGTACATTCTAGGCCCAAGGGCTATAATTTGAACAAACTTGGTAATGGTCCGCTTGATGAAGCTTCATTCCAAATATCAAAGACCTTGGCCTTCTGGTTTGAGACAAGATTTTTAAAGGTTTTCCCTATATAAGCCTATGAAAACCCAAAGGGTCCCAGAGTGGGGGTATTTTTGCCCCCAGGGCTATAATTTGAACAATCTTGAAAGAGGTCCACTAGATGAAGCTTCACACCAAATACCAAAGATCTGGGCCTTGCAGATTCAGAGAAGAAGATTTTTAAAGATTTTCCATGTATAAGCCTACGTAAAACCAAAGGCCCCAGGGGTGGGGGCATTTTTGGCCCCAGGGCTATAATTTAACACTCTTGGTAGAGGTCTACTAGTTGAAGCTTCATATCAAATGGCATAGAGCAGGGCCTTGTGGTATCAGAGAAGAAGAATTTTAAATATTTTCCCTACAAGACTATGAAAAACCAAAGGGTCCCAGGGTGGGATCATTCTTGGTCCTAGGGATATAATTTGAACAATCTTGATAGAGGTCCAACAGATGAAGCTTCACACCAAATATCTTAGACCTTGGCTTGCAGTTTTTGAGAAGAAGTTTCTTTAAAGATTTTCCCTATATACGCCTATGTAAAACCAAAGGGGCATTTTTGGCCCCAGGGCTATAATTTGAACAATCTCGGTAGAGGTCCATTAGATTAAGCTTCACACCAAATATCAAAGATCTGGGCCTTGTGGTGTCAGAGAAGAAAAGTTTTAAAGATTTCCCCTACATAAGCTTAGGTAAAACCAAAGGCCCCCTGGGTGGGGGCATTTTTGGCTCCAGGGCTATAATTTGAACAATCTTGGTAGAGGTCCACTAGGTGAAGCTTCATACCAAATATCAAAGACCTGGGCCTTGTGGTTTCAGAGAAGAAGATTTTTAAAGGTTTCCCTGTATAGGGCTATGAAAAACCAAAGGGTCCAAGGGTGGGGCCATTTTCGGCCCTAGGGCTATAATTTGCACAATCTTGAAAGAGGTCCACTAGATGAAGCTTCACACCAAATATCAAAGTTCTGGGCCTTGTGGTTTCAGAGAAGAAGATTTTTAAAGATTTTCCCTGTATAAGCCTATGTAAAACCAAAGCCCCCCGGGGCGGGGGCATTTTTGGCCCCAAGGCTATAATTTGAACAATCTTTGTAAAGGTCCACCATGTAAAGCTTCACACCAAATATTAAAGACGTGGGCCTGCTGGTTTCAGAGAAGAAGATTTTTTAATGATTTTCCCTATATAAGCCTATGTAAAACCATAAGCCCCCAGGGCGGGGGCATTTTGTCCCCCAGGCTATAATTTGAACAATCTTTGTAGAGGTCCACTAGATGAAGCTTCACACCAAATATCAAAGATCTAGGCCTTGCGGTTTCAGAGAAGAAGATTTTTAAACATTTTCCCTGTATAAGCCTATGTAAAAACAAAGGCCCCTGGGGCGGGGGCATTTTGGGCCCCAAGGCTATAATGTGAACAATCTTAGTACAGGTCCACTAGGTAAAGCTTCACACAAAATATTAAAGACGTGGGCCTTGTGGTTTCAGAGAAGAAGATTTTTTAATGATTTTCCCTATATAAGCCTATGTAAAACCATAAGCCCCCAGGGCGGGGGCATTTTAGCCCCAAGGACTATAATTTGAACAATCTTGGTAGAGGTCCACTAGATGAAGCTTCACACCAAATATCAAGGATCTGGGCCGTGCGGTTTCAGAGAAGAAAATTTTAAAGATTTTCCCTGTATAAGCCTATGTAAAACCAAAGGCCCCCAGGGCGGGGGCATTTTTGGCCCTAAGGTAATAATCTGAACAATCTTAGTAGAGGTCCACCAGGTAAAGCTTCACACCAAATATTAAAGACCTGGGCCTTGTGGTTTAAGAGAAGAAGATTTTTTAATGATTTTCCCTATATAAGCCTATGTAAAACCAAAGGCCCCTGGGGCGGGGGCATTTAGGCCTCCGGGGCTATAATTTGAACAATCTTGGTAGAGGTCCACTAGATGAAGCTTCACACCAAATATCAAAGATCTGGGCCGTGCGGTTTCAGAGAAGAAGATTTTTAAAGATTTTCCCTGTATAAGCCTATGTAAAACCAAAGGCCCCCGGGGCGGGGGCATTTTTGGCCCTAAGGCTATAATTTGAACAATCTTAGTATAGGTCCAACAGGTAAAGCTTCACACCAAATATTAAAGACCTGGGCCTTGTGGTTTCGGAGAAGAAGATTTTTTAATGATTTTCCCTATATAAGCCTATGTAAAACCAAAGCCCCCCGGGCCCCCCGAGCCTATGAAAACCCAAAGGGTCCCAGAGTGGGGGTATTTTTGCCCCCAGGGCTATAATTTGAACAATCTTGGTAGAGGTCCACTAGATGAAGCTTCATACCAAATATCAAAGACCTGGGACTTGCGGTTTCAGAGAAGAAGATTTTTAAAGTTTTCGTTTAAAAAATCTATTTTTAGCTCCTGTGACCCAGATGTGCAATGGACCGGAACCAATTGAACAATTTTGAAAGGGGACCACCTAAGGATCATTGCTGTGAAGTTTGGTCAAAATCTGATCAGTGGTTTAGGAGGAGATGTCATTTGAAGAAAAAGTTTACGCACACACACACACACACGCACGCACACACGCACGCACTGACGACCGACGACGGACGAAAAGTGATCACAAAAGCTCACCTTGTCACTACGTGACAGGTGAGCTAAAAATAGGGAAAATAATGTATACCCCATGAACCCCAGTTTTCTTTATATAAACTGCAGTTTATTATTATTATCCTTATTTCTGCTAAAAAATCGATTGTGGGTACTTATTAGAATCACTTCACCGAAGCTATTCTGACGAGTAACCATACTGTACTTTTAAGCAGAGATCTAGAAAATGTAAATTTATCAACCCTAAAATGAAATTCCGATTAAACAAAATAATCCCATATTTTTCATATTTCTGCTCTAAACAGAGAGTATACGAACTCCATAGAACGGCGAGACGGTTTCAACGAGTACCCACAACCTATATGTTTTTGAGCAGAAATAAGGAACAAATGTATACCCCTGTTCAAAAACAACCGAATTCTAATGATTGTGGTCTTTTTGCAATAGCGAACGTGGTAGAGATTTTGTTTTGCTCCGGACTCATTTAACACTAGAATAATATTCGACGTGTCAAAAATGAGATAGCATTTAGTTGAATGTTTGGCAAATGGGAAAAAAATTTCCGAAAGAAAAAGATACAGGCAGGCGTTAACTTCATTCCTTCACTAGTACAATCGTAAAAAGTCCAGTCTGGTGCTTCTGCAAAATGCCTGATTGTAGTGATAATGGTCCGTAAAATCACTCAAAGTCCATACACCTAATTCATCGCCAGCATTTTGCGACCCAGATCAGACGCCACGTTTTGCAGCGTCTGATCATTTGGGTCTAAACTGTTTGCCAATGTCCCACAAATGGGACGCGAGGCATATATGGGTTAAATATCTGATCTGGATTTACACTGTTTGCCAATGTCCCACAAATCCGGGAATATCTCGGACAAATTAACTTCAGAAATGGACCCTTAAAATGTTAAAAATGAAAAATATTTTTAATAATCTTTTAGAATGGAGCTTAAAATTTTATTTGATACTAGTTTCATTAATTTCTGACCACCCGAAGTGGAGATATTAGGGATAACGCATCACTACCCCCCATTTCCCGGACATTTCCCGGGCAATTCCCGGGCATTAGTGTTCGCCATAAATTACATCAAGTAATCTGATTGGTTCAAAGTCAGAAATGGGCATGGCTAACTTGATTTTGCAGCGGGATAAGGGCTAAAAATAATAGATATATATATATAGATTCTATATGTCATTAATGGGTTATCCTGTTTTATATGGGAAACCCCAAATGGGCCATTGGCAAACAGTGCAGGCCCAGATCAGATGTCACAGAATGGCATCAGATTTAAATTGGGCCTCACTGTTTGCAGAAAGTTCAACTATTTTCTGAATGAATTTCTAAAACTTACTCAACCTAACACCCCTAAAATAAGGAGAAAAAAACACACTTTGAAAATGCTCTCTCCTAAGTGCTTGAGGGTTTATCTTTTTGGGGGATTCAAGAATTTTCACAGCCTTTCTGTCTGTTAAATTTCAATAACCATTCTTACTGACTTACCTTTGAATAATATCTGCTGAATTGATTCTGCTGATGATAACATTTTTTTTTTTTTTGCTGTTTATGATGACATCAAATTTAAAGTGATGTCACACTGTAAAGTACTTTGGCTCCCAGAGGTGTATGGCTTCAATGTACGCATGTGCGTACACATTGGATCGAGAAGTATGAGCTAGTTAAAGGGAAAAAAGGGTAAAAAAGGGCCTCTGAGAACTCATGAATTGTTCAATTATTTTTTTTTCGTTTTCGCCGGGGGATGGGGTGGCTTTGTCCCCTGGTCCTCCATAAGGGGCACCGTCCCCTTAACCCCCATTAGGGGAGTAGCCCAGACCCCCATTTCTTAGGTGTGTACAGTTATTTTGTCCCCAGCTACGCTCCTGTTTCCCGCTCTTCGCACCAAAATATTTCATTATCATAGTGACAGGGTTTCAATTAAAAACACATCAATTACAAATATTTGATTATGTTTATTAGAAAGTTGAATTTTAAGGTAGTTTAAAAAAGAGCTTTAAAAAAAGGGCTTATTAATGCTTGTACTGTTTTTGCACCAAGCGTTTGTATTGCTATATTGAAATAACTTGGTGCAAAAAGAGGATAAGGTCAGCTGAAATAATTCTTGTATACATGTATCATGATATAATAAACCATTTTTTTTTTTTTTCAAAAAACTTGATTTCGTGAAAAAATGTCAGTTAACCCGTTTTTGCACTAAGGTGACGAAATGCTGAAGAAGAGCTATTGTGATCGGTCTTTGTCCGTCGTCCGTGCGTGCGTGCGTCCGTCGTCAACTTTTGCTTTAAACGACTTCTTCTCCAAAACTGCTGGACAGATTTTGCAATAATTTCACAGGAATGTTCCTTGAGTGCCCCTCTACCAAAATTGCTCAAATCGTTTCGCTCGGGTGAACAAGATGGCCGCCAGAGCTAAAAATAGAAAAACCTTTAAACGATTTCTTCTCCTTAACCAGCCCCGTCTCCGTATGACCTTAGCTGTTGGTGCGACGTAAAACTAAAACTCACTCACTCTTTCTCCTTAACCAGTGAATGGATTTCAAAATAATTTCACAGGAATGTTCCTTGGTTGACTATCTACCAAATTTGCCCAAATTGTTCCGCTCGGGTGAACAAGCTGGCCGCCAGAACTAAAAAAAAAAAACAAAACCTTTAAACGACTTCTCCTCCTTAACCAGTGGATGGATTTTGAAATAATTTCACAGGAAGGTTCCTTGAGTGACTGCCAAAAGTGCTCAAAACGTTCCACTCTATTGAACAAGATGGCGCCAGAGCTAAAAATAGAAAAACCTTTAAACGACTTCTTCTCCTTTACCAGTGAATGGATTTCAAAATAATTCCTGGACCACTGGAATGTTCCTTGGTTGACCCTCTACCAAAATTGCTCAAATTGTTCCGCTCGGGTGAACAAGATGGCCGCCAGAGCTAAAAATTGAAAAACCTTTATACGGCTTCACCTTCTTAACCAGTGCATGGATTTTGAAATAATTTCACAGAAAGGTTCCTTGGATGACTCTTTGCCGAAAATGCATAAACCGTTCCGCTCAGATGAACAAAATGGCCGCCAGAGCTACAAATAGAAAAAAAACCCTTTAAACGACTTCTTCTCCTGAACCAGTGGATGGATTTCGAAATAAATTCATAGGAATGTTCCTTGGGTGACCCTCTACCAAAATTGCTCAAATCATTCCGCTCGGGTGAACAAAATGGCCGCCAGAGCTAAAACTAGAAAACCTTCGAATGACTGCTTCACCTTAACCAGTGGATGGATTTCAAAATAATTTCACAGGAATGACCCGCTACCAAAATTGCTAAAATCGTTCCGCTCGGGTGAACAAGATGGCCACCAGAGCTAAAAATAGAAAAAAAAAAACACTTTAAAACGACTTCTCCTTAACCAGTGCATTGAGTTTGAAATAATTTCACAGGAAGGTTCCTTGAGTGACCCTCTACCAAAATTGCTCAAACCGTTAATTATGCTCGGATGAACAAGATGGCCACCAGAGCTAAAAATAGAATAGTCTTTAAATGACTTCTCCTTAACCAGTGGATGGGTTTCAAAATAATTTTTCAGGAATGTTCCTTGGGTGACACTCAACCAAAATTGCTCAAAATGTCCCGCTGGGATGAACAAGATGGCCACCAGAGCTAAAAATAGAAAAATCTTTAAAATTTTGTTTTCTCTTTCTTAACTGTTGGATGCATTTTGAAAAACAAATGCATTAGAATAATCCATGATAGACCCTATACCAAAATTGCTCAAACTGCTCTGCTCGGATGAACAAGATGGCCACCAGGGCTAAAAATAGAAAAAAAAAACTTTAAACGACTTCTAGCCCTTAACCAGTGGATGGATTTCGATATAATTTCACAGGAATGTTTCATGGGTGACTCTCTATTAAAATTGTTTAAACAATTCTGCTGGGATGAAAATGGCGGCCGCTTTAGCTCATAATAGAAAAAAAAAACTTTTAAATAACTTCTCCCGCTTAACCAGTGGATGGATTTCAAATTTATTTCATTATGGTAACACACCCGTGTGTCTTAGTGCAGTTTTCATATCTCCAAAATGGCAACTTTGCTGATGAAAATCCATGATTCGTATTTTTCTTATCTATGCTCAAAACATAGGTTGGTGCTCGTTAGAACTGCCTCATATTGGCCGTTCTAACGAGTACCCACAGCCTATGTCTTGGAGTAGAAATAATAAAATAATGTATACCCCCATAAACCCCTGTTTTCTCTATATGGAGTGGGGTTTATGGGGGTTTTCATTTCAAAGACTTGTTTTAAAATTGCTCAACCCATTGTGCTTGGATGAACAAGATGGCTAAAATTATAAAAAAACCTCCTTGTGTCAATCAAAGCATATGGTTGGGGGCATTGTGTTTTACAAACACCATTTCGAGTTGTCTGTTTTATTGCAACAGCGCATTCAAGCGACATCAGTCCTCTGAAGCCACTAGGCTGATTTGGTCCAAATTTCATCGGCTTCCATGTTTTATTAAAATGCATGGCTGCCAGTGGGCAGTGCCCCCTGAGCTCTGGTTAGCATAGTGGCCCATGGGCCTCTTGTTGAAAATTATTGCAAATTGTGATCAGAAAATTTGTAGATGCAGTAAGCTAAATAAGTGGATGAAACTACAGAGGTATTCAAGGTCAAGGTCATTCGATGACCTTGGCCCAACATCATTCAGATAGATAATTAAAATTTGATTTCCACAGAGACAACTGAGCCATTTGTAACTTCATTGCAAATGAAAGCCTTTAGGAACAAGGAAATGACATTTGATTAATTTGAGTTTGGTCGAATGACCTTGACATCACCGTAGCCCCTTCATTTTTGATCGGATCTTTCTGAAACTTATATGTAAGGTAGCTGGGGATATAAACTCGGATGAGTTTGAATAAGGGGCCAAGTTGGCCCATTTATCATAGAGTTACCTCCCTTTGATTGCTGAAAATGTCGATTTTTGACCTTGTCAACACCGTCATCGTAGCCCCTTCCGTTTTGATCAGATCTTTCTTATCTATATGTAAGGTGGCTGGGGATAAAAGCTTGGATGAGTTTGAAAACTGGCCAAGTCGGCCCATTTATTATAGAGTTACATCCCTTTGAATGCTGAAAATGCCGATTTTTGACCTTGTCATCACCGTAGCCCTTTCAGTTTTGATCGGATCTTTCTGAAACTTATATGTAAGGTGGCTGGGAATAAAAACTTGGATGAGTTCGAAAACCGGCCAAGTCGGCCCATTTATCATAGAATTACATCCCTTTGATTGCTGAAAATGCCGATTTTCAACCTTGTCATCTACGTAGCCCCTTCCGTTTTGATTGGAACTTCCTGAAACTTATGTACAAGTAAGTCCAGGTTAAAAGCTTGGATGAGTTTGCAAACTAGCGATGTAGGGCGATTACTGACAGAGTCATGTCGCCTCTTTTGTTGTAAATGCTTATTTTTGACCTTGTCATGACCGTAGCCCCTTCAGTTTTGATCGGATCTTCTTGAAACTTACAAACAAGTAAGTAAGGGATAAAAGCTTGGTTGATTTAAAAAACTGATGAGGTTGGCTCATCTATTGTAGAGTTACATTCCCTTTACTGCTGGAAATGCCTATTTTTGACGTTGCCATCACCATAGCCCCTACAGTTTTCATCGGATCTTTTTTTAACTTACCTGTTAGTAAGTAAGTGATAAAACCTTGGCTGTGTTAAAAAATTGTGAGGTCGGCCTATTTTTCAGAGAGTTATGTCCCCCTTGATTATAGTTGATTATAGAAAATGCCTATTTTTGACCTTGTCATCACCAAAGCCCCTACAGTTTTGATCAGATCGTCCTGAAACCTACATACGAAGAAGTTGGGGTTAAACGCTTGGATAAGTTTTAAAATTAGGGATGTAGGTCGATTACTCATGGATTTGTGTCCCCTACTTTGCTGAATATGCTTAGTTTTGACCTTGTCATCACCTTAGCCCCTTCAGTTTTGATTGGGTCTTCTTGAAACTTACAAACAAGTAAGCCAGGGATAAAAGCTTGGATGAGTTCGAAAACAGACGAGGTTGGGTTATTTAACATAGAAGTGTGTCCCTTTTACTGCTTAAAATGCCTATTTTTGAACTTGTCATCACCAAAGCCCCCTTCAGTTTTCATCGGATCATCTTGAATCTTACATGTGAGTAAATAACGGATAAAACCTCGGCTGAGTTAAAATTGATGAGGTCAGTCTGTATTTCAGGGAGTTATGTCCCCTCGATTATAGAAAATGCCTGCTGTTTTACCTTGTCATCACTATAGCTCCTTCAATTTTATTTGATCTTCTTGAAACTTACATGTTAGTAAGTTAGGGATAAAATGGATGGGTTCGTGAACTGATGTGGTCAACCTGTTTATCATAAAGTTACACCCCTTGGATTGCAGAAAATGCCTCTTTTTGGTTTAACTCCTTCAGTTTTCATGGATCTTCTTGAAATTTTATATGTTTGTAAGTTAGGGATAAAAGCTCAGACAAGTTTGAAAACTAGCAATACCAGTCAATTAATCATGGAGTTATGTCCCCTGCTTGGCTGAAAATGCTTATTTTTGACCTTGTCATCACTGCCGCCCCTTCAGTTTTGATCGGATCTTCATGAAACTTACAAACAAGAAAGTCAGGCAGAAAAGCTCGGAGGAGTTTGAAAACTGGTGAGTAAGGCCTATTTATCATAGAGATACATCCCTTTGATTGCAGCAAATAATTGCTCATTTTTGACTTTGTCATCACCATAGCCCCTTCAATTTATATTGGATGTTCTTGAAAGTTACATATAAACAAGTCAGGGATAAAAGCTTGAATGAGTTTGAAAACCGGTATGGTCAGCTTATTTATCATAGAGTTACATTCTACTTGATTGCAGAAAATGCTTAACTTGCCATCACCTTGTCCTCGCATAAATCCTTCAATAAAGGTTGGCACTTCCTGAAACTGAATCTGTTAGCTCAGGTGCGCGATATAGCACCAGCTTGGTCCTCTTGTTGACCTTGTCATCACCGTAGCCCTTTCAGTTTTGATCGGGTCTTTCTGAAACTTATATGTAAGGTGGCTGGGGATAAAACCTCGCATTAGTTCAAATACGAGTTTGAAAACTGGCCAAGTCGCCCCATTTATCGTAGACTTATGCCCCTTTGATAGCTGAAAGTGCCGATTTTTGACATTGTCATCACCGTAGCCCCTTCAGTTTTGATTGGATCTTTCTAAAACTTACATGTAAAGTGGCAGGGGATAAAACCTCGGTTTGGTTCGAATACAGACCAAGTTAGCCCATTTATCATGTATTTACGTCCTTTTGATTGCTGGAAATGTCGATTTTTGACCTTGTCATCACCATAGCCCCTTCAGTTTTGATTGGATCTTTCTGAAACTAAAATGTAAGGTGGCTGGGGATAAAATCTCGGATGAGTTCGGAAACCTGCCAAGTCAGCCCATTTATCATAGAGTTATGTCCCTTTGATGGTTGAAAATGTTGATTTTTGACCTTGTCATCACCGTAGCCCCTTCAGTTTTGATCAGATTTTTCTGAAACTTATATGTATGGTGGCTGGGGATGAAACCTCGTATGAGTTCGAAAACCGGCCAAGTCGGCCCATTTATCTTAGAGTTAAGTGCCTTTGATTGCTCAAAAATGCCTATTTTTGACCTGGTTAGCACTGCTGCCCCTTCAGTTTTGATCGGATCTTCATGAAACTTACAAAAAAAAAAAATAAGTCAGGCAGAATAGCTCGGAGGAGTTTGAAAACTTGTGAGGTTTGCCTATTTGTCACAGAGTAACACCCATTTGATTGCAGCAGTTAATTGCTTATTTTTGAATTTGTCATCACCCTAGCCCATCAGTTTATATCGGATCGTCTTAGCAAGCCAGGAATAAAAGCTTGAATAAGTTTGAAAACTGGTGAGGTCAGCCTATTTATCATAGAGTTACATTCTACTTGATTTGCAGAAATTGCTTACCCTGTCATCACCATGTCCTTCCAGTAATCCTTCAGTAAAGGTTGGCACTTCCTGAAACTTTGAATCTGTAAGCTCAGGTGAGCGATACAGGACCAGCTTGGTCCTCTTTATGATCTTGTCATCACCGTAGCCCTTTCAGCTTTGATCGGATCTTACTGAAACTTATATGTAAGTTGGCTGGGGATAAAATCTTGGATGAGTTCGAAAACCGGCCAAGTCGGCCCATTTATACTAGAGTTACGTCCATTTGGTTGCTGAAAATGCCGATTTTTAGCTCACCTGGGCCGAAGGCTCCAGGGGAGCTTATAGTATAGTGGGTCTTCCGTCGTCCGTCCGTCCGTCCGTCCGTCCACACTTTTGAGCAGCTATAACTATGCAGCCTGCAGGCTGATCGCAATTATTTCTCATCTGTAGCATGCCTCTGGTGGGGCATTGGTGACATAAGCTTTCTTTTGAAATCGCATGAAAACTTTGGTTGCTATGGCAGTCACAAGGTCCCATACACTTACAATGGGAAAATGTTTGTCATCACCGTAGCCCCTTCAGTTTTAATCCGATCTTTCTGAAATTTATATATAAGGTGGCTGGGGATAAAAACCTCGGATGAGTTCGAAAACCGGCCAAGTCGGCCCATTTATCATAGAGTAACGTCCCTTTGATTGCTGAAAATGCCGATTTTTAGCTCATCTGGGCCGAAGGCTCCAGGGGAGCTTATAGTATAGTGGGTCGTCCGTCGTCCACACTTTTGAGCAGCTATATCTCTGTATCCTGCAGGCTGATCTCATTCATTTCTCATCTTTAGCATGCTACTGGTGGGGCATTGATGACATTAACTTTTTTTCGAAATCGCTCTAGAACTTTGGTTCCTATGACAACCACAAGGCCCCATAGACTTACTATGGGAAAATGCTTGTCATCACCGTAGCGCCTTCAGTTTTGATCGGATCTTTCTGAAACTTATATGTAAGGTGACTGGGGATAAAATCTCAGATGAGTTCGAAAACCGGCCAAGTCGGCCCATTTATCATAGAGTTACGTCCCTTTGATTGCTGAAAATGCCCATTTTCGACCTTGTCATCACCGTAGCCCCTTTCGGATCTTTCTATAACTTATATGTAAGGTGCCTGGGGATAAAACCTCGGACGAGTTCAAAAACCGGCCAAGTCCGTCCATTTATCATAGAGTTACATCCCTTTGATTGCTGAAAATGCCGATTTTTTTAACTTGTCATCAGGGTAGCCCCTTCAGTTTTGATCGGATCTTTCTGAAACTTATATGTAAGGTGGCTGGGGATAAAACCTTGGATGAGTTCGAAAACCGGCCAAGTCGGTCCATTTATCATAGAGTTACGTCCCTTTGATTGCTGAAGATGCCGATTTTTGAACTTGTCATCACCATAGCTCCTTCAGTTTTGATCGGATCTTTCTGAAACTTATATGTAAGGTGACTGGGGATAAAAACTTGGATGAGTTCGAAAACCGGCCAAGTTGGTCCATTTATCACAGAGTAACGTCCCTTTGATTGCTTAAAATGACGATTTTTAGCTCACCTGGGCCGAAGGCTCCAGGGGAGCTTATAGTATAGTGGGTCCTCCGTCGTCCGTCCGTCCGTCCGTCGTCCGTCCACACTTTTGAGCAGCTATATCTCTGTATCCTGCAGGCTGATCTCAATCATTTCTCATCTGTAGCATGCCTCTGGTGGGGCATTGATGACATAAACTTTTTTTTGAAATCGCTCTAAAACTTTGGTTCCTATGGCAACCACAAGGTCCCATAGACTTACTATGGGAAAATGCTTGTCATCACCGTAGCGCCTTCAGTTTTGATCGGATCTTTCTGAAACTGATATGTAAGGTGACTGGGGATAAAAACTCGGATGAGTTCGAAAACCGGCCAAGTCGGCCCATTTATCATAGAGTTACGTCCCTTTGATTGCTGAAAATGCCCATTTTCGACCTTGTCATCACCGTAGCCCCTTCAGTTTTGATCGGATCTTTCTGAAACTTATATGTAATGTGGCTGGGGATAAAACCTCGGATGAGTTCGAAAACTGGCCAAGTCCGCTGATTTATCATAGAGTTACGTCCCTTTGATTGCTGAAAATGCCGATTTTTGACCTTGTCATCACCGTAGCCCCTTCAGTTTTGATCGTATCTTTCTGAAACTTATATGTAAGGTGGCTGTGGATAAAATCTCGGATGAGTTCGAAAACCGACCAAGTCGGCCCTTTTATCGTAGAGTAACGTCCCTTTGATTGCTGAAAATGCTGATTTTTGACCTTGTCATCACTGTAGCCCTTTCAGTTTTGATCGAATCTTTCTGAAACTTATATGTAAAGTGGCTGGGGATAAAATCTTGGATGAGTTCGAAAACCAGCCAAGTTGGTCCATTTATCACAGAGTAACGTCCCTTTGATTGCTGAAAATGCCGATTTTTGACCTTGTCATCACCGTAGCCCTTTCAGCTTTGATCGTATCTTTCTGAAACTTATATGCAAGGTGGCTGGGGATAAAGCCTCGGATGAGTTCGCATACCGGCAAAGGTGGCCTATTTATCATAGAGTTAGGTCCCTTTGATTGCTGAAAATGTTGATTTTTGACCTTGTCCACACTGTAGCCCCTTCAGTTTTGATCGGATCTTTCTGAAACTTATATGTAAGGTGGCTGGGGATAAAACCTCGGATGAGTTCGAAAACCGGCCAAGTTGCCCCATTAACTATATAGTTATGTCCCTTTGATGGCTGAAAATGTCGATTCTTTACCTTGTCATCACCTTAGCCCCTTCAGTTTTGATCGAATCTTTCTGAAACCTATATGTAAGGTGACTGGAGATAAAACCTAGGATGAGTTTGAATACCGGCCAAGTTGGCCCATTTATCATTGATTTACGTCCCTTTGATTGCTGAAAATGCCGATTTTTAGCTCACCAGAGCCGAAGGCTCCGGGGGAGCTTATAGGATAGGCAGTTGTCCGGCGTTGTCGTCGTCGTCGTTGTCGTCGTCTGACGTCAACACTTTCAAACATCTTCTTCTCTGAAGCCACTGGACCGATTCAGCCCAAATTTTATCTGTAGCATCCTTGGGCTGGGGGATTGAAAGTTTGTGTTTTTTATGAAATTCGGCTCATTGGTTTGGTTGCTATGGCAACTTAGAGTTTCCATAGACTTATAATGGGGAAAATTGGAAAATGGCATTTACTGCCAAGCCACTGCAGATATTTTGACAAAACTTTCATAGAAATATTCCTTAGGCAATCTACTATCTGCCATATGATTTTAGGCCTACTGCTCATTTGTATTGGTTGCCATGGAAACCAAAATGAAAAAATAGAAAAAAAAATACTTAAAAAATCATCTCCTCAGAAACCGTATGCTCTATGAGGCTGAAAGTTTATGGAAATATTCACCATATTTGCCTTTACAGGTTTTGTGTTTTTTATGAAATTGGGCTCATTAGTTTGGTTGCTATGGCAACTTAGATTTTCCATTGACTTATAATGGGGAAAATTGAAAAATGGCATTAACTACAAAGCCTTTGCAGATATTTTGACAAAACTTTCATAGAAATGTTCCTTTAGTAAACTTCTCTCAGCCATATGCTTTTATGTCAACCTGGGGGTCCAGTAGGTTGTGCCGGGGCCATACCCCACCCCCAGTACTTCATAAAATGACTTATATCTCAGAAACCTTACAGATCCCCACCCCTAAACCATATATATTCTTGTTCCTATTGATAAGACGCATTCAGTGACACCAACCTGGAGGTCCTCCGGGATGTGCCGAGGCCATGCCCCACCCCCTCCACTTCATAAAAGGCCCAATATCTCGGAAACCATTCAGATCCCCACCCCTGAACCCTATATACTCTTGTTCCTTATGATAAGACGCAATCATTGACATAAAACTGAGGGTCCCCCGGGATGTGCCGGGGCCATGTCCCGCCCCTCCATTTCATAAAAGGCCCAATATCTCGGAAACCTTACAGATCCCCACCCCTAAACCATATATATTCTTGCTCCTTATGATAAGACGCATTCATTGACCCCCAAATTGGGGGTCTTCCGGGGTGCGCCGGAGCCATGCCCCACCCCTTCACTTCACAAAAGGCCATATATCTCAGAAACTGTTCCTAAACCATATATGTTCTTGTTCATTATGATGAAACACATTCAGTGACACCAACCTGGGGGTCCCCAGGGATGTGCTGGGGCCATGCCCCACCCCCTCCATTTCATAATATCACAATATCTCTGAAACTTTACAGATCCCCACCCCTAAACCATATATATTCTTGTACCTTATGATAAGACACTTTCATTGACACCAACCTGGGGGTCTCCCTGGGCCTTGCCCCACCCCTGCACTTCACAAAAGGCCTTATATCTCAGAAACTGTTCAGAGCCCCACCCCTAAACCATATATATTCATCTTCCTTATGATAAGGCACATTCATTGACACCAGCTTGTGAGTCCCCGGGGCATGCCCGGGCCTTGCTCCACCGCTTGACTTCATTAAAAGCCACATATCTCAGAAATAGTTCAGATCCCCCCCTAAACCATATATATTCTTGCTCCTTATGATAAGACACATTCATTGACCCCAAATTGGGGGTCTTCCGGGGTGCGCCAGTGCCATGCCCCACCCCTTCACTTCACAAAAGGCCATATATCTCAGAAACTGTTCAGATCCCCACCCCTAAACCATATATGTTCTTGTTCATTATGATGAGACACATTCAGTGACACCAACCTGGGGGTCCCCAGGGATGTGCTGGGGCCATGCCCCACCCCCTCCATTTCATAATATCACAATATCTCGGAAACCTTACAGATCCCCACCCCTAAACCATATATATTCTTGTACCTTATGATAAGACACTTTCATTGACACTAACCTGGGGGTCTCCCTGGGCCTTGCCCCACCCCTGCACTTCACAAAAGGCCTTATATCTCAGAAACTGTTCAGAGCCCCACCCCTAAACCATATATATTCATCTTCCTTATGATAAGGCACATTCATTGACACCAGCTTGTGAGTCCCCGGGGCATGCCCAGGCCTTGCTCCACCGCTTGACTTCATTAAAAGCCACATATCTCAGAAATAGTTCAGATCCCCCCCTTAACCATATATATTCTTGTTCCTTATGATAAGACTCATTCAGTCACACCAACTTGGGGGTCTCTTTGTGCTGAGGCAATGTGCCCCGCCCTTCCACTTCATAAAAGGCCATATATTTCAGAAGCCATTAAATCCCCACCCCATATTCATATATGTTCTTGTTCCTTATTATTAGCACACCTACTGTAGGGGTGTCCGCAGGGGCCAGTCCTCTCATTTCCACTTCATGAAAGGATATTTTGGAAACCGTTCAGATTCCCACCCCTAAACCATATATATACTTGGTCCTTATGATGAGACACATTTAGGGACAACAATCTTGGGCTTTCCTGGGAACGACAGGGCATGCTCCAAACCCTCCACTTATATCTCCAGCCATGCAGATCCCCACTGCTAAACCATATATATTCTTGTTCTTTGTGATAAGACACATTTAGTGATACCAACCAGGGCTCCATTGGGTCCATGCCCCACCCCCTCTACTTCATAAAAGGCCTAATGTTTCATATACTGAGTCCACATGGATGCTCATTTGGATATGGGGGTTCATTTGGCAGATTAAAATGATATCATGTTAAAATACATGGCTGCAATTTGGCAGTGCCCACCTGAGCTCTGGTGAGCATAGTGGCCCATGGGCCTCTTGTTGACCTTGTCATCACCATAGCCCCTTCAGTTTTGATTGGATCTTTCTGAAACTTGTATGTAAGGTGGCTGGGGATAAAATCTTGGATGAGTTCGAAAACAGGCCAAGTCAGCCCATTTATCGTAGAGTTCTGTCCCTTTGATGGCTGAAAATGTTGATTTATGACCTTGGCATTACTGTAGCCCCTTCAGTTTTGATCGAATTTTTCTGAAACTTATAAGGTGGCTGGGGATGAAACCTCAGATGAGTTCGAAAACTGGCCAAGTCGGCTCATTTATTTTAGAGTAACATCCCTTTGATTGCTAAAAATGCCAAATTTTGACCTTGTCATCACCGTAGCCCCTTCAGTTTTGATCGGATCTTTCTGAAACTTATATGTGAGGTGGCTGGGAATAAAATCTTGGATGAGTTTGAATACTGGCCAAGTCTGATCGGATCTTTCTGAAACTTACATGTAAGGTGGCTGGGAATAAAACCTCAGGTGAGTTCGAATACTGGCCAAATTGGCACATTTATCATAGAGTGACGTGCCTTTGATTGCTGAAAATGCCTATTTTCAACATTGTTATCACTGCTGCCCCTTTAGTTTTGAACGGATCTTCATGAAACTTACAAACAAGGAAGTCAGGCAGAAAGCTTGGAGGAGTTTGAAAACTCTTGTTTTTGAACTTGTCATCACCATAGCCACTTCAGTTTAGATAGGATCTTCTTAGCAAGTCAGGAATAAAAGCTTGAATGAGTTTGAAAACCGGTGAGGTCAGCCTGTTTATCATAGAGTTAAATTCTACTTGATTTTCAGAAAATGCATACCCTGTCATCACCATGTCCTCCCATAAAGCCTTCAGTAAAGGTTGGCACTTTCTTAACTTTGAATCTGTCAGCTCAGGTGAGCGATACAGGACCAAGCTAGCTTGGTCCTCTTGTTGACCTTGTCATCACCGTAGCCCTTTCAGTCTTGATCGGGACTTTCTGAAACTTATATGTAAGGTGGCTGGGGATAAAACCTTGGATGAGTTCGAATACCGGCTAAGGTGGCCCATTTATCATAGAGTTAGGTCCCTTTGATTGCTGAAAATATTGATTTTTGACCTTGTCATCACTATAGCTCCTTCAGTTTTGATCGGATCTTTCTGAAACTTATATGTAAGGTGGCTGGGGATACAATCTCGGATGAATTGGAAAACCGGCCAAGTCGCCCCATTTACTATATAGTTATGTCCCTTTGATGGCTGAAAATGTCAATGTTTGACCTTCTCATCACCGTAGCCCCTTCAGTTTTGATCGGATCTTTCTAAAACTTATATGTAAGGCGGCTGAGGATAAAATCTCGGATGAGTTCGAAAACCGTCCAAGTCTGCCCATTTAACTTACAGTAACGTCCCTTTGATTGCTGAAAATGCTGATTTTTGACCTTGTCACCACCGTAGCCCTTTCAGTTTTGATTGAATCCTTCTGAAACTTATATGTAACGTGGCTGGGGATCAAATCACGGATGAGTTCGAAAACCGGCCAAGTTGGTCCATTTATCACAGAGTAACGTCCCTTGATTGCTGAAAATGACGATTTTTGACCTTGTCATCACTGTAGCCCTTTCAGTTTTGATCGGATCTATTTGAAACTTATATGTAAGGTGGCTGGGGATATTTCCTTGGACAAGTTCGAATACCGGCCAAGTCGGCCTATTTATCATAGAGTAAGGTCTCTTTGATTGCTGAAAATGTTGATATATAGCTCACCTGGGCCGAAGGCTCCAGGGGAGCTTATAGTATAGTGGGTCCTCCGTCGTCCGTCCGTCCGTCCACACTTTTGAGCAGCTATATCTCTGTATCCTGCAGGCTGATCTCAATCATTTCTCATCTTTAGCATGCCACTGATTTTTTTTCGAAATCGCTCTAGAACTTTGGTTCCTATGGCAACCATAAGGTCCCATAGACTTACTATGGGAAAATGCTTGTCATCACCGTAGCGCCTTCAGTTTTGATCGGATCTTTCTGAAACTAATATGTAAGGTGACTGGGGATAAAAACTCAGATGAGTTCGAAAACCGGCCAAGTCGGCCCATTTATGATAAAGTTACGTCCCTTTGATTGCTGAAAATGCCCATTTTCGACCTTGTCATCACCGTAGCCCCTTCAGTTTTGATCGGATCTTTCTGAAACTTATATGTAAGGTGCCTGGGGATAAAACCTCGGATGAGTTCAAAAACCGGCCAAGTCCGCCAATTAATCATAGAGCTCCATCACTTTGATTGCTGAAAATGCCGATTTTTTACCTTGTCATCAGGGTAGCCCCTTCAGTTTTGATCGGATCTTTCTGAAACTTATATGTAAGGTGGTTGGGGATAAAACCTTGGATGAGTTCGAAAACCGGCCAAGTCGGTCCATTTA
Organism: Lucinisca nassula; assembly: GCA_963580285.1. Taxonomy (NCBI): domain Eukaryota; kingdom Metazoa; phylum Mollusca; class Bivalvia; order Lucinida; family Lucinidae; genus Lucinisca; species Lucinisca nassula. The sequence continues at coordinate 108,253,240 of OY757010.1, forward strand.
TCATTGAGTTACGTCCCTTTGATTGCTGAAAATGCCGATTTTTGACCTTGTCATCACCGTAGCCCCTTTAGTTTTGATCGGATCTTCTTGAAACTTAAATGTAAGGTGCTGGGGATAAAATCTCGGATGAGTTAGAAAACCGGCCAAGTAGGCCTATTTATCGTAGAGTAACGTCCCTTTGATCGCTAAAAATGCCAATTTTTGACCTTGTCATCACTGTAACCCCTTCAGTTTTGAGCGGATCTTTCTGAAACTTATATGTAAGGCGGCTGGGGATAAAAACTCGGATGAGTTCAAAAATCAGCCAAGTCGGCCTATTTATCATAGAGTAACGTCCCTTTGATTGCTGAAAATGCAGATTTTTGACCCTGTCATCATCATAGCCCTTTCAGTTATGATCGGATCTTTCTGAGACTTATATGTAAAGTGGCTGGGGATAAAACCTCAGATGAGTTCGAATACCGACCAAGGTGGCCCATTCATCATCGAGTTACGTCCCTTTGATTGCTGAAAATGCCGATTTTTGACCTTGTCATCACCGTAGCACCTTCAGTTTTGATCGGATCTTTCTGAAACTTATATATAAGATGGCTGGTGATAAATAAAAATCAAAAATGAGTTCCTTTAAGAGCAATGAAAACATTCATAAGAAAGAAGATGGGTCATACTACGTAGTTTCGGCTAATTAAGCCTCATCAGTGACCCTGTAATGATCCGACAAAGAAAGCCAGCGGAAACATACTGCAATTTTGCGAATTTCGAATAGGCAGTCGGTACAAAGACTGATATAAATCAAAATGGGGTTCATATACTTAAAAATCTGTCTAGAATATGAGTCTAAACCAATAATTTATTTCTGATTTCTCAGAATATTCACGCTGATCTCAAAGGACCAAAAGTAAAATATAAACTGCACTATGGTTGAAAAAAACCTAGGTTGAAAATGTCGATTTTTGACCTAGTCATCACCATAACCCCTTTCAGTTTTGATCGGACTTTTCTGAAACTTATATGTAAGGTGGCTGGGGATAAAATCTCGGATGAGTTCCAAAACCGGCCAAGTCTGCCCATTTGATGGCTGAAATTTTTTTACCTTGTCATTACCGTAGCCCTTTCAGTTTTGATCAGGTTTTTCTGAAACTTATATGTAAGGTGGCTGGGGATAAAACTTGGATGAGTTCGAAAACTGGCCAAGTGTTCCCATTTGTCTTTTACAAGAAACAATTGATCCTCTTGTTCTTTCTCTTAATTGACACTTGCCTGCTATATTGAATTGGTTGCACTAAATTTGCAATAATGGCTAGTACTGGTAAAAAAAGAAAAGTATAGACTCTAGAGGAAAGAGTTCAAAACAAAATAAATGAAAAAAAAAAACTGTATGAATGAAAAAGAGAAAAACAAACTGCTTTGGTAGCCATACCTGCCACCTGATGAGTACCCTTGGTCGATACGAAACAGTTTTTCTCGGGTCTCACTTGACCCTCTATTAAGCAAGCACCTGTCTTAAGCAAGCGATTTTGCTCTTTCCTAAAGCCGCTTGCTTAAGACAGGTTGGACTGTATATGTAAGGTGGCTGGGGAAAAAACCTTGGATGATTTTGAATACCGAACAAGTCGGCCCATTTATAGCAGAGTTACGTCCCTTTGATTGCTGAAAATGCCGATTTTTAACATTGTCACCACCGAAGCCCCTTCAGTTTTGATCGAATCTATCTGAAACTTATCTGAGTGAGTGAGTGAGTGAGTTTTAGTTTTACGTCCCACCAACAGCTAAGGTCATACGGAGACGGGACCTCGGTTTAAAGACTCATCCGAAAGTCTGGAGAAGCCCGGGATCGATCCTGCGATCCCTGGTTTACAAGGCGAGTAGCATAACCACTGCGCCACATGGGCTTCTAAAACTTATCTGAAAGGTGGCTGTGGATTAAACCTCGGATTAGTTCGAAAACCGGCCAAGTCAGCCCATTTATCGTAGAGTTACATCCATTTGATTGCTGAAAATGTTGTTTTAGCTCACATGGGCAGAAGGCTCTAGGGGATCTTATAGTATAGTGGGTCCTCCCTCGTCCGTCCGTCGTCCTTCCGTCCGCCGTCCGTCCACACTTTTGAGCAGCTTTATCTCTGCAGCATGAAGGCTGATCTAAATGATTATTCATCTGTAGCATGCTTCTGGTGGAGCATTGATGACATATTTTTTTTCAAAATCACACAAAACTTTGGTTGCAATGGCAACCACAAGGTCCCATAGACTTACAATGGGAAAATGCTTGTCATCACCGAAGCGCCTTCAGTTTTAATCGGATCTTTCTGAAACTTATATGTAAGGTGGGTGGGGATAAAATCTCGGATGGGTTCGAAAACCGGCCAAGTCGGCCCATTTATCATAGAATTACGTCCCTTTGATTGCTGAAAATGCCAATTTTTGACCTTGTTATCACCATAGCCCCTTCAGTTTTGATTTGATCTTTCTGAAACTTATATGTAAAGTCAGGGTGGGGAACCCGCGTGACCATTTGATATAGTAAACGGAATTTTATGAGGAAAATCGCTCGCTTCAGGTACGGTTTTTCCCCGATATTTTGGTTATTACAGCACGCATTTTTACGAGTCATATACCAAAGTACTCTGCTCCACTTCCGATATTTTATGACGTTTGCTTTGAAGGTAGAAACCGCCTGGTTTTCGAGAAATGCTCGCGCAATTTTTTCCCCGAGCCCCGACAGATCGTGATAAAGACCACGGCAAACAGAAGACATCTTTAATTTATTGCAAATAGAGTGTTTTAGATGATCCTACCGCATCCGAAATTGCAAATATTACCTCTAGCATGTTTCCATGTAACAAATAACACCGATACACCGTTTGTTTTCCTGGTCTGCAAAGTTATATAAAATGATCCAGTTCACGGTACAAAATTGGGAAGGTAAAGTTCACGGTAACTTCCACCATTGTAATAACGTAAGCGCCATACTGATAATGCTTTTCACGATATCGCAACAACAAGATGGCAATTCACGTGATGTTGGTAATGGAAATACATTTCCGTTGATACGTACTGTATTCCTTTTTTTTCCAAATGACTTCCACATGCCAGACATGTATAGTAAAGACTTAAAGAATTTCATAAGAAGTTTGTTTTTGGCCCCTGCAGACAAGGCCGCTAACAACGTCGTCGTTGTGTGACGGCTCCACTATGTTAACACGCTTAAGCAGGAGCTTGGTGGTACTAAGGCCTATGAACTTCAGCCTTTGGCTGAAGAGAGAGCTATAGTAGATAAACATGTTTGTCTTTCAGCCACCAAGTTTGCTGTGTGTGTTAACGAAGGCCAAGACAAGCTTCCTACGCTATACTGGTTACCAAAACTTCATAAAAAAACTTACAAAGCACGGTTTATTGCAAATTCTAGTTCTTGCACTACCATTGAACTTTCTAAATTATTAACTTTCTGTCTTACTGCTATTAAAACGCATGTAATTAAATATTGTGATAAAGTCTTTGAAAGATCAGGAAGAAATCTGTTTTGGTCTATAAAAAATTCGAATGAGGTTTTAAATAAATTGAAATCTAGACAGTTTCGTGCTTCTAGTCTGTCTACCTACGATTTTTCCACTCTTTACACTACACTTCCTCATAATCTTATAAAAGAAAAGCTTAATGATTTAATTGAATGGGCTTTTCACAGAGAAGATTCTCTCTATCTTGCATGTAATGTCAGAAATGCATTTTTCACTTCTAAAGAGCATAAGAATTATACACTTTGGTCATGTCAGAAAGTGTGTGATGCCCTCACCTTTCTACTTGACAATATTTATATTAGATTCGGTACTAAGTTATTTAGACAAATTGTGGGTATTCCGATGAGTACTAATTGCGCACCTCTTGTGGCTGATCTGTTCTTGTATTGTTATGAAAGAGACTTCATTTTGTCGCTTTCCATTGATAACCAATCTGAAATTATTGAAGCTTTTAGCTCTACTTCTAGATATTTAGATGATTTATTAAATATTGATAATACCTATTTTGATGGTTTGATCAGTCAGATTTACCCCCTAGAACTTCAGTTAAATAAAGCAAATTCTTCTGATACCGAGGCCCCGTTTTTGGATTTACATCTATCTATTGTAGATGGATTTGTTTCGTGCAAAATTTATGATAAACGCGATGACTTTGATTTTGAGATTGTAAATTTTCCTTTTTTGGATGGTGATGTTCCTCGTGCGCCATCCTATGGCGTTTATATTTCGCAATTAATTCGATTTGCTAGAGTGTGTAGTCATGTAACTGACTTCAACACTCGTAATAAATTATTAACGGCTAAACTTCTTAATCAGGGTTATCGGTACCATAAACTACGCAAAGCCTTTTCAAAATTTTATAGACGCCATTCTGATTTAATTTCAAAATTCAATATTGGACTTAAATCTCTTCTGCAACAAGGTCTATCGGAACCCGAATTTTATGGTGACTTAGTATATAAATTCAGAAAAATATATAACCGCAATGACTTCAGCACCCAATTTCGTAAAATCATTCTTCGATATAAAAAGATTGGGTACAACATGGATATTATACGACAGACTGCGTGTATGGTAGTTAACCCAATGTGACGATTTATTTATGTTGTTGTTTGTTACTTACTGTGTGTATCACTTGTGTCTTTTAATTTTGGATGGCCATATGGCCATTTTGTGGGAAAGTAACTGTCCATATGGCCTTCCTTTGTTAAGGTTTCCATTATGGTCTTGTCGCTTAATGTTTGTATTTCTTTCCCTTTGGTGTCTTTTATGGATGGAGTAAGTTAATTGTATCAATTCCTGATCTTTGTTTTACTTCTACTTTACTTAAGATTGAAAACATCAAAACGAACATACGCGAAATCACATGGGCACGGCCGTCTACGTTTGTTGTGAAAAGAGCTTTTTCTCTCAGACTTATTGGAAGATACATCAATGCAGTACACATGGAGCGGCAAAGGCGTTTTTGTGTTCAAAAGGTCAGAAAGCGTTTCCCATAAATGTCCATGCAAATTTTATTGGAATCCACCAAGTTTTTCATGAGATATAATGCGCTTAACCTAACTTTTGGCAAAAGTGTACCTATTTAGCATGGATGTGACCATAAAAATAAAGTCAGGGTCACCAAAACCTAATCAGTTCTTCAGCATGTCCCAATTTTTAATCCTTGCAAATTTTATCAATATCCAACAAGCAGTTCATGAGAAACTGTCAAGCCGACGCATACGACGACTCCGACAGGATTCGCACCATAAACAATATGCACCCAGCTCTCCTTTGGTGTGGGACATAATCAGAATCATCAACATATATAATTAGCGGAAGAACCAGAACCACGAACATAAAATAGAAAGAATCAACAGCAAAAGTACCGACTTAGAACGGTCAGTAAACGATACTTGTGGATATCACAGGATATCAACCATCGCCCTCATTTTCAGGTACAAACAAACATTTATTAAATAAGCAAAGGAGAAACAAAAATTATAAAGTAGAGAAATAGATTCACGTAACTAATTAAAGCGCCAAAAGGCACTCAAATGACAGATTCTGTGAAACATTCATGAATATCAAGGTCTTTGTGAGGTGGTTTCGGACTTATTTTCTAAAATGCTGAGCAAAAAAGGTCTCTATAAGCGCTGGAGAGCTTTTTGTAATTTGGTTCACAACACTCAGATGAACATTACGAATCGTCGGCTGTTATACACTTTAATTTTACTTGCACATTAATACAACATACAAATTACTGGTCCGCACCCGCTCATTGGGGCTTGAAGAAGAAGATGGGCTGCATAATGCTTCCACGCAGAGCTGAATCCGACCGCACATGGGTACTGGTAAACCAATTAGAGGATCTAAGCCGGTCAAGGCAAAGCGGTGCCAGTCGGACCGTCCATGCTCATAAACACTATTGGTTTCAATGGAGGACGGGTTTTGAGATGTCATTTCATCTCAATGTCGGTTAAAAGTCCCACAAAATTGGAAGCAACGTCTCCAAAATGTCCTATACAGTGTTGACGGGGACGTTAAACCCCAGATCAGTTCCTCAGTGCTGAGGTTGATACTGCGATGTTGATGTCAGTACTCAAGTACTGATTTAAATAACTATATTATATATTTAATTTTCGCATTGTAAATTTCTTTTTTTTTCCTGAAACTAACACTGACTTGTCAGGTAACATGTCTGTAAGCGGATTTGGTTGCCACTTTTTGTAATATTTTGTAATATTTTAAATTTTGCAAGTCTCGCTACTTTGGACATCTCCTACCTGATGCCCGGGACTTCTGTGGTGTGTGGGCCATGTTAGCTGATGTTGGCTCTGTGGGGGACGCCTATAAATCCGCGGATAGGCGTCTCTTGCCAGATGCCTCCAGTTGACCTGTCTCATGAGGTAGCCTTTCGGTGTGTGCTCAGACGGGGATGTGCTGTGTTTGCCGGGTCTTGTCCGTCATCCGTTTCGGTTTCAAAACTTTGGGATGAGACACACTGATGAAGATGAAATATCAGAAAGGCCTCTGTATCACTAAATTTGGTATAGTTACGCCTCAGTCAAACAAACAAATAAATTGCCAGTTTAACGACAACACAAATAAATAAGATGCTAAGTGCAGACTCAAATATATAGCCAAATGCGCGGCTCAGTCAACAACCTATCTTATCGTCGTGCACTACAATCAATTGTGCGATGTTTGAAGTTTTGCGGCGTGTTACTAATTACATATAGTTGGACAGTGACAACTTTTTGAAGTGTATTTTGCTGGCATGCTACCGTACTGTTGAAGTTTCTTACGTCACGTTCTTAGCATGTACGCGTTATGATTTTGTACCCTTTCAGCCAGTACAGATACCTTTGCAAACAGTGTAGATCCTGGTGAAATGGCTCATAATGAGACATCTCATTCTGTTCTACATGGTTTGCACTGTTGTTGACTATTATTGATTATTCGCCAAGTTTACATGTGTAGAACGGACGTGTACAAATACAGTGATTCTGAACCAAATGGAATCTTCCACCTATATATAGCACAATTCAATTTCTAAGTTTAATTGGAAAAAGGCTCAACTTTTTTTTGGCAAGCAGTGTAGGCCCTGATCAGATGCCGCGTTCTGCGGTGTCTGATATGGGCCTGCACTATTTGCCAATTACCTGTTTCGGGGGTTTCTGATACAAGGGGGTTAACGTGTATTTCGTCGCGACGTGTCGTTCCATCGGCGTCGACGCGGCGTCAGATGCTGGGTCGTCGTTGGTGCGACGATGCACACATGCTGTGTGCCCGCTGGGTGTACTTTAACAAACCCATCATTGTATCGTCTGTCGTTATCATGTTCATGCTGGCTATATTATACTTACCCAAGTCTCAGTTACAGTATTGCTATAAATGAAGATGTTAGCCCGTGAGCTAAGCGGTCAGGCGGCGTTGTGAGACTGACGGCGCGGCTTTATTGCATTTTGTTCTGCCCAGACGTCGCTTGGACCCTACATGTTGATAAAATTACAAAATATAAAGTACAAGATGGAAAGAAATTATGTTTCCTTGTCAATATTTTCAACATTTGATGCTGATAAAGCTTATAAATGCGGTTGTGTGCATGCCGGGAAGCGATATTTGCCAATCAGACGTGAAATCTGTTAAATGGGTAAGTCTAAGTCTGGAATATGGTTGACATGTGGTACCTGAGGTAACGTCGATGAGACGGCATTGCGGCGTTGCTTAGGGGTTTGCTCGTCGTTGCTTGGGCGTGTCATGCCAAGCTGGGTCTTGAATAAAACTAGCCACAAGTATATGGTACAATTTTCTGTCTGTCTGTCTGTCTCTCTCTCTCTCTCTCTCTCTCTCATGAACTTAATTGTTTCACTTAGACTGGTCATACTATGGCGAGCGGTACGCATGCCTGAGGCTGACACATGTCCCATTAAGTCATGCACAGAACACTAGGGAAGTGCTCTGGATATGGATCTTTGGCACTAGCTAGAGCCGCCATCTGATGGTTACTGGTGGGTGCTCGGGGTCTCTATCTTGAGTAGCACTAGGGGATGACATGTGCACGCCCACGTATTCGAGTTGATGTCTGTTGATGTATAAATTGAATGAAGCTGTTGCGTCGCGCGAAGACCTGTCTTGTAAAACGCGTTCAGCGAGGGCCAGACAGGCTTGTCCCGTCTGGATCCTCACTGTCCGTGTGAGGGTTTCAGGGGCCTTCATAAATTACGTAAACATAGCTGATTCATCGAAGGGGTTATAGGCGGGTCTTTTCGAGACGATGCTGTTACACTTTATTCCATGTAGCTTTCCTGTATTATTGTTATTTCATCCATTTTACCACAATTATATGAACTGTCTTTGTCTTCTACATGCAAACCTCCGTTTTACTTTCTTTCTTCTTACTTTACGACCGACTAAGTTTTTCACTCATATGTTCGTTCAATTCTCAGGCACTCTTGGAGGCTACCGGGATCACTGGGAGTACTATTACTTCTTGTAGCACACACATAAACGTAGCAGCTTAGCCTCGGATGGTCTCGGTGTTTCTCTAGGAGTGATACTTACCTTGGGACTAGGTACCGGGAAAAATTACTTTTGTCATCGACACTACTTACTCTTTTTAGCAGTTCTTCTCAACATGTTTCGGTGTAACTATTCACTCATGTGCATTGGTCTGATTCTAGCTATCCAACAAAGAAACGAAACATACAAAAATATCAAACGGCCCTACAAGCACTTAAAAATTCCCCAGACAAACAATGAAGGAATCTGCAAACTTCTTTTTAAAATATTAATCACAGTTGTTATAATATCGTGGCTGCATGCCATTATCCTATCCTTCAAAACGGAGACGTGGAGACAAACCCTGGTCCAGCCTCTGTTGGGGGCAGTACTGATACCAGCCAGCCAGACTCTGATCAGTCGCTTGAATTTCTGTCTAAACATTTCAGCATACTCCACCTAAATATTCAAAGTTTAGCTCCTAAATTAGACCTCGTCTGCTGTGAGGCAGATTCGTACGATGTACTTGTTTTCACTGAAAGCTGGCTTAAACCTGAAATTAGGAACGATAGTATATGCATTGAACACTTTTTGCCTCCTTTCAGAAGAGACAGGAGCGATCGTCCAGGAGGATGGGTAGTTATATACGTTCGAGATACTTTTCCTTGCAAACGCCGTTCTAATCTAGAGATTCAAGGTTTAGAGGCAGTCTGGGTAGAAATTCAAGTGAAGTCAAAGAAGTTACTAGTAGGTGGGTTCTATACTCCCCCCTTACAGTAATGCAGCATACTTTGTCCTCGTAAAGGAGAGCGTCGACAGGGCATACAACACAAACATAATCAACATTTACATCCTCGGCGATTTTAACTATAACATGTCCTCAAATAACAGAAACAAAATAATTAATGCAAGAATTTAGCTTACTTCAACTGAAAACTACACCAACACATTTTACTGAACATTCCTCTAGCCTAATTGTGATAATCCTCGTCCGTAATAAAACACACGTTTTGACTAGTGGTGTGGCTGAGAGCTTTACACCTGACGAAGTTAGATACCACTGGCCTACAGTATTGTTCTTACGATTTCTAAGGTCTCCTATGAAAGCAATCAGTAGACGCATATGGAACTACAACCTGGCTGATTTTGACAAATTTAGAAGGGTATTATTGGATTATAGATTGGAAGAAAAAATAGAACACATTACCGATATAGATACTACCGCACAGTTTATTGCAGACGCCTTGTTTTACTCGGCAAACCAGTCTATCCCTAACAAGATAGTCACAATAAGACCAACCGACACTCTTTGGATAAATTGCCACATAAAAAGTCTCATTAGGAAACGCAAACGTCAATTTAAATTCTTTAAAAGAACAAACAATATTATTTTCTTGCAAAAAATATAAAACTCTCAGAAATAAAATCGTAAGAAAAGCTAAAAAAAGAATATTTCGAAAAGCTCGACTCCGTACTCAGCACAAGCACAAATCCAAAGACATTTTGGAAAACTGCTAAACAGGTCTTAAAACTGGGGAAAACAACAACTGCTTTACCCTCATTACTGTTCAATAACGAATGTGCTGAGAACGATCTTCAGAAGGCAAATATGTTAAACTCGTATTTCGTATCTCAAACCAAATGTCGACGATAATAACAAACCATTTTCGCAATTAGTACCCCTCCAGTGTTCTTTTGAATCTATAGATATTACTACCCAAGACGTCAAAGATGTGCTACAGAGATTGGATGTTACTAAAGCATGTGGACCCGGTCTGATTAGTCCTCGTCTCCTTAAAGAAGGGGTAAATATTTTAGCTAGACCCCTATCTATTATCTTCAGTCGTTCCCTGGCAATGGGCATATTTCCAACCCCTTGGAAAGATGGAAACGTAACTCCAATTTACAAAAACGAAAATCGCTCCATTCCCTCTAATTATCGACCCATTATATTACTAAGTGCAGTAGGAGAAGCAATGGAACGTTGCGTTCACAAAACTTGTACAATTATGTCATTGGAAATCATATTATTACTCCTTTACAGTCAGGATTTATTCAAGGCGACTCCACAACATATCAACTACTACATACTTACCATCAATTCTGTGAAGCGGTAGACAGAGGAAAAGAAGTACGGGCAGTTTTTTGTGATATCAGTAAGGCCTTCGACAGAGTCTGGCACAGAGGTCTCATACATAAACTATCAGGCACAGGTTGCTCAGAAAATGTCACTCGCTGGTTTTCTAGTTACTTGTCTGGACGCAGGCAACGAGAGGTTATAAATGGACAAGCTTCAGACTGGGCACCTGTCAACTCTGGCGTCCCTCAGGGTTCAATCCTTGGACCGCTCCTTTTTCTCATATATATAAACGATATCGTTAATCATGTGGATGCATGCATCAGGCTATTTGCTGACGGTACTAGCCTATATGTCGTCGTCGATGTCCCTTTAACAGCATCTGCCATTCTTAACCATTAGTAATTGGGCAGAGGACTGGCTTGTAAATTTCAATGCTAACAAAACTCACTCCATGGTTAGTTCTAGAAAAAATGAAAAAGTGTACCATCCACCGTTAATAGTGAATAACACGTTCATTACAGAAACGCAGTCCCACAAAAACCTGGGCTTGACTTTCGCAAACGCTTGTACATGGTCTGAGCATTTCGGAACTATTTGAGAAAAAGCATGGATAAGACTGAATTTAATGCGACCACTAAAATTCAGATTAAGTAGAAAGTCACTTGAGCAAATGTACGATTCGTTCATACGTCCATTTTTGGAGTATTGCGATGCTGTATGGGATGAAGCACCAACGGAGGCCAAAAATGTCTGGACAACATACACATTGAGGCAGCTCGTATTGTCACAGGTGCTACTAAACTTTGTAGCATCGAAAAAATGCTCATTGACCTCGGCTGGGAGACATTACAGAATAGAAGGACAAAACATAAACTCATTATTTTTTAACAAAATAATGAACGGACTCGCACCCAACTATCTCCGTGAAGATACCCCCCCCCCCTTTAGTCAGCAAACGACCAGGTACAACCTAAGAAACTCAACCCATACATAGACAATCCACGCCAATACAAACCTCTTTTTCAATTCCTTTTTCCCATGTACTATCCGAGCCTTGAACTCACTCCCTGACGACACCAAATTAGCACCGTCACTCGTGTCTTTTAAACATTTCCTCTACAGGGATATAAAGAAACCTCCCGCGTACTTTAGTACTGGCTCGAGATTAGGACAAGTAATGCAAGCAAGGCTGAGAATCGAATGCAGTGCACTTAATTCCCACCTTTATAGAAAAAATCTTGTCAAAAGCCCTTCGTGTCAATGCGGCGGCTTTGAAAGCAACTACCATTTCTTGTTTGTCTGTCAAAATTACTCTGCAGCTAGAACCAGATATCTTCCAAATGATCTACACAACTATTCAGTCAACGACCTTTTATTGGAAAAGAGAACGAAACTACCCAAGTAAACGAGGCTCTCTTTCATCAAGTACAGAACTTTATACTCAACTCTGGAAGATTCCTAAACAAAAAATAATCATCTCTTATTCTAGTCCCTCAGAAATCAAACTTACCGGAATACATGTACACTTACGTTAAAAATGAAACACTTAGTCGGTCGGTCTTCAGATTCTTACAGTGTCTTATCCTTCTGTTATGGTCCCTGCGGGCAATGGCGCGAGGTTGATTTCGGGTCGACGCCTTTGCAATGTCATAATATCATGACGTTGCAGCGGCGTCAACTTCGCGTTGCCTGTTTCTAGGGAGGCCCCTAGGCAGGACTTGTCTCCGCCAAGCCATAACACGATCAGATCATGTCCGTCTTCTGTCTGTCTGTCTGTCTCTTTCTTCTTACATACAAAATGGTTTTACGTCTATCGTCATTCATCAATGTTGTAAATTATCCATGTTCCAGTTCAGGAGATGACTTTCATTTAAGCTACATGCTTACCGTCAAATCCTGTCTTAGCAATGTTGTATGTATACATGTCTCACTTAGCTTCAATAAATATTGTTTAAACCAAATACAGTGATTGGAGACTGAAATTGAGAAACTCGTGTGGAAGCGGTAAAATCTTAACCTGACCATTTTTAAACGTTGCAGAGGATATTTCGTCTTTTATTTTTATATTTCGCCACACTTTCACATTTCTTATGACTTATCTGCAGGCAGCTGGTTGATATGAAATGCGGAATCCAATCTCTAAAAAATAAGATAAAACTTTAAAGTCGTCTGCCTTAAGTTTTTGTATGGCGCTTTTAAGACACTAACACGCCAGTACGCTTGTGTAGAAATTCATTGTTAGTTTTTCAAAAGGAATGTGTCGTCTGATCATTCCTGGAATTTTTTTAACTTAAGACAGTGCATGTATACAAACATGCGCGAGAAAATGTTCAAAACAATCAGCGGAATGAATGAATCTGAGCATAAAACTGAAAAAGCCGGACTACATTTTGTGCTGACTCATATTTCTATGCCGGGGAGGAATGGGGGGGGGGGGGGAGAGAGAGGCTACTTTAAAACTTTCAGCACAGCGAACAATCACAGAATAAATATGTCATTAAAAATTAATTAAAATACATTACTCAGGAAATTATCAGACTCACCAACACCACAGCAAAAGCACCGACTCGAAACGGTCAGTAACAATTACTGGCGGGCTTTGATGAGTTAGGAGGCCTTCATGCGGACTGAACAAATTATTTGTCTAAATCGCGACGGAAGTAAGGGCGAGGATTGTGGCAACGTAAAATCGATTTAAGCTCCCAGTGGAATTCGTTTCCGCCGACCGTTCCAAGGCGGTTCTTTTGTCGCGGTTTTCTTATGGTTTGTTTTTGGGTGTTTCTGTCGCTTATATTGTTTTATTTTGGATAGCCTATTGACCATTTTGTCGGAAAGTAACTGTCCGTTTGGCTTTCCGCTATTTATGTGTCCATTAAGGTCTGTTGTTTCATGTTTGTGTTTCTTTCCCTTTGGTGTCTCTGATGGGAGCTGTGGGTTGATTGTATCGATTCCTGATCATTGCCTCCACTTCTATCTTAAGTATACTTTACGAGATCCCAACCTTTACCCCCAGGGTCTGAGTTCGCTTTTATGGAAAACGCTTTCTGACCTTTTGAACACAAAAACTCCTTTGCCGCTCCATGTGTACTGCATTGATGTATCTTCCTATAAGTCTGAGAGAAAAAGCTCTTTTCACAACAAACGTAGGCGGCCGTGCCCATGTGTTTTCGCGTAAGTTCGTTTAGATGTTTTCAATCTTCAGTCTTTACTATACATGTCTGGCATGCCGAGTCATTTGGAAAAAAGGAATACATAATATATCAACGAAAATGTATTTCCCATGACCAACATCACGTTAATTGCCATCTTGTTGCGATATCGTGAAAAGCATCATCAGTATGGCGTTTACGTTATCACAATGGTGGAAATTACCGTGAACTTTACCTTCCCGATTTTGTACCGTGAACTGGATCATTTTATAAAACTTTGCATACCATTCAAACAAACGGTGTGTCGGTGTCAATTGTTACATGGAAACATGTTAGAGGTAATATTTGCAATTTCGGATGCGGAAGGATCATCTAAAACACTCTATTTGCAATAAATTAAAGATTTCTTCTGTTTGCCTTGGTCTTTATCACGATCTGTCGGGGCTCGGGGAAAAATTTGGGCGAGCATTTCTCGAAGACTAGGCAGTTTCTACCTCCAAAGCAAACGTCATAAAAAATCGGAAGTTGAGCAGAGTGCTTTGGTATATGACTCGTAAAAATGCGTGCTGTAATAACCAAAATATCGGGGAAAAACCGTGCCTGAAGCGAGCGATTTTCCTCATAAAATTCCGTTTACTATATCAAATGGTCACGTGGGTTCCCCACCCTGAAGGTGGCTGGGGATAAAATCTCGGATGAGTTTGAAAACCAGCCATTTCGGCCCATTTATCGTATTGTAACGTCCCTTTGATTGCTGAAAATGCCGACTTTTGACCTTTTCAACACCATAGCCCTTTCAGCTTTGATCAGATCTTTCTGAAACTTATATGTAAGGTGGCTGGGGATAAAGTCTTGCATGAGTTCGAAAACCGGCCAAGTAGGCCCATTTATCTTAGAGTTACGTCCCTTTGATTGCTGAAAATGCCAATTTTTGACCTTGTCATCACCATAGCCCCTTCAGTTTTGATCGGATCTTCCTAAAACTTAAATGTTAGGTGGCTTGGGATAAAATCTCGGACGAGTTTGAAAACCAGCCAAGTCGGCCCATTTATCGTAGAGTAACGTCCCTTTGATTGCTGAAAATGCCGATTTTTTCCCCTGTCATCACCGTAGCTCTTTCGGTTTTGATCGGATCTTTCTGAAACTTTTATGTAAGCTGGCTGGGGCTCAAACCTCGGACAAGTTCGAATACCTGCCAATGTGGCCCATTTATCATAGAGTTACGTCCCTTTGATTGCTGAAAATTGAATTTCTCGAAGACTAGGCAGTTTCTACCTCCAAAGCAAACGTCATAAAAAATCGGAAGTTGAGCAGAGTACTTTGGTTTATGACTCGTAAAAATGCGTGCTGTAATAACCAAAATATCGGGGAAAAACCGTGCCTGAAGCGAGCGATTTTCCTCATAAAATTCCGTTAACTATATCAAATGGTCACGTGGGTTCCCCACCCTGAAGGTGGCTGGGGATAAAATCTCGGATGAGTTTGAAAACCAGCCAAGTCGGCCCATTTATCGTATTGTAACGTCCCTTTGATTGCTGAAAATGCCGACTTTTGACCTTTTCAACACCATAGCCCTTTCAGCTTTGATCAGATCTTTCTGAAACTTATATGTAAGGTGGCTGGGGATAAAGTCTCGCATAAGTTCGAAAACTGGCCAAGTAGGCCCATTTATCATAGAGTTACGTCCCTTTGATTGCTGAAAATGCCAATTTTGACCTTGTCATCACCATAGCCCCTTCAGTTTTGATCGGATCTTCCTAAAACTTAAATGTTAGGTGGCTTGGGATAAAATCTCGGACGAGTTTGAAAACCAGCCAAGTCGGCCCATTTATCGTAGAGTTACGTCCCTTTGATTGCTGAAAATGCCGATTTTTTTCCCTGTCATCACCGTAGCTCTTTCGGTTTTGATCGGATCTTTCTGAAACTTTTATGTAAGCTGGCTGGGGCTTAAACCTCGGACAAGTTCGAATACCTGCCAATGTGGCCCATTTATCATAGGGTTACGTCCCTTTGATTGCTGAAAATTGCATTTCTCGAAGACTAGGCAGTTTCTACCTCCAAAGCAAACGTCATAAAAAATCGGAAGTTGAGCAGAGTACTTTGGTATATGAGTCGTAAAAATGCGTGCTGTAATAACCAAAATATCGGGGAAAAACCGTGCCTGAAGCGAGCGATTTTCCTCATAAAATTCCGTTTACTATATCAAATGGTCACGTGGGTTCCCCACCCTGAAGGTGGCTGGGGATAAAATCTCGGATGAGTTTGAAAACCAGCCAAGTCGGCCCATTTATCGTATTGTAACGTCCCTTTGATTGCTGAAAATGCCGACTTTTGACCTTTTCAACACCATAGCCCTTTCAGCTTTGATCAGATCTTTCTGAAACTTATATGTAAGGTGGCTGGGGATAAAGTCTCGCATAAGTTCGAAAACTGGCCAAGTAGGCCCATTTATCATAGAGTTACGTCCCTTTGATTGCTGAAAATGCCAATTTTGACCTTGTCATCACCATAGCCCCTTCAGTTTTGATCGGATCTTCCTAAAACTTAAATGTTAGGTGGCTTGGGATAAAATCTCGGACGAGTTTGAAAACCAGCCAAGTCGGCCCATTTATCGTAGAGTTACGTCCCTTTGATTGCTGAAAATGCCGATTTTTTTCCCTGTCATCACCGTAGCTCTTTCGGTTTTGATCGGATCTTTCTGAAACTTTTATGTAAGCTGGCTGGGGCTTAAACCTCGGACAAGTTCGAATACCTGCCAATGTGGCCCATTTATCATAGGGTTACGTCCCTTTGATTGCTGAAAATTGCATTTCTCGAAGACTAGGCAGTTTCTACCTCCAAAGCAAACGTCATAAAAAATCGGAAGTTGAGCAGAGTACTTTGGTATATGAGTCGTAAAAATGCGTGCTGTAATAACCAAAATATCGGGGAAAAACCGTGCCTGAAGCGAGCGATTTTCCTCATAAAATTCCGTTTACTATATCAAATGGTCACGTGGGTTCCCCACCCTGAAGGTGGCTGGGGATAAAATCTCGGATGAGTTTGAAAACCAGCCAAGTCGGCCCATTTATCGTATTGTAACGTCCCTTTGATTGCTGAAAATGCCGACTTTTGACCTTTTCAACACCATAGCCCTTTCAGCTTTGATCAGATCTTTCTGAAACTTATATGTAAGGTGGCTTGGGATAAAGTCTCGCATGAGTTCGAAAACTGGCCAAGTAGGCCCATTTATCATAGAGTTACGTCCCTTTGATTGCTGAAAATGCCAATTTTTGACCTTGTCATCACCATAGCCCCTTCAGTTTTGATCAGATCTTCCTCAAACTTAAATGTTAGGTGGCTTGGGATAAAATCTCGGACGAGTTTGAAAACCAGCCAAGTCGGCCCATTTATCGTAGAGTTACGTCCCTTTGATTGCTGAAAATGCCGATTTTTTCCCTGTCATCACCGTAGCTCTTTCGGTTTTGATCGGATCTTTCTGAAACTTTTATGTAAGCTGGCTGGGACTTAAACCTCGGACAAGTTCGAATACCTGCCAATGTGGCCCATTTATCATAGGGTTACGTCCCTTTGATTGCTGAAAATATCGATTTTTGACCTTGTCATCACCGTAGCCCCTTCAGTTTTGATAAGATCTTCTGAAACTTATATGTAAGGTGGCTGTGGATAAAACCTCGAATGAGTTCGAAAACCGGCCAAGTCGGCCAATTTATCATAGAGCTATGTCCTTTTGAGGCTGAAAGTGTCGAGTTTTGACATTGTCATCACCCTTGGCACTTGAGTTTTGATCGGATCTTTCTGAAACTTATATGTTAGGTGGCTGGGAATAAAACCTCGGAAGAATTCGAATACTGGCCAGGTTGGTCCATTTATCATAGATTTAAATCCCTTTTATTGCTGAAAATGTCGATTTTTGACCTTGTCATCACCATAGCCCATTCAGTTTTGATTGCATCTTTCTGAAACTTATATGTTATGTGGCTGGGGATAAAATCTCAGATGACTCGAAAACCGGCCAAGTTAGCCCATTTATCATAGAGTTATGTCCCTTTGATGGCTGAAAATGTTAATTTTTGACCTTGTCATTACCGTAGCCCCTTCAGTTTTAATTGGATTTTTCTGAAACTTATATGTTAGGTGGCTGGGGATTAAACCTCGGATGAGTTCACAAACTGGCCATGTCGGATTATTTATCATAGAGTAACATCCCTTCGATTGCTGATAATGCCAAATTTTGACCTTGTCATCACCTTAGCCCCTCCAGTTTTGATCAGATTTTTCTGAAACTTTTATGTGAGGCTGCTGGGGATTAAACCTCGGATGAGTTCGAATACCGGCCAAGTCGGCACATTTATCATAGAGTTACATGCCTTTGATTGTTGAAAATGCCTATTTTCGACCTTGTCATCACTGCCGCCCTTCAGTTTTGATCAGGTTTTCATGAAACTCACAAACAAGTAGGTCAGGATGAAAAGCTCAGACCAATTTGAAAACTCGTGAGCTTTGCCTTTTTATCACAGAGTAACATACCTTTGATTGCAGCAGTCATTTGCTTATCTTTGAACTTGTCATCACCATAGCCCCTTCAGTTTATATTGAATCTTCATAGCAAGTCAGGAATAAAAGCTTGAATGAGTTTGAAAACCGGTGAGGTCAGCCGATTTATCATAGAGTTACATTCCACATGATTTGCAGAAAATGCTTACCCTGTCATCACCATGTCCGCCCATAAATCCTTCCTGAAACTTCGAATCCGTTAGCTCAGGTGAGCGATACAGGACCAGCTTGGTCCTCTTGTTTTACCTTTTCATCACCGTAGCCCCTTCAGTTTTGATAATATCTTGTTGAAACTTATATGTAAGGTGGTGGGGCGTAAAATCTCGAATGAGTTCGAAAACCGACCAAGTCGGCCTATTTATCATAGAGTAACGTCCCTTTGATTGCTGAAAATGCTGATGTTTGACCTTGTCATCACTGTAGCCCTTTCAGTTTTGTTCAGATCTTTCTGAAACTTATATCTAACGTGGCTGGGGATAAAATCTCGGATGATTTCGAAAACCAGCCAAGTTGGTCAATTTATCACAGAGAAATGTCCCTTTGATTGCTGAAAATGCCGATATTTGACCTTGTCATCACCGTAGCCTTTCAGTTTTGTTCAGATCTTTCTGAAACTTATATGTAAGGTGGCTAGGGATTAAACCTCGGATGAGTTCTTATACCAGCCAAGATGGCTTATTTATCATAGAGTAAGGTCCCTTTGATTGCTGAAAATGATGATTTTTGACCTTGTCATCACCGTAGCCCCTTCAGTTTTGATCGGATCTTTCTGAAACTTATATGTAAGGTGGCTGGGGATAAAACCTCAGATGAGTTCGGAAAAACGGCCAAGACGCCCCATTTACTATATAGTTATGTCCCTTTGATGGCTGAAAATGTCGATTTTGACCTTGTTATCGCCGTAGCCCCTTCGGTTTTGATCGGATCTTTCTGAAACTTATATGTAAGGTGACTGGGGATACAGCCTAGGATGAGTTCGAATACCGGCCAAGTTGGCCAATTTATTATAGATTTACGTCCCTTTGATTGCTGAAAATGCCGATTTTTGACCTTATCATCACCATAGCCCCTTTAGTTTTGATCAGATCTTTCTGAATCTTATATGTAAGGTGGCTGAAGATAAAATCTCGGATGAGTTCGAAAACAGGCCAAGTCAGCCCATTAATCGTAGAGTTATGTCCCTTTGATTGCCAGTTAGTTTTGATAAGACCTTTCTGAAACTTATATGGGGATAAAATCTCGGATGAGATCGAAAACGAGCGAAGTCGGCCCATTTATCGTAGAGTAACGTCCCTTTGATTGCTGAAAATGCCGATTTTTGACCTTGTCATCACCGTAGCCCTTTCAGTTTTGATTGGATCTTTCTGAAACTTATATATATGGTGGCTCGGGATAAAAGCTCGAAAGGTTTGAATACCGGCCAAGGTGGCCCATTTATCATAGAGTAACCTCCCTTTGATTGCTGACAATGCGGATTTTTGACCTTGTCATCACCGTAGCCCCATTCAGTTTTGATCGGATCTTTCTGAAATTATATATAAGGTGGCTGGGGATAAAACCTCGGATGAGTTCGAAAACCGGCCAAGTCTTCCAATTTATCATAGAGTTATGTCCCTTTTATGGGTGAAAATGTCGATTTTTGACATTGTCATCACCGTAGGCATTCAGTTTTGATCGGATCTTTCTGAAACTTACCTGTAAGGTGGCCGGGGATAAAACCTCGAATGAGTTCGAATACCGCCCAATGTGGCCCATTTATCATAGATTTACGTCCCTTTGATGGCTGAAAATGTTGATTTTTTGAGCTTGTCATCACCGTAGCCCCTTCAGCTTAGGTCAGATTTTTCTGAAACTTATATGTAAGGCAGTTAAAACCTCGGATGAGTTTGAAAACTGGCCAAGTCGGCCCATTTATCATAGAGTAACATCCCTTTGATTGCTGAAAATGCCAAATTTTGACCTTGTCCTCACCGTAGCCCCTTCAGTTTTGATCAGAACTTTCTGAAACTTAAATGTAAGTAGACTGGGGATAAAACCTAAGATGAGTTCGAATACCGGCCAAGTTGGCCGATTTATTATAGATTTACGTCCCTTTGATTGCTGAAAATGCCGATTTTTGACATTGTCATCACCATAGCCCCTTTAGTTTTGATCAGATCTTTCTGAATCTTATATGTAAGGTGGCTGGAGATAAAATCTCGGATGAATTCGAAAACAGGCCAAGTCAGCCCAATAAATCGTAGAGTCGATTGCTGAAAATGCCAAATTTTGACCTTGTCATCAATGTAGCCCCTTCAGTGTTGATCGGATCTTTCTGAAACTTATATGTAAGGTAGCTGGGAATAAAACCTTGGATGAGTTTGAATACTGGCCAAGTCGGCACATTTATCATAGAGTTACGTGCCTTTGATTGCTTAAAATGCCTAGGGTTAGCACTGCTGCCCCTTCAGTTTTGATCGGATCTTCATGAAACTTGCAAACAAATAAGTCAGGCAGAAAAGCTCGGAGGAGTTTGAAAACTCGTGAGGTTTGCCTATTTGTCACAGAGTAACATGCCTTTGATTGCAGCAGTTAATTGCTTATTTTTGAACTTGTCATCACCATAGCACCATCAGTTTATGTCGGATCTTCTTAGCAAGTCAGGAATAAAAGCTTGAATGAGAATGAAAACTGGTGAGGTCAGCCTATTTATCATTGAGTTGCATTCTACTTGATTTGCTGAAATTGCTTTCCCTGTCATCACCATGTCCATTCATTAATCGTTCAGTAAAGGTTAGCACTTCCTGAAACCTTGAATCTGTAAGCTCAGGTGAGCGATTCAGGACCAGCTTGGTCCATTTGTTTACCTTGTCCTCACCGTAGCCCCTTAAGTTTTGGTCGGATCTTTTTGAAACTTATATGTTAGTTGGCTGGGGATATTAACTCGGTTGAGTTCGAAAACCGGCCAAGTCGGCCGTTTTTTTTCTCAAAGAGTAACGTCCATTTGATTGCTGAAAATGCCATTTTTTAGCTCACCTGGGCCGAAGGCTCCAGGGGGAGCTTAAAGTATAGTGGGTCCTCCGTCGCCCGTCTTCCGTCAATACTTTTGAGCAGCTATATCTCTGCAGCCTGTAAGCTGATCCCAATCATTTCTCATCTGTAGCATGCCTCTGGTGGGGCATTGATGACATAAACTTTTTTTCGAAATCGCTCGAAAACTTTGTTTGCTATGGCAACCACAAGGTCTCATAGACTTACAATGGGAAATGCTTGTCATCACCTTAGCGCCTTAAGTTTTTATTGGATCTTTCTGAAACCTATATGTAAGGTGGCGGGGGATAAAATCTCGGATGAGTTCGAAAACCGGCCAAGTTGGTCCATTTGTCATAGAGTTACGTCCCTTTGATTGCTGAAATTGCCGATTTTGAACCTTGTCATCACCGTAGCTCCTTCAGTTTTGATCGGAGATTTCTGAAACTTATATGTAAGGTGGCTGGGGATAAAAGCTCGAATGAGTTCGAAAACCAGCCAAGTTGGCCCATTTATCGTAGAGTAACGTCCCTTTGATTGCTGAAAATGCCGATTTTTACCTTGTCATCACCGTAGCCCTTTCAGTTATGATTGGATCTTTCTGAAACTTATATATATGGTGGCTCGGGATACAAGCTCGGATGAGTTCGAATACCGGCCAAGGTGGCCCATTTATCATAGAGTAACTTCCCTTTGATTGCTGAAAATGTCTATATTTGACCTTGTCATCATCGTAGCTGCTTCAGTTTTGATCGGATCTTTCTGAAATTATATGTAAGGTGGCTGGGGATAAAACCTCGGGTGAGTTCGAAAACCGGCCAAGTCCTCCAATTTATCATAGAGATCATAGAGTTACATGTTTGTCCCTTTTATGGGTGAAAATGTCGATTTTTGACATTATCATCACCGTAGGCCTTCAGTTTTGATCGGATCTTTCTGGAACTTACTTGTAAGGTGGCTGGGGATAAAACCTCGAATGAGTTCGAAAACCGGCCAAGTTGGCCCATTTATCATAGATTTACGTCCCTTTGGTGGCTGAAAATGTTGATTTATGAGCTTGTCATCACCGTAACCCCTTCAGTTTTGATCAGATTTTTCTGAAACTTATATGTAAGGTGGCTGGGGATAAAACCTCGGATGAGTTTGAAATCTGGCCAAGTCGGCCCATTTATCATAGAGTAACATCACTTTGATTGCTGAAAATGCCAAATTTTGACCTTGTCATCACCGTAGCCCCTTCAGTTTTGATCAGATTTTTCTGAATCTTATATGTAAGGTGGCTTGGGATGAATATTCGGACAAGTTCGAATACCGGCCAAGTCGGCACATTTATCAGAGTAATGTGCCTTTGATTGCTGAAAATGCCTATTTTCAACATGGTCATCACTGCTGCCCCTTCAGTTTTGATCGGATCATCATGAAACTTACACCGCCCATAGGGGCTTGAAGAAATACATGGGCTGCATGATGCTTCCACTCAGAGCTGAATCCGGCGCGCACTCTAGTACTGGTAAACCGCTTAGAGGATCTAAGCCTGTCCAGGAACTGCGGTGCGAGGCGGACCGTCATTTATAAAACCCTATTGGTTTCATTTGGCGACAGGGCTTGAGATGTCATTTCATCTCAATGTCTGGTTAAAGTCCCACAAAATTGGAAGCAACGTCACCAAAATGACCTTTACAGTGTTGACGGGGTCGTTAAACCTCAAATCAAACAAAAACAAATAATGAAACTTACAAACAAGTCAGGCAGAAAATCTCGGAGAAGTTTGAAAACTTATGAGGTTTGCCGATTTGTCACAGAGTAACATCCCTTTGATTGCAGCAGTGAATTGCTTATTTTTGAACTTGTCATCACCATAGCCCCTTCAGTTTATATCGGATCTTCTTAGCAAGTCCAGAATAAAAGCTTGAATGAGTTTGAAAACCGGTGAGATCAGCCTTTTTATCATAGAGTTACATTTTACTTGATTTGCAGAAAATGCTTACCCTGTCATCACCATGTCCTTCCATAAATCCTTCAGTAGAGGTTGGCACTTCCTGAAACGTTGAATCTGTTAGCTCAGCTGAGCGATACAGGACCAGCTTGGTCCTCTTGTTTCGAAAATATTGTGATCTATAACATAAGAATAGATAGAAAAGTGAAGTCTATGAATGCATAATGTCAAGTTCATTCCGTGAACTTGGCCCAAGTCCGCTTGTATTGCAGGTCCATTTACATTTCAAATTATACTTTCTCTGAAACCACTAGATCAGTTTCATTTAAATTTTATATGCTGCCTTCTAACTATTTATTCGAATGGTCCGGGTAACAGGACCAAGATGGCCGCCATACCCAAATATGGTTAGAACCTTAAAAATCTTCTCCAGAACCACTGGGCCGGTATCTGGAAAATTGGTATGTAACATCAGGTTACTAAGTAATACCAAGTTTGCACAAATATGTCCCTAGGCTGACCTTGACATACCGCAAATATCAAATTTGGTTCCCTTGGCTTTTCTATAGATAAAAGGTAAAGCAGAACATATAAAAAATAATTGTGTTATATGGCATAATAACAGGAACAACATGATTCTTTTTAATGGTAATTTTGTGACCTTGGCCCAAGGTCGCATGAATTGCAGTCCCATTGGTATTTTAAGATACACTTTCTCTGAAATCACTGGGCTAGTTTCATTTGGATTGTATATGCAGCCTTCTGACTGAGTGAACAAAGATTTGTTCACATGATTCAGGTCATCTGGCCATGACGGCTACCATGCCCAAATATGGTAAAAATCTTAAAATCTTCTTAAGAGCAACTGGTCTGATTGTCTTGAAGCGTGGTATGTCATCACATGAACAAGTCCGTGAAATAAACATCCCTTAAACCCCATTTTATATGGCGAAAACTGGGGTTTACAGGGGTATACATTATTTTTCTTATTTCTGAGACATATGTTGTGGGTACTCGTTAGAACCGCCTCAGTAAGGAGTTTCTAACGAGTACCCAGCCGGAAGTGCTTGGCCAAGGGAAAATGGTAAAGCAATTCATTTTTCGAAAACTAGTGATTTATGACATGAGAGAAGATACAATATGAATGTCTATGACTTTTAAAGGCAAAGGTCATTTGATGGACTTTGCTGTCCAGGTCACCTGGATTTGTAGGCTGCATGATGCTTCCAAGCAGAGCTGAAACCGAACATACACACGAGTACTGGTTAACCGCTCAGAGGATCTAAGCCTGCGCAGGCAAAGCGGCGCGAGTAGGACAGTCCATGCTTATAATAAAAATCAAAAATGAGTTCCTTAAAGAGCAATGAAAACATTCATAAGAAAGAAGATGGGTCATACTACGAAGTTTCGGCTAATAAAGCCTCATCAGTGACCCTGCAATGATCCAGCAAAGAAAGCCAGAGGAAACATACTGCAATTTTGCGAATTTCGAATAGGCAGTCGATTCAAAGACTGATATAATCAAAATGGGGTCCAAATAAATAAAAACCTGTCTAGAATATGAGTCTAAACCAAAAAAATTTTTTTCTGATTTCTCAGAATATTCACGCTGATCTCAAAGGACCAAAAGTAACATATAAACTGCACTATGGATGATGTACGGGGAGACGTTTTACGGCCGCCACACGGCACAACACCAGCTGCAGTGAAGGAAAATAAAAATAAAAAATGAGTTCCTTAAAGAGCAATGAAAACATTCATAAGAAAGAAGATGGGTCATACTACGTAGTTTCGGCTAATAAAGCCTCATCAGTGACCCTGCAATGATCCAGCAAAGAAAGCCACAGGAAACATACTGCAATATTGCGAATTTCGAATAGGCAGTCGATTCAAAGACTAATATAAATCAAAATGGGGTCCAAATAAATGAAAAACCTGTCTAGAATATGAGTCTAAACCAATATTTTTTTTCTTCTGATTTCTCAATGTTCACGCTGATCTCAAAGGACCAAAAGTAAAATATAAACTGCACTATGGTTGAAAACCCTATATAGAAACCCTATTCGTTTCATTGGGCGACAGGGCTTGAGATCTCATTTCATCTCAATATCGGGTAAAAGTCCCACAACACTGGAAGCAACGTCTCGAAAATGACCTTTACCTTTACAGTGTTGACGGTGACGTTAAACCTCAAATCAAACAAACAAACGAACACTTTGATCTGGAAAACTGCAAAGCCAATTTCAGTTTTATATGCAGCTTCCTGGCAGCGGTAGAATGAAAGTTTTTTCGAATCGCCCAGGTCACTTGACAAAGATAACTGTCATGCCCAAATATGGTCAATCCCCTAAAATCTTCCCAGAACCCTAGAGGCCAATTACGTTGAAACTTAGCATGGAGCTTTCGGCGACTGAGTCCAATCGAAGTTGTTCCATTGATGATCCAAGATTGACCTTGACCTATCTATGGACAAGATCAAGGTCAAATTTGGTCGCTCAACCTTCTGAATGGGAAAGACGTTAAAATGTACTTTTCAAAAACTGTTGTGATAATGACATGAGAATAGGTACTGTATGAATGTCTATGAATGCTATTATGTGTCAAGGTCATGGATGAACTAAAGTTTGTTCAAACGGTCCAGATCACATGACCAAAATGGCTGCCATGGCCATATATAATAAAAAAAACTTAAAATATCTTCTTCTCTAGAACCACTGGACCGATGTCTCGAAAGTTTGTATGCAGCTTCAGGTGATTGAGTACTACAATATTTCTTACACCTTGCCCGTGTTGGCCTTTGACGGTTCCAACGTTTTGTTTGTTTGATTTGAGGTTTAACGTCCCCGTCAACACTGAAAAGGTCATTTTGGAGACGTTGCTTCCAATTTTGTGGGACTTTTACCCGACAATGAGATGAAATGACATCTCAAGCCCTGCCGCCCAATGAAACCAATAGGGTTTATTAGCATGGACGGTCCGCCTCGCACCGCGTATCCTGGACAGGCTTAGATCCTCTAAGCAGTTTACCAGTACTAGTGTGCGGGCCGGATTAAGCTCTGCGTGGAAGCATCATGCAGCCCATATATTTCTTCAAGCCCCTATGGGCGGAGGCTTAACGGTTCCAACGTAAAGGCTTATTGAGAATTAGAGACATCTAATTCAAGGTAATGTTGGTTGGTGCCTGATGCTCTGTCTCTGGTCGGGCCCATCGGAGTCTAACTGTTGGTTTTCTTTTGCTCCAGCATTTCAGTGGTTTCTTGCTGTCGAGTCCTCACCGTTGTCTCTCCTCTTTGGTTCTTTGATTATTTGTGTTCACGGAGATGTTGCACTGAGGAGTTAGGAGGCCTTCTTGCGGACTGAACAAATTATTTGTCTAAATCGCGACGGAAGTAAGGGCGAGGATTGTGGCCACGTAAAATCGATTTAAGCCCCCCAGTGGAAATCTTTCGACAGACCGTTCCAATGCGGTTCTTCTGTGGCGATTTATTTATGTTGTTGTTTGTTACTTACTGTGTGTATCACTTGTGTCTTTTTATTTTGGATGGCCATATGGCTATTTTGTGGGAAAGTAACTGTCCTTATGGCCTTCCTTTGTTTAGGTTTCCATTATGGTCTGGTCGCTTGGTGTTTGTGTTTCTTTCCCTTTGGTGTCTTTGATGGGTGGAGTAAGTGAATTGTATCGATTCCTGATCTTTGTTTTACTTCTACTTTACCTGTTTATCAGAGCCTATCAAAGTTTCACATTATGAACTACACGTTTTACACATTATTCTCATTTTAGTTCACTTGAGCCGAAGGCTTCAGGGGACCTTTTGGTCAGCGACCGTCGTCGCCGTCCTTCAGTCTGTTCGTCCGTCCACAATTCTTTAAACGACATCTCCTAAACCATTGAATGGAACCAAAATTAACATATGATTTTTAGTTGTCCCCTTTTAAAGTTGTTCAAAGAATCTCATGTCATATAGAAAGCTGGTCGCCATGGCAACAAAAAGGGGGAAATTGTTGAAAACCTTCAAAGTTCTACTCATCTGAAACCAGAAGGAATAGGTCTTTAATATCTGGCATATAGCTTCTTCTTGGGGACCACTGACTGGAGATCGCCTGACAATAACCGGAGATCGCTTGGGGACAGCACGTCCTCTCCAGTTCATAGAAGGCTAAATATCTGAGAAACCGTTCAGATATCCACCCTGGAATCATATAGCTTTTTCCTTATGATCAGTTGCATTCAGTGACATGGACAGGAGGTCCCCCAGGGGTTTGCCTCATCCCATTCAGTGCATATAAGGCTTAATATTTCACAAACCGTTCAGATCCCCTATACTAAAGCGTATCTATTGTTGTCCCTTATGATAAAAGCATTGAATGACACTTACCGTGGGTCACCATAGATAATTGCCCACCTCCTCCATTTCATATATAGCGAAAACCGTAGAGCAATTTATTAATATTATGTGGAACTTCAATATCAAGTAAAAAATCATGTTCAATAGAAGTGAAAGCTATCTTTCCGATCAGGTGAGCGATTTAGAATCATCATACCCTCTTGTTTTGTTTATGTTTAAATTGGTGTCATTATTTCAGATCTACAGGCAGAGTTCTTTGAAACATCAAGTAAAACAGGAGAAAATACAGGTATTGTTATAGAATTGTCAGCACAACGGAGACAAAGGCTCCAGGGGAGCTCATACGATAGGCAGCAGTCCATCCTTCATCATTTTTGTCGGTTTGTCTGCGTCAGTGTCAAAATTTTCAAATGACATCTTGTATGAAACTGCTGAACCAATTGAAAGCAAACTGCATGTTTAAGCGCAATTGTATAGGGGGATTAAGATATTTGTTCGTAAGGGCCGAGTCACATGCCCAAGATGGCCAAAAAAGTTTCCCCAGGAAACGAGTGTTCAGTGTCCTTGGAACTTGGAGTGCAGCATTTTGGACTAGAGCCATACCAAGCTTGTTCAAATGATGACCCTTGGTTGACCTTGGTTTATTTGTATTTTTGAAATCAATTTATGTCTTGTTTGTTTGTATTGGAGTTTAATGGGTCAATCAACACTATTTAGGTCATTTTCGGGCCGGTCAGTTTAACTATCCACACTTTTCCTGGACAGGCTAATACGTTTGCGGTTAACCAGTACAGTGTACATTCTTTCGCCAGAAACTGACAACTGCCCTTCTTGAATCATCGGATTGGAAAGAATATTTCATGTTCAGTCTCCACGAAAGAATGTTGCCGACCTCGGCAGGTATCGAACCCACGTCAACCTGATCACCAGTCAGATGCGCATCCGACTGAGCTACCGAGGCCGGCTCAGTTTATGTCACTGTCGCTTTTGTATTGGAAAAAGGCGAAACAGTCAATTTTATGCCCCCGACTTAGAAGAAGTTGGAGGGACATAGGCTTCTGAGAGGTTCGTCCGTCTGTGCGTCGAACCCTTGCGCTCTTTAGCTCACCTGGGATGTGACTCACGGTGAATTTAAAACTGGTCACCTTCATAGGCCTCAGTTTTGTTTCAGTCTTCAGAATAGCAGAATATTTTCCTGATGATTTTACGGCCAAGTTCAATTATAGCCCACCCTGGTCAAAACCTAGGTCACTAGGTCAAACTGGTTTAAAAATCTTGTTCAACCTCTTAAGAGGCAACCTTTTTGGTTCATTCCTCTCGAAACTATTCAAGAATGGTTGTCTATATGATACCTTGATCAGGATTGAATATAGATCGTGTCGTATTGAAAAAAAAATACCGGCCCCCGCTTAAAGTGGCTTAAAGAAATAGATGGGCTGCATGATGCTTCCATGCAGAGCTGAAACCGACCAGCACACGAGTACTGGTAAACCGCTTAGAGGATCTAAGGCTGCCAAGGCAAGGAGGTGTGAGTCGGACCATCCATGCTTATGCGGCAGTGCTTGCGATGTCATTTTATCTCGATGTCGGGTAAAAGTCCCACAAAATTGGAAGCGACGTCTAAAATGACCTTCACAATGTTGGCAGGGACGTTAGACCTCAAATCAAACAAATTCAGAAACAAAAAGACCAATATGTCAAATTGCATTAAAACATTGTTCAAACCCTAGGGAATGAGTGAGTGTTAGAGTTTTACGTCCCACCAACAACTAAGGTCATACGGGGACGGGACTTCGGTTTAAATACTCATCCGAAGGTCTGGAGAAGCCCGGGATCGATCCTGCGATCCCTGGTTTACAAGGCGAGTAGCGTAACCACTACACCACGGAGGCTTCTCAAACAAAACCTAGGGAACAAAGTTTTGTCTATTGTAGATGGATTTGTTCCTTCCAAAATTTATGATAAACGCAATGATTTTGATTTTGAGATTGTAAATTTTCCTTGTTTGAATGGTGATGTTCCTCGTGCGCCATCATATGGCTTTTATATTTTGCAATTAATTCGATTTGCCAGAGTGTGTACTCATGTAACTGACTTCAACACTTGTAATAAATTGTTAACGGCTAAACTTCTTAATCAGGGTTATCAGTACCATAATTTACATAAAGCCTTTTCAAAATTTTATAGACGTCATTCTGATTTAATTTCAAAATTCAATATTGGACTTAAATCTCTTCTGCAACAAGGTCTATCGGAACCCGAATTTTATGGTGATTTAGTATATAAATTTAGAAAAATATAAAACTTCAGCACCCAATTTCGTAAAATCATTCTTCAATATAAAAAGATTGGGTACAACATTAATGATATACGATACGACAGACTGCATGAATGGTAGTACACCCAATCACGGTTGACATCTTTGCTTCCCTCTTTAATTGCACGCCGATGGGTCGCGCCTTAGATTCTATGACAGTTCCAATGTTAACGTTTTTAAAAAAAATGAAAACTGTAGGCCAAGGTCACGAGATAAAAAAAAAATTACGGTACCACTGGAAAGGTCTTGTGATAAAGTATACACATGTGAAATATAAAAGCTCTATCTATTACCATTCAAAAGTTATGCCCAATGTTAAGGTTTTTGTAGACAGACAAACGGACAAACAGACAGACAGACCAAAAACTATGTGCCCTCCGAATCTCGATTCCGGGGCATAATAATCTGAGAGTTAGATTATCTCATATAAATCACCCATTCTTCGGAAATATACCAATCCTTTCAAAAGAAGTGGAATGTAACCTAATATTTCCAAGTGCAGTGCTAAGAGGTGCAGGTGCTGTTCACATTTATGCTTTGCGTCTACCGTTTCTTCGTCTGTATACGGTAGACGTTTTTCTGCAGTTAACATGTCTGATTTGACATGTTAGTCTACGGATTTGATATATATGATAACCTGACATACTGCAAATTCCAAGATGCAGTGTGTCGGTGAATTAATCGCATGTTAAAACACGATTAAACGAACACTATCGTAGAATGTGCAAGCCTAAAAAAATTACTGACACTTTCTTGAACCGTCATTTCAGACGTACAGTTCATTCTATAAAAGATATTTCTAGACAGCCAGTGATAAAAATTTATTATGATGTAAATTCTACAGCTAGGTTTAAAAGTTTTGAAGCATGAAAATGAATTAAATTATTACAGACACCTTTTCCATTGGGCTTTAATGACAACATCATGAGGGTAATATATCTAAAATGCCTGACTTTGATATTTTCTCGCTAACGGATGGCCGAAAGCGTAAAACTAGATCTCACGGCACCAGAAAAAAATGGTAATTATAAACGTAAATTACGTGCTTTTAAAAGAAACAATACCAGACTGAAGTGACTGTCCGTAATATTATTGAATCATGGATGGCACTCAATGCTTGCTTTTCTAAGTTGATTACCCATTTCTGTATTACGGATTCTGAATACCGAATAAATTCTACGATAGTTCTAATCAGTTATAAGACGCTGTTCTTTGAACAAGAGGTTATACTCAGCATGCTCTTCATCCTTTCATCGATTCTGAAATTAATCAGAAACGCCATTGCATCAAAATATCAATCATTAATTAGGGTTTGGATTTTATAGATTTATCTAGTATCTTCCGGGACAGTTCGGTTATTTCATCCATTACTGCTTATTTTCAAAACACTGAAACACCCATAACTTGCTATAAATACAATAAACATGTTAGATCTACCATTTTTAATTTCAATAAACTTGTTTCTGATCTTGATATTGACACTAACACTTCTGATACATGTGATTGTAAAAAATCAGTGTATTGCTATCCTGCTGCTGGTCATACCATTACTGGGCTACTGGCAATTTAAAAAAATATTCCTGATTCTAGGATGCGTAATATAATTTCTAAAGGACCGAAATATCGATTTCCGTCTAAAATTGATTTCAATAAATGTAGAGGTGAAATCGCTGCTGCCTTGAATGAATTTGCTTATCGATGGTGTAAACGAGAGTATGTTGAGCATAAAGCTCTTAAAGAATGGAAACTTAACATTCTGAAATTAGTGAACAAACGCATTTCTTTTTATTCGCAAAATATAAACTTATTTCTAAACCTAAGACGTCTTTACGTTACCTTATACTAGGTATTCAAAAATTTCATAGGAAGTTTGTTTTGGCTCCAGCTGATAAGGCCGCTAACAATGTGGTCTTTGTTTGACGGCTTCACTATGTAAACATTCTTCAGTCAGAACTTGGTGGTACTAAGGCCTATGAGCTTCAGCCTTTAGCTGAAGAGAAGTCTATAGTTAATGACCACATTTGTCATTCAGCCACCAAGTTTGCTGTCTGTGTTACAGAAGGCCAAGTCAAGCTTCCTACGTTATATTGGTTACCTAAACTTCATAAAAAACCATACAAAGCACGGTTTATTGCAGATTCAAGCTCTTGTACCACCACCGAACTCTCTCAATTGTTAACTTCATGTTTTACTGCTATCAAAAAACGTATAAAAATATTGCGACAAAGTCTTCGAAAGATCAGGTCTTTAAAAAATCTAATGAAGTTTTAAATAATTTGAAATCCAGGCGTTTTCATGCTTTAGGTCTGTCTACTTATGACCTTTCCGCCCTATAAACTACACTTCCTCATAATCTTATAAAAGAAAAACTTAATTGGTTTAATTGAATGAACATTTTATAGGGAAGAGTAATATATAGAGTAGAGGTTTTGGGACAATTTTTTTCATCCCCGCACCCGCAAAACTGTGGGGCCCACCCATCCACCCAACCCCGGGTGGGCACCACCGAGTGGGATGCAATAGAATAAAATATTTGTTTGCACTCTGGCTGTCATATCGCATGTGCAGTACACTCTGGCTGCCACTAGGTTCTGGCATAGAATTTATTTAGACGCTCCATTCAGCCTTCCAACACTGGCACAGATCAATACATAAGTATATAGAAGCACACTCGGCCTGCCATATCGCATTTGCAGTACACTCTGGCTGCCACTAGGTTCTGGCACAGAATTAGGTTCTGGCACAGAATTTTATTCAGACGCTCCATTCACCAAATAAAGCCTCCATACCCTAAACATCTACCACCAAGACAAGCGCCAATCAATTTAAGTCTCCCAAACCCAAAACAATCCCACCCAACTACCCCCTCGCGTCCCTCTCACCAACCCGGTAGGGTCCGCCCCAACCGCCCCCCGGGTGGGCCCCACCGGGCGGGATGCGTTGGTATTAGAGAAATATAGTACTTAAAATATACAGCACAAAAATGAACAAGTGTCCTTGGATTCCTGTGGGGAAGAGAGAACCCTGCAACAATAATTGCCACGGAGAATTCTGTGGGCGACACAATAGTGTTAGTAAGAGGGTAGGAAGAACAGAACCCCTACTATGTACAAAGTCTGGAGTGTCGGTAAAAACACACCATCTACTTTGTATGTAATGTGGTGTTAAATCAGTTATTACCATAAATTACATAAACAAGAACGTAGTGTTCAAAAAGAGTTTAGACGACTATCTGCCAGTTCCATCTAGTATGGTTAAAAAAGAGTTTCGATGGTTATATTCTAATTTAGTTCCTATTAGAGAATTGTTAGTATATAGGTAAAGTCAAAGAAAAATGCTGAAAGAATATTCTAATGTATTTCCTATTTAAGAATTGTAAGTATATAGGTAAAGTTAACGATGTTGTAACATGGCTACTATGGATGAATACATAGAGCAGTTACTGGCAGAAATACCTGATAATAATTCGACTCTCCATCACATGATTCAAACATCTTGGATGAGCCTATCCCAGATTATTTTAAAGGGCGCATGTTAAAGCCTTCACAGCCTGAAAAATATGGACCTACCCCACCACCATGCAAAAATAGGCCGCCAACACAAAGGCCATTGAAGATGAATTTGACCCTATCTCCCGCAAGAAAGTCCTGAGATCCGTGAAGGAGTATAAGGATGAGATCATTGACTTGTTTACATCTGCTGAGCAGATAAAAGAAAAGCTAGTCTCCAGTCAGACCCCATGGGTCATTGGTGACTTCTTGAGGGGCTGGCAGATGGACGTGCCAATAATCCTCATAGTGCAGACCCAAGGACTTTCCTCGAGGCTGTGGTGCCCCAAATCATTAGCAACCTCGAGGAAGAGATCGAGGCGCTGGGTGACGTGAAGTTCCAGTTGGCTCTCAGATTCAGCTTCGGAAGGACAGCCCAGACGGTAGTGAGGAGTACACAACCCCTGTGCTGCGCCACAAACAGGAGGCCCTTCTCCAGGCTAGCGAAATCAAGGCGGCTCTCGATAAAACCTTCCAACAGATCCAAGAAACAGTCGCAAAGTGGACACAAAGAGGATCTGGCTTTGGCTGGACATTGCCAGATATCAGCCTCTTCGGGGTAGGTCCTACATTCCACTCCCAGCAGAATTAAGATATAAGAAGGCAGTGGTTAACATAAAGAACAAGGACCAATACTGTTTTCGCTGGCTGCTCCGAGCGGCTCTGGCAAATCCGCCACCACCGTATCACCCAGAGAGACTATGTTGGTATCCTTCTTATGATGGTCTGAACTTTAAAGGGATTGATAGTCCCACACCCATCTCAAAGATCTATAAAGTTGAACGGCAGAACAACCTAGCCATCAATGTCTTTGGCTGGGACAAGGGCATCACTGTCCTTCGTCTCAGTACACAACCACAAGAGATACCAAGGATCAATATGCTGCTGATCAGTGCGAATGAAAAGCGCAGGTGTAGTACCTGGATAAAGAACTTCAACCGCCTCCTCTACAACCAAAGCAAGCACCGTGAGCGCAAGTATTTCTGTGAGCGCTGTCTTCATGGTTACATGAGGGAAGACCTGCTGGAGGCCCATGAGCTTGAGTGCGATGGCATCGGCCAGACGGCTGTCCGGATGGAGATGCCAGAAGAGGGTAAGAACAAGTTCACCTTCCAGATCCACCATAAGCAGCAATCAACCCCATTCGTCATCTTTGCAGACTTTGAGGCTCTCACCACCAAGATCGAGGGCCCTGAACGCGATCCTACAAAAAGCAACACCCAACGAACACAACAACATGAGGCTTGCAGCTACTGCTATATCGTGGTGCGGTGTGATGGAACAACAAAGCCGCCTGTCGAGTATCGCGGCCCAAATGCAGCAGAGCACTTCTTAAAATCACTCCAGGAGGAGGAGCGCGAGATTAAGAGCGTGCTAGCCAACCCTAAAATATAAAGATGGCAGGAAAGGACTGTCGCCCCCATAATAATGTCGCGAATTGGTATATATGCGAAAAACGCTAGACGGTGACTCTGTCCGCGACCACTGTAATATCACAGGTAAATATCGAGGGCAGCTCACAACGCCTGCAACCTTAAGCTGAGGCTAAGCCCAAAGACCACCGTCATTCCCTTTGTGTTCCACAACCTCAGGGGGTACGACTCCCACCTGCAAATGCAGGCTATCTCGAAGGTCGAAGGCATAGACTCCTGCATCCCCAACAACACAGAAAAATACATCTTCTCTCTCGGGCAGCTCCGGTTCATCGATAGCGCCCAGTTCATGCTAGCTTCCCTTGACAAGCTGGTGGCGGCGAACCAACCTGGAGTTTCCAGATCACGTCCCACATCGAGCCAAAGCAGCAGAGGCTCCAGCTCTTGACCAAGTATGGCTTATACCCAGCACACTACTACACCAGACCGGGGCTTTCATGGGACGCGCCTTCTCAAGAAGACAGGTGTGGAGCTCGAGCTACTCACAAATTACGACCAACATCTATTCATCGAGAAGGTGATGGATGTATGTCAATGGTCTTAAAGCGCTATGCCAAGGCCAACAATCCTCAGGTCGAGGAATATGACCCAGAAAAACCTAGTAGCCATATCTTATATCTCGATGCGAACAATCTCTATGGATGGGCTATGAGCCATGCTCTTTCCGTCAGGGACTTCCAGTGGGTCGATGCATCGGAATGCCAGCGACTCGCAGAAACTATTGCAGAACTACCCGCAGACAGTGAAGAGGGCTATATCCTAGAGGTAGATATGGAATATCCAGCAGAGCTGCACAAAGCACACAATACCTATCCGCCAGCAACAGAGCGCCTAGTGGTCAAGAAGGAGTGGATGTCGTAGCACCAGCGCGAACTTCTCGATGGAGCTTTGGGAGGAGTACCTACAGAGGTTGAGAAGTTAATACACAACCTTCGCAACAAAGACCGTTACATGCTCCGCTATCGGAATCTCCAGCTTTACATGTCGCTGGGTATGCGTCTGATCAAGATTTATAGTGCCCTCCAGTTCCAGCAGAGCCCCTGGATGGAGCCCTACATCCGGATGAATACTGAGCTCCGAAAGAAGGTCACCAGTGACTTTGAGAAGGATCTCTACAAGCTCATGAACAATTCGGTCTTCGGCAAGACGACGGAGAACCTCCGCAGGCGTGTCGACGTCAAGCTGGTCCGCGCCAACGAGGAAAATAAATTCAGGCGTCTCATCGCCAGCCTAGCCTTTGTCAGAGCCAACATCTTCGACGATGATCTTGCAGCAGTCCAGATGCATAAAAGCCGTCTTGTGCTCAATCGACCGATTTACGTAGGTATGAGCATTCTGGACCTTTCAAAAACCCTGATGTACGATTTCTATTACAACCGGCTCCAGAGGCAGTACGGAGAACGCCGCCAGCTCCTCTACACGCACACTGACAGCCTCCTCGAAATCGAGACAGAGGATGTCTACGAGGACATGGCCAAGCACCAGGGCCTCTACGACACGTCCGACTTTCCGAAAGGCCACCAGCTGCGCAGCCCAGAGAACAAGACGGTTCTCGGAAAGATGAAGGACGAGTGCGTCGGACAGTCAATCACTGAATAGGTGGGCCTGCGGCCGAAGATGTTCTCCATCCTCCAGGCATCTGGAAAGAACATCAAGAAGGCCAAGGGTGTGAGAAAAGCAGCTGTCAAGAAGCGCACCAGGCATGAGCAGTTCAAATAGGCTGTCTTTGAGAAGCAAACCTTCCGCCATGGCATGGATGTTCTTAGGTTAGAGTGCAATCGCATCTACGGGCAGCATCTCAACAAGGGGTCGCTGTCGCCCTTCGATTCCAAGCGTTGGATCGCAGAAATTGGGGTGGATACACTAGCTTATTGCTACAAAGATCGTTGCACAGCAACTGCACCAGACGTTACGCAAGAAGAGAAAGATGCATTCTTAGATGTGTTGCTCAGCGCTTGAGAACCCCCTCCGGAGGAAGCTGAGTGTCGGGAGGCACAACAAGAAGTTCTTCGCGCAAAAACCGCGCTGAGGTCCATCCTGCAAGTAATACACCACGGGCTCGTCGGGCTTGATCACTGTGCGCCCGAGCCGGTGCACATCCAGGGACCATATAGGATCAGTCGCTCTCCGGCGCCCCCCTTCAAGCTGGCCAGGCTGGTACAAATAGCGAACGCCGACACCGGAGGGGATTTTTGTCTCCTCGAGACCAACAGGACGACTAGGAATAACAGAGGAGGGCTTTTCTGCCACTGATCGCACCCTTATGGCCTCAGAGGGCTTTTTGCCGGTCAGTCGGATGACCTCGCCATTCAAGGCTGCCACAACGGCAGGCAACCTTTTCACCCACTCTGTAGACCTCTGACCAGAAGTGAGTCGCATCTCCTGAGCGTACTGGTGCCCAAAGAGCCGCTCAGCCAAGGTACGATTGAAGCGCTCAACAATGCCCTGGTCCCGATGGATGTCAACCCGACCGCGCCGAACCTAAACAGAGTGCTTTGCCAACAGCTGTCTGACAGAGCCCATGAACTCACGGCAAGGGTCAACCTTGAGCAATTTGGGCCATTTCAACGGGCTCCGTTTGTAATTCCGAGCCAGGCCATCGGCGAGCTCTGCCGCAGTCTTGTTGATCAGGGGCTCAGCCTCCTTGTAACGGCTGGCGACGTCAAAAACTGTGAGAGCGTAGCGGAAGGTTTTCCGCCAAACTCGGCCGTGTGGTATAAAGAGCAGATCAGCCTGGTGTACCTCGTTCGGTGTGGCGATGTCGAATTTTGGCCGTGGCATGTGCTCTGTGGAAGGAAGGTAGATCTGCCAGATAGCCTGTCGTTTGAGCCAGTCATAAGTCGGTTGTTCACTAACCTTGGCTGCAGACGCCAGCTTGTCAATGGCAGCGAGCCCCTTCCAATAGCCCTTTGGGCTATAATATATGGCAGAGAGCTAACTGTCGGGCATTGCTACTATTGTTTTCTAACAGCCTCTAAAAAACGGCCCCGCCCATCGCGGCTTGAAGAAATATATCGGCTGTCGGGATTTCCACGCAGAGCTGAAACTGACCACACGGGTACTGATAGACCGCTTAGACATCAGGCGACTGGGCTTGAGATGTCATTTTATCGGGTAAAATTCCCACAAAATGGAAGCAGCGTCGCCAATATGACCTTTACAGTGTTGTTTGGGACGTTGAACCTCAAATCAAACAAATACAAGTCTAAAAAAAAATAATGCAAATATTTACCTAGAACATATGTATAGAAATCCGAAAACAGACTACTTTAGACAAAAATCGATACAGTATATTTAACGAATGAGTGGTGTATAAATAACACAAATAGTAGCTAAATATATGGGCTATAAATTACACTAGCCGAAACAATATTACGACAGGAGCCGATCTTTTTAATATCAAAGTTTTTTATTTTTTATTTATTGCTATACGTATGGAAGTCTTCTGCTAACAGTCCCTGTTTTTCATAGAAAAAAAAAGAAAAGAAAATTATCATCAAGTTTATTTTTTGTATTGCACAATTCGTAAATCAAAGCTTATCATTGTTAAAACATCACTTATTTCTCGTCCAATGAGGGACACCCAATGCATAAGTACTAGCGTTAAATTCTCTTTCTGCCCACCACCTCCCCATAGCTTCCTCAAGTAAGTTATCTAACAACTTTCGAATAATATCCGCCAGTTAGGATCTGAATGTAGGGGAATCCTATGCCTAAAACACCGAAGGAGGAGCCTGGTAGAAAGAAAAATGCATCCGAAACAAAAAAAAATACCAGGCTCCAGAAGGGGTGTTTTGCTGTTTTTTGGCGTGAATTCGAATCTCCGGAGAGGCGACTTTTTTCATTTTTTTTCTTAGTCGACTGTGACTAAAACCCCACTTCTTAGAGAGTTGTTTTGTCGTGAGTTCGAATCTCCGGAGATACGACTTCTTTAGTGTTTGTTTTAGTCGGAAACAGTGACTAAAACCCCTATTCTTCTATTCTTAGAGAGTTGTTCTGCGCAGTTGTCTAGGCGAGTTTGTAGGCCGCTAGGCCCGTCACGGCAATCCCCAGGATGACGAAGGCAATCTCGCGGTCTTTCTGGTCGACACTCGGGAGGTAAAGGGGCTCGGGCCCCAGGGGGTCAAGGTTATGCCGGCGACTTGCGCATACAGGCGCATCGCGTCATCGACGCCTTTGAATGTTCGAACGGCGTGCCCCTGGCGGCGGAGTTCCTCAGTGATGAAATCAATACGCTCGGTCCGTTTTCGACACCATTCTGCCTGTACAGCCTGTAACTGTTCGACCTGCTTTATAGTGATGCTTGCGCTCTTCGTCGACGCCAGAGCTCTTCAAAATAGAGAACAAGTAGTTCGATCCCGAGAACGCCAGGACATTCACCAAGGCACCGCCAACGAGCATAGCAATATTGCCATTTTATCGTCACTTCGTGACGGTTACTTCATAATATCAGCAGGTATAATCCCCTGTTTAATTAGCAAAGTTTTGGTTGCCATGGCGAGAGCGACGTCAACTATGGCCCTGCCTCATCACGGGGTGTGAAGTCTAGCTTCGTGGGTGGGGGAGGGGGCTACCCCCATCGTCATCTTGCCAAGCCGGGCGTATCCCACAGCGATGCCACAGGCGACCGCGCTATGATAGAGCGCATTAACAAGCATTTAACCATCAGTTGTCATGGTTGTTGTAATTGCTACGCAATAGTTACGCAACAGACTTCACTCCATATAGAATGGATCTGGCCTGGTCTCTAATTGTTTCACGGGCCGGGGTTTATCCTGTTGCGCAGATAACTTCCTATCCGACTTGTCGTTTTTGCTGTTGCTCTGAGCATTTGTCGCCGCGATAGGCTCACATGTTGCAGAGCAACTACAGCAATACCCGATGATCCATGGGGTCCAGGCTCTTTGTCCTTCTGGCAGAATACCGTGATGTTCCTGTTGTTGCTTTGCAAAATGTTGCTTTTGCTCTGCATCAACATCGTTAACGGCGCCATCGTTATTCGTGACATGATGTCTTTCTTTGGTTTCCTGAGCAGTCGTTCTTGCTTGGCATTTCGAGCGGCGGCGCCGGCACGACCGGCTGCAACCTTTTTCGGGTCTTTAGGCTTCGTAACCCTTTGCGTTAGTTGCGTTGCAACAGGCTCCCCCAGTACAGGCTGCGCCAGTGGCGTCGCAACTTTCGCCAGCTGAGTTGCAGCGTCCGGCTGTTGAGCCATCATCGTATTCTCCGCCATCATTGTATGATGGATTGATGGGACAGCTGTGTTCAAATTAGGCATGCTTGAGAGGGATTTACGTTGCGGTGAGCGGAGCTAACCACGTGCCATAGCGGTGATGGAGTTCGCTGGCAGCGCCTTGAAGTGCGCTACCTAGAAACGGATCGCTTTCAAGATCGCGAATGAGCCCTTGTTGGTCCGGGATCGGGACGAACATCCCGACCAGTCCCGCATACAACCCGAGAGCCGCGTTCGAAATCGACTTTGAAATGTCTGCCCCTAATCGGGCGGAGTAACGGGCGTAGAGCCTCCCGACCTCAGAGTCATTCAGCTCCTCGACCTGGTCGGAGGTCAAGGCCTTTCCGTGAGCCACAATTCCGTATTTCCTGGTCGACCCTCCAGCCACTGTTGCAGCAAGCCTTTCGCGGCATTCTTGCACCCTGTCATCTTTCCGTGACTCTGCTTGTTGCTTTGCTTGTTGCCAGTTGCGTGTCTGGCGCCGCCGGGTCGTCAAGCATCTGGTCTATCAGCTCGTCACAGTCCTCTCCTATCGTGGGTAGAAACAAGGGCGGACCTGTCTAAAACGGAGTCGCAGGCATGCGCCTACATGCGCGGCGAACATCTGGATCATCCGAGAAATGATAAAAAAGACAGAGAAAATCAGCGCAACATGCATGCCAAGTACAGCAATTACGGCCGCTACTGAGCACATCGTTGTTGTTGTTGCTTCGCCACGGCTAAGCAACTGCTTCGCAACGGCGAAGCAATATTAATCACGTAATGATCATTAATTAATTGCAATAATCTTTAATTAATTCCAATATAATTATATATTCAGCGGGTTGATCAGTCTTCAACAGAAGCTTAGCGTGTTTTGTCTCGGCTAGCTGCTGCCGCACTAACTCCCGTCCTCGTGCTGGGATCACGTCATTTTCACGCAGACAGTCACGATCGTTGCAGTGGAACAAACAGACCCAGCGCGTCTGTTCGCGCAAGTCTTTCAAGACGAGGTGAGGACCCAGACAGACTGCTCCGCCAGCTCTGACAACATTTGTTTTTCTTCTTCGTCAAAGCCCTCTTAGCGCTGAAGTCGTCTATGATGTATAGGGTCGGTTCGCCCTGGAACACCCGGTAAAACGCTCGCAAGTAATCGTGAAGGCGCTCACCGGGGTCTAAAATGAAAATATCAGGGTCCGTCCAGATCCAGGGGCGCTGCTGATACGTCCTGTTGTACCGTATGGTGGGACACAGAACCACTACGTGCTGAAATAACCCCCAGTAGGGGCCTTCGAGCAGATCGAGGATAAAAACGTTTTTTTCTGCATCCCTTCTGCCCGCTGATTGTCGCCAAATGGGCCGTGCGCGGTAGGAAATTTATTAATCGTTCCTCCGGAACATCAATTAATCGTTCTTCAGGAACATTATTAGACGGCTGAGACGAACCGGCAATCTTCGATGTTAAGTTGTGCATCCATGATGACGTAGAGGTAGATTTTCAATGCGCCAGCTTTTTTGCCTCGGCTTTTTTCGTTATCTGGATGGTCACACCTTCGCTGGCATTCTCTATCCGACTGCCGGAGCCGTAGAGCATGTCGTCGTCGCTTGTCCTGAGGTCAAGCCATAGCGCGTACTTGCTGGTGAAGTATTCTGCAAGGCTGACGTCGGCTAGGGCCAGGTCTTTTTCAACCATGGTCACTTCAGGGTGTCGCTTGCTGCCGGCTGGGAAGAGCTTCCTCGCTTCACCAAACATCTGGTAAGAGCGCATCCCTTGGCTGAAGAGTTGCTTGAGGATCCCCTCGATGTTGACTTCGACCTTGGCGATTTTTGGGTTATAGAAGGCCTCAGTGTCGCGAGCGTAGGGCTGTGGTGCGGCTTCATCCTCAAAGAGCATCAACAGCCCTTCATGCTGCGGGCGGGCACGTTGAGATTGATATTCCAGAGGGTGTCGCTCTTGTCTTCGCCGATTTTGCGGTGCCGCAGTACTCAGTTTTACAGGATCGAAATGCGGCTTCTGTAATGGTTGTTGCTCATTTGGGTCAGCTCTGGCAGGGTGACCATGTCATACTCAAGACAGATGTTTCCAATGTCGAAAGAGGCACCCCTGCCTGTGGTCTGGATCACACGGTTGTAGTCGTTGAACGTGAGCTCATACTCGAGCTGGTCGCCCAGCGCGCTCTGGTAGAATGGCATGTGGCTCTCGAGCAGCTCGAAGTACAATGGGATGTAGAAGCGATTGCCGAAAGCACCGGCGACGGCTTTGTCCGCTAGAACGCACTCGTCTTTGTCCCCAGCATTTATTCGGATCCTCGTCGTATTTCGTTCATTCGACCTATCAATGCCTTGGTACTGGCCATTTGTCCTCTCTGAAACCGTCATCCAGAGATCGCAGTAGCAGTGGTACTCGTCACTGTCGTCGATGCTGAGGACCTTATTCCCCGAAATTTTAATGACGGTCTTCTTATCGAGGGCGCGGCCTAGGTTCTGAACCAAGGTCCGATTGGCATCTTCGCTGTGCAGCGTGATCGTGAAAGTCAACATCGCGGTCCCGGGGACGATGACATCATGTTGGCCGAGGTTTGGGAATCGAAACAGAAGCTGCTGGTTCGGGCCGATTGTGCTGGGTTGTTTGTTATCGTCACCGATTGCCTCAACCCTTTCACCCCAAGGGGTTCGCGGAGGCACCGGTAGGGACAAGCTTTCGTCCGTACTTGCTTGATGACATGGTGTCAACTTCGTTGTCAACTTCGTTGACACTCGACAAAGTCTGTTTTAAACATGCGCGGCGACCTTCAAATGCACAAACATAATTGCTGACTTTGAAAACCACACGTTCGAAGACTGGTCCGACCCTTATGATGCCAGCGACGATGACGCGTTCAACCTGCCAGACGCTGTTATGGACCCACCACCGGACGTCGAGCAAGGGCTACGCGCGGCCGGGGACAATCTTCAAAACATCCGAGGCGAGTTAAGACGGACAGCACTTTCTGACCAGAAGAGGCGCCTGGTCAATACTTTATACAAAGAAATGAGCCGTGCCTATAAGGGGTTGCGCTTCGAAGGCAGAATCGACTTTGTCCAGTTTGGGATTGATGATGAGGTAAAACACTCTACTGGACCCCGGCGACTAACAAATGTCTACCACCGCGACACGGGGAGGATTCCGGTTTCTTGCTCTGTCCACACTGGACTCGAGATATGGAACATGGGGTTTAAATGCAATTCGGCAATCACTGGGGCTCACTGAATCAGATATGCCACGTCTCAGCAAACAAGCAATGGAAACACTACAAAAAGCAAAGGAAACCCTCCCAAAAAATATTGTATCCATCGAGATGACTGAGCTCCCCGGCGTAGCCCACGACGTTATTGGAGATGTCGAGGCCGCATTGAAGACAAGTGATGATCAGCCTATCGACCCCGCGTGGGTCACCAACGCCAAAAGAAGGGTTGCAGGGCTTAAAAAGGCTATGACTCGAACCCGAGATGAGTTGGCGAACAACCTGGCGAAGCTATCAAAGGTCGACGAGGGAAAATCTCAAGTTTAAAAACAC
Source organism: Lucinisca nassula (assembly GCA_963580285.1). NCBI lineage: Eukaryota > Metazoa > Mollusca > Bivalvia > Lucinida > Lucinidae > Lucinisca > Lucinisca nassula. Next base: position 108,296,885 of record OY757010.1, read on the forward strand.
TTGGCCAGGGAGCGGCGGAAACTGACGGAAACGGACGACACCGACATCCAACAGGAAATTCGGGACTGGAGTCCTCGGGAGAGAGCCTTCCGACATCGATATCGAAAGACAGTCGAGGCCCGAAGCCCTCTCTGCGAACACAGCGGCTGTCCGGTCCCAGATTAACAGAATCCGTGAGACATTCAGGCGTCTCCTTCATGAAGACACAACGCTGGCTGAGCGAATACGGACTCTCTTCCGCGAACAGGGGGTAACGATCGTGAGCATCCTTACAGCGGTTGGGATGGCAATCTCGACCCTAGTGCTTGCGCTCACCGGCGGCGGGGAGAGTGTGCCGGCGCCGGCTCCCAAGCCACCCAGCAAGAGCAGGGGCAAGGAGTGGGTAAAAAAGCACCTACAGTCCCTTGGGCGTGCCTTTGCCAATTTGGCCGGCAAGTCCGCGGCTGCCCTGCCCGGAATCATCGGGTACCATCGTCTCTTGGCTCTTGAGCACGCTAGGGAAGGCAGCCTCATGGCTCACAGATAATTTATGGGACTTGGTCATCGGCGTGGGGGCCCTTCTTCTCGTGGCTACAAGGTACTGGCTAGCGAGACCGCGCATATCACGGAGTGATAAGCCAAAGTGCCACTAGGCCAAGTGCAACCACTGCGACTATGAGAGCTGTTTTTCTTCTTCAGGGTTGAGACCAGATTTACAGTCTGCTGACGCGACTACCGCGGCAGAACGTAAGTGGCGACCCTTCGGGTCTGCCGCTCTGTGGCCCTGCGAGTACTCGCGGATTGATCCCGGCTGGTGAGGCAGTTTTCCCCTGGAATGTCCTTGAGCTGCCAGCTTTGCTGGCGCTGATCGGTACCGCCTCGTTTATTCCTAGGTTGTGGCCGATGACAGCGTCTGACCCCGCTATTCGGATTTGGTATTGCCGGGATGGAGTGCCGTGTCGCTCAGCATCACGTAGAGCGCTCTCCGCAGACGTGAGTGAGTGTTTCAGTTTTACATGCCACCAACAGCTAAGGTCATACGGAGACGGGGCCTCGGTTTAAAGACTCATCCGAAAGTCGGGAGAAGCCCGGGATCGATCCTGCGATCCCTGGTTTACAAGGCGAGTAGCGTAACCACTTTACCACGGAGACTTCTCTCTCTCGCAGACGTAATCCATTGGTGCGGATTCCTAGGTTGTGGCCTTGCATTGTCTTTTGATAGCGATCGATGTTGCTTTGGATATCGAAGGGTGAGGCGATGGCGTCTTTGAGATTCGCCATAATTTTTTTTTGAGCGTCGAACCCCGTCCCGACTTTGGGAATGTTGGAACGGGTCTGAGCTTGCGCTCCCAAGATTGCCTAAACGTAAGTCCGAGTCGAGTCGTTGAGGCGCGAGGCACCCACTTGCGTTAAACCGTCTGATTTATCGAGAATGAACATCGTCCACGCCTTTGATATATCCCGCTCATGGTGTATGGCGTCCTTCGGGTGAAATAGGGGCCATCGGAGCTGTGATCACTGCGGTATTTCCCAGAAGGGGTCATGAAGGTACTTAAAGATCCGAGGCCTTGACACCCGTAGTCCAGCTTTTGCCTCGATTCTGTAGAAGGCGAAACGGCGAACTCATCGCAAAGCCGCTTGTATGCCTGGAGTCATATTGGTTATCGAGCCATGAATGGGACTTGTCCCCAGGGAGGGCGACTTTTAGCTCCTGAAGCAGACGCCTCATCGAATAATAGACATGAAAGCAATACAGGCTTGCAAGAAGGGGCTCATCCGCTTGGAGATGGTCCTGGGATGAAACACCAAATCCGGCGGTTGCGCCACAAACCGCAAAGTTCACCTGGCACTGTCAATAGCTGAAGGGGGTGTGCTGCCAGCTGTCCCACGCCTTGTTTGCCATAGTGACGTCCCCGGTAAGCGGAGGGTTTTGATAATCGTCGAAGACGTCCGGGTACTTGGCAAGGAAGTGACTTCCCTTATCGTCGACCATTATGGATGGGATGGGCGCCCCTGCTGCTGACTCCTTATATTTGAAATGGCCGCCTGCCCAATAATTTGCCGAGCTATTAAACGTAAATGGCTTTATATCCATACCCATTGGATACTGAGGGGTTCGGTAAGGACGGAAAAGAATATCAATTGTATGCCTTGCCTTTGTATCCATACCCATTTTGGTGAGTATTTCTCAGTAGGGTCATGAAGGTGCTAAAAGATTCGAGGCCTTGACACCCGTAGTCCAGCTTTTGCCTCCAATCTGTAGAAGGCGAAACGGCGAACTCATCGCAAAGCCGCTTGTAGGCCCTGGAGTCATATTGGTTATCGAACCATGAATGGATCTTGTCCCCAGGGAGGGCGACTTTTAGCCCCTGAAGCAGACGCCTCATCGTATAATAGACCGGCCCCGATAGCTCAGTTGGTAGAGTGTCCGCTCCGGGGAACGGGAGGTCTCGGGTTCGATCCCGGGCCGCGACATACCAAAGTCGTTAAAAATGGTACTAGCTGCTCCTCGCTTGGCACTCAGATTTACGGGGTAGAGCTAGGACTGGTCGATCCAGTGTCAGGATAATGTGACTGGGTGTGGTATCATGTAATGTGTCTGGGACATGATACTTCAGTGAGGCAGCACTATAAACGTGAGCATTGAGCTCCCTGTCGCAACCAGACACCGTCGTGATATGATATAAAAAATGTTGAAAGCGACGTTAAACCCGAATTCACACACACACACTCATCGTATAATAGACATGAAAGCAATACAGGCTTGCAAGAAGATGCTCATCCGCTTGGAGATGGTCCTGGAATTAAACACCACATCCGGCGGTTGCGCACAAAACCGCAAAGTTCAGCTGGCACTGCCACCAGCTGAAGGGGGTGTGCTGCCAGCTGTCGCACGCCTTGTTTGCCATAGTCACGTCCCCGGTAAGCGGAGGGTTTTGATAATCGTCGAAGACGCCCGGGTACTTGGCAAGGAAGTGACTTCCCTTATCGTCGACCATAATGGATGGGATGGGCGCCCCTGCTGCTGACTCTTTATATTTGAAATGGCCGCCTGGCCGATAACTTGCCGAGCTATTAAACGTAAATGCCTTTATATCCATACCCATTGGATACTGAGGGGTTCGGTAAGGACGGAAAAGAATATCAATTGTATGCCTTGCCTTTGTATCCATACCCATTTTGGTGAGACAACTGTTCAAGATAATAATTTTGTTATTATATACTTCACACTCACTTGCGTTCAAAACGCTGAACCGGTCGACCTTGCCAGGATCCAGTCTACGGATGAGCTAGAGATTGCTCTCTGCGAGTTGACGTATTGTCACTGGTGGTACAACATAATTATGCACGGCCAAAATTAACAATAAGGTCTCAAATAATAAGACTGAAAAATAATACCTGACGGGTATTATAACGTTTGTGAGTTTAACGAAAAGGTGTTTCAGCGGTTGGGCGCCGAACTCACTCTAGATGAACCCTCTGGTCTACTGCACTTGATAGTAAAGTCCGGAGAAGTCATAACAATGAATCGCGAATTAGCTAATCTCTAAGGCTTTTCCGACAATACTTTCAGAGCTCGTCCCTCTACCTTTACCTTTGCAAATTTCGACCTAAAAAAGAATGAACTCCTCCAGACGTTCACTGTAGAGAAGCCACAAAAGCTGGCCGTCCATTGTGAGGTCTACTTTCATCTTGCTGAGTTGAGTACTCCAGACAATTTGCATAACGGTCGCCCATCTACACTACTTAGATCCATCCCTGCCGAGAACGAAAAGTGTGGATCTGGTAGAACTGAATAATTTCCTGTCTTACAGTACAAGAGGTTGTCGTCAGGGCCTATTTCACAACTAACTATCTCACTTAGAGATACCAACGGGGAGATGTTACCATTCGAGTAAATGAGCGCAACCCTACATATAAGGAATGGTTGACGCAAGCGGCCCCGGTGGGATCAGAAAATGCCCTGGGGTGGTTTTGGCTGATCTTGGTGATACTGAGTTGTTCGATAAGGACGGAAAGGAAGATCGATTGTATGCTCTCTGAGAGGGTCTACAAAAAAAGAGGTCGCTTAAGCGGGGTCATTGAAATTAGGTGATCTCAACGACGTAGATACCTCACATGCCGTTCCCAAGCGGGTGCATACGCTTGCGTTTACTGGGAGCAAGAGGGTTGCCTTTACGGACCCCGTCCAACAAACTGGGTGGCTTATTGACATGCATATCTCGTCTCCGTACGATGTGACTAGAAAGCAGCACAAAGTTAGGAAGGTAGTGAATAGTGGCACTCGACTGTGCTCGTATATCCCCGGGACGAAGAACATTGTTGTTTCTGAAGATAACGTGCTAAAGACAAGCAACAACCGGCATGGAATCCTGAAAATAGTCTTCGAATTCCCCCCAGCGGGAATCATTGGTATGGATTTGCCAACATCGTCAATCATCCTTGATCTAATTCTCGGAGATAGACCCGACGACTTTGTTGATGTGGTACCCGGCTCCAAGCTCAAATGGCCACCAACGTATGCTAATAAGGAGGTTGGGGTTCACAGTCACAAAAAGGGGGCTGGTCCTGAAGCGCAGTTCACTCTTGAAGGGGTCCAACACCAAGCTGAATACCGTCATTTGGATATACATGAAATGTTTATAGGCCCATTGTCTCTCAAAAGGCTGCGATTTACGCCCGGTGCGCTCACAGCAGACCAAGCTATAGTCCTTATTAGCCAGTAGTCTACTTAAACTCACCCAGCTCGAGTGGTAGTACAAGATGGGCCCCTACCCAGGACTTGAAACCGGAGATAATCACGGACTTCAGCATGTGGCCGAGGTCAGAGATTTACGCCCAATGAGCTCGCGCAATAAGTAATATTAATTTAGAGCGAAAGGGTAGATCATATTAGTACGATGACTCTCTATTCACCACTAGATACTGGAGACAAACACCGCCTTCAGCACGTGGCCGATGTCAAATTCCGTCTCGAAAAAGAACGAGACTTCAGCGCCTCACTGTACCAGAAATACAGACGTTGGGCTAATGTTGTTGATGGGATTGATACCACGCTTACTGCGGCTAGCGTAGGGCTCGTGCTTCTGGCGTCGGGCTCTTGTAAACTACCATCGCGGCGCCTGTCGCCCTTGGCCTTCAAGCTGGAGCGATTGTGTGTGGTTTGCTGGGTGTTGGCGGGGAATTTATTGGCCGGAGGCTCCAAACAAAAGCCAAAAACTCGACGAGATTCGTATCTTGGCTGAGTCAAAGCTGAACTCAATCGCAGACCGCATTTCTATCGCGCTAAACGACGATAATATATCTGAAACAGAATTTCGCCTGATTCTGTGTGAAATGGACAAGTTCAATTAGATGAAAGAAGAAATTCGTCAGCGCCAGAAAGGGACTGTTGGTTTGTCGTAGGAGGAAAAAAAGAAGTTGTTTCAACGTGCGAGAGACGAGGCGTTAATGACGACCCGTACCAAGCTGTTGGAAGAGTCGGACAAACCTGGTCACAGTGGCATTTGAATATTTCTTGCTGGCGGGCTTAAAAGAGCGCAGGCTGGTCACGACCGGCGAGTACATATATCACACGCCGTCCGTTTCATGCTCGCGAATTAGCATATAAGAGCCCTTTGATTTTGTCCAAGCTTTTTTCACCAAAGAGCATTGTGAAGTAAATCAATATACCACCGGACAGCCTTTAGCTATCTACAGCAGTCTAATTTTATTTGTTAACAACTTCAAAGAGCCCATACCAACAACGCTCCTGTATGAGCGCCGTGGCTATAGGCTGTTTAGTTTAGATACGGTAGTTGCATGTCACGGGAAACAACTCGAGAATGTATAAATCAATTTACGGAATATATTTACCTCGCCTAGTGAAACCCAAAACTTACACACAGCCGCTCCTCTATGAGCGCCGTTGCTTTGGGTTTGTTTACCTTAGATACGATGGTTGTATCAACCAGAGTGTGCTTCTATATACTTATGTATTGATCTGTGCCAGTGTTGGAAGGCTGAATGGAGCGTCTGAATATATTCTGTGCCAGAACCTAGTTGCAGCCAGAGTGTACTGCACATGCGATATGGCAGCCATAGTGCAAACAAATATTTTATTCTATTGCATCCCACTCGGTGGTGGGTGGGTGGGCCCCAGAGTATTGCGGGTATGGGGACGAAAAAACATTTTGTCCCAAAACCCTTACTCTATATACTACTGGAAGACTTCCTCTATCCTGCAGGTAATGTAAGAAATGCTTTTTATGCCCCAAGAATCGAGATTCGGGGGGCATATAGTTTTTGGTCTGTCTGTCTGTTTGTCCATCTGTCTGTTTATCTGTCTACAAAAACCTTAACATTGAGCATAACTTTTGAATGGTAATAGAGTTTTCATATTTCACATGTGTATACCTTATCACAAGACCTTTCCAGTGGTACCATAATTTTTTATTTCGTGACCTTGACCTTGACCTACTTTTTTCATTCTCTTTAAACAATGGCCATAACGTTCGATTGATAAGTGATAGGTCTTTCGTGTGGTGTCGTAAAACGTCTCCCCGTACATCAACCATAGTGCAGTTTATATTTTACTTTTGGTCCTTTGAGATCAGCGTGAATATTCTGAGAAATCAGAAATAAATTATTAGTTTAGACTCAAATTCTAGACAGGTTTTTAATTATTTGGAACTCATTTTGATTTATATCAGTCTTTGAATCGACTGCCTATTCGAAATTCGCAAAATTGCAGTATGCTTCCTCAATATAAAATGTTATCCAGACATTTTTATTTGCCTTCACTGCAGCTGGTGTTGTGCCGTGTGGTGGCCGTAAAACATCTCCTCGTACATCAACCATAGTGCAGTTTATATTTTACTTTTGGTCCTTTGAGATCAGCGTTAATATTCTGAGAAATCAGAAATAAATTATTAGTTTAGACTCAAATTCTAGACAGGTTTTTAATTATTTGGAACTCATTTTGATTTATATCAGTCTTTAAATCGACTGCCTATTCGAAATTCGCAAAATTGCAGTATGCTTCCTCTGGCTTTCGTTGCCGGATCATTACAGGGTCACTGATGATGCTTTATTAGCCGAAACTACGTAGTATGACCCATCTTCTTTCTTATGAATATTTTCATTGCTCATTTTTGATTTTTATTTCATATTTCACATGTGCATTGACCTTGACGTTTGACCTATTTTTTAAAAACTTTAACTTAGGCCATAACTTTCGATTGGTAAGTTATAGGGCTTTCATATTTCACATTTGCATTCTATGTCACATGGCCTTTCCAACGATCCCGTATTTTTTACCTTGACCTACTTTTTTAAGATTGCTTAGTGATGCTACTTTCATGTTTAACATGTGCTGTCCGGGGGCATCAGTGTTTCACAATCACATCTTGTTTCACTTCTAAAGGAGCACAAAAATTATACTTTATGGCTATGTCAGAAAACCGGCCCCGATAGCCGAGTTGGTAGAGTGTCCGCTCCGGGGAACGGGAGGTCACATAGACATACCAAAGTCGTTAGTGGTACTAGCTGCTCCTCGCTTGGCACTCAGCTTTACGGGGTAGAGCTAGGACTGGTCGACCCAGTGTCAGGATAATGTGACTGGGTGTGGTATCATGTAATGTGTCTGGGACATGATACCTCAGTGAGGCAGCACTATAAAAGTGAGCATTGAGCTTCCTGTCGCAACCAGACACCGACGTGATATGACTAAAAAATTGTTGAAAGCGACGTTAAACCCGAACACGCACACACACACACACACACACACACACACACACACACACACACACACACACACACACACACACACTATGTCAGAAAGTGTGTTAAGCTTTCACCTTTTTACTTGACAAATTTACATCAGATTTGGTACTAAGTTATTTAGACAAGTCGGGGTATTCGGATGGGTACTAATTGCTCACCACTGGTGCTGATCTGTTTTTGTTTTGTTATGTGAGAGATTTCATGATGTCCCTTTCTGCTTAAAACCTGTCTGAAATCATTGAAGCTATTAGCTCCACTTCTAGATATTTGCATGATTTATTAAATATTGATAATACCTATTTCGATGGTTTAATCAGTCAAATTTACCCCCCAGAACTTCAGTTAAATAAAGCAATTTCTTCTGATACCGAGGCCCCTGTTTTGGATAATCATCTGTCTATTGTAGATGGGTTTGTTTCTTGCAAAATTTATGATAAACGCAATGATTCTGATTTTGAGATTGTAAATTATCCTTTTTTGTATGGTGATGCTCCTCATGCGCCATCATATGGCGTTTATATTTCGCAATTTCTTTGATTTGCCAGGGTGTGTAGTCATGTGACTGACTTCATAGTGTAGATTATATTTTCTTGTCCTTTGGGATCATTGATTCCATTGTGGAATTTTGAAAATATCTGAGGGTCACTGATGAGGCCTAATTGGCCGAAACTAGCTAGTCTGGCCCAGAAATCATGTACACTCCATATTTTATACTTCTGTGGTGTATTCCTTGCTTCAAAAGGATAACCTTTTTATAGAACATATTTAACTTCACTACAGCTGGTGTGTTGGAATGTGTGGCGGCGGTAAAACGTCTTCCTGCCCTACATCATAGTATAGATTATATTTTCTTGTCCTTTGGGATCATTGATTCCATTGTGGAATTTTGAAAATATCTGAGGGTCACTGATGAGGCCTAATTGGCCGAAACTAGCTAGTCTGGCCCAGAAAACATGTACACTCCATATTTTTCACTTCTGTGGTGTATTCCTTGCTTCCAAAGGATAACCCTTTTATAGAACTTATTTAACTTCACTACAGCTGGTGTGTGGGAATGTGTGGCGGCGGTAAAGCGTCTCCCTGCCATACATCATAGTGTGGATCATTGATTCCATTGTGAAATTTTGAAAATATATGATGGTCACTGATGAGGCCTAATTGGCCGAAACTAGCTAGTCTGGCCCAGAAAACATGTACACTCCATATTTTTCACTTCTGCGGTGTATTCCTTGCTTCCAAAGGATAACCCTTTTATAGAACATATTCAGCACTCGTAATAAACGGCTAAACTTCTCAATCAGCATTATCGATACCATAAACTACGCAAAGCCTTTTCAAAATTGTATAGACGCCATTCAGATTTAATTTCAAAATTCAATATTGGACTTAAATTTCTTCTGCAACAAGGTCTATCGGAACCCGAATTTTATGGTGACTTAGTATATAAATTCAGAAAAAATATATAACCGCAATGACTTCAGCACCCAATTTCGTAAAATCATTCTTTGATATAAAAATATTGGGTATAACATAAATGTTATACGACAGAGTGCATGCATGCTATTGCACACCAGTGGGTCAGGCCTCAGATTCTATGACGGTTCCAGCGTGAAGGCTTATGTTGGTTGGTACCTGATGCTAAGTCTCTGGTCGGGCCCATTAGAGTCCAACTGTTGGTTTTTATACCCCGGCATACGAAGTATGTCAGGGGTTATATAGTTTTCGTATTTCCGTCCGTCCCTTCGTTGGTTTGTTCGTTCGTACTTCCGTCAGTCCCGCCGTTCGTCAACCTTTACGTCAAAGTTTTGCGTTAAACCTTTTTGATAGCTCATATCGCTGTAACCACATGTTGGATTCTCTTCACCTTTGGTACAGGATATCTCTATAGCATTACTTTTCTTTGGAATATCTAAGCTCGCGGGTCAAGCCCCTGGATGGACTGTCCGTCCGTCTGGAACGCTGTGGTGCAGTGGTAAAGCATCGGATTTGTGATCGAAAGGTAGCCGGTTCGATCCTCGCAAGCGCCACGCGTTGTTTCCTTGAGCAAGAAACTTTATCCACATTGCTTAGAACTGGTTCCTACCCAGGAAAAGAGGGTCACATGGAAGATTAGGACTAGTACTACATGTGTTACCCTCTATAAATAAGGTCGATTATTATTATTATTATTATTATTATTATTGTCCGTTCATCAACATTTACGTCAAAGTTTTGTGTTAAACCTTTTTGATTGCTCATATCTCTGTAACCACGTGTTAGATTCTCTTAATATTTGGTAAAGGATATCTCTATAGCATTGCCTTCCATATGGAATATCTAAGCCCCTGGGTCAAGCCCCTGGGTGGGCTGTCCGTCTGTTTGTCAACATTAATCTTTTACGTCAAAGTTTTGTGTTAAACCTTTTTGTTTACCGGCCCCGATAGCTCAGTTGGTAGAGTGTCCGCTCCGTGGAACGGGAGGTCACGGGTTCGATCCCGGGCCGCAACATACCAAAGTCGTTAAGAATGGTACTAGCTGCTCCTCGCTTGGCACTCAGATTTACGGGGAAGAGCTAGGACTGAAAGCGACGTTAAACCCGAATTCACACACACACACACACACACACACACACACACACACACACACACACACAAACCTTTTTGATTGCTCATATCTCTGTAACCACATGTTAGATTCTCTTCATATTTGGTACAGGATATCTCTATAGCATTACCTTTAATTTGGAAAATCTAAGCTCGCGGGTCAAGCTTCTCGGTAGGCTGTCCGTCTGTTCATCATTATTTACGTCGAATGTTTGTGTTAAACCTTTTTATATATGCTCATATCTCTGTTACCACATGTAAGATTCACTTAATATTTGATGAAGGATATCTCTATAGCATTACTCTTCATATAGAATATCTAAGTCCCTGGGTGGGCTGTCCGTCCCTTTGTCAACTTTTATGTCAAAGTTTTGTGTTAAACCTTTTTGATTGCTCATAGCTCTGTAACTTCATGTTAGATACACTTCATATTTGGTACAGAATATCGCTATTATAGTATTCACTTCCATATGGAATATCTAAGCTCCTGGGTTAAGCCCCTGGGTGGGGCTAGGGGTCAATAATTAAGACTTAGGCATTTTGATTACGTAAAAGTTGTGTGTTAACTGTTTTCATTATACTCCTGGCACAGAAAGTATATCAAAGGTTATAGTTTTTGTCTTTCCATTTGTTCATTAATAGTAAGTTTGTCCTTTCGTTATGCTGTGACCCTTGTCAGATCTTGGTCCTTGTGATCTTAGAAACTACAATGAGTAGAACTGTTAAATTTTGCATTATATTTCCTCTTGAAATCCAGAGAATAATAAATGCAAGTAATAATAAAAAATGTATTTCTTTATTATGGCATAATTCAGCTACTTTAATTCAGCAAATATTCTATGACAGCCTATTCTATGTTTGTTGTTTCCAGGTAAAATTGTTACAAATTGCCACAAACTTTGATGCTTTATTATTCAGCAAAGACAAGCAGTTTCATCTTTGGATATGATAAATATACTTTGTTTGTTGAAATGCAATAGTTATCCTCATTTGTCGAAATGGAAAGTTTATATCGAAAGGTGTAATGCTACAGACAAATTGTCATTTCCAGTGCAAGGGGATGACACTTGCCGGGGGTATACGTGCGAAACTGGCCACTTTGTCTAGTCTTTTGCTGCTGCATTTCGGTGGTTTCTTGCTGTAGAGTCCTCACCGTTGTTTCATCTCTGTGATTGTTTGATTTTTGTGTTAACGGAGATGTTTTCACTTCATGCGGACTGAACAATTTATTTGTCTTAATCGCGACGGAAGTATCGGCGAGGATTTTGGCCACATAAAATCGATTTAAGCCCCCAAGTGGAATTTGTTTCTGCTGACCGTTCCAATGCAATTCTTCTATCGCGGTTTATTTTTGTTATGGTTTGTCTTTGGGTGTTTGTGTTGCTTATATTATTTTAATTTCGATAGCCTATTGGCCATTTTGCGGGAAAGTAACTGTCCTTTTGGCTTTCCGCTACTGATGTTTCCATTAAGGTCTGTTGTTTCATGTTTGTGTCCTTTCCCTTTGGCATCTCTGATGGGAGCTATGGGTAAATTGTATCGATTCCTGATCGTTGCCTCCACTTCTATTTTGGTTTTATCTTCATGAAGCTATGCAAGAATATTTGCATTAATCATATGTAGGTCTAGTGCAAATATAGGTCAAGTCTGACCGAAAACTATGTCATTATATCAAATTGCTTTAAAACCTTATTCACCCTCAAGAGGCCAGAGTTTTGGCTTCAATCTTCATGAACCTATACCAAAATGTTTGTCTTGATGATATCTTGAATATGAGTCATGTCAGTGTAAAACTTGGTCGCTATGTCAAATCGCATCAAACCTTGTTTTTTGTGTGTGTTTTATGCGAGGCGGGAGACCCAGTTTTTTATTTGTTTTGTTTCAATCTTCATGAAACTTTTGCAGAATATTTTCTTGATGCTATTACGGTCAAGTTCAAGTATGGGTCATCATAGGTCACTAGGTCAAACTGGTTTAAATCCGGACTGATCCGGTTGGTCAGGCCTCACATTCTATGACGTTCCAGCGTAAAGGCTTACTGAGAATTAGAGAGAATTTAAATTTATGTAATGTTGATTGGTGCCTGTTGTTTTGTCTTTGGGCGGGCCCATCGGAGTCGAACTGTTGGTTTTCTTTTTCTCCAGCATTTCAGTGGTTTTCTTACTGTCGAGTCCTCAACGTTGTTTCATCCCTGTGGCTGTTTGATTTTTGTGTTCTCGGAGATTTTGGACCGATTGTTATGGAGACCTTCATGCGGACTGAACAAATGGTTTGTCTAAATGGAGACGGAGGTGAGGGCGAGGATTGCGGCCGCTTAAAATCAGTTTAAGCCCACAGTGGAAATTGTTTCACTCACCGTTCTAAGGCGGTCTTTCTGTCGCGGTTTATGTTCGTTATGGTTTGTCTTTTAGTGTGCGTATCGCTTATATAATATTTATTTTGTTTTGGATAGCCAATTGGCCATTTTGTGAGAAAAAGTGACTTTCCTTTTGGCTTTCCGCTATTGGTGTTTCAATTAGGGTCTAGTTATTTCATGTTTGTGTTTCTTTCCTTTTGTTGTCTCTGATTGGAGCTATTGGTTAAAGTATCGATTCCTGATCATTGCCTTCACTTCTTTTTTCCATGAATTTTTGCTTTCGCACTTTAGATTTCTTTGTCGATGGAAATTCTGATCCTCTTCTTTTTCACTGTTCTACAGAGGGACTTTTGCCAGAAAATTAATCATTGTTATGGCCCTGACCGGATCATGGAGGTGTCGAGTTATCAGAGGTAAAATGTATAGGAAAATACCTGGGTGTAGGAGAGGCGAATAAAAGTGCCCATTAGCAGGAGTTGACAACTAATCGGAGGTGACCGTCAGCGGAAGTTCCACTATAGTCGTGTGACACTTTGAATCTGTTAGCTCAGGTGAGCAATATAAGATCATCATGATCCAATTGTTGATGCATAAACATGCATGCTAAGGTTTTGAAATATTTCATATATGCATTCCTCAAGAAAACTTAGCTGTCAAGATTTTAGCCCCCCGAGCCAAAGCTCCGTGGGAACTTACAGGATGGTACGCCTCCGTCGCCCGTCAATCCACCATTATCAATTGTCTTCTCTGAAACGACTGGACCGATTTCAACTTAATTTCATATGCAGCCTCTTGACAATAAGGGAAAGGAAGTTTGCACGAATGATCCAGGTCACATGACCAAGATTGCCACCATGCCCAAATATAGTGATACCTTAAATGTTTCTTCTCAAGAACCGTTGGACAGATTGTCTTGAAACTTGGTATGTAGCATCGTGTGACTGGGTACAACCAAGTATACAAAAATGATTACCCTACGCTAACCTTGACTTATTTAACGCACATGTCAAATGTGGTTCCTTTTCAATTTTAAAAGGCAAAACAATGCTTTTTTTTAATATTGTGGTCTTTGACATGACATGAAGATAGGTACAAAATGAATTTCACTGAATGCTAAAGATCAAGGGCATCTGGTGACTTTGGCCGAAGGTCACTTGAAAAAATTAGACGTAGACAATGGCTGTAATGAGAACCGATATAGATAAATTTGAAAGTTTTATACATAGAATTTATAGTCATTTATCAAGTGAACCATAATGCTCGAGTTCATAATCATATGTATTAAATAACAGATACATTCCTTTTTAGCTCGTCTGTTTTTTGAAAAAAAACTTTCGAGCTATTGTCATCACTCCGGCGTCTGCGTTGTCGTCTGGCGTCGTTCCAAAAAAAATAACCTTGGCTACAACTTAAACAGTATTAGACCTGGCCTCATGAAACTTCATACACACACTCATCATCACAAGAGCTACATTTTGACCAAGGACCATAACAACATTGTTGATTTTGGCTGAATTATCTCCCCTTTTCCAATTTTTTTCTGAAACACATTTTTTGCTCTCATTTTAATACTATTCACAACAGAGCCTTCAAACTTCACATGAATGTTCCTTGGTACAAGACCTTTTCAGTGATACCACACTTTTTGATCTGTGGCCTTGACCTTTGAACTTTGACCTATTTTTCGAAAATTTAACCGAAAACCTTAACCTTGACCATATTTCCAAAAGTATTTGGCCTACCTTCATGAAACTTCATACACATACTCACCATCACAAGAGCTACATTCCCTACAAGTTTTATAACTCCATCTTGCAATTTGATTGCTCTTGTTTGACTTAGAACTTTGGTTTTCTAAAAGAAACTGCAGACGAGCGTTGGCACCCGCATGCGGTGCTCTTGTTGTATGGTTCAGTAAGTGGCGCAGTTATCAACGTGTCTACGCAAGGTCAACATAAACGTCACCATCTTACCATTCTTTCTGAAAGTACTCTTCATTATGTTCTACACATTTCTCATGTCTGCTGATCCACTTATCGAATACATCCTGGAACCACGCATGGGTAAGCTTTATAATGAAGTTCATTATCGCCTGGTTCAGTTCTGTGGCATCTGCGAACCTCTTTCTTCTTAAATGGGATTTTAACAACGAGAAGACTGCAAAGCCTAGTGGGGCCAAGTCCGGGGGGATAGAGCCGGGGCACAATCTTTCTTAATCCAAACAAGTCGATATCAAACTGCGTTTGGCGAGCTGTATGGCTAGGAGCATTATCCTTGTGGAGTATAATAGTTTCAAAATCTGAGTTGAGCTCTGGTCAATTTTTCCGGATGGCGTTTATAAGGTCAAGGCGAATCACCTGTAAAACAACGCAAGAATGCGTTACCTTACAATGATAAAACGTGTGGGTTTTGGTTTACTTAATAAAAATGAGTGACAACAGGTGACAAAAGCCGTTAATGCATAAAGCATTCTTGGCGCCAAGTAGGCTTTGTAAGCAAACACTGACGGATACACGCTTTTATTTTATAGGAAGCTATTAAAACAACTATCAGTGAAAGCGGTTTGGGTGGAGGGAAATCCGATAATATCTTGAGGTGGGTATGCTTTAATTATGCCCCCACTTTGAAAAAGTTGAGGGGGGGGCATATTCGTTCTGGTTCGTTCGTACGTTTGTCCGTCCGTTACGCTTTTGATGCATAGCATCACTAAAGAACCGTGTATGCTAGGGTTTTGAAATTTCATATATGGATTCCTCATGGAAAATTAGCTGACGCATATTTTTTTTCTCGTCCGGATTATGCCTCTTCAAGAGTGATTGCCCTTTGAATTTTTTTTTAATAAAATCTTGTCAGCAAGATATCTCAAAAACTATTAGTGCTAGAGCCTTGAAAGTTGGCGATTATATTGGTGGTGATGAGTAGATGAACTGATTAACTTTTGACAAAATTCCGAAAAATACTTTGTGAGTTATGGCTCTTTGTCATTGATGCATAGCATAACTTAAGAACCGTGTATGCTAGGATTTTGAAATTTTATATATGGATTCCTCATGGAAAATTAGCTGATGCGTTTTTTTTTCTTGTTCGGATTATGCCCCTTTTAAGAGTTATTGCCCTTTGAAATTTTTTTTATTAAAATCTTGTCAGCAAGATATCTCAAAAACTATTGGAGCTAGAGCCTTGAAAGTATGTGAATATATTGGTGGTGATTAGTAGATGAACTGATTAACTTTTGACAAAATTCCGAAAAATTCATTGTGAGTTATGGCCCTTTTTCATTTTGGTAATTTGTGCCCATTGTAATGTATGCTAAAAGTGATGCATAACTTAAGAACCGTGTATACTAGGGTTTTGAAATTTCGTATATGGATTCCTCATGGAAAATTAGCTCACGCGTATTTTTTTCTCGTCCGGATTATGCCCCTTTTAAGAGTTATTGCCCTTTGAAATTTTAAATAAACTCTTGTCAACAAGATATCTCAAAAACTATTGGAGCTAGAGCCTTGAAAGTTGGTGAATAGATTGGTGGTGATGAGTAGATGAACTGATTTACTTATGACAAAATTCCAAAAAAATCTTTGTGAGTTATGGCCCATTGTCATTTGGTAATTTGTGCCCATTGTAATGTATGCTAAAAGTGATGCATAGCATAACTTTAGAACCGTGTATGCTAGGGTTTTGAAATTTCATATATGAATTCCTAATGGAAAATTAGCTGACGCGTATTTTTTTCTCGTCAGGATTATGTCCCTTTCAAGAGTTATTGCCCTTTGTTTTGTTTTTTTAATAAAATCTTGTCAGCAAGATATCTCAAAAACTGTTGGAGCTAGAGCCTTGAAAATGGCGAATATATTGGTGGTGATGAGTAGATGAACTGATTAACTTTTGACAAAATTCCGAAAAAAACTTTGTGAGTTATGGCCGCTTTTTGTCATTTTGGTAATTTGTGCCCATTGTAATGAATGCTAAAAGTGATGCATAGCATAACTTAAGTTTAGAACTGTGTATGCTATGGTTTTGAAATTTCATATATGCATTCCTAATGGAAAATAAGCTGACGCGTATTTTTTTCTCATCCGGATTATGCCCCTTTCAAGAGTTATTGCCCTATGAAATTTTTTAAGTATCTCCTTGCACAACATAGTTGTGAGGGGGCATATAGCATTTATCCCGTACGTACTTTTGTCATCGCTCTAGCGCCTACATTTCTTGACCGATTTTAATATAACTTCACACAAATGTTCCCTATAAAAAAAATCTCGAGCGAATTTGGCTTTCAAGGTCATGACCTCAAGGTCAAGGTCACTGTGGCTATTTTTAGAAAAAACTTTGTCATCGCTCTAGCGCCTACCTTTCCTCACCAATTTCAATATAACTTCACACAAATGTTCCTTATAAAAAAATCTCGAGCGAGTTCGACTTTCAAGGTCATGACCTCAAGGTCAAGGTCACTGTGGCTATTTTTAGAAAATCTTTGTCATCGCTCTAGCGCCTACATTTCTTCACCAATTTCAATATAACTTCACACAAATGTTCCTTATAAAAAATCTCGAGCGAGTTCGACTTTCAATGTCATGACCTCAAGGTCAAGGTCACTGTGGTTAGTTTTAGAAAAACTTTGTCATCGCTCTAGCGCCTACATTTCTTCAATAATTTCAATATAACTTCACACAAATGTTCCTTATAAAAAATCTCGAGCGAGTTTGACTTTCAAGGTCATGACCTCAAGGTCAAGGTCACTGTGGCTATGTTTAGAAAAATTTTGTCATTGCTCTAGCGCCTCCATTTCTTCACCAATTTCAATATAACTTCACACAAATGTTCCTTATAAAAATATCTCGAGCGAGTTCGACTTTCAAGGTGATTGTCTTAAGGTCAAGGTCACCGTGGCTTTTTTTAGAAAAAAAAAATTGTAATCGCTCTAGCGCCTTTATTTCTTCACTGATTTCAATATAACTTCACACAAATGTGCCTTATGACAACATCTCGAGCGAGTTCAACTTTCAGGGTCATGACCTCAAGGTCAAGGTCACTGTAGCTATTTTTAGAAAAAAATTTGTCATCGCTCTAGCGCCTACATTTCTTCACCGATTTCAATATAACTTCACACAAATGTTCCTTATGACAATATCTCTAGCGAGAACCACTTTCAAGGTCAAAGTCACTGTGGCTATTTTTGGAAAAACTTTGTCATCGCTCTAGCGCTAACATTTCTTCACCGATTTCAATATAACTTCACACAAATGTTCCTTATGACAATTTCTCAAGCCATTTCGACTTTCAAGGTCAAGGTCACAATGGCTATTTTTAGAAAAACTTTGTCATCGCTCCAGTGCCTACATTTCTTCACCGATTTTAATATAACTTCACACAAATGATTCTTATGACAATACCTCGAAAGAGTTCGACTTTCAAGGTCAAGGTCACTGTGGCTATTTTTAGAAAAACTTTATCATTGCTCTAGCGCTTACATTTTTTCATCAATTTCAAAATCGATTCACACAAATGTTCCTTATGACAATATCTGTAGCGAGTTCCACTTTCAAGGTCAAGGTCACTGTGGCTATTTTTAGAAAAAAAACTTTGTCATGGCTCTAGCGCTTACATTTCTTCACCAATTTCAATATAACTTCACACAAATGTTCCTTAAGATAATATCTCGAGTGATTTCGACTTTCAAGGTACAGGTCACTGTGGCTATTTTTAGAAAAACTTTGTCATCGCCCTAGCGACTACATTTCTTCACTGATTTCAATATAACTTCACACAAATGTTCCTTATGACAATACCTCGAGTGAGTTTGACTTTCAAGGTCAAGGTCATTGTGGCTATTTTTAGAAAAAGTTTGACATGTCTCTAGCGCTTACATTTCTTCACCGATTTCAGTATAACTTCACACAAATGTTCCTTATGACAATATCTCGAGCTATTTCGACTTTCAAGGTCAAGGTCACTGTGGCTATTTTTAGAAAACCTTTGCCATCGCTCTAGTGCCTACATTTGTTGATGGATGTTAGTAGAACTTCACACAAATGTTTCTTATGGTAATATCTCGAGTTGCTTTGACTTTCAAGGTCATGACCTCATGGTCAAGGTCACTATGGCTATTTTTAGAAAAAAAACTTTGTCATTGCTCTACCGCCTACATTTATGATTTTAATTTAACTTCACACAAAAGTTGCTTATGATAATATCTTGAGTAAGATCTACTTCGCGGCCATGGCCTCAAGTCAAGGTCCCTATGACTACTTTTAGAGAAATATTGTCATCACTCTAGAACCTACATTTATGGATGGATTTTTAAACAAACTTTACACAAATGTTGCATATGATAATATCTCAAGCAAGTTGGACTTTTGCCATTTCAGTGTTTTCCTCACAAGAAGTTGTCTTGTGCGAGGGGATTTGTATCGCATGTGATGCCTTCTGTTTTTTTTTAAATAAAATTTTGTCAGCAAGTCCATATCTTGAGAACTATAAGAGCTTCATTAATCATTCTTGGTACAAACTTGCATCCAGGCATTGCAACTTCAACGCAAGCATCCATATCTGACCTTGACCTTTATTTCATGGTTCACTGGATTCGTGAATTATTGTGACCACCCTGAGTTTCACCCTAATGTAAGAGTCCATTTCTCGAAAACTATTAAAGCTTTTTAGATTATAATTGGTACAAACTTTCATCTAGGAATTGCAACTACAACGCAAGCATCCATATTTGACTTTGACCCATATTTCATGGTTCACTGACTATGTGAATTATTGCAACCACCCTGACTTTCTATCTAATGTAAGAGTCCATTTCCCAAGATCTATTAGAGCTTCATTAATTGTATTTGGTACAAGCTTGCATTTAGGAATTGAAACTTAAATGCAAGTATCCATTTCTGACCTTGACCTACATTTTATGGTTCACTGACTTTGTAAAATAGTGTGACAACCCTAACTTTCACCCTGATGTAAGAGTCTGTTTTTAAGAGTTTCATTGATGATACTTGGTACATGCTTGCAACTAGGAGTTAAATTTTTATGCAGGCATCCATGTTTGACCTTGACCTAGATTTCATGGTTTGGTGACTTTGCGCCCCCACAGGCGCGACATAGCCTTCGGGGGAATACTTGTTGTATGTTTTTGAGTCTTTAACAATATTTGTTGAATATTTTGCATTCTAGGGAAAAGCAAAGGTTGGGGGCATTGTGTTTTACAAACACCATCTAGTTGAAATTAATGTTACTTTCAAAAATGCATTTCAATGTTAGCATATGTCACCTCAAGATAGTATATGCTTGAACAATAAGCAAAGGTGGGAAGGTTTTTGTTTGTTTGTTTGATTTGAGGTTTAACGTCCCCGTCAACACTGTAAAGGTCATTTTGGAGAAGTTGCTTCCAATTTTGTGGGACTTTTACCCTACATTGAGATTAGAGGCACAAAAGACAAACCTGGAATGATAAAAGGTTCTGGTAAAGAGTTAGGAAGTTGATTTTTGGCCAAAAACCCAGGATGAGTGAGAAAGGTTATGTAATCTAAGAAACGATCATACCAAAAACAAACTAATAAGTCTTCCTCAACCGACATAGCATGAAACTCACTACTCTAGCAGAATCTAGCAGAATGTTAGAAGTAAAATTGCTTTAAGAATGACATGTTTGAGATCGGCTGACTTCAAAGGCTCATAAGGAGCTTTAGTCAGAGACTAAGGCACAGAGGTAAGATTCCATTTGGGCGTAAGAGATCTGGTTACTTACATCCTATGGGCAAAACCTTTAATAAGGTTCGAAATAATTGGGTCAATAGCCCGCAACTTTTAAAACTTAGGTATGGTAGAAATTGTGGAACGGTAATCCTTAAAAGTATTAATTTATAGACAAATGGTATCAAAAATGTAGCAGAAAAAAATCTACTAAAATGTTAAAAGAGGGATTGACAGGTTTAGTTTCCCTTTGCTGACACCAATCTGAGAAAACCTTCCATCTTGCAGAATAGATGTAGATTCTCTGCGAGGATGGGGGCTATATTGGGTAGCGATCTCAGAAATTTGTCTACCTCTGATTAGAGTCCTGACAACAATCAGGAATGAAGAAGCAACATTGATGGATTTGAATAAGGCACTGAGCCCTGGTAATTGAGATACAAGAACCAGAATGACCTGAAGTTCTCTAGAAAGTCAGAATATCTGAAAACCAAGCGCTCTGAGGCCAAAAATGGAGCTATGAGAAAAGAAACCGGTTGATGGATTATTTGATCTTGTTTAGAACCTGAGGAACTTGTTTAAATGGAGAAAAGACATTTAAATAATAGACTTTTCCATTCAAAAGACATAGCTTCCACTGTACAAGCCCTGTGGTCCGGAAATGGAGATACCAACAGGAGAAGAATGTAATTCAATCTGGTGGCAAAAAGGTCCAACGGAGAACAGCTACAAAGATTGAAAAAAAAAACAACACGTTAAAACAATCTCTCGATTGAAAGACCATTCAGAAGTATTCGGTTAGTACTAGATAACTTAACCAAATACTTTGTATATATTGAGATAATATATCTGACTTGAAGGAGAATATTCCGGTTAAGACACCAGAAAAGAAGCTCCCAAACTAACATGCATATGGAGGGAGAGTGTATCTCCCAACACCAGTTTCATTAGGTAAGCAATAATTAACGTGTTGCCTGAAGCTACCCTTACGCATGGATGCTGAAGAACTGACTGAAAAAAATAGAATGCTCTGGATACGGCTGGTAGTTCCAAATTTATGATGTGAAGGTCTTGGGAAACAGAGTTCCATATACCTTGAACAACGAGGCTAAAGGGTTCCAAAATTAGCCCTCAGCCCGAATGGATGGTGTCTGAAAATAAAAGCTTGAAATCTGGAGAAGGCTTCATTTGGGGATTTCCTTGGGATAAATGGAAAGGTTTATCCAATATTAATGCCCTATCGACAAGCCTGGGAAATAGTAAATATATGGTTAGTGTCTTTAATAATAAAATATAATCGGTGAGCCTTAGACAGTTTTATAGGGGCGAACTTTAGCGAGTCCCTGTAAAATTATCGCGGCGAACCGATTATATTTTATTGTTAAAGACACTAATCATGTATTTAGTTTATACCGCAATTCAAAAAAATCAAGGGGTTTTGCAATAATTTAGTAAATTTAAGCAAATATGACAACAGACAGTGTGGCATGTTAACGACATTCAGTGCCATGGCGCGCACACGTGGTAAAACGTGACGTCAACGAGTGCAAAGTTTCTGACGTCACCGCGCCACAAAGACTTAGGAAATAACATGGACGCTCGAATAAAAGTTTCTCAGCACTTTACATTCTGTATGAAAATCTGCAAATAAATAGTTTATTTTAGCTTTAGAAATTATTTTCAAGGTTGAGACAAAACTGCAGTAGCAGTGCGCAGTTATTCCAACGGCCATTCAAACCAGGAAAGGCCGAGAAGGTAAGAACTTAGCTGAAATTTCTGAAAATCTGTTCAAATAAATATTGCAAAGATTTTAACTTGCAGTTTCGTTGTTTTCCCATGTATAGAAGGTTGCATGTTATTGTTTACACTGTAAATTAGTGACCTGAAAAGTAGGCCCGGTCTATAAACGGTCACTAGACGTTTTATAGATCAGTGTGTGTGTGTGTGTGTGTGTGTGAATTCGGGTTTAACGTCACTTTCAACAATTTTTCAGTCATATCAAGACGGTGTCTGGTTGCGACAGGGAGCTCAATGCTCACTTTTATAGTGCTGCCACACTGAAGTATCATGTCCCAGACACATTACATGATACCACACCCAGTCACATTATCCTGACACTGGGTCGACCAGTCCTAGCTCTACCCCGTAAATCTGAGTGCCAAGCGAGGAGCAGCTAGTACCATTGTTAACGACTTTGGTATGTCGCGGCCTGGGATCGAACCCGTGACCTCCCGTTCCCCGGAGCGGACACTCTACCAACTGTGCTATCGGGGCCGGTTTTATAGATCAGTAAAAGATATTATAGGTCACTACTGATTATAGCGTGCAGTTATTCGACCCCCTTTATTAGGTTACTAGAATGCCTGATTGCAGTATAAATAGAAATTTTAATGTCCTGACTGACGTGATGAAGTCTCCAACTCGCCAAAAGATGTGATTGAAGGGGACTCATGTGAAATAAAAAAGCTTAAAGGTTGCCCTTGGAAACAAAAAACAGATAGAAGAAAGAAGGCGCCCCAAGAACCGCTGCAGAAATGAGCAAGGCCATCAAGGAAAAAAAAACCCAGGTAGTAATGTATTGCGCCTGAAAACCCCGATTATGGAGAAATTAGGTGACCCGAACCTCTCGGACTGTTTTGACAAAGCCCAGGTGAGTAAAACAAATGCCGATGTAGGCGAAAACCTGAGATGGAAACAAAATCTGATTATTGGGCCTTTGAGAATCAGACCTAGATTGTAATTTTTCTCGAAAGGGTTAAATCGGATGGGAGGGAGATAGTCGATGTGCAAGGCAAACGTCAAAACATTAAAGTATGATTCTAGAGATCGAATGTGATCTGTCAAATCTCCACAAGGCGGGTTGAAAAAATATCAGGAATTTGCGAGACGCTTGATGAATTGAAGACCACCATCTGTCAAATCTAAAGGAACAGTCCAAACTACCGGAGTATGGATCACCGGATTGAAAATGCTGTTTCAATATGAAACCGTTACTATCTTCATCAATGTTTAGAAATAACAGATCGGTTATGAGACGGTGTTTCCCGTTATTCAAGGGCTAAGAAAATATGGCTGAAGAACCCCGGAGAGAAGGTGACCTTCACAATTTCTACAGCCTTCTCTTCCAGCAATGCCCGTATCTCTTCTCTTAAAAGATTTAATTTTGGTGAACCATAGATAAAAAAAAACGGAAGGGAAAAGCAGAATGTGACGCCTCCCTTGCAAAATAATCCTGTTGCCCTTTCAAAAATGGAAAAGACCCAGGGGTTCAGAATTAAAGATGACGAAGCCTCTTCAAATTGAGGCGAGCGCCCACTGGCTGATCTGGAAGAGCTGCGGAAGGAAGGGTCCCAATAACGTAATTTACGCTGCACCTAAAAGAGAGAAAAACCGGGCATGAGGCATTAACACCATTTGAGATAGCCAGCCTGCCAGCATTCGTGTCAAACCATCTGAATACCGACGATGCCAGTAATATATCAGGGATCTAGAAGGATTCTTATGCCTTTCGGTGGAAAACATTTTCTACTGCATTTCAACTGGCGTTAAGCCGAGCTGAACACAAAATCTAATGACACTTCTGTGCGTTGCAGTTTTTTTCCGACGTCGCCATATTGAAGTAAATTGAATATAGGTACACATCCAAACTTAATCGCAATTTTGAGGTTTTTATATTGTATCGATTAAGTTAATTGTATCGATTCCTGATCTTTGTTTTACCTCTACTTTATATGCCCGTTTGAAAAACGGTCGTAATATGTTATACACCCCCGGCCGCGTCTGTCCACCCGTCTGTTAATTTTTCGTTACCGGATAACTCCTCCTACAGTTTACAGCCGATCAAGCTGAAACTTCATACATAAGTTAAACCATGATGTTGGGCAGCGCATATTGTTTTGAGGTTACAGTCCACCAAATATTTATAGAGTTATGCCCCTTTGATTTTTGTAAACTTTTCGTTTCCGGTTTACTCCTCCTACAGTTGACATCCGATCAAGCTGAAACTTCATATTTAGTTAGACCATGGTGTGGGGCAACGCATATTATTTCGAGGTTATGGTCCACCAAATAATTATACAGTAATGCCCCTTTGGATTTTTTGTAAACTTTTCGTTTCCGGATAACTCCTACAGTTTACATCCGATCAAGCTGAATTTTTATACATTGTTAGACCATGGTGTTGGGCAGCGCATATTTTTTCGAGGTTACGGTCCTCCAAATAGTAATGGAGATATGCTCCTTCGAATTTTTTGTAAACCTTTCGTTTCCGGATAACTCCTCCTACAGTTTATATCCGTCAAGCTGAAACTTCATCCAGTGTTAGTCCATGGTGTGGAGCAGCGCATATTGTTTCGAGGGAATATTCCACCCAATAATAGAATTATGCCCCTTTTAATTTTTTGTAAACGTTTTGTTTCCGGATGACTTCTCGGACATTTTACATCCGAATGAGCTGAAACTTCATATATGATTAGACCATGATGTTGGACAGCGCATATTGTTTCGAGGTTATGGTCCACCAAATAATAATAAGAGTTATGTCCCTTTGAAAAATTCTGGTAATCTTTGGTTTCTGTGTAACTCTTACATTTTAGATCCGAGGATGTTGAAACTTTACATACAGTAAGACCATGATATGAAACAGTGCATATGATTTTGAGGTTACGGTCTGCCAAATATTACCAGATTTTTCTAAACATTCCGTTTCTGGAACAGTGCATATTATTTTGATGTTACAGTCCGCCAAATTTTACCAGAGTTATTCCCCTTTCACCTATTTTTCTAAACAAATTTTGTTTCCGGATAATGCCTTCCACATTTTACATGTACATCTGATGAAGCTGAAACTTTACGTATAGTTAGACTATGATATGGAGCAGCGCTTATTATTTCAAGGTTACACTTATTGCCAGTGTTATGCCTATATTATTTTGAGGTTTTAGTCCACCAAATATTACCGACCATGACAATTTGTAGGCGACAGGAAGTTTGAGTCATGGAGGGTTAATAGTGCCTGGTAAGAATTATGTTGCACATATTGTTCATTTGTTACATTCCACCAACCCAATCTTGTACAACAGTCAGTATATATATGCTCCATCTTACCAGTTGCCATGGGCGTATAATGCCCCGCTTGCGAGACTCTTATTGGAAGTTCGCCTGATAACGTCAGTGGGGGTTAAATTTTAGCGGATAATATACTCAGATATTAAACAGTTACGTTAATTAAATTGAAATGAATAATTTTAAGTGGCGTGAAATATACCTGCGCCGGTCCTATCTACCCTGTGTTCGAAAGGCTGCTCTATTTTAATATTGCTGGTATAAACTAAACGCAAATAACACCAATGCCGTTCTGAAATGAGCATACTAATTAATACCCATAAATAATTAAGGAATGAAATTGAAAAAATGCGACCAGAACCGGACTCGAATCGGCGACCCCTTTCTTACAAGGCAAGTGCTCTACTGTCTATCCGGGCGATGATAACATTTTTTCAACTTCGAAACTTCAAACAGCACTCGAGATGAAGTACGGGGAACCGCAACTGCACTTAACACTGGCTGTTGCATTGAATACGTCTTTAAGAAATGAAGTTGAAAAATACTATTTGAGAGTTCAATTTACTAATACGTCATATAATAAAGATATTTAAAATGTCCAGGTATTTCTGGGACAACCCTGGTATCCCTTTAAAATTCCTTTTATCATATTGACTTCATATAAATTAACGACCATTGTATTTTATGTGCAGTGCCATTTGGCCTTCAGGCATTATTGATATACATATATTTATTTGCCTTTTTCAGGTATATTATTTCAACAGATAGCTAAATATATTCTTCGAACCATAGAAGCTTCAAAGCTAAAAAATAGGAATGGTAAGTAAAATTTCAGGATCAAAACAAACATTAACAACGAACAAAACCTTTTGACTACCAGAGCCGAAGGCTCCTGGGAAGCTTATTGTATAGGCAGTGGTCCGTCGTAGTCGTCGCCGTCGCCTGCGTAGTCAACATTTTCAAACGACATCTGTGAAACTACTTGGTCAGTTGAAACCAAATTACATTTGGAGCCTCTATGCGAAGCTGGAACGAAAGCTTGTTCGCGAGGACTGGGTCACATGACCAATATATGGTAAAAACCTTCTCATGAACCGAATGGCAGATGACCTTTAAACTTGATATGCAGCATCGGGGACCAAACCAAGTTTGTTCAAACGTTGACCTTTGGTTGACGTTTGAGACTATTATAGCGGTGTCTTCCATTTCATCAGGTGCCATCATTGGCCAAAATTCACTTGAAATGCAGGTCGTTCTTTGGTCACCAAGAAAGAGGCAAAATAGTGGATATTTCTGATTGCACGGTAGCCTTGGCATCAAAAATCAGCACTCAGCTGAATGGAAGTTTATCAGTTCCAAAGGTCAAAGTCATTTACTGACATTTGTTCTGGATGGCTCATATTCAGTTTATTTATCTTCTCCACTTAAACTGATGGTTTGATTGAAACCAAATTTACATGTGGAGCCTCTATAGGCAAGGGAAATGAAATTTTGTGTGTAAGGACCGGTTTATATGACCAATGTGCACGCCATGTTTGTATATGGAAATCTTCTCAGGCAACCGATGACCTTGAACTTTGGTATGAAGCAACGGGTACTCGGGGCCCCACCCAATTTGTTTAAATGATGATATTTGGTTGACCCTGGCCTGTTTTACGTCAAGGACAAATGTGGTGGATTAGACATTTATATGGAAAAAGGCAAACCAGTGAATTTTACTGCTTGCATAATAGCCTTCCGCATCAGAAATATTATTTGCAATCAGCTGAATGGAAGTTTCTCAATTCCAAAGCTCAAGGTCTTTTACTGATCTTTGTCCTGGATGTCTCAGATTCAGTTTTTTAACTTCTTCTCCACCTAAACTGCTGGGTTGATTGGAATCAAATTTCATGTTGAGCCTCTATGGGTAGCGGGGATGAAATTTTGTTCGTAAGGACTGGGTCACTGACTAGTATGACAGCCATGCTCATATATGACAAAAATCCTTTAAAACTTTTCTTCGCAGGAATCAACTGGAGGGTGACATTGAAATTTGGTGGTAGCATTGGGGACTCGGTTCCTACTAAATTTGTTCACATAATGATCTTTTGTTGACTGACCTGTTTTACGTCAATGTCAAATTTTGGCACTTAGACATTGGTATGGAAAAAGGCAAAACAGTGGGTTTAGTTGGTTGCATGGTAGTCTGTCGCATCATAAACGTTATTTGCAACCAGCTGAATTGAAGTTGATCAATTTCAAAGGTCAAGGACATTACTGTCCTTTTCCATGGATGGCTCACATTCCGTATGTTTTTCTTCTCCATTTAAAATGCTTGGTTAATTTGTTTGTTTGTATTGGAGTTTAACGGCCCAGTCAACACTATTTTAGGTCATTTTTGAGCTGGTCAGTTTAGCTATCAACAGTTTTCCCTGGCAGGCTTATACGTCAGCTGTTAACGGGTACAGTGCATATTCTCTCGCCAGAAACTGACAACTGCCCTTCTTGAATCAACGGAAGGGAGAGAATGACTGTAGAAAAGATTTCATAATCAATCTCCACGAAAGAATGTTGCCGACCCCGGCAGGTATCAAACCCGCGTCCTCCTGATCACCAGTCAGACGTGCATTCGACTGAGCTACCGAGACCGGCTAGTGCTAGGTTGATTGAAACCAAATTATATATGGAGCCTCTATGGGAATGGAGAACGAAAGTTTGTTCGTAATGTCTGGGTCACAGGACCAATATTGCCACCGGTAGAAAAATTAAAATATTCTTCTCCGGAACCCAATGACCTTTAGACTTGGCATATAGTATTAGAAACTTGGGTCATACCAAGTTGGTTCCAATGATGACCTTTGGTTGACCTTAACCTCCAAGGTAAAATAGTGCATAACGAAAACACGACCATTCAAATTGATTGAAATTTTGTCCCCAAAAAAATGAAAAAATTTCGACAGAAAAATCTGATATTCAATCCAAAAATCCAAAATAGCCGCCACTTTTTCAAACCGAGGCTATACCTCGCTTTGAAAAAGTAGAGGCTAAATTGGATTTGGCTTGTCCTTCTGTAATTGCGTAATTCCGTACTTCCTTAATTACGTTATTCATCATAACTCAAAAATCGTTTGAGGCATTTTCATGAAACTTCACACAAATGTAAAGCACTAGGGGTCATGTGAAGAGCGCATGAACCATAACTCTGGATTGCATACTTTTGGAGCTATTGCCCTTTGAACATTGAAAAATTCCGTTATTCATGATACCTCAAAAACCATTTGAGGTATTTTAATGAAATTTCACACGAATGTAAAGCACTATTAGACGATATGCAGAGCGCATGGACCATAACCCTGGATTGCCTACTTTTGGAGTTATTGCCCTTTGAACATTGAAAAACGGCAATTTTAACATTGTCCACTCCATAACTCAAAAACCATTTGAGGTATTTTCATTAAACTTCACACGATGTTCAGAGCGCATGAACCATAACTCTGGATTGCCTACTGTTGGAGTTATTGCCCTTTGAACATTGAAAAATGGCAATTTTAACATTGTCCGCTCCATAACACAAAAAAAAACGTTCGAGATATTTTCATGGAACTTCACACAAATGTAAAGCATCATGAGACATAGTGCAGAGCACATGGATCATAATTCTGGATTGCCTTTTTACCACCTTTAATTAGAAGCTGAAAGCTGAAAACATTTTGTTTCTTGTATTTTTCTTTTCTGATAGTGCTATAGCGGGGCTATAGTCAGATCCTCTGGCAGTTCCAGTTTCTGCTGTAAACATAGATTGTGGGTACGCATTAGAAACGACCCGGGGAGGCGGTTCAAAAGAATATTCACAATCTATGTTTTTTGGCAGAAATAAGAAAAATAATATATACCCCTGTAAACCCCAGTGTTACTATATAATTGGGGGTTTTAGGGGGGTCTAATTCCGTAGGCATGTCTTCGTGATAGTCACTTAGACATTTGTATGGAAAGAAGGCAAAACAGAGGATTTTAGCTCACCTGGGCCGAAGGCTCCACAGGAGCTTAGAGTCTGGTCGTCTGCCATCCGTTGTCCATCGTCTGTAGGACACCAAATTTGACCAGTTATATCTGCAGCCTGCAAGCTGATCTCAATCATTTCTTATCTGTAGCATGCATTGGATGGGGCAACGAAGAATTTAGCTTTTTATCAAAATTGAATAATAACTTTGGTTGCTATGGCAATCCCAATTTTCCATAGACTTACAATGGGAAGATGCTTGTCATCATCGTAACACCTTCAGTTTTGATCAGATCTTTCTGAAACTTATATGTAAGGTGGCTGCGGATAAAAACTCGGATGAGTTCGAAAACGGGCCAAGTCGACCCATTTATCATACAGTTACGTCCCTTTGATAGCTGAAAATTCCGATTTTTGACCTTGTCATCACAATAACCCCTTCAGTTTTGATCGGATCTTTCTGAAACTTACATGTTAGGTGGCTGGTGATAAAAACTCGGATTCGTTCAAAAACCTGCCAAGTCGGCCTATTAATCATAGAGTTACGTCCCTTTGATTGCTGAAAATGCAGATAGTTGACCTTGTCATCACCGTAGCGCCTTCAGTTTTTATTGGATCTTTCTGAAACTTATCTGTAAGGTGGCTGGGGATAAAAACCGGCCAAGTGGGCCCATTTTTCATAGAGTTACGTCACTTTGATTGCTGAAAATGCTGATTTTTGGACGGGTTTTTCAAGGAAAAATTGCATCCTTTAGAATAGTGATGTGCGTGCGGGCGGGCGGGTGGCCGGGCGTCTGCGTCCCGGTTTACCTTTTGGTTAACCTTTTTCAAAGTTATGTATTACCTTTAATATCCACTGGATTGCTTTCATATTAGGACTGTTGTTTTAATTGTGGGATTCACTTTCATATGCAATCCGTTATTTCTACCAAGGAGCAACATTTTTGGGGGGGAAATTGGCATTTTTAGGGCATCCGCGCCCCGGTTTACCTTTTGGTTAACCTTTTTAAAAGTTATGTATTACCTTTATTATCCACTGGATTGCTTTCACATTAGGACTGTTGTTTAATTGGGTGGTTCACTTTTATATTCAATCCATTATTTCCACCAATGAGCAACATTTTTGTGGGAAATTGGCATTTTTGGAAACTTATATAACTTTTCAACTTCAGGTTTACCTTTTGGTTAACCTTTATTTCAAGGTGGTGCCAAAGGAGCAACATTTTTTTGTGGGAAAATGGAATTTTTGGACGGGTTTTTTAAGGAAAAATTCCGTCCTTTAGAATAGCGATGTCTGTGCGGGCCGCCCGGGTGTGCGCGTCCCAGTTTGCCTTTTGGTTAATCCTGAAAAACCCGTCCATAATGCCATTTGGCGTTTTTCTTGTTTACTTACAATAGCCCTTCAGTTTTGATCGGATCTTTCTGAAACTTATATGTAAGGTGGCTGGTGATAAAAAGTTCGGAAACCTGCCAAGTCGGCCTATTAATCATAGAGTTACGTCCCTTTGATTGCTGAAAATGCAGATATTTGACCTTATCATCTCCGTAGCCCCTTCAGTTTTGATCGGATCTTTCTGAAACTTATATGTAAGGTGGCTGGGGATAAAAAAAACTCGGATGAGTTCGAAAACCTGCCAAGTCGGCCTATTTATCATAGAGTTACGTCCCTTTGATTGCCGAAAATGCAGATATTTGACCTTATCATCTCCGTAGCCCCTTCAGTTTTGATCGGATCTTTCTGAAACTTATATGTAAGGTGGCTAGGGATAAAAAACTCTGATGAGTTCGTAAACGGGCCAAGACGGCTTATTTATCATAGAGTTACGCCCCTTTCATTGCTGAAATTGCCAATTTTTTACCTTGTCATCACCGTAGCCCCTTCAGTTTTGATCGGATCTTTCTGAATTTTATTTGTAAGGTGGCTAGGGATAAATCTTCGGATGAGTTAGAAAACCGGCCAAGTCGGCCCATTTATCGTAGGGTACCGTCACTTTGATTGCTGAAAATGCCGATTTGAGCTCACCTGGGCCGAAGGCTCCAGGGGAGGTTATAGTATAGTGGGTCCTCCGTCGTTCGTCCGTCCGTCGTCCGTCCACAGTTTTGAGCAGCTATATCTTTGCAGCCTACAGGCTGATCTCAATCATTTCTCATCTGTAGCATGCCTCTGGTTGGGCATTGGTGACATAAGCTTTATTTCGAAATCGCTCTAATACTTTGGTTGCTATAGGAACCATTAGGTCCCACAGACTTACAATGGGAAAATGCTTGTCATCACCGTAGCGCCTTCGGCCCCCGCCCGTAGTGGCTTGAAGAAATATATGGGCAGCATGATGCTTCCACCCAGAGCTTAATCCGGCCCACACACGGGTACTGGTAAACCGCTTGGAGGATCTAAGCCTGTCCAGGAACCGCAGTGCGAGGCGGACCATCCATGCTTATATACCCTATTGGATTCATTGGGCGACAGGGCTTGAGATGTCATTTCATCTAAATGTCGGGTAAAAGACCCACAAAATTGGAAGCAGCGTCTCCAAAATGACCTTTACAGTGTTGACAGAGACGTTAAACCCCAAATCAAACAAACCGTAGCGCCTTCAGTTTTGATCGGATCTTTCTGAAACTTATATGTAAGGTCGCTGGGGATAAAAACTCAGATGAGTTCGAAAACCGGCCAAATTGGTCCATTTATCCTAGAGTTACGTCCCTTTGATTGCTGAAAATGCTGTTTTTAGCTCGTCTGTTTTTTGAAAAAAAACTTTCGAGCTATTGTCATCACTCCTGCGTCTGCGTTGTCGTCCTGCGTCGTTCCAAAAAAACTTAACCTTGGCTATAACTTAAAAAGTATTAGACCTAGCCTCATGAAACTTCATACACACACTCATCATCACAAGAGCTACATTTTGACCAAGGACCATAACAACATTGTTGATTTTGGCTGATATATCTCCCCTTTTCCAATTTTTTTCTGAAACACATTTTTTGCTCTCATTTTAATACTATTCACAACAGAGCCTTCAAACTTCACATGAATGTTCCTTGGGACACGACCTTTTCAGTGATACCACACTTTTTGATCTGTGACCTTGACCTTTGAACTTTGACCTATTTTTCGAAAATTTAACCGAAAACCTTAACCTTGACCATATTTCCAAAAGTATTTGGCCTACCTTCATGAAACTTCATACACATACTCACCATCACAAGAGCTACATTCCCTACAAGTTTTATAACTCCATCTTGCAATTTGATTGAATTATCTCCCCTTTTCTCTCCGTTTTTTTTTTAAATTGTTTTTGTCTCTTATTTCAATACTATTCACAACAGAGCCTTCTAACTTCACATGAATGTTCCTTGGGACAAGACCTTTTCAGTCATACCACGCTTTTTGACCTGTGACCTTGACCTTTGAACTTTGACCAATTTTTCGAAAAATTAACCAAAAAACTTAACCTTGACCATATTTCCAAAAGTATTTGGCCTACCTTCATGAAACTTCATACACATACTCACCATCACAAGAGCTACATTCCCTACAAGTTTTATAACTCCATCTTGCAATTTGATTTGACTTAGAACTTTTGTTTTCTAAAAGAAACTGCAGACGAGCGTTGGCACCCGCTTGCGGTGCTCTTGTTTGTCATTGTCATCACCATATCCCCTTCAGTTTTGATCGAATCTTTCTGAAACTTAATTGTACGGTGGCTGGGGATAAAACCTCAGTTGATTTCAAAAACGGGCCATGTCGGCCCATTTTTAGCTCACCTGTAACGTAGTGACAAGGTGAGCTTTTGTTATCACATTTTGTCCGTCGTCAGTCGTGCGTGCGTCCGTGCGTGCATGCGTCCGTAAACAATTTCAAATAAGTATATCTCTAATACCCCATGGCCAATCTTGTTCAAATTTCATGAGAAGCATCATTAGGTAGGGGGAAAAGCTCCATAAAGTGTTTGGGCTGATCAGATTGGAATTCTGGTTGCCATGGAAACAAAAAGGTTCCATAGACTTATAATGGTGAAAACAATGTATCCACTTTTTCTCGGCCATTTCTTATTGATCATCATCAAACTTGCAGATAACCAGGAGGGGCCTACAGTCTACGTCGAGTGCGAATTTGGGCCGCACGGGACAAGTAGCTTTGGAGTTACCTTCCCTTGAGCAAAATTATAAGTGAAAAATGGTGTCTCCAGCTTTTCTCAGCCGTTTATGATCTGATCTTTTATATTTGTTCATAAACGAGGACAAGCATAAAATCTCGGACGAGTTCGAATTTGGTTTGAATCTGATCAGCGGTTTTCCAGTTACTTCCCCTTGAGCGTGAAAAATTTTCCCATAGACTTATAAAAGTCAAGGACGTCTCCACTTTTTCTCAGCCATTTCTTATCGGATCATCATCAAACTTGCAGATAACCAGGAGGGGCATACAGTCTATGTCGAGTTCGAATTTGGGCTGCACGGGACAAACAATTTTGGAGTTACCTGCCCTTGAGCATAAATATAAGTGAAAAATGGTGTATCCAGCTTTTCTCAGCCGTTTATGATCAGATCTTTTGAGCTCTACTGAGCTGAAGACTCTGTTGTTGTATGCTGTCGAGTCCTCAACCTTGTTTCATATCTGTAGTTTGTTTACTTCTCGGAGATGTTACACTAATGAGTAAGGAAGCCTTCATGCGGACTAAACAAAATTAGTGTATACCGAGACAGAGGTAAGGGCGAGGATTATGGCCATCTAAAATCGATTTAAGCCCCCCAGTGGAATTCTTTCCACTGAGCGTTCCAAGGCGGTTCTTCTGTGGCGGTTTATTTATGTTGTTGTTTGTTACTTACTGTGTGTATCACTTGTGTCTTTTAATTTTGAATGGCCAGTTGGCCATTTTGTTGGAAAGTAACTGTCCTTATGGCCTTCCTTTGTTTAGGTTTCCATTATGGTCTGGTCGCTTAATGTTTGTGTTTCTTTCCCTTTGGTGTCTTTGATGGGTGGAGCAAGTTAATTGTATCGATTCCTGATCTTTGTTTTACTTCTACTTCACAAAGTGAGCTTATAGCATAGGTAGGCATCCGGCGTCCGTCCGTCGTCCACACCTTTGAACTTGAATATCTAAGTGACTAGCCGGCCAATCCCAATCAGATTTTATGTGCATCATCACTGGATTTCGGGATTGACTGCATCATGGAAACAAAAAATGTTCTATCGACTTATAAGGGGGAAAACGACGTCTCCACTTTTTCTTGGCCATTTCTGTCCGAACGTCATCATTTTTTTAAAGTTACATCCCCTTGAGCGTGACAAAAATTTTCCATAGACTTATTATGGGGAAAATGACATTTGTTCTCCACCATTTCTGATCCGATTTTCATCAAACTTGCAGATAACCAGGAGGGGCTTACAGTCTATGTTGAGTTCAAATTTGGGCTGCACGTGACAAACAGCTTCTGAGTTACCTGTCATTGAGCATAAATGTAAGTTAAAAATGGTGTCTCCAGCTTTTCTCAGCCGTTTTTGATTTGATCATTTTGTAACTTTTGGTAAAGAGGACAAGCATAGAATCTCGAGCGACTTCGAAGTTGACTTGAATCTGACCAGTGGTTTTCCAGTTACATCTCTTTGAGTGTGAAAGATTTTCCCATAGACTTACAATAGGAAAATGACGTCTCCAGCTTTTCTCGACCATTTTAAATCAGATCTTAATCAAACTTGCAGATAACCAGGAGGGGCATACAGCCTATGTTGAGTTTGAATTTGGGCCACGCAGGTCAAATGACTTCTAAGTGACCTGCCCTTGAGCATAAATATTATTGAAAAATGGTGTATCCAGCTTTCCGCAACCGTTTTTGATCTGATCTTTTTGTTACTTTTGGTAAACGAGGATAAGCATAAAATCTCTAATGAGTTCGATTTTGGCTTGAATTTGACCACCAGATTTCCAGTTACATCCCCTTGACTTACAATGGGAAAACGATGTCTCCAACTTCTCTTGGCTATTTCTAACCTGACCTTCATCCAGATAACCAGGAGGAGCTTACAGTCTATGTTTAGTTCGAATTTGGGCCGCATGAGACAAACGGCTTTCGAATTACCTGCCCTTGAGCATAAATATTAGTGAAAAAATAGTGTCTCCACCTTTTCTCAGCCGTTTATAATCCGATCTCTTTCAATAAACGAGAAGAAGCATAAAACCTCAGATGAGTTGGAATTTGGCTTGAATTCGGTTTTGCAGTTATAGCCCTTAGAGCGCAAACAATTTTCCCATGGACGTACAGTGGAAAAACGACTTTACCAACTTTTCTCCGTCATTTCTGATGATCTGATCTTCATCAAACTTGCAGATAACCGGGGGTGGGGGGGGCATACAGTCAACATAGAGTTCGAGTTCGAATTTCGGCTGCATGAGACAAACAAATTTGGAGTTACCTGCCCTTGTTTATTGATTTGAGGTTTGACATCCCTGTCAGCACAGTGTAGGTCATTTTGGAGAGGTTGCTTCTAGTTTTGTGAGACTTTTGCCCGACATCGAGATGAAATTATATCTTAATCCCTTTCCACCCAATGAAACCAATCATTATGCATGGACGGTCCAGCTGGCACCACTTTTCCTTGTCAGGCTTAGAACCTGTTTACCAGTACTCATTTGTGGTCAGTTCCAGCTCTGCATAGAAGCACCATGTAGCTCAGTCTATTTCTTCAAGCCCCGATGGGCATTCTTAAAACATCATTAACGATTTTCCGGTACACAGGTGAGCGATATAGGGCTATTTGGCCCTCTTGTTTATAGAGTTACATCCATTTGATTGCTGAAAATGTCGATTTTTGACCTTGTAGCCCCTTCAGTTTTGATCAGATCTTTCTGAAACTTACATGTAGGGTGGCTGGAGATAAAAACCCGGCTGAGTTTGAAAACTGGTCAAGTCGGCCCATTTATCATAGAGTCATGTTCCTTTGATTGCTGAAATGATTATTTTGTACCGTGTCATCACCACAACCCCCTTCAGTTTTGATGGGATCTTTCTGAAACTTATATGTAATGTGGCGAGGGATAAAAACTCGGATAAGTTCGAAAACTGGCCAAGTTGGCTCATTTTTCAAAGAGTTACATCCCTTTGATTGTTGAAAACGCAGATTTTTAGCGCATCTGGGCCGAAGGCTCCAGGGGAGCTTATAGGATGGTAGTCCGTCCGTCCTCCGTCCATACTTTTGACCAGCTATATCTGTGCAGCCTGCTGTCTGATCTCAATCATTTCTCATCTGTAGCATGCCTCGGGCGGGGTATTGATGACATAAGCTTTTTAGCTCACCAGAGCTGAAGGCTCCGGGGGAACTTATAGGATAGGCAGTTGTCCGGCGTCGACGTCGTTGTCGTCGTCAGACGTCAACACTTTCAAACATCTTCTTCTCTGAAGCCACTGGACCGATTCAGCCCAAATTTCATCTGTAGCATCCTTGGGCTGGGGGATTGAAAGTTTGTGTATTTTTATGAAAATTGGCCCATTAGTTTGGTTGCTATAGCAACTTAGAGCTCCCATAGACATATAATGGGGAAAATTGAAAAATGGCATTAACTGCCAAGCCTTTGCAGATATTGGAACGAAACTTTCATAGAAATGTTCCTTAAGCAATCTTGTATCTACCATATGATTTTAGGCCTACTGCTCATTTGTATTGGTTACCATGGAAACCAAAATGAAAAAATAGAAAAAAAAAATACTTAAAAAATCATCTTCTCAGAAACCGTATGCTCTATGAGGCTGAAAGTTTATGGAAATATTCACCATATTTGCCTTTACAGGTTTTGTGTTTTTTATGAAATTCGGCTCTTTAGTTTGGTTGCTATGGCAACTTAGATTTTCAATAGACTTATAATGGGGAAAATTGAAAAATGGCATAAACTACAAAGCCTTTGCAGATATTTTGACAAAACTTTCATAGAAATGTTCCTTAAGTAAACTTCTCTCAGCCATATGCTTTTATGTCAACCTGGGGGTCCAGTAGGTTGTGCCGGGGCCATGCCCCGCCCCCAGTACTTCATAAAATGACTTATATCTCAGAAACCTTACAGATCCCCACCCCTAAACCATATATATTCTTGTTCCTATTGATAAGACGCATTCAGTGACACCAACCTGGAGGTCCTCCGGGATGTGCCGAGGCCATGCCCCACCCCCTCCACTTCATAAAAGGCCCAATATCTCGGAAACCATTCAGATCCCCACCCCTGAACCCTATATACTCTTGTTCCTTATGATAAGACGCATTCAGTGACATCAAACTGGGGGTCCCCCGGGATGCGCCGGGGCCATGTCCCGCCCCTCCATTTCATAAAAGGCCCAATATCTCGGAAACCTTACAGATCCCCACCCCTAAACCATATATATTCTTGCTCCTTATGATAAGACGCATTCATTGACCCCAAATTGGGGGTCTTCCGGGGTGCGCCGGAGCCATGCCCCACCCCTTCACTTCACAAAAGGCCATATATCTCAGAAACTGTTCAGATCCCCACCCCTAAACCATATATGTTCTTGTTCATTATGATGAGACACATTCAGTGACACCAACTTGGGGGTCCCCAGGGATGTGCTGGGGCCATGCCCCACCCCCTCCATTTCATAATATCACAATATCTCGGAAACCTGACAGATCCCCACCCCTAAACCATATATATTCTTGTACCTTATGATAAGACACTTTCATTGACACCAACCTGGGGGTCTCCCTGGGCCTTGCCCCACCCCTGCACTTCACAAAAGGCCTTATATCTCAGAAACTGTTCAGAGCCCCACCCTTAAAACCATATATATTCATCTTCCTTATGATAAGGCACATTCATTGACACCAGCTTGTGAGTCCCCGGGGCATGCCCGGGCCTTGCTCCACTGCTTGACTTCATTAAAAGCCACATATCTCAGAAATAGTTCAAATCCCCACCCCTTAACCATATATATTCTTGTTCCTTATGATAAGACTCATTCAGTCACACCAACTTGGGGGTCTCTTTGTGCTGAGGCAATGTGCCCCGCCCTTCCACTTCATAAAAAGCCATATATTTCAGAAACCATTCAAATCCCCACCCCATATTCATATATGTTCTTGTTCCTTATTATTAGCACACCTACTGTAGGGGTGTCCGCAGGGGCCAGTCCTCTCCTTTCCACTTCATGAAAGGATATCTTGGAAACCGTTCAGATTCCCACCCCTAAACCATATATATACTTGGTCCTTATGATGAGACACATTTAGGGACAACAATCTTGGGCTTTCCTGGGAACAACAGGGCATGCTCCAACCCCTCCACTTATATCTCCAGCCATGCAGATCCCCACTGCTAAACCATATATATTCTTGTTCTTTGTGATAAAACACATTTAGTGATACCAACCAGGGCTCCATTGGGTCCATGCCCCACCCCCTCTACTTCATAAAAGGCCTAATTTTTCATATACTGAGTCCACATTGATGCTCATTTGGATATGGGGGTTCACTTGGCAGATTAAAATGATATCATGTTAAAATACATGGCTGCAATTTGGCAGTGCCCACCTGAGCTCTGGTGAGCATAGTGGCCCATGGGCCTCTTGTTTTTATTTGAAATCGCACGAAAACTTTGGTTTCTAAGGCAACCGAAAGGTCCCATAGACTTACAATGGGAAAATGCTTGTCATCACCGTAGCGCCTTCTGTTTTGATCGGATCTTTCTGAAACTTATATGTAAGGTGGCTAGGGATAAAATCTCGGATGAGTTCGAAAACCGGCCAAGTTGGCCCATTTATCATAGAGTTACGTCTCTTTGATTGCTGAAAATGCCGATTTCGACCTTGTCATCACTGTAGCCCCTTCAGTTTTGATCGGGTCTTTCTGAAACTTATATGTAAGGTGGCTGGAGATAAAACCTCGGATGCGTTCGAAAACCGGCCAAGTCGGCACATTTATCATAGAGTCACGTCCCTTTGATTGCTGAAAATGCCGATTTTTGACCATACCATCGCTGTAGCCACTTCAGTTTTGATCGGATCTTTCTGAAACTTATACGTAAGGTGGCTGGGGATAAAATCTCGGATCAGTTCGAAAACCGGCCAAGTCGGCACATCTATCATAGAGTTACGTCCCTTTGATTGCTGAAAATGCCGATTTTTAGCTCACCTGTCACGTAGTGACAAGGTGAGTTTTTGTGATCACATTTTGTCCGTCGTCCGTCGTGCGTGCGTGTGACTGTGCGTCCGTGTGTGCGTCCGTAAACAATTTCAAATAAATATATCTCTAATACTCAATGGCCAATCTTGAGCAAATTTCATGAAAAGCATCATCAGGTAGGAGGAAAGGCTGCATGAGGTTTTGGGGCTGATCAGATTGGAATTGTGGTTGCAATGGAAACAAAAAGGTGCCAAAGACATATAATAGGAAAAACGACATCTCCACTTTTTCTCGGCCATTTCTGATCTGATCTTCATCAAACTTGCAGATAACCAGGAGGGGCTTACAGTCTACGTCGAGTTCGAATTTGGGCTGCACGGACAAACATCTTTGGAGTTACCCGCCCTTGAGCATAAATATAAGTGAAAAATGGTGTCTCCAGCTTTTCTCAGCCGTTTATGATCTGATCTTTTTGTAACTTTTCCTAAACGAGAACAAGCATAAAATCTCGGACGAGTTCGAATTTGGTTTGAATCTGGCCAGCGGTTATTTAGTTTCATCCCCTTGAGCGTGAAAAATTTTCCCATAGATTTATTATGGGGAAAACGACGTCTCCACTTTTTCTAAGCCCTTTCTGATCCGATCTTCATCAAACTTGCAAATAACCAGGAGGGGCTTACAGTCTACGTCGAGTTCATATTTGGAACGCATGGGGCAAACAGCTTTGGAGTTACCTGCCCTTGAGCATAAATATAAGTGAAAAATGGGGTCTCCAGCTTTTCTCAGTCGTTTATGATCTGATCTTTTTGTAACTTTTTATAAACGAGAACACGCATAAAATCTTGGACGAGTTCGAATTTGGCTTAAATCTGACGAGCGGTTTTTTCAGTTAAATCCCCTTGAGCGTGAAAAAAATTTCCCATAGACTTATAGTGGGGAAAACAACGTCTACACTTTTTCTCCGCCATTTGTGATCCGATCTTCATTAAACTTGCAGATAACCAGGAGGGGCTTACAGTCTACGTTGTGTTCAAATTTGGGTTGCACGAGCCAAACAGCTTCTGAGTTACCTGCCCTTGAGCATAAACGTAAATGAAAAATGGTGTCTCCAGCTTTTCTCAGCCGTTTATGATCTGATCTTTTTGTAACTTTTTATAAACGAGAACACGAATAAAATCTTGGACGAGTTCGAATGTGGCTTAAATCTGACTAGCGGTTTTTTTCAGTTACATCCCCTTGAGCGTGAAAAAATTTTCCCATAGACTTATAATGGGGAAAACAACGTCTACACTTTTTCTCCGCCATTTCTGATCCGATCTTCATTAAACTTGCAGATAACCAGGAGGGGCTTACAGTCTACGTTGTGTTCAAATTTGGGTTGCACGGGCCAAACAGCTTCTGAGTTACCTGCCCTTGAGCATAAATGTAAATGAAAAATGGTGTCTCCAGCTTTTCTCAGCCGTTTTTGATTGGATCATTTTGTAACTTTTTGGTAAAGAGGACAAGCATAAAATCTCGAGTGTTCGAAGTTGACTTGAATCTGCCCACCGGATTTCCAGTTACATCCCCTTGAGGGTGAACAATTGTCCCATAGACTTAAATGGGAACCGATGTCACAAACTTAGCTTGGGTATTTCTAACCTGACCTTCATCAAACTTCCAGATAACCAGAAGGCTTACAGTCTATGTTTAGTTCGAATTTGGGCCGCATGAGACAAAAGGCTTTCAAATTACCTGCCTTGAGCATAAATACTAGTGAAAAAATAGTGTCTCCACCTTTTCCCGGTTTTAAATAATCTGATCTTTTCGAAACTTACAGTAAACGAATAAAACCTCCGTCCGTCGTCCACACCTTTGAACTTGAATATATAAGTGACTAGCTGGCCAATCCAAATCAAATTTTATGTGCAGCAATACTAGGTTGGGGGATTGACTGCATTAGGTTTTGGACCAGTTTCGATCAGAACTGTGGTTGCCATGGAAACAAAAATGGCCATAGTCTTATAATGGGGAAAACGACGTCTCCACTGTTTCTCCGCCATTTCTGATCTGATCTTCAACACAATTGCAGATAACCAGGAGGGACATAAGTCTACATAGACTGCGAATTTCGACTGCATGAGACAAACAACTTTGGAGTAACCTGCCCTTGTTTATTGATTTGAGATTTAACATCCCTGTCAGCACAGTCTAGGTCATTTTGGAGACGTTGCTTCTAGTTTTGTGGGACTTTTGCCCAACATCGAGATGAAATTATATCTTAATCCCTTTCCACCCAAAGAAACCAATAGGCTCATTATGCATGGACGGTCTAACTGGCATCAGTTTTCCTGGGCAGGCTTAGAACCTGTTTACCAGTACTCATGTTTGGTCGGTTCCAGCTCTGCATAGAAGCACTATGTAGCCCAGTCTATTTTATTCTGGTACACAGGTGAGCGATAGGGCTATTTGATCCTCTTGTTGAACTTGTCATCACCGTAGCCCCTTCAATTTTGATCGGATCTTTCTGAGACTTATATGTAAGGCTGCTGTGCAAAAAATCTCAGATGAGTTTGAAAACCGGCCAAGTTGGCCCATTTATCATAGAGTTACGTCCCTTTGATTGCTGAAAATGCCGATTTTTTACCTTGTCATCACTGTAGCCCCTTCAGTTTTGATCGGATCTTTCTGAAGCTTATATGTAAGTTGGCTGGGGATAAAAACTCGGATGAGTTCGAAATCCGGCCAAGTCGGCCCATATATCCTAGAGTTACGTCCCTTTGCTGAAAATGCCGATTTTTGACATTGTCATCACCGTTGCCCCTTCAGTTTTGATCGAATCTTTCTGTAACCTTTATGTAAGGTGGCTGGGGATAAAACCTCGGTCGAGTTTGAAAACCGGCCCATGTCGGCCTATTTTTTATAGAGCTACATCCCTTTGATTGCTGAAAATGGCGATTTTTGACCTTTTCATCACTGTAGCCCCTTCAGTTTTGATCAGATTTTTCTGAAGCTTATATGTAAGTTGGCTGGGGATAAAAACTCGGATGAGTTCGAAATCCGGCCAAGTCGGTCCATATATCCTAGAGTTACGTCCCTTTGCTGAAAATGCCGATTTTTGACATTGTCATCACCGTTGCCCCTTCAGTTTTGATCGAATCTTTCTGTAACCTATATGTAAGGTGGCTGGGGATAAAA
Organism: Lucinisca nassula; assembly: GCA_963580285.1. Classification (NCBI taxonomy): domain Eukaryota; kingdom Metazoa; phylum Mollusca; class Bivalvia; order Lucinida; family Lucinidae; genus Lucinisca; species Lucinisca nassula. The sequence continues at coordinate 108,339,601 of OY757010.1, forward strand.
CCTCGGTCGAGTTTGAAAACCGGCCCATGTCGGCCTATTTTTTATAGAGCTACATCCCTTTGATTGCTGAAAATGGCGATTTTTGACCTTTTCATCACTGTAGCCCCTTCAGTTTTGATCAGATTTTTCTGAAACTTATATGTAAGTTGGCTGGGGATAAAACCTCGGATGAGCTAGAAATCCGGCCAAGTCGGCCCATTAATCATAGAGTTATGTCCCTTTGATTGCTGAAAATGCCGATTTTTGACCTTATCATCATGGTAGCCCCTTCAGTTTTGATCAGATCTTCCTGAATCTGATATGCAAGGTGGCTGGTGTTAAATCCTCGGATGAGTGCGAATACCTGCCAAGTCGGCCATTATAGAATGGATCCTTTGATTGCTGAAAATGCCGATTTTTGACCTTGTCATCACCGTAGCTACTTCAGTTTTGATCGGATCTTTCTGAAAATTATATGTAGGGTGGCTGGAGTTAAAAACTCGGATGAGTTTGAAAACTGGCCATATCGGCCCAATTTCCATAGAGTCATGTTCCTTTGATTGCCGAAATTGCCTATTTTTGACCTTGTCATCACCGTAGCCCCTTCAGTTTTGAGCGGATCTTTCTGAAACTTATATGTAATGTGGCGAGGAAAAAAACACGGATAAGTTCGAAAACCATTAAATCATTATATGTATAAAAAAAAAAAGCTACGGACGCCTACCAACACATAATTGGACTTTTACTCTACGGCAATAGAGAAATAAAATGATAACTTACCATACAATCATTTGGCTTTTTTGTATATCATTATATGTGTCAAATAAGGTTACGTCCGCCTACCACACATGTAATATGAACGTGTGCCCAACAGCAATATGGACATAAAATGACCTTTACGATATAGCCAATTGCCTAGCTGGTATATGAATCAAACAAAGTTACGGACGCCTTCCGTTAACAAGACTTTGTAACCAACAACATTATGGGCATGAAATGCCTTGCACATACAGTCCTTTGCCTATTCGGCATATGTATCAAAATTAAAGTGAAACGATCTGGAACTGATACAATCAGATTGAAAAGTATAGCGATCTGGAATTGATACAATTACCAGGCCTCCTAGCAATGCCTATAAAACCTATATTAACCTATAATTTTGAGCCAAACCTATAAAAACTTTATTTTGTTCATAAAACCTGTAAAAAGCCTGTATTTTCATGAAAAAAAACCTATATTATTCTCTTTTTTAACCTTCTTGCGACTCAACCTTAACTTTTCTTCAAAATGGTATACTATTTTTTACTTTTAAGTCCCATAAAAAGTGATGAAAACTGTCAAGAAATTGTATTTTTTTTCCTCGCTCGCTTCGCTCGCTCAGACTTTGCAAAATTCAGATCAACTTTATCTGAGTAATTGTGGCACAAAAATTCATCAAATATTTTTTCTTCAGTTTTAAATCTTTATGTAAGTTTGGAAAACTCTTTTTTAACCTGTATTTTTATTGAAAAACCTGTGAATAACCTATAATTCGAGTAAGAAGAACCTGTATTGAAACCTATATTTTCAAAGTGGGCCACTAGGAGGCCTGAATTACATTCCATATCACACCCACAACATCCCCATCGGGGCTTGAAGAAATATATGGGCAGCATGATGCTTCCATGCAGAGCTGATACCGACCCGCACACGAGTACTGGTAAACCGCTTAGAGGATCTAAGCCTGCCCAGGCAATGCGGTCCGTCCATGCTTATAAATCCTATTGGTTTCATTGGGCGGCAGGGCTTGAGATGTCATGCCATTTCAATGTCGGGTAAAAGTCCCATAACATTGGAAGCAACGTCTCCAAAATGACCTTTACAGTGTTGACGGGGCGTTAAACTTCATATAAAACAAAACACCCACAACATCACAAGGGAAAGAAAACAAAACACAGATTCACAACAATTAGTTCACTCATAGACAGCCAGCCAGCCGAGTCAGCAACTCTTTCCCAAACAGGTGGCTACTCAGAGCTACATATTTAACTAAATGTAGGGGAAACACTTAATGGTGGAAATCCCGCCCGCATTACCACAAGGGAAAAATGAAAAGACAAAGCAAAGGATGACTACCAAACAGATACGAGTATACCAGCAACCATATGGACATAACAATACTTGTCGTAGTCAATTGCCTATTTGCTTTGGTTTGGTTTAAACAATATTTTATTTCTAGCAAATATCGTGTACAATTAAATACATTGGAACTGACAAATAGGATTTGACAGTAAGCCTGGGGCTTATAAATATCATCTCCTAATTTGCTGTATGTCTCAAACAGAGTTAGTCTGGCCCAGAAAACATGTACACTCCATATTGTTTGGTTCTGTGGTGTATACCTTGCTTCCAAAGGATAACCCTTTTATAGAACATATTTAACTTCACTATAACTGGTGTGTGGGAATGTGTGGCGGCGGTTAAACGTCTCCCTGCCCTACATCATAGTGTAGATTATATTTTCTTGTCCTTTGGTATCATTGATTCCATTGTGGAATTTTGAAGATATCTGAGGGTCACTGATGAGGCCTAATTGGCCGAAACTAGCTAGTCTGGCCCAGAAAACATGTACACTCCATATATTTTGGTTCTGTGGTGTATTCCTTGATTCCAAAGGATAACCCTTTTATAGAACATATTTACAGACACCTACCAAACGCACAATAGGACTTTGTACCCAACAGCTATATGTGCATAAAATGACTTTTATCATACAGTCAACAGCCTATTTGGCATATGCATCAAACAAAGCTAAGGACACCTACCAAACACATACTAGACCTTATTACCCAACAGCAATAACAAAGTTTCGGACACCAACCAAACACATAGTAGGACTTTGTACCCAAAGGCAATATGAACATGAAATGATTTACCATACAGTCATTTACCTATTTGGTATATGTATCAAACAATGTAACGGACACCGTCACACGTACCAAACACAATACAGGACTTTGTAACTAACGGCAATATGGATACAAATGACTTACCATACATTCATTTGCCTATTCGTTACATGTACGAGGACTGTTCAAATATGAATGCAAGTAGAACGTTTTCTCATGCACTAATGCGAAAATCACCTGGAAATAAATATCACAGCGTAGAAAAACATTTTACCTATACATTGATACCAAACCTGTTAAAATCCGTTCACTTTAGCCATGTATATCGTTCGATAAACACTGTCTACTTTTGTATACGAATACAAAACATGGTTGGAAGAAGGTCAGAGTACGCCGTTTAAATACGGTCCTATATTCAGTATCTTTGTATTCTTGGTATACGGTGCAAAGACATTTTTTATGAAATATGTTCGGTTTATGGGCATAATGAAATGTCTTTTCCGACAGTTTTTCGTTGGTGTAAGAAATTCAGCTGTGGGCTAGGCTCAACAGAATATGCACCGCATGATCGTCGGCCGAAAAGAGCAACATCTGCCAAGATGGTTGCTAGAGTGATAGAAATAGTTGCTACCGATGCACGCTACACCACTAGGCAAATAGCTAGTATGGTTGGCATCTCATTAGGAGCAGCTCATACAATTCTGAAACGGGATTTGAAAATGAGAAAGGTCTGTGCTAGATGGATTCCCCATCTGTTGACAGATGAGCAGAAAAAGACACGCGTTCATTGCGCCAAGAAGTTGCTTAAAAAGTTTCCAAATTGCAATGCACGGTCTTTCGCTAATGTCGTCACAGATGACGAGACATGGGTTCACTTTTTTGAGCCAAAACGAAAGATTCAGAACAAAATATGGACAACAAAGTATTGCAAAAGACCATGCATTGCAAAGCGGACCATGAGCGCCAGGAAGGTAATGTATGCCATATTCTTTTCAAACCTGCTATTCAGGTTGCTGTGCCTAAAGGCAAATCGAAATGCGAAGTTTTACAAGAATAAAGTTCTTCGAAAATTGAAGAAATATTTCAAAGAACGAAGACCCGCAACTGGTTTGGCCAATGTCAGATTGCTACATGACAATGCGTCATCGCACAAGGCGTTCATTGTGCAAGACTATCTGAAGCAGGAAAAGGTTGTTGAACTCCCTCACCCCCCGTATTCCCCTGACCTTGCCCCGTGTGACTTTTTTTTGTTCCCGCGGCTGAAAAAATACCTTTCTGGTCGAAAATGTGTACAGCGCAAACACCTCGGTTCTGCAATATTCCAGTGCCTTCATAGTATACCTCGAAAAGACTACCAAAAAAAGAAGTTTGTATATCTGTCAAAGGGGAATACTTTGAGGGGCAACATTTTTTCATCGAAATCTGTCACGGAATCATTTTATGTGCTTGGTTGCATTCATATTTGAACAGACCTCGTATCAAACAAAGTTACGGACACCTATCAAACACATGATTTATCGTTTTCCTAAAAAAATAATATGGGTCTAAAATGTTTTTGTTTTTTTTTACCGAATTTCCATTTAACCATATACCCATTAGGTACATGTACCAAACAAAATCATGGACACCTACCAAACATTTAGAAAGACTTGGTACCCAACAGTTACATAAATGACTTTGCGTATGTATTGAATAAAGTTACAGACGCCTGCCAAAGACATGATAAGACTTTGTACCCAACAGCAAAATGGACATAAAATGCTCTTTCTCCATACAACCATTTTAAATGTATCGGGCCAAGTAACAGACAGTACTGACCATCTTGCCATAGTGTATTTAAATATGTAATCCTCATTTTTGTCTTGAACCCAATAAGACCTTACATCATTCCAGGTAAGATTGGAGACTACTCAATATAGACTCATCTGTGAGAAAACATTTTTTGTACCCAATAGTTCCATATCGAATAACCACATGGACAGGGTACCCAATATATGTCATTTTGTGGGTACTTCCGTTCGCCCGTTACGCTTTTGATGCATAACATAACTTAAGAACCGTGTATGCTAGGGTTTTGAAATTTCATATATGGATTCCTAATGGAATATTAGTGGACGCGTATTTTTTTCTCATCCGGATTATGCCCCTTTCAAGAGTTATTGCCCTTGGAAATTTTTGATAAAATCCTGTCAGCAAAATATCTCAAAAACTATACGCGCTAGAGCCTTGAGAGTTGGTGAATAGATAGGTGGTGATGAGTAGATGACATGATTAACTTTTGGCTACATTCCGAAAAATACTTAATAAGTTATGGCCCTTTGTCACTTTCAATGGGTATTTTTACATTGTACCTCTATATGCTTTGTGATGCATAGCATAACTTGAGAACCGTATATGCTAGGGTTTTGAAATTTCATAAATGGAATTCTCATGGAAAATTAGGGGAAGCATATTTTTTTTATCTCATCCGGATTGTGTCCCTTTCAAGAGTTATTGCCCTTTGATTTTTTTTTTGATAAATTCTTGTCAGCAAAATATCTAAAAAACTATAAGGGCTAAAGCCTTGAAAGTTAATGAATAGATTGGTGTTGATGATTAGATGACCTGATCAAATTTTGACTAAATTAAAGAAAAAAATGCTTTATATGTTATGGCCCTTTATCACTTTGGGTATTTGTACATTGTGAACTTAATACATTGTGAAACGCAGATCGTGGGGGCGTGAGTTCAAACCTCTGTGGAGGAATGGATTTTTTTTTCTTTTTTTCTCCTTCATAAACACCATTATTATTATGCCCCTCGCAAAACAAAATTGCTAGGGGTGGGGATATTGCATTTGTCCTGCACATACATACATAAATACATACATACATACATACATACATACATACATACATACATACATACATACATACATACATACATACATACATACATACATACATACATACATATAACATACATACATACATACATACATACATACATACATACATACATACATACATACATACATACATACATACATACATACATGCGCCCCCGCCCATATAGGGCTTGAAGAAATATATGGGCTGCATGATGCTTCCACGCAGAGCTGAATCCGGCCCGCACACTAGTACTGGTAAACTGCTTTGAGGATCTAAGCCTGTCCAGGAACCGCGGTGCGAGGCGGACCGTCCATGCTAATAAACCCGATTGGTTTCATTGGGCGACAGGGCTTGAGATGTCATTTCATCTCAATGTCGGGTAAAAGTCCCACAAAATTGGAAGCAACGTCTCCAAAATGACCTTTACAGTGTTGACGGGGACGTTAAACCTCAAATCAAACAAACAAACACACATACATACATACATACAAACAAGCACTTACGCAAACACACCTGCTTGCATGCACACACACACACATGCATGCATGCAGACTTAGCCATGTATGCATGCATGCAAAAACATGCACACATGCACTCATGCATAAATGTACACATGCATACATGTACACACACACACACTAATACATGCATGAACATACCCACATACATGCACACACACTCTTGCATACATACATGCATGCGTGCACGCATGCACACACACCCAAACTCAAGCATGCATGCACAAACACATGCAAGCATGCACACGAACTCACGCAGGCTTTCATGCACACATACATTTATGCATGCACTCAAACATGCATGCAAGCGCACGCACACTCATACATGCATGGACACATGCATGCACAAACTTGCTTGCTTGCACTCATGCATGCATGCCCATACACATACTTGCATGCACATTTATGTACGTGCACTGCATGCACACACACATGCATAACTACAAACACTTACACATGCAGACATGCAAGCACACATGCATGCACACATGCACACATACACTAATGCAAACACACACACATGCATGCACGCATGCACACACATGCGCACGCATGCACAAACTAACAAGCAAAGCCTTAGATTGGTTCACATCATATCTAAATTGTCGACTTCAAACAATAGTCAATGACCAATGTTGGTCAAACTACTCTGGGTTGCAATCAGGTGTCCCGCAAGGTTCTATATTAGGACCAACCTTATTCTTATTATTCATAAATGACTTAACTCTCTTTATGAATCACTGCTCAACCGACTTATTCGCAGATGATACCACGTTTCATATTAATGGCAAAAATATTAGCGAAATTGAAACCAAACTCCAATATGACGCACTTGAAGCACATGCTTGGAGTAAAAGCAATAAACTGTCTATTAACTATGATAAAACAACTTCTATGTCTGTTGGCAGTAAACAAAGATTGCAAAACACTAAAAAATTAGAAATAAATATAGCAAACAACCCTATTACTAACGTGAACAAACAAAAGCTTCTTGGTGTATTCATAGATGAGCATCTGCTTTGGACTCCTCATAGAGACTATCTGTGCGCAACCATTTCCTCTAGAATTTCTTTACTGAAACAGCTTGCAAAGTATGTGCCGATAAAAGTCCAAACAATGTTCTATCATGCATACATCCTACCACTCCTAGATTACGGTTCAAACAGTTGGAGTATGACGTCCAAAATAAACATAGAAAGGCTCAACAAACTACAAAAACGCGCAGCGCGTATCATCTTGAAAACTGATTATACTATGCCATCAGCAGTAATATTCAAAGAGCTAGAATGGATGTCCATTAGCAATAGATGTGACTACAATAAGGCCGTATTGACTTATAAAGCTTTACACAAAATTACACCATCATATATATCAGACTTACTCAAGCCTGTTTCAAAAACGTGTACACGTCTATTAAGATCTTCTGAAAACGGCTCACTGGCAGTGCCCAGGTCGAGAACGGCGCTCTCTGACAAATCTTTCGCTTGTTCAGCTCCAAAAACTATGGAACACTTTACCATGTGCCATTAAGTCAGCTCCGTCCCTAAGTTCTTTTTAAAGAAAGTGTAAAAAAATATCTTAACTAGTGTATTTTAGTCTTTAAAATATCAGAACCGTCCTACTTTTAGCCATCTTTTAGAATCAGCTGACGATAGTTTTTTTTTTTATCAACTTTTAACTGTCTTAGACAATGTTAGATCCTCGAATTTTATGCACCCTAAATCGTGTGCAATAAAAATTGCAACATTTTATTTTTTAATTTTTTCTACTTCTTAATTTTTACTGCAAGTGGTATGGATATGTAATAGCTCTTATAATATCCCAAGTATGCTTACAAATTTGTAATTTTTTTTTTAATAGAGTTATACCATTTGTACGACTTCCTTATTTTAGATGAAACTGCATTTAAAGAATGTTTGTTTGCCGTTTGTGTATATATGTGTTATGTTTTATGTTTTGAAGAGAATTTATTATCTTAGTAGAGGGCCACTTGGTAGAATGGCTATTTTTAGCTAAAAGTGTCACCCTCTTAAAATATTGTGTAAATAAAAAAAAAATAAATAAATGCACACACTCATGCATGCACACATATATGTATGTACGCACTCTAACATGAATGCATGCAAACAGGCACACACACACATGCATGTGCAAACACTAATGCAGGGTGGCTGGAGATAAAAACCCGGCTGAGTTTGAAAACTGGCCAAGTCGGCCCATTTATCATAGAGTCATGTTCCTTTGATTGCTGAAATGGCTATTTTGTCCTTGTCATCACCACAACCCCTTCAGTTTTGATGGGATCTTTCTGAAACTTAAATATAATGTGGCGAGGAATAAAAACTCGGATAAGTTCGAAAACTGGCCAAGTTGGCTCATTTTTCAAAGAGTTACATCCCGTTGATTGTTGAAAATGCCGATTTTTAGCGCACCTGGGCCGAAGGCTCCAGGGGACCTTATAGGCTGGTAGTCCGTCCGTCGTCCGTCAACACTTTTGACCAGCTATATCTGTGCAGCCTGCTGGCTGATCTCAATAATTTTTCATCTGTAGTATGCTTCGGGTGGAGTATTGATGACATAAGCTTCTTTTTTTTTAAATCGCACGAAAACAGTGGTTTCTATGGCAACCGCAAGGTCCCATAGACTTACAATGGGAAAATGCTTGTCATCACCGTAGCGCCATCTGTTTTGATCGGATCTTTCTGAAACTTATATGTAAGGTGGCTGGGGATAAAATCTCGGATGAGTTCGAAAACCGGCCAAGTTGGCCCATTTATCATAGAGTTACGTCCCTTTGATTGCTGAAAATGCCGAAATTTGACCTTGTCATCACTATAGCCCCTTCAGTTTTGATTGGGTCTTTCTGAAACTTATATGTAAGTTGGCTGGGGATAAAACCTCGGATGCGTTCGAAAACCGGCCAAGTCGGCACATTTATCATAGAGTCACGTCCCTTTGATTGCTGAAAATGCCGATTTTTGACCTTATCATCACTGTAGCCCCTTTAGTTTTGATCGGATCTTTCTGAAACTTATACGTAAGGTGGCGTGGGATAAAACCTCGGATCGGTTCGAAAACCGGCCAAGTCGACACTTTTATCATGGAGTTCGTCCCTTTGATTACTGAAAATGCCGATTTTTAGCTCACGTGTCACGTAGTGACAAGCTGAGTTTTATGATCACATTTTGTCCGTCGTCCGTCGTGCGTGCGTGTGACTGTGCGTCCGTGCAAGCGTCCGTTAACAATTTCAAATAAGTATATCTCTAATACCCCATGGCCAATCTTGATCAAATTTCATGATAAACATCATCAGGTAGGGGGAAAGGCTGCATGAGGTTTTTTGGCTGATCAGATTGGAATTGTGGTTGCCATGGAAACAAAAAGGTTCCAAAGACTTATAATGGGAAAACGACATCTCCACTTTTTCTCGGCCATTTCTAATCTGATCTTCATCAAACTTGCAGACAACCAGGAGGGGCTTACAGTCTACGTCGAGTTCGAATTTGGGCTGCACGGGACAAACAGCTTTGGGGTAACCTGCCCTTGAGCATAAATATAAGTGAAAAATGGTGTCTCCAGCTTTTCTCAGCCGTTTATGATCTGATCTTTTTGTAACTTTTCATGAACGAGGACAAGCATAAAATGTAGGACGAGTTCCAATTTGGTTTGGATCTGACAAGCGGTTTTCTAGTTTCATCCCCTTGAGCGTGAAAAATTTTCCCATAGACTTATAATGGGGAAAACGGCGTCTCCACTTTTTCTCAGCCATTTCTGATCCGATCATCATCAAACTTGCAGATAACCAGGAGGGGCTTGCAGTCTACGTCGAGTTCATATTTGGGATGCATGGGACAAGCAGCTTTGGAGTTACCTGCCGTTGAGCATAAATATAAATGAAAAATGGTGTCTCCAGCCTTTCTTAGCCGTTTATGATCTGATCTTTTTGTAACTTTTCATAAACGAGAACACACATAAAATCTTGGACGAGTTCGAATTTTGGCTTAAATCTGACGAGCGGTTTTTAGCTCACCAGAGCCGCAGAGGGAGCTTATAGGATAGGCAGTTGTCCGTCGTCTGCGTTTGCGGACGTCAAACTTTTTAAATGACATCTCCTCTGAAGCCGCTAGGCCGATTGGACCCAAATTTCATCTGTAGCATCCCTGGGTTGGGGGATTGAAAGTTTGTGGGTTTTTTTTAGCTCACCTGTCACGTAGTGACAAGGTGAGCTTTTGCGTGCGTGAGTGCGTCCGTAAACTTTTTCTTCAAACAACATCTCCTCCTAAACCACTAATCGGATTTTGACCAAACTTCACAGGAATGATCCTTAGGTGGTCCCCTTTCAAAGTTGTTCAAATGGTTCCGGTCCGTAGCTTCATCTAGTGGTCCCCTACCAAGATTGTTCAAATTATAGTGCTGGGGCCAAAAATGCCCCCGCACCGGGGCCCTTTGGTTTTACATGGGCTTATATAGGGAAAATCTTTAAAAATCTTCTTCTCTGAAACCGAAAGGCCCAGGTCTTTGATATTTGGTATGAAGCTTCATCTTGTGGACCCCTACCAAGATTGTTCAAATTATAGTGCTGGGGCCAAAAATGCCCCCGCACCGGGGCCCTTTGGTTTTACATGGGCTTATATAGGGAAAATCTTTAAAAATCTTCTTCTCTGAAACCGAAAGGCCCAGGTCTTTGATATTTGGTATGAAGCTTCATCTAGTGGACCCCTACCAAGATTGTTCAAATTATAGTGCTGGAGCTAAAAATGCCCCCGCACGGGGGCCCTTTTGTTTTACATGGGCTTATATAGGGAAAATCTTGAAAAATCTTCTTTTCTGAAACCGGAAGGCCCAGGTCTTTGCTATTTGGTATGAAGCTTTATCTAGTGGACCCCTACCAAGATTGTTCAAATTATTGTGCTGGGGCCAAAAATGCCCCTGCACCGGGGCCCTTTTGTTTTACATAGGCTTATATAGGGAAAATCTTTAAAAATCTTCTTCTCTGAAACTGCAAGGCCCAGGTCTTTGATATTTGGTATGAAGCTTCATCTTGTGGACCTCTACCAAGATTGTTCAAATTATAGTACTGGGGCCAAAAATGCCCCCGCACCTGGGCCCTTTGGTTTTACATGGGCTTATATAGGGAAAATCTTTAAAAATCTTCTTCTCTGAAACCACAAGGCTTAGGTCTTCAATATTTATTATGAAGCTTCAGCTAGTGGACCTCTATAAAGATTGATCAAATTATAGCCCTGAGACCAAAAATGCCCCCGCCATGTGGCCCTTTGGTTTTACATAGACTTATATAGGGAAAATCTTTAAAAATCATCTTCTCTGAAACACAAGGCTTAGGTCTTCGATATTTGTTATGAAGCTTCAGCTAGTATTTGGTGTGAAGCTCATCTACTGAACCTCTATCAAGATTGTTCAAATTATAGCCCTTGGACCAAAATGCCCTCACCCCGGGGCCCTTTGGTTTTTCATAGGCTTATATAGGGATCTTCTTTGCCCTGGTCTTTGCTATTTGGTATGAAGCTTCACCTAGTGAACCTCTACCAAGATTGTTCAAATTATAGTCCTGGGGCAAAAAAAAGCTCCCGTTCCGGGGCCTTTGGTTTCACATAGACTTATATAGGGAAAATCTTTAATAATTTTCTTCTCTGAAATCGCAAGGCCTAGGTTTTTGATATTTGGTGTGAGGCTTCAAATAGTGGATCTCGATCAAGATTGTTCAAATTATAGCCCTGGGGCCAAAAATGCCCCCGCTCCGGGGCCCTTTGGTTTAACATAGGCTTATATAGTGAAAATCTTGTTTTACAAAGAGTTCTATACGCAGGGTAAACCTTTAAAATCTTCTTCTCTGAAACCACAAAGCCCAGGTCTTTCATATTCGATATGAAGCTTCATCTTGTGGACCTCTACCAAGATTGTTCAAATTATAGCCCTGGGGCCAAAATTGACCCTGCCCGGGGCCCACTTGTTTTACATTGGATCAGGTGAGCGAACCAGGGCCCTCTGGGCCCTCTTGTTTTTTAGCTCACCGTCACGTAGTGACGAGGTGAGCTTTTGGGATCACTTTTTGTCCGTCGTCCGTCGTGCGTCCGTCCGTGCGTGCGTGCGTCCGTGCGTAAACAATTTCTTCAAACGACATCTCCTCCTAAACCACTGAGCGGATTTTGACCAAACTTCACAGGAATGATCCTTAGGTGGTCCCCTTTCAAAGTTGTTCAAATGGTTCCGGTCCGTTGCACATGTAGGTCACAGGAGCCAAAAATAGATTTTTTTCACCAAAAACTTAAAAAATCTTCTTCTCTGAAACCACAAGGCCCAGGTCTTTGATATTTGGTATGAAGCTTCATCTAGTGGACCCCTACCAAGATTGTTCAAGTTATAGTGCTGGGGCCAAAAATGCCCCCGCCCCGGGGCCCTTTGGTTTTACATGGGCTTATATAGGGAAAATCTTTAAAAATCTTCTTCTCTGAAACTGCAAGGCCCAGGTCTTTGATATTTGGTATGAATCTTCATCTGGTGGACCCCTACCAAGATTGTTCAAATTATAGTGCTGGGGCCAAAGATGCCCCCGCCCCAGGGCCCTTTGGTTTTACATAGGCTTATATAGGGAAAATCTTTAAAAATCTTCTTCTCTGAAACCACAAGGCCCAAGTCTTTGATATTTGGTATGAATCTTCATCTGGTGGACCCCTACCAAAATTGTTCAAATTATAGTGCTGGGGCCAAAGATGCCCCCGCCCCAGGGCCCTTTGGTTTTACATGGGCTTATATAGGGAAAATCTTTAAAAATCTTCTTCTCTGAAACCACAAGGCCCAGGACTTTGATATTTGGTATGAAGCTTCATCTAGAAGACCCCTACCAAGATTGTTCAAATTGTAGTGCTGGGGCCAAAGATGCCCCTGCCCCAGGGCCCTTTGGTTTTACATAGGCTTATATAGGGAAAATCTTGAAAAATCTTCTTCTCTGAAACCACAAGGCCCAGGTCTTTGATATTTGGTATGAATCTTCATCTGGTGGACCCCTACCAAGATTGTTCAAATTATAGTGCTGGGGCCAAAGATGCCCCCGCCCCGGGGCCCTTTGGTTTTACATGGTCTTATATAGGGAAAATCTTTAAAAATCTTCTTCTCTGAAACTGCAAGGCCCAGGTCTTTGATATTTGGTTTGAATCTTCATCTTATGGACCCCTACCAAGATTGTTCAAATTATAGTGCTGGGGCCAAAAATGCCCCCGCCCCGGGGCCCTTTGGTTTTACATAGGCTTATATAGGGAAAACCTTTAAAAATCTTCTTCAGGCCCAGGTCTTTGATATTTGGTATGAAGCTTCATCTAGTGGACCTCTACCAAGATTGTTCAAATTATAGTGCTGGGGCCAAAAATGCCCCCGCCCCAGGGCCCTTTGGTTTTACATGGGCTTAAATTGGGAAAATCTTTAAAAAATCTTCTTCTCTGAAACTGCAGGGCCCAGGTCTTTGCTATTTAGTATGAAGCTTCATCTAGTGGACCACTACCGAGACTGTTCAAATTATAGTACTGGGGCCAAAAATGCCCCCGCCCCGGGGCCCTTTGGTTTTACATAGGCTTAAATAGGGAAAATTTTTAAAAATCTTCTGCTCTGAAACCAAAAGGCCTAGTTCTTTGACATTTGATATGAAGCTTCAGCTAGTGGACCTCTTCCAAGATTGTTCAAATAATAGCCCTGGGGCCACAAATGCCCCCGCCCCAGGGCCCTTTGGTTTTACATAGACTTATAATAGAGATAATCTTTGAAAATCTTCTTCTCTGAAACTGCAAGGCCCAGGTCTTTGATATTTGGTGTGAAGCTTCATCTAGTGGACCTCTATCAAGATTGTTTACATTATAGCCCTGAGGCCAAAAATGCCCCTGCCCCGGGGCCATTTGGTTTTACATAGGCTTATGTAAGGAATTTCTTTAAAAAAATCTTCTTCTCTGAAACCGCAAGGCCCAGGTCTTTGATATTTGTTGTGTAGCTTCATCTAGTGGACCTTTGCCAAGATTGTTCAAATTATAGCCTTTGTTGATATTTGGTATGAAGCTTCACCTTTTTAGACCTCCCTCAACATTATGCACATTATAACCCTGGGGTCAATAATGGCCCTCCCCAGGGCCCACTTGTTACTCTATGGATCAGGTGAGCGATCCAGGGCCATCATGGTCCTCTTGTTTATGAAATTCGGCTCATAAGTTTGGTTGCTATGGCAACTTAGTGTTTCCATAGACTTATATTGGGGAAAATTGAAAATGGCATTTATTGCCAAGCCGCTGCAGATATTTTGACAAAACTTTCATAGAAATATTCCTTAGGCAATCTACTAAAAAACTTAAAAAAAACTTAAAAAATCATCTCCTCAGAAACCGTATGCTCTGTGAGGCTGAGAGTTTACAGCATGAAAATATTCACCATATTTGCCTATACAGGTTTTGTGTTTTTTATGAAATTCGGCTCTTTAGTTTGTTTGTTATGGCAACTTAGATTTTCCATAAACTTATAATGGGGAAAATTGAAAAATGGCATTAATTATAAAGCCTTTGAAGATATTTTGACATAACTTCCATAGAAATGTTCCTTTAGTAAACTTCTCTCAGCAATATGCTTTTATGTCAACCCGGAGGTCCAGTAGGTTGTGCAGAGGCCATTCCCCTCCCCCAGTACTTCATAAAATGCCTTATATCTCAGAAACCTTACAGATCCCCACCCTAAACCATATATATTCTTGTTCCTTATGATAAGGTGCATTAAATGAAACCAACCTGGGGATCCCCCGGATGTGCCGGGGACATGCCACACCCCCTCCACTTCATATAATGCCATTTATCTCAGAAACCATTCAGATCCCCATCCGTAAAGCGTATATATTCTTGTCTCTTATGATAAGACGCACTCAGTGACACCAACCTGGAGGTCCTCCAGGATGTGCCTGGGCCATACCCCACCCCTCCATTTCACAACAGGGCCAATATTCCAGAAACCTAACAGATCCAAACCCCTTAAAGAAATATATTTGTGTTCCTTATGATAAGTTGCATTCAGTGACACCAACCTGGGGGACAACCGGGATGTGCCGGGGACATGCCCAACCCCCTAAGCTTCATAAAAGGTTGGCCCCCGCCCGTAGGGGCTTGAAGTAATATATGGGCTGCATGATGCCTCCACGCAGAGCTGAATCCGGCCCGCACACTAGTACTGGTAAACCGCTTAGAGGATCTAAAGCCTGTTCAGGAATCGCAGTTTGAGGCGGACCGTCCATGCTAATAAAGCCTATTGGTTTCATTCGGCGGCAGGGTTTGAGATGTCATTTCATCTCAATGTCCACAAAATTGGAAGCAACGTCTCCGAAATTACCTTTACAGTGTTGACGGGGACGTTAAACCTCAAATCAAACAAACAAAACTTCATAAAAGGCCAAATAATCCCCAAAACCTTACACATCCCCACCCCTAAACCATACATATTCTTGTTCCATTTGATAAGAAGCATTAAGTGACACTAACCTGGAGGTCCCCCAGATGTGCGGGGATAGCCCCACCCCTCCACTTCATAAAATGCCATTTATCTCAGAAAACATTCAGATCTCCACCCCTAAACCATATATATTCTTGTTCCTTATGATAAGACGCACTCAGCGACACCAAGCTGAGGGTCCCCCGGGATGTGCCGAGGTCATGCCCCACCCCATCCACTTCATAAAAGGCCAAATATTCCAGAAACCTTACCGATCCCCACCCCTAAACCATATATATTCTTGTTCCATGTGATAAGACACATTCAGCGACACCAACATAGGGTTTCCCCAGGGATCGCCCGGGCCATGCTCCACTCTTCAACTTCACAAAAGACTATATATCTGAGAAACTGTTCAGAGCCCTACCCTTAAGCCATATATAGTCTTGTTCCATATGATAAGACGCAATCAGTGACACCAGCATGGGGTCCCCCCTGTGGTGCAACGGGCCATGCCCCACCCCTTTACTTCATTTAAAGCCATAAATCTCAGAAACCGGTCAGATCCCCACCCCTTAACCATATATATTCTTGTTCCTTATGATAAGACCCCACTTCATAATAGGCCATATATCTCAGAAACTATTCAAATCCCCACCACCTAATCACATATATTCTTGTTCATTGTTATTAGACACATTCAGTCAACCCATCTTGTGGGGTCTGCAGGGGCCATTTCTCTCCCATCCAGTTCATGAAAAGGCCTCATATCTCAGAAACTGTTCATCATTAGGCTGCAACAATCTTGGGCTTTTCTGGAATCCACCCTGCCCGAATCCCTCCACTGCTTATAAGGCCTTACATCTCAGGAGCCATACATGTCCCACTGCTAAACCATATATGTCTCTGTTCTTTTTTATAAGACACATTTAGTGACACCAACCAGGGCTCCATTAGGTTCATGCCGCACCCTCTCTACTATATAAAACACCTAATATTTCAGATACAGTCCACATGAGTGCTCATTTGGGAATGGGGTTTTTGATTTTTTATTTTTTTTTTATTTTTATTTGTTTGGGAGACTTTATAATTGGTAGATTAAAATCATAACATGTTAAAATACATGTCTGCCATTGGGCAGTGCCCATCTGAGCTCCGGTTTATTAAATTTGGCTCTTTGGTTTGTTTGCCATGGCAAGTTAAGAGTTTATAACTTAACTTATAATGGGGAAAATTGAAAAATGACATTTATGCCTTTCAAGCTATTTTGTCAAACTTACAAAGAAATGTTCCTTTAATAATGTTCTTTTAGGCCTATTGGTTGCCACAGATGGGAAATTGTCAGTTGTCAGCTGTTGTCCTGCAACAACACATTCAAGCGACATCAGACCTCTGAAGCCACTAGGCTGATTGGGTCCAAATTTTATCTGTAGCATCCTTGGGCGCAGGGCTTCCATGGTTAATTAAAATACTTTGCTGCCAGTCGGCAATGCCCCCTGAGCTCTGGTGAGTATAGTGGCCCATGGGCCTCTTGTTTCAGTTACATCCTCTTGAGCGTGAACATTTTTCCCATAGACTTATAATGGGGAAAACAACGTCTACACTTTTTCTCCGCCATTTCTGATCCGATCTTCATCAAACTTGCAGATAACCAGTAGGGGCTTACAGTCTACGTTTTGTTCAAATTTGGGTTGGAGGGCCAATCAGCTTCAGAGTTACCTGCCCTTGAGCATAAATGTAAATGAAAAATGGTGTCTCCAGCTTTTCTCAGCCGTTTTTGATTGGATCATTTTGTAACTTAAAGCATAAGCATAAAATCTGGAGTGTTCGAAGTTGACTTGAATCTGACCAGTGGTTTTCCAGATTTTCCCATAGACTTACAATGGGAAAACGACGTCTCCAGCTTTTCTCGACCATTTCAAATCAGATCTTCATTAAACTTGCAGATAACCAGGAGGGGCATAAGTCTATGTTGAGTTTGAATTTTGGCAACACAGGTCAAATTACTTCTGAGTTACCTGCCCTTGAGCATAAATATTAGCAAAATGGGGTGTATCCAGCTTTCCGCAACTGTTTTTAATCTGAACTTTTTGTTACTTTTGGTAAACGAGGATAAGCATAAAATCTCTAATGAGTTCGAATTTGGCTTGAATCTGCTCACCGGATTTCCAGTTACATCCCCCTGAGGGTGAAAAATTTTCCCATAGACTTAAATGGCAGCCGATGTCACCAACTTTGCTTGGCTATTTCTAACCTGACCTTCATCATAATGGGGAAAACGACGTCTCCACTTTTTCTCCGCCATTTCTGATCTGATCTTCAACAAACTTGCAGATAACCAGGAGGGACATACAGTCTACAAAGACTGGGAATTTCGGCTGCATGAGACAAACAACTTTGGAGTAACCTGCCCTTGCTTATTGATTTGAGGTTTAACATCCCTGTCAGCACAGTCTATGTCATTTTTGAGACCTTGCTTCTAGTTTTGTGGGACTTTTGCCCGACATCCAGATGAAATTATATCTAAAGCCCTTTCCACCCAATGAAGCCAATAGGGTCATTATGCATGGACGGTCTAACTGGCATCAGTTTTCCTGGGCAGGCTTAGAACCTGTTTACCAGTACTCATGTTTGGTCGGTTCCAGCTCTGCATAGAAGCACCATGTAGCCCAGTCTATTTTATTCTGGTACATAGGTGAGCGATAGGGCTGTTTGGTCCTCTTGTTTAACTTGTCATCACCGTAGCCCCTTCAATTTTGATCGGATCTGTCTGAGACTTATATGTAAGGCGGCTGTGTACAAAATCTCAGATGAGTTCGAAAACCGGCCAAGTTGGCCTATTTATCATAGAGTTACGTTCCTTTGATTGCTGAAAATGCCGATTTTTTACCTTGTCATCACCGTAGCCCCTTCAGTTTTGATCGAATCTTTCTGAAACCTATATCTAAGGTGGCTGGGGATAAAACCTCGGTTGAGTTCGAAAACCGGCTATGTCGGCCCATTTTTAATAGAGCTACATCCCTTTGATTGCTGAAAATGCCGATTTTTGACCTTGTCATCATGGTAGCCCCTTCAGTTTTGATCGGATCTTCCTGAATCTTATATGTAAGGTGGCTGGTGATAAAACCTCGGATGAGTTCGAATACCCGCCAAGTCGGCCCATTTAGATCATAGAATTACATCCCTTTGATTGCTGAAAAAGCCGATTTTTAGCTCACCTGAGCACGAAGTGCTCAAGGTGAGCTTTTGGGATCAGTCTTTGTCCGTCGTCCGTCGTCCGTCGTCCGTGCGTGCGTGCGTCCGTCGTCAACTTTTGCTTTAAACAACTTCTCCTCCAAAACTGCTGGACAGATTTTGATCTAATTTCACAGGAATGCTCCTTGGGTGATCCTCTACCAAAATTGCTCAAACTGTTCCGCTCGGGTGAACAAGATGGCCGCCAGAGCTAAAAATAGAAAATTCTTTAAACGACTTCTCCTGCTTAACCAGTGGATGGATTTTGAAATTGTTTCACAGGAATGTTCCTTGGATGACCCTCTACCAAAATTGCTCAAACCGTTCAGCTCGGGTGAACAAAATGGCCGCCAGAGCTAAAAATAGAAAAACCTTTAAACAACTTCTTCTCCTTAACCAGTGGATGGATTTTGAAATTATTGCACAGGAAGGTTTCTTGGGTGCCCCTCTACCAAAATTGCTCAAACCATTCCGCTCGGGTGAACAAATGGCCACCAGAGCTAAAAATAGAAAAACCTTTAAAGGACTTCTTCTCCTTAACCAGTGGATGGATTTCGAAATTACTTGACAGGAATGTTCCTTGGGTGACCCTCAACCAAAATTGCTCAAACCGTTCCGCTCGGGTGAACAAAATGGCCGCCAGAGCTAAAAATAGAAAAAGCTTTAAACGACTTTTTCTCCTTAACTAGTGGATGGATTTTGAAATTACTTCACAGGAATGTTCCTTCGGTGACCCTCTACAAAAATTACCCAAACCGTTCCGCTCGGGTCAACAAAATGGCCGCCAGAGCTAAAAATAGAAAAAGCTTTAAACGACTTTTTCTCCTTAACCAGTGGATGGATTTTGAAATTATTACACTGGAATGTTCCTTGGGGGATCCTCTACCAAAATTGCTCAAACAGTTCCGCTAGGGTGAACAAAATGGCCACCAGAGCTAAAAATAGAACAAACCTGTAAACACCTTCTACTCCTTAAACAGTGGATGGATTTTGAAATTATTTCGAAGGAATGTTCCTTTGGTAAACCTCTACAAAAATTGCTCATACTGTTCCCCTCGGGTGAACAAAATGGCCGCCAGAGCTAAAAATAGAAAAACCTTTAAACGACTTCTTCTCCATAACCAGTGGATGGATTTTGAAATTATTTCACAGGAATGTTTGTTTGGTGACCCTCTACCAAAATTGCTCATACTGTTCCGCTCGGGTGAACAAAATGGCCGCCAGAGCTTAAAATAGAAAAACCTTTAAACGACTTCTCCTTTACCAACGGATGGATTTTGAAATCACTTAACAGGAATGTTCCTTGGGTGGCCCTCCACCAAAATTGCTCAGACTGTTCAGCTCGGGTTAACAAAATGGCCGCCAGAGCTAAAAATAGAATAACCTTCAAATGCACTTTTCTCCTTCACCAGTGGATGGATTTTGAAATTATTTCACCAGAATGTTCCTTGGGTGACCCTCTACCAAAATTGCTCAAACCGTTCCGCTCAGGTCAACAAAATGACCGCCAGAGCTAAAAATAGAAAAACCTTTAAATGACTTCTCCTTAACAAGTGGATGGATTTTGAAATGATTTCACAGGAATGTTCCTTCGGTGACCCTCTACCACAATTGCTCAAACCGTTCTGCTCGGTTGAATAAAATGGCCACCAGAGCTAAAAATAGAAAAAAACTTTAAACACCTTCTTCTCCTTAATCCGTAGATGGATTTTGAAATAACTTCACAGGAATGTTCCTTGGGTGACCCTCTACAAAAAGTGCTCAAACCATTCTGCTCTGGTGAACAAGATGGCTGCCAGAGCTAAAAATAGAAAAAACCTTTAAACGACTTCTTCTCCTTAACCAGTGGATGGATTTTGAAATTACTTGACAGGAATGTTCCTTGGGTGACCCTCCACCAAAATTGCTCAAACTATGCCGCTCTGGTGAACAAAACCTTTAAA
This sequence comes from Lucinisca nassula, assembly GCA_963580285.1. Classification (NCBI taxonomy): domain Eukaryota; kingdom Metazoa; phylum Mollusca; class Bivalvia; order Lucinida; family Lucinidae; genus Lucinisca; species Lucinisca nassula. Next base: position 108,360,501 of record OY757010.1, read on the forward strand.
CAACTTCTTTTCCTTAACCAGTGGATTGATTATGAAATTATTTGACAGGAATGAGGTTTGAGGTTTTTAGCTGTGGTGGCCATCATGCTCAGTTAAGCAAAATATTTTTAGCAATTTTGTTAGAGGGTCACTCATGGAACATTCCTATAAAATTGCTTCCTTTTAGAGACAGATGTCTTTTGAAATTTTTGGCCCCCACCCACCTTGGCTGCAAGGTGCTTCTACAGGAGTTTTGGTAAACCACTTTGAAGGTTTTAGCCTGTCTAGGCAAAGTGGTGCAAGTGGAACCATCAATACATTTAAACCCCATTGGTTTCATTGGGCGGCAGGGCTTGAGATGTCATTTCATCAAAAATGACTTCTACTTCTCAAAATGTCTTCTACTCCATATATTACCCACAATTCCGTTTGTACAATAGGATCAGGTGAGCGATCCAGGGCCATCATGGCCCTCTTGTGTTTTATATTAGGATCACTTTTTGTCCGTCATCCGTGCGTAAACAATTTCTTCAAACGACATCTTCTCCTAAAACACTGATTGGATTTTGACCAAACTTCACAGGATTGATCCTTAGGTGGACTCCCTTCAAAGTTGTTCAAATGGTTCGGGTCCGTTGCACATATAGGTCACAGGAGCCAAAAATAGATTTTTTTCACCGAAAACTTTAAAAATCTTCTGCTCTGAAACCGCAAGGCCCAGGTCTTTGATATTTGGTATGAAGCTTCATCTAGTGGATCCCTACCAAGATTGTTCAAATTATAGTGCTGGTGGCAAAAATGCCCCCGCCCCGGGGCCCTTTGGTTTTACCTAGGCTTATATAGGGAAAATCTTTAAAAATCTTCTTCTCTGAAACCGCAAAGCCCAGGTCTTTGATATTTGGTATGAAGCTTCAACTAGCAGACCCCTACCAAGATTGTTCAAATTATAGTGCTGAGGCCAAAAATGCCCCCGCCCCGGGGCCCTTTTTGTTTTACATAGGCTTATATAGTGAAAATCTTTAAAAATCTTCTTCTCTGAAACTGCAAGGCCCAGGTCTTTGCTATTTAGTATGAAGCTTCATAAAGTGGACCCCTATCAAGAATGTTCCAATTATAGTGCTGGGGCCAAAAATTCTCCCACCCCGGGGCCCTTTGGTTTTACGTAGACTTTATTAGGGAAAATCTTTAAAGATCTTCTTCTATGAAACCATAAGGCCTATGTCTTTGATATTTGGTGTGAAATTTCATCTAGTGGACCTCTATCAAGATTGTTCAAATTATAGCCCCCGCTCAGAGACCCTTTGGTTTTACATACCGGTAGACTTATATAGAGAAATCTTTAAAAATCTTCTTCTCTGAAACTGCAAGGCCATGTCTTTGATATTTGGTATGGAGCTTCATCTAGTGGACCTCTACCAAGATTGAACAAATTATAGCCCTCTGGCCACAAATGCCCCCACCCCGGGGCCCTTTGGTTTTACATAGACTTATATAGTGATAATCTTTGAAAATCTTCTTCTCTGAAACAACAAGGCCCAGGTCTTTGATATTTGGTGTGAAGCTTCATCTAATGAACTTTTATCAAGATTGTTTACATTATAGCCCTGAGGCCAAAAATGCCCCCGCCCCGGGGCCATTTGGTTTTACATAGGCTTATGTAGGGAATATCTTTTAAAAAATCTTCTTCTCTGAAACAGCAAGGCTCAGGTCTTTGATATTTGGTGTGTAGCTTCATCTAGTGGACCTTTGCCAAGATTGTTCAAATTATTGCCTTTGTTGATATTTGGTATGCATACAGAAGCTTCACCTTTTTAGACATCCCTCAACATTATGCACATTATAGCCCTAGGGTCAATAATGGCCCTCCCCGGGGCCCACTTATTACTCTATGGATCAGGTGAGCGATCCAGGGCCATCATGGCCCTCTTGTTGACCTTGTCATCACGTAGCACCTTCAGTTTTGATCGGATCTTTCTGAAAATTATATGTAGGGTGGCTGGACATAGAAACTCGGATGAGTTTGAAAACTGGCCAAGTCGACCCATTTATCATGTTCCTTTGATTGCCGAATATGCATATTTTTGACCTTGTCATCACCATAGCCCCTTCAGTTTTGATCGGATCTTTCTGAAACTTATATGTAATGTGGCGAGGGATAAAACACAGATAAGTTCGAAAACCATTAAATCATTATATGTATCAAAACAAAAAGCTACGGACGCCTACCAACACATAATTTGACTTTTACTCTATAGCAATAGAGTAATAAAATGATAACTTACCATACAATCATTTGCCTTTTTTGTATATCATTATAGGTGTCAAATAAGGTTACGTCCGCCTACCAAACATATAATATGAACGTGTGCCCAATAGCAATATGGACATAAAATGACCTTTACTACATAGCCAATTGCCTATTTGGTATATGCATCAAACAAAGTTACGGACGCCTTCCCAACATATAACAAGACTTTGTAACCGACAGCATTTTAGGCATGAAATGCCTTGCACATACAGTCCTTTGCCTATTCGGTATATGTATCAAAAATTAAAGTGACATGATCTGGAACTATTACAATCAGATTGAAAATATAACGATCTGGAATTGATACAATTACATTCCATATCACACCCACAACATCCCCATCGGGGCTTGAAGAAATAGAAGGGCTGCATGACGCTTCACGCAGAGCTGATACCGACCCGCACACGAGTACCGGTAAACCGTTTAGAGGATCTAAGCCTGCCCAGGCAATGCGGTGCGAGTCGGCCCGTCCATGCTTATAAATCCTATTGGTTTTATTGGGCGGCAGGGCTTGAGAAGTCATGTCATTTCAATGTCGGGTAAACGTCCCACAAAATTGGAAGCAACGTCTCCAAAATGACCTTTACAGTGTTGACGGGGACGTTCAACTTCAAATCAAGAAAAACACCCACAACACCACAAGGGAAAGAAAACAAAACACAGATTCACAACAATTAGTTCACAACATAGACAGCCAGCCAGCCGAGTCAGCAACTCTTTCCCAAACAGGTGGCTACTCAGAGCTACATATTTAACTAAAAGTAGGGGAAACATACGTAATGGTGGAAATCTCGCCCGCATTATCACAAGGGAAAAATGAAAAGACAAAGTAAAGGATGACTACCAAACACATACGAGTATACCAGCAACTATATGGACATAACAATTAAAAATCAAAAATGAGTTCCTTTAAGAGCAATGAAAACATTCATAAGAAAGAAAATAGGTCATACTACGTAGTTTCGGCTAATAAAGCCTCATCAGTGACCCTGTAATGAACCGGCAAAGAAAGCCAGAGGAAACATACTGCAATTTTGCGAATTTCGAATAGGCAGTTGATTCAAAGACTGATATAAATCAAAATGGGGTCCAAATAATTAAAAGCCTGTCTAGAATATGAGTCTAAACCAATAATTTATTTCTGATTTCTCAGAATATTTATCGCTGATCTCAAAGAACCAAAAGTAAAATATAAACTGCACTATGGTTGATGTACGGGGAGACGTTTTACGGCCGCCACACGGCACAACACCAGCTGCAGTGAAGGCAAATAAAAATAAAAAATGAGTTCCTTTAAGAGCAATGAAAACATCCAAAAGAAAGAAAATGGGTCATACTACGTAGTTTAGGCTAATAAAGCCTCATCAGTGACCCTGTAATGATCCGGCAAAGAAAGCCAGAGGAAATATACTGCAATTTTGCGAATTTCGAATAGGCAGTCGATTCAAAGACTGATATAAATCAAAATGGGGTCCAAATAATTAAAAGCCTGTCTAGAATATGAGTCTAAACCAATAATTTATTTCTGATTTCTCAGAATATTCTCGCTGATTGTAAAATATAAACTGCACTATGGTTGATGTATGGGGAGACGTTTTACGGCCGCCACACGGCACAACATCAGCTGCAGTGAAGGCAAATAAAAATCAAAAATGAGTTCCTTTAAGAGCAATGAAAACATTCATAGGAAAGAAAATTGGTCATACTACGTAGTTTAGGCTAATAAAGCCTCATCAGTGACCCTGTAATGATCCGGCAAAGAAAGCCAGATGAAACATACTGCAATTTTGCGAATTTCGAATAGGAAATTGATTCAAAGACTGATATAAATTAAAATGGGGTCCAAATAATTAAAAGCCTGTCTAGAATATGAGTCTTAACCAATAATTTATTTCTGATTTCTCAGAATATTCTCGCTGATCTCAAAGGACCAAAAGAAAAATATAAACTGGACTATGGTTGATGTACGGGCAGACGTTTTACGGCATACTTGTCGAAGTGAATTGCCTATTTGCTATATGTCTCAAACAGAGTTAGACTGGCCCAGAAAACATGTACACTCCATTTTTTTGGGTTCTGTGGTGTATTCCTTGCTTCCAAAGGATAACCCTTTTATAGAACATATTTAACTTTAACTACAGCTGGTGTGTGGGAATGTGTGGCGGCGGTAAAACGTCTCCCTGCCCTACATCATAGTGTAGATTATATTTTCTTGTCCTTTGGGATCATTGATTCCATTGTGGAATTTTGAAAATATCTGAGGGTCACTGATGAGGCCTAATTGGCCGAAATTAGCTAGTCTGGCCCAGAAAACATGTACACTTTATATTTTTGGGTTCTGTGGTGTATTCCTTGCTTCCAAAGGATAACCCTTTTATAGAACATATTTAAAGACACCTACCAAACACACAATAGGACTTTGTACCCAACAGCTATATGTGCATAAAATGACTTTTATCATACAGTCAACAGCCTATTTGGCATGTGCATCAAACAAAGTTACGGACACCTACCAAACACATACTAGACTTTTTTACCCAACAGCAATAACAAAGTTTCGGACACCAACCAAACACATAGTAGGACTTTGTACCCAAAGGCAATATGAACAGGCAATATGGATACAAATGACTTACCATACATTCATTTACCTATTCGTTATATGTATCAAACAAAGTTACGGACACCTACCAAACACATGATTTAGCTTTGTCCCCAAAAAATAATATGGGTCTAAAATGTTTGTTGTTTTTTTTACCGAATTTCCATTTAGCTATATACCCATTATGTACATGTACCAAACAAAAAAATATATATTAGAAGCCTTCGTGGTGCAGTGGTTACGCTACTCACCTTGTAACACAGGGGTCGCAGAATCGATCCCGGGCTTCTCCAGACTTTCGGATGAGTCTTTAAACCGAGGTCCCGTCGCCATATGACCTTATCTGTTGGTGGGACGTAAAACTCAAACACTCACTCACTCACCAAACAAAATCATGGACACCTACCAAACGTATAGAAAGACTTGGTACCCAACCGTTACATAAATGACTTGCATTTGTATTAAATAAAGTTACGCACGCCTACCAAAGACATGATAAGACTTTGTACCCAACAGCAAAATGGACATAAACTTCTCTTTCTCCATACAACCATTTATATGTATCGGGCCAAGTAACAGACAGTACTGACCATCTTGCCATAGTGTATTTAAATATGTCATCCTCATTTTTGTCTTGAACCCAATAAGACCTTACATCATTCCCAGTAAGATTGGAGACAACTCAATATAGACTCATCTGTGAGAAAAAAAAATTACCCAATAGTTTCATATCGAATAACCACATGGACAAAGTACCCAATATATGTCATTTTGTGGGTACGTCCGTTCGTCCGTTACGCTTTTGATGCATAGCATAACTTAAGAACCGTGTATGCTAGGGGTTTGAAATTTTATATATGGATTCCTCATGGAAAATTAGTGGACGCATATTTTTTTCTCATCCGGATTATGCCCTTTTCAAGAGTTATTGCCTTTTGAAATCTTCTGATAAAATCCTGTCAGCAAAATATCTCAAAAACTATAAGAGCTAGAGCCTTTAAAGTTGGTGAATAGATTGGTGTTGATAAGTAGATGACCTGATTAACTTTTGGCTAAATTCCGAAAAATACATGAGTTATGGCCCTATGTTACTTTCAATTGGTATTTTTACATTGTACCTATATATGCTTTGTGATGCATAGCATAACTTGAGAACCGTATATGCTAGTGTTTTGAAATTTCATATATGGATTCCTCATGGAAAATTAGGGGACGCGTATTTTTCTCTCATCCGGATTGTGTCCCTTTCAAGAGTTATGGCCCTTTGAAATTTTTTTGATAAAATCTTGTCAGCATAATATCTCAAAAACTATAAGGGATAGAGCCTTGAAAGTTAATGTGTGAGTGAGTGAGTTTTAGTTTAACGTCTCACCATCAGCTAAGGTCATACGGATACGGGACCTCGGTTTAAAGACACATCCGAAAGTCTGGAGAAGCCCATTGAAAGTTAATGAATATATTGGTGTTGATGAGTAGATGACCTGATCAAATTTTTACTAAATTAAAAAAAAAATACTAGTTATGACCCTTTGTCACACTGGGTATTTGTACATTGTGAACTTAATACATTGTGAAACGCATATCTTATAAGCAGTGTGCCAGTATAGTGGATAGAGTGCTGGACTACGAATCAGTTTGTGGACAATGAATCTGAGGGGGCGTGAGTTCAAACCTCGGTGGAGGACTGGAATTTTTTCTTCTTTTTATTTCTTCATAAACACACATATTATTATGCCCCTCGCACAACAAAATTGCTAGGGATGGGAATATTGCATTTGTCCTGCACATACATGTACATACATACATACATACATACATACATACATACATACATACAAACAAGCACTTACGCAAACACACATGCTTGCACGCACACACACACACACACACACACACACACACACACACACACACACACACACACACACATGCATGCAGACTTAGCCATTCATGCATAATGTACACATGCATACATGCACACACACACACACACACTAATGCATGCATGAACATACCCACATGCATGTACACACACACTCTTGCATGCATACATGCATGCGTGCACGCATGCACACACACTCAAGCATGCATGCACACACACTCATGCAGGCATTCATGCACACATACATGCATGCATGGACTCAAACATGCATGCAAGCGCACGCACACTCATACATGCATGTACACATGCATGCACAAACATGCTTGTTCGACTCATGGATGCATGCATGCCCATATACATACTTGCATGCACATTTATGTACGTGCACTGCATGCACACACACATGCCTAAATACAAACACTCACACATGCAGACATGCAAGCACACATGCATGTACACATACACTCATGCAAGCACACACACCTGCATGCACGCATGCACACACACTCATGCAGGCATGCATGCACACATACATGTATGCACGCACTCTAACATGCATGCATGCATACAGGCTGTTATGCATAAGAATTTATTTTTCTGATTCCCACTTTCACCCCACTGTTGACCTAATCGTGCTATAAATATCTTGTTAATCTTCTTATAGAAGATTCTCGAAAACCTGAGTCACAGATTAATTTCTGTTTGTAAACATCTTGTTTAGAAGGAAAAGTACTTTGGGACCTTCCAGAAAGTTCATGTTTGCATTATTTTTAGAAAATTACAACACCATATTCCACAGCCCTGTGGAACATTCTAGAGAAATCTTAGGGTCTATAAAAGAGCTTGATTTTTCTCATTGAGTCAGACTTTGGAGTTTGATGTTTGTGATTATAAGGAAAGTTATTTCTAAATTCTGTGTTGGATTGTTAAAGGATATTACTTTTCATTTCGGACTGTGAATTCTGTGGGATAAAGGAAAATGGATTCATTCAGGATATTTCATAACAGAGCTTACTTCTACAGGTTAAAGTTAACTTGTAAATAAACTTTGTTAAATTCTTCCAAAAGGCTTGTTTGCTTTTTCTTTCTGCTACGCCTGGCTCGTAACAGAAATTGGGGGCTCGTCCAGGATAAAAACATCTTGAGCATTTTAGGACTGACATTTTATTTGTAGGCAAGTAATTGTTATTTCTTATCAAATATAGACTTGTAGGTTTCCATTATGGTCTGGTCGCTTAATGTTTGTATTTCTTTCCCTTTGATGGGTGGAGTAAGTTAATTGTATCGATTCCTGATCTTTGTTTTACTTCAACTTGGCAGTTGCTTCAAAAGATTGGCTTTTCCCTATAGGCATAAAAGGGGATTGTCATTTCATGTGAATTGTCATCTCAGGTGAAATAGTACTTGTCATTTCATGTGAAATTCTCGTTGGGCTTGTCATTTCGAAAAAAAATACTTTGTCAAATTAACATCAAACTGTTTTTCCATAAATACTTTATAAAACAAACAAAAAGCAAACGTGTCGTTTGATTTGAGAAGCTTTTTGGCTCAGCCTACTCAGGAGTTGTTTAATCTGGCCAAAAGGACAGATTTGCTAGATATTGCTTCCCATTATGGGGTCACTGCTGTTAAAACAAGCATGAAAAAACATGAAATCAAGAATATGTTGGTACAGTTTTTTGTTGATGAAGAACTTTTCGATCCATCTGCTTTGTCTCTCATTATGGTTTCACATACTTACAAATGAGACAAATTGAAATAGGAAGGCAAATTGAATTAGAAAAATTAAGGTTTGAGATGGAAGAACGCATACAGAAAGAAAAATAACGAAAAGGAAGAAAGAGAAATGCAGAGACAAATGCAGATGGAAAGATTAGAAATGGAAGAAAGAGAGAAGGAAAAGCAAAGAGAAATGGAGAGGGAAAAAAGAGAAATGGAGGAACGCCTTCAGAAAAAAAATTAGAAAAAGAAGAGCGACTTGAAATAGAAAGAGAAAAATGGCATTTTCAATTAAAGATGAAGGAACTGGAACTCCAGGGTCAAGATAGGGTGAAACCTACCCCTGTTTTTGACTCTAGTAGTTACTTTGATGCCACAAAGCATATCAGATTAGTTCCGCCATTTCAGGGAAAAGAGGTAGATAAGTATTTTTTGCATTTTGAAAAGTTGCAAAAAATTTAAAATGGCAAAAAGAGCATTGGACCTTACTTTTGCAAAGCGTTGTTGTCGGAAAGGCTCGAGACATTTACACTCAGCTGACTGTCGAGCAAACCTCAGACTATGATTTGGTTAAGGAGCTTATTCTTAAAGCATATGAGTTGGTCCCTGAGGCTTACAGGCAGAAATTTAGGAATTGTAAAAAAGAAATTTCCAAGACCTATGTAGAATTTGCTCGAACCAAAGAACAGTTATTTGATAGGTGGTGTTCTTCTAAAATGTAGGCTCTTATCATGAAAAACTTAGACAGCTTGTCCTTGTTGAAGAGTTCAGACGGTGCAAAAATTCTGACATTAAGTCTTTTCTCGATGAGAGACAGGTTGAAAATTTGAGGAAGATTCTCGTTTGGCAGATGATTATGCTTTGACTCATAAAGTCTCATTTGTGAAGAGGCCTTATCCCAGAAAACCTTACAATCCACAGACAGGTACAAGATTCTATCCTAGTAATCAATTTGGCAGTTATAGCCATACATCTGGTTCTATGCCCAAACTTTCTGGTGAAAATAAAAGCCAGAGTCCTTTCAAACCTTCTGGTGAAAATAGAAGCAAGAATTTTTCCAAACCTTCTGGTGAAAACAAAGACCAGAATCCCTTATCTCAATCTCAAGTAGTTTGTAACTATTGCAAAAACACAGGTCATTTGATCTCTGAGTGTTTTAAATTAAAGCGACGAAAAAAAGAGAAAGACAAGAGGAACTTGAGCCTACAGGTTTGACTTCTATAAGGCAAAAACCACAGTCTTGTGTAAGGGAGAAAACTCTTTCTGATATCAAATTATCTGAGACTGATTTAGTTATGGAGATTTATGAACCATTCTTATCAGATGGTTTTGTGTCACTAAATGGTGACAGTTATGCCCATCCTACCCCTATTAAAATCTTATGAGATACTGGAGCTTCTCAATCTCTTAGTCTAGCAGATACTCTGTCTTTTTCTGAGAAGACTTCTTTGGGCCAAAGTGTCCTTATTCAGGGTGTGGAAAGTGGATTTGTTAATGTTCCGCTTCATAACGTTTTTTGTCATCAGACTTGGTATCCGGTTCAGTGGCTGTTGGTATTAGACCTTCTTTACCTTTTAAAGGTGTTCATTGATTGCTAGGCAATGACTTAGCTGGAGATAAGGTTGTGGAAATATGTTCTATAAAAGGGTTATCCTTTGGAAGCAAGGAATACACCACAGAAGCGAAAATTATGGAGTGTACATGTTTTCTGGGCCAGACTAGCTAGTTTCGGCCAATAAGGCCTCATCAGTGACCCTCAGATATTTTCAAAATTCCACAATGGAATCAATGATCCCAAAGGACAAGAAAATATAATCTACACTATGATGTAGGGCAGGGAGACGTTTTACCGCCGCCACACATTCCCACACACCAGCTGTAGTGAAGTTAAATATGTTCTATAAAAGAATTATCCTTTGGAAGCAAGGAATACACCACAGAAGCGAAAATTACGGAGTGTACATGTTTTCTGGGCCAGACTAGCTAGTTTCGGCCAATTAGGTAAACCCACTTTTGACTTCTAATCCTTGCACTGATCATAACACCTGATCCCATTGAGCAGGAAATTCCTGATCTTTATCCGTCCTGTGCAGTCACAAGGGCTATGGCACGTAAGGCCATGCACACTGATGGAAAACAGGATTTTGATTTTACTGATACCTTTTTGGGCTTTTAATGACGAGATAACAAGGTCTCTGTCTTCAAACCTGCCTGATAAGCAGACAGATTTTCATGAGAATAACTCATCTTTCCATCTAGGCCATGACAAAATGTCCGGATCTCAACTAGCTTTAGAACAGCATAAGGATCCTGAAATTTCGCCTTTGTTTGAAAGGGCTTTAGATGAGCAGGAAGTATCTCAGGCCCCAGTCTGTTATTATGTCAAAAATGACATTCTTATGAGAAAATGGCGTCCACCAGACGTCTCAGCAGAAGATGAGTGGACTGTCAACCACAAGATAGTGGTTCACGGGTTTACCGTCCGGCAATATTAAACTTGGTACATGAAACTCCCATGTCAGGACATTTAGGTGTAAATAAAACCTATCACAAGATTCTTAATCATTTTTGCTGGCCTGGGTTAAAATCAGATGTTTCTGAGCATTGTAGGTCCTGCCATACATGCCAAATGGTAGGAAAACCCAATCAGACTATACCTAAGGCTCAATTGCAGCCTTTACCTGCTTTTGCTGAACCTTTCAGTCGAATAATTATAGACTGTGTGGGTCCCTTGCCCAGAACAAAGTCTGGTTGTGAATATCTATTGACTATTATGTGTGCTTCCACACGTTTTCCTGAAGCCATTCCACTAAGAAATATCAAAACTAAGACAATCGACAACGCCTTAGTGAAGTTTTTCACATTTTTTGGGCTTCCTAAATCTAATCAGTCAGACCAAGGCTCAAATTTTATGTCTGGAATATTTCAACAAGTAATGCATGAACTTGCCATTGTACAGTATAAGTCATCGGCCTATCATCCTGAAAGTCAAAGCGCCCTTGAAAGAGTCCATCAAACATTGAAAAACATGATAAGATCATATTGCCTTGACACAGAGAAGGGTTGGGATGAAGGCATCCATCTCCTTTTATTTGCTGTTAGAGAATCTGTGCAAGAATCTATTGGCTTCCGTCCATGTGAATTAGTATTTGGCCATACTGTTCGTGGTCCTTTGAAACTTCTCAAGAGAAATTTTTCTCCAATGATGACACCTCCCTGAATTTACTTCAGTATGTGTCTGATTTCAAAACTAGACTTTCAAAAGCTTGTGATGCTGCTCGGACCAATCTTCAGTCAGCCCAAAGGAAAATGAAACAGCTATATGACATAGGGACAAAAGAAAGGAATTTTAAACCAGGTGATTAGGTACTAGCTCTTTTGCCTATTCCAGGAAAATCGTTGCAGGCCAGGTATTATGGTCCATACACTGTAGACAAAAAGATCAGTGACGTAAATTACATAATAAACACTCCTGGGAGGCACAAGCTAAAGCAGCTATGTCATATTATGCTTAAGGAATATATAGATAGGGACAATACATCTTTAACATCAGTCAATCTAGTTAGCTCTGTTCCACTTAATTCATGTGACAATGACTGTGAGGATATTAATTCAGTGAAGTCGGGTCCCACATCATCAAAACTTCAGAATTCGGACATTCTACGGAATCTTGACCAGAAACTGTCACATGTAGAGCCAAATCAGCGTAATGAACTGAAACAGCTGATTTTTGAATATGAAGACTTATTTCCTGACATTCCAACACGGACAGACAAAATATTTCACGATGTGGACATACATGGTTCCGGACGTGTAAAACAGTATCTATACAGGATGAATCCTTTGAAACAGAAAAATCTTAGAGAAGAAATTCAGTTTTTGCTGGACAATGACTGGAATGGAGTTCTCCTGGTATTCTTTACCAGAACATGAAAGGACAATAATGTTTACAGACTTTCAGACGGATTAATTCTATAACAAAGACAGATGCAGAGCAAGAATCAGTCTGCAACATTTTGAAGTTATCTTACTCCTACTACTGCACCGATTGTTGTTTTCAGTGATCACAAACCACTGACTTCCATACATAAAATGAAAAACAAAAATCAGCGGTTGCTCTGGTGGAGTCTTATGCTACAAGAGTATAATTTAGACATATGACATATCAGAGGGAGAGATAACATTATCCCTGATGCCCTTTCAAGAGCTTGAGCAGTATCAGGAGTTGTGTTTTTCTTTCCTACTAAAGTGGATTGTAGATACATGTAATTATACCCCCGACATACGAAGTATGTCAGGGGGTATATAGTTTTCGTCTTTCCGTCCGTTCGTTAGTTCGTTCGTTCGTTAGTTCGTTCGTTCGTTCGTTCGTTCGTACTTCCGTCTGTCCCGCCGTTCGTCAACATTTACGTCAAAGTTTTGCGTTAAACCTTTTTGATAGCTCATATCTCTGTAACCACATGTTAAATTCTCTTCATATTTGGTAAAGGATATCTCTATAGCATTACCTTTCATATGGAATAACTAAGCCCCTGGGTCAAGCCCCTGTGTGGGCTGTCTGTCTGTCCGTCTGTCTGTTCATCTACTTTTACGTCAAAGTTTTGTGTTAAACCTTTTTGATTGCTCATATCTCTGTAACAGCATGTTAGATTCTCTTCATATTTGGTAAAGGATATCTCTATAGCATTTCCTTTCATATGGAATATCCAAGCCCCTGGGTGAAGCCCCTGGGTGGGCTGTTTGTCCGTTTGTCAACTTTTACGTCAAAGTTTTGTGTTAAACCTTTTTGATTGCTAATAACTCTGTCACCACATGTTGGATTCTCCTCATATTTGGAACAGAATATCTCTATAGCATTACCTTTCATATGGAGTATCTAAGCCCCTGGGTCAAGCCCCTAGGTGGGCTGTCTGTCCGTTTGTCAACTTTTACGTCAAAGTTTTGTGTTAAACCTTTTTGATTGCTCATATCTCTGTAACAGCATGTTAGATTCCCTTCATATTTGGTAAAGGATATCTCTATAGCATTTCCTTTCATATGGAATATCCAAGCCCCTGGGTCAAGCCCCTGGGTGGGCTGTCTGTCCGTTTGTCAACTTTTACGTCAATGTTTTGTGTTAAACCTTTTTGATTGCTAATAACTCTGTCACCACATGTTGGATTCTCCTCATATTTGGAACAGGATATCTCTATAGCATTACCTTTCATATGGAGTATCTAAGCCCCTGGGTCAATCCCCTAGGTGGGCTGTCTGTCCGTTTGTCAACTTTTACGTCAAAGTTTTGTGTTAAACCTTTTTGATTGCTCATATCTCTGTTACCACATGTTTGATTCTCTTCATATTTGGTACAGGATATCTCTATAGCATTACCTTTCATTTGGAATATCTTAGCTCGCGGGTCAAGCCCCTGGGTGGGCTGTCCACCCGTCAGTCCGTTCATCAATATTTACGTCAATGTTTTGTGTTAAACCTTTTTGATTGCTCATATCTCTGTAACTACATGTTAGATTCTTTTCATATTTGGTAAAGGATATCTCTATAGCATTACCTTTCATATGGAATATCTAAGCCCCTGGGTCAAGCCCCTGGGTGGGCTGTCTGTCAGTTTGTCAACTTTTAAGTCGAAGTTTTGTGTTAAACCTTTTTGATTGCTTATATCTCTGTAACCTCATGTTAGATTCTCTTCATATTTGGTACAGAATATAGCTATAGTATTAACTTTCATATGGAATATCTAAGCTCCTGTGTCAAGCCCCCGGGTGGGGCTATGGGTCAATAATAAGGACTTAGACATTTTGATCACGTCCAAGTTTTGTGTTAACTGTTTTGGTTTAAACAATATTTATTAGAATAAATTCACATATATACATCGCATAATAGTATATGGTACAGGATTTGATAACTGTTTTCATTATACTCCTTGCATACAAAGTATATCAAAGGTTATAGTTTTTGTCTTTCCATCTGTTCATTATTAGTTAGTTTGTTGTTTCTTAATGCTGTGACCCTTGTCAGATTTGTCAGTTTATACATGTATATTGGTCCTTGTGATCTTAGAAACAACAGCGACTAGAACTGTTAAATTTTGCATAATATTTTCTCTTGAAATGCAGACAATAATAAATGCAAGTAATAATAAAAAATGCATTGCTTTATTATGTCATTATACAGCTACTTTAATTCAGCAAATGTTCTATGACAGCCTATTCTATGTTTGTTGTTTCCAGTTGAAAGTGTTCCAAATTGCAACAAACTTTGAATTTTTATTATTCAGCAAGACAAGCAGTCTCATCTTTGGATATGATAAATTATTCTATATTTGTTGAAATGCAATAGTTATTCTCAGTGGACTAAATGGAAAGTTTATATGGAAAGGTTCAATGCTACAAACAAATTTTCATTTCCACTAAAAGGGGATGGCACTGGTCGGGGGTATACGTGCCCCACTGGGCACTTTCTCTAGTTTTATATGCTATGCTCAATATTTTATTATTCTTACAGCAAAGAAAGCTTTATTACATAACGCTTTCTTTTCCTCGAAGAGGGGGTGGGGTGTTATGCATAAGAATTTATTTTTCTGATTCCCACTTTCACCCCACTGTTGACCTAATAGTGCTATAAATATCTTGTTAATCTTCTTATAGAAGATTCTCGAAAACCTGAGTCACAGATTAATTTCTATTTGTAAACATCTTGTTTACAAGGAAAAGTACTTTGGAACCTTCCAGAAAGTTCAGGTTTGTAAGGGCGAGGATTGTGGCCACGTAAAATCGATTTAAGCCCCCCAGTGGAAATCTTCCACTGACCGTTCCAAGGCGGCTCTTCTGTGGCGATTTATTTATGTTGTTGTTTGTTACTTACTGTGTGTATCACTTGTGTCTTTTAATTTTGGATGGCCATATGGCCATTTTGTGGGAAAGTAATTGTCCGTATGGCCTTCCTTTTTTTAGGTTTCCATTGTGGTCTGGTCGCTTAATGTTTGTATTTCTTTCCCTTTGGTGTCTTTTATGGATGGAGTAAGTTAATTGTATCAATTCCTGATCTTTGTTTTACTTCTACTTTGCATTATTTTTAGAAAATTACAACACCATATTCCACAGCCCTGTGGAACATTCTAGAGAAATCTTAGGGTCTATAAAAGAGCTTGATTTTTCTCATTGAGTGAGACTTTGGAGTTTGATGTTTGGGCTTATAAGGAAAGTTATTTCTAAATTCTGTGTTGGATTGTTAAAGGATATTAATTTTCATTTCGGACTGTGAATTCTGTGGGATAAAGGAAAATAGATTTATTCAGGATATTTCATAACAGAGCTAAGTACATTTAATTTTCTTCTACAGGTTAAAGTTAACTTGTAAATAAACTTTGTTAAATTTTTCCAAATGGCTTGTTTGCTTTTTCTTTCTGCTACGCCTGGCTCGTAACACAGGCACACTCACACATGTATGTGCATACACTAATGCAAAAACGTACACAATCAAGCATCCATGCAAGCACACATGCATGCACTCGTGGATGAGTGTGTGTATGCATGCATGCACACACACTCATGCATGCATGCATGTACACACACACATGCAGACATGCATGCACTCATACATGCATACATGTACTCACACATACATGTATGCACACATGCATACATGTGCATGCAAACACATACATGCATGTACACATACATGCATTCATGCATGCACTCGTGGATGAGTGTGTGTATGCATGCATGCACACACACTCATGCATGCATGCATGTACACACACACATGCAGACATGCATGCGCTCATACATGCATACATGTACTCACACATACATGTATGCACACATGCATACATGTGCATGCAAACACATACATGCATGTACACATACATGCATTCATGCATGCATGCACTCATGCATGTACATGCACTCATGCATGCATGCATACACACACTAATGCATAAATGCACACACTCACAAATGCATGCATGTATGTATGCATGCATGCACACACACACATGCAGGCATGCATGCACACATGCATGTACACATGCATGCACATACACACACACATGCGTGTACACATGCAGACACCAACTCACTTGCATGGACAGTCATGCATGCATGCACACACACTTTTATTTAAATGCAATCAGTCTCACGTGCGTGCATGCAAGCACACATACATCCACACATACACTCATGCACACATGCAAGATGCATGCAACTCACATACCTACATGCACATGCATGCACTACTCATACACACACTTATACATAAATGCACACATGCATGCATGCATACAAGCACACATACATGCGCACATATACGCATGCATGCACACACTTATACATAAATGCACACACTCATGCATGCATGCATACAAGCACACATACATGCACACATACACATGCATGCGTGCACACACATGTATGCATGCACACATGCATTTATGCAGGCATGCATGCACATACGCATGCCTGCACTCACACATGCATGCATGCATGCATACATACTCATGCATGCATGCACTCACACATTTATGCATAGACACACACATGCATGCACACACACACATGCATTTGGTAATGGCCCTTGGAAAATTGGGCATTTATGGGTAAGCATATGGTTTCACAAACACCATTTCTAGTTTAAATTTTATGTGCAGCGGAAACGAAGATACGTTCGTATGAGCCAGGTCACATGACCAGGATGGCTGCCATGCCCAAATATGGTAAAAACTTAAAACATCTTCTCCAGAACCACCGGGCCGATTGTGTGTTGAAACTTGATATGAAGCATCGGTGACTGAGTGCTACCACGTTTGCTGCAAATGTACACTAGTTAACCTTGACCAATTTTACACCAAGGTCAATTTGGTTCATAAGAATTGGAAAATGGCAAAACAATGCATTTTTTAAAAAAAAAAAAAAAAAATGGTTGTGCTTTATGATATAAGAGCAGGTGCAACGTCAAGGTCAGCCGATGGCCTTTGCCACAGGTCACTTAAAATGATATTTTCTCAAAATGCAGAACCAGTTTCAGTTTTTATGCAGTTTCTGACAATTGCAATTCGAAAGTTTATCAAAATGCTTCAGGTCACATGAAAAATATGGCCGGCTTGCTAAATATGGTAAATAAAAATCAAAAATGAGTTCCTTTAAGAGCAATGAAAACATTCATAAGAAAGAAGATGGGTCATACTACGTAGTTTCGGCTAATAAAGCCTCATCAGTGACCCTGTAATGATCCGGCAATGTGTGTGTGTGAATTCGGGTTTAACGTCGCTTTCAACAATTTTTCAGTCATATCACGACGGTGTCTGGTTGCGACAGGAAGCTCAATGCTCACTTTTATAGTGCTGCCTCACTGAAGTATCATGTCCCAGACACATTACATGATACCACACCCAGTCACATTATCCTGTCACTGGGTCGACCAGTCCTAGCTCTACACCGTAAATCTGAGTGCTAAGCGAGGAGCAGCTAGTACAATGATCCGGCAAAGAAAGCCAGAGGAAACATACTGCAATTTTGCAAATTTCGAATAGGCAGTCGATACAAAGACTGATATAAATCAAATTGGGGTCCAAAAAATTAAAAACATGTCTAGAATATGAGTCTAAACCAATAATTTATTTCTGATTTCTCAGAATATTCACGCTGATCTCAAAGGACCAAAAGTAAAATATAAAGTACACTATGGTTGATGTACGGGGAGACGTTTTACGGCCGCCACACGGCACAACACCAGCTGCAGTGAAGGCAAATAAAAATCAAAAATGAGTTCCTTTAAGAGCAATGAAAACATTCATAAGAAAGAAGATGGGTCATACTACGTAGTTTCGGCTAATAAAGCCTCATCAGTGACCCTGTAATGATCCGGCAAAGAAAGCCAGAGGAAACGTATGCAATTTTGCAAATTTCGAATAGGCAGTCGATACAAAGACTGATATAAATCAAATTGGGGTCCAAAAAATTAAAAACCTGTCTAGAATATGAGTCTAAACCAATAATTTATTTCTTATTTCTCAGAAATTCACGCTGATCTCAAAGGACCAAAAGTAAAATATAAACTACACTATGGTTGATGTACGGGGAGACGTTTTACGGCCGCCACACGGCACAACACTAGCTGCAGTGAAGGCAAATAAAAATCAAAAATGAGTTCCTTTAAGAGCAATGAAAACGTTCATAAGAAAGAAGATGGGTCATACTACGTAGTTTCGGCTAATAAAGCCTCATCAGTGACCCTGTAATCATCCGGCAAAGAAAGCCAGGGGAAACATACTGCAATTTTGCAAATTTCGAATAGGCAGTCGATACAAAGACTGATATAAATCAAATTGGGGTCCAAAAAAGTAAAAACCTGTCTAGAATATGAGTCTAAACCAATTATTTATTTCTGATTTCTCAGAATATTCACGCTGATCTCAAAGGACCAAAAGTAAAATATAAACTACACCATGGTTGATGTACGGGGAGACGTTTTACGGCCGCCACACGGCAAAACCCCTTCTTTGCTAGAATCTCTTGGCCAAATGCCTTGAAATTTGATACGTAGCTTTATGTGACTGAGTACAACTAAATATGTTCCATTGATGATCCTAGGTCGACCTTGACCTATCTTTTGACACGGCTGAGGTAAAAAATGTACGAGTATTATAAAATGAGTGGTACTGTTTGAGTGTCTGAATGCTATTATAGCTTAAGGTCATTAGCAACATCAACTCTTCAACTTAAATTTTATATACAGCTGCCTTGGCAATGGATGGAAGTGTGTTCAAATGGTCCCGATCAAAATGGCTGCCATGGTCGTATGTAATAAGTTTAAATCTTCCCAAGAACCTCTGGGCTGATTTCTTGAAACTTTGTGTACAGCATCAGATGACTGAGTACTACAGTATTTTATAAATGAGGAGCCCAGGTTATAATGACCTTTATCTATTTATCAGTACCAACGACCAAAGATCTCAGATGAGGGAAAAAGGGACCAAATAATACACAGGCCTCAGGGGAGCGATGGTCAGGACCTCATGGTCCTCTTGCTCATTCAATAACATTTGAATAACAGCAGCCATGACTGGTCTTTTAACAAAATTTACGACAAAAATGCCAGGTACGACGCCAAAATATATACCTTAAAGCGACAAAAAGTAAGAACTTCGTAAATTTCGAAAGTTTTATGAAACAGGAATTTTGATTTAAGAACTTTGTGAATGTTTGTAAGACGAAAATATGTCGTAAATGCTTTAATGAAACTGGCCCCAGGTGAATGAATGTAATTTGACGCCCCCTCCCCGTCCTTAACACTCTCATTCTTTTGTTTAAGCAAATCTTTGCTAAGCGTCGTAAGTTATGATTTACTACCACCATGTCAACTTTACTTCATATTTTTCTCCCATGCTGTATTGTCGACCAAGACTGAATAAAGTGTATGTTAAGTTATTTTAACATTTCTGATTCTGATGGTTCTTGACTGCTAAAAGCCTTCATGGGTAAAGCTCTTTCAGTTTTGATTGGATATTCCTGCAGATGAAGAGGACAAAAAAAATTGATTTCGGAAAAGTTTTAAAACCGACACAACAATCTGGCGCATATAATTAACCTTCGTTGCTGCACACTTCCATTGGTTTAAATTTGATTTGGATTAAATTTGCAGACAATGGAAACATTCATATGTTTACTTTTATGTCCTCCAGAACAGTAACTGTTATAGACATTGAATGAACTTGACCAACTTTTAATCATATGTGAGCATGAAGGACCACATTGGTTCTCTTGTTTCAATGATGATCTATGAACACTGATGGAGTTTCGTCTTTTATCAGTGTAACCTTAAAGTGACAAATGTTTTGATGTGATTTTATTGAAAGATTGTCCCACATAAGGTAAGTTTTGGTTGAGGTGAGCCTTTAGGCGGCAGATATTTGATTGTTAGAGAAGGAAGTGACAGACGATGGATATAAGGCTACTTTTTAATAAGCTCCCCTGGAGCTTTCTGCTCAAGCGAGCGAAAACTCAGTGCTGTTCAGAATTTGGCTGGAATCCCGTTTCTTCCATTATACCAAGATCATGGGTATATTTTTGAGTGGCGAAAAAACTGTCTACATTCACCACAAGCAGGAGTCCTTTCATTTTTGTGTTGAGCCACGCTGTCTTTTTAAGCGTTCGAGCACTGACAGGTGATTTTATATGTTTCAGAAGAAGACCAAGGCAGTCCATTGCAAATAGACAGTCCACGAGGCTTCGGAATGACGAGATGTATAAAATGCTGACAGCCTAACGTTTGCTTTTAATCATAGTCGACTCTCATTATCTCACAGTAGTGTTAGATAAAAAAGAAAGTTGAAAGCTACGGAACAAAAACTAAAACAACAATCACAGTAACTACTTTTACAAACGAATAGACTCATCTTTGCAATAATAACTCCTTATTTTTGTGGTTCGGCATATGGCCTTCATCAGAATATGAAAAATTTGCACTCAAACTATTTTAGCTCATTTGAGCCTAAGACTTCGAAGCATCTAACATGAACAGTGGGCGTCCATCGTTGTCGTCGTCTGTCTGTATAAATGAAATCTTCTAAACCACTGAATCATCATCCATCACGTGAACAAGTTCGTGAAATGAACACCCACTAAACCCCACTTTATATAGAGAAAACTGGGGTTTAAGGGGGTGAACCTTATTTTACTTATTTCTTCTCCAAAACATAGGTTGTGGGTACTTGTTAGAGGCGGTTCTAACGAGCACCCACAACCTATGTTTGCGGTATGAATATGAAACGTTTTATGGACTTTCATTAGAAAAGTAACCATTTTGGAGATATGAAAAAAAATGAATTATGTTGCACGGGTGGTTATCGTAATAATAGACAAAACTTGGCAGGAATGGTCTTCGGGTGGTCCTTCTTCAACTTTGTTCAAAGATTTTTATTCCATGCAGAACTCTGGTTGCCATGACAACGAATGTGGAAATTAAGTGAAACCCTTCAAAAAATCCTCTTTTATGAAACCAGAAGGCCCAGGTGTTTGATATGTAGCATCGTCCTATGACCTTTACATTTTTTTTTTTTTCAAATTACAACCCTGGCCCTGTATGGGATTGGAGAACGAAAGTATGTTCGCGGGCTCTGGGTAACATGACCAGTTAGGCCACCGTGATAAAAGCCCTTAAAAAATCTCTTTTAGACCGATGGACCTATTTCATTGAAACTTGGTATGTAGCATCGAGAACGAACTCGGGGCCCGTTATAGACTGCACAACTATGACTATGACATTTCAAACTATGACCTTGATTCTTTCCATTGGGAAAACTGAAGGGAAAAAATTAAATCTGCGATTGATAACAAAGTTCAGTGAAATAACATTAGTTTCAAATGTCAAGCTCGACCGGCCCGCTTTTTTATAAACCTTAATGTCCCAGGAATCATTCAGATTCCAATTCCTAAACCATATATTGTTCATTATGACAAGACATATTGAATGACACTGACTGTTGGTCAACAGGGGTTACACTTCATATGATATCCAGAAACCTTACATAACCCGACTCCCATTATATAAACCAATTTGCATTACGATAACACACCCGTGCGACACAGTGCATTTTTTCACATCTCCAAAATGGCAACTTTTCAGATGAAAATCCGTGATTTCTTACAAATACTGCAAACATAGGTTGTGGGTGCTCGTTAGAACCGCCTCATTGAGGCGGTTCTAACGAGTACCCACAACCTATGTCTTGGAGTAAAAATAAGAAAAATAATGTTTACCCCCGTAAACCCCAGTTTTCTCTATACAATGTGAGGTGTAAGTGGGTGTTCGTTTCACGGACTTGTTCCCGTGATGATTGGCTGGTGGTTGGGGACAGGTTTGGCCAATTAAGCTAATCAGCAGGGTTAGGGTTAAGGTAAAGAAAAAAAAACAACAACAATAGAACGTAATAGGTAAGCTAGAGCAAATCCCGTGCCACCTAAGACAAATAATACAGTTCACTGTAGTGGGCAGAACTCCCCCCCCCCCCCCACAAACCCCAGTTTGGTTGCCAGGCCAAAATGAGCCTTGCTCAAGGTGAGCTTTTGTGATTGGTCTTTGTCCGTCGCCCGTGCGTCTGTCGTCAACTTTTGGTTTAAACAACTTCTCCAAAACTGCTTGACAGATATTGAAATAATTTCAAAGGAATGCTCCTTGGGTGATCCTCTACCAAAATTGCTCAAACTGTTCTGCTCGGGTGATCGGGTGAACAAGATGGCCACCAGAGCTAAAAATAGAAAAACTCTTAAAGGACTTCTCCTCCTTAACCAGTGGATGGATTTTGAAATTATTTTACAGGAATGTTCCTTGGATGACCCTCTACCAAAATCGCTCAAACCGTTCCACTCGGGTCAACAAAATGGCCGCCAGAGGTAAAAATATATAAACCTTTAAACGACTTCTTCTCCTTATCGAGTGGATGGATTTTATTTCACAAGAATGTTCCTTTGGTGACCCTCTACAAAATTTCCTCAAACCGTTCCACTCGGGTGAACAAGATGACCGCCAGAACTAAAAATGGAAAAACCTTTAAACGACTTCTCCTTAACCAGTGGATGGATTTTGATATTATTTCACAGGAATATTCCTTGGGTGACCATCTACCAAAATTGCTCAAACCGTTTCGCTCAGGTGAACAAAATGGCCGCCAGAGCTAAAAATAGAAAAACCTTAAAACGACTTTTTCTCCTTAACCAGTGGATGGATTTTGAAATTTCTTCACGGGAATGTTCCTTGGGTGACCCGCTACCAAAATTGCTCCAACCGTTCTGCTCGGGTGAACAAGATGGCCGCCAGAGCTTAACATAGCAAAACCTTTAAATAACTTTTTCTCCTTAACCAGTTGATGGATTTTGAAATTATTTCACCGGAATGATACTTGGGTGACCCTCTACCAAGATTGCTCAAACCGTTCCGCTCGGGTGAACAAGATGGCTGCTAGAGCTTAAAGTAGAAAAAACATTGAAACGACTTCTCCTTAACCACACCGTTGTGATATGACTGAAACATTGTTGAAAGCGACGTTAAACCCGAATTCACACACACACACACACACACACACACACACACACACACACACACTTATCCATAACTAGCGAATGGATTTTGAAATTACTTCATAGGAATGTTCCTTGGGTGACCCTCTACCGAAATTGCTCAACCCGTTCCGCTCGGGTGGACAAGTTGGCCGCCAGAGCTAAAAAATAAAAAAAAAACCTTCAAACGAATTCTTCTCCTTAACCACTGGATGGATTTTGAAATTACTTCACAGGAATGTTCCTTGGGTGACCCTCTACCAAAATTGCTCAAACCGTTCCGCTCGGGTGAACAAGATGGCTGACAGAGCTAAAAATAGAAGAAAAAAACCTTCAAACTACTGACCCTCCTTTTTGAAAATATTTCACCGGAATTTTCCTGCGTTGACCCTCTACCAAAATTGCTCAGACCGTTCTGCATCGGTGAACAAGATGGCCACCAGCGCTAAAAATAGAAAAACCTTTAAACGACTTCTTTTCCTTAACCAGTGGATGGATTATGAAATTATTTGGCAGGAATGAGGTTTGAGGGCGTTTTTTAGCTCTGGTGGCCATCATGCTCAGTTGAGCAATTTTGTTAGAGGGTCACCCATGGAACATTCCTATAAAATTTCTTCAGACGTCTTTTGAAAGTTTTGGCCCTAACCACTTTGGCTGCAAGGTGCTTCTACAGGAGTATTGGTAAACCACTTCGAAGGTCTTAGCCTGCCCAGGCAAAGTGGTACGAGTGGAACCATCGATGCATTTAAACCCCATTGGTTTCATTTGGCGGCAGGGCTTGAGATGTCATTTCATCAAAAATTACTTCTACTTCTCAAAATGACTTCTACCCCTAAACAGGCAGACTGATTTTGAATTAATTTCACAAAAATATTCCTTGGGGCCAACAAAAATTGCTTAAACCTTCCACTCCACCATACATTACCCACAATTTCGTTGTACAATATGGATCAGGTGAGCGATCCCGTGCCATCATGGCCCTCTTGTTATATAACACATCAAAGAGCAAACCTGTTTTAATGTCAGACATATGTCAGATGTTTATTAGGACTGAGGTTTGAATAAACCACTGATAAATAACATAACAACTCTGCTGTTTTGCCGCATATTGAGGTAGAATACTGGAAGTGGTGTCTGAACTTCAACAATAGAGCTTCACATATATGTATTGTCCTTGACATTGTCATTTAATGTTAATGTATCAGCACACTGTTATAATGCATGTAGCATCTCTCTGGAATGCCTATGTGAGTAAATATAAACTTAAACCTAATTATTTGGGGGAGAAAACTATTCTGCTCTTGGGCATAGATTTGGGCACTTGTTCTTGACTGATCAGAAGGCAGTGCAGAGGGGGTGTCTACGCTCTTCAGGATCCTTCAGGTTGGAGACAGTAGAAACTTCCGTTAGAAGTGCAAATGGACATTTTTACAACATACAGCAGATTGTGTAGTCGCAAAAGTGAGATGCTGCAACATAGCCATTATATATTCATTGTACATAAGAATCATGAAAGGTGCAACACCAAAATCAAGCTGCATACAAACGCTAAAATTTATCATTTACATTGCTGTGCTGGAACAACCGCAGGGAGTGCCTGGATCCCTGATGGGGCTGTTGTAACAGGCACTTCTATCCAGAATAAAATTTCAACAGGTTTAAAAAAACAAAGCAAAAAACAAAAAAAAAAAAAAAAAAAACATTATATAAACCATATATTGCTGTTCCTTATGATCAGACACATTCGGTGACACTGGCTTTGGGTCCCTAGCGGTTACATCCCTTGCATTTGCAATAAACTTGATATCTCCTATACTATTGAGATCCCTACCCCTTAACCATATATTGTGTCTTATGATAT
Organism: Lucinisca nassula; assembly: GCA_963580285.1. Taxonomy (NCBI): domain Eukaryota; kingdom Metazoa; phylum Mollusca; class Bivalvia; order Lucinida; family Lucinidae; genus Lucinisca; species Lucinisca nassula. The sequence goes on from OY757010.1 coordinate 108,385,902, forward strand.
GAGACTATATGGCACAAACGGGGGATCCTTCAGGTACCAAACAATTCAGAGCCCCAATACCTCATAAACCATTTAAATCCCAACCTTTACATCATACATGTTGTGGCTCCTTATGATAAAATGCATTCAGTGACACCAACCGATGTTTTCCTACGGGTATGCCCACCCCCTTCCGATTCATATAAGGCTTAATATCTCAGAAAATATTCAGATCACCGCCACTAAACAATATAATGTATAAAATAAACTCAGTGGTCCACTGGGGGTATGCCCATCTCCTTTCATAAAGTACATATTTAAAAGCACAATATATGCTATACAATTCAGATCTCGCCTGCTAAACTCTATATATTATTGTTTCTAATGATAAGACACCGGCCTCCGCCCCTCGGGGCTTGAAGAAATAGATGGGTTGCATGATGCCTTAACGCAGAACTGAAACCGACCCGCACACGATTGCTGGTAAACCGCTTGGAGGATCTAAGCCTGCTAAGGCAAACTGATGCGAGTCGGCGCTTCATGCTTATAAACCCTTTTGGGTTCATTGGGCGGCAGGGCTTGAGATGTCATTTCATCTCGATATCGGGTAAAAGTCCCACAAAATTGGAAGCAATGTCTCCAAAATGACCTTTACATTGTTGACGGGGACGTTAAACCTCAAATCAAATAAACAGATCAAACAAATGATAAGACACATTTATTGATATTGATTGCAATTCCTTAGGGGTATTCCCGTCCCTCCCGTTCACAAAAGGCTTTGTATCTATCTTGGTTACCGTTACGATCAGCAGCCCTAAACCGTATATATTGCATTAATACACTTTTTTTTCGGCGGAGCCGTTATGGTTTTGGTTTTGTCCTACATTTTTCGTTATCCCGCTGGTCAATAATACCACATGTTCGAGGTGTGACCATTTCATTGCTCAATAATTTGTATACTAAATAGTTACATTGAACGAATACGACAAATATCAAAGTGTCCATTATCTTCATTTCAACCAAGGATTTTTGTTCATATTTTAAATGTGTGTAATATAGACAGGACAGTACCTTATTAATTTTAAAGTGTTTTAATTACCTCAGATTGAATGAACAAACGGAAACGGTTTAATTATGCCCCCGGAATCGAGATTCGGGGGTAAATAGTTTTTGGTCTGTCTACAAAAACCTTAACATTGGGCATAACTTTTGAATGGTAATAGATAGAGCTTTCATATTTCACATGTGTATACCTTATCATAAGACCTTTCCATTGGTACCATTATTTTAATATCGTGACCTTGACCTTTGACCTACTTTTTTAAGTTTAACATTGGCCATAACTTTCGATTGGTAAGTGATAGGGCTTTCATATTTCACATGTGCATTCATTGTCACAAGACCTTTCTAGTGGTACCATAATTTTTGACCTCGTGACCTTAACCTTAACGTTTGACCTATTTTTAGCTCACCAGAGCCGAAGGCTCCGGGGGAGCTTATAGGAAAGGCAGTTGTCCGTCGTCGTCTGTGTCTGCGTCGTCTTCGTCAACATTTTCAAACGACATCTCCCCTGAAACCACTGGGCCGATTCAGGCCAAATTTCATCTTTAGCATCCTTGGGCAGGGGGATTGAAAGTTTGTGTTTTTAATGAAAATCGGCTCATTAGTTTGGTTGCTATGGCAACTTAAAGTGTCCATTGCCAAACCTTTGCAGATATTTTGACAAAACTTTCATAGAAACGTTCCTTAGGCAATCTACTATCTGCCATATGATTTTAGGCCTACTGCTCATTTCTATTGGTTGCCATGGAAACCATAATAAAACAAAATAGAAAAAAATACTTCAAAAATCATCATTTCAGAAACCGAATGCTCTGTTATGCTGAAAGTTTTTGGAAATATTCACCATATTTGCCTTTATAGGTGTTGTGTTTTTTTTTTTTTATAAAATTTGGCTCTTTAGCTTGGTGCTATGGCAACTTAGATTTTCCATAGACTTATAATGGGGAAAATTGCATTTGCTGCCAAGTTCACGGGGGTAATACCATTTTCTATACCTGTGCTGTCGACCAAGCCGGTACTGTGTAAAGCTGCTGTCGACCGAGAAATACGGTTTTCGACCGAGCAGTACGGATGTCGACAGAGGAGGGTAGTCGATAAATTCGCTGTAAATGTGTTATTTTTGTGTTTGTCTGTCCATTTTTAGCTCACCTGTCACGTAGTGACAAGGTGAGCTTTTGGGATCACTTTTTGTCCGTCGTCCGTCGTGCGTCCGTGCGTGCGTGCGTGCGTGCGTGCGTCCGTGCGTCCGTAAACTTTTCTTCAAACGACATCTCCTCCTAAACCACTGATCTGATTTTGACCAAACTTCACAGGAATGATCCTTAGGTGGTTCCCTTTCAAAGTTGTTCAAATGGTTCCGGTCCATTGCTTATATAGGTCACAGGAGCCAAAAATAGATTTTTTTCACCGAAAACTTAAAAAATCTTCTTCTCTGAAATCGCAAGGCCCAGGTCTTTGATATTTGGTATGAAGCTTCATCTAGTGGACCCCTACCAAGATTGTTCAAATTATAGTGCTGCGGCCAAAAATGCCCCCGCACGGGGGCCCTTTGGTTTTGCATGGGCTTATATGGGGAAAATCTTAAAAAATCTTCTTCTCTAAAACCGCAAGGCCCAGATCTTTGATATTTGGTATGAAGCTTCATCTAGTGGACCCCTACCAAGATTGTTCAAATTATAGTGCTGGAGCTAAAAATGCCCCCGCATGGGGGCCCTTTGGTTTTACATGGGCTTATATAGGGAAAATCTTGAAAAATCTTCTTCTCTGAAACAGCAAGGCCCAGGTCTTTGATATTTGGTATGAAGCTTCATCTAGTGGACCCCTACCAAGATTGTTCAAATTATAGTGCTGGGGCCAAAAATGCCCCCGCACAGGGGGCCTTTTGGTTTTACATGGGCTTAAATAGGGAAAATCTTGAAAAATCTTCTTCTCTGAAACAGCAAGGCCCAGATCTTTGATATTTGGTATGAAGCTTCATCTAGTGGACCCCTACCAAGATTGTTCAAATTATAGTGCTGGAGCTAAAAATGCCCCCGCATGGGGGCCCTTTGGTTTTACATGGGCTTATATAGGGAAAATCTTGAAAAATCTTCTTCTCTGAAACCGCAAGGCCCAGGTCTTTGATATTTGGTATGAAGCTTCATCTAGTGGACCCCTACCAAGATTGTTCAAATTATAGTGCTGGAGCTAAAAATGCCCCCGCACCAGGGCCCTTTGGTTTTACATGGGCTTATATAGGGAAAATCTTGAAAAATCTTCTTCTCTGAAACAGCAAGGCCCAGGTCTTTGATATTTGGTATGAAGCTTCATCTAGTGGACCCCTACCAAGATTGTTCAAATTATAGTGCTGGGGCCAAAAATGCCCCCGCACAGGGGGGCCTTTGGTTTAACAAGGACTTATATAGGGAAAATCTTTAAAACTCTTCTTCTCTGAAACCGCAAGGCCCAGGTCTTTGATATTAGGTATGAAGCTTTATCTAGTGAACCCCTACCAAGATTGTTCAAATTATAGTGGTGAAGCTAAAAATGCCCCCGCACGGGGGCCCTTTGGTTTTACATTGGCTTATATAGGGAAAATCTTGAAAAATCTTCTTCTCTGAAACAGCAAGGCCCAGGTCTTTGATATTTGGTATGAAGCTTCATCTAGTGGACCCCTACCAAGATTGTTCAAATTATAGTGCTAGGGCCAAAAATGCCCCTGCATTGGGGCCCTTTGGTTTTGCATGGACTTATATGGGGAAAATCTTTAAAAATCTTCTTCTCTGAAACCGCATGGCCCAGATCTTTGATATTTGGTATGAAGCTTCATCTAGTGGACCCCTACCAAGATTGTTCAAATTATAGTGCTGGAGCAAAAAATGCCCCCGCAGGGGGGCCCTTTGGTTTTACATGGGCTTATATAGGGAAAATCTTGAAAAATCTTCTTCTCTGAAACCGCAAGGCCCAGGTCTTTGATATTTGGTATAAAGCTTTATCTAGTGGACCCCTACCAAGATTGTTCAAATTATAGTGCTGGAGCTAAAAATGCCCCCGCATGGGGGCCCTTTGGTTTTACATGGGCTTATATAGGGAAAATCTTTAAAAATCTTCTTCTCTGAAACCGCAAGGCCCAGGTCTTTGATATTTGGTATGAAGCTTCATCTAGTGGACCCCTACCAAGATTGTTCAAATTATAGTGCAGGAGCTAAAAATGCCCCCTGCACGGGGGCCCTTTGGTTTTACATGGGCTTAAATAGGGAAAATCTTGAAAAATCTTCTTTTCTGAAATCGCAAGGCCCAGGTCTTTGATATTTGGTATGAAGCTTCATCTAGTAGACCCCTACCAAGATTGTTCAAATTATAGTGCTGGGGCCAAAAATGCCCCCGCACCAGGGCCCTTTTGTTTTACATAGGCTTATATAGGGAAAATCTTGAAAAATCTTCTTCTCTGAAACTGCAAGGCCCAGGTCTTTGATATTTGGTATGAAGCTTCATCTTGTGGACCTCTACCAAGATTGTTCAAATTATAGCCTTGGGGCCAAAAATGCCCCCGCTCCGGGGCCCTTTGGTTTTACATAGACTTATATAGGGAAAATCTTGAAAAATCTTCTTCTCTGAAACCACAAGGCTTAGGTCTTCGATATTTGTTATGACGCTTCAGCTAGTGGACCTCTATAAAGATTGTTCAAATTATAGGCCTGAGACCAAAAATGCCCCCGCCATGTGGCCCTTTGGTTTTACATAGACTTATACAGGGAAAATCTTTAAAAATCATCTTCTCTGAAACACAAGGCTTAGGTCTTTGATATTTGTTATGAAGCTTCAGCTAGTGGATCTCTACCAAGATTGTTCAAATTATAGCCCTGGGGCCAAAAATGCCCCCGCTCCGGGGCCCTTTGGTTTTACATAGACTTATATAGGGAAAATCTTGTTTTACATAGACTTCTATATGCAGGGTAAACCTTTAAAATCTTCTTTTCTGAAACCAGAAAGCCCAGGTCTTTCATATTAGATATGAAGCTTCATCTTGTGGACCTCTACCAAGATTGTTCAAATTTTAGCCCTGGGGCCAAAATTGACCCTGCCCGGGGCCCACTTGTTATGCTTTGGATCAGGTGAGCGAACCAGGGCCCTCTGGGCCCTCTTGTTGTGGTGTCAAATCGTTTGTGAAATAGTTTGCTGTTGTTTCAAGTGTTTTGGAAGTCTGACCAATAGCCTGTTTTGACACTGAGTGGAATTAAACGGGAAAATATATAAAATAAGTACTTCCGGGGAAATGCGTGGCTCTTATTCAGTGTCATGGAATATCGAGAACGAAATGATGCAGATACATCATTAACATACGCGATAACCTTTTATTTGTGTGTCAACCTGTCTTTATATGCATCTGTGGAACTGTTTATAGTTTCATCGATACGGCTGTCGATGAAGTGAAAGTTTGCGGGGTACAGTTGTCGACGTTACTGGGTACGGATGTCGATGATTCAACGAGAGTGTAAGGGACAGATTTACTGGAAATTAACCCTAGTTAAACAATAAAATAACTGTTGCTTTCTTCGACAGGCTTTGTTTGTTATTTTGACATGGCTGATTGATATTAAACTATCGTTGCTTTGTTTTGTCTGTTTGATTTGAGGTTTAACGTCCCCGTCAACAGTATAAAATGTCATTTTGGAGACGTTTCTTCCAATTTTTGTTGGCGAAAACCTGAGTACCCGGAGAAAAACCACCTGACCTTCCGTTGCAGAACTTGGCATCTCACATGTGACCCGAGCGAGGCTCGAACCACAGCGGTGAGAGACCTAATGATCAAGAGTCAGCGCTCTTAACCACTAGGCCACGGAGGCCCGTCACCAATGAGATTGGTCATTAGGTTTTTAGCTCACCCTAGCCGCAAGCTCAGCAAGTGAGTATACTCATGCCCCGGCATCCGTCGTCATCCGTTCACATTCTGCAAACATCTCATCCATCACGAAAACATGCCTATGTAATATTGATCCCCGTAAACCCCACTTTTATATAGTAAATCTGGGGTTTACAGGCGTGTATATTATTTTTCTAATTTCAGAAAAAACAGATTATGGGTATTCGTTAGAACTACCTCGTCGAGGATATTCTAACGAGTGCCCTCAATCTATGTTTAGAGCAGAAATAAGCAAAATTCAGAATTTTCATGCGAAAAGTTTCATATTGAGAGGCGTGTTTATGGGGCGCCGTTTTACTATTTATTCCGTATTTATGGATATCCATAATTATTTATGGATATCCATAATTCGAATTATGGATATCTATAAATCGATGTGAATTAATGATATACATAAATCGAATAATGGATATCCATTATTCGATTTATTGATATGCATAATTCGAATTATGGATATCCATTATTCGGCTGATTTATGGATATCCATATATCAAATTATGGATATCCATAAATCGAATTATGAATATCCATTAAACGATTTATGGATATCAATAATTCAGATCGAAATATGGATATCCATTAATCGAATTATGGATATCCTTAATTCGAACTAGAAAAAGTGTCCATGGGACACGGATGCCCCCACCAAATGCCATTCATAAAAAATATTACAAATGTACTTCAAATCAATCATAAAATATATGAATCAAGGGCAGATAATCCAAAAACCAAACATGCAAGAGTTGTCTTCCTTGTTCATGACACATCGTCTCAGTGTGATGAATGCACCTGTGAAGTTTCATGAATATATTCCATACGGTTTAGGAGTTATGCCCCGGGCACGGTTTACTAATGGTACTAAGTCAAGGGCAGATAATTCAAAAACCAAAAATGCAAGGGTTGTCTTCCTTGTTCATGACACATCGTCTCAGTGTGATGAATGCACCTGTGAAGTTTCGTGAATATATTCCCTAAGGTTTAGGAGTTATGGCCCGGGCACGGTTTACTATATGGTACTAAGTCAAGGGCAGAAAATTCAAAAACCAAAAATGCAAGAGTTGTCTTCCTTGTTCATGACACATCGTCTCAGTGTGATGAATGCACCTGTGAAGTTTCATGAATATATTCCGTACGGTTTAGGAGTTATGGCCCGGACACGACATACCATTAGACTATATATGGATGTAAGTCAAGGGCAGATAATTCAAAAACTAAACAAGCAGGAGTTGTCTTCCTTGTTCATGACACATCGTCTCAGTGTGATGAATGCACCTGTGAAGTTTCATGAATATATTCCATACGGTTTAGGAGTTATGGCCCGGACACGACATACCATTAGACTATATATGGATGTAAGTCAAGGGCAGATAATTCAAAAACTAAACAAGCAGGAGTTGTCTTCCTTGTTCATGACACATCGTCTCAGTGTGATGAATGCACCTGTGAAGTTTCATGAATATATTCCATACGGTTTAAGAGTTATGGCCCGGACACGATGTCGGGACGGACGAACGAACGGACTAACGGACGAACGGACGGACAGGGGTAAAACTTAATGCCCTTCCGCTATTATTCGAATAGGCGGGGGCATAATTATTGATATCCATTATTCGTCTGATTTATGGATATCCATAAATCGAATTATGGATATCCATAATTCTCCTCTGCAAATAAACCTAATGAATAATGACTGCTCCCTTTGCAAAAAAAAAAAAAAAAAAAAAGAAAAAAAAAACTCGACTATTCGCATCAGATTTCCGATTTAGGTGTGTAATAAAAGCCGGGATGGAGGTGGAGGTAATGTCGGGTAGGCTTAGTGGTGGCCTATGGTGTGGGAGAGATATGTTTTGTTTGATTTGAGGTTTAACGTCCCCTTCAATGTTATTTAGGGCACTTTGGAGACGTTGCTTCCAGTTATGTTGATCATTAAGCCTTCATTGAGATTAAATGACATCTCAATCCCGCCGGCTTCGGTAGCATAGTCGGATGCGCGTCTGACTAGTGATCAGGAGGAAGCGGGTTCGATACCTGCCGGGGTCGGCAACATTCTTTCGTGGAGATTGATCATGAAATATTTTCTACAGTCATTCTCTCCCTTCCGCTGATTCAAGAAGGGCAGTTGTCAGTTTCTTGCGAAAGAATGTGCACTGTACCGGTTAACTGTTTACGTATAAGCCTGCCCAGGAAAAGTGTGGATAGGTAAACTGACCGGCTCAAAAATGACCTAAATTAGTGTTGACTGTGCCGTTAAACTCAAATGCAAACAAACAAACAAACATCTCAATCCCTGTCGCCCACTGACTCGCACGACTTTGTTTGGACAGACTTAGACCATCTTAACGATTTACCAGTACTCTCAGCTCATGCAGCCAAATCTATTTTCCAAGGCCCGATGGGCGGGGGCCAGGAGATATATCTCAATCTGCTTGGTACTCCATACATCTCAAGTAGAGTATTTGTTTGTTTGTTTGTTTTGAGGTTTAACGTCCCCGTCAACTCTGTAAAGGTCATTTTGGAGACGTTGCTTCCAATTTTGTTGGACTTTTACCCGATCTTGAGATGAAATGACACCTCAAGCCCCGCCGCCCAAATGAACCAATAGGGTTTATTAACATGGACGGGCTGACTCGTACCGCTTTGCCTGGGCAGGCTTAGTTCCTCTAAGCAGTCTACCAGTAGTCGTGTGCGGGTCGGTTTCAGCTCTGCGTGAAAGCATCATGCAGCTAAACTATTTCTTCAAGCCCCGATGGGCAGGGGCCGTCAAATAGAGTGTTATAAGGATATTTGTTAATACTATATATAACGACCATGTGCAGTTTTCTCCAGAAAGCATGCGCGGATTGCCTGTTTGGATCATTATAATCATACTTCCGATTAGGTGCGCAGTCCTCATAGACGTGCTTCCAGAGGGACCGGATGCGTTGGCCGGAATTTCCAGATCTTACAGCTGGTTCCGATATTTAACTGCACACATGGCGGCGTTCAGCGTATGCCGTCCGTTGCTTTTGGAAGCCTACGGGCTGAAAAAGCTGCACGGCAGATAGGTCCCTTTGACCGGCCATCATCTTCCAGCGATAATGAAGACCTTGAAGATTTTTACAATAAACAATCACGTGCTTTAGGGAGAAATCATTAAACCAAAAGCTTTGGCGGTGATTTATGGATATCCATAATTCGAATTATGCGGATATCCATTAATCGATCTGAATTATGTCTATCCATAAATCGAATTATGGATATCCATAAATCAGAGGAATAATGGATATCCATAAATCGAATTAAGGATATCCATAGTTCGCATTACGGATATCCATAAATCGATCTGAATTAAAGATATCCGTTAATCGAATTATGGATATCCATAATTCGATTTATGGATATCAATAATTCGAATTATGGATATCCATTATTCGGCTGATTTACGTGTTTTCGTAATGTCTGAAAACCGATTGGCCAATCAAAGCCAATATGTTTTGAACCTCTTTGGGTTGGGGGAACGCTAGTTTGTTCGCGGCATCTGGGTCACATGACCAAGATGGCTACCACACCCATATATGGTTAAACCATTGAAAAGCTTCTGTAGGACCAGTCAAGAAACTTTGTATGTAACAGATAGGACTCCAGCACATCATAATTTGTTCAAATGATGATCTTAGGATTACCTCGAACTTATCTCCAGACACGGTCAAATTAGACAACCTATCCTTTTCTATAGGAAAAATTAAAATAATTAATTTTTCAGAAACTATTACAGCCAGTGAAAGTTGGTAGCCAACTAATTGGGATTTGGTGATTGGGTGAGTGTTTGAGTTTTACGTCCCACCAACAACTACGGTCATATGGAGACGGGACCTCGGTTTAAAGACTCATTCGAAAGTCCGGAAAAGCCAGGGATCGATCCTGCGACCCCTAGTTTACAAGGCGAGTAGCGTAACCACTACACCACGGAGGCTTCTGTGTGGATTTGGTACCGATTCCTCACATGTGTGAAGTATTGGTATCAATTATACTCTTGTGTGAGAAATTGGTACCAATTCTTCTCATGTGTGAGGAATCGGTACCAGTTCTTTACATGTAAGACACGTGTTATAGTAATTGGTACAAATTCTCCACACCCCATAAACACAGATCACAGGTGTGGCGAATACTTACCATTTCCTTACACGTCAGACATTGTCAACAAATTCTTCACATGTGTGAGGAATTGATACCAATTCTTCACACCCTATAAAAAGTCGCACTAGTTTTTCACAGGTGTGACGAATACTTACCAATTCTTTATACGTCAGAAAATTCAGACATCAAAATTTCTCGAAATTGACCATATGTAAATTTGGGTGTGAAATTTACGAAATGAGAAATTTACGGCTCAACAAAGCCATCCCTAGACATATTGGAAGTGTTGGTGGTGACAGTGACGCATGTGTGTGGCAAGGTATACTGTCTTCTTCTTCTTCGTCTTCGTCTTCTTCTTCTTCTTCTTCTTCTATATTAAATCATATTATGCCGATTACTAAATTTCGTTTAAATATACAGGTGTAGCTTTTTAAAAAATCTTAGAAAGCCTTCCGTAGACAAGTTATAGGATACAGCGGTCTTGAACAGTTCTGCGTTGTGTTATCCAGGGTTCGACACTGGCTGCAAAACTGCATCTGGTGAGGAAATCACGACAACCATACTGACATTGACCACCCGTCAGCTTTTGAAGTCTGTTCTAATATTAACATAGACAACTGATAAACTATCTTAACAAGTCGGTACAGCTATCCGGTTATGTTTGTTTGTTTGAGGGAGGTTTAACGTTCCTGTCAACACTATTTGGGTCATTTTGGAGACGCTGCTTTCAATATTGTGGGACTTTTACCCGACATTGAGATAAAATGTCATTATATGCACGGACGGTCCAACTCGCACCACTTTGCGTGGGCAGGCTAAGACCCACTAAGCGGTTTACCACTACTCATGTACGGTCGATTTCTGCTCAGCGTTAACCATTTATACCTCCTTTATATACTTAAATATGCAACAAACGCAAAATCAAAGCACTAAGAGTACTGGTGGGTCGATTGTCGCTGACTATAGGTCGGAAAAGTCCTGTACTGTGATTTAAACTGCTTAATTTACCCTTGAAATCAGATTTTTAAGTATATAGTGAGTGTAGATCTTGATCAGACGCCGCATTCTGTGGCGTCTGGTCTGGGTCTCCACTGTTTGCCAAGCCCAACCTATGATTCCAAGATAACCCTCTTACACAACACTCTGACCTCAGTCACTGCGGCTGTTTTCCATAAAAAAAAGTTATTCGGGCAAGTCTGTGATAGTCACGTGGACTGAAGAGCTTTTCTGCTTAGGAATTTTGGGTAGTCGGAAAAGGAGCTCATCACGAAAACACGCCTATATAATTTCGACCCCCTTGAACCCCACTTTTATATAGTGAAACTGGGGTTTACAGGGGTAAACATTATTTTTCATATTTCTGCTCAAATACATAGATTCTGGGTATTTGTTAGAACCGCGCGTTCACACAATCTATTTTTGAGCAGAAATATAAAAAGTAAAGGAGCTTTTTTCGTGACGTACTTCCGGTTCTAAAAATAGAACGGGGAAAGCCGTGGCCGTTAACTGTCGTACTGCTTCAAGGCAGTGGGACAGATGTGAAATTTCGCATTACGAAAACATGCCTATTTTAGTACATTATCAATTTTTCGGCCAAAAAATATCGTTCTGTCGAGTACCCACAATCTATGTTTTGAGCAGAAATATGAAAAATAATGTTTACCCCTGTAAACCCCAGTTTTACTATATAAAAGCGGGATCTCTCTCTCTCTCTCTCTCTCTCTCTCTCTCTCTCTCTCTCTCTTACCGGCCCCGATAGCTCAGTTGGTAGAGTGTCCGCTCCGGGGAACGGGAGGTCTCGGGTTCGATCCCGGGCCGTGACATACCAAAGTCGTTAAAAATGGTACTAGCTGCTCCTCGCTTGGCACTCAGATTTACGGGGTAGAGCTAGGACTGGTCGATCCAGTGTCAGGATAATGTGACTGGGTGTGGTATCATGTAATGTGTCTGGGACATGATACTTCAGTGAGGCAGCACTATAAACGTGAGCATGGAGCTCCCTGTCGCAACCAGACACCGTCGTGATATGACTGAAAAATTGTTGAAAGCGCTCTCTCTCTCTCTCTCTCTCTCTCTCTCTCTCTCTCTCTCTCTCTCTCTCTCTCTCTCTCTCTCTCTCTCTCTCTCTCTCTCTCTCTCTCTCTCTCTCTCTCTCTGTCTCTCTCTCTCTCTCTCTCTCTCTCTCTCTCTCTCTCTAAAATACAGTTTGTCGTTAAATAACTCCATGTCAGCTGACATCTAACGTGTCAACAACGTCGTGTCTACATCAAACCAATATCAATGCATTGAATTTGACTTTGCACCGTTGATGAAACGCCAGAACGTTACGTTGGCGATAGTACGGCGTTGCTTGATAAAATACCATTTGCCCAGTGCTCGGCCCATCAAGATTCAGTGGGATTGGAACATTGAATTCAAAACAAACGTAGAACACCCTTTCAGTGCATGAGAAAGAAACACTCCTTCGCAAGTGCAAGATTCTACAGTAAAATCTGGTAGATTTGTAGATTTGTTCAACCTGCCCAGCCTTTACGTATACATTAACCCATTCCGTATCGGAAACCCCAAAAGGGGTAAGTGGCAAACAGTGCAAGCCAAGATTAGACGCCACAGAACGAGGCATCTGATCAGGGCCTACACTGTTTGCAAAAACAAATTAGCCATTTTCCATATAATTTTTCAAGAAAACACAACCTGACACCCCTAAATTCTGAAATGGACTCCTGCTATATATAAGGAGCAAGATTCCATTTGGTACAAAAAATGTTAAAGGCTTATTAGCTTAGCTCTACAATATCTTCTTGGATACAAGGATCAGGCAAACCTCTCCAATCTCAACGGTCACGTGACATTGAAGTGAGTTGGAATGGGTGTCGACGGCATGACGTCGAGACAACGTTGACTCGACGTCCGTTTGTCAGTCCACTCAATACCTTTTTTTTCGACTGCCAGTATGTTTATTTGTCTGTACAACTGTCCGTCTGTTCGTCAGTCATTCATTCAGTCAGTCGGTCTGTCTGTCTATCTACTGTCAGTCGAGCCAACGTTGACTCGTCGCTCGTCTGTCAGTCCCCTCATTAGTCTTTTGCGACTGCCAGTATGTTTATTTGTCTGTCTAACTGTCCATCCGTTAATCTGTTAGTCAGTCGGTCTGTCTGTCTACTGTCAGTTTGTCAGTCAAACCTCTCTCTCTCTCTCTCTCTCTCTCTCTCTCTCTCTCTCTCTCTCTCTCTCTCTCTCTCTCTCATCTCAACGGTCACGTGACATTGAAGCGAGATGTGTTGGGTGTCGACGGCATGACGTCGAGCAAACGTTGACTCGACGCCCGTCTGTCAGTCCACTCATTAGTTTTTTTTTCGACTGTTAGTCAGTCAATTTGTCTGCCTGTCTGTCTGTCTCAATCACAACCAATTTACTCATAGATAGATAGATAGATAGATAGATAGATAGATAGATAGATAGATAGATAGATAGATAGATAGATAGATAGATAGATAGATAGATAGATAGATAGATAGATAGATAGATAAATAGATAGATAGATAGATAGATCTAAGTTCTGCCCTTATGTGAAAGCTAGCGAATAATACGAAAAGTTACTTAAAAACGTATTTTGTAAGTAAGCTTTCGTGAAGCATAGGTCATTCACGAAGAGATTTTCGTCAATTAAAAACGGAGCCAGGATAAATGAATTTCAGTAATAAAAGCAAAATATCATTCTTTTCTTCTCGGGGCATTATTTCAATGTAAGCGGGTATATTTTCTCTCAAAATGGTTAAATATTGTTAGCATTTTAAGTTCCGCCAATACATTTTAATAGCGACGGCCGTTTCAATTGACGACCAGTGCTTTGCGCATGCGCGAGAATGACGTCATAAACGGAATCCCTAAAACCCCCTATCAGATTTTTTTTTTCTGAAAATTTTCATTTTTGTTTTTAGGGTAAAATTTTCAAATTATTTTAATAGGCATGTTTTCGTAATGTCTGCTGATCAACCCTACTGTTTGTCATGGCATTTGTTGAGAAATATTCGTCTCTATACACATGCGGTTGAAGTTCTGAGCTCAAAACCTAAACAACGGGCCTCCGTGGCCTAGTGGTTAAGAGCGCCGACTCTTGATCATTAGGTCTCTCACCGCTGTGGTTCGAGCCTCGCTCGGGTCACATGTGAGACGCCAAGTTCTGCAACGGAAGGTCAGGTGGTTTTCTCCGGGAACTCCGGATTTCGCCCACCTCTGATTAACGATCGGCTCGATATGAGTGAAATAATCTTGAAAGGGCTGTAAAACCAAAAACAAAGAAAAAATCTAACCATGAATGTTAATATTGACGTAGTCAATATTCAATTTCGTTATGGCCCTTTCAAACAAATTTGAAATGTTTAAGCATTTAAACTTCAAGCGCCTGTGATCTTTCCGACATCATTTTCAAGAGCATTTGCACAGGTTTACAACATTTTTTTTTGCAGTTTAATTTCAATCTGATTTGGCATTTACATGTTCAAGTGTTTACATCAGTGACCAGCCTTGTAGCCTGTTGTGTAAACTAAATATGGGAGAGTTAAGGATTGAGTTTTTTTTGGTGATTATTGCGACTTTAAGACAGCAGTTCGCACAAAACATACATTTTTCTTCATGGCTCCCAGTGAAATCTGCCTAATAGTGAAGATTTCAGTAATAATCATAGAATAAATCATGTATTTTAACACAGCCCCCGCCCATAGGGGCTTGGAAGAAATATATGGGCTGCATGATGCTTCCACGCAGAGCTGAATCCGGCCCGCACACTAGTACTGGTAAACCGCTTAGAGGATCTAAGCCTGTCCAGGAACCGCTGTGCGAGGTGGACCGTCCAATGCTAATAAACCCTATTGGTTTCATTGGGCGACAGGATTTGAGATGTCATTTCATCTCAATGTCGGGTAAAAGTCCCACAAAATTGGAAGCAACGTCTCCAAAATGACCTTTACAGTGTTGACGGGGACGTTAAACCCCAAATCAAACAAACAAACAATGTATTTTAACAGCAGTACATGAAATGTAGTTTTTATATTTCGTCGACGGCCGTATCAATCAGACTAGGATACCATCGACGGTCGTATTTCTGATAATCGACATCCGTATCCCGACATTTTTCAAAGGTCTATAAAAACTCCCAGAGTGCATGAATTATGCCAAACCCACGTTGTTGTTGAAGCGTAAATGGTAGATAAAATATATATGGTGTTTTATTGCTTTCCTACTTTTCATAAAGCATTAGATTAATGGTATTCTGTGAAAACTGATTTTTTTCGAAAGAACCGGTATTTTATAGTGTTTTCAGACTCACGACTCTCAATAAGTGAACAGACAATTAACAGCTTGTTTCTTTAAAACACCGACATCGTTTGTAAATGTTTAAACTAACGTTTTCGCCTCTCCAAGTGCATTAAAATCGAAGACCCTCCTCTGTCGACATCCGTACTACTCGGTCGAAAACCGTATTTCTCGGTCGACAGCAGCTTTACACAGTACCGGCTCGGTCGACAGCACAGTATAGAAAATGGTATTACCCCCGTGAAGTTATTGCAGATATTTTGACAAAACTTTTATAGAAATGTTCCATTGAGTCAATGTCTCTCAGCCATATGCTTTAATGCCAACATTGGGGTCCCCTAGGTTAAACCGGGGCCATGCCCCACCCCCTCCACTTCATAAAAGGCCTTATAACTCGGAAACCATCCAGATCCCCACCCCAAAACCGTATATATTCTTGTTCCTTATGATAAGATGCACTCAGTGACACCAACCTGGGGGTCCCCCGGTACGTGCCGGGCTCATGCCCCACCCCCTTCATTCCATAAAAGGCCCAATATCTTGGAAACCTTACAGACCCCCACCCCTAAACCATATATATTCTTGTTCCTTATGAAAATATACATTCACAGACACCAACTTTGGGGTCTCCCGGGGTGCGCATGGACCTTGCCCCACCCCTTCTTCTTCACAAAAGGCCATATATCTCAGACACCATTTAGATTCCCACCCCAAAACCATATATATTCTTGTTCCTTATGATAAGACGCATTCAGTGACACCAACCACGGGGTCCCCCGGGTTGTGCCGGGGTCATACCCCACCCCCTCCATTTCATAAAAGGCCCAATATCTTGGAAACCGTACAGATTCCCACCCCTAAACCCTATATATTTTTGTTCCTTATGAAGAGACTCATTCATTGGCACCAATTTGGGGTCTTTCTGGGTGCGCCGGGGCCTTGCCCCACCCCTCCACTTAACAAAAGGCCATCTTTCTCAGAAACCATTTATGATCCCCGCCCAAAATCCCTTTTATTTTCTTGTTTCTTATGATATGACGCATTCATTGACACTAACCTGGGGGTCCCCCAGGATGTGCTGGAGTCGTGCTTCACCCCTTCATTTCATTAAAGACCCAATATCTTTGAAACCTTACAGATCCCCACCTCTAACCATTTATATTGTTGTTCCTTATGATAAGACACATTCATTGACGTCAACCTGGAGGTCTTCCGGGTCAAGCCAGGGCCTTGCCCCACCCCACCACTTCACAAAAGGCTATATATCCCAGAAACTGTTCAGAGCCCCACCCCTAAACCATATATAATTATCTTCTTTGTGATAAGACACATTCAAATGACACTAGCTTGGGAGTCATCCGGACTGCCTGGGTCATGCCCAGCTGCTTTACTTCATTAAAAGCCATATATCTCAGAAATCATTCAGATCCCCACCCATAAACTATAATATTCTTGTTCCTTATGTTAAGACTCATTCAGTCACACCAATCTGGGGGTCACTTTGTGCTAGGGCAATGCGCCCTGCCCCTCCACTTTAATAGGCCATAAATTTCAGTAAAAAAACATTCAAATCCCCACCCCATAATCATATATGTTCTTGTGCCTTATCAATAGCACACCCACTTGGGGTCGCAGGGGCTATTCCTCTCCTCTCCACGTCATAGACGGGCCTCATATATCAGAAACCATTCAGATTCCCACCCATAAACCATATATATATATATTCTTGGTCCTTATAGGGACAACAATCTTGGGCTTTCCTGGGATCAACATGCCCCAGCCCCTTCACCGCTTAAGAGGCCTTATAACTCCGGTATACAGATCCCCACTGCTACACCATATATATTCTTATTCCTTATGATAAGACGCATTTAGTGATACCAACCAGGGCTCCATTGGGTCCATGCCCTACACCCTTTACTTAATAAAAGGCCTAATGATTTAGATACTGAGTCCAGATGGATGCTCATTTGGATATAGGGGTTCATTTGGGAGACTTTATAATTGGTAGATTAAAATGGTATCATGTTAAAATACATGGCTGTCATTGGGCAGTGCCAACCTGAGCTCTGGTGAGCATAGTAGCCCATGGGCCTTTTGTTTAAAAACTTAACATTGGCCATAACTTTCGATTGGTAAGTGGTAGTGCTTTCATATTTTGCATGTGCATTCCTTGTCACAAGGCCTTTTAGTGGTACCATAATTGTTGACCTCGTGACCTTTACGTTTGACCTACTTTTAAAAAACTTTAACATAGTCCATAGCTTTCGATTGGTAAATGATAGGGCTTTCATTTTTCACGTGTGCAGTTTTTCACAATAACTTTCCAGTGGTACCATAATTTTTGACCTTGTGACCTTGACGTTTGACCTACTTTTTCAAAACTTTAACATTTGCCATAACTTTCGATTGGTAAGTGATATGGCTTCCATATTTCACATGTTCATTCTGTGTCACAAGATCTTTCCAACAATTCCAGAATTTTTTTACCTTGTGACCTTGGCCTACTTTTTAAGACTTGAACATTGGCTATACCTTTCGATTGCTTAGTGATACTGCATTTATATTTAACATGCGCTGTCCGGGGGCATCAGTGTTTCACAAACACATCTTGTTGTGCATGAAAATTTCTTTCGATTTCCATATTTCTGAATTCATTGCAAGCGCTTAGTGACATTGACTAATTTTATGCTAAAGTTGTCTCCTTTGATATTACCCAAGTTTTATAGATGTGAGACTCCAAGTTCTGCAACGGATGATCAGGTGTTTTTCTCCAGGTACTCCGGTTTTCATCCACCTCTAATTAGACATTTTTCACGAAGACGGAGAACGGACTTAGGAGATGGAAATTGACTTTATCAGCTGGGATCATCTCAAATTTATTTGTTCCTATATCTTAAATCCGTATCCAGTTGAATAAAAGCCAATGACGAAATATTTTGTTTTAATTATTTCTACGACCCTTTCAAGAGTATTTCCCAAGTTTAGAGCCGATCGTCAACCAAAAAGAAGGGCGAAAACCGGAGTACCCGGAGTAAAGCCGCCTGACCTTTCGTTGCAGAATTTGGCGTCTGACATGAGACTCGAGGGAGGCTCGAAACTACAAGGATGATAAAGAGGATCTTACATGAGTGTTCATGTATTAATGAATTTATTAAATGAGTTGAAGAAAAGGGATAAAATAAGAGGTTTTGCCGAGCATTTTGTCGCTTTTCCTCAACGAATTTAATAAATTCAATAATACATGAGCACGAATGCAAGATTCTATTTATCATATGACATTTAAAACGCATTTTATTCACGATTGTTTACAAAAATGTCAATATTCCGCAATAGGAAACACGACGTCGTAAAAGCCGTCGTACATGTAACGTTACGGGGCGTATCTACCTAATTTGCATATTTAATCCACTAGTGGATTATCGAAACCATTACATGGCGTTATTACACTCTCAGACGCGACGTCATATGATAAAGACCTATATTATACAGCGATGACAGACCTAATGATGAAGAGGCAGTGCTTGTTTGTTTGATTTGAAGTTTAACGTTCTCGTCAAGACTGTAAAGGTCATTTTGGATACGTTGCTTCCAATTTTGTTGGACTTTTACCCAACATTGAGATGAAATGACATCTCAGGCCCTGCCGCTCAATGAAACGAAAAGGAGTTATAAGCATGGGCGGTCCGACTCGCACTGCTTTGCCTGGGCAGGCTTATATCATCTAAGCGATTTACCAGTTATCGTGACATAAGATTCTGTTCCCAGATCCATTGTGATTCTGTCAAACTATCGAACTTCAAGAAGATCTTCCCGGTTTGCCTCTGACTCGAATAAAATCCCCTAAATGGCAGATTGGGAGAATAACCGGTTGCTAGACCGTGACATAATTATTTCGACCACAATGAGTGCAATACGAACAGAGTAGTTGGCATTGCATAGAACTTGCAGACAACGCACACTGTTTGTTTGTTTAATTTGAGGTTTACCGTCACCATCAACACTGGATATGTCATTTTCGAGACATTGCTTCCAATTTTGTGGGGCTTTTACATGACACTTTGAGATGAAATGACATCTCAAGCCCTGTCGGCCAATGAAACCAAAAGGGTTTATAAGCATGAAGGTCCGACTCGCGCCGCTTTGCCTGTGCAGGCTTATTTGCTCTAGATAGTTTTATCAGTACTCCTGTTGTGCGGGCGGTTTCAACTCTGCGTGGACGCATTATACAGCTCATCTATGTCTTCAATCCCCGATGGGTGGGGGCCGACAACGTACGATGTACAGCAACTATAGCGATAAACTTATTTCGTTGATCTCGATCGGGGTGAAATGCTTTCACTCTTTGATATATCAGACATTTTGTTACAAATCGAGCAGACAATCACTCAGATCCGAATGCCAGAGCAGTGCGGATAGATTGGAAACTTTCTACTACGTGACAAGCTTTGACAAAAGTTGGTATCAGCTGAGTCCATATTGTGAAGCGCACTCACAATCCGTCGCTATAAATTTCTGTATTTATTATATTAAATAGAGAGAGAGAGAGAGAGAGAGAGAGAGAGAGAGAGAGAGAGAGGAGAGAGAGAGAGAGAGAGAGAGAGAGAGGAAGTGTAGTAACGTTAGAACACGCTTAAACTTAAATACGCTGTTTTAGTTTGGTCTTTAATTATGTTTGTAATTATCTCGATGACAGATTAGTTTTGATTGAGTTCTCAGTGTTCGTTCGAACCAGTCGTTTAGTCTGAATAGTTGCCTAACGTAAGCATCGACGGCGATACGATGCTGCAAACATGTGGTGTACCCGCTGGGTGTATTTTGATAAGAAATAGATCAGCTCTGGCAGTGATTTGGGTTGAGTAATAAATCACAGTTTGGAGGTCAGTTCTAAAGTGGCTCAAATCACGAGCGCGCAGCGCGAATGATTTATCTAATTACAAATGACCGACAAACCATGATTTATTACTCAACAAATCACTGCTAGAGCTGATATATTTCTTTTGAAGTTCTCCCAATCTTCCACCATTTTTAGAAGAAATCCCGCCAATAAATTGACTGTACCACACACATTTATGTCCTTGTGTAATTTTCTGACACGAGGAAATAACGTTTCACCGTCTAACGTCAATGAATCTACGCGTTACGTCATGAATTTTCGACTTTTAATGATGTCACTCGGCACCCTCTTTCACCTAGATAAGTTACAGTTCCTTTCCGTTGCCTATATCTACATGCGCGCTGTCAGGCTGTGCTAGAATTGGAATTTAATACTTTCAACCCTACAGACTGGTAAAGATACCTATGCGAACAAGATGGCTCTTCTGGGTATAAACTGTTCGCTATCCTAACAACCCTTCAGATGCCGCCTGATTTTGTCGCCTGATGAATCTACTTGCAAACTTTTCAAGCATATTCTTTCATACCATCAAACAGAGTATGCACTGATCAGTCTGGTCTTGTTCCATTCCGTTTGTTTGTTTGTTTGATTTTAGGTTTATCGTCCCCGTCAACACTTTGTAGGTCATTTTGTAGACGTCGCTTCCAATTTTGTGGGACAATGAGATGAAATGACATCACAAGCCCTGCCGCCTAATGAAACCAATAGAGTTTATATGCAGGGATGGTCCGACTCGCAACACTTTTCCTGGGCAGGCTTAGAATCTCTAAGCAGTTTACCAGTACTCATGTGCGGTCGGTTTCAGCTCAGCGTGGCAGCATCATGCACCCCAATCTATTTCTGCCAGCTCTGTTGCGTGCGGGGGGGGGGGGGGGGGGGGGGGGGGGCATGTACCATTCTGTTTCTAACAATTACTTTTTAAGTAACCAACGGATGACAGAGCAAACGATAGTTGTTGTGACTGGAATCTTAAGGGTTAAGGGATTTGACTTAGCCCTTACAAACAAAAGTGTCATCATTGACCCTCAAATATGTTCAAAACTTAGCACTGAAATAAATGATCCCAGTTGACAAGAAAATATAAACTGGGGTTTACGGGGGTAAATAAACGTTATTCTTCTTTCTGTTTTCTACTATCAAACGTAGACTGAAGGTACTCGTGAGAACCGCGGAATGTAGGCGGTTAAAAAAGTACCCGTAGTTTGTGTGTTTGTGCCATAATAGGGAAAACATTGATTTTTTTTTTTTTTTTTTTTTTTTTTTGCATTTGAAAACGTTCGGGTTTGCGGGGTTAAAATTACATTCTATTTGCATAGGTGTATTTTCGTAACGATGACCTCTGTGGTCGACAAGGTGAAATATCATTATACTAATCATCATAATATGTGTCAGCACATATACTGTGATTTGTATTAGCTATTTGTTTTTCAGGGTCATAATCATAAAGCAGCGAATATGCCCCCATTACGAAAACATGCCTATATCATTTTGACCTCTTTAAACCGCCCGTATTTGCAGTAAAAGGGATATACATTAATTTTCTTGTTTCTGCTCAAAAACATAAATTGTGGGTACTTGTTAGAACCACTTTGCCAAGGCAGTTCTAACGTGTACCCACAATCTATGTTTTGGTGGTACGTAGTATGAAAAATATCAGGATTTTTATCTAAAAAAATCAGTTTTTGGTTGTAAAACTTTACTCATATATTTGAATAGGCGTGTTGTCATAATGAAGTCTTTTGGAAAACCCTAGCCAGCAATTGAAAAATCTCAGTAAAAACATAGCAAATACGTATAGTATTTTGTAGTAAATATGATAAATTGGTTTATTGCATGATAGAAGATGGATTTTTCCAGCGCCGTAATATTAGATTACTTCATTCCATTTTGGCTCCCACCCATCGGGGCTTGAAGAAATAGATTTGGCTGCATGATGCTTCCACGCAAGAGCTGTAACCGACGCACTTGAGTACTGGTAAACTACTTAGAGGTTCTAAGCCTGCCCAGGAAAAGTGGTGCGAGTCGGTACGTCGATGCATATTATCCCTCTTGGTTCAATTCGGCGGCAGGGATCTCAATGTCGAGTAAAATCCTAAAAAAAAATGGAAGCAACGTCTCCAAAATGACCTTTACAGTGTTGACTCGGACGTTAAACCTCAAATCGAACAAACAAACAAAACTCCATTCCATTCTTTTTTTTTTATTTTGAGAGAAGGTTTAATTTTGAGTCAGCATAACTGAAACAAACGAAAAATAGGACAATGCAACCCAGGTTCATTTTTGTATGTTTTTGCATCAGGTGATCAGTAGTGGTTAAGCTACTCGCCTTGTAAACCAGGGGTCGCAGGATCGATCCAGGGCTTCTCCAGACTTTCAGATGAGTCTTTAAACCGAGGTCCCGTCTCCGTATGACCTTAGCCGTTGGTGGGACGTAAAACTCAAACACTCACTCGCATCAGGTGATTTCCATTGTAAAATGTTCAGGCAAGTCCTCTTGGGTCACTACACTGATTTTCTACGCTTTGCTAGATACGCCTTTTAAAACAGGTAAAGTATAGTCAAAGGTCACGTTGAGAACATCCCAGCGTGTAACTCCGTTCTCGATCTTCGAAGTCCTAATTCGGTCTTCGTGAAAAATGTCTATTAACGACCGGCTCGATATGAGTGAAATAATCTAGAAAGGGCCGTGAAACCGAAATCATTTTAATAAAAGAAAAAGAACAGCTTTAATTGATTTCAACATTCTATTATAATATTTAATTTGATATACTCAAACGTCGAAAAGGCGTTATTATTATTTTTTATTTATTTATTTATTTATCTTTTGTATTTTGTTCCCCGTGCATGTATAGCAGTCGCAGATAAGACTGACTAGGCAGAGCTATTGTTTACACCTGCCATTTGTATTTTCTATTAACAAAAAGGCAAACCAAGTAGAAGTAAAACAAAGATCAGGAATCGATACAATTAACTTACTCCATCTATCAAAGACACTTAAGGGAAAGAAACATAAACATGAAGCGACCAGACCATAATGGAAACCTAAACAAAGGAAGGCCACAAGGACAGTTACTTTCCCACAAAATGGCTAAATGGCCATCCAAAATAAAAAGACACAAGTGATACACACAGTAAGCAACAAACAGCAACATAAAAAAGAATAAGGAAGTTATGAGCAATGTTAAAGTTTTTTGTAACGGACCGACGACGACGACGACAGACGACAAGCTGACTCCTATATACCCCCTTCAAACTTCGTTTGCGGGGGTATAATAAACCGCCACAGAAGAACCGCCTTGGAACGGTCAGTGGAAAGAATTCCACTGGGGGGCTTTAATCGATTTTACAAGGCCATAATCCTCGCCCTTACCTCTGTCGCGGTATACACTAATTTTGTTTAGTCCGCATGAAGGCTTCCTAACTCATCAGAGAACATCTCCGAGAACATACAAATGAAAAACTAGAGAGGTGAAACAAGGTTGAGGACTCTATAGCATACAACAACAGAATTGCTGGAGCAAAGGAAAACCATCAGTTAGACTCCGAGGGGCCCGACCAAAGACGGAGCATCAGGCGCCAACCAACATAAAGAATACTAAAATAAAATAAAATTCCATTTAAGTTTTTACGCTGGAACCGTCATATAATCTTAAGCCCGACCCACCGGTGTGCAATTAAAAAGGGAAGCAAAGTTGCCAACCGCGATTGGGTTAAACCCCTGTCACACAAGGGCTGCGTTCTGACGGCGTCCAAGAAAAATGCTGAACGCCGAGGTGCGCGCAGTAAGATCGCAAACATCGCCGTAGCAACGCAGTGGCGTCGCCAGTAGACGCGTTGGGATCGCATAGAACGCCAAGCGATGGCGCGCATTTTGAGCATGCTCAAAACAAACGCCGTCGCTCGGCGTTCTGATCAGAGTGCAGTGAGGTCGCCGTAAGGTTGCCATAGCAGCGCAGTAAGGTCTCCTACAACGCTACTGGAGCTCGGCAGGGGCGCACAGAGGTCTCCTACAACGCCATATAAGCTCCGCTTGTATAATTGATTAACTGATTGATTGATTTGATATTTAACGTCCCAGTCAACACTGTATAGGTCATTTTTGAGACATTGCTTCCAATTTTGTGGGACTTTTATCCGACTCTGAGATGAAATGACATCTCAAGCCCTGTCGCCCAATGAAACCAATAGAGTTTACACGTATAAGCATGTTTACACCAATAGAGTTTACACGTATCTCGCCCCTTTTACCTGGGCAGGCTTAGATCCTCTAAGCAGTTTACCAGTCCTCGTGTGAGGTCGGTTTCAGCTCTGCGTGGAAGCATCATGCAGCCCATCTATTTCTTCCAGTTCCGATGAGAGGGGGCGCCCGCTTGTATCAACAGTTGCTAGAGTAGAGTTTCATTGTGTACTGTCCCGAAAAACCTACTTCTGAGGTGACTCATTCCGGGTAAGGTAATGGCGGTGAACTTGCTCCTGCTTGCGGTGATTGCGGTGGACTTGCTTCCGACGGCACAGGAGTACTGGTAAACCGCTTAGGGGATCTAAGCTTGCTCAGACAAAGGGGCGCGAGTCGGACCATCCGTGCAAATTAACCCTATTAGTTTCATTGGGTGACAGAGATTTGAGATGTCATTTCATCTCAATGTCGGGTAAAAGTCCCACAAAATTAGAAGCAACGTCTCCAAAATGACCTAAAATGTGTTGATGGGACGTTAAACCTCAAATCAAACAAAACTGTTCGACTGATGAAGATTACTGTTTACCCTTTAAGAACGTCTTCAACATGTGAGCGCCGTAAAAGCGCAGTGCACGCATTGAGAGCGCCGTAAAAGCGCAGTGCACGCATTGTGAGCGCCATCAAAGCGCAGCGGAAGCGCCGTGAGAGCGCATACAATCGCCATCAAGAACGCCGCAGGATCGCAATAGATCGCCATGTAAGCTCCGTAGCAACGTCTTGGTCGCTGTAGGGTCGTCATCCCATTTTTCTTGCGTTCTCGCGGCGTTCTGAAAAATTAAACAACGCCGTCCCATCGCATTGAAAACGCGGCATAGTGTGACAGGGGCTTTAACCACCATGCATGTAGTCTGTTTTTAGCTCACCTGTCACGTAGTGACAAGGTGAGCTTTTGTGATCACATTTTGTCCGTCGTCAGTGCGTGCGTCCGTGCGTAAACAATTTCTTGTCCGCACGATAGCATCTTCATTTATGATTTGATTTTAACCAGACTTGCACACAACTTGTACCACCATGAGATCTGGGTTCCTTTCTTGAACCAGCCATATCCCATCATGTGTTACGGAGTTACGGCCCCTGAAAGGGCAAAAGTTGCCTATTTTGGTCTTGTCCGACGATAGCATCTTCATTTATGATTTGATTTTTACCAGACTTGCACACAACTTGAACCACCATGAGATCTGGGTTCCTTTCTTGAACCAGTCATATCCCATCATGTGTTACGGAGTTACGGCCACTGAAAGGGCAAAAATTGCCTATTTTGGTCTTGTCCGCACGATAGCATCTTCATTTATGATTTGATTTAATCAGACTTGCAAACAACTTGTACCACCATGAGATCTAGGTTCCTTTCTTGAACCAGCCATATCCCATCATGTGTTACGGAGTTACGGCCCTTGAAAGGGCAAAAATTGCCTATTTTGGTCTTGTCCACACGATAGCATCTTCATTTATGATTTGATTTTAACCAGACTTGCACACAACTTGTACCACCATGAGATCTGGGTTCCTTTCTTGAACCAGCCATATCCCTCATGTGTTACAGAGTAACGGCCCTCAAAGGGCAAAAATTGCCTATTTTGGTCTTGTCTGCACGATAGCCGTTTCATTTATGATTTGATTTTAACCAGACTTGCACACAATTTGTACCACCACAAAATATCTCAAGTTCGAATATGGATCATGTTGGGTAAAAAAGTGGGTCAGTAGGTCAAATCAGAAAAAAAACTTTTGAAGACCCTAGAGGCCAGTTTTGGTCCGATCATCATCAAACTTGCCCAGAATGATCATCTTGACAATATCTCAGTCAAGTTCGAATATGGGTGTTGTCGGGTCAAAAAGTAGGTCAGTAGGTCAAATCATAGAAAAAAACCTACTGAACACATTAGAGGCCACAATTTATGTCCAATCATCATCAAATTTGCTCAGAATGATCATCTTGATAATATCTTGGTCACGTTCGAATATGGGTCATGTCGGGTTAAAAGTAGGTCAATAGGTCAAATCATAGAAAAACCTTGTGAACATACTAGAGGCCACAGTTTTGGTCCAATCATCATCAAACCTGGCCAGAATTATGATCTTGTCAATATCTGAGTCAAGTTTGAATATGGGTCATGTCGGTTCAAAAAGTAGGCCAATAGTTCAAATCAGAGAAAAACCTTGTGAACACACTAGAGGCCACAGTTTAGGTCCGATCATCATCAAACATCTCAGAATGATGATCTTGATAATATCTTGGCCACATTTGAATATGGGTCATGGCAGGTCAAAAAGTAGGTCAGTAGGTCAAATCAGAGAAAAACATTGTGAACACACTAGAGGCCACAGTTTTGGTCCAATCATCATCAAACTTGCTCAGAATGATAGTCTTGACAATATCAAGTTTGAATATGGGTTATGTCAGTTCAAAAATAGGTCAGTAGGTCAAATCATAGAAAAAACATTCTGAACACACTAGAGGCCACAGTTTAGGTCTGATCATCATAAAACTTGCCCAGAATGATCATCTTGACAATATCTGAGTCAAGTTCGAATATGGGTCATGTCGATCGAAAAAGTAGGTCAGTAGACAAAATCATAGAAGAACCCTCTAAACACACTATAGGCCACAGTTTTCGTCCGATCATCATCAAACTTGCTCAAAATGAAAATTTGACAATATCTCAGTTAATTTCGAATATGGGTCATATCTGGTCAGTAAGTAGGTCAGTAGGTCAGAGTGTTGAAAAACCTTGTGGACACACTAGAGACCCCGGTTTTGGTCCGATCATCATCAAACTTGCTCAGAATGATCATCTTGACAATATGTGGGTCAAGTTCACATACGGGTCATGTCAGGTCAAAAAGTAGGTCAGCAGGTCAAATCATAGAAAAACGTTTTGAACACTCTAAGAGGCCACAGTTTTATTCAAATCATCATAAAACTTGCTCAGAATGATCATCTGGACAATATCTCAGTTACGTTGGAATATGGGTCATGTCAAATCAAAAAGTAGATCAGTAGGTTATTTTGTCATAATTTTTGGGCCATTTGGATTTAAAACTTCACAGGAATGTTGCCTAGGTGACTCCCTACCAAAATAGTTAAAACTCATTCCACTCCAATGAACAAGATGGCTGCCAGAGCTAAAATAGAAAAAAAATCTTCAAACAACAATTCCTTCTGTACCCTTGGGCCAATTTCATTCGAACTTCGAAGTAATGTTGCTTAGATGATCCTCTACAAAAAAGGCAAAAACAATTCCACTCCGATGAACAAAATAGCCACCGGAGCTAAAAATAGAAAAACAATGTAAATTTGACTCAAATGTGAACCCCTCCTAAACCCTAAGGCCAATTTGATCCAGACTTAGGAATGTTTCCTAGGTTACTCCCTACCAAATAAGCTAAAATCACTCTGCTGATGAACAAGATGGCCACCATAGCTAAAACTAGAATGTACTCAAGACAGTGACACACAGGTGAGCGAACCAGGGCCCTGTGGGCCCTCTTGTATAACATTTATGTTGTACCCAATCTTTATATATCGACGAACGATTTTACGAAATTGGGTACTAAAGTCATAGCAGGCATGTATTTTCTAAATATACTAAGTCACCATAGAATTCGGGTTCCGATAGGCCTTGTTGCAGAAGTGTTTTAAGTCCAACATTGAATTTTGAAACCAAATCAGAATGACGTCTATAAAACTTAGAAAAGGCTTTACGTAGTTTATGATACCGATACCACTGATTAAGAAGTTTTGCAGTTAATAATTTATTATGAGTGTTGAAGTCGGATACATGACTAGACACTCTAGCGAATCGAATTAACTGCGAAATATAAACCCCGTACGATGTCGCACGAGGAACACCACCGTCCAAAAAAGGAAAATTTTACAATCTCGAAATCAAAATCATCACGTTTATCATAAATTTTGCAAGAAACAAATCCATCTACAATAGATAAATGTAAATCCAAAAAGGGGGCTTCGGTATCAGAGGAATTTGCCTTGTTTAACTGAAGTTCTAGGGGATAAATCTGACTGATCAAACCATCAAAGTAAGTATTGCCAATATTTAATGAATCATCTAAATATCTAGAACCGGTCCCGATAGCTCAGTTGGTAGAGTGTCTGCTCCGTCGGGCCGCGACTTACCAAAGTCGTTAAAAATGGTACTAGCTGCTCCTCGCTTGGCACTCAGATTTACGGGGAAGAGCTAGGACTGGTTGACCCAGTGTCAGGATAATGTGACTGGGTGTGGTATCATGTAATGTGTCTGGGACATGATACTTCAGTGAGGCAGCACTATAAAAGCGAGCATTGAGCTCCCTGTCGCAACCTGACACCGTCGTGATATGACTTAAAAATTGTTGAAAGCGACGTTAAACCCGAATTCACACACACAAACAAACACACACACACACACACACACAATCATCCGAGCTGGCACATGACGTTAATGGGACGTCGGATCGACGGGCATGTAACGTCATGACTTGCCACAACGTGACACCAACGTCGATGCATCGTCAGGACATTTATAGAACCCTACATCAACGTCGGTGCAACGTCATGACGTTGCACCGACGTTGATTTGACACGTTTGCTGAGTTAGATAAAACAAAGACGACGAACAGGTTGAGAATCAAGCCACACAGTCTGTGCGGTGTCTTCTCCGCATCCGCATGTGATTTCACAGGCACTGCCTTGCCGG
The DNA here is from genome assembly GCA_963580285.1 of Lucinisca nassula. Classification (NCBI taxonomy): domain Eukaryota; kingdom Metazoa; phylum Mollusca; class Bivalvia; order Lucinida; family Lucinidae; genus Lucinisca; species Lucinisca nassula. Next base: position 108,415,109 of record OY757010.1, read on the forward strand.
TATCACATTTCTATGTCATTCTCTTATGTGTACATTTCTATGCCATTCTCTTATGTCTTCACCCACCAGAATCAAATATGTTAAGCATCCCTACTTCGTACCTTCGCAGAGGCGCATTCGGGACGCGTATCAGCATTTATTTGTTTGAATTGAGGTTTATCGCCCCAGTCAACACTTTTTAGGCCATTGAAATGAAACGACACAAGGTCTACAGTGTTTGACCTCAACAAACACACAAGAGTGTTTACTGGCTCCCTCTTTTGTCATTGCGAAAACACGCCTATACAAATACATTGTAAATTTTACCGCCATAAAAATGGAAATTTTTAGATGAAAAGTTGTGTTGTTTTTCTTATTTCTGCTCAGAACATAGAGTGTGGGAACTTGTTAGAACCACCTCAGCGAGGCGGTTCTAACGAGTACCAAAAATCTATGTTTTTGAGCAGAAATAAGAACAATAACGTTTACCCCTGCAAGCACCAGTTTTACAATATAAAAGTGGGGTTTGATGGGGTCAAAATTATATGGGCAGGTTTACGTGATGCCAAGAGTTGCTTTCGCATTAATTCCCAGTCAAGTTGCAATTTATCAATAAAGGGCTCGCTGCTCGTCAGTGCTAAACTTCATGTGATTATCACTGTTTTGTTTGATTTGAGGTTTAACGTCCCCGTCAACACTGTAAAGGTCATTTTGGAGACGTTGCTTCCAATTTTGTGGGACTTTTACCCGGCATTGAGATGAAATGACATCTCAAGCCCTGTCGCCCAATGAAACCAATATGGTTTATTAGCTTGGGCGGTCCAGCTCGCACCGCGGTTCCTGGACAGGCTTAGATCCTCTAAGCGGTTTACCAGTACTTGTGTGCGGGCCGGATTCAGCTCTTATCTGTAGGAAATCCAGGTAACTTATTGACGCCCCTTCACATCGGGACTGGTCTGCATGATGCGTCCACGCAGATCAGAAACCGACCGCACATGAGTACTGGTAAATCACTTTGAAGGTCTAAGTTTGCCCAGGCAAAGTGCTGTTAGTCGGGCCGGGTCGCCAATGCATGTTTCATTTGGATATCATTTCATTTCAGTGTCGGGTAAAAGTCCCACAGAATAGGAAACGACGTCTCCAAAATGACCTAAATAGTGTTGACGGGAACATTAAACCCACCAACTAACTTATTTCTACAGGAATTATGGGTTGGGTTTGGCGAACAGTTTAAACCCAGATTAACCATGCCGCAGAACGTGGTGTCTGATCAGGATCTACATTGTTTGCTTACGGTACAGGCATTTAAGGGTCAGAAGTCCATGAAAACAACGTCTGATCACGGTCTACATTGTTTGCTTAGAGTAAAGGAAGGGAAGGATAAAGAAAATGTTAAGCCTTAAGAAGCAGAGAAAAATTACCTATCCGTGTGTGTTTGGACAAAATGGTTAATCTTTAGGTGGAGGAAACGTTTAGTAAGTCAGACAAACCTAGTACTAACTGTTCTGGTAGTGGAAACACAGCCCTTGAACCAGACCAAATTCAGAGTATACCACTGAGATCAAAGTGTGTAAAAATGTCCGATCGGCACCGTTTCTGTTCGAAAATGGCATAGAGCATTCTTATCAAGCGGCGGACCACAACGAATCAAAGCGCCAAAGGCACTGAAATGACAGATTCTATGAGAAATCAAAACACTGTGAAAACTTACAGACAGCCTTTCTAAAAAGATCTTAAAATTTAGAAGAGTAGTTCTGCAAATTCCATCGTATGATATGTTTGCAGATGTCTATACACCGGTGGTAACATGAAATGCCATTCGATGTTTCAAATTTTGGAAAGAAACTATTTACGTTTTCAAAACCAAACATTAAAATTCAAGTTTTAACAATATTACTGTCAAGTAATAACATTTTTGTCTGGTCGGTCGTGGATACCTGCCCCCAAAAGATACTCTATTTTTCACAAAGAGATCGGTGGAGAAAGGCTGGTCAGTCCAGTACATGAATTCCATTGGCTTGAAGACATTTTTTAGTAAGAACAGCACTATAAACCCGCGCGTAATCCTGCTGGATTAGATATCCCGGATTCTGAGCGTAAACAAATAAATGGAACCACGTGAGGCCGACGCACTTGATTGATGTAACGTCTCGCTGTTCAGTTAACGCCTCAGCCATGATCATGAATGTTCTTAATGTCGCTAGCTACATGCAATAGCTCGACATACCATTTCGCTTATTCCATCCGATATGCCATGCTCTATTACGCACGCGTCGCCTCGGCATACCTTACACCTAAATGTCGAAACATCCCGAAACGACAATCGGCGTGATTCACGCTGAAGTGCGATGTGTCACTGAAACGCATATTACGGGTGTCGCTTAGACGCCAATATACATGTACGTATTTCATGCACCAGCGTAAGTGTTCCGTACTGTGTCGACGTCTTAATTTTGGTCACGACAGGGACGTCTAGCTCTCAAAAGTGCATCGCATAAGGGCGTCAAACAGTGTCAGTGCTTATTAGTCGGTAGTTGAAACCCATTGTTTATCTACAGGCACAGTGTAGCAGATTCCGGCGGAAATCTGCTTCGCATGTGCGTCTGTCGGATGAATCGATCTTGACGTACTGACGTCGGTCTTCCGCTACGTCGACGTCCACTAGCGTCTTCTTTTGATAGTAAGATGTCGCTCCAACAGACAAATAGATCACACACATGTGGCACCCGAAATCAGAGTCAACGCCATCCGCTTTCCGACCAGCTTCTAACTGTCCATTTGAAGCCTCCGTGGTGAAGTGGTTATGCTAATCGCCTTGTAAACCAGGGATCGCAGGATCGATCCCGAACTTCTCCAAACTTTCGGATGTGTCTTTAAACCGAGGTATCGTCTCCCTATAACCGTAGCTGTTGGTGGGACGTAAAACTCAAACACTCACTCACTCTAACTGTCCAGGGTTTAATGAAAAATGTTGCAATACGTTCTCACTTGATGCTTTTTGAGAACAAAACACAATTTCTTCTTTTCTAGGCACAACCTTACATCACACATCAAAAGTTTGATCCTGAACATGTGGTTTCTATCAGTGGTGGTGTGAAGGTGGTACACAGGATCGTTGGCCCCCGCCCATCGGGGCTAAAAGAAATAGATGGGCTGCATGATGCTTCCACACAGAGCTGAAACCGACCCGCACACGAGTACTGGTTATCTGCTTAGAGGATCTAAGCCTGCCCAGGCAAAGCGGTGCGAGTCGGACCGTCCATGCATATAAACCCTATTGGTTTCATTGGGTGGCAGGGCTTGAGTTGTCATTTCATCTCAGTGTCGGGTAAAAGTCCCACAAAATTGGAAGCAACGTCTCCAAAATGACCTATACAGTGTTGACGGGGACGTTAAACCTCAAATCAAACAAAACAAAACACAGGATCGTGGCCGGACTCGTAACCATACGTCACGGTTGATTGATTTAACCTTTTTAGCTTAAGGGCATGGTGCCTAAGCGTGTTGTAATCATGCAATCGTTTGGTTTCAAAATCAAAGCACCGAAAGTGTTGGTGGGATGTATCCTGGGCTGAGATTAAACTGTTTAATTTAACTCTGAAATTCCAAACAAATAGTGAAGATTTTGATAAGAAGCGCGTTCTGCAGCGTCCGAACTTGGTCTACACTGTTTGCCAAGCTCACCCTATGATTCCAGGATGACCCTCTTCAGTCTTATGGAATACCCTGATCTTACTGTGGCTATTTTCTGCAAGAAAAAGGTTATTCTGAGAAGTCAGTGATAGTCACGTAGACGTTAGCTCTGAATCGATTTTTTATTAGTAACTTCTGGTCGAATGCCAAACAATCAACCCAAACATAGCCGGGTCGTTTGTCAGTCTTGGGTACATGTAAGTGTTATCCGTAAAATCTGCCCTTGAATAAAATGTTCGATCTGGCAAACAATGTAGACTAAGATCAAACGCCACAGAACACGGTGCTGATCTTGTTCTACATTTTTTGCATCAGTTACTAACAACCGTGAAGTTTAAACGGATCAGTCCAAGTCCTCGTTCATGACTAGCCTGCATTTAGAGACAATCGGCATGAGTGTTGTCAATGCTTTGATTTATTCACTGCCTTGAGTTTCTGGAGTGTACACTTCCATCACTGAAATTGGGCACGTCCATTCTGCTAAATATGGCACCTAGAATCATATCACAGGACCTACACTGTTTGCATAGGTATCTGTACCATATTCCAGGGTTGAAAGGGACAGCCTTTCTCGCAAAGTCTGATATACACCTAGTTGTAACTGACCTAAACTTGACCTCGAATGTCGGAAAACCCATTGATATTCTGGTCTGCAGCTGACCGGCTGGTCTTTAAGGATTAAATATTGACAGCACAGCCAAGTTAGAAAACAGTGTAAAACCTGAGCAGACGTCTTAGCAGGTGCCGCATTTATCTAGGTATACAGTCTCGCATGATGCAGCTGAATCATATGAAATGCTGAATCTATTCTCTGAAAGGTAAGATAAAATCGTCAAGTCGTCTGCTTCAAAAGTTTGTATTGCGATTATAGGATGTACAATTTTGATAACTGCGCCTAACCGGACTACATTTTTGTGCGGACTCATATTTCTTTGGCGGTCAAAGCCGGAAGAAAGTCGTAAGAAAGCCGGAACTACTTTACAACACGCAGGATAGCTAGAGATGACAGATTGAATCTGTCATTAAAAACCAAGAAGGCGGTCTGAGGGACAGCTGTATCCGCCGCCGCAGTTTAGTAAAAATCCTTCCAGGGATCAAAAAGATATGGAGCCGAAACGAAATTCAAGGCTCAAACTCGTCACATTCAACTGTGAGTTTGACCCGGCATGGTTGTGTTACCGGTTCAACTGACCATCTCACTTAGGCCAACATTTGGCTAAAGGTTAATAAAATCTTTCCAGGGGTAAAATAGATATAAAATGGACACCAAATACAAGACATAAACTCGTGACCTTCAGCTGTGACCTTCACCTAGAGTCCGCATGGTTGAGCTATGGGTTCTGTACATCATCTCACTTAGGCCAATATTCGACCAAAGTTTTATGAAAATCCTTTCAGGGGTAAGAAGACATCGAGGGGACATGAAGTTTGAGGCTCAAACTTGACCTTCAAGTGGGACCATGACCTTGCGATAGCATGGCTGAGTTACGCGTTCGGCACATCATCTCACTTTGGCCAACATTTGACCAAAGTAAAATGAAACTCTTTCCAGGGATAAAAAAGATATAGAACGGATCCAAAATTCAAGGCTCAAACTCATGACCCTTAATTGTGACCTTAATCTTGATCTAGCATAGTGTAGTTATTGATTTTGCACATCACCCCACTTAGGCCAACATTGGATTAAAGTTTAATGAAAATCCTTTCAGCGGTAACGATATGGAGTTGACCTTCAATTGTGACCATGATCGTGTGTCAGCATGGCTGAGTTCCACGTTCTGCACATCATCTTTTTTTGGCCATTATTGGACCAAAGTTAAATGAAAATGGAACGGACCCAACATTCAAGGCTCAAACTCATGGCCTTCAATTGTGACATTATCACCTTGAAACGTCATGGGGCGGTTTTGGATTCTGTGCATCAGCGCACCGAGGTAAATGTTTTGCCAAAGTTTAATAAAAAATCTTTTAAGGGGTTAAAGAGATATAGAGCAGACACGAAATTCAAGACTCAAACATGTGACCTTCAATTGTTATCTTCACCTTGAGTCGGTATGATTGAGTTATGGGTTCTGCACATATTGTATCTCACTTTGGCCAACAATTGATCAAAGTTTAATGAAAATCCTTCAAGAGGTAAAGGAGATATGGAATGGACACAAAATTCAAGGCTCAAACACGTGACCATCAGTTATGACTTTGACCTTGAGTCGGCATTGTTTATAAATTGGTTTTGCACATCAGTTCACAAAGGCGAATATTTTACCAAAGTTTAATGAAAATCGATCGAAGTATGAAGGAATTAAGGAACGGACAAAAAATTCAATACGTGACCTTCAATTGTAACCTTCATCTTGAGTCGGCATTGTGTAGGTATGGGTTCTGTACATCAGCACACTGTGGCAAATATTTGACCAAAATTTAATGAAAATCTTTCCATGGGGTTAAAGAAATATAGAGCTGACACGAAATTCAAGGCTCAAACTCATGGCTTTCAGTTTGTGACCTTCACCTTGAGTCGGCATGTTTAAATTATAAATTCTGCACATCATCTCACCTAAGCCAACATTTGACCAAACTGCAATGAAAACCCTTCCAAGAGTAAAGGAGATAGGGAACGAACAAAAAAAATCGAGGCTTAAACTTATGAACTTCAAATTTAACCTTGAACTTGAGCCGGCATGGTTTATTAATAGATTACACACATCAGCTCACTGAGGCAAACTTTAAAAAGTTTTGTATGGGCTGAAGTTGTCTATCCTCCCATTACGAAAACACCCCTATTAATATATTATTGATATTTTTCAACTTTTCCGGATAAAAGATTCTGATTTTTTTCACACATCTACTTAAAACATAGATTGTGGGAACTCATTAGAACTGCTTCATTGAGGCAGTTCCAATGAGTACTATACCCGTAATCTTTTTTGTGTGTGGGGGGTGGGGGTGCGCAGAATACGAAAAATAAGGTATATCCCTGTAAACCCAAGTTTTATTATCTAAAAGTGGGGTTAAGTGGGGTCAAAATTACAAAGGGGTGTTTTCGTAATGCTAAATAATGCTGAAATGTTGAAATTGTTGCTATCTTAACATTTAGTAGCGGGATAAATTACATGCCCAGTTGAGTAATGCAAAAATATGTTTCAATGTCACGACCCACGATTTGAGTAAATGCATGTATTTTGCGCCCTGATATGAATTTTGTCACTAAATTAAACCGATTTAAGGCAAGGCACCCCTGAACATTAAAGAACAAATATTCAGTTGTGATTATAGGATTATATCCTACGCTGGACAGGTAGGAGATAGAGAGAATCCGATAACTGCGAAAGTGACTCTAAGGGAAATAACTTCATTTTTTTGCCAGCGGCTCATTGCGGCTTAATGCAAATTTGTCTCCAATACTTATCTGACGAAGATTGTTCCAGATGTATAAGAAGTTTAGTGAAAATCTGTCTTGGTTCAGCATATACGAAGCGGACAAGAAAGTATTACAGACGGACAGACAGATGGACAGACGAAGGGCATTGCTATAATCCCCTCTCCGCTCTGCAGCGGGGATCAATTTTTATTAAAGTGGGGCTATATGCAGGAGTTAATTTAATATCTATCCTCACGCAATTTTGACAAATAAGAGTTATAAAGTCGTCTTTCAGAAAAATGGGTATCTGTTTTAACCTGTTTAACCTAAAAAAGACAGGGGATTGGTGGGTGGGAGTTACTGTGATATGTCAATACAGAATGTGAGTAGAATGGTCGACAGGTGGGGAATTTAGGTGCCAGTAAGCGAAAGACTTCAGCATATTCAGAATATCACTGAACAAGAGACCGTTCAACCGAATGGCAGCTGATCTGTACAATTCGAATACTTACTAAAACAAGTGACATGAACAGTTTACTTTTTCTCCTGTGTCATACTTTTAACAGCCCTGATGTCTGATTTGAATTTATAAGATGTGTTCGTCCCTATTCAAAAAGTGATAAGTTTAGAAGAATAAAGTTCTAAACAACAAAGAAAATGTTTCTTTACACACTTTGTATGCCCATTTACAATTGTGTCAACCGGCTAAGACATAACGATAAACAAAGTGACCAATAATCTAGCTTCTCATTCGTCCACAAAATAATATGTTTCTGTTGTTGGAATATGATAAAAACATCTAACTTACCAACAAGACATGTTAATCACGTATAATCCTTATTTACTCGGAACAAAAATTAATATTTGATACCACATGTGACTGATCAAATCCACATGTACTAATCGCAAGTCCTGTTCAATCGCAATTGCCCATTTACGTACGCTCCCCCACTGTGGTCCTGCACCGAATGATGACGCACGTAATGGCATTCATTCCTTTAAATGATGGCAGTTGAGTATGTTCTTGCACAATTTTTATACCGCAATCAGGTCGGCCCCGCCCATCGGGGCTTGAAGAAATATATGGGCTGCATGATGCGTCCACGCAGAGCTGACTCTGAGTCACTAACGAGTCTAAGCCTGCCCAGGCAAAGCGGTGTGAGTGTCGGACCGTCCATGCTTATAAACCCTATTGGTTTCATTGGGCGACAGGGCTTAAGAAGTCATTTCATCTCAATGTCGGGTAAAAGTCCCACAAAATTGGAAGCAACGTCTCCAAGATGACCTTTACAATGTTGACGGGGACGTTAAACCTCAAATCAAACAAACAAAAACCGCAATCAGGTATTCTAGTAACCTGATAACTGCACGCTATATAATCGGTAGTGACCTATAATACCTTCTACGTCTAGTGACCGTTTATAGACCGGACCTACTTTTCGGATCACTAATTTAAAGTGTAAACAATAACATGCAACCTTTTATACATGGGAAAACAACGAAATTGCAAGTTAAAATCTGTGCAATCTCTATTTGAACGGATTTTTTAGAAATTTCAGCTAAATTCTTACCTTCTCGGCCTTTCTTTGTTTGAATGGCCCGTTGGAATAACTGCGCACTGCTTCTGCAGTTGAGTCTCAACCTCGAAAATAATTTCTAAAGCTAAAATAAACTACTTATTTGCGGATTTTCATACAGAATGTAAAGCGCTGAGAAACTTTTATTCGATCGTCCATGTTGTTTCCTACGTCTTTGTGGCGTGGTGACGTCAGAAACTTTGCACTCGTTGCGCGCCATGGCACCGAATGTCGTTTAACGTGCCACGCTGTCTGTTGTCTTTTTTGCTTAAATTTACTAAATTATTGCAAAATCCCTTGATTTTTGAATTGCGGTATAAACTAAATACATGATTAGTGTCTTTAATAATAAAATATAATCGGTTCGCCGCGACAGTTTTATAGGGGCTCGCTAAAGCTCGCCCCTATAAAATTGTCTAAGGCTCACCGATTATATTTTATTATTAAAGACACTAACCATGTAAGTCGAGAATCAAACATGTAACCTCTAGTTTAGAAATAAGTGATTTAACCACTGCGCCTCTACGCGAAGTAGTGCCTGTGTGAAGACGTTGTATAGCTTTCAGTGCCGGGGCGTTCTTCGTTCGTTTGTTTGATTTGAGGTTTAACGTCTCCGTCAACATTGTATAGGTCATTTTGGAGACGTTGGCTCCAATTTTGTGGGACTTTTATCCGACATTGAGATGAAATGACATCTCAAGCGCTGTCGCCCAATGAAACCAAAAGGGTTTATATGCATGAACGGTCCGACTAGCACTGCTTTGCCTGGGCAGAAAGCGGTTCACTAGACCGGGGCAGTGAGACCGGGGCAGAACGTTACACGGGGTAAAGTGTTACAGTTGAAGTTTCGACATGATGATGTCATCTATGACGTCATAACTTTTATCTGTAAACTCGTTTCCGATGCATCATTTGATGACATAGGTTGCGGGCGAGTCCAACCAACTGTTAAACTTAGAAGACGAGTGAATGCTTTTTGCAACAAGTAAGTAAATTTTCTATTTTTTTTTTCTAATTTTCAGATTGTTCTTTTCTCGGAAGTTGATGAATAAGCTAGCTTATAATCAAAAGATAGGATGACTATGCAATATGAAATGTGATTTGGTCTACTTTTGATTTTATATATCAAAATAATAAGGACTGCCATCAATGGGGCAAAGTGTTGCAGTGTTACAGGGCCCCGTGCATATTCCATCAAACACCTAGCGAAATAATACTTTTTAATTGAAAATAACTTAATATACAAATACCAATCGGGTTTCTTACCCAGTCATTCAACAACTTTTCAGTTGATTGACATCTTTCATCATATATGTCAGGCCATAGACAAGCAATAGTCTTGCATGGTATTTTGTGATATTTCCAAAGCATTTGACAGGGTTTGGCACAAATGACTTATTTTTAAATTACGTCAGTATGGCTTCGATGGCGATTTACTTAATTGACTTTCAGATTTTCTATCTGAAAGGCAACAAAGAGAAGTTATCAAATCGTGTATGTCTGATTCACTGTGTATAACCGGACAGTCGCCACATCGGAAGCGGCATTAGACTGTACACCTAAAAATCACAAGCGGCATATAAACAACCGTTGCTGTTGGCAACTTTCTGTCAGGTATGAAAGCAACGGAATGTGCGATAAGACTGCGGTTTTCGGCATCGGAGGAAGAAATGAGTGTACTTTATTCAAATGATTCTCATTACTTCTGATAGTGGTGCGTTTTAGCTCACCAGAGCCGAAGGCTCCGGGGAGCTTATAGGATGGACATTGTCGGTGGTCGTCGTCTGCGTCTGCGTCGTCGTCGTCGTCGTCGTTAACACTTTCAAACGACATCTCCTCTGAAGCCACTGGGCCGATTGGGCCCAAATTTTATCTTCAGCATCCTTTGGCTGAGAGATTGAAAGTTTGTGTTTTTTTATCAAAATTGGCTCATTAGTTTGATTCCTATGGCAACTTGTAGTTTCCATAGACTTATAATGGGGAAAATTGAAAAATGGCATTTACTGCCAAGCCTCTGCAGATATTTTGACAAAACTTTCATAGAAATGTTCCTTAGGCAATCTACTATCTGCCTTATGATTTTAGGCCTTCTGCCCATTTTTAGCTCGCCTTACGAAAGTAAGGGGGAGCTATTGCCATACCCCCGGGCGTCCGTCGTCAGCGTCGGCGTCAGCGTCAGCGTCGGCGTCGGCGTCCGCATTTGGTTAAAGTTTACTTGCAAGCTCTTATATGTGATGTTTTACAAGTTTATTTTGAATATATAATTCACAATTGGTAAAAAACAATATTTAACATTATCATTTTACTTCATTTTACAGGTTTTTTGGCTTAAATTGGTCTTTTTGAGAAGTTAATATTTTCCTCTGTATTACCTCCCTTGAAATCCTGTGTTAAAGTTTACCTGCAAGCTGCGTGAGTTCAAATCCCGGGGGAGGCATGTTTTTTTTTTTTTTTCTTTTCCTTTTCTTTTTTTTTTTTTCTTTTTTTTTTCTTTTTAAAAACATAGCGGGTCTGGGGCTCAAGGTCAAGGTCACTGGCTATTTTTAGAAAAACATTGTAATCACTATAGCGCCTTCATTTATTGATGGATTTTAATATAACTTGGGACATAATGATATCTCGAGTGACTTTGACTTTCAGGGTCTGGGGCTTAAGGTCAAGGTCATTACTTTCAGGGTCACTGGGTCAAGGTCACTGTGTCTATTTTTAGAAAAACATTGTCATCGCTCTTGCACCTTAATTTATTGATGGATTTTAATATAACTTCACACAAATGTTGGGTATGATTATATCTCTAGCAAGTTCAACTTTCAGGGTCTGGGGCTGAAGGTCAAGGTCACTGTGGCTATTTTTCGAAAAAAACTTCGTGATCGCGGTAGTGCCTACATTTATAAATGGATTTTAATATAACTTACACAAACGTTGGGTTTGATGATATCTCGAGCTCGTTCGACTTTCAGGGTCTGGGGCAGAAGGTCAAGGTCTCTGTGGCTATTTTTAGAAAATCTTTTTCATCGCTCTTGCGCCTTTATTAATGGATGGTTTTTATATAATTTCACACAAATATTGGGTATGATGATATCTCGAGTGACTTTGACTTTCAGGTTCCGGGGCTGAAGGTCAAGGTAACTGTGGCTATTTTTAGAAAAACTTTGTGATCGCTCTAGTGCCTACATTTATGAATGAATTTTAATATAACTTTACACAAATGTTGGGTATGATGATATCTCGAGCGAGTTTGACTTTCAGGGTCTGGGGCTGAAGGTCAAGGTCACTGTGGCTCTTTTTTGATAACGTGCCCTCATCCATCTTAGGCCCCCAAAGGCGAGCTATGTTGTCTTCTGACAACTCTTGTTATTGGTTGCCATGGAAACCAAAATGCAAAAAATTACAAAAAAAAAAAATACTTAAAAAATCATCTCCTCAGAAACCATATGCTCTAGGAGGCTGAGACTTTATGAAAATATTCACCATATTTGCCTTTACAGGTTTTGTGTTTTTTATGAAATTTGGCCTTTCAGTTTTGTTGCTATGGTAACTTAGAGTTTCCATTGACTTGGGGAAAACTGAAAAATGGCATTTACTGCCAAGTCATTGCAGATATTTTGACAAAACTTACATAAACATGTTCCTTGAGTAAACTTCTCTCAGCCATATGCTTTTATGTCAACCTGGGGGTCCCCTAGGTTGTGTCGGGGCCTTGCCCCGCCCCCTCCACTTCATAAAATGCCTTATATCTCAGAAACCTTACAGAGCCCAACCTCTAAACCATATATATTCTTGTTCCTTATGATAAGATGCATTAAGTGACACCAACCTGGGGGTCCCCCGGGGACATGCCCTGCCCCCTCTATTTCATAAAATGCCATTTATCTCAGAAACCATTCAGATCCCCACCCTTAAACTATATATATTCTTGTTCCTTATGCTAAGATACATTAAGTGATACCAACCTGGGTGTCCCCCGGGATGTGCCGGGGACATGCCCCGCCCCCTCCACTTCATAAAATGCCATTTATCAGATCGCAGAGAGTGGAAGCTCTCCCTGCTATCGACCCTCATGATTGACATACCTGGAGATCTGGTGTGAGATCTGCTATGCGTGCAGCAAACCAGTTACATGGAAGGGGGCGCATTTATGTATATATATTCTTGTTCCTTATGATAAGATGCATTAAGTGACACCAACCTGGGGGTCCCCCGGGGACATGCCCTGCCCCCTCTATTTCATAAAATGCCATTTATCTCAGAAACCATTCAGATCCCCACCCTTAAACTATATATATTCTTGTTCCTTATGCTAAGATACATTAAGTGATACCAACCTGGGGGTCCCCCGGGATGTGCCGGGGACATGCCCCGCCCCCTCCACTTCATAAAATGCCATTTATCTCAGAAACCATTGAGATCCCCACCCCTAAACCATATATATTCTTGTTCCTTATGATAAAATGGACCTAGTGACACCAATCTTGGGGTCCCCCGGGATGTGCCGGGGCCATGCCCCACCCCCTCCACTTCATAAAAGGCCCAATATCGCAGTAACCTTACAGATCCCCACCCCTAAACCATATATATTCTCGTTCATTATGATAAGACGCATTCAGTGACACCAACCTAGGGGTCCCCAGAGATGTTCTGGGGCCATGCCCCACCCGCTCCATTTCATAATATCACAATATCTTGGAAACCTTACAGATCCCCACCCCTAAACCATATATATGCTTGTTCCTAATGATAAGACACATTCATTGACACCATCCTTGGGGGTCTCCCAGGGCCTTGCCCCACCCCTGCACCTCAGAAAAGGCCTTATATCTCAGAAACTGGTCGGAGCCCCACTCCTAAACCATATATATTCATCTTCCTTATGATAAGACGCATTCCGTGACACCAGCTTGTGAGTGCCTGGGGCATGCCCGGGCCATGTCCCACCGCTTGACTTCATTAAAAGCCATATATCTCAGAAATCGTTCAGCTCCCCACCCCTAAACCATATATATTCTTATTCCTTATGATAATACTCGTTCTGTCACACCAACTTGGGGGTCTCTTTTTGCTGAGGCAATGTGCCCCGCACTTCCACTTTATAAAAGGCCATATATTTCAGAAACCATTCAAATCCCCACCCCATAATCATATATGTTCTTGTTCCTTATTATTAGCACACCTATTGTAGGGGTGTCTGCAGGGGCCTTTCCACTTCATAAAAGGGCCTCATATCTCGGAAACTGTTCAGATTCCCACCCCTAAACCATATATATACTTGGTCCTTATGATAAGACACATTTAGGGACAACAATCTTGGGCTTTCCTAGGATCGCCATGGCATGCTCCAACCCCTCCACTGTTTAAGAGGCCTTATATATCCAGCCAAACAGATCCCCACTGCTAAACCATCCTAGTGTGATAAGACGCATTTAGTGATAACCCACCAGGGCTCCATTGGGTCCATGCCCCACCCCTCTACTTCATAAAAGGCCTAATGTTTCATATACTGAATCCACATGGGTGCTCATTTGGATATGGGGGTTCTCTTGGCAGATTAAAATGATATCAATCATGTTAGAATACATGGCTGCAATTGGGCAGTGCCCACCTGAGCTCTGGTGAGCATAGTGGCCCATGGGCCTCTTGTTTTGTGTAGACCTCATCTTGTACGGCTCAATCAGTGATTTTGCTGCCTCTGTCGCCCGTCAACACGATGAATCCAGGTCAATATATTCGAAATTAAGGTCAATCGGCTACTTACACCACAATGAAATCGTTTAAACACATGTAGTCTTTGACATCTGATAGCTGCTAGCGTCTAAATATTTGGATTTTGTAAATCATGACCACTTGAAATGCACCAGTCACATTCAAAAGACTGTACGACTAGCGGCAACTGTACTGCATCACTAGCGCCACAAGTGCAAAAGAAAACTGTCCGAATAGCGATTTATTTTACATGTGTCACAAATAAAAGTCGATGGAGTTCGTATGAATACACCAACTTATGTTTAAAGCAAAATACACTGTGTCTCTGTTAATTGGTCATCTGGTGACGTGATTCAGCGCTCACTGTGGTTGCCAGATTTTTTTTAATATCATGTACAAATGTTGGATTTTCTTTTCCTGTATGAGTGTGTTTGTGTGTGTGGTTGAACATTTTTTATGCTCCCCGAAGAATTTCGGGGGATCATATAGTCGCCGCTTCGTCCGTGCGTGCGTGAGTCCGTGCGTCTGTGCGTCCGTGCGTCCGTCCCGCTCTTGTCAGCGCGAATTCTCAGAAACTACTGGGCGGATTTCAATGAAACTTCATGGGACTATTAAGTATCGAAGGTGGATGCGCATATCACCTGCGTGTTTTTGTTCGATGATTTTTCCAATAGTTATGGCCCTTTGATGAATTCTGCATGAATATATAGGGTACTGTTCATGTCCACGCGAATTCTCAGCAACTACTTGCAGAAATTCAATGAAACTTCAATGGAACATTAAGCAGCAATAGAGGATGCGCATATTATCCGTGCTATCTGGTTAGATGATTCGTCACAGAGTTATGGTACTTTGTTTAAAGCTGCAGTGGTAGGTCACTGTGGCTATTTTTAGAAAAAACTTTGTCATCACTCTGGTGCCTACATTTATAGATGGATTTTAATATAACTTCACACAAATGTTGGGTATGATAATATCTTGAGCATGTTCGACTTTCAGGGTCCTGGACTCAAGGTCAAGGTCACTGCAGCTATTTTTAGAAAAAACTTTGTCATAGCTCTAGCGGTGTCATTTGCTGATGGATTTTAATATAACTTCACACAAATGTTGGGTGTGATAATATCTCAAGCAAGTTTGACTTTCAGGGTCATGGGGTCAAGGTCAAGGTCACTGCGGCTATTTTTAGAAAAACTTTGTTTTTGCTCTAGTGCCTACATTTATTGATGGATTTTAATATAATTTCACACAAATGTTAAGTATGATAATATCTCGAGCAAATTCAACTTTCAGGGTCCTGGGCTCAAGGTCAAGGTCACTGTAGCTATTTTTAGAAAAAAAACTTTGTCATCGCTCTAGCGTCGTCATTTGCTGATGGATTTTAATAGAACTTCACACAAATGTTGGGTATAATAATATCTCAAGCAAGTTCAACTTTCAGGATTCTGGGGTCAAGGTAAAGGTCACTGTGGTTATTTTCAGAAAAAAACTTTGTCATCGCTCTAGTGCCTACATTTATTGATGGATTTTAATATAATTTCACACAAATGTTGAGTATCATAATATCTCGAGCAAGTTCAACTTTCAGTGTCCTGGGCTCAAGGTCAAGGTCACTGTGGCTATTTTTAGAAAAAAACTTTGTCATTGCTCTAGCGTCGTCATTTGCTGATGGATTTTAATATAACTTTACACAAATGTTGGGTATAATTATATCTCGAGCAAGTTCAACTTTCAGGATCCTGGGGTCAAGGTCAAGGTCACTGTGGTTATTTTTAGAAAAAAACTTTGTCATCGCTCTAATGCCTACATTTATTGATTGATTTTAATATAATTTCACACAAATGTTGGGTATGATAATATCTCGAGCAAGTTTGACTTTCAGGGTCCTGGGCTCAAGGATAAGGTCACTGCGGCTATTTTTAGAAAAAACTTTGTCATAGCTCTAGCGTCGTCATTAGCTGATGGATTTTAATATAACTTCACACAAATGTTGGGTATGAAAATATCACAAGCAAGTTTGACTTTCAGGGTCCTGGGGTCAAGGTCAAGGTCACTGCGGCTATTTTTAGAAAAACTTTATCATCGCTCTAGCATCTACATTTGCTGATGGATTTTAATATAATTTTCGAACCCGTCTGATATTTTATATGCATGTAAAGGCACCCAATACAGAACCATACCTGGGGACAGTCCTATGAGGATTGCCTCTGTGTACGAGAGTAAGTTTTCAATAAGTTGTATTAAACAGTTCTTCCTTTAATTTTTTCGGACTTTTGTGTTGCTGATGTTTGTATGACAGTGCCATCAGGCAAGCTAATCTGTCCACTGACAGGTTTTGTTATACTCCATTTTGAAGTACAGTGAGTATACACAGTATACTGCTCTTTAACTCGGATAATGTTTCCTGTTCCGACTATTGCACGTTCGGGGAGCATCCATCGGTTTCACCGATATTCTTGTTTTATTTAGCGGTAATGAAGGGTGGATGGGTGAAGCAAAGGTGACGTGTGTCTTGCGTCACTTGGGCGTCCAACTGATATTGGTTTACAGTTGACAAGGCCTGTTGTCCTTGCAGCAGGTTAGGGTAGAGGAGAAATGTTGTCGTTTCTTCTGTTTCTACACGCCCATTCATTTTTCCATTTTCTCCTCTGTCCTTAAATTTCATCTTATCTCCTATCTCCTCTATCTCTTTTCTCCCTTTCTGCGAGAAGACAGAAAAAGAACCAGAAGGGTTTACTTGTCGTTAACCCAAAACAATCATTTATCGGCACTGGAAAATACAGTTTGTCAATGCTTTGGAAATTCTTCTGCGTGAGATTGGCGGTGTAAACGAGAGAGAGAGAGAGAGAGAGAGAGAGAGAGAGAGAGAGAGAGAGAGAGAGAGAGAGAGAGAGAGAGAGAGAGAGAGAGAGAGAGAGAGAGAGAGAGAGAGAGAGAGAGAGAGAGAGAGAGAGAGAGAGAGAGAGAGAGAGAGAGAGAGAGAGAGAGAGAGAGAGAGAGAGAGAGAGAATGTACTATATAAAAAGCAGAGCAATGGTTCGAGCACGCTTTGGTAATCTAGTTTTGCATGCCATACGTGTAAATTTTGCAACGGCACTCCATGGCCTAGTGGGAAAAAGCATAAGGTCTCTCACTGCTGTGGTTCGATCCTTGCACAGGTCACATGTGAGACGCCAAGTTCCGCAACGGAAGGTCAGGTAGTTTTTTCTTCGGCTACTTGCACGGCGTGGCATTGGGGACCTGGACCTCATCCTAAAAGAGAGAGGGCTCCACTGGTATGGACATGTGGAACGCTCCAACGGTGCAGTCAAGACTGCCTGTCACACACAGGCAGACGGAAGGCGTGAGCCTGGGTGGCCCAAGATGACCTGGAAGCAGCTGACAGAGACAGATCGCAGAGAGTGGAAGCTCTCTCTGCTATCGACCCTCATGATTGACATACCTGGAGATCTGGTGTGAGATCTGCTATGCGTGCAGCAAACCAGTTACATGGAAGGGGGCGCGTTTATGTAAATTTGGACCCTGCACCTGCACGTTAATCAAAACTCTGATGATGATGATGACGACTCCTTTTCCGCCCACCTCTGATTAACGATTTGCTTGAAATATTGAGATTATCTTGAAACGTTCGTAAAACAAAACTAAAATGCGCGCACGCGCGTGCGTGTGCGCGTGCGCGTGTGCGTGTGTGTGTGTATTTACGTCCCATCAACACGCGCCTAAAGTCAAATAGACATGGGACCTCGGCTTAAAGACTCGTCCGATAGTGTGGAGAAGCTTGTAATGACACTCCGGGCACCTTGTTTACAAGAATAGGAGGTTTAACGCTACACCACGGGGGCTATATATTTTGCGTGTGTTATTGTTTTTGTTCCCAAAGTCCATCTGCAACTCTACTGATCGATCAGTAAAGTGAAGGGTATTTGTCAGCAAAAATAAAACGCAACAGTGTAACAAGGCCTTGTTTATTTGTTAGAATCGACGTTTCAAGTCGGCGTCAACACTATTTAGATCATTTAAGAGCCGTTACTTGCAATTTCATGGGACTTTTACCCGCCATTGAGATAAAAATGATATCTCAAACCCTGTCACCCAAAGAAACTTAAAGGGTTTAAATGTAGGAACGGTCCGACTCGCACCACTCTCTAAGCGGTTTGCCAGTACTTATGTGTGATCGGTTTAAACTCTGCGTGGAAGCATCATGCAGCGCAATCTATTTCTCCAAGCCTCGATGGGCGAAGGCCCGAGGAAAGAGGGGTTTCCTATGGTGAATACATCAGCGTCATTGTCTTTGCTCAAAAACACAGATTGTGGGTACTCGTTAGAGCCGACTCAAAAAGGCTGTTCTTACGAGCACCAACAATCTGTAATGCATGTGTAGACTTAAATAATCAAAGCGCCAAAGGCACTGAAATGACAGATTCTATGAGAAAATCATAACACTGTGAAAACTTACAGAAAACCTTTCTAAAAAGAAAATCTAGAAAGGTAGTTCTGCAAAGTCCAATATATGATATGTTTGCAGATGTTTATAAATTATAGACCGGTGGTATTATGAAACGCCATTCGGTGTTTCAAATTTTTGAAAGAAACTATTTACGTTTTCAAAACCAATCATTGAAATTCAAGTTTTAACAATGCTACTGTCCATAAGTAACAATTTTTGTCTGGTCGGTTGTGGATGCCTCTATTCTGAATATTCTGAATGACACTACGCTGCGTTCGCTAACTGCATGCAATAGCTCGCCACACAATAACGCTTATTTCACCCGATATGGCATACTCTTATCACGCACGCGTCTTCTCGGCATACCTTACACCTATACGTCGAAACACCAGGAAACGACAATTGGCATGATTTACGCCGAAGTGCGATTTGTCACTGAAACGCATATGTAAGTCGCTTAGATGCCAATTTACGTATTTTATGCACTAGCGTAAGTGTTCCGTACTGTGTCGACCCGTTAACTTTGATCACGACGGAGACGTCTAGCTCTCAAACGTGCATCGCATATGGGCGTCGATCAGTGTCAGTGCTTATTCGTCGGTAGTTGAGACCCCTTGTTTATCTACAGGTAAAGTGTAGCAGCTGCCAGCGGAAATCTGTTTGGCATATGCGTCTGACGGTTGAATCGATCTTGACGTACTGACGTCGGTCTTTTGCTACGTCGACGTCCACTAGCGTCTTCTGTATATAGTAAGATGTCGCTCCAATAGACAATAGATCAGACACATGTGGCACCCAAAACCAGAGTCAACGTCATCCGCTTTCCGACCAGCTTCTAACTTTCCAGGGGCACGCTTACAATCCTTTAATGAAAATGTTGCAATACGCTCTCACTTAATGCTTTTTGGGAACAAATTTCAGTTTCTTCTTTTGTAGGCACGACCTTACATTATACATCAAAAGTTTGATCCTGAACATGTGGTTTCTATCTGTACTGGTGTGAAGGTGGTGCACATGATCAACGTGACCAGACGTCACGGTTGATTGATTTAACCTTTTTTGCTTAAGGGCATTTGTAATCGTTTGGTTTCAGAACCAAAGCACCGAGAGAGCGGGGTGTAGGTTGGAGTAATAGTCCTTGGCTTAGATTTAAACTGTTTCATTTAACTCGGAAATTGCAAACAAATAGTGAAGATTTTGATAAGAAGACGCGTTTTGCAGCGTCTAATCTTGGTCTACATTGTTTGCCAAGCTCACCCTATGATTCCAGGATAATCCTCTTCCTTCTTATGGAATACCCTGATCTCACCGCGGCTATTTTCTACAAGACAAAAAGTTATTCTGACAAGTCGGTGATAGTCACGTTGACATTTGCACTGAAGCGCTTTTATTATTAGCAACTTCGGGTCGAATGCCAAACAATCAACCCAAACATAGCCGCGTCGTTTGTCAGTGTTGGGTGCATGTAAGTGTTATCTGAAAATCTGCACATGAATCAAATGTTGGATCTGGCAAACAATGTAAACTCGGATCAAACGCCAAAGAACGCGGTGCTGATCTTGTTCTATACTTTTTTGCATTAGTTACTAACATCTTCAGTTGAAACGAATCAGTTCAAGTCCCCGTTCATGGCCAGCCTGCATTTAGAGACAATCGGCATGAGTGTGGTCAGTGCTTTGATTTATTCACTGCCTTGAGTTTCTCGAGTGCACTATTCCATCACTGAAGTTGGGCCCGTCCATTCTGCAAAATATATGGCACCTAGAATTATATCACAGGACCTACACTAATTATCTGTACCATATTCAAGGGTTGAAAGGGACAGGCTTTCTTTCCAATTTCTCCACGCAAAGTAAATATACAACCAAGTTGTAACTGACCTAAAATTGACCTCGAAAGTCAGAAAGAAAACCCATTAATATTCTTGTATGCAGCTTACCAGATCCAACGGCAGGCTGGTCTTTAATGATTAAAAGTTGACAGCACTGACAGAAAACAGTGTAAAACCTGAGCAGACTGCTGAGAAGACGCCGCATTGATCTGGGAATAAAGACTTCGACAAACCCGTCGCATATGAAATGCTGAATCGTAAGATAAAATCGTCAAGTCGTCTGCTTCAAAAGTTTGTATTACGCTTACTGGATAACTAATACGAGGACTGTTCAAATATGAATGCAACTAAGCACATAAAAATGATTCCGTGATAGATTTTGATGAAAAATTTATTTTGTCCCCTGAAAGTATTCCCCTTTAACAGATATACAAACTTTCAGTCTTCTGATGCATTGAATGCATTTTGGTAGTCTTTTCGAGGTATACTATGAACGCACTGGAATATTGCAGAACCGAGGTGTTTGCGCTGTACAAATTTTCGACCAAAAAGGTACAAGGGCGAAGGTCAGGGGAATACGGGGGGTGAGGGAGTTCAACAACCTTTTCCTGCTTCAGATAGTCTTGGACAATGAACGCCTTGTGCGATGACGCATTGTCATGTAGCAATCTGACATTGGCCAAACCAATTGCGGGTCTTCGTTCTTTGAAATATTTCTTCAATTCTCGAAGAACTTTATTCTTGAAAAACTTCGCATTTACAGATTTGCCTTTAGGCACAGCAACCTGAATAGTAGGGCCCTGATTTGAAAAGAATATGGCATACATTACCTTCTTAACGCTCATGGTCCGATTTGCAATGCATGGTCGTTTGCAATACCTTGTTTCCCATATTTTGTTCTGAACCTTTCGTTTTGGCTCAAAAAAGTGAACCCATGTCTCGTCACCTGTGACGACATTAGCGAAAGACCGTGCATTGTAATTTGTAAACTTTTTAAGCAACTTCTTGGCGCACTGAACGCGTGTCTTTTTCTGCTCATCTGTCAACAGATGGGGAATCCATCTAGCACAGATCTTTCTCATTTTCTAATCCCGTTTCAACTTTCAGATTGTATGAGCTGCTCCTAATGAGATGCCAACCATACTAGCTATTTGCCTAGTGGTGTATCGTGCATAGGTAGCAACTATTTCTTTCACTCTAGCAACTATCTTGGCATATGTTGCTCTTTTCGGCCGACGATCATGTGGTGCATCTTCTGTTGAGCCTAACCCACAGCTGAATTTCTTACACAAACGAAAAACTGTTGGAAAAGACAGTTCATTGTGCCAATTAACCGAACATATTTCATCAAAAATGTCTCTGCACCGTATACCAAGAATACAACGATTTTGAATATAGGACCTATTTCAACGGCGTACTCTGACCTTCTTCCAACCATTTTTTGTATTAGTATACAAGAGTAGACAGTATTTATCGAACGATATACATGGCTAAAGTGGACGGATTTTAACAGGTTTGGTATCAATGTATAGGTAAAATGTTTTTCTACGCTGTGATATTTATTTCCAGGTGATTTTCGCATTAGTGCATGAAAAAACGGTCTACTTGCATTCATATTTGAACAGTCCTCGTACGCTTGTACAATTTTGATTACTGTGCCAAACCGGACTACATTCTGTGCGGACTCATATTTCTTTGGCGGTCAAAGCCGGAAGAAAGCCTGAATTACTTATACGTGCAGCTCAGCAAGAATAGACAGATGGAATCTGTCATTAAAAATGTTACTTTTGGAGATAAGACAGATGCCATTTTAGCACACGAGTGTGAGTGAAAAGTTGAAAACTTCTGTACCTGACTCTAATGCAGCAACGCCACATGTGATTTAATTGAGTGTATATTTGAAATAATGGCGGTTGCGACATTTCCAAGTCAGCCCATCAGCCTCAACACTATTTAGATGTTGGTGTTTTTGTGGTGGGGGTTGGGGGTTACGACCCTTTCATTATTAAATGAACTCATATCGAGCCGGTTGTTAATCAGAGGTGGGCGAAAACTGGAGTACCCGGATAAAAACCACCTGACCTTCCGTTGCAGAACTTGGCTTCTCATGTGTGCATGACTCTAGACAGCGGTGAGAGACCTAATGATTAAGAGTCAGCGCTCTTATCAACTAGGTCACGGAGGTCCGTTGGCGTAAACATTAGATGCAACAAGTATAAGCTTTCACAAGAAGTAAAAAGCGGCCCATAACAAGTAAAAGCTTTCACACAAAGACACAAAAAGGGGCCCACGAGCAAACCTCTCGTTCAGAATTGCTACCACATTTGTACAAGCCCATTTTTGCTGTCCTTTTTATACATGCTAATAAGAAATATACATAAATTTACAAACTCTAGACAACAACGGGCTACTGCCTATCCAAAAAAGTTTTCCAGGAGCCTTCGGCTCTGGTGAGCTGAAAACTTGCCTCGCCTTTTGCAAAATGATTGTGTTATTCTTCAATTAGACTTCTATAACGTGTAGGAAAGTTCAAGTCTACTTAACTTCTCCAATAGCTTTCAAGCAGTCCATTTGATAAGCTGTCGTTGCACATATGATCTGAATGGGGTTCATATCTTAAGTAATTATTGTGCACTAATTGTCCTTTAAAGTGTTTCAATCAGCTATTGATTCTAACTGTACAGCCTTTTCAGAAACGCAAGTAAAACAAAAGCCACTAATTTGTTGTTGAATATCATTTGGTCATGTAAACTTTCGGGAAGCAACGTCTCCAAAATGACCTATACAGTGTTGACGGGGACGTTAAACCTCAAATCAAACAAAAACTTTCGGTCATATACTACGGACATAACACTACATCATGTCACATATCACACATTCATGCAAGTAAAACTTCAATAACTTGAACTCGGATGACCTGTTTACCATTGCTAGTTAAAACTTGTTCATGAACACCTAGAGATTTCTTTCATAGCTCCAAGTATCCATATATCCAGTATGGTTTGAGCGGTTCTCCGATTTTTAATTTGAAAAAAAAACGTGTCGTCTGTAACTTAAGAACCGCTAAATAAGGCAATTCTAATGTTCTAATGAGTACACACTACCTTCCTTTATGCCAGTCTCGGTGGCTCTGTCGGATGCGTGTCTGAATGGTGATCAGGAAGACGCGGGCTCGATACCTGCCGGGGTCGGCAACATTATTTCGTGGAGATGGATCACGAAATCTTTTCTACGGTCATTCTCTGCCATCCGCTGATACAAGAAGGGTAGTCGTCAGTTTCTGGCGAAAGAATATGCACTCTCCTTGTAAATCGCTTACGTTTTAGCCTGCCCAGGAAAAGTGTGGATAGGTAAACTGGCTGGCTCAAAAATGACCCAACTGGTGTTCACTGGGCCGTTAACTCTAATACAAACAAACAAACAAATAAACAAGAACTTTCCTTTATTGTAGAAGATTGTAAAAAAAAAATATCTGAGTCATCCCCTAAAAAGCCTCATGGCCTGGCGCTATGATAAACGATCAATATTTCGTATATCCTCTCTCTCGAAAAAAAGTATCAGAGTCCTGAAGGTCTTTGAGTATTGAAGTTTGTACAGAGAACTCTACCCATTGAAAACATATATAAGAGATTCGGGAAGGCACATTTTGAGGTAGTCTAGATGATCAAGACTCGGATTTGCCTGAATCTGCATGGTCGGATATGTAAAAGACTCTGATCAGACTTTCAGGAACACGCATCTGCATACATGTAGTTGAATGGGACGGTATGCATGGCGTAAACTGCTGACTTAAAAGACTCTGATTAGACTTCCGGAAATATTCAAGATTGCTAAGAATCGGATTGTTGTCATTCACATAGTCAGATAGGAACATTTGCTGGTTGTAAAATGCTGACTTCAAAGACTCTGATCAGACGCCCAGGAGAAGTCTAGATTGTTAAGAATTGGTTTGTGTTTGTTTGTTTGATTATTTCGAAGTTTAACGTTCCCGCCAACACTATTTAAGTAATTTTGGAGACGTTGCTTCCAATGTTGTAGGACTTCTACCCCATATTGAGTTGAAATGACATCCCAATCCCTGCCGTCCAATCAAACCAATAAAGTTTATATGCATGGACGGGCCAGTTCGCACCACTTTGCATCGGCAGGCTCAGAACTTCTAAGTGGTTTACCAGTACTCATATGTGCAGTCGGTTTCAGCTCTGGGTGGTTAGCCCCTGCCCTTCGGGGCTTGAAAAAAATAGATGGGCTGCATGATGCCTCCACGCAGAGCTGAAACCTACCCGCACATGAGTACTGGTAAACCGCTTAGAGTATCTTACCCTGCCCAGGCATTGCGGTGCGAGTCGGCCATCCCATGCTTATAAACCCTATTGGTTTAATAGGGCGGCAGGGCTTGAGATGTCATTTCATCTCAATGTTGGGTAAAAGTCCCACAAATTGGAAGCAACGTCTACAAAATGGCATTTACAGTGTTGACGGGGACATTACACTTCTAATCAAACAAATCAGCTCTGGGTGGAAGCATCATGCTGCCCAATCTATTTCTTCAAGCCCCGATGGGCGGGGGCCATGTTAAGAATTGGATTTATGACATTCGCACAGTCGGATAGAAGTGTTTGAATGCCATATGTTGGCTTGAAGAATCTGAGCAGACTTCCAGGAAGAGTTTAGATTGCTAGGAACTGGATTCGCCAGCATTTGCTCAATCGGATAAGAATGTTTACAGGACCTTTAATGATAGCTTTAAGACTGATCAGACTTCCAGGAATAGTATAGATTGCGAAGAATGGGATTTGCCTGCGTCTGCACCTTCGAATAGGATTATTTGCAGCATGTATAATGCTTACTAAATGCTTATATCAGACTTCCAGGGACACCCTCGATTGCTAAGACTTAATTTACCGACAGTTACATGCTTTGATTAGAGTGTTTGCTGACCAGCCTTCGTCTAAATACCAACGAACAGAGAGAGAGAGAGAGAGAGAGAGAGAGAGAGAGAGAGAGAGAGAGAGAGCATGAGTTAATCCGGAAGATACACATCCATATTATACGACCTTTAATATGTACACAATTTCTCCGTGCGTTTCACTGTACATAAATCACGTGCAGCCTGTTAAACGCCAGGAAAACTTCTTAGAAGTAGCAACACACTTTATTTACAACAATGGTGGACATACAAAAACTCTATGACGTTTCGTCGTTTCCATGACGTTCATGACGTCACAGTTAAGAATAATCAGTAACAGTAACTCTAGCATTGAAGAGTAGCATTGAGGAGTATTTTAACAACAGATATTGAAGAGTTACCTAACCTTATAGTAATTAACATTAATTATATTTTCTTTTTTTTTTTTTTTCTTTCCTTTTCTTTTCAATTTGCTGAAACTACTGTTGTAAACAGATTTAAATTCAAATGGAATTTAAAGTTGAGGAAAAATAAAAAAAAAATGCTAATTATTAAAATGCTTCAAAAGGAAAAGTTGTAAAATTTTAAACTGATCAAATGACCCTATTAAGCTAAAAAGATTTAAAAAAAAAAAAAAACTTAATAAAAAGCATTGTGATTAGTTCTCAGCAACACAGTTCATTTAACAGCTGTCCAGACTGCTACACCTTCAGTAGATTAAACCCTGATGCACCTTGTTTGGTCGTCGGGTTTGCCAACTGCAAATGTCCTGGTATCCACTGGATCTTGTTCACATCATGCAGCTGTAGTGATTCCTTGATAGCTGCTACATCCACTCGAAGCTGTTTGTCATCAACCAGCATTGTAGACAGTATAGCTTCAATGATGCTCTTATTGTCAACGTAGGCCTCAATCATAATGGTTCTCGGCTTAACCCCTAGTACACTCTCCAGCATCTCTCTGTAGTAGTTACTGGCTTCAAGTCCCTCCTGCAAACAAAGGTTTCAGCTGCTAATGTAGTAGAAGTAAAACAAAGATCATTTATTGATACAATTAACTTACTCCACCCATAAAAGACACCAAAGGGAAAGAAATACAAACATTAAGCGACCAGACCATAATGGAAACCTAAACAAAGGAAGGCCATAAGGACAGTTACTTTCCCACAAAATGGCCATATGGCCATCCAAAATCAAAAGACACAAGTGATACACACAGTAAGTAACAAACAACAACATAAATAAATCGCCACAGAAGAGCCGCCTTGGAACGGTCAGTGGAAGATTTCCACTGGGGGGCTTAAATCGATTTTACGTGGCCACAATCCTCGCCCTTACTTCCGTCGCGATTTAGACAAATAATTTGTTCAGTCCGCATGAAGGCCTCATAACTCATCGGTGCAACATCTCCGTGAACACAGAAATCAAAGAACCACAGAGGTGAGACAACGGTGAGGACTCGACAGCAAGAAACCACTGAAATGCTGGAGCAAAAGAAAACCAACAGTTAGACTCCGATGAGCCCGACCAGAGACAGAGAATCAGGCACCAACCAACATTATCTCTTTAATTTTCAATAAGCCTTTACGTTGGAGCCGTCATAGAATCTGAGGCCTGACCCACCGGCGTGCAATTAAAGAGGGAAGCAAAGTTGCCAACCGTGATTGGGTTAACTACCATGCATGCAGTCTGTCGTATAATATCCATGTTGTACCCAGTCTTTTTATATCGAAGAATGATTTTAAGAAATTGGGTGCTGAAGTCATTGCGGTTATATATTTTTCTGAATTTATATAATAAGTCACCATAAAATTCGGGTTCCGATAGACCTTGTTGCAGAAGAGATTTAAGTCCAATATTGAATTTTGAAATTAAATCAGAATGGCGTCTATAAAATTTTGAAAAGGCTTTGCGTAGTTTATGGTACCGATAACCCTGATTAAGAAGTTTAGCCGTTAATAATTTATTACGAGTGTTGAAGTCAGTTACATGACTACACACTCTAGCAAATCGAATTAATTGCGAAATATAAACGCTATAGGATGGCGCACGAGGAACATCACCATCCAAAAAAGGAAAATTTACAATCTCAAAATCAAAGTCATCGCGTTTATCATAAATTTTGCACGAAACAAATCCATCTACAATAGATAGATGTAAATCCAAAAACGGGGCCTCGGTATCAGAAGAATTTGCTTTATTTAACTGAAGTTCTAGGGGGTAAATCTGACTGATCAAACCATCAAAATAGGTATTATCAATATTTAATAAATCATCTAAATATCTAGAAGTAGAGCTAAAAGCTTCAATAATTTCAGATTGGTTATCAATGGAAAGCGACAAAATGAAGTCTCTTTCATAACAATACAAGAACAGATCAGCCACAAGAGGTGCGCAATTAGTACCCATCGGAATACCCACAATTTGTCTAAATAACTTAGTACCGAATCTAATATAAATATTGTCAAGTAGAAAGGTGAGGGCATCACACACTTTCTGACATGACCAAAGTGTATAATTCTTATGCTCTTTAGAAGTGAAAAATGCATTTCTGACATTACATGCAAGATAGAGAGAATCTTCTCTGTGAAAAGCCCATTCAATTAAATCATTAAGCTTTTCTTTTATAAGATTATGAGGAAGTGTAGTGTGGAGAGTGGAAAAATCGTAGGTAGACAGACTAGAAGCACGAAACTGTCTAGATATCAATTTATTTAAAACCTCATTCGTATTTTTTATAGACCAAAACAGATTTCTTCCTGATCTTTCAAAGACTTTATCACAATATTTAATTACATGCGTTTTTATAGCAGTAAGACAGGAAGTTAATAATTTAGAAAGTTCAGTGGTAGTGCAAGAACCAGAATTTGCAATAAACCGTGCTTTGTAAGGTTTTTTTATGAAGTTTTGGTAACCAGTATAGCGTAGGAAGCTTGTCTTGGCCTTCGTTAACACACACAGCAAACTTGGTGGCTGAAAGACAAACATGTTTATCTACTATAGCTCTCTCTTCAGCTAAAGGCTGAAGTTCATAGGCCTTAGTACCACCAAGCTCCTGCTTAAGCGTGTTAACATAGTGGAGCCGTCACACAACGACGACGTTGTTAGCGGCCTTGTCTGCAGGGGCCAAAACAAACTTCTTATGAAATGCTTGAATACCTAGTTTAAGATGACGTAAAGACGTCTTGGGCTTAGGAGGTAATAAGTTAGTATTTTGAGAATAGAAAGAAATGCGTTTATTCACTAGTCTTAAAATGCTAAGTTTCCAGTACTTTAGGGCTTTATACTCAACATACTCTCGCTTACACCATCGATTACTGAATTCATTCAAGGAAGCAGCGATTTCATCTCTACATTTACTGAAATCAATTTTAGAAGGAAACCGATATTTCGGTCCTTTAGAAATTATATTCCCCTTACTACACGCTTGATTTTATGTGCATTCCAGGCAATTGGACAACATTGCCCTGTATTGTCCTTCAACCAGATAATGAATGCACCAGTACTACCAGTTCCTTCATTGATATTTCCCAGTGAAGCATCAGTGAAAACAGCAATTTTCAATTCAGCAGTTTTGCTCAACCTTGGAAATGTCATATAGGAATGAAAGTCTTTCAGTCTACTTATTAGGGCCCCGCACTGAAAGTGTGGGTGCCCTATAGTAATCACTCTGTCCGTCCGTCTGTCTGTCTGTCCGTCCGTCTGTCCGTCTGTCCGTCCACAAATTTTTTTATCCTCCATAACTTTTTATTATTCCTGGATGGATTTAAATATTACTTGGCATCATTCTGTCCGTCCGTCTGTCTGTCTGTCTGTCCGTCTGTCCGTCCACAAATTTTTTATCCTCCATAACTTTCTTATTCCTGGATGGATTTAAATATTACTTGGCAGAAATGTTAACCATAATGTGATGGAGTGTTGCGCGCAAGACTCAGGTCCGTACCTCAAAGGTCAAGGTCATACTTAGAGGTTAAAGGTCAAAAAAGGGTCTTTCCTGTGTCAAATTTAATAATTTTGTTATTATTCCTGGATGGATTTAAATATTACTTGGCAGAAATGTTAACCATAATGTGACGAAGTGTCACACGCAAGACCCACAGCCGTACCTCAAAGGTCAAGGTCATACTTAGAGATAAAAGGTCAAAAAAGCGTCTTTTTCATTGTGTCCAATCTATAACTTTCTTATACCTGGATGGATTTAAATATTACTTAGCAGAAATATTAACCATAATGTGACAGTGTGTCACGCGCAAGACCCAGGTCCGTACCTCAAAGGTCAAGGTCATACTTAGAGGTGAAAGGAAAAAAACGTCTTTTTTAACATCAACATTTTCCTACTCCTCTGATAGCGCTGCCGGGGCCCTAGTCAGTTTCACTGACAGCTCTAGTTTTTTTTTGATGACTCGTACCAGATCCTCTACTGTACCTTGTTTTAACTTCGTGCTCATCTTTATCATTTCAAATCCCATATCCGGCCTTGATCCCTGTACCGCCCAATTCAACTGACCTAATATGGCACGGAATACATTACAGATGTGGAATGGATTTAGTAGCCATCAGCTTATCTTTGGTAAGAATCCAAATTTGCCTGGTGTAATGACGGATGGACTGCCAGGACTTGAAGGGTCAACCAGTAGCGATAGGTTGTACACTGTTTTCTCACAGTGCTGTCAATATTTAATCATTAAAGACCAGCCGGTCAGCTGCAGACCAGAATATTAATGGGTTTTCAGACATTCGAGGTCAAGTCTAGGTCAGTTTCAACTAGGTGTATATCAGACTTTGCGTGAAAGGCTGTCCCTTTCAACCCTGGAATATGGTACAGATACCTATGCAAACAGTGTAGGTCCTGTGATATAATGCTAGGTGCCAAATTTAGCAGAATGGACGAGCCCAACTTCAGTGATGGAAGAGTAGGTCTAAGCGACTCGCGTGATATGCGTTTCAGTGACACATCGCACT
Organism: Lucinisca nassula; assembly: GCA_963580285.1. Classification (NCBI taxonomy): domain Eukaryota; kingdom Metazoa; phylum Mollusca; class Bivalvia; order Lucinida; family Lucinidae; genus Lucinisca; species Lucinisca nassula. Next base: position 108,445,564 of record OY757010.1, read on the forward strand.
TCAGTGTGAATCACGCCGATTTTCGTTTCGGGATGTTTCGACATATAGGTGTAAGGTATGCCGAGGCGACGCGTGCCTAAACCGCTCACCTGAGGAACTTAAGTTTTAACAATTCACAGACTTGACTACTAAATCTGCTAATAGAATCCAGCCCATTGACCCTTACAGGATATAAGTCATGATTATTGCATTGCATTCCAAGTTTGAGACTTCTAGCTTCTATAGTTCCTGAGAAATCTTTGACGAAAATTTAACATTGGTCAAAATGGAGAGAAAGAAGAATGAAAGAACAGATGAACAAATAAGCTGAGAAAGCCCAATGTCTCTTACACAAAATAAGTCATCATTATTCTATTGAATACCAAATTTGATGCTTCTAGCTTTTAGTTCCTGAGAAATCTTTGATTAAAAATTTAACATTGGTCTATTATCTCTATATGAAGAGAAAGAAGAACGAAGGAACAAATGAACCAGACTAGCTCCAAAACCTAATGCAGCCTTTCCCCTTGCCCAATGGTGCTACACATAAAATTTAAACAAGATTGATCGACTGCCTTCTGAGATATGCTTCATTGAAAGTGTGGACGACGGATGGACGGACGACAGACGACGGACTCCGGAGCCTTGGTATACTATCAGCTCACTGGAGCCTTTGGCTCAGGTGAGCTAAAAATTCAAGTCGCTATTTCTGTCACAACATTTTCCCTACGTTAAGTCTATGGGCAATTTTTTTTGTCTCTCAAGGTCACGTAACTCCGAGGTCAATATTCCGATTCGGCCCAAAATCGAACTTAACCGAGATTTTATGCCTGTCCTCGTTACCTGCAAGTTTGAATCTGATATGAATAAAAATAAAGTTGCTATCGTGGTCACAACGTATTTTTTTATGCTCAAGGGCAGGTAACAAGGCAAATATTCCGATTCGGCCCAAAATCGAACTTAACCGAGATTTTATGTCTGTCCTCGTTACCTGCAAGTTTGAAGCTGATCTGAAAAAAAATTCAAGTCGCTATCGTAGTCCAACATTTTCCCTAATTAAGTCTATGGGCAAATTTTTTGTCGCTCAAGGTCACGTAACTCCGAGGTCAATATTCCGATTCGGCCCAAAATTGAACTTAACCGAGATTTTATGCCTGTCCTCGTTACCTGCAAGTTTGAAGCTGGTATGAATAAAAATAAAGTTGCTATCGTGGTCACAACGTATTTTTTTATGCTCAAGGACAGGTAACTCCAAGGCAAATAATCCGATTCGGCCCAAAATCGAACTTAACCGAGATTTTATGTGTGTCCTCGTTACCTGCAAGTTTGAAGCTGATCTGAAAAAAATTCAAGTCGCTATCGTAGTCACAACATTTTCCCTATGTAAAGTCTATGGGCAAATTTTTTGTCGCTCAAGGTCATGTAACTCCGAGGTCAATATTCTGATTCGAACTTAACTGAGATGTTATGCCTGTCCACGTTACCTGCAAGTTTGAAGCTGATCTGAATAAAAATAAAGTTGCTATCGTGGTCACAACGTATTTTTTTATGCTCAAGGGCAGGTAACTCCAAGGCAAATAATCCGATTCGGCCCAAAATCTAACTTAACCGAGATTTTATGTCTGTCCTCGTTACCTGCAAGTTTGAAGCTGATCTGAAAAAAATTCAAGTCGCTATCGTAGTCACAACATTTTCCCTATGTTAAGTCTATGGGCAAATTTTTTGTCGCTCAAGGTCACATAACTCCGAGGTCAATATTCCGATTCGGCCCAAAACTTAACCGAGATTTTATGCCTGTCCTCGTTACTAGCTACAGTGATGACAACATTTTCCCCATGTTAAGTCGATAGGCAATTTTTCGGGCGCTCAAGGGGACGTAACTCTTGAGTGAATTATCTGATTCGGCCCAAAATCGAACTTGACCGAGATTTTATGCCTGTACTGGTTATCTGCAAGAATGAAGTCGATCAGAAAAAAATTGACGGAGCTAGAGTGATGACAAGCTTTTTCCTATTTGAAGTCTATGGGAGCTAGATGTTGCCATGGCAACCAGAGTTCCACTCAGATCTGCCTGAAAACCTAATGAAGCCTTTCCACTTGCCCAATAATGCGACACATGAAATTTGATCAAAGTTGGCCAAGTAGTCTTTAAGATATACATTTTTGAAATTCCCATTAACCCTAATGCAAAAACACACAAGGGCAGGTAACTCCTAAGTGAATGATCCGATTCTGCCAGTTATCGAACTTGACCGAGATTTCATGGCTGTGCTGGTTATCTGCAAGAATAAAGCCAATCCGAAAATAATTGAAGCAGCTACGGTGATGACAACATTCTTCCCATGTTAAGTCAATAGGCAATTTTTTCAACGCTCAAGGGCACGTAACTCCTGAGTGAATAATCCGATTCAGCCCAAAATCGAACTTGATCGAGATTTCATGCCTGTCCTCGTTATCTGCAAGAATGAAGTCGATCAGAAAAAAATTGACGGAGCTAGAGTGATGACAAGCTTTTTCCTAACGCTCAAGGGCACGTAACTCCTGAGTGAATAATCCGATTCAGCCCAAAATCGAACTTGATCGAGATTTCATGCCTGTCCTCGTTATCTGCAAGAATGAAGACGATCAGAAAAAAATTGACGGAGCTAGAGTGATGACACTTTTTCCTATGTTAAGTCTATGGGAGCTATTTGTTGTCATGGCAACCAGAGTTCCAATCCGATCTGCCCGAAAACAGTATGCAGCCTTTCCCCCTACCTGATAATGCTTCACATGAAATTTGATCAAGATTGGCCCACTGGTTCAGGAGATATACTTCTTTGAAAGTGTGGACGACGGACGACGACGACGACGGACGACGGACGACGGACGCCGGCTCGTGGTATACTAATACCTCACATGAGCCTTCGGCTCAGGTGAGCTAAAAATGTTACTTATTGACAGTAGCATTGTTAAAACTTGAATTTTAATGTTTGATTTTGAAAACGTAAATACATGTAGTTTCTTTCCAAAATTTTAAACATCGAATGGCATTTCATAATACCACCGGTGTATAGACATCTGCAAACATATCATAGATGGAATTTGCAGAACTACTTTTCTAAATTTTAAGATCTTTTTAGAAAGGTTGTCTGTAAGTTTTCACAGTGTTTTGATTTTCTCATAGAATCTGTCATTTCAGTGCCTTTGGCGCTTTGATTTCTGTTCTGTCAATAGGGATGCAGTAATGACCTGATGTTGTGAGGTTCAGGGCAATATCTTGCCCAAATATTTTTGCCGAGTTATTCTCCAGATCCATCTTCACACCTGCCTTTTTCATCGCACTTCTTGATAAGAGTAATGGAATATCTGATCTAACTACATCTGTTTTAATTGATACTTCTTTTCCAGCAATTACTGCTGGAAGACAGTATTCAGCTTGAGATTTCAGACGTATTCCTCCTCCAAATTTAAAAGTTCTCTCACCTACTGTCTGCTGTACCTTCTTCCTGTCACCCTCATCCAATGAGTTGATGTAGCTATCTATCCAGTTCTGCCAACACACCGTGCTGCTACAAGCACTGTCCAGTATTGCACAGTTGCGTGCATCAACGCCCAGCTGATATATCTCCTCTTTGTTGTATCCTGTAAACAACACTACATTCTCATCGTCGACCACATGTACCTTCTCAATGTTCTCCCAACTATCAGGGCAGTCTTTCATAAGATGCCTGTATGATCAACAAACTCTGCAGGTTAATACCTTGCCATCTGGTCCTGTAGGATTCATTCTTCTTCTCACTTCTGGTCCCTGGGCCCGCTGTCTCCCACCTTGAGTGTTACCCCATCTTCCTCTCTTGACTGACCTTTTTCCGTGACCTTGTTTGACATAACCAGCAGCTAATAAAGCTTCTTCATTTTCAGCTAAAAATGCAGGCTCCAATTTCATACTTGGTCCTGGGCTTGAACTCACTTCTGTAACACCCCCTTTGAATTTTTTCAACGACTGTTTAGCCTCTTCATATAATGTCTCTTTGTTTGCGTAGTTCATCCCTGTGAGAAAAAGCATTTTTTCTTCTTTGCTGATATTTGCCTTTCTGAGAAGTTTGAATGCTAAGATCTCTGTTGGTAATTTTAATTTGTATTTTTCAAGTTTTCTATAGTGAGAGTCAAAGGTTGCTATGTATTCTGTAATGCTCTGTCCATTAACCCTTTGAAAGTCTTCAAATTGTTCAATTTTTTCTAAAATGTCACTCAGCTCATCTTTCATTAATTGACTGTCCAAAAATTTATGAGAGTGTCAAGACCATTTACTTGCTTTAGATTTTCACGTCCAATTTGATTGAAAACTTTTTCTTCTATTTTATTCTTGTCATCATCTGGAAGTGTTAGTGCAATAACAATTCCCTGCTTTTCTGTAGGAAGGTCAGTCACATCACGCCATGCTAACAGCTTCTCTTTATACAGTTCATACCTCTCTGAAGCAAAATTGGGTGGATTGATTTTTGTTCCCATTTTTTTTTTCTTAATAATTTCCACAAAAATACATCTACAAGTCTCTGTATATTTAGATCTCCTCTAATTCCAATACTTCCAATTGGATCCGCTCTGCTACCATTGTAAAACGCCAGGCAAACTTCTTAGAAGTAGCATAGAAGCCTCCGTGGTGCAGTGGTTACGCTACTCGCCTTGTAAACCAGGGATCGCAGGATCGATCCCGGGCTTCTCAAGACTTTCGGATGAGTCTTTAAACCGAGGTCCCGTCTCCGTATGACCTTAGCTGTTGGTGGGACGTAAAACTAAAACTCACTCACTCACTCTTAGAAGTAGCAACACACTTTATTTTCAACAATAGTGGACATACAAAAACTCTATGACGTTACGTCGTTTCCATGATGTTCATGACGTCACAGTTAAGAATAATCAGTAACAGTAACTCTAGCATTGAAGAGTAGCATTGAGGAGTATTTTAACAACAGATATAGAAGAGTTACCTAACCTTATAGTAATTAACACAGCCTATGCAGTTGATAATGTGTTTTCGTGCCAGTCGGGATATTTTATAGCTAGGCGACTATTCCAGGTAATGATTTTTTTTCTATTTATCCAGAGAGAGAGAGAGACAGACAGACAGACAGACAGACAGACAGAAGGAAAGAAAGGGATGCAAATATACACGCCATTAAGATTTGTTTGTTTGATTTGAGGGTTTAACGTCCCCGTCAACACTGTAAAGGTCATTTTGGAGACGTTGCTTCCAATTTTGTGGGACTTTTACCCGACATTGAGATGAAATGACATCTCAAGCCCTGTCGCCCAATGAAACAAATAGGGTTTATTAGCAAGGACGGTCCGCCTCACACCGCTGTTCCTGGACAGGCTTAGATCCTCTAAGCGGTTTACCAGTACTAGTGTGCGGGCTGGATTCAGCTCTGCGTGGAAGCATCATGCAGTCCATATATTTCTTCAAGCCCCTATGGGCACGCCATTAAGATAAAGAAAACGAAAGTTCAAGGGAGAAGAGAATTTTGTTTGTTTGATTTGAGGTTTAACGTCCCCGTCAACACTGTAAAGGTCATTTTGGAGAAGTTGCTTCCAATTTTGTGGGACTTTTACCCGACATTGAGATGAAATGACATCTCAAGCCCTGTCGCCCAATGAAACCAATAGGGTTTAATAGCATGGACGGTCCGCCTCGCACCGCGGTTCCTGGACAGGTTTAGATCCTCTAAGCGGTTTACCAGTACTAGTGTGCGGGCCGGATTCAGCTCTGCGTGGAAGCATCATGCAACCCATATATTTCTTCAAGCCCCTATGGGCGGGGGCCGGAGAAGAGAATGTCATTAGAATAGATTAATAATGAAAAAAAAATCGTAAATAACTTGTTTGGCGTGATAAAATTATACCTTACATTTTTGTAACAACAACAACAATAATGTGTTTTCAATCGGCATCCATGTTTACAAGATTTTCGCAAATAACGCGCACACAATGTCGCATCAACGTCGATACGACGTCATGACATTGAATTACGCCCAAAGGTCATGTGCTCAGTAGGATTGTGTCATGTTGTCATCGCTGTTCACATTACAAACAACGGGAGGATATTTGTATACATTACGAAAACACGCCTATTCAAATTAACAGAAAAAAAATTACCACCAAAAAATGAAAATTTTCAGATAAGAATTATGTTGGTTTCCACATTTCTTCTCAAAACATAGATTATGGGTACTCGTAAGAACCTAACGAGTACCCACAATCTATGCTTTTGAGCGGAAATAAGAAAAATAATTTATATTCCTGCAAACCCCAGTTTTAGTATATAAAAGTGGGGTTGAGAGGGAACAGTATTATATAGGCGCGTTTTCGTGATGTCAGGTTTGAACAGATTTGAAAATTTATAGCACTAAACAGCGCCACAACTCGGCTACATCTGTACATTTATGTACATACAGTATATACATATGCGACTGTTGTCTTGGTAAAAAATCCATGGGTTAAAATGCACATAATCCGCACACACGGTGGGTGGGACGGGAAGTTACACGACCTGGCTTGACATAACCTACTTGTTGTAGAAAATATTTTGGGTATCGAAATACTTCCCTGTTAACCCCACTTTATTTATTCAGACAATTTGATTTTACGAGGGTTCTATTCATTATATTCATTAATTTGCTTAAAATAATAGCCTATCGAGGCTTGGAGAAATACATTGGGTTGCATGTCGGTTCCACGCAGAGTTGAAACCGACCGCACATGAGTACTGGTAAACCGATTAGAAGGTCTAAGACTGCCCAAGCAAAGTGGTGCGAATCGGACCGTCCATGCACATAAACCCTATTGGTTTCATTGGCCGGCAGGGATTGAGATGTCATTTTATTTCAATGTTAGGTAAAAGTCCCACAAAATTGGAAGGCACGTCTCCTAAATGACCTAAATAGTGATGACGGGGACGTTAAATCTCGAACCAAACAAACAAAAGTATAGCGCGCGCGCGCGTGCGTGTGTGTGTGTGAATTCGGGTTTAACGTCGCTTTCAACAATTTTTCAGTCATATCACGACGGTGTCTGGTTGCGACAGGCAGCTCAATGCTCACTTTTATAGTGCTGCCTCACTGAAGTATCATGTCCCAGACACATTACATGATACGACACCCAGTTACATTATCCTGACACTGGGACGACCAGTCCTAGCTCTACCTCGTAAATCTGAGTGCCAAGCGAGGAGCAGCTGGTACCATTTTTAACGACTTTGGTATGTCGCGGCTCGGGATCGAACCCGTGACCTCCTGTACCCCGGAGCGGACACTCTACCAACTGAGCTATCGGGGCAGGTGTAGCTTGTGGGTGTGAGACGCTTCTGGCTCATCTGGAATCGGACACTTTTCGCAGAAAATGGCAACTTGCCGAAATTTGCTTTTCGTCATCATAAATTGATGATTCTTTTAAAATGTGTTTGAGCATTAGACTTTCACCCGAGTGGCCTGGGTTAGAATCCCACCACAGGCTGGGATTTTTTTCTTTTCTTGCTTTGCTTCTTTCCTCTGTTACGGCTTTCATGTCGTCTTATATGGAATGGATATGTGTGTGTGTGGGTGGGGGGGGGGGGGTAGACATAAAAAACAGACCCTCCGGATCACAGTCGAGACATCATATGACACGCTCAGCGATGTCGGACACAATGTCTGACGGAATTCACATGTCATCTTTTCTATGGACATGTTCTCCCTTCCACTGATTCAAGTTTAGTTTCTGGTTTAAACTTGTGAATAAGCCAACCGAGACAAAGTGTGGACGGCGGTTCAATAAGACCTAGGCCGTTAACCTACAAACAAACTAACACATCACGGTCTTTAATGTTCTTCCCGTCAGACCATGTTTCCACTATGTACGTGTATCAGTAATCTGCATAAAAGTGCTATTATTACAAAAGTAGTAAAATTAATTAAATAAAATCAAGTGAAATAAAGCACAAATGCTCTCTTTTGCTACTTAGTCCTCATTTTCTAACATCTCATATTCCTTAGAGCCCGTTATGTAACGTTTTTACAGAGATTCTGCTTTTTCGTAAAACAATGAAACAATCGCCGCTAGTCGTACAGCATATTTTTATGAGCTTGCCGCTAGTCGTACAGCCATTCGAATGTGACTGGTGCATTTCAAGTGGTCATCATTTACAAAATCTACATATTAAGATGCTAGAGGTTTCAGATGTCAGAGAATATATGTGTTTAAAAGATTCCATTGTGGTGTAAGTATCCGGCTGACCTTAGTTTCGAATATATTGACCTGGATTCATCGTGTTGACGGGCGACAGAGGCAGGAAAATCACTGATTGAGCCTGACAAGATTAGGTCTGCACAAAAAATGCAGCACTATGAGAAGTAATGAGAATCATACGAGTAAAGTACATCCATTTCTTCCCTCGATGCCGAAAACCGTGTTCTAATTGCACATTCCGTTGCTTTCTTATCTGACAGAAAGTAACCAACAGCAACGGTTGTTTATATGCCGCTAGTGATTTTAGGTGTACAGTCTAATGCCGCTTCCGATGTGGCGACTCTCCGGTTATACACAGTGGATTTTAAAAATATTAATGCTGGAGTTCCTCAAGGGTCCGTGTTGGGCCCTCTATTACTTTTAATATGCGTGAATGACATATCTGAGTCGCTGCTAAGTTTGACAAGGTTATTTGCAGATGATAGTTCCTTGTTTCATTCAGCATCTAGTATTGCTGATATTGAAGGTATTATTAACCATGATCTTCACATTTTAGTTGCATGGGCAAAACAGTGGCTTGTAAAGTTCAATCCGCTGAAAACAGAAGCAATGCTCTTTACTTTAAAAGGGTTCGAAAATTTTCCAAAGTTAATATTCAACGACACTGAAATTAAATTTGTAGATAATCACAAACATCTGGGTTTGACGCTTAGCAGCAATTGTAAGTGGCATACACATATTGACAATATTTTAAATAGTGCGGCAAAAGTTGTTGGTATTATGAGAAAGTTAAAATTCACGCTAAATAGAATAGCCTTAAATCAAATTTTAACTAATATGTCCTTCCGATACTTGAATACTCTTCTTTAGTATGGGATGGTTGCACAGAGCAAGATTCTAATACTTTGGAAATATTACAAAATGAAGCGGCCAGAATTGTAACTGGACTGACAAGGTCTGTTTCACTCGAATTATTATACAAAGAATGTGGGTGGACTCCTTTATCGGAGAGACGTAAAAAACAGAAACTATATTTCATGTACAGATCAATCAATGGGCAAGTCCCCTCGTATATTGTTGATATCATTCCACCTGCCGTAAGAGAAACCACTAATTATCCACTCAGAAACCGTAATAACATCTCTGTTCCTTTCTGCAGAACAGAGATATTTCGAAATTCTTGTATACCATCTTCTCTGTTATTATGGAACGACTTGGATGAGAATTCACGCAATAGCTCTTCTCTTAATTCTTTTAAATATGCAATAAAAAGTCATTATTCAATTACAGAGGGATTACCAAAATATTATATTCAAGGTGATAGATTTTTATCTGTAATGCATGCTAGAATACGTAACAAATGTAGCAACTTGTTCAGTGACTTATACACTAACCATTTATTAACCAACCCTGTTTGGCAATGTAACTTAGAAAATGAGAATGCTGAGCACTACTTTTTTCGCTGTCCGAAATATGTAAATCAGAGAGTAAATTTGTTTACTGAAACTCGAAACTTTCACCCCCTTAATTTAGATCTTTTACTTTGTGGTATTACACAGCTACATTCGAGGAGAACATGGTTATTTTCAATGCTGTGCATACATACATCAAGAATACTGGTACATTTTCTAATAACTTTTGAGATTATGCATCGAATCATGTATGCGTGATGATCTTTATCATACGCTGAATCCCCGACCACAACCATTCTGTGGAGACACACACTTTATTTATTTATTTATTTATTTATTTATTTATTTATTTTATCAAATACTGCTAAAGTATAAATGTTAATAATTTATGTGTTTATCATTGTCGCGTGACTGTAATTTTGATGATGTTACTATATGTAGGGGAAGGGTCGTAACTAATGTTGTGAGAACTTGTGACCCAACCCCATTGCATGCATGTTTTGATGCAATAAAATACGTTTTCACTAAAGTAGCGAGATAATAACGACATAGTGAAACAGAAAATGTATATAACTATTTTAGAACTTCCATTACTGCTCCAGTGATGATTATTATTACGTGCATTACCATAAATAGCAACATTTATTCTTTGATACGCGCTCTAATGTGGCTCGTGATCCCATTCCCTAAATTTGTCTGCTTATTTATCCATAATGATAATGGCACTCGTGTCATTATGCACGTGAATGACGCATTGGTTTAGGCGGAAAAAATCGTGCTTAACGCTTTAACGGACATTGTGTGATCCGAAGATGCTTAATTATATTTGTTTGTTTGATTTGAGGTTTAACGTCCCCGTCAACACTGTAAAGGTCATTTTGGAGACGTTGCTTCCAATTTTGTGGGACTTTTACCCGACATTGAGATGAATTGACATCTCAAGCTCTGTCGCCCAATGAAACCAATAGGGTTTATAAGCATGGACGGGCCGACTCGCACTTGTAATTATATCAAAATACAACCGATTTAAGAAAATTTAAACTTGTTGTTGTGAATACCCAGTAAATGATTTACAGAAAATGCAAAATATATGTAATATATAACGGTTATGACATATTAGATGTCGCGTAAATGGGCAAAACGGCCTGCTAGCTCCATGTAAGCCCTCGAACCAAATGACCATTGGGCCAATATGGAGCTAAACGACCGATATACCTTGTTTGTTTTTGTTTGATTTGAGGTTTAACGTCCCCGTCAACACTGTATAGGTCATTTAGGAGACGTTGCTTCCAATTTTGTGGGACTTTTACCCGACATTGAGATGAAATGACATCTCAAGCCCTGTCACCCAATGAAACCAATAGGGTTTATAAGCATGGGTGGTCCGACTCGTACCGCTTTGCCTGGGCAGTCTTAGATCCTCTAAGTGGTTTACCAGTACTCCTGTGCCGTCGGAGTTTCAGCTCTGCGTGGAAGCATCGTACAGCTCATCTATTTCTTCAAGCCCCGATGGGCGGGGGCCGAATACCTCGACACATGACATTTTAGAACCTCTAATGATTAAGTGCATTATGAAAAATAATAATTTTCTTGGATGCGTGGTCCAATATCCATAGATTGCTAATGATTCCATTCCCCATATTGGCGCACTTACTTATCTCGAATGACCCATGCGTCTACCCATAAACGTTATATGTGCGTGAGCGTTGTTGTAATAACCCTGTTTCCTAGTCCCAGGCAACGTCTATGGCGTTACGTAACTTACGTCAGAATCTTTGTTACGCGACTGTTAAAATTAACTTTTACTCTATTAAACACATATTTATTGTTGAGCTTTCTTCGCATATTCTAATTGACATTACAGTTGTAATGTTTTCAGTAAGGAACATCATGCATAACACTTTTGCCATCACAGTTGTAATGTTTTCAGTGCAGAACATAATGCATAGCACCTTTGCCATAATGGCCTGGTCTAGAGATCTTCAATTACTTCTAACTTAAAATTCAACCTAATTATAAAAATCCTGTAAATACTTTAACGAAATATGCACAATACATGTAGTAGCTTTTACCCGACATTGAGATGAAATGACATCTCAAGCCCTGTCGCCAAATGAAACCAATAGGGTTTATTAGCATGGGCGGTTCGCCTCGCACTGCGGTTCCTAGACAATCTTAGATCCTCTAAGCGGTTTACCAGTACTATTGGGGGGGGGGGGGGGCAGATTCAGCTCTGCGTTGAAGCATCATGCAGCCCATATATTTCTTCAAGCCCCTTTGGGCGGGGGCCGCTGTGTACATGACGTCGTCACCTTATGTTTAAACGCTCGTTCCCGGTACACGGCGACGGTTAGCTAAGCAAAAAATAAAAAATAAATAAAAATGCAGCAGTGTTAAGCCAAACGGTTCAGAATTTTAGTTAAAAGAGATACGGCTAGAAATAACTTGAATTCATAGTGGTCGGAATGACTGGCGACTTTATAAAGCGTGTGTTCTCATATTGTTTCCTAAATAACAATGGCTGTTTTGGTGCCAATAGGCCTGTAGGAATTTTCCTTCTTTTTTTCTTTGTGATAAGTGGAAACCAAGGAAAAAGCGTTTCAACATGTATTTTGTCTAATGTTTACTGTTCATTCCAGAGGTAGAAAGAACGGTGTACAGACTTAATCTGCACCAACCTGGCCCAAGGATTATAAAACTTTTTTTCATGCTCAACTGATAGGGTATGGAATTTATCCGGCTCATAAATAATAAAAAAATGTAATGTAAACACATAGAAAACAGTATAGTTCATACTTCCGTGAACGCATCGAGTCACATGATTTTCAGTGACATCAAGTGACATCATTCTAAACCATGGTTCTCTACGGGCGTTGGTGAGGCCAACGCTGTTCCTTTCTTTGTTGTAAAATGGCGTGTAAATGTTTTTCAGTTTAAAAAGTTTGCCCTATAAGCATTAATTTTCGCCCAGTGATGAGGGGCATAGAATGTTATTATAAAACAATAAACTTAATTTTTCTGCTTTTCATGAAAGTTTGAACGACAGCGAGTCGCTAACAAAGTTTACATGAACCCCTTCGGGGTTAACTTACTTTGCATACAACCCACTGCGTTCGTACTATCATGAACAGCAGAAAAATAAATTTCATTTCTTAAGTGTTTTTTTCTTTGCCTCATATCGCTGCTCACTCTAGGGTTTATTAGCTATCTCATTATGTCAGTCATTGCAAAGCACCCACATTGAGCCCGAGGTAATTTTGTTTTCAAAACCGTCTTCTGTAGCACGTTTTGTTATCCATGCAATTTGGGGAGCAGCTTCTTAGTTTCCCCTTAAATGTACATTTTTAACAGTCAGAATGACATGTCCTTATCAACTTTTAATGAAACGGACATTCAATTTGTCATCAAACTGCTGTCAAGTGTCAAAGAAAGCAGGTCATGAAATGTACATGCACTGGTTTTTATTTCATGCGTAGCACTTTGCGTGTAAACGGATGCTTTAGACACAAACTTTAGCGGCTCACTGGAAAAATGATGATGATATTCTCAAGGAGGTATGAATATTAAAATACTGACATTTTGTATAGGTGTAAATGTGCTTTATCGCTTATTAATTTCTGTATATTTGTGCAGTTCACAACGCATTCTTTAAAGTTTTCGGACCTGCCCATCGGGGCTTAAAGAAATAGGTGGGCTGCGTGACGCTTCCAAGCAGAGCTGACACCGACCGCACGCGAGTACTGCTAAACCGCTCAAAGAATCTATGCCTGCCCGGGCAAAGCGGTGCGAGTCAGACCGTTCATGCTTATAAACCCTATTGGTTTCATTGGGCGACAGGGCCTGAGATGTCAATTCATCTCAATGTCGAGTAAAAGTCCCACAAAATGGATTCAACGTCTCCAAAATGACCTGTTGATGGGCACTTTAAACATCTAATCAAACAAATAAATCCCTTAAAGTGTTTGGGTGAGAAAAATAAGTAATTTTTATTGCGGTCGTTGCTTCGGGCTCGTTTTCAGTGAATAAAAGTCTCATGCTCGACAAAACCCTACATGGTACTTAACTAAACTGAAAACTTGCTTGAAAATTCCTCGTATCGGCCTCAATCCCATCATACATTTTATTATTCAGTTCTTATCTAAGCAGGAAACGGCCCCGCCCATCGGGGCATGAAGAAATGATGCTTCCACGCAGAGCTGAAACCGACCCGCACACGAGTACTGGTAATCCGCTTAGAGCATCTAAGCCTGCCCAGGCAAAGCGGTGCGAGTCGGCCCATCCATGTTTATTAACCCTATTTGTTCATTGGGCGGCGGGGCTTGAGATGTCATTTCATCTTAAGGTCGGGTAAAAGTCCCACAAAATTGGAAGCAACGTCTCCAAAATGACCTTTGCAGTGTTGACGGGGACGTTAAACCTCAAATCAAACAAACAAATCTAAGCAGGAAAATTGATGAACTGTTAGTATTTAAAAATAGCGAGCATTACAAATTTAATGCTCGACTGAATTGAGCATGAAAAACGTTTTATAACCTTTTAATAGCCTGGGCCCAGGATTACAATGCGTACTTAAATTTTAAGTACCTACTTAAACTAAGTATTTACTTAACTGTCGTATAAAGTGAACTACAAAGAATTTCTTTCGTTTAAGTCGATACTTAACCAGAGAATATCCTTAAATATTTAAGGTAACCCAGGTAGGTACCTTAACTTTTAAGATTTGACCTTGACACATGAATGTATATATCAACAACGGCAAACACGAGAGCTTTTATTTGCCCGAAATTACCAGTCATGCTCGGTAGCTCAGACGGTAAAGTGTTTGCATTATATTCAAGAGGCCCTGGGTTCGGGTCCCGGTGTAGCCACTTTTTTTCCTCCTTGGAGCGCAAGTCGACTTGGCGATGAGGTCTAAAACAACTGGGATTTCTCCCTTGGCGTGTCACAGTTTTCGACCGAGAGAGCTGTATAAAAACTTCCCTTATAATACTGGTAACAGGGTAACAATTTATTGTTTGGTGTAGGAAGGTTCTTACAAGCGAAAAGGGGTCTTAAACGACTTGGTTGTTTTTGTCAGGGTAGGTGTGTGTATGTTTGATTGATTGATTGGATGTTGAACGTCCCTTTCAACTATATACAGGTCATTTTGGAGACGTTGCTCCTATTTTGAGGGACTTTTACCCGACATTGAGATGAAATGACTTCTCAAGCCTGTCGCCCAATGAAACCAATAGGGTTTATAAGCATGGACGGTCCGACTCGCGCCGCTTTTCCTGGGCATGCCATAGGGGCTTGAATCATGAAAAAAAAAAAAAGAAAAAAAAAGAAAAAAAGATTCAAGCCCCTATGGGCAGGCTTTTTTAGCCGAAACTACGTAGTATGACCCATCTTCTTTCTTATGAATGTTTTCATTGCTCTTAAAGGAACTCATTTTTGATCTTTATTAGATCCTCTAAGTGGGTAACCAGTACTCGTGTGCGGTCGGATTCAGCTCTGCGTGGAAGCGTCATGCAGCCAATTTATTTCTTCATGCCCCGATGGGTGGGTGGGGCCGACAGGTTTGTGTGTCGGGGGATGGGGGTGTTTGGGGAGGGAGGCTGGCGCATATCACTTTTGTCTGTTATTTAAAAACTGATCCTGTGGCACAGCGGGTCCATGTTCCTACGCTTATGCATGTCCTGCTACTTTTACGCATACAATGTTCACAACCATCGTATGCCGTCTTTATATTCAGTGTCATGAAATAGTATGACGCCACGTGCATTT
Source organism: Lucinisca nassula (assembly GCA_963580285.1). Classification (NCBI taxonomy): domain Eukaryota; kingdom Metazoa; phylum Mollusca; class Bivalvia; order Lucinida; family Lucinidae; genus Lucinisca; species Lucinisca nassula. The sequence continues at coordinate 108,460,926 of OY757010.1, forward strand.
AAGAAATGACTTTTATTTTTCTGCTGTTCATGAAAGTATGAACGAACATGGTCGCCTGCAAAGTAAATGAACTCCGAAGGGGTTCATATAAACTTTGCTAGCGACCCGCTGTCGTTGTTAATACATTCATGAACATCGAAAAAATATTTCTTATATTTACATTCTTTTTTCCTCACTTATAAGGCAAACTGTTAAAGCTGAAAAACATTTACACGCAGTTTTCTATAAAGAGCGGAACGCCCAATGAGATCATAGAGAACCATGGTTTAGACTGGCGTCACTTGACGTCATGGAAAATCATATGACTTGATGCGTTCATGGAAGTATAAACTGCATTGTTTTCTATTGGTTTACATTAGTATTTTCACTTAAAATGTAAACTAGAATACTGTCGATGGCGCGCCATCGCAAATCCCCACGTTTTCTACAGAGGGGCCAAGTACCGAAAACCCCTCACCCTGGGCCCTAATTTGACTCCATGGTCAAAATATTACCTGTATTATATTCTACTAATCATGCCCTTCAATTTCATATGCCACATGACTATGTTCCAAAAAACTTAAATTTTGACCCTTTGACCCCTCTCCCAGGGCCCCAATCTGACCCCAGGGTCAAAATTTTAATTGTAGTTTATTCTACCCATTATGCCCTTCGCATAGATATGCAACATGACTATGTTCTGAAAAACTTTAATTTTGACCCCCGACCCCCCCTAGTCCGACCCCCAGGGCGTGCCCTAGGGGTCACAGCCAAAATCCCGTTCAATATGTTTTACTTTTTTCATAACTAAGTACATGTGCAAAGTTTGGCATCAAAATCTTCAAAATTGGCTTTGTAATTGAATTTTATTGATATTTGACCTTTTGACCCCTCCCCAGGGCCCCTGGGGGCGGGGACAAAAAAAAATGTGCTCTTGCGCAAGCCATTCATGTAAGCAACTCGCATACCAAATTTGGTTGAATTCCGGCTAACGGTATAGGAGGAGATAGCCGGACAGACAGACGGACAGACGGACGGACGGACAGACAGACGGACAGACGGACAGACAGACGGACGGAGGCGATAACAATATCCCCACTTTTTTTTAAAAACGTGGGGATAATAATTTCTATTTTGGCGGGAACAACTGTAACGTATGTCAGCGATGTACATTTGCATGGCAAATGGTCATAGTAAAGGCAATAAAATCCAATTTAAAATCCAATTCGAAGGCCCGTTTCGTAACTTTCATATGAAAGGACCATTTGTGTAAGATTCGCGATAACAAAATTTATTAAATACAAAGAAGTTTTTTTTGGTTGATTTGAGATTCGTCCTCGCAACACTATTTAGGTTTGATTTCGGAAGTGTTGCTTTCAGTTTTGTCGGACTTTTACCCGACATTGAGATGAAATTACATCTCAATCCCTGTCGCCCAATCAAACTCGTATATGCATGAACGGCCCGACTTGCACCACTTTGCCTGGGCAGGCTTAAGCCTTCTAAGTGGTTTACTGGAGGTCGCGTGTGGTCGGCTTGTGCTGGTTGGGCGAGGCAAGGTGACGTGTATCTTGCGTCACTGGGGTGTCCAACTGATATTGGCGCAACCAATCATAAGCTTCTACTCCTTGCCTTAAAATGCTAAATAAAAATAAGTTTGAGCCGTACCACCTCCCTTGTTTGTTTTGTATGATTTGAGGTTTAACGTCCCCGTCAACACTGTAAAGGTCATTTTGGAGACGTTGCTTCCAATTTTGTGGGACTTCGAGATCGGCATCGAGATGAAATGACCTCTCAAGCCCTGCCGCCCAATGAAACCAATAGGGTTTAAGCCCCCCCCCCCCCCCCCCCCGTTCCAAGGCAGTTCTTCTGTGGCGGTTTATTTATGGTGTTGTTTGTTACTTACTGTGTGTATCACTTGTGTCTTTTTATTTTGGATGGCCATATGGCCATTTTGTGGGAAAGTAACTGTCCTAATGGCCTTCCTTTGTTTAGGTTTCCATTATGGTCTGGTCGCTTAATGTTTGTGTTTCTTTCCCTTTGGTGTCTTTGATGGGTGGAGTAAGTTAATTGTATCGATTCCTGATCTTTGATTTACTTCTACTTTTTATATTCTCGCACCGCTTTGCCTGGGCAGACTTAGATCCTCTAAACGGATTATCAGTACTCGTGTGCGGGGGGTCGATTTCAGCTCTGCGTGGAAGCATCAAGCAGCCCCTCTATTTCTTCAAGCCTCGATGGGCGGGGGCCGTCCATCCACTTGTAAGCTTGTGCATGTGAATGATTGAGTGTGTTTGTGAGGTGAGTGAGTGAGCGCTTTATGCCTCATCAAGGTAATACGCAGATAAGGACCACATTCATAAAAAGACGGGGCAATCCGAGATGGAATGTACAGAGATTTTATATCACATTTTTTTCCTTTGTTTTACTCCGACTGGAGCTACGGGTTTTCTCCGTGTTTGTCTGCACGATGTTTGATCTAGTCATTAATGACTATATCAACTACATACATGTATACTAATGACATCCGAAAACAATATTGTAGCCGGGGTTAAGTTTGGGGTGGTTTCTGCGGGTTCACCATAGTGCAGAATATATTTATTACTGTACCAGATTGAATTGAATATTATGCAATACGCCTAACGGCATGAGAAGGGTTGAATCATGGACAGACTCTATAAAACCGATTCCGCCCCCACCCCTCGGGGCTTCAGATTTGGCTGCATGATGCTTCCATGTAGAGCTGAAACTGACCACACTGGCATGAGCACTGGTAAACAGCTTAAAAGGACTAAGCCTACCCAGGCAAAGTGATGTGAGTCAGACCGTCCACTGCATATAAGCCTTTTGGTTTGTATATTCAAATATTGTATGATTTCTTGTTTCTAAAGCGACCCCGTAGAAACAGCGTTTTGAATATGGCGTGGTTGCTACATTGTGACCAATGTTTGTCCGCACAAATCGTGATCGAGTGTGATCCTTCAATGAAACACGTTTTATAGTGTATAAAACATTTTTCATGGCTTATGTGGTGAAATGGAAACTAAACCATCATATTTTCTATTGTCTCCATTCAATGAAACAGAAGAAGTGATTTTTGACAGATCGCGGGAAAATTGTGGGCCGCCTACATCAATGTGTAATTGAAACTTACGTGCTGATCGTCGTGAAAATTTCCGTCAAAACTACGACTTTATCCGAAGTTAAATACTTAGCTAAGTAAATGAAATAGGTGGCTTTCGAATGCACTTTTTAAGGAAATACTTTACTAAGATATTAATTCCTCCTTAAATTGTTAAGTCGACCTTAACTTAAGTATCGATTGCAATCCTGGGCCCTGGTCGAGAAACACTAAGATTGGTATGCCGCTTTACTCAACAGCACCAAAATTAAATATTGAAAAGGCCCCATTTCTCACTTACTTTCCAATACACTCTTTGGCTAATACGAGTTTTTTTTTTCAACAGATCTAAGCACTTCACAATCAAACCTTTCATAAAAGTCATCTATTTTAAATTTTAAGGCATTCAAGAGTTCTGCAACGGAAGGCCTGGTGTTTTTTTTTTTTTTACCGGATACTACGGTCTTCGACCACATGTGATTAACAATCGGCTCGATATGAGTGAAATAAACTCGAAAGGACCGTAAAATGATCCCCGCTCCACCCCCCGCCCCCCTACCCCCCCCCCCCCCCCAAAAAAAAAAAAAAAGGTTGATATGCTCTACCTTATTCTGACCTTTTTTGTTTGCCGTGTTGTGGTGCCTATTCAGATTAATACAAACTTGCTGAGCAGAAGAATTGAGTAGTGTTTTTTCTTACCCAAGTCCCTGCATCAATGGATTTGACCGAATTCATAAATGGAAGCGTCCACTTCAGAAACTGGCGGATGAGAGAGCATGTGTGTGCTGCACTGTAGGGGTTCTGTCCCCTTAAATCACCCAATGGGCCCAACCTAAATAGTGCTAATTGTCATTTACTGGCCATTAGCGACCCAGGATCAAAATTTCAAAACATAAAAAGGAATATGTTGCAATAGGGAACAAATTGTTTCCATGCTGCATCATTTTGAACATTTACGTATTGGTGGCATTTTAACAAGCTGGCTGTTTTTTTAGCTCACCTGGGCCGAAGGCTCCAGGGGAGCTTATAGTGTAGTGGGTCGTCCGTCGTCCGTCCGTCCGTCTACACTTTTGGCAGCTATATCTCTGCAGCCTGCAGGCTGATCTCAATCATTTCTCATCTGTAGCATGCCTCTGGTGGGGCATTGATGACATTAGCTTTTTTTTGAAATCGCATGAAAACTTTGTTGCTATGGCAATCACAAAGTCCCATAGACTTACAATGGGAAAATGCTTGTCATCACCGTAGCCCCTTCAGTTTTGATCGGATCTTTCTGAAACTTATATATAAGGTGGCTGGGGATAAAACCTCGGATGAGTTCGAAAACCGGCCAAGTCGGCCCATTTATAATAGAGTTACATCCCTTTGATTGCTGAAAATGCCTAGTTTTGACCTTGTCATCACCGTAGCCCCTTCAGTTTTGATCGGATCTTTCTGAAACTTTTATGTAAGGTTGCTGGGGATCAAATCTCGGATGAGTTCGAAAACCGACCAAGTCGGCCCATTTATCTTAGAGTAACATCCCTTTGATTGCTGAAAATGCTGATTTTTGACCTTGTCATCACCGTAGCCCTTTCAGTTTTCATCGAATCTTTCTGAAACTTATATGTAAAGTTGACGGGGATAAAATCTCGGATGAGTTAGAAAACCAGCCAGTTTGGTCCTTTTATCACAGAGTAATGTCCCCTTGATTGCTGAAAATGCCGATTTTTGACCTTGTCATCACCGTAGCCCTTTCAGTTTTGATCGGATCTTTCTGAAACTTACATGTAAGGTGGCTTGGGATAAATCCTCGGATGAGTTCGAATACCGGCCAAGGTGGCCTATTTACTATATAGTTATGTCCCTTTGATGGCTGAAAATGTCGATTTTTGACCTTGTCATCACCGTAGCCCCTTCAGTTTTGATCAGATCTTTCTGAAACTTATATGTAAGGTGACTGGGGATAAAAGCTAGGATCAGTTCGAATACCGGCCAAGTTGGCCCATTTATCATTGATTTACGTTCTTGTCATCACCATACCCCTTCAGTTTTGATCGGATCTTTCTGAAACTTATATGTAAGGTGGCTTGGGATAAAATCTTGGATGAGTTCGAAAACAGGCCAAGTCAGCCTATTCATCGTAGAGTTATGTCCCTTTGATGGCTGAAAATGTTGATTTTTGACCTTGTCATCACCGTAGCCCCTTCAGTTTTGATCGGATTTTTTCTGAAACTTATATGTAAGGTGGCTGGGGATGAAACCTCGGATGAGTTTGAAAACTGGCCAAGCCGGCCCATTTATTTTACAGTAGCACCCCTTTGATTGCTAAAAATGCCAAATTTTGACCTTGTCATCACCGTAGCCCCTACAGTTTTGATCGGATCTTTCTGAAACTTATATGTAAGGTGGCTGGGAATAAAACCTTGGATTAGTTTGAATACTGGATAAGTCGGCACATTTATTATAGAGTTACGTGCCTTTGATTGCTTAAAAAGGCTTATTTTCGACCATTTTTAGCACTGCTGCCCCTTCAGTTTTGATCGGATCTTTATGAAACTTACAAACAAATAAGTCAGGCAGAAAAGCTCGCAGGAGTTTGAAAACTCGTGAAGTTTGCCTGTTTGTCTCAGAGTAACATCCCTTTGATTGCAGCAGTTAATTGCTAATTTTTTAACTTGTCATCACCATAGCCCCATCGGTTTATATCGTATCTTCTTAGCAAGTCGGGAATAAAAGCTTGGATGCGTTTGAAAACTGGTGAGGTCAGCCTATTTATCATAGAGTTACATTCTACTTGATTTGCAGAAAATGCTTACCCTGTCATCACCATGTCCTTCCATTAATCCTTCAGTAAAGGTTGGCACTTCCTGAAACTTTGAATCTTTAGCTCAGGTGAGCGATACAGGACCAAGCTAGCTTGCTTGGTCCTCTTGTTTTATTTCTGTCTACACAAGCATGAGTGAAACTGTTTTGAAAATAACACAAAACGGCCACGATTTCAACAAAAAATACATTTCACTTTTTCTGAGTCCGGTATAGAAACGATGTCGTTTCGACAAATGGGCTTTTTAGCTCACCTGGGCCGAAGGCTCCAGGGGAGCTTATAGTATAGTGGGTCCTCCGTCGTCCGTCGTCCGTCCGTCCGTCGTCCGTCCACACTTTTGAGCAGCTATATCTCTGTATCCTGCAGGCTGATCTCAATCATTTCTCACCTGTAGTATGCCTCTGGTGGGGCATTGATGACATAAACTTTTTTTTGAAATCGCTCTAAAACTTTGGTTCCTATGGCAACCACAAGGTCCCATAGACTTACTATGGGAAAATGCTTGTCATCACCGTAGCGCCTTCAGTTTTGATCGTATCTTTCTGAAACTTATATGTAAGGTGACTGGGGATAAAAACTCGGATGAGTTCGAAAACCGGCCAAGTCGGCCCATTTATCATAGAGTTACGTCCCTTTGATTGCTGAAAATGCCCATTTTCGACCTTGTCATCACCGTAGCCCCTTCAGTTTTGATCGGATCTTTCTGAAACTTATATGTATTGTGGCTGGGGATAAAACCTCGGATGAGTTCGAAAACCGGTCTAGTCCGCTGGTTTATCATAGAGTTATGTCCCTTTGATTGCTGAAAATGCCGATTTTTGACCTTGTCATCACCGTAGCCCTTTCAGTTTTGATCGGATCTTTCTGAAACTTATATGTAAGGTGGCTGTGGATAAAATCTTGGATGAGTTCGAAAACCGACCAAGTCAGCCCTTTTATCGTAGAGTAACGTCCCTTTGATTGCTGAAAATGCTAATTTTTTACCTTGTCATCACTGTAGCCCTTTCAGTTTTGATCGAATCTTTCTGAAACTTATATGTAAAGTGGCTGGGGATAAAATCTTGGATGAGTTCGAAAACCAGCCAAGTTTGTCCATTTATCACAGAGTAACGTCCCTTTGATTGCTGAAAATGCCGATGTTTGATCTTGTCATCACCGTAGCCCTTTGAGCTTTGATTGGATCTTTCTGAAACTTATATGCAAGGTGGCTGGGGATAAAGCCTCGGATGAGTTCGCATACCAGCAAAGGTGGCCTATTTATCATAGAGTTAGGTCCCTTTGATTGCTGAAAATGTTGATTTTTGACCTTGTCAACACTGTAGCCCCTTCAGTTTTGATCGGATCTTTCTGAAACTTATATGTAAGGTGGCTGGGGATAAAACCTCGGATGAGTTCGAAAACCGGCCAAGTTGCCCCATTAACTATATAGTAATGTCCCTTTGATGGCTGAAAATGTCGATTTTTTACCTTGTCATCACCGTAGCCCCTTCAGTTTTGATCGAATCTTTCTGAAACCTATATGTAAGGTGACTGGAGATAAAACCTAGGATGAGTTTGAATACCGGCCAAGTTGGCCCATTTATCATTGATTTACGTCCCTTTGATTGCTGAAAATGCCGATTTTTGACCTTGTCATCACCATAGCCCCTTCAGTTTTGATCGGATCTTTCTGAAACTTATATGTAAGGTGGCTGGGGATAAAATCTTGGATGAGTTCGAAAACAGGCCAAGTCAGCCCATTTATCCTAGAGTTCTGTCCCTATGATGGCTGAAAATGTTGATTTTTGACCTTGTCAAATACCGTAGCCCCTTCAGTTTTGATAGAATTTTTCTGAAACTTATATGTAAGGTGGCTGGGGATGAAATCTCGGATGAGTTCGAAAACTGGCCATGTCGGCTCATTTATTTTAGAGTAACATCCCTTTGATTGCTAAAAATGCCAAATTTTGACCTTGTCATCACCGTAGCCCCTTCAGTTTTGATCGGATCTTTCTGAAACTTATACGTGAGGTGGCTGGGAATAAAATCTTGGATGAGTTTGAATACTGGCCAAGTCTGATGGGATCTTTCTGAAACTTACATGTAAGGTGGCTGGTAATAAAACCTCAGGTGAGTTCGAATACCGGCCAAGTCGGCACATTTATCATAGAGTGACGTGCCTTTGATTGCTGAAAATGCCTATTTTCGACATTGTTATCACTGCTGCCCCTTTAGTTTTGAACGGATCTTCATGAAACTTACAAACAAGGAAGTCAGGCAGAAAGCTTGGAGGAGTTTGAAAACTCTTGTTTTTGAACTTGTCATCACCATAGCCACTTCAGTTTAGATTGGATCTTCTTAGCAAGTCAGGAATAAAAGCTTGAATGAGTTTGAAAACCGGTGAGGTCAGCCTGTTTATCATAGAGTTAAATTCCACTTGATTTTCAGAAAATGCTTACCCTGTCATCACCATGTCCTCCCATAAAGCCTTCAGTAAAGGTTGGCACTTCCTTAAACTTTGAATCTGTTAGCTCAGGTGAGCGATACAGGACCAAGCTAGCTTGGTCCTCTTGTTTTATTTTTGTTAGATTTGCCCATATTGACGAAACGATGCGCTGCATTCAAGGTAACGCTGCAAATACTAATTCGTAAATTCATAAATGTCTGTAGCTTACACAGTAACCTTATGTTGTCCTCTTTCACATTATTACCTTATGTACAATGTTTATTCGCTGTAGTCATAATACGCCGACTAAATACTTTTCTATAAAATTTCCAGATCGACTTCAGCCATTTTGATAAATAAACAAACTTCCTCTTAATTCGCGACACGAATACAATAATGCGTTAATCAGAAAATCCGGTATCGGTGGATGTACTTTCCGGTACCAATCAATACACGTCATGTAATTTCCACCGCTACTAGGAATTGAACCGGGGCCCAGAGGCAAGTGCACTTGCCGAGCTACCACGACTCACGACATTACTTTTTTTTTGCCGTCGTTGACAGGTCCGTCGAGCTGCTGTTCTCTAGACCTTCGTAACCTGAACCTGAGTTTTTAACAAATATATACAAATCGGTGATGCCAACTGAAGTGGAGGACGAACCCTTTTTTTAAAGCAGGGCAGGTACAAAACTAAACCAACGATGTCCAAGAAGTAATGAAGTCCTAGTAACAGTACCTATTGGGGTTAAGGCGAGATTGACCCCCCCCCCCCAAAAAAAAAAAGAAAAAAAAAAAGATAGACACCCAAATAAAGATCGTCCGTGGTGGGGATGCGGTGGGTGAGATAGGGTAGGGCGGAGTGGGTAGGAGTAGGGTTGGGTAGGGTAAGGTAGGGCGAGTAGGATAGATAAGGGTAAGGGTGGGTAGGGGGTAGGTTGGGTGTGGTAGAATTGTGTAGGGTATGGATGGTGGGTGTGACAGGGTAGGGTAGAGGCGGTGAGGCGTAGGGGAGGGCGGAGTCGAATGGCGTCAGTTTGGATAGGATAGGTTAGTTGTTGGTTAAGGTAGGTCGGGTTGAGGTAGGGTAGTGTCGGATGTTGTACGTGTTGAGGCGGAGTGGGTAGAGGTGGGGGGTGGGGAGGCTTTAGGTAAGTGTTGGGCCAGGAGGGTATAGGCCTGGTGGAGTTGGGTGGAGATCGTTTAGTCGAGACTCCCAGTCTTAACAAAATGTACATTTGTAACTAGTAAAGTATGGCAGGTTCCGAATAATGAGACTAAAGTTTTAACTAATATATTTGCTTCAAATGTTGTCCCAGTGATTATATGTAACTGTCAGTTTATGTCCGTCGTCCACAGGCCTAAGAGAAACATTTATAGATGCATAATAAAAACCCTCTGCTTTTGAAGAGAACCTTAGAAAGCATGTTTATGTTTGCAATTAAACTTTGCCGAAAGATTTTGTACTGAAGAAAATAGCGAAGTTCTATTTATACTTTACAATTTCGAAAAAAAATAAAAATCTGGCCCTGAAATCATGAAGAGCCCATACTTTTACTTTGTGGTGTATTCTTTGCTTACCGCCCCTCCCATCGGGGCTTGGAGAAATAAATTGGGCTGCATATTTGCTGCCACGCAGAGTTGAAATAAATTAGATAACCCGCTTAAAATAAACAACGTCTCCAAAATGACCTAAATAGTGTTGACGGACGTTTTAAACCTCAAATCAAACAAAAAAGTATTCTTTGCTTCCAAAGGCTAACACGATTTTACGTTTTAAACCTCAAATCAAACAAAAAAAATATTCTTTCCTTCCAAAGGCTTAACTCGATTTTTTTTTTTTTTTTTTTTTTTTTTTGCATATATCTTTGCGGCTACTTTTTTATCCATATGATTGATACATGCTTCTTCAGATACTCTTTTAATTAAGACAATTTTGTTGCTTAAGTAAACACATTTATTTGTCCTCCATAACACTTTATGAATGTACGAAACGTCAAAATAAACAGCATCCTAGATTCGTCCTCCGCATGTTTCGCAACTGAACCATTTCGGCCTTGCATCATGTAAGGTATAATGGTTCAGAATCTGAATCAGGATCAGAATTGTTACTGGTGACATGTCAAATGACATTCATCAACAGGACCTGTGATGTGGGAAGTTAGTCCCTAGCTCTAACCAAAGAGGTAAATTTAGCTACACAATCATCAGCACCTTCAGCTGTCGAAATAATCGAATCGGGAAGGGCATTCCAATCTCTAATGGTTCTGGGGAAGAACGACTCTTTATAAATGTCAGTTCTTGCGCTAAGGGTCTGAAACGCCAACGAATGGTGATTTCTACAGTGTCTAGCTGGGGGAACAAGGTCATCTGTTGGAATGCTGACAGCACCCTTTAGACCTTTGTATAAAAGGATTAGCCTACTGTCTTTTCTCCTTTTCTTGAGAGACTCCCATTTTAATGTTCCAAGTATTCCAGTCATGCTCCCAGTTTCAAAGCAGTAATTGCCTGTTACAAATCTAGCAGCTCTATTCTGAACTTTCTCAATTTCATCGTTAAGGACCACTCCACTGGGGTCCCAGATACAACTACCATATTCCAAGATTGGGCGAACAAGACCTCTTTATGCTGCCTCTTTTACATCCTGAGGGCACTGATGAAGATTTCGCCTCAGGAAACCAAGCGTTCTATTTGCCTTAGTACACATGTTGCTAATATGAGTATTCCATCTCAAGTTGTGTGAGATTGTCACTCCAAGGTATTTAATGGAGTCCACATTCTCGAGGACCGTTCCCTCTAAGGTGTAAGAAGCCTCAACTTTATTAGATCTCTTCCTAGTTATCTGCATAATATTGCATTTAACTGGCTGAAATCACATGCCCCATTTACGTGCCCAACATCCTAATCTATCTATGTCAGCCTGAAGTTTCAATGAGTCATCTGAATCTCTAATTTCCCGGTAACAAACACAGTCATCTGCGAACAGTCTTATTTCTGAGTCAATGTCAGTGGAAATATCATTGATGTACAGGGAGAACAAAAGTGGACCAAGAACGGTCCCTTGCGGGACTCCAGACAAAACTGGAGCCCACTCCGAAGATTCACCATTAACAACAACCCGCTGTTTTCTGTAGCAAAGAAAGGAATCTATCCATTTAAGGGTCTTTCCCCCAATTCCATAACCAAATAACTTAGATTTAAGTAGTTCATGAGGAGGGGTGTCAAAAGCATTCTCGAAGTCCAGAATAATTGTGTCCACCGTCCCCCCTTTTTCCAAGATTTTTGCCCAGTCATTAATAACTGTGCTTAGCTGAGTTTCACAACTGTGCCTTTTCCTAAATGCATGTTGTCTGTCTGACAAAAGTTTATGTTCGTCCAAGTGGGCCATGATGTTCGAGCAGACTATATAATCCAGTAATTTACACAGAACACAAGTCAGAGACACAGGGCGATAATTACGGGCAAGAGCCCTATCTCCTTTTTTAAAGAGTGGACAGATGTTTGCTAAGAGCCATTCTTTGGGGATTTCACCCGTATCAAGAGACTGTTGAAACAAGTGTGCAAAAACTGGACCCAACTCATTTGCTAGTTCCTTCAGGACTCTAGGATGAAGCTCATCAGGTCCTAAGGCCTTACTGGGGTTTAAGCCTTGAAGTAATTTGATCACTCCTGCAGCTGTCACAACAATATTATTCATGAATGGGGCCGATCTTCCAGTCAATAGAACCTCCGTGAACTCAGTTTTATTAAACGCATCATTGAATTGACCAACTAGTTCCTCTGTCCTTTCAGAGTAGAAGTAAAACAAAGATCAGGAATTGATACAATTAACTTACTCCACCCATAAAAGACACCAAAGGGAAAGAAATACAAACATTAAGCGACCAGACCATAATGGAAACCTAAACAAAGGAAGGCCATAAGGACAGTTACTTTCCCACAAAATGGTCATGTGGCCATCCAAAAATAAAAAGACACAAGTGATACACACAGTAAGTAACAAACAACAACATAAATAAATCGCCATCAGATTCAGCAACCCCGTCCCCTCCCCTTTTATTAAGGGGCGGGATACCTTGCCTGTCTTTCTTCTGGCTATTAATATATCTGTAGAAGTCTCTGGGATTTGCCTTTACATCACCTACCAAGTTATTCACATACAAATCATGCTGATTTTTTATATCAAACTTGATTTCACGTCTCAAGTTTTCAAATTGTGTCCGCAGTTTACCACTTCCCGTCTTTTTTGCCTTTGCATGAATCTTATTCCTTCTGCGAATTTTCCTTCTTATCTCTGGAGTGATCCAGGGAATAGAAGATACAGTCCTACTAGTTTTTGAGGGGACGAAGTATGAATGAAAGAAGTTATCAAATCAAAATTCTCCTGTACAGACCGAGCATCTGAATGACCATTAAAGTAATTCTCCTCTGCGAATCTGAGTGCATCCTTCCTCATAGTTTCATAGTCATCTTTCTGATATGAGTACACCTTCCTCCGAGGTTTCTTTATTGGTGGGATGTGAATTTTTAAATATCCGGAGACAACATCAGAATCAGAATCAGAATTGATACTGGTGACACGTCAAATGACATTCATACACCAGGACCTGTGATATGGGAAGTTAGTCCCTAGCTCTAACCAAAGATGTAAACTTAGCTACACAATCCTCAGCACCTTCAGCCGTCAAAATAATAGAATCGGGAAGGGCATTCCAATCTCTAATGGTTCGGGGGAAAAACGATTCTTTATAAATATCCGTTCTTGCAGTAAGGGTCTGAAACGTCATTGAATGTTGTTTTCTACAGTGCCTAGCCGGGGGAACAAGGTCATCTGTTGGAATGCTGGCAGCACCCCTTAGACCTTTGTATAAGAGTATGAGCCTACTGTCTCTTCTCCTTTTCTTGAGAGACTCCCATCTTACTTATCCTAGAATTCCAGTCATGCTCCCAGTTTCAAAGCAATAATTTCCAGTTTCAACTCTAGCAGCTCTATTCTGAACTTTTTCAATTTCTTCATTAAGGACCATTCCGCTTGGGACCCAGATGCAACTACCATATTCCAAGATTGGGCGAACAAGTCCCCTGTATGCTGTCTCTTTCACATCCTGAGGACACTGATGAAGATTACGCCTCAGGAAACCAAGTGTTCTATTCGCCTTTGTACACATATTGCTAATGTGTGTATTCCATCTCAAATCGTGAGTGATTGTCACACCAAGGTATTTAATGGAATTCACATTTTCGAGGACCGTTCCCTCTAAGGTGTAAGAAGCCTCAACTTTATTAGATCTCTTCCTTGTTATCTGCATAATATTGCATTTAACTGGTTGAAATCTCATGCCCAATTTTCTGGCCCAACATCCTAATCTATCTATGTCAGCCTGAAGTTTCACTGAGTCATCTGTATCTCTAATTTCCCGGTAACAAACACAGTCATCTGCGAACAGTCTTATTTCTGAGTCAATGTCAGTGGAAATATCATTGATGTACAGGGAGAACAATAGAGGACCAAGAACAGTCCCTTGTGGGACTCCAGACAAAACTGGCGCCCATACTGAAGATTCACCATTAACAACAACACGCTGTTTTCTGTAGCAAAGGAAGGAATCTATCCATTTAAGAGTCTTCCCACCGATTCCATAACCAAATAATATGGATTTAAGTAGTTCATGAGGAGGGGTGTCAAAAGCCTTCTCAAAGTCCAGAATAAATGTGTCCACCTGCCCCCCTTTGTCCAGGATTTTTGCCCAATCATTAATAACCGTGCTCAACTGAGTTTCGCAACTATGCCTTTTCCTAAATGCATGTTGTCTGTCTGACAAAAGTTTATGTTCATCCAAGTGGGCCATGATGTTTGAGCAGACTATGTGTTCAAGCAATTTACATAGAACACAGGTCAGTGACACCGGGCGATAATTACGAGCATGAGCCCTGTCCCCTTTTTTGAAAAGTGGACAGATGTTCGCTAGGAGCCATTCTTTGGGAATTTCACCCGTATCGAGAGATAGTTGGAAAAGATGAGCAAAAACTGGACCTAACTCGTTTGCTAGTTCCTTCAGGACTCTAGGATGAAGCTCATCAGACCCTAAAGCTTTAGAAGGGTTCAAGCCTTTAAGTAACTTGATCACTCCCGCAGAGGATACAACAATATTTTCCATGAAAGGGGCCGATCTTCCAGTCAATGGAACCTCAATGAACTCAGTTTTATTAAATGCATCATTGAATTGACCAACCAATTCCTCTGCCCTTTCAGAGTCCGATTCAGCGACCCCGTTCCCTCCTCTTTTATTAAGGGTGGGATACCTTGCCTATCTTTCTTCTGGCTATTGATATATCTGTAGAAGTCTCTGGGATTCGCCTTTACATCACCTACCAAGTTATTTACATACTGATCATGCTGATGGTTGATGTCATTTTTAATTTCTCGTCTCAAGTTTTCAAATTTTGCTCTGAGTTTACCACTTCCCGACTTTTTTGCCTTAGCATGAATCTTATTTCTCCTCCGAATTTTTCTTCTTATTTCTGGTGTGATCCAAGGAATTGAAGATACAGACCTGCTAGTTTTGGAGGGGATATGATTTTCGGACGAAGCTTGAATGAAAGACTTTATCAAATCAAAGTTCTCCTGGTCACTTAGTTTATCTGGGGAATGAATGTCTTCGAATTGTCCTGGCGAAGTCGTAAGGATCAGATCCAATGTGTTCTTATCACGAGTTGGGAAGTTAACAATTTGTTCGAGACCATGATCGTTCATAATGTCAATTAATATTTGTCCTTCCGACTGACTCAGCATTGTGCCTTGTTTGCTGAGCCTGTCGGGCCAAGCAATGTCTCTGAAGTTGAGGTCACCTAGAACATGTACAGCCGGGAGTTTTTTACCCTTATGCTGCAATTTAATGCAATCCAGTTGGTCTTTAAACAACTGGAAGTTTTCGATTGTACCATTTGGTGGTCGATACCAACTACGAAGTGGGAAGTTTTATTTGCAAAAACCTTAACCCAGACCGATTCGGTGTCATTTTCAAGTTCCATGATGGTTCGTGTCTGGCTGACCTGAAGCGTGATACTATATAATTTGTGTTTGTTTTGAGTGTGTCAGTAGTATCTGATTTCATTTTAATGCCAAAATACTATTTCATATCATTAAAAATCTATTTATTGCAAATTAACATTACATGGCGCTTTATTTGAAAACCATTTGACTGACTATTTATTCGTGTCATACATTAGTATGACGAACGGGAACCAGTGAAAAATCAACAAAGATGGCTGACATACCGAAGCGGGGAAGGTAGCACTTTTGAAAAAGAATGTACACAACCTTTCAGAGGTCAGTTCTTGTCAAAGAAACGATTGCGGTGGAAAGAGAAAACATCAAACTAATTTTGCATCAGTATTATTGTATAAGGAAACGCATCGAAGTCTTGAAATTGATGTCAACGTGAATCACGTTTCCTTTGCAGTATTGTAGAGACTTTAGTGTCTCACTACCGAGTATCGTTACTCGGTAGTGATCTCATTTCTAAGTCCGGTAAGGAGATAACTACGGCTAATCCAGGCCTTCCTAAATTTAGCCACCCACCTAGCTCAGTGCCTCAGATGCTAAAGGTCCCAGGTTCGATCCCCAGCAGCGGTGACAAAATTTCGGCGTCAGCCATTGGCATCATAAATTTTGCAGGTATGAATATCATAAAGTGCATCGTCCTTCGAATCTGGACGTTAACTGGAGACCCCTGGGCAGGGAGAACCATCCCCTGTGCAGGTTAAATAACCCTACCGTAATTACATGATGACTGTGTACTCTTTCAGCCTTCAAACTGGAGTATATGCAGTATACAACGTCTGTGTCCCCTCTTGGGGTTTACTTGAAAATGGAAGAAAAATAGCGATAATGCCCATTTGTCACTACTTCGAACGGTATAAACAGCACCGGTCGTTCCGGTCGTTAGTTCATCGATAGAGTAGCCCGGAATCAGCAGCTTCGCGACGATTGTTTTCTTGATCTGATACATAAAGCGATGTAAAAGTAGTAAAATCTAAATTTAGAGTTGCAAATACTTCATTTTGGATTCAAATTGGTCAAGAGAGGTTCATTTTAATGAAAGACATCAGTTGAAAGCGAAAAACGTTTCCTCCGTAACACTAGTTCGCTTGTGATTGATGAAAACTTGAAAATATTTGTCACACGTTTATGCCGAATTTAGCTTTGCTGAGTTAATCCATGCGAGAAAAACATGTTTCCTGCAAGTGACAGACAGATGCGGATTATTGTTGCAAAGTGGACCTATTTAACTTGTATAATTCGTAATAAGCAGGTGAAAAACTGCATTTGCGAAAAAGATACACTGGGTAAAATGAGGTAACCCCCCAAAAAATGGAGCCGAAGTTTCCCCCCTTGTCTCTAATATAGTACAAAAAAAAAAAAAAAATTATTATTATTATTTCATGATTCAAGCCCCCATGCGTCAACAGAAAAAGAAGAAAGACTAGAAATGCGTCCATCGGACACGAATGCCCCTGCCTGAAAATATGTCTATGTTCGTATTAATCGAGAGAAAGTTATTGACGGTATTTAAGTTTTGGACCTTTTTTTTCAAATCTGACCTCTAATAAATGACCTTGACCTTGGAGTTAAGGACCTTGGTTTTGTGTGAGGCAGATTGTCTCATGATAGGCAACATTTCTGCCAAGTAATTTCAAAATCCACCCAGAAATAAGAAGTTATTGATCGGACCTATTTTTTTACTTTTGGTCTCTAAGTATGACCTTGACCTTGGAGTTACGCACCTGGGTTTTGCACGTGACACATCGTCTCATGATGATTAACATTTCTACAAAGTAATTTCAAAATCCATTCAGAAATAAGAAAGTTATTGACTGCGTTTAAGTTTCGAACCCTTTTTTTTACCTTTGACCTCTTTGACCTTGGAAGTACGGACCTGGGTTTTGCACGTGACACATCGTCTTATGATAGTTAACATTTCTATAAAGTAATTTCAAAGTACATCCAGAAATAAGAAAGTTATTGGCTGCGTTTAAGTTTCGGACAGTCTAACGGTCGAACGAACGAACGAACGAACTGACAGGGCAACGCTATATGCCCTTCCACCATTCTTCGAATGGCGAGGGCATAAAGATCAACAAAGCAGGCAGAAAATATGAAACCGAAACCAAAAACCAAAACAATTAAAAGAAAATCAGCGCCAAAGAAAAGGAAAGTTGAAAATTCAGACGAAGACTGGTACTGTTTGATATGTGTGGAACCCTATTCTACATATAATAGTAAAACAAGAGAAAAATGGATTCAGTGTGTTGCATGTAAAGACTGGGCGCATGAAGAATGAACTGCTATTGCTAAGGGCCAAATGTTTGTGTGCCAAAATTGTGAATCAGATTATAATTCCGACTAGAGTATTTTTTGTTTGATTTGAGGTTTAACGTCCCCGTCAACACTGTAAAGGTCATTTTGGAGACGTTGCTTCCAATTTTGTGGGACTTTTACCCGACATTGAGATGAAATGATATCTCAAGTCCTGTCACCCAATGAAACCAATAGGCTTTATAAGCACTGGCGGTCCGACTCTTGCGCACAGCTTTTCCTGGGCAGGCTTAGATCCTCTAAGCGGTTCACCAGTACTCGTGTGAGAGTCGGATTCCGCTCTGCGTGGAAGCATCATGCAGCCCATATATTTCTTCAAGCCCCGATGGGCTGGGGCCGTCCGACTAGAGTAATCTCATTACGAAAACACGCCTATACAAATACAAAGAGGATCTTACATGAGTGTCCATGTATTATGGAAGTTATTAAAATATTTGGGATAGTGGGGTAAGTCGGTCCGTTTTACCTCGTCTTGGAAAACGGCAATATTTGTAAGAATCTGTCATTTTCCGGCGTGAAACTATGAAATAAGGCGGGGAATGGATTATACTAGTTGCATAATGTGAACGTATTTCAAGATAATGAATATTTATGTCAGCATCTGAAAAATACAATTTTCGGACCAACTAGCCCCGGTCTCCCCTAGTGCGCAGCAAAGTCGCAACTGTAAGTTTCAAAACAAAAACAAATCGCCATTTTAATTACAGAGTTTCTGCAGTTCAAAGAATGCTTTTAAGGTATTTTACAGACTGTTTTGTGCTTAATATTTGAAGACCATTTTAATTTTAAAGGCTCTTAGTGTCATTCATCAAGCTACTGCATAATCTATTCCGTGTGTTGCAGTCGGTCGCGGTGGTTGTTTACGTCAAAATACTAGACATTTTTTGGGGACATTTTTCCCTCCCACAGATTTCTTCCGTTTCATCGATTGTATTGAGGATATATTTTCGGTATCCGCCTAAAAAAAAAAATCCTAAGTCACATTTTCATTATTTTGAGAAAAACCCGAACAACAAAGTATTTTGCGAAAATTTCATATTTTGTGTTTCTTATTTTACATAAATAGTTCTGTTGATATATTCTATGATATGAAATGGTGTAAAGATCGCATAAATAGTCCGAAGTATATTGCAGATATTCATTAATTTCAATAATGTGTTTATGCAAGAAGGGGCCCAAGTCCATGGTTGTTTATGCAAGAAGGGGCCTAAGTCCATTGTTTAAAGGACATAGTTTTCTCTATTTAGAGCAGAAACCTATTACATTTTATTGAATATGTATATTTTATCTTTTGTAGACTCTTTATAAGTTTCTTAAAACAAAGAGCTGAAACAAATGAACAACACATACACCGATAACTCGAAGTTGTTTGTGGTAAAAATGGACTTAGGCCCCTTCTTGCACCAAAGATACGACCTTGGACTTAGGACCCTTCCAAAGATTCAATGTAACTGTCATTTTAATGCCAATAAAGAAATAAAGCATATCAAACTATATATCATATTGTAGGTCTTGGTATGATATATCTGAAAATAACAATATCTCAGATTTTTCCAAAAATGGACTTAGGTACCTTCTTGCACTAGCCCCTTATTATGTAACTGATTAGTAGGCCTACACTAACCATGCTCAAGGTAATACAGTAACACAGTAGTGCGCAGCAAATTACGTCACAAGTGACGTCGCAACTCTAAGTATCAAAACAAAAACAAATCGCCATTTTAAATACAGAATTTCTGCAGTTCAAAGAATGCTTTTTAAGGTATTTTACAGAATGTTCTGTGCTTATTTGAAGACCATTTTAATTTTAAAGGCTCTTAGTGTCATTCATCAAGCTAATGCTTAATCGATTCCGTGTGTAGCAGTCGGTCGCGGTGGTTACCAGACAATTTTTAGGGACATTTTCCCTCCCACAGATTTCTTCCGCACAATTTCCAGCTCCTCACAAGTGAAGGGATCTGTTCGTTAGGGAAGTCTCCTTGAATAAAGTACATGCTGCCAAAATCCACCTAGCTGAAGAACAAAGACAGGTCCAAGCCAAGAAGGGGCTTGCCGCTTTCAACAACATATATTCTAACATGACGTTAACGTGTTTCCCATTGAACCCAGTGGAAACGTCAGCGTTTGCAAATATGCGATAATTCACGTCGTCAACGTGGTGCGTGCAATTTGGCGTCATCGTGACGTTGCATGTAAACATTTCCTTCTGTCGACATCCGCTGCAAAATAGTCCCCAAGATAACGCTTTGTTACTACTGTATTTCAGTTTAGCATCATGTTAGAATCGAAATAATTTCCACGCACCCGGTGTGTTATCGTGATTAACACACGGTGTTGTCGGGCAGATGCGAATATTAATTCACTCCGGCTTCGCCGTCGTGAATTAATATTTCGCAATCTGCCCTCCAACACCGTGTGTTAATCACGATAACACACGGTACGTGGAGATTATTTCTTAAATAAAGAAAATTAGTCTAGCTTTTAGAACAGCTTTTTCATAAGAAAAGTATGCCCCCATTGGGCACTATAAATATGATCCCAATACTGTTAACTGTTTGGCTTGAAAATGAGGACCGGCTCATTTAGGCTTTGTTATGTTGCCATGACAAACAAACTGACATAGTGGGTAGGAGCATTTACTCTTAATCATTACGTCTCACTCTGCTGTGGGCTGTGGTTCGAGTATGGCTCAGGTCATGTGTGTCGCCAAGTTCTGCAAGGGAAGGTCAGGTGTTTTTCTCTGGGTACTCCAGTTTTCACCAACTAAGAACAGTTTGCTCGAAATAATCTTGAAATACCCATGATTCCAAAACAAAAACCAAACTAGAAATGTGTCAATATGACACAGATGCCCCCGCCCAGGGGCCACCTCACCCCAAAAGACTCATATAATTACAATAACACCTGCACTGGATAGCATAACTCGCATTTAAAAGTTTCCTTGAGGTCATTGGTATAGGTTGGGGTATTACATGTACTAATTAAACCTCTGAAAAACAACTATCATGATACCAAATATGAACTCAATCTATCAAATGGTTTGGAAAATATGAGCTCTTAAATTAAAAAAATTCTAAGTCTGAAACCTTGACCATGAGGTTATGGGACAGAGGCGGGGTTATGGCTGAATGAAACTTTTGATCTGTATCTATCATCATTCCAAATATGAAGCAAATCCATCAAATGGTTTAGGAAATATGATTTCCAAAAAGACATAACATAAAAAATTTCTAAGTCTGTGACCTTGACCTTGAGGTCAGGGGTGGGGTGGGGGTATGGCTGAATAAAACTTTGAACCGGTAAATATCGTTATACCAAATATGAAGCAAATCCATGATCTAGTTTGGAAAATATGAGCTATTAACATTGTTTAATTTGAAAATTTCTATGTCTGTGACCTTGACCTTGAGGTAATCTTCATGGGTGGGGGTACTGCTGATTATCACTTTGGACCTTTATCTATGTTAGTACCAAATATAAACACAATCCTTTATACTGTTTGGAAAATATGAACTGTTAAAAAATCAACATTAAAAATTTCTAAGTGTGTGACCTTGACCTTGAAGTCTTAGGCATGAGTGGGGGTATTGCCAAATAAACCTTTGGACCTGTATCTATCATCATAACAAATTTATACAAACCAAATCTATCATATGGTTTGGAAAATACTAGCTCTTTGAAAACTTTAACTTTAAAAATTCTAACTCTGTGACCTTTAATTTGAGGTCATAGGCATGAGCGGGGGTATTGCTGAATGAATCTTTGGAAATACATCTATCATCGTAACAAATATGAACCAAATCAATCATAACAGTTCTAACTGGTACAAATATCTTAACCTGAATCTTAAAAATTAAAAATTTCTAAGTTTGTGACCTTGAGGCCATAGGCATGAGTCGGGGTATTGCTGAATAATTTCAATAAAACTTTGCACCTATATCTATCAACATACCAAATATGAACAAAATCTGTCATATGCTTTGGAAGATATAAGCTCTTAAATAATAAGGTTCTACCTGGTACAAATAGCTTAACCTTAGTCTAAGTCCATGACCTTGACCTTGAGGACATAGGCACGAGTGGGGGTATTGCTGAATAAAACTTTGCACCTATATATATCATCATACCAAATATGAACCAAACCCATCTTATACTTTGGAAGATAGTTTATGAGCTCTTAAATAATAAGGCTCTACCTGGTACAAATACCTTAACCTGAGTCTTCAACATTAAAACTTTCTAAGTTCATAACCTTGACCTTGAGGTCATAGGCATGGGTGGGGGTAGTGCTGAATATAACTTTGGACCTATATCTATCATCATCCAAAATATGAACCAAATCCATCACATGGTTTCGAAAATATGATCTCTTAAAAACCTTAACCTAAATCTAACAGGATTACGTACGTACGTACATACACACTTTCGTACAGAAGGACGTACATTCGGACGCAAGTATACACGTACCGGTATGCAAGTAGGCATGTACCCATGTACGGAAAACCGAAAAACTATATGCCCCGGGCATCATCCGATGCGGGGGGGGGGGGGCATAAAAACAACAAGGGGAGACTGACATGTATTAGATGCAGATCCTGTCTGCATTGACGTCAGCGACTCAGCATGGCCTGTTTGGGGCACTGTATCTCCTGAACCTATTGCGACCAAACTTACATGGTAATATCACTAGCAGGGCTTTATCCATGTATTTTTGGAAAAGGCTCCTGGGCAAAACTGAGAAAAAAATACCGACAAAATACCAAAATTGGGAACACAATTTCATCTGAGAAGATTTTGCCCAGGTTACTCATAGGAATTTGATAGCTAAGCAGTGCAATATAGCTGTAGATTCACTGTGGTGAATTTTCATCCAGACTATCCAGTGTTAATCTCTGATGTTAAGTATTGTTTTCTCTGTTCCTTTTGTTGTGGCTTTTATTTCTTCATTTGGGGGAAAAAAGATGGTGAAATTGGGGAAAATTTAGGCTATTTGGCATTGGGAATGGGGCCGAATTTCGGCTGTGCTGAACAGGCAGAAAATGCCCTGACTAGGATGGGGAAGAGTCATGTTTTGACGACCTTTTATACATGAACCTTATTTTCAATGGCACAGGCCCCTAAAAGCTGTCAATTTTGGACCAAAAAGGGCTAATCTGCACACTATCTCATAAATCAATCAATGAATTTTGGTCAAGCTTCATTACCACCTACCAAACTAACCAAAGGTTTGATTACTCCAGATTTTGACCTAATTTTCTGGGTCATTGGCTACTGAAAACTTAATGTTCATCCCCAAAATGGCTTTTCTGTATCCCAACTCATGAAAAAATTGATTAATTTTGGTCTAACTTGGTACATTTCTAGTTTTGTAATTGGATCAGGAGATATGGTGAAGATAATTTGGTTGGTTGATTTGAGGTTTAACGTCCCCGTCAACACTGTAAAGGTCATTTGGAGACGTTGCTTCCAATTTTGTGGGACTTTTACCCGACATTGAGATGAAATGACATCTCAAGCCCTGTCGCCCAATGAAACCAATAGGGTTTAATAGCATGGACGGTCCGCCTCGCACCGCGGTTCATGGACAGGCTTAGATCCTCTTAGCGGTTTACCAGTACTAGTGTGCGTGCCAGATTCAGCTCTGCATGGAAGCATCATGCAGCCCATATATTTCTTCAAGCCCCTATGGGCGGGGGCTAATGGTGAAGATAAGCAAAAATTGAACACTATTTGGACCCTTGCGACCTTGAAAAGTAGATCCAGGTCATCAAAATTTATTCAAATTTGGCTGGAATTCATTATTTGGTTCTGGAGATGTGCAGATCAGGGAAAAGTTGGAATTTTTGAAAATATGTTGGGCCCTTTTGACCTTTCATTGGGCGACAGGGCTTGGGATGTCATTTCATCTCAATGTCTGGTTAAAGTCCTACAAAATTGGACGCAACGTCTCCAAAATGACCTATATAGTGTTTACGGGGATGTTATTCATCAAATCAAACAAAAACCTTGAAAAGTAGGTCATGGTCATCAAAATTTCGTTAAGTATTTTGTGTGTTGAACTGATAATAAACCGTATTTGATCATCAATTGGTCCATAAGACATACAACAGAATCTTTGTTTTGTCTGGCTGTGTTGATGTTTTACATCCCTGTCAATACTATTGAGGTCATTTTGGAGATGTTGCTTCCATTTTTTTTTAAACTTTTACCTGACATGTATGAAATAACATCAAGCCC
This sequence comes from Lucinisca nassula, assembly GCA_963580285.1. Taxonomy (NCBI): domain Eukaryota; kingdom Metazoa; phylum Mollusca; class Bivalvia; order Lucinida; family Lucinidae; genus Lucinisca; species Lucinisca nassula. The sequence goes on from OY757010.1 coordinate 108,484,871, forward strand.
TACCGCCCATAGAAACCGCTAGGGTTAAAGGAGCGGTCCGACACACATCACCTTTTCCTGGGCAGGCTTAGACTTGAGTGGTCCACCAGTACTCAAATTTGATGGATTTCAATGGAACATCATGTAGCCCAGTCTATTTCTCCAAGCCCCAAGTCAGGGTCATAAAACTAAGTCACTGTTATTTCTGTTCTTAGTGATGTGCTTAGTACAATATGTGGAAGACCTTGCCCAATAGCCTATAATAGTTCCCCATCCCCTTTGCTGGGCGACAAAATTATTATAGACTCATTTGGCAAGTTCTTCCATATATTGTACTTCTTTTTGACTCTATCAAGCTGATTCGCCCCTGCACATCACGGCTCAATGAAATAGATGGGCTGCATGGTGCTTCCACGCAAAGCTGAAAACCACCACATGACAAGTAATGGTAAACAAGATCTTAGCCTGCCCAGGCAAACCATTAGAGTCTGGCCGCACATGTCCATTGGGCGACAGGGCTTGAGATGACATTTCATCTCAATGTCGGGTAAAGGTCCCACAAAATTGGAAGCAACATCTCCAAAATGACCTACACAGTGTTGATAGGGACGTTAAACCTCAAATCAACTACCAAGCTGATATAAAAGAAGTTTTAACAAGAACAAGCAAAGCTGGAATGTGCAAAAATTCAAGTCCAAATAAAGTGACATATTTTTGCATAGTTTGGCATACCAAAAGATCTCCAAATCTTACCAGTTGTATGCCACAACCTTTAGTTTAGAATCTGTTAATAAAAGACCACTGACCAGACCGATATCATAAGGATGAACCCCAGCCACCCAGACCTCCCCATGAAATATTAGCTAAATTATATACAACTAATAATAATTTTTCAATTCAGTTTTCACTATATAACAAAGTTTAGAAAGTAGTATAGTATCTCATGAAAAAGAATTATTTTAAAAGTGGAAAAGAAATACTAATGTACTTACTATTGAACAATTTTTATTGCTGGCTGTCAGCAGACTTTTAGGTCTGGTGACAGCCGGCTATCACTAGACCTAAAAGTCTGGTGCCAGCCGGCTGTCAGCAGACCTCGCCAAAAAAAAAAAAAAAACACAATAATATGGCTTATCCATAATCTGTACCCTATATGATTTAGGAATTGATGAATGTTTGTAAAACTCAGTACATTTTGTAATTACAGTCTACCAAATTTCAATAAATTCTGGCAGATATACATCATGTATTTTTTGGTTTTCTGTAACTAAAGTTTAACAGGTACATAATCATGCTCATGTTGAGTTCTTCCCTTGCATTAAAATTCAAGCATGCATTTGAACCTCATGATTGGGGACTAGGGTTTTAAGCTAACAATCATTCGTGCATTGTTACACCCTGCATTACGTCCTGATACTCTCGCTGGTGATGGTGTTTGCTTGAATACTTAGTCACTTCCCAAATTACCGTCTTAGAAAATGGTGCTGAGTCCGGGTGTGTTAAACTTTAGTTACATAAAACCCCAAAAAGATATAAGTTAAAGACTCATTTTTTTCCTTATATAAAAGGGGTGGCCTGTCTAATGATCTCCAATAAACATTTCCTTCGGACCATAGTGCACATCAAAGGCTTATCCTATCTAAGTGATTATGAGGTGATTATGAGCAGATTTCTTGTTTAATAGGGGGCTCAATAAGGATACTTGAGTGATAGTATAATTTACTGAGATTGTTTCCAACAACATATTGTTTAAATAACTTCTTTTTATTTTAAAATAAAGTAAAGAAAAACACTGATATCCATAGTTTCCTTTACTAAAAAGTGCAAAGAAGTAAACAAACAAGGTAAATGGATTGATTAACCTCAAAATTTAATCAATCACAAATCGTATAATGTCTAAAACATTAGCATTTTATGGTTTCAGTCAAGATGGAACCATAAAATGTTCTTTGTTTTAGACACAATCATATCAGAAAAGAGAAAAAAAAAAATAAGATTTTATTTTTCACCTTTTCAAGTTTAAACTAAAGTAACAAACACAATTAAATTTATTTTTCTTATTTATATTGGAAACATAGGTTGTGGGTGCTCGTTAGCGCCGCCTCATTGAGGCGGTTCAAATGAAAACCTACAACCTATGACTCAATGAAACGATTCTAACGAGCACCCGCAACCTATGACTTGGAGCAGAAATAAGGAAAATGATGTATACCCCCTTAAACCCCCATTTTCTCCATAGAAAGTGGGGATATAGGGGATATTCCTTTTTCTTCAAAAAACATATATTGTGTGTCCTCATTAGAACCGCCTCATGGAAGCAGTTCTAACGAGCAGTCACACTGTAAAAACAAATTGTGGGTACTCAACTGAACCGCTTCGCCGAGGTGGTTCTAATGAGTACCCACAATATATGTTTAGAGCAGAAATAATAAAGTTATCAGGATTTTATCTGAAAAAAAAGTCAATTTTGGTGGAAAAAAATTTACCAATATATTTGAATTGGCATTTTCTGTAATGATTATAAATAATGGCTACTAAATATAAAATCGGAAAAAAGTGCTGTTGTTTCTTCCATGCAAATCAAAATAAGGACTTAGGTGTAAATGAATAGATGTCATTTGTCAAAGTCATATCCCTAGGTAATTTATTACCCTCTCTTGGTCCCCTACCTGTATGACAGCCTGAATACCCCAAGTGTATTTTATCTCAATGCTGGATTCTTTAATAAACGGTCATTAGGATGTTATGTAATCGAAAAATGTGTCTTTAAGGAAGTGGCTATTGACAGCTGGCTTTCAATAGTGAATGTCTGCTATCGACAGCCGGCTGTCAGTTGCGAAAGTTCGCTATTGGCAGCCAGCTGAGATATTGATAGTATATTATTTAATTGAATAATTGAAAACATGCAAATGTTAGTCTTGTGCAAGTTATAAATTGACATAAATCAACATGCCTGTGATATATTTTTTTAACTGTATGAGGGTTATTTGCCATTGTGATGAGGGAGATGTGACATTGTCAAGAATATAAAAGGAAATTCTGAATTCTCATTTCAAATGGGGGAGACTCCTGAATTTAACTAAAATTTAGTGTAAATTGGGCAAAATTTAGCATCAAAATGAGGGAGTATCCCTCCTGATGAGGGAGGACACAGGTATCACAGGTATGCAACAAAAATAAGATCAAATTAAAATAAAGTATGTAAATTATCAATTATATATTGTATTATTTGTCTTTTAAAACATGTTTTTAGCAGAATAGCCATAACTCATAAAGATGTTGATCAATAGGTACATGTAATTGCTAAAATAAATAAAATTTTATTTAGTAATTTAATTTTTCAATAAATAAATGAATAGAAATAAATAAAGTCAATAAATAATACATGTAGTTAGTTACTTTTAAAAAATGTAGTTTTCAACCATGGGTTAATAAGGGATAATTATTATCGAAGATAAAAGACCTAAACTAACCCATTCAGTAACGGAAACCCCAAAGTGGGTAGTTGGCAAACAGTGCAGGCCCAGATCAGATGCTGCAGAACGCTGCATCTGATCTGGGCCTACACTGTTTGCAAAATTTTCAGCCAGTTTTCAAATAGTTTTTGAAGAAAACACAGCCTTACACCCCAAAATTTTTAAATTGATTCCTGCTATATATTAGGTGGAATATTCCATGTGGTACAAAAAGAGTACCACTCTTAGAACCTCAAAAATAAAAAGAATCAATTATATAAACATAAATAAAAGAATAACATAATGTATAATCATGTCTAATTACGTATAATCATGAAATAAAAATTTCATTTGATGTAATTATGGTGTTTCAAGAGTTTAACCCCCTTTTGTGGGACATTGGCAAACAGTGTAGACCCTGGCAAACAATGTATACCCTGATCAGATGATACATAATGTGGTGTCTGATCTGGGTATACACTGTTTGCTCAAAGAACATACATTTTAGCCCACCAGAGCTTCCAGGGGAGCTTATAAGATAGGCAGTTGTTTGTCGCCTGCGTCGTTGTGTGTCATCAACACTTTCAAACGACATCTCTGAGGCCACTGGGCTGATTCAGCCCAATTTCAGCTGCAGCATCCTTGGGGTAAGGGATTGAAAGTTTGTGTTTTAATGAAAATGGGCTCATTAGTATTGGTTGCTACTGCAACTTGAATTTCCATAGACTTATAATGGGATAAAATAGAAATATGGCATTTACTGTCTTTGCAGATTTTGTTTGTTTGATTTGAGGTTTAAAGTCCCCATCAACACTGTAAAGGTCATTTTGGAGACGTTGCTTCCAATTTTGTGGAACTTTTACCAGACATTGAGATGAAATGACATACCAAGCCCTGTCGCCCAATGAAACCAATTGGGTTTATAAGCATGGCCGGTCCGACACTCACACCGCTTTGCCTGGGCAGGCTTAGATCCTCAAAGCGGTTTACCAGTATTCCTGTGTGGGTTGGATTCAGCTCTGGGTGGGAGCATCATGCAGCCCATGTAATTCTTCAAGCCCCGACGGGTGGGGGCCATTGTCTTTGCAGATATTTTGACAAAAATTTTATAGAAATATTCCTTCACTGAAATATTCTTTCACCCCCTCCGCTTCATAAAAGGCCATATATTTCAGAAACCATTCAGAACCCCATGTCTAAACCATATATGAGCCATGCCCTACCCCCTCAACTCTTTAAAAGGCCCACTATCTCAGGCACCTTTTTGGTCCCCACCCATAAACCATATATATTCTTGTTCCTTATGATAAGACACATTCATTGATACCAAACTAGGGTCTCCTCAGCTCTCCTGGGGTGCGCCAGCTCCATGCCACACACCCGCTTCACAAAAGGCCATATATCAGAAACTGTTCAGAGCCCCATCCATAAATATATTCATGTTCTTTATGATAGGATACATTCAGTAACAACAACCGGGGGATCCCCTGGTGTGCCCAGAGTCATGTCCCTGGCCATGCACCAACCCTCCACTTTTAAACATCTTATCCTCTGAAGCCACCGGGCCAATTAAGCCTAAATTTTATCTGTAGCATCCTTGGGCTGGGGGATTGAAAGTTTGTGTTTTTTATGAAAATTGGCTGTTTAGTTTGGTTGCTATGGCAAGTTAGAGTTTCCATAGACTTATAATGGGGAAAATTGAAAAATGGCATTTACTGCCAAGTCATTGCAGATATTTTGACAAAACTTTTATAGAAATGTTTTTTGAGTAAACTTCTCTCAGCCATATGCTTTTATGCCAACCTGAGGGTCCCCCAGGTTGTGCTGGGGCCATGCCCCACCCCCACCACTTACAGTACCATTCAGACGAATCTTTACACCAAGTTAACTAGGAGTTGACTACATTCAGACTACATTTGGACCCTAGAGTTGACTACAAGTTCACTCCCTAGTTAACTATAGTTCACTATAGGGAGTTAACATGGGGTTAACTAATCCTTTGTCCTGTCATCAAACTCTTATCTGAGATTTGATTTGCATATAATTTCATAACTGAAAATTAAGATATGAATGGTTTTTACTATCAAATGAGTAATTAATCCTATATTAAGATCATATTTTTGGCTGACCAGATGTGGTCTTAATAATAGATTGTCTTAATAACAGATAAAAAATATCTAAAAATGTTTTGGGGCAAGAATGGGAAACCTTTCACAAATTTCATAAGATGAAATACAAATCATTAAAAAAAGAAAAAAAAAATTCAGTTGATTTATATTTCATGCGCATGTTTTTTATAAAGCGAATTCCTTTTTGCTTTCTTTTAAATACATTTACACATCTACTCTGTTATCTATCTATTTCTCGACAATAGGTCACGCATTTTTTTCCGGTTACTCCAGTTTTGGTCCACCTCTAATTAACAATTAAAATAAAACATCTGTATGACATACAGGTTGTGGGTGCTTGTTAGAACTGCCTCAACGAGAACCCACAACATGTCTTGGAGCAGAAATAAGAAACAGTCTAAACCTCTCTAAACCCCAGTTTTCTGCATATAAAGTGGAGTTTATGGGTTGTTCACTTATTAACATAATGAATCGCCTAGAAATAAGTGAAATCATCTTGAGGGGGCCGTAACCTTAAAAAATAGTTGGCATTGATGAATGTCATGAATTAACCCTTTAGATGCCAAGAAATGTTTAAAAAATGCCGTCTCTTTATGTTGTCTGCTGCACCTTCTTGCAGGCAAAACAGAGTGGACCCTGACCATACAGCTCCTGGAGGAGCAGTCTGATCTGGGTCCACACTGTTTGTAAAAATGAATTTCAAAGTTATCAGCAGACGACAAAGCAGACGATAATTGTTGTGATTGGCGTCTTATATGTTAATCCTGTTAAATCTACAGGTAAGTGTAGCTACAGGTTAGTGTACCGGTAAGTGTTTATTGTTAAACAAACATGGGACATGTGCTGCATATTATCATCTTTCACTCATTAATAAATTGCCTTGAGTAATATTACTCTGGTGTTTTATTACAACGAAGGGCATATTGAATCAGTTTACCAGGTGTATATAGAATCTGATTTACTGTGCTTGAAAACAAAATTCTGATACATTACGATAACACATGCAATCTTTTATATCTTCAAAATGGCTACTTTTCTGGTGAAAATCAGTGATATTTTTCTTATTTATACCGCAGACATAGGTTGTAGGTACTCGTTTGAACCGCCTCAGCGAGGCGGTTCTAACGAGTACCCACAACATATCTCGTGGAACAGAAATAAGAAAAAAAATAGTGTATACCCCCGTAAACCCCAAATTTCTCTATATAAAGTTGAATTTAGGGGTGTTCATTTCAGGTGATGAATTCAGGAGATATAAAACCCACAATACCTACACACTGTAATAAAAGTTCCTATCTCATTACAAAAGAAAATGCCTTTATAATTCTGACCCCTCAAACCCCACTTTTAAAACTGGGTTTTACGTGGATAAACCTTTTTTTTATCATATTTCTGCTTAAAAACATAGATTGTGGGTACTCGTTACAACCCCCTTAATGAGGCGGTTCTGTCGAGTACCCACAATCTATATTTTGTGCAGAAAAAGGACAAATATCTTTTGTTTTATCTGAAAACATTTTTTTTTTTCGTGGGTTAAATTTACAAAGTATTTGAACAGGCGTGTTTTTGTAATGATTCTATATTTTATCAACCATCTTTTTTTTACGGGCCTCCGTGGCCTAGTGGATAAGAGCGCTGACTCTTATTCATTAGGTCTCTCACCGCAGTGGGTTCGAGCCTCGCTCGGGGCACATCTGAGACGCCAAGTTCTGCAACGGATGGTCAGGTGGTGTTTCGCCGGGTACTCCGGTTTTCACCCACCTCTGATTAACGATCGGCTCGATATGAGTGAAATAATCTTGAAAGGGCCGTAAAACCAACCCCCCCCCCCCCCCCCAAAAAAAAAAAAAAAAAAAAAAAAAAAAATCAACCATCTTTTCTATATTTCGGGATTTCTCCACATTGGTTGAAACTGTGTATCTGTTTTCTAGAATTCCTAAAAAATTTTCAGAGCCAAAATGTTTTCTGATGTGAATATAGATGGACTAAGCATGCCCAGGTAAAGTGTCATTTCATCTCAATGTCTGGTAAGAGCCCCATAAAATTGGAAGCAGCGTCTCCAAAATGACATAAATAGTGTGGACGGTGAGATCTCAAGTAAAAAAAAAAAAAAAAAAAAAAAAAACGTGATCTGATTCTTCACTGTCCACGCATAAGTTTCTGCAGTATTAAGTGGTATTAACTTATGTGCCCAAGCTTGTGATATTCGGTATTACCTTTCTTTAACCCATATATGCCAGTGGAATCTTATACTTTATAAGTTTGGAGTGGTCCGTTTCAAAATGACATAAATAGTGTTGACGGGGCATCCGATCTGATCCGAACTTTGGAGTGGTCCATTTCAAAATGACATAAATAGTGTTGACGGGGCATCCGATCTAATCCGAACTTTTTGCCGCTGTCCCACAAATGGGACGCTTGGCATATATGGGTTAAATGCGGAAATGAGAAATAAAACGCAACAACATTTACCATTAGCTGTTTATTGGCCCCTTATGTGGGAATAGACAATGTCTGTAGGACATTTAATTAATCTTTACTCTGCTGAACATGAAACAATGTAAATCCAGATCAGATGACCATCTGATCTGGATCTACACTGTCATTCAGTTTGCGAATTTTAAATGAATGCAATATTGAAAGTAATTTGTGTGGACTCTAATCAGTCTGATCAGGTCCCACATTGTTTGCAAAAATTGATTTTCAAAGTTACAAGCAGACAATAAAGCAGACAAAATTGTTTTAATTGATATCTTATGGGTTAATTATTCAGCAGGATAATGAAAAACTGCATCTGAAATTGTCATTTGTTTATGTTGTCTGCTCTCTTCTTGTAAACTTTTCAAAACATATTTTCAAACTTTTCAAACATATTTATGCGTACAGTCAATCAGTGTGGACCCTGATCAGACTTCTCCAAGAGGAGCAGTCTGATTAGGTTCCATATTGTTTGAAAAATTGAAAATTTGACATTTTTAAAATTACCAGCAGATGGTTCAAACAGGTTGTGGGTACTCGTTAGAACTGACTCAATGAGGCGGTTCTTTCAAATTCCCACTTCCTTTTTTAGAAGCCGAAGTAAAAAAAAAATGTGATAATTGCCAGTTTAAAGTTATGAACAGGTTGTGGATGCTTATTAGAGCTGTCTCAATGAGGCGATTCTAATAAGTTCCCACTTAATAATGTTTGAAGCAGAAATAAAAAAGACAAACTAGTCAACTGCCAATAGCCATTTTAAAGCCATGAACAGGTTGTGGGTACTCATTAGAACTGTCTCAATGAGACGATTCTAACAAGTTCCCACTTATTCATTTTTCTTTATATTTCCGCCCAAAAACATAGATTGTGGGTACGCGTTAGAACCGCCTCACTGACGCGGTTATCATCACGATAACAAGTCCGTGAAACGAAGACCCCCCTAAACCCCATTTTATATAGGGAAAAGTGGGGTGTAAGGGGGTAAACATTATCTGCCTTATTTTTGCTCCAAACCATAGATTGTGGGTACTCGTTAGAACCGCCTCATTGAGGCGGTTCTAACGAGCACCCACAATCTATGACGAAAGCAGAAATTAGAAAGATGTTATCATTTTTATCTAATATATTTGACTTCTGACACCATGTTGGACGCCATTATTTCACACGGCCATGTTTTCCTAATGTAACGAGTTCCCACAATGTATGTTTTGGCCAGAAATATAAAAATAAAAATCAGATTTATTATCTGATTTTTTGTCTATTTTTAGGTGGTAAAATTTTCAATATATTTGAATAGGTGTGATTTCTTAGTGATGTATTGTAATGATAAAAATATTTTCTATGGCAAACGAAGATTCTAAGTTTATCTGCTTTGCTAGATCTCAACCAAAATTATATTACTCCAGGATATCATATATCACAAACCATTTCTCTTATCACCTACCAATAAATGACCACTTGAACCTCAGGGGATTAAGTCTGTTAAGGTGATGGTATTCATCTGATAAAATCAGATAATGACTTCTGACAAGAAGGTTTTAATCATTATAATCCACTTATGGATTACTTATGAATTTTGTTATTGGTCCTTAAACATATAAATACATAGTATATTTTGTTCTTGAAAAACAAAATAAATAAATAAATAATGTAAATGTCACATCTACTACTTCCACCACTACTACTAATAGCAATGGTCACATAAAGATTTCTACTCAATTGAGATAAACATAAAAAATAACAAAACATTACTACCACTACTACTACTAATATCAATAATAATAATAACAATAAATAAACCTGTGAATATTACTGCTACTACTACTATTACTTATAATAATAATAATAATAATAATAATAATAACTAAAACCAATAATATCATAAATATTTCTACTTCATTGAAATAAATAATGAAATAAAAAACTACTTCAATTACTAATTACAGCCAAGCATGCTAGAGGTTTAAAATTAGACACTGCAGTACCAGACTGAAATGTTTATCCCAGTAAAGGAAAACCTATCTGTTCATTTTGGGCAATTGGCAAACAGTACAGGCCCAGGTCAGACGCCACAGAAAGGGGCGTCTGATCAGGGCCTACACTGTTTGCAAAATGTTAAGCCATTTTCAGAATGGAGTTTGAGGGGGCACAAGCTGTCACCCCTGAACTGTGAGGTGGACTCGGGCTGTATGTAGGGAGAAAGATTCATTTGGTACAAACCCTTTTTGTACCAAATGGAATTTTCCTCTTTATTTGTACCAGGGGTCCATTTCAAGGTTTAGGGGTGTCGGGGTGTGTTTTCATCAAGGTTTATTTGGGGAATTAATGAATTTCTAGCAAACAGTGGAGGCCCTGATCAGACGCCGCATTCTGCGGCGTATGATTTGGGCCTGCACTGTTTGCAAAAGTGAAATTTTCATGAATGAATATTCAGTTGCCATATGCTTAGGCAATTAGTGAGGCTTATCAGTGTGAACCTGAGATTTATTGAAGTTCATTTTGACAAATGAAAATAAACCGAGCTGTTGTTCTGGAGAGGCTAAAATGTCCATACCTGGATTTTCGGGGCACTTAAATCCAGGATTTTATCTGAAATTCATTAACCTTTATCCCGCTGAACATGACAAATCCTAACTTTGCAAACAGCATATATCCTGATCAGATTGTTTATGAAGAAGCCATCTGGTCAGGTTTTGTTTGTTTGATTTGAGGTTTAACATCCCCGTCAACACTGTAAAGGTCATTTTGGAGACGTTGCTTCCAATTTTGTGGGACTTGTACCCGACATTGCGATGAAATGACATCTCAAGCCCTGTCGTCCAATGAAACCAATAGGGTTTATAAGCATGGAGGACCGCCTCACACCGCGGTTCCTGGGCCGGCTTAGATCCTCTAAGCGGTTTACCAGTACTAGTGTGCGGGCCTGATTCAGCTCTGCGTGGAAGCATCATGCAGCCCATATATTTCTTCAAGCCCCTATGGGCGGGGGCTGTTTCATCTGGTCAGGATCTACACTGTTTTTCATCCAATTTGTGAATTGAATGAATACATAACATTTAACGATTTGAATGGTTGATATCCAGAAATGGGTATGGTAAAATTAATTTATTCAGCGGGATAAAGGCTATCAATGATCATTTTGAAATTATGGGATATAACCTGTCATTCTTCATTTTTTTTTTTGCCATGCCATGATGCAAATAAATAGATAAATAAAATAAACAGATAACAAATTAAGTAACATATTCATTCACCTGTTCTAATCCATACATATTCACTACTGTATAACTGTTAAGACTTCTAGTCAACAAGGAGTTAACTAAAGTTAACCCCCTAGTTAACAAAAGCGGGAAATAGAGTTGACTAGGAGTTAACTCCATGTCTGAATGTAGTTGACTTGGAGTCAACTAAGGTGTCAAGAATCGTCTGAATGGTACATTAGTATGACGAACGGGAACCAGTGAAAAATCAACAAAGATGGCTGACATACCGAAGCGGGGAAGGTAGCACTTTTGAAAAAGAATGTACACAACCTTTCAGAGGTCAGTTCTTGTCAAAGAAACGATTGCGGTGGAAAGAGAAAACATCAAACTAATTTTGCATCAGTATTATTGTATAAGGAAACGCATCGAAGTCTTGAAATTGATGTCAACGTGAATCACGTTTCCTTTGCAGTATTGTAGAGACTTTAGTGTCTCACTACCGAGTATCGTTACTCGGTAGTGATCTCATTTCTAAGTCCGGTAAGGAGATAACTACGGCTAATCCAGGCCTTCCTAAATTTAGCCACCCACCTAGCTCAGTGCCTCAGATGCTAAAGGTCCCAGGTTCGATCCCCAGCAGCGGTGAAAAAATTTCGGCGTCAGCCATTGGCATCATAAATTTTGCAGGTATGAATATCATAAAGTGCATCGTCCTTCGAATCTGGACGTTAACTGGAGACCCCTGGGCAGGGAGAACCATCCCCTGTGCAGGTTAAATAACCCTACCGTAATTACATGATGACTGTGTACTCTTTCAGCCTTCAAACTGGAGTATATGCAGTATACAACGTCTGTGTCCCCTCTTGGGGTTTACTTGAAAATGGAAGAAAAATAGCGATAATGCCCATTTGTCACTACTTCGAACGGTATAAACAGCACCGGTCGTTCCGGTCGTTAGTTCATCGATAGAGTAGCCCGGAATCAGCAGCTTCGCGACGATTGTTTTCTTGATCTGATACATAAAGCGATGTAAAAGTAGTAAAATCTAAATTTAGAGTTGCAAATACTTCATTTTGGATTCAAATTGGTCAAGAGAGGTTCATTTTAATGAAAGACATCAGTTGAAAGCGAAAAACGTTTCCTCCGTAACACTAGTTCGCTTGTGATTGATGAAAACTTGAAAATATTTGTCACACGTTTATGCCGAATTTAGCTTTGCTGAGTTAATTCATGCGAGAAAAACATGTTTCCTGCAAGTGACAGACAGATGCGGATTATTGTTGCAAAGTGGACCTATTTAACTTGTATAATTCGTAATAAGCAGGTGAAAAACTGCATTTGCGAAAAAGATACACTGGGTAAAATGAGGTAACCCCCCAAAAAATGGAGCCGAAGTTTCCCCCCTTGTCTCTAATATAGTACAAAAAAAAAACAAAAAAACATTTTTTTTTATTATTATTATTTCATGATTCAAGCCCCCATGCGTCAACAGAAAAAGAAGAAAGACTAGAAATGCGTCCATAGGACACGAATGCCCCTGCCTGAAAATATGTCTATGTTCGTATTAATCGAGAGAAAGTTACTGACGGTATTTAAGTTTTGGACCTTTTTTTTCAAATCTGACCTCTAATAAATGACCTTGACCTTGGAGTTAAGGACCTTGGTTTTGTGTGAGGCAGATTGTCTCATGATAGGCAACATTTCTGCCAAGTAATTTCAAAATCCACCCAGAAATAAGAAGTTATTGATCGGACCTATTTTTTTACTTTTGGTCTCTAAGTATGACCTTGACCTTGGAGTTACGCACCTGGGTTTTGCACGTGACACATCGTCTCATGATGATTAACATTTCTACAAAGTAATTTCAAAATCCATTCAGAAATAAGAAAGTTATTGACTGCGTTTAAGTTTCGAACCTTTTTTTTTACCTTTGACCTCTTTGACCTTGGAAGTACGGACCTGGGTTTTGCACGTGACACATCGTCTTATGATAGTTAACATTTCTATAAAGTAATTTCAAAGTACATCCAGAAATAAGAAAGTTATTGGCTGCGTTTAAGTTTCGGACAGTCTAACGGTCGAACGAACGAACGAACGAACGAAAGGACTGACAGGGCAACGCTATATGCCCTTCCACCATTCTTCGAATGGCGAGGGCATAAAGATCAACAAAGCAGGCAGAAAATATGAAACCGAAACCAAAAACCAAAACAATTAAAAGAAAATCAGCGCCAAAGAAAAGGAAAGTTGAAAATTCAGACGAAGACTGGTACTGTTTGATATGTGTGGTACCCTATTCTACATATAATAGTAAAACAAGAGAATCAAAGCACTGAGAGTGCTGATGGAGCGTAGCTTTGATAATTTGATTTAGCGTCTGATTGGTATTTTAATTCAGTCTCCCCGTACACCAACCATAGTGCAGTTTATATTTTACTTTTGGTCCTTTGAGGTCAGCGTTAATATTCTGAGAAATCAGAAATAAATTATTGGTTTAGTCTCATATTCTAGACAGGTTTTTAATTATTTGGACCCCATTTTGATTTATATCAGTCTTTGAATCGACTGCCTATTCGAAATTCGCAAAATTGCAGTATGTTTCCTCTGGCTTTCTTTGCCGGGTCATTACAGGGTCACTGATGAGGCTTTATTAGCCGAAACTACGTAGTATGACCCATCTTCTTTCTCATGAATGTTTTCATTGCTCTTAAAGGAACTCATTTTTGATTTTTATTCATATTGATCCAATGCACATAGCTGTTTGAAGCTATTCTGGGCCAGAAGTCGTGTTAAAGCAACAAGACCAATATTGAAATTAACTTACGCTAAGGTGTAGACCCCGCAACAACCATCACGAAAACACGCCTGTACAAAGACATTGTCATTTTTTTTTTGGAAAAAAAATATGGAAATTTTAAGATACAAAATTGTGATATTTTCTTATCTCTGCTCAAAACATTGATTGCGGGGACTTGATTGAACCGCCTTGGCGAGGCAGTTTTATCAAGAACCCACAATCAATGTTTTCGAGCAATACAGCAACCATGCAGTTCAACAGTTTACTTGAAGATTTCTGCTGAGCTATAGTTCGCGCAATAACTGCGGCTTGCGCAATTGTTTGGCGGCTTTAAAGTTATTTTATGAAATCAGTTTTTGAAAAATTACCTTTGGGAGGTTATTTATCTTGCATTAGACATTCTTCTTGGTTACGACTTGATTGTGAAAAATTATCATACTTTTCCCTGCAGTTTATAAGTTATACATCCGCAATCAGTCTTTAAAAATTGCCTCGGTGAGGCTGTTTATAAAGCTATCTGGCATTAGACAATACCATTAGCTTGATCTTGTCAATTTACATCTGCATGCAAAACATTATAAAAATATACCCGTCGGGTTGAAAGTTATAAGACCGTGTCAGTGGGTGAATTTTTTACCTTGCCGAGGCTAAAATAAAGAAATTGGGCATTCAGGAATCGCGTTGGTTAGATCTGTACATTATCTCTCTGCATGCTAAAGTTGTCAAAAATATTCCAAGTAGATTAGAAGTTACACTTCGAAATAATTTTTCAGTTTGCCTAGGCGAGGCCGTTTGTAAAGTAATTTGGCATAAGACAATTTTGCGGGTTATGTATTGTCAATGTTAACCTGAAAATGATCAAAGCCGGGTTTAGATGTTATACTCTGTATTCATTTTTTTATATTATTTTGCCTCGGCGAGGCCATTCATAAAGTAATCTTGCATAAAACAGCCTCACGGGTTAGGTATTGTCAATATCAACCCGAATGCCAAAAATGATCGGAATATTCAGAGAGGTTTGAACATTATACTCTGTTAAAATTTTTCTAAATATATATTGCATCGGTGAGGCCATTTATGAAGTGATCTTGCATACGACAGTTTCTTGGGTTAGTTATTGTCAATATCAATCCATAGGAATATTTGAAGAGGTTTAGACATTATACTCCGTTATTATTATATAAAAATAAATTGCCTCGACGAGGCCATTTATGAAATGATCTGGCATTAAGGCAATTTCTTTGGTTAGATATTGTCAATACAGCACAGTACACAGTCTTTTACCGGAAACCAACAACTGCCCTTCTTGGATCAGCGAAAGGGATAGAATCACCGTGGAACAGATTTCACGATCAATCTCCTGGAAAGAATGTTGCCGAATCCGGCAGGTATCGAACTTGCGTCTGAGCTGAAAACTTGCTTTATTTATGGTCACGTGCCTAGGACGCAGACAGGTCGCTTTAAAAAAGTAACCCCCCCCCCCCACACACACACACATTAACCCATACTCTGAGTATATGTCTAGCAGCCTTTTTAGGGACAAACATAGCAGACCCAAATCAGACCCTACAACAAGTGGCGTCTCATCTGTGTCTAAACTGCAAAATTTACTCCTTTCAATATAAGCCTTGACTTGCACCTGTCCAAACTCATTCCAACTGTCTTATTTTGGTAATACATTATCGACCCACACTGCGTACTTTTAACCCATTTTAAACGAATTTTTGTTGTTTTCCAGTTTCCCCGTGTCGCGGGTCGTCAGCTGGTGGGGTCCCAGGGAACGAATCCATATTTTAAACGAATGGAATCCTCAACACCTTATATCAGTATGGGATGAGTTCATTTTAAAATCAGGGATGTCAGGTTGTGGCTTCCACGAAATATTTGGCAAAAAATGGCTGAACCTTTTTTTGTAAGTATGCAGTGAAGGGCATAATGAGATTCCGCGTTGTGTGGTATCTGATCTGGGTTTGTCCTGTTTGCAAGTTGCCAGGTTTGGGATTTTATGGTACAAATGGGCTGTAAACTGGGTTATATGAACTGAACTATAAAACGAATAGACTGCTACACAGTTCATCTATTAAAAATATTCATCTATTCCGTTTGAAATAGGTGGTCTGTGAAGCAGTCTATAAGAAGATACCGCATGGCGTAATAATCTACTACGTTAACACGGGGTACTATATTCTCAGGTCATATGCATTAACACCGAAAGTAGTGCCGAAATCACTTCTCATCTCACTGGAGCTACGCTGCAACAGCTACGCTCCAAAAATGGATTCAGTGTGTTGCATGTAAAGACTGGGCGCATGAAGAATGAACTGCTATTGCTAAGGGCCAAATGTTTGTGTGCCAAAATTGTGAATCAGATTATAATTCCGACTAGAGTATTTTTTGTTTGATTTGAGGTTTAACGTCCCCGTCAACACTGTAAAGGTCATTTTGGAGACGTTGCTTCCAATTTTGTGGGACTTTTACCCGACATTGAGATGAAATGATATCTCAAGTCCTGTCACCCAATGAAACCAATAGGCTTTATAAGCACTGGCGGTCCGACTCTTGCGCACAGCTTTTCCTGGGCAGGCTTAGATCCTCTAAGCGGTTCACCAGTACTCGTGTGAGAGTCGGATTCCGCTCTGCGTGGAAGCATCATGCAGCCCATATATTTCTTCAAGCCCCGATGGGCTGGGGCCGTCCGACTAGAGTAATCTCATTACGAAAACACGCCTATACAAATACAAAGAGGATCTTACATGAGTGTCCATGTATTATGGAAGTTATTAAAATATTTGGGATAGTGGGGTAAGTCGGTCCGTTTTACCTCGTCTTGGAAAACGGCAATATTTGTAAGAATCTGTCATTTTCCGGCGTGAAACTATGAAATAAGGCGGGGAATGGATTATACTAGTTGCATAATGTGAACGTATTTCAAGATAATGAATATTTATGTCAGCATCTGAAAAAATACAATTTTCGGACCAACTAGCCCCGGTCTCCCCTAGTGCGCAGCAAAGTCGCAACTGTAAGTTTCAAAACAAAAACAAATCGCCATTTTAATTACAGAGTTTCTGCAGTTCAAAGAATGCTTTTAAGGTATTTTACAGACTGTTTTGTGCTTAATATTTGAAGACCATTTTAATTTTAAAGGCTCTTAGTGTCATTCATCAAGCTACTGCATAATCTATTCCGTGTGTTGCAGTCGGTCGCGGTGGTTGTTTACGTCAAAATACTAGACAATTTTTGGGGACATTTTTCCCTCCCACAGATTTCTTCCGTTTCATCGATTGTATTGAGGATATATTTTCGGTATCCGCCTAAAAAAAAAAAATCCTAAGTCACATTTTCATTATTTTGAGAAAAACCCGAACAACAAAGTATTTTGCGAAAATTTCATATTTTGTGTTTCTTATTTTACATGAATAGTTCTGTTGATATATTCTATGATATGAAATGGTGTAAAGATCGCATAAATAGTCCGAAGTATATTGCAGATATTCATTAATTTCAATAATGTGTTTATGCAAGAAGGGGCCCAAGTCCATGGTTGTTTATGCAAGAAGGGGCCTAAGTCCATTGTTTAAAGGACATAGTTTTCTCTATTTAGAGCAGAAACCTATTACATTTTATTGAATATGTATATTTTATCTTTTGTAGACTCTTTATAAGTTTCTTAAAACAAAGAGCTGAAACAAATGAACAACACATACACCGATAACTCGAAGTTGTTTGTGGTAAAAATGGACTTAGGCCCCTTCTTGCACCAAAGATACGACCTTGGACTTAGGACCCTTCCAAAGATTCAATGTAACTGTCATTTTTAATGCCAATAAAGAAATAAAGCATATCAAACTATATATCATATTGTAGGTCTTGGTATGATATATCTGAAAATAACAATATCTCAGATTTTTCCAAAAATGGACTTAGGTACCTTCTTGCACTAACCCCTTATTATGTAACTGATTAGTAGGCCTACACTAACCATGCTCAAGGTAATACAGTAACACAGTAGTGCGCAGCAAATTACGTCACAAGTGACGTCGCAACTCTAAGTATCAAAACAAAAACAAATCGCCATTTTAAATACAGAATTTCTGCAGTTCAAAGAATGCTTTTTAAGGTATTTTACAGAATGTTCTGTGCTTATTTGAAGACCATTTTAATTTTAAAGGCTCTTAGTGTCATTCATCAAGCTAATGCTTAATCGATTCCGTGTGTAGCAGTCGGTCGCGGTGGTTACCAGACAATTTTTAGGGACATTTTCCCTCCCACAGATTTCTTCCGCACAATTTCCAGCTCCTCACAAGTGAAGGGATCTGTTCGTTAGGGAAGTCTCCTTGAATAAAGTACATGCTGCCAAAATCAACCTAGCTGAAGAACAAAGACAGGTCCAAGCCAAGAAGGGGCTTGCCGCTTTCAACAACATATATTCTAACATGACGTTAACGTTTTTCCCATTGAACCCAGTGGAAACGTCAGCGTTTGCAAATATGCGATAATTCACGTCGTCAACGTGGTGCGTGCAATTTGGCGTCATCGTGACGTTGCATGTAAACATTTCCTTCTGTCGACATCCGCTGCAAAATAGTCCCCAAGATAACGCTTTGTTACTACTGTATTTCAGTTTAGCATCATGTTAGAATCGAAATAATTTCCACGCACCCGGTGTGTTATCGTGATTAACACACGGTGTTGTCGGGCAGATGCGAATATTAATTCACTCCGGCTTCGCCGTCGTGAATTAATATTTCGCAATCTGCCCTCCAACACCGTGTGTTAATCACGATAACACACGGTACGTGGAGATTATTTCTTAAATAAAGAAAATTAGTCTAGCTTTTAGAACAGCTTTTTCATAAGAAAAGTATGCCCCCATTGGGCACTATAAATATGATCCCAATACTGTTAACTGTTTGGCTTGAAAATGAGGACCGGCTCATTTAGGCTTTGTTATGTTGCCATGACAAACAAACTGACATAGTGGGTAGGAGCATTTACTCTTAATCATTACGTCTCACACTGCTGTGGGCTGTGGTTCGAGTATGGCTCAGATCATGTGTGTCGCCAAGTTCTGCAAGGGAAGGTCAGGTGTTTTTCTCTGGGTACTCCAGTTTTCACCAACTAAGAACAGTTTGCTCGAAATAATCTTGAAATACCCATGATTCCAAAACAAAAACCAAACTAGAAATGTGTCAATATGACACAGATGCCCCGCCCAGGGGCCACCTCACCCCAAAAGACTCATATAATTACAATAACACCTGCACTGGATAGCATAACTCGCATTTAAAAGTTTCCTTGAGGTCATTGGTATAGGTTGGGGTATTACATGTACTAATTAAACCTCTGAAAAACAACTATCATGATACCAAATATGAACTCAATCTATCAAATGGTTTGGAAAATATGAGCTCTTAAATTAAAAAAATTCTAAGTCTGAAACCTTGACCATGAGGTTATGGGACAGAGGCGGGGTTATGGCTGAATGAAACTTTTGATCTGTATCTATCATCATTCCAAATATGAAGCAAATCCATCAAATGGTTTAGGAAATATGATTTCCAAAAAGACATAACATAAAAAATTTCTAAGTCTGTGACCTTGACCTTGAGGTCAGGGGTGGGGTGGGGGTATGGCTGAATAAAACTTTGAACCGGTAAATATCGTTATACCAAATATGAAGCAAATCCATGATCTAGTTTGGAAAATATGAGCTATTAACATTGTTTAGTTTGAAAATTTCTATGTCTGTGACATTGACCTTGAGGTAATCTTCATGGGTGGGGGTACTGCTGATTATCACTTTGGACCTTTATCTATGTTAGTACCAAATATAAACACAATCCTTTATACTGTTTGGAAAATATGAACTGTTAAAAAATCAACATTAAAAATTTCTAAGTGTGTGACCTTGACCTTGAAGTCTTAGGCATGAGTGGGGGTATTGCCAAATAAACCTTTGGACCTGTATCTATCATCATAACAAATTTATACAAACCAAATCTATCATATGGTTTGGAAAATACTAGCTCTTTGAAAACTTTAACTTTAAAAATTCTAACTCTGTGACCTTTAATTTGAGGTCATAGGCATGAGCGGGGGTATTGCTGAATGAATCTTTGGAAATACATCTATCATCGTAACAAATATGAACCAAATCAATCATAACAGTTCTAACTGGTACAAATATCTTAACCTGAATCTTAAAAATTAAAAATTTCTAAGTTTGTGACCTTGAGGCCATAGGCATGAGTCGGGGTATTGCTGAATAATTTCAATAAAACTTTGCACCTATATCTATCAACATACCAAATATGAACAAAATCTGTCATATGCTTTGGAAGATATAAGCTCTTAAATAATAAGGTTCTACCTGGTACAAATAGCTTAACCTTAGTCTAAGTCCATGACCTTGACCTTGAGGACATAGGCACGAGTGGGGGTATTGCTGAATAAAACTTTGCACCTATATATATCATCATACCAAATATGAACCAAACCCATCTTATACTTTGGAAGATAGTTTATGAGCTCTTAAATAATAAGGCTCTACCTGGTACAAATACCTTAACCTGAGTCTTCAACATTAAAACTTTCTAAGTTCATAACCTTGACCTTGAGGTCATAGGCATGGGTGGGGGTAGTGCTGAATATAACTTTGGACCTATATCTATCATCATCCAAAATATGAACCAAATGAACATGGTTTCGAAAATATGATCTCTTAAAAACCTTAACCTAAATCTAACAGGATTACGTACGTACGTACATACACACTTTCGTACAGAAGGACGTACATTCGGACGCAAGTATACACGTACCGGTATGCAAGTAGGCATGTACCCATGTACGGAAAACCGAAAAACTATATGCCCCGGGCATCATCCGATGCGGGGGGCATAAAAACAACAAGGGGAGACTGACATGTATTAGATGCAGATCCTGTCTGCATTGACGTCAGCGACTCAGCATGGCCTGTTTGGGGCACTGTATCTCCTGAACCTATTGCGACCAAACTTACATGGTAATATCACTAGCAGGGCTTTATCCATGTATTTTTGGAAAAGGCTCCTGGGCAAAACTGATAAAAAAATACCGACAAAATACCAAAATTGGGAACACAATTTCATCTGAGAAGATTTTGCCCAGGTTACTCATAGGAATTTGATAGCTAAGCAGTGCAATATAGCTGTAGATTCACTGTGGTGAATTTTCATCCAGACTATCCAGTGTTAATCTCTGATGTTAAGTATTGTTTTCTCTGTTCCTTTTGTTGTGGCTTTTATTTCTTCATTTGGGGGAAAAAAGATGGTGAAATTGGGGAAAATTTAGGCTATTTGGCATTGGGAATGGGGCCGAATTTCGGCTGTGCTGAACAGGCAGAAAATGCCCTGACTAGGATGGGGAAGAGTCATGTTTTGACGACCTTTTATACATGAACCTTATTTTCAATGGCACAGGCCCCTAAAAGCTGTCAATTTTGGACCAAAAAGGGCTAATCTGCACACTATCTCATAAATCAATCAATGAATTTTGGTCAAGCTTCATTACCACCTACCAAACTAACCAAAGGTTTGATTACTCCAGATTTTGACCTAATTTTCTGGGTCATTGGCTACTGAAAACTTAATGTTCATCCCCAAAATGGCTTTTCTGTATCCCAACTCATGAAAAAATTGATTAATTTTGGTCTAACTTTGTACATTTCTAGTTTTGTAATTGGATCAGGAGATATGGTGAAGATAATTTGGTTGGTTGATTTGAGGTTTAACGTCCCCGTCAACACTGTAAAGGTCATTTTGGAGACGTTGCTTCCAATTTTGTGGGACTTTTACCCGACATTGAGATGAAATGACATCTCAAGCCCTGTCGCCCAATGAAACCAATAGGGTTTAATAGCATGGACGGTCCGCCTCGCACCGCGGTTCATGGACAGGCTTAGATCCTCTTAGCGGTTTACCAGTACTAGTGTGCGGGCCAGATTCAGCTCTGCATGGAAGCATCATGCAGCCCATATATTTCTTCAAGCCCCTATGGGCGGGGGCTAATGGTGAAGATAAGCAAAAATTGAACACTGTTTGGACCCTTGCGACCTTGAAAAGTAGATCCAGGTCATCAAAATTTATTCAAATTTGGCTGGAATTCATTATTTGGTTCTGGAGATGTGCAGATCAGGGAAAAGTTGGAATTTTTGAAAATATGTTGGGCCCTTTTGACCTTTCATTGGGCGACAGGGCTTGGGATGTCATTTCATCTCAATGTCTGGTTAAAGTCCTACAAAATTGGACGCAACGTCTCCAAAATGACCTATATAGTGTTTACGGGGATGTTATTCATCAAATCAAACAAAAACCTTGAAAAGTAGGTCATGGTCATCAAAATTTCGTTAAGTATTTTGTGTGTTGAACTGATAATAAACCATATTTGACTAGAGATCATCAATTGGTCCATAAGACATACAACAGAATCTTTGTTTTGTCTGGCTGTGTTGATGTTTTACATCCCTGTCAATACTATTGAGGTCATTTTGGAGATGTTGCTTCCATTTTTTTTAAACTTTTACCTGACATGTATGAAATAACATCAAGCCCTACCGCCCATAGAAACCGCTAGGGTTAAAGGAGCGGTCTGACACACATCACCTTTTCCTGGGCAGGCTTAGACTTGAGTGGTCCACCAGTACTCAAATTTGATGGATTTCAATGGAACATCATGTAGCCCAGTCTATTTCTCCAAGCCCCAAGTCAGGGTCATAAAACTAAGTCACTGTTATTTCTGTTCTTAGTGATGTGCTTAGTACAATATGTGGAAGACCTTGCCCAATAGCCTATAATAGTTCCCCATCCCCTTTGCTGGGCGACAAAATTATTATAGACTCATTTGGCAAGTTCTTCCATATATTGTACTTCTTTTTGACTCTATCAAGCTGATTCGCCCCTGCACATCACGGCTCAATGAAATAGATGGGCTGCATGGTGCTTCCACGCAAAGCTGAAAACCACCACATGACAAGTAATGGTAAACAAGATCTTAGCCTGCCCAGGCAAACCATTAGAGTCTGGCCGCACATGTCCATTGGGCGACAGGGCTTGAGATGACATTTCATCTCAATGTCGGGTAAAGGTCCCACAAAATTGGAAGCAACATCTCCAAAATGACCTACACAGTGTTGATAGGGACGTTAAACCTCAAATCAACTACCAAGCTGATATAAAAGAAGTTTTAACAAGAACAAGCAAAGCTGGAATGTGCAAAAATTCAAGTCCAAATAAAGTGACATATTTTTGCATAGTTTGGCAGCATACCAAAAGATCTCCAAATCTTACCAGTTGTATGCCACAACCTTTAGTTTAGAATCTGTTAATAAAAGACCACTGACCAGACCGATATCATAAGGATGAACCCCAGCCACCCAGACCTCCCCATGAAATATTAGCTAAATTATATACAACTAATAATAATTTTTCAATTCTGTTTTCACTATATAACAAAGTTTAGAAAGTAGTATAGTATCTCATGAAAAAGAATTATTTTAAAAGTGGAAAAGAAATACTAATGTACTTACTATTGAACAATTTTTATTGCTGGCTGTCAGCAGACTTTTAGGTCTGGTGACAGCCGGCTATCACTAGACCTAAAAGTCTGGTGCCAGCCGGCTGTCAGCAGACCTCGCCAAAAAAAAAACACAATAATATGGCTTATCCATAATCTGTACCCTATATGATTTAGGAATTGATGAATGTTTGTAAAACTCAGTACATTTTGTAATTACAGTCTACCAAATTTCAATAAATTCTGGCAGATATACATCATGTATTTTTTGGTTTTCTGTAACTAAAGTTTAACAGGTACATAATCATGCTCATGTTGAGTTCTTCCCTTGCATTAAAATTCAAGCATGCATTTGAACCTCATGATTGGGGACTAGGGTTTTAAGCTAACAATCATTCGTGCATTGTTACACCCTGCATTACGTCCTGATACTCTCGCTGGTGATGGTGTTTGCTTGAATACTTAGTCACTTCCCAAATTACCGTCTTAGAAAATGGTGCTGAGTCCGGGTGTGTTAAACTTTAGTTACATAAAACCCCAAAAAGATATAAGTTAAGGAAGTGGCTATTGACAGCTGGCTTTCAATAGTGAATGTCTGCTATCGACAGCCGGCTGTCAGTTGCGAAAGTTCGCTATTGGCAGCCAGCTGAGATATTGATAGTATATTATTTAATTGAATAATTGAAAACATGCAAATGTTAGTCTTGTGCAAGTTATAAATTGACATAAATCAACATGCCTGTGATATATTTTTTTAACTGTATGAGGGTTATTTGCCATTGTGATGAGGGAGATGTGACATTGTCAAGAATATATTAGGAAATTCTGAATTCTCATTTCAAATGGGGGAGACTCCTGAATTTAACTAAAATTTAGTGTAAATTGGGCAAAATTTAGCATCAAAATGAGGGAGTATCCCTCCTGATGAGGGAGGACACAGGTATCACAGGTATGCAACAAAAATAAGATCAAATTAAAATAAAGTATGTAAATTATCAATTATATATTGTATTATTTGTCTTTTAAAACATGTTTTTAGCAGAATAGCCATAACTCATAAAGATGTTGATCAATAGGTACATGTAATTGCTAAAATAAATAAAATTTTATTTAGTAATTTAATTTTTCAATAAATAAATGAATAGAAATAAATAAAGTCAATAAATAATACATGTAGTTAGTTACTTTTAAAAAATGTAGTTTTCAACCATGGGTTAATAAGGGATAATTATTATCGAAGATAAAAGACCTAAACTAACCCATTCAGTAACGGAAACCCCAAAGTGGGTAGTTGGCAAACAGTGCAGGCCCAGATCAGATGCTGCAGAACGCTGCATCTGATCTGGGCCTACACTGTTTGCAAAATTTTCAGCCAGTTTTCAAATAGTTTTTGAAGAAAACACAGCCTTACACCCCAAAATTTTTAAATTGATTCCTGCTATATATTAGGTGGAATATTCCATGTGGTACAAAAAGGGTTAAGTACCACTCTTAGAACCTCAAAAATAAAAAGAATCAATTATATAAACATGATAAATAAATAAAAGAATAACATAATGTATAATCATGTCTAATTACGTATAATCATGAAATAAAAATTTCATTTGATGTAATTATGGTGTTTCAAGAGTTTAACCCCCTTTTGTGGGACATTGGCAAACAGTGTAGACCCTGGCAAACAGTGTATACCCTGATCAGATGATACATAATGTGGTGTCTGATCTGGGTATACACTGTTTGCTCAAAGAACATACATTTTAGCCCACCAGAGCTTCCAGGGGAGCTTATAAGATAGGCAGTTGTTTGTCGCCTGCGTCGTTGTGTGTCATCAACACTTTCAAACGACATCTGTGAGGCCACTGGGCTGATTCAGCCCAATTTCAGCTGCAGCATCCTTGGGGTAAGGGATTGAAAGTTTGTGTTTTAATGAAAATGGGCTCATTAGTATTGGTTGCTACTGCAACTTGAATTTCCATAGACTTATAATGGGATAAAATAGAAATATGGCATTTACTGTCTTTGCAGATTTTGTTTGTTTGATTTGAGGTTTAAAGTCCCCATCAACACTGTAAAGGTCATTTTGGAGACGTTGCTTCCAATTTTGTGGAACTTTTACCAGACATTGAGATGAAATGACATACCAAGCCCTGTCGCCCAATGAAACCAATTGGGTTTATAAGCATGGCCGGTCCGACACTCACACCGCTTTGCCTGGGCAGGCTTAGATCCTCAAAGCGGTTTACCAGTATTCCTGTGTGGGTTGGATTCAGCTCTGGGTGGGAGCATCATGCAGCCCATGTAATTCTTCAAGCCCCGACGGGTGGGGGCCATTGTCTTTGCAGATATTTTGACACAAATTTTATAGAAATATTCTTTCACTGAAATATTCTTTCACCCCCTCCGCTTCATAAAAGGCCATACATTTCAGAAACCATTCAGAACCCCATGTCTAAACCATATATGAGCCATGCCCTACCCCCTCAACTCTTTAAAAGGCCCACTATCTCAGGCACCTTTTTGGTCCCCACCCATAAACCATATATATTCTTGTTCCTTATGATAAGACACATTCATTGATACCAAACTAGGGTCTCCTCAGCTCTCCTGGGGTGCGCCAGCTCCATGCCACACACCCGCTTCACAAAAGGCCATATATCAGAAACTGTTCAGAGCCCCATCCATAAATATATTCATGTTCTTTATGATAGGATACATTCAGTAACAACAACCGGGGGATCCCCTGGTGTGCCCAGAGTCATGTCCCTGGCCATGCACCAACCCTCCACTTTTAAACATCTTATCCTCTGAAGCCACCGGGCCAATTAAGCCCAAATTTTATCTGTAGCATCCTTGGGCTGGGGGATTGAAAGTTTGTGTTTTTTATGAAAATTGGCTGTTTAGTTTGGTTGCTATGGCAAGTTAGAGTTTCCATAGACTTATAATGGGGAAAATTGAAAAATGGCATTTACTGCCAAGTCATTGCAGATATTTTGACAAAACTTTTATAGAAATGTTTTTTGAGTAAACTTCTCTCAGCCATATGCTTTTATGCCAACCTGAGGGTCCCCCAGGTTGTGCTGGGGCCATGCCCCACCCCCACCACTTATTAAAAGGCCATATATCTCAGAAACCATTCAAATCCCGACACCTAAACCATATATATTCGATTTCCAGACACTTCGGCCCCACTACCACCTCGGCCCCTAGACAGGTCGGCCCAAAACCAAGTCGGCCCTAGACACCTCGGCCCTAGTCACTTCGGCCCTAGACACCTCGGCCCCACTGTCACCTCGGCCCCTAGACATCTCGGCCCCAAAGACACCTCGGCCCCACTTTTAATATCTGTTAGGGTATGGGCAGTTATATCCTGTTAAAATCGGCCCCGCCCATCGGGACTTCAAGAAACCGACAGCCTGTGACATGAGTACTGGTAAACCGCTTTGAAGTTCTAAGCCTGGCCAGGAAAAGCGGTGGGAGTCGGACCGTTCATACTTATAAACCCTATTGGTTTCATTGGGCTGCAGGGCTTGAGATGTCATTTCATCTCAATGCCGGGTAAAATTCCCACAAAAATGGAGGCAACGTCTCCAAAATTACCGATACAGTGTTGATTGGAGCGTTAAACGTCAAATCTAACAAACAAAACATCATGTTAACAAGCCCGTGTAATGAAGACCCCGCTAAACCCCAGTTTATATGGGGAAAACTGGGGCTCATAGGGACATACATTATTTACATCACGAAGACACGCCTTTATAATTTTGACCCCCTTGAACCTCATTGTTATATAGTAAAATCGGAGTTTACAGGGGTAAACCTTATTATTCTTATCTGAGCAGAAATAATAAAAATATCACAATTTTTCCTCTTATAATGTTCGTTTTTTCGGCGGTAAAGTTTACAATGCATTTGTATAGGCATGTTTTCGTAATTCTTATTTCTGCTGCAACACACATTATTATTATCAAAGATCTATGTTTTCGAGCAGAAGTTAGTAATATAATTTTATCAACTGTTCGTTATATAATTTTAGTTTTACGGAATCTTCTATTAAGTTGTTAGGAAATAAGATCAAATTATGTTATTGCTATTTATATTTCGTATAAAAAATAACAAATGACCAATGAGACGTTTATAATAAAAATAACAACGCACACACGATATTTTCAGGTTAACTTGGACTACAGCTAATTCCCCGCCGCCTTCAATCGTGACGTTGACCTTGAGTCAGCATCACGAAAAGTGGGGTTTAGCGGGTTGTTCTAATTGTGAGTATTTGATACTGATAGTCAAGGAGCCTTTTCTATAAGAATATATAGTGCCATGAAGACTTTGCACTCAGTGCACATCCAGATCCATCTGATCTGGATCTACACTGTCTATCAGTTTTCGAATTTCAAATGAATACAATTTGAGGGTCTGATAGTCAGAACTGTGACTAATAAATAAATTAAATAAATAAATTATACAGCATTCTTGTTACTGTCCGTCTTTAAATATGAGCTGAAATGGCAATCAAATAGGAATTTCTAAATGTGTGAAACTTGATAACAATGGTAATATACTGATCAATTCCTACAAAAATACGAGCAGTGATGACTTTGCACACAGTGCACATCCAGATCTACACTGTTTGCCACTAATATATAATATAATACACATATACATTCGCCCCCGCCCATAGGGGCTTGAAGAAATATATGGGCTGCACGATGCTTCCACGCAGAGCTGAATCCGGCCCGCACACTAGTACTGGTAAACAGCTTAGAGGATCTAAGCCTGTCCAGGAACCGCGGTACGAGGCGGACCGTCCATGCTAATAAACCCTATTGGTTTCATTGGGCGACAGGGCTTGAGATGTCATTTCATCTCAATGTCGGGTAAAAGTCCCACAAAATTGGAAGCAACGTCTCCAAAATGAC
The DNA here is from genome assembly GCA_963580285.1 of Lucinisca nassula. Classification (NCBI taxonomy): domain Eukaryota; kingdom Metazoa; phylum Mollusca; class Bivalvia; order Lucinida; family Lucinidae; genus Lucinisca; species Lucinisca nassula. Next base: position 108,513,386 of record OY757010.1, read on the forward strand.
CTTTACAGTGTTGACGGGGACGTTAAACCTCAAATCAAACAAACACATATACACGTATCAAGTAATTTGAGTAGCTGATAGTCAGAAATGTGACTAATAAATAAATAAATAAATAAATAAATAAATTGATAAATAAAGTATACAATATAGGCAGTGGCTATTCGTACGGCCCCGTACGAATAGCCTGCATTGGCTAATCGTACGGCCCCGTACGATTAGCCTGTATTGGCTAAACGTACGGCCCCGTACTTTTAGTCAATATAGGCTATATTGGCTAATCGTACGGCCCTTCTAGTTCGGTACCGTACGGCTACATTTACTTTGCAATCTTGTAAAGTGCGTATTAATTGTCTGGCATGACTTTAATTAGAAAGACTTAAAAAGGATTAATTTTTTATCGATGACTGTTTGGGCTGCAGTTGGGAAATTATAATTTAGATTTGTTGGTCTCCATATGACCTTAGTTGTTAGTGTGTCGTTGACCCACCACCTGTTATCAGTTACTAGTAAACCGCTTAGAGGGTCTAAGCCTGTCAAGGAACCGTGAATGTAATTGACCGACCAGACATGACCTTAGCTGTTGACAGGGTCGAGAAACACCAAACGAACAAACAAAGGACGTGGTAGAAAACAAACAAACACACGAAGTAAATAATTACAGTTTATTTTCCTTAACTGCAGAACACTTCATGGCAGTTATTCAAAAGCACATAAGAAGATGTATATAACGATGTATTGTACATTCTAGAATCAAATGTATGCTTTCAAAAGTAATAGGCACATTTCTAAACTACGTTTCACAGAATTTAACAAAGGGGAAAAAGTATTAACAAAAACCCAGCAAACACACAACGTCGCCAAAACGTCGCTACAAAGTCGCTGCAACGACACTACTTTGCAGCGACGTTTTAACGACGTTGTTTTGACGTTGTGTGATAACGACGTATTGTACATTTAGAAATAAAATGTATGGTTTCAACAGTAACAGGCACATTTGTGAGCTACATTCATCAATTTAACAATGGGAAAAAGTAATAACCACACCCAGCTAACACAAAGTCATAACGTCGCTCTACTGGCACGAATTTGCAGCGACGTTGTTATGAAGTTTTGTGTTACTGGGAAGTGTATAAAAAGTTAACATGTGAATGTTAAATAACATTAAATATAGCTATTTTTTAACAGACTGGTCTCGGTAGCCATCACGTGAACAAGCCCATGAAAGGAACACCATCCTAAACCCCACTTTATTCAAAGAAAACTGGGGTTTATGGGGGTATACATTATTGTTCTTATTTCTACTCTAAGTCATAGGTTGTGGGTACTCGTTAGAACCGCCTCATTATGTCGCACGGGTATGTTATCGTAATGGCTACGAACCCCGCCCATTGGAGCTTGAAGAAATAGATGGGCTGCATGATGCTTCCACGTAAACTGACCCGCTCAAAAATGACCTAAAACAGTGTTGACTTGGCCGTTAAACTCCAATACAAACAAACTTGAACTGATTAAAAGGCAACAATAATGTAAAATGACACCTAGATGAAATGCCTTAGTTTGCTAAAGTTAGCAAATTTGGCAAATGCATATACAATATGAAATTATATACCCAAAAATATACTCTAAAAACATTCATGTACATACACAAACTTCGTCTTTCCGAGCCAACATCAGCACACATGGCCCACACCCCACTGAATTCCCGGGCATCAGGAAGGAGATGTCCAAAGTAGCGAGACTTGCAAAATTTAAAATATAACTAAAAGTGACAACCAAATCCGCTAAGATACATGTCTCACCTGACAAGTCAGTCTTAGTTTTAGAAAAAAAATAGAGTTAAGGATATAATATAGTTATTTAAATCAGTACCTTAATACTGACGTCAACACCGCAGTATCAACCTCAGAACCAAGGAACTGATACTAATTCTGACCCCCTTGGACCCCACTTTTATATAGTGAAACTGGGATAAACCTTATTTTTCTTATTTCTACTCTAAAAATATATTGTGGGTACTCGTTAGAACCGCCTCAAGCGGGTACCCACAATCTTTTTTTTTTGAGCAAAAATAAAAAATATCACAATTTTTCCTTAAAAAAAAATCATTTTTTTCAGCGATAAAAGGCCACAGTGTATTTGAATAGGCGCGTAGCCATTTCGGAGATGTGAAAAATGCACTATGTCGCACGGGCGTGTTATCGTAATGCTGCAGAGTGAACTGTTCATACCATGTGGAAATATTGATGATACAATAATCAGTCTGCTCATCTACCCAATCTTATCAATATATTTGTTGTTCACTACGAGGGCAGTTTTGTATTGATACAGGCTAAATGCAAAGTTTTAATAATGATATTGTTTGCGCCGCTCCATCCCTCAGGGAGATCAGCCTGTGCATCCCCTCAGGAAATCAGCCTGTGCATCAGAACAACATCACGGAAACAAGCCTTTATATTTTGGACCCCCTTAAACCACACCTTTTATTGTAAAACTTTACAGGGGTGCACACTATTTTTCTTATTTCTATTGATAATTAAAATCGTAGGTCCTCGTTAGAACCGCCTCGCCGATGGCGGTTCTAACGGGTACCCAAATCCATGTTCTGGGCAGAAATATTATCCTTCAGCGGTCGCTTATATGATGCGTTCTATAAACTCATCTGCTATGCATACTGTCAAAGCTTAAATAAGAAGAAAATGTTTAGAGAAATGCAAGTAGCTTAACATTTAAGTAAGTTAAGGAAATTGAAAAATTAAAAATATGCTGGAAAACATAACAATACCTCGGATTACGTTTCCCTGTGCATTCAGTTTTGAAGGTCTTCCCGCCATGGATGCAGCTAAACGTTATTTCGGACACTTTAAGAGCCTCATTGAAACACTTTTTAGGGCATCTGCTTTTAGCAGCCGAAATTGTGCGTGAACTGCGCTTATAAAATTGAACGCAGTTAGAACGCTGATACTGTTCAATTTTGCTTTCCAAAGGACTATAACTTGGAAAGTTTTCACCAACACTCAATGATATCTCCATTCTGGGAGAACTGACATCTTTCTTGTAGCTTACCTTGTTTATATTAAGTGAACAGAATTAATTATTTTAATAATGCGTACTTAAGTATTTTGACAGAGCCTTTAAAGTATACCGTTAATCCTTAATATTGATCTATACCGCGACTTATCTGAAAGCCGTTTTCAAAGTGTTTTTCACAACTTAAGTACATAGCATTATCAGCCACTTTGTTTGTTTGTTTGCTTTGAGGTTTAACGTCCCCGTCAACACTGTAATGGTCATTTTGGAGACGTTGCTTCCAATTTTGTGGGACTTTTACCCGACATTGAGATGAAAGGACATCTCAAGCACTGTTGCCCAAGGAAACCAATAGGGTTTATAAGCATGGACGGGCCAACTCACACCGCTTTGCCTGGACAGGCTTAGATCCTCTAAGCGGTTTACAAGTACTAGTGTGCGGGCCGGAGACAGCTCTGCGTGGAAGCATCATGCAGCCCATATATTTCTTCAAGCCCCTATGGGCGGGGGCTGTTATCGGCAACTTAAACGCCAGAACTAAGAAGCTAAAACATCAGTCTTAGCCGAAAACGATAGTTGAAGCAATTAATTTCATTAACTTACCATCCTAAACAAACTGATAATTGATGATACTATTAAACAATTTAATTGTTTCTGTCGACATGTATATACCATCGATATTAATATTTAACAATATTTATAAGTATATATGCATAAATAATATAATTCTGTTTCATACTGCCCAATACACATTTAATATTCGCAAAATATATTTTTAACCTATTCATAGCCGTACGATTAGCCAATATAGCCTATATTGGCTAAACGTACGGGGCCGTACGATTATCCAATACAGGCTAATCGTACGGGGCCGTACGATTAGCCAATACAGGCTATTCGTACGGGGCCGTACGAATAGCCACTGCCTACAATATATTCGTTACTGTCCGTCTTTAATATGAGCTAGCATGACAATCAAATGTGTGAAAATTGATAACAATGCTCTGTTTATCTTCAAGGATCTCTTTAGGGGTACAGGGATTAGTAACGTCTGGTTGTTTATTGAGCTTCACACTTAACTAATTTAAGTCAATAATTAATTGTTCTTGTAAAACTTTTTGGTAAATAGTGTACTAACCTGAAATTCATTAATCCTTATCCCGCTGAACACGATAATCCTTATCTTTGCAAACAGTGTAGATCCTGATCAGATTGCTCTGCCCTCTGAACCGGATCTGCACCGTTTTTCATGCCGTTTTTTGAATTGCATGCATACATAAAATTAATTGGTTTACTTATGAGGATAGTTGTAGCTCAGCGAACCTGAACACTGATAATTACCTAACAAATATATAAATAAATTGTTTGTTTGTATTGGAGTTTAACGGCCAAGTCAACATTATTTTAGTTCATTTTCGAGCCGGTCAGTTTACCTATCCACATTTAACCTGGGCAGGCTTATACGTAAGCAGTTAACCAATGCAGTACATATTATTTTCTCCAGAAAGTGACAACCGCCCTTCTTGAATGAGCAGAAGAAAACCGAAGAAAAGATTTCATAATCAATCTCCACGAAAGAAAGTTGCCGACCCCGGTAGGTATAGAACCCGCATCCTCCTGATCACCAGTCATACGCGCATCAGACTTAGCTACCGAGGCCGGATAAACAAATAAATTGATATATAAATATATAAATAAGTTAACAAATATAAGATTATCTCCAATCGGCCCCATCCATCGATCCATCCAGATTACCATCCAATTAGTAACTTTAAAGGATAACTTATTGAAATTAATTTGGAAAGTATTTTTGCGGTGTGGAAGTATTTCGGATAATAAAAAGCCAATAGATGATCAAAAGAGCAGAAAAGTAGAAAAAAGAGCCTGCTCTAAAGCATGCAGCAATGCAATTAGAATTATACATTGAAATAAAAGAGGGGAATTTTCAAATGTATCTTCTATTCTTCTTAAATGGACATATAGATTTTCTGTTTAGTAACATTATAATATATAACAAATATATATTTTGTTTGTTTGATTTGAGGTTTAACGTCCCCGTCAACACTGTAAAGGTCATTTTGGAGACGTTGCTTCCAATTTTGTGGGACTTTTACCCGACATTGAGATGAAATTATATCTCAAGCCCTGTCGCCCAATGAAACCAATAGGGTTTATTAGCATGGACGGTCCGCCTCGCACCCCTGTTCCTGGACAGGCTTAAATCCTCTAAGCGGTTTACCAGTACTAGTGTGCGGGCCGGAATTAGCTCTGCGTGGAAGCATCATGCAGCCCATATATTTCTTCAAGCCCCTATGCGCGGGGGCTTAACAAATATATATAGTATAGGTTCAAATATTCGTGGCTCCCAATCAAAATAATCAAATCAGCAAATAAAAATAATTAAAAAAAAAAAAAAAAAAAAAAACTCATCGGGCATCCAACCCAATCTCCTATTTAAGTGGAAGCCCCGTGAAAAGCAAAGTGGGGCCGAAGTGTCTAGGTATATGGGGCCGACGTGTCTAGGGGCCGAGGTTTCCAGGGGCCGACCCGTCTAGGGTTTCAGTTTTATGTGGGGCCGAGGTGGTTTTGGGGCCGAGGTGTCTAGGGGCCGAAGTGTCTAGGGGCCGAGGTGGTTTTGGGGCCGAAGTGTCCTGTTACCATATATTCTTGTTCCTTATGATAAGACTCGTTCAATCACACCAACTTGGGGTCTCTTTGTGCTGAGGCAATTTGCCCCGCCCTTCCACTTCATGAAAGGCCATATATTTCAGAAACCATTCAAATCCCCACCCCATAATCATATAATATTATGTTCTTGTTCCTTATTATTAGCACACCCACTGTAGGGGTGTCCGCAGGGGCCTGTCACTTCATAAAAGGGCCTTATATCTCGGAAACCGTTCAGATTCCCACCCGTAAACCATATATATACTTGGTCCTTATGATAAGACACATTTAGAGACAACAATCTTGGGCTTTCCTGGGATCGACAGGGCATGCTCCAACCCCTCCACTGTTTAAGAGGCCTTATATTTCCAGCCATACAGATCCCCACTGCTAAACCATATATATTCTTTTTCCTTGTGATAAGACACATTTAGTCATACCTACCAGGGCTCCATTGGGTCCATGCCCCATCCCCTCTACTTCATTAAAGGCCTAATATTTTATATACTGATTCCACATGGGTGCTCATTTGGATATTGGGGTTATTTGGCAGATTAAAATATTATGTTAAAATACATGGCTGCAATTGGGCAGTGCCCACCTGAGCTCTGGAGAGCATAGTGGCCCATGGACCTCTTGTTTAAAATTTTAGGAGAATTACAGCAAGTCCTTGGGGTGTCCGAATTTTTTGGATTTTTACGATACATGATGAAAGTATGTTAAACATTTTGATCAAGGGCAGAGTCATTTTTGACCCCAAGGCTATAATTTGAACAATCTGGACAGAGGTACACTAGATGAAGCTTGATACAGAGTATTAAAAAACCTCTGAATTTTGAAATACTACCAGCTAAGGATTATTTCTTTGAAGTTTGGTCAAAATGCTGTTGGTGTATTAGGAGATGTCGGATGAAGAAATTGTTTATGGATGCATGCATGGACGATGGACACAAAAGCTCACCTTATCATTACGCGTCAGACAGTTGTTGGCCCTGGATCCCTCACCTGATCCACAGTTTAACAAGTGGGCCATGGGAGGGCCATTATTGGCCCCATGGCTATAACTTGCATAATCATGAGGTAGGTTTAAAGGTGAAGCTTCATACCAAATTCAAATCCATTTTTTGGCCCAAGGGCTATTGAACAGTCTTGTTAGAGGTTCACTAGAAGGAGCTTCATACCAAATATCAAAAATCTGGGCCTTCTGGGTTCATACAAGAAGATTTTTAAAGGTTTTCTCTTATTTTATCCTTTCCGTTAACATGGCAACCAGAGTTCTGCATGTAATTGAATTATTTGAAAAACTGAGAGATTATTTCCTCCAAGTTTTGTCAAAATCTTTTCAGTGGTTTAGTAGGATATGTCATTATGAGAAATTGTGAACGGACGGACAAATGAAAGACAATGACACACAGTGACTGATCACAATACATTGTAGCTAGCCCTGATCCTTTAGCTCAGGTCAGTTAAAAAACTGGACAGTTCTCTTTTCATGAAAAAAAAGGTAAAACTAGATGCAGACAGCATGCCAACAAGTGTATACCTTGGTCAAATAGCACATCCATCAGACAGACCCTGGACAAGCAGTCAGACCGGAGTCTGCACCATTTTCCCAGACAGTAAATTTGGTAAGTGACTAAGTATTCAAGCAAACATCATCACCAGCGAGAGTATCAGGACATAATGCAGGGTGTAACAATGCACGAATGATTGTTAGCTTAAAACCCTAGTCCCCAATCATGAGGTTCAAATGCCTGCTTGAATTTTAATGCAAGAGATACACTAAACATGAGCATAATTATGTACCTGTTAATTTAATTACAGAAAACCAAAACAGATTAAAAAGGTCAGATAACCAGAATCTAATCAAATGTGGTAGACTGTAATTAAATACCGTAACAAGTTTGACCAACATTTATTAATTCTTAAATGATATAGTGTGTGTGTGTGGGGGGGGGGGGGGGGGGGGGCTGTGACCTTGAAAAAAGGCCAATTCACCAAAATCTAACCAAATCTGCAAAATGTTGTAATGATATATAGTACCAAGTTTGAATCAAATTAATCATATAGCAGAGACAAACCAAATCTGTCCCAAAATTGTCTGTTTTTTTTTTTTTTTTTTTTTTTTTGGGGGGGGGGGTGACCTTGAAAAAAAGTCAAGGTCACCAAAATATATTCAAATCTGCAGCATAATATGTTATGATACATTGTACCAAGTTTGACTGAAATTGATCAATTCATTAATTAGGGGTGAAACGATTCAATGAAATCATATCGTATCATGATACTTTTGATGACAATATGCATATCGTATCGTGAGGCTAATATCACGATATCTGACGATACGCCAAAAAGTACAATTTCCAAAGAAAATGACAGCTTTAACATATTTCAAGGCCATTTTCATAACAAATTACAAAGATCTTGATTGTTGATCACTTCTTTGACAAATATGGGCACCTTACACAGGGTTTGTTACACAAGATTGAACTCTGAGATGGTTTTGAGCCAGTTTGAAAATTTTTGAGCTGTGATTTAAGCAAGAAAGTCCCCTGGGATGTACCCGGGCCATCCCCCACCCCTCCACTTCATAAAAGGCCCAATATCACAGAAACCTTATTGATCACCACCACTAAACCATATATATTCTTGTTCCTTATGATAAGACACATTCAGTGACACCAACCTACGGGTCACCCAGGACCCGCCAGGGCCATGCACCACCCCTCGACTTCACAAAAGACCATTATTATATCTTAGAAACTGTTCAGAGCCCCACCCTTTAATCATATATATTCTTGGTCCTTATGATAAGACACATTCAGTAACAACAATCTTGGGCTTTTCTGGGGCCTGCCATGCCCCAATCCATCCACTGCTTAAAAGGCCTTAGATCTCAGGAACCATACTTATCCCCACCGCCAAACCATATATGTCTCTGTACCTTTTGATAAGACATATTTAGTGATACCAACATGGGCTCCATTGGGTCTATGCTCCACTCCCTCTTCTTTATAAAACACCTAATATTTAAGATACAGAGTCCACATGGGTGCTCATTTGGGTGTGGGGCTTGTTTTGGAGACTTTATAATTGGTTGATTAAAATCATATCATGTTAAAATACATGGCTGCCATTGGGCATTGTCCACCTGAGCTCTGGTTTATGAAATTTGGATCTTTGGTTTGTTTGCCATGGCAAGTTGAGAGTTTCCATTGACTTATAATGGGGAAAATTGAGAAATAGCATGCCTTTCAAGATTATTTTATCAACTTTCATAGAAATGTTCCTTATATAATGTTATTTTAGGCCTATTTGTTGCCACTGATAGGAAATTTTCAACTGTCATCACTCAATAGTTGTCCTGCAACAACACAGACCTCTGAAGCCACTAGGCTGATTGGGTCCAAATTTTATCTGTAGCATCTTTTGATGCATGGCTTGCATGGTTAATCAAACTACATTGCTGCCAGTGCCCCCATGAGCTCTGGTGAGCATAGTGGCCCATGGGCCTCTTCTTCTATGATTTGACCTACTGACCCACTTTTTGATCACAATTGGCCCATATTCAAACTTAAATGAGATATTGTCAAGATGATCCATCTGAGCAAGTTTTATGATGATTGAATCAAAACTTTGGCCTCTAGAGTGTTCACAACATTTTTTTCTATGATTTGACCTGCTGACCTACTTTTTGGCCAAACATGAACCACATTCGAACTTGACCCAGATATTGTCAAGTTGATCATCCCATACTCAAATGAACACCCATGACATTGTGTACTCTGTATACGAAATATTAGGCTTTTTTATGAAGTAGAGATGTTGGGGCATGGACCCAGTGGAGTCTCGGTTGGTATCACTGAATGTGTCTTATCACACGAAACCGATGTAGGTACCCGTGCCTCCTGGGATGTAAGGTCTTTTAATCAGTAAAGGGGTTGTGGTATGACACATCTGCTGACCCAGGAAAGCCCAAGATTGTGTTCTCTGAACAGATCTATCTTAACATAAGGACTAGGCATATATTTGGTTTGGTGGTGGGATATGGTCAGTTTCAGAAATGAACAGTCATTGTGGCACTTGTGGGTCGGCTGTCACCTGCAAAATGATAAGAAACAGTGATTTACACTTTTTGGTTGAACAATTACAATCAGGTAATGTAAGCAAAGAGTTCTGACCCTGATCAGATTCAGTACCTGATCTGGGTGTGCACTGTTTGAAAAACCAAACACATGATTAAAGATGATTCTGTAGATAACAAAAACTCTTTGACAGTCAGAGGGATATTTTCCACCAAAGGCTACTGATGCTAGAGGCCCCCGGTTTGATCCCCGGAGGCGGTGATCATGTCGGTGTCCGAAAATGCTCCATTGGCATCATTTGTAGGGATGAATGCCAAAATGTGCACAATCCTTCAGACCGGGACGTTAACTCGAGCATTTGTTTGTTTGATTTGAGGTTTTACGCCCCAATCAACACTGTAAAGGTATTTTTGTAGACATTGTCTACAAAATTACCTTTACAGTGTTGATTGGGGCTTACTGACATTGCTTCCAATTTAGTGATACCAACCAGGGCTCCATTGCTTCCAATTTTGTGGGACTTTTACCCGACCTTGAGATGAAATGACATCTCAAGCTCTGCCGCCCAATGAACCAATAGGGTTTATTAACATGGACGAGCTGACTCTCACACCGCAAGCTGAGATCCTCCAAGCAGTTTACCAGTACTCGTGCGCGGGTCGGTATCAGCTCTGCGTGGAAGCATCATGCAGCCCATCTATTTCTTCAAGCCCCGATGGGCGGGGGTCGTAACTGGAGCATGGGCGTCCGACGTAAAGTCAATGCAATAAATCTGCTGATCAAGAGGACTAAATGCCCTACTGACAGGCATTTTGGGTATGGTGGGTGACTTTAAAAGTATTGTATGTGCTCTGATTGAACCTCAGAGGCCCGTGACTGGAGGCCCCCTGTGCAGGAAGAGTCAACTTCCACCTACCGTAATAACATGGTTACTGTGTAGGCTTTCAACCCTGCAACCTGGAGTACATGTAATTTACACCTGCGAATATTGGTCAAATGTGACCAATCGAGGTATACTATAAGTAGAAAGAAAGAAAAGACAGACATGTGGAAAAGTTTGGCATTCCACAATTCATCCACAGAATCAGAATTGTTTACACAATTTTTTAGCTCACCAGAGCCGAAGGCTCCGGGGGAGCTTATAGTATAGGCAGTGATCCGCCGTCCGTCGTCCGTGTCCGCGTCCGTGTCCGCGTCTGCGTCCGCGTCAACATTTTCAAACGACTTCTCCTCTGAAACTACTTGGCCAATTGAAACCAAATTACATGTGGAGGCTCTGTGGGAAGGGGGGACGAAAGTTTGTTCGTGAAGACTGGGTCACATGACCAAGATGGCCGCCATGCCCATATATGGTAAAAACCTTTAAAAATCTTCTTCTCAAGAACCGAATGTCCGATGATCTTGAAACTTTGTATGCAGCATCGGGGACTCGGGCCCTACCAAGTTTGTTCAAATTATGACCTTTGGTTGACCTTGACCTGTTTTACGCCAAGGTCAAATTTGGTCACTTAGACATTTGATGGAAAAAAAGGCAAAACAGTGGATTTTTCTGATTGCATGGTAGCTAGTGGCATCAGAAATGGTATTTGCAATCAGCTAAATGGAAGTTTATAAGTTCCAAAGGACAAGGTCATTTCCCGACCTTTGTCCAGGACGGCTCAGATTTAGTATTTTCATCTTCTTTACCACCTAAACTACTTGGCCAATTGAAATCAAATTACATATGGAGCCTCTATGGAATGGGGGTATGAAAGTTTGTTCGTGAGGATGGGGTCACATGACCAATATGGCCGCCATGCCCATATATGGTAAAAACCTTTAAAAATCTTCTTCTCAAGAAACGAATGGCCGATGATCTTGAAACTTGGTATGCAGCATCTGGGACTCGGGCCCTACCAAGTTTGTTCCAATTATGACCTTTGGTTGACCTTGACCTGTGTTACGTCAAGGTCAAATTTGGTCACTTAGACATTTATATGGAAAAAAGGCAAAACAGTGGATTTTTCTGATTGCATGGTAACTAGTGGCATCAGAAATGGTATTTGCAATCAGCTGAATGGGAGTTTATAAGTTCCAAAGGTCAAGGTCATTTCCCGACTTTTGTCCAGGACGGCTCAGATTTAGTATTTTCATCTTCTTCTTCACTTAAACTACTTGGCCAATTGAAACCAAATTACATGTGGAGCCTCTATGGAATGGGGAACGAAAGTTTGTTCGTGAGGACTGGGTCACGTGACCAATATGCCACCATGCCCATATATGGTAAAAACCTTTAAAAATCTTCTTCTCAAGAACCAAACAGACGATGATCCTGAAACTTGGTATGCAGCATCGGGGACTTTGGCCCTACCAAGTTTGTTCAAATTATGACCTTTGGTTGACTTTGACCTGTTTTAAGTCAAGGTCAAATTTGGTCACTTAGACATTTGTATGGAAAAAAGGCAAAACAGTGGATTTTTCTGATTGCATGGTAGCTAGTGGCATCAGAAATGGTATTTGGAATCAGCTGAATGGAAGTTTATAAGTTCCAAAGGTCAAGGTCATTTCCAGACCTTTGTCCAGGACGGCTCAGATTCAGTATTTTCATCTTCTTCACTTAAACTACTTGGCCAATTGAAACCAAATTACATGTGGAGCCTCTATGGAATGGGGAAACAAAAGTTTGTTTGTGAGGATAGGGTCACATGACCAATATGGCCAACATGCCCATATATGGTTAAATACCTTTGAATATCGTCTTCTCAAAAACCGAATGGTTGATGATCTTGAAACTTGGTATGCAGCATCAGGGACTTTGGCTAACCAAATTTGTTCAAATGATGACTTTTGTTTGACCTTCACCTTATTTATGTCAAGGTCAAATTTGGTCACTTAGACATTTGTATGGAAAAAAAACATAATAGTGGATATTTCTGATTGCCTGGTAGGCTGTGACATCAAAAATGATATTTGCAGTTAGCTGAATGGAAGTTTATCAATTCCAAAGGTCAAGGTCATTTACTGACCTTTATCCTGGATGCCTCAGATTCATTTATTTTTATCTTCTTCTCCACTTAAACTGGTGGGATGATTCAAACCAAATTACATTTGGAGCCTCTATGGGTAGGGGGAATGAAATTTGTTTGTAGGGACTGGGTCACCTGACCAATGTGCCCACCATGCTCATATATGACAAAAAAATTTAAGAATTTTCTTCTCAGGAACCAAATAGCCGATTACCTTGAAATTTGGTATGTGGCATTGGGGACTCAGGCCCTACCAAATTTATTGAACTGATGACCTGTAGCTGACCTTGACCTGTTTTACGTCAAGGTCAAATTTGGTCACTTAGACATTTGTATCGAAAAAGAGCAAGACAGTGGATTTTACTGATTGCATGGCAGCCGGATCCATCATAAATATTACTTACAATCAGATGGAAGTTAATCAATTCCAAAGGTCAAGGTCATTACTGACCTTTGTCTTGGATAGCTCAGATTCAGTATTTTTATCTTCTTCTCCAGTAAAAGAGCTGTGAAGATTGAAACCAAATTACATTAAAAGCCTCTATGGGGGATGAGGCAATTGAACATTATTCGTGGTATTGTTGTCACATGACCAAGATGGACACCTTGCCTGTATATGGTGTAAACATCATGAACTCTGGTGAGCGTAGTGGCCCATGGGCCTCTTGTCTTAACAATAGTAGGGCCTATATATTTGCAAAGCGGATTTCAAACATTCAGTTTGTTTGGGTTTTCGATATGTGAAGGACTGGTTTCTTTGTTTGTTTATTTTTCCTAAAACAGCCTTTGATTTGACTGAAAATTCTAAAGACTCGGCGGTGCGCTGCGATGTCCCCCATTACTGTTTACAGTCAGTGCTTGCTGGGAAAAGTTGCCGGGAAACGTAGCGACCAATGAAATTTAAATATATGACGCACCAATGAGATCACGCCATTCATTGGGCCTTACCTGTTGTCTATTTTTAAAAGAACACAGGCATCCAGTTAATGCCAAAAATCCATATTATGTGGATTTTTGTCCCCGTCACGTGACTGTGCCATCAAAATAGCGAAAAAATGAGCCTGTATTGAAATATTCTAATGTAATTTTCCTATAGAAGGTATGTAATAAATGCTGTTATTACACTCTCAGACGCGACGTCATATAATAAATTGTACATTTTACAGCCAAAAACATATTTTAAGATGAAACATTGTTATTCGTTCTTCTGTCTACTCAAACTATAGATTGTGGGTACAAATGTGTGTTTTCGTGATGTTACGCATGAATTCAAATTTTTATCAGCGCATGCTGCGGATCCTGGAGTAATCTGGCAGTTTCCTTTTATTGCTAATGCTAGCTTTCGATTTCCTTTCCGCCCATCCTGTCACCCTCAACCCGCAATTCACGTAGGTGACATTGCATATTGTTATGTAACACTTTGCCCCGGAGAACGTAACACTTTACCCCAAAGCTTTGTGGCAGAGTGTTACATATACCCCGCATTTTGTTCTCGTTGTCAAATGTTATAAAATGGTTGAATTGTTTCATTAAAGTTGCAGTTTGTTCCCGATTGAGTGTTTTTTTTTCTTCTAATAAGATCGCTTACAGGGTTCTATGAAAGTTAATGTCGGCAAATATTTAAAAGTTAAAAAAATGTAACACTTTGCCCCGGTCTCCCCTGCTCGCGTGCGGTCAGTTTCAGCTCTGCATGGAAGATCATGCAGCCCATCTATTTCTTCAAGCCACGATGGGCTCTTCGTATGTTTGTTTGTTTTCTGCTCAATACCATCTTTCCTTGTTCTAATACCTCATCGCTTGGCAACGGCTTCAGATGGACGGTTGCATGATCACTCGGCAGCTGACTCATGGGCCGCTGACAATTATTGTCTAGGAGTTGTGGGGTGGTTAGCTTATAGGGTCTAAGCCTGTACGGGAACAGTGAAGGTAACAAACCGACCCAGAATATGACCCTTAGCTGCACTAAATAGGGGAGACCGGGGCTAGTTGGTCCGGGGGGCAAGTTGGTCCAAGCGCAATTTCTCTGAGCTGAGACGGGTCATGGCAAAATGATATGGTTCAATGGAATGCTTGATCGTGACACACTTTCTGAAGAAAATTGGATGGCGATAAAAAAAAAAGGCGTAAAAATTTTAGAGAACAAAAACTGATTTTGTACGAGGACTGTTCCAATATGAATGCAAGTAGGTTTTCTCATGCACACACCGGTTACCGCAGTAAAAGGAACGCGACAGAGTACAACGAACGCTACAGAAATCATGACGTAACAGCAGTATTTTCGGTAAGAAAAAATGTTTATTTTAGCCCAGATCCTAATCGTTTTGGGTGGTTATTTTGCATAGCTGCAGAATAATGGTATTACCATTTACTGATACAGTTGCAGAGAATTCTGTTCATTATAAACGAAAACACAAACATTTTTCTTTCGTCTAGTGTGTTTTCTCCAACACCAGCATACTTCGGTCAATGTTTTTTTTTACAATAACGCATCTATTGTGCACATGATTTTGTGATTTATATATTATTGCGATTTCAGAGCTTCCATTGATGCATTTGCTTGAGCCCAAGTTCATGTCAATACCCACTGAATCCGTGGATGGTTCAATGGTAGATTTTTTGTCAGGGTACAACTTACCACGGGTTATGATAAACCATTAACGCGGTTAGCCAGCACAATTTGGGTACAACAAACACAGACTATAATCTTTATAAATTGAAATATTTGTTTGAATTGGGGTTAAACGTCCCCGTCAACACTTTAGGTCATTTTGGAGACGTTGCTTCCAATTTTGTGGGACTTTTACCCGACATTGAGATGAAATGGCATCTCAAGCCCTGCCGCCCAATGAAACCAGAAGGCTTATATGCATTGGACGATCTGGCTCACACCGCTTTGCCTGGGCATGCTTAGTCCTTCTAAGCGGTTAAGCAGTACTCGTTTGTGGCCAGATTCAGCTCTGCGTGGAAGCACATTGCAGCCCAGTTTATTTCTCCAAGCCCCAATGGGCGGGGGCGAAATAAATTGAAATAAAACTCTTTAATCCGCCAGCGAAGGCATGATACATGATGCTGTTTTTAATTCAAAACGATCCATTTGGCTGTTACATAATCTTTAATTCCTTATTGATTCTCATTATGACCTCCGAACTTATACACGTACGAATTTAAAGGGTTGGGTAAAAACCTTGGACATAGACTTGATAGATTTTGTAAGGTAACCGGGCGCTAAAAGCACATAGGGGCTACCCCCATCTCGCTAAATGGGTCCTTGGACATAGGGGACGGGTGAACACATTTATTCTGGCTTTCCAGAACTTTTTTACCACATCCCCCACTTATGAACAACTGAAACCCAACTTATTTAGTTTCGGCACTGGTAGGGAGGGGAGACTCTTGAATTTATAGATTCCTTTCTTTGCTACTGAAAATAGTAAGTTTTTGTAAATGGCATGGACCCAATATGAGTTAATGGCGAGTATATGGAGTGTGTTCCAGTTTTGTCTGGATCCCGAATGGGACTGTTGTTAGTCCACTGTTATACTCCCTGTTTATTAATCATATTTCCACCGACATTGACTCAGAAATAAGACTGTTCGCAGAAGACTGGGTGTGCTGCCGGGAAATTAGAGTTACAGAGGACTAACGTAAACTTCGGAACCAAATGAATAGACTAGGATGTTGGGCATGAAAATATGGCATGACATCACGCGAACAAGTCCGTGAAATGAACACCCCTTACTTTATATAGAGAAAAGGGATTTAAGGGGGTATACATACTTTTTTTATTATATCTGCTATGAGACAAAGGTTGTGGGTATAGGTTAGAACCGCCTCCTTGAGACGGTTCTAACCGCCTCCTTGAGACGGTTCTAAGAGGACCCACAATCTATGTTTGCAGTACAAATATGAAACATATCACGGATTTTCGTCAGAGAAGTAGCCATTTAGGACATGTGAAAAAAAAACCCTATGTCGCACGGGTGGGTTACCGGAATGTGTTGTCAGGCCGTTTAATGCAATACATTAAGCAGATAACTAGGCAGAGATCCAATAAAATTGAGGGTTCGTGCATTAGAACTCCTTGCGTATCATTTCACATAATTCTCGGACTCCCAGAAATTCGAGGGCGAATTTCAATGTGGAGGGAGAGAATGTCATAGGGTATATGTATATAGCACACTTGTACTGCCTTTCGGTACAAGCTGGCTTTTATAGCAACGTGGTAGATTTGCTTATCAATCCGGCGGCCCGGGTTCGAACCTCGGCCGGGCAAAAGGTGTGTAGCATTTTTGTCACCTGTTACACAACAGTAGGACGTCACCAAGGGCTGTTGCTATGATTCTATTCGCAATCTGCTTCCGCCGTTTTGGACTATATTTTGTCAGAAAAAAATAAGGAGTGAGTGAGTGAGTTTTAGTTTTACGTCCCACCAACAGCTAAGGTCATACGGAGACGGGACCTCGGTATAAAGACTCATCCGAAAGTCTGGAGAAGCCCGGAATCGATCCTGCGACCCCTGGTTTACAAGTCGAGTAGCGTAACCACTGTACCACGGAGGCTTCTCAGAAAAAATAAGGAAGAAAACCTTTCGAACTTCCGGTGACTTTGTGCCCTCAATATTCTGGTCCGAGATGGGACATGGTAAATTAAGGCAGAGTACATGAGATCTTAAACTGACGGCGCAGACGCCTCATTAACAGCGCCACTCGATTTGTTGACGTCACCGTATTGTGATACCCGCCTTGGGAAAAATGGCACAAAAAATGGTCACCTCCAGATTCGGCTGATTTTTGCATACATGTCAAAGACATATCAGTCCGTTATTCGGCTGAGTGGGAGTTGTCGCGAGCGTGTTTTAGCTTGGAAATCTGCTGTCGACTGAGGGCTATTTTTGCTTCAAGTTTAGCAGTTCGCGCATGCGTGTCTCGATAACTTACATACACCATCTATGCTTTACATAAGAGAGAGAGAGAGAGAGAGAGAGAGAGAGAGAGAGAGAGAGAGAGAGAGATGAGACGAATGCCAGTTCTCAGTCAGGAAAAAAAAACATTTATAAGCAGACTTCGATCCTGTCAATCGGTCAGAGACAGAGTGAGAGGGAGTGGCTAGACTGCCTGTTCTCAACCAGAAAAGTAACGGTAATATGCAGACTTTGAATCCAACGGAGTTAGAGAGAGAGAGAGAGAGAGAGAGAGAGAGAGAGAGAGAGAGAGAGAGAGAGAGAGAGAGAATGCTGTTTTTCAACAAGAATAAAACAGAAGTATCCAGACTTTAATTCAATCCATCGCTCAGAGAGAGAGAGAGAGAGAGAGAGAGAGAGAGAGAGAGAGAGAGAGAGAGAGAGAGAGAGAGCAATTTTCAGTTGAAAAAAAAAAAACAACAAAAAAACAGTAGTTTGCGGCCTTTGATTCAGTTCGTCATGTTTTTTCTTGACGTCACTGATTTCGTCACAACAAACTGAAAGTTTACACATTCACATTCAGTGCAGTGACATTTTGTTGATGATCTGACGTGTCACCAGTAATGTAAATTGTAAACAAACTTTGTGTGGCATATCTCTGTAAATGGAGATATAGTATTATATCACAAGACTTGAAATCAACATGCTGAAGAATAATGAGAGGAATTTTGAAAGTTGTTCTTCACAAATTTAACTGAAACTGACATTTTGGGGCCCATTTTGGAAAGATGGAATCGGTCTTCTACACATTTTCATGGTGACTCAAGCCGGAAGTGGTCAGAAAAAAATGGCAAAAAAAAGGTCGTTCACCGATTTTGGCACAAATTTTCATGTGGATAGATGAATCTATGCCGGAGGTGATGATATAGGTGAGGATAATCGCGAGGAACATGAAATGTGTGTATTTTTCGTTTTCCTGATGGTACTGGTAGGGTTGAAAAATGGCCATTTTCAAACCCCTGCTGTGCATACACTGAATGTAAAAATCCGGTTTTAGACATTTACTGGAATAAAATCATATTTATACTTTTCGTATTAATCATTGTCTAAGCTCGAAAGTAAACGACAGTTGAGGAATTAGCTGTCAAATTAGCTAGTCGACTGGAAGCCTAAAAAAATGGCAAGTAGTCCCATCGAATCAACGCACGAGAATTTTGTTTTTAAATCTACCTACGCAGGCCACTCTGATGCCCAACTGCAATGTCAGTAAAAGTTACAGGGGACTAACGTAAGCTTCGGAACCAAACGGATAGACCAGGATGTTGGGCATGAAAATGTGGCATGACATCATGCGAACAAGTCCGTGAAATGAACACCCCATACTTTGTATAGAGAAAACTGGGATTTAAGGGGGTATACATACTTTTTTATTATGCCCCCACATTCGAAGAATGGTGGAAAGGGCATATAGCGTTGCCCCTGTCCGTCCGTCCGTTCGTCCGTCCGTCCGTGCGTCCGAAACCTAAACGCAGTCAATAACTTCCTTATTTCTCGATGAATTTTAAAATTACTCAGCAGAAATGTAAACCATCATGAGTCGACGTATCACATGCAAAACCCAGGTCCATACCTCCAAGGTCAAGGTCATACTTAGAGGTCAAAGGTCAAAAAAAGGGTCCGAAACTTAAACGCAGTCAATAACTTTCTTATTTCTTGATGGATTTTGAAATTACTTTGTAGAAATGTTAACCATCATGAGACGATGTGTCATGTACAAAACCCATGTCCGTACCTCCAAGGTCAAGGTCAAACTTAGAGGTCAAAGGTAAAAAAAAATGGTCCGAAACTTAAACGCAGTCCATAACTTACTTATTTCTGGATGGAATTTTGAAATTACTTTGTAGAAATGTTAACCATCATGAGACGATGTGTCACGTGCAAAACCAAGGTCCGTACCTCCAAGGTCAAGGTCATACTTAGAGGTCAAAGGTTAAAAAATGGACCGAAACTTAAACGCAGTCAATAACTTTCTTATCTCTGGATGGATTTTGTAATTACTTGGCAGAAATGTTGGCCATCATGAGACAATCTGCCTCACACAAAGCCAAGGTCCTTACCTCCAAGGTCAAGGTCATACTTAGAGGTCAAATGTGAAAAAAGGTCCAAACTTAAACACGGTCAATAACTTTCTATGGATGAATACGAACATAGACATGTTTTCAGGCGGGGGCATCCGTGTCCTATGGACGCATTTCTAGTTATATCTGCTATAAGAAATAGGTTGTGGGTAAACGTTAGAACCGCCTCCTTGAGACGGTTCTAAAGAGGTCCCACAGCCCATGTTTGCAGTATAAATAAGAAACATATCACGGATTTTCATCAGAGAAGTAGCCATTTAGGAGATGAGAAAAAATACACTATGTCGCATGGGTGTGTTACCGGAATTAGTTTTCAGGCCGTTTAATGCAATACATTAAGCAGATAACTAGGCAGAGAACAAACAAAATTCAGGGTTCCTTGAGTATCATTTCACATGATTCTCGGACTCCTCGAATGCATAGGGAACAATCCTCGTAGTTTCACAAAAATATCCGATATCGATTTGCGATAGTCGCCGCAGACTTACCTGTAAACACCACCACCAAAATTATATAGAAATTAATAGGAAAGCCGTATTAAATTGATTAAATTATAATTTTAGAAGAATGTGGCAAAAAATTATAAGTTATTTTCAAAAAGTTCTGTTATTAATGAGGAATTAGATATAAAATTTGTAAAAATAAATTAACGACTTAGTTCTTCCATTTTACTTTGAACAGTGGACGGTCGTATTCCTATTCATCTTATATATCTTTTGGCAAAATGCTCCTGAACCTACATTCAAATGCTAATTTAAAACTTATAACTTTCTCATTGATTTTTTTTATAAGTCATGACTAGGAAGAAAATTTCTCAAAGTTTGCAATGATATATACAATTTTATACTCAATTAAAAACATAGTTCTTCCATTTTGATTTGAAAATGAGGAAGTCAGCTTTTCGGCACCTGCATTTTCTCTCGTGAAAATGGCTAAGTCCATCCGAGCGCCAGCAGGACAAGATAGTCATGGGTAGAAATTTACTTTAGCACAGTCTCATTATGTTTATTTATTTATTTATTTATTTATTTATTTATTTATTGTAGATTTATCAATTTATTAATTAATTTATTCCATCTGTAGAAAGAACTCGGGATCTGCATGATAATATGTGACGAAAAGCTGTAAAACTTAGGAAAGAAAGAAATGAATGAATGCGTGATTTTCCTTAATTCTTGGAAATGCATGGTATCATGTCTTAAATATAAAATAAGATCGAATGACTGACTGTGAGACAGACAGGCGCACAGACGAACGGAAAGAAGAAAGGACGGATGAAAGAAGACTCTTTAGTTATTTTATATAAAGGCTGAATATAATACATAGAAAAACTACAATTGGCTACCATTATGTAGAATTTAAATTAAAAGGCATTGAGAAAAAAAATCATAATTAGATGTTTGGCGTGATAATTAGGAGCGTGATAGCTCAGTGGTTAGTGCTCTAGCCTCTGATGCTAGAGGCCCCCGGTTCGATCCCCAGAAGCGTGGGTTATTTCGGTGTCCGAACACGCTCCATTGGCATCATTTGCAGGGATGAATACCAAAAAGTGCGCCGTCCTTCGGATCGGGACGTTAACTGGAGGCCTCCTGTGCCATCTGTTGTGCAGGTTAACCCATTCAGTACCAGAAACCCCTAAAGGGGTACCTTGGCAAACAGTGCAGGCCCAGATCAGACGCCACTGAATGCGGCGTCTGGTCAGAGCCTACACTGTTTGCAAAAAGTTAGGCCATTTCCAGAATCAATTTTGAAGAAAACACAACCTGACACCCCTAAATTTCGAAATGGACTCCTGACATATATATGGTGGAAGATTCCATTTGGTACAAAAGGGGTTAACGACCCCTACCGTAATTACGTGATTACTGTCTGTGTATGCTTTCAATCCTGCAAACCTGGTGTGTATGTAATGTACACCTGCGAGTGATGGTCAAATGTTACCGATCGCAGTTTGAGCAGAAAGAAAGGAAAAGAAAGAAAGACAGTTTTATTGCGATCATTTTTAGTAGGCCTTCGCAGAGCCGAACTTTGTTTGCCACTTTGCCCGGCGGGCGGACTTATCACATGAAGAACATCATTAATTGATATATTGGCTCATTAACAATTTGTTGATCCAAAGTTGCAGACATGAATTCAAAAACTTTAGCATAATGAGAACACACCTATACAAATACATTGTAAATTTTACCGCCGAAAAAAGGAAAAATTTAAGATGAAAAATTGTATTATTTTTATAATTTTCAAAATATAAATTGTGCGTACCCAAAATCTATATTTAAGAAATAGATCAGCTCTAACTGTGATTTGTTGAGTAATAAATCACAGTTTGGAGGTCAGTTGTAGCGCGCGTAATTTGTCTACTTACAACTGACCGACAAACTGTGATTTATTACTCAACAAATCACAGATTAGAGCTGATCTATTTCGATTCTAACACGCTGAAAATCGGCAATAATGCTGTTGTTTCCTTCAAAATCTCAACTTTTCGCCATTGCTGGAAGAAATCCCGCTAAAATTATCGACTGAAACACATACATTTATACCCTTTTCTGACGTTTTCGACGCGGGAATATGACGTTACACCGTCTAACGTCAAGGAAATCGACAAGTGACGTCATAAATTTGCAGTTTTTAATGACGTCACTCGTCACGCTCTTCCGAGCTGTGATTTGTTGCAGAATAAAACAGTTATTTTCCATTGCCTATATAGGCGCGCTGTGTTAGAATTTAGAGCAGAATTAAGAAAAATAAGGCTAACCCTATAAACCCAAGTTTTACTATAAAAAGTGGGTTTAAAAAGAGGTAAAACATATTTTTTTCTCATTTCTTCTCTAAACTAGAACAGATTGTGGGTACTCGTTACAACCAGTTCTAACGAGTACACACAGTCTATATTTTGAGCAGAAATAAGAAAATAACCAAATTTATCATCCTAAACTTTTCGAGTTTTTTTTTTTTTTTTTGCGGTGTAATCTGCAAAAGAAATTTCAGACTCTTGGGAGAAAGAAAAGGCTGAAAATCAAAACTGAAAAAAGAAAGAAAGAACAGGCTGAAAATCAGAACTGAAAAAAAGCAGAATAACAAAAGAAATAAATACTGCACACCACAAATATCAGCAATTACTAAAAGAAAATGAGAAATCTAAGGATATGACAATTTCAGAATTAAAAGAAAAAATAAGACTCTTGGGATTGTAACAAAATTAAGAATATGCGAAAAATTGATTTCACTGATTAAGGACACCTTGAAAGAGAATCAATAGTTCGGGTGTATAAAAGTGACAATAATCTTGCAGAACACGACAGCCCCAACATTTACAAACAGTGTATGTTCCGATTAATCTGATCAGGATCTACACTGTTTACTAGTACACATATTCGATCGGTTTTAGCTCTGCAAGCACGCTCTGTCTGAACAGGCTTAGACCCTCTAAGCGGTTTACCGGTACTCGTGTGCGGTTGGTTTCAGCTCTGCATGGAAGACTCATGCAGCCCAACTATTTCTTCAAGTCCTGATGGGCGGGGCCCAATTGTGCTGTGATTCTTCTCTAAAATGTTAAAGGAATACGTGCAGACACAGACTAGACAATATAGCAGTCCGATCAAAGTCTACACGAATGATGAAAATACTAGGTGGTTGAATCGGCCGCTGATGATGGTTTGAATAGTGAGATAATAATAATTATCATATTGCACGACCCGCAGAAAAAGCGACCGACTGAAGTCGGTTGATTTTCTAAGAGTGCCCTAAAATCACCGTGTCATTCTGTCATTCGGTAAGTCTGTCAGTCTGTCTGTCCGTCCGTAACCCGTTTGTGAAAATTGGTGACAGTGACTTTACCGCTTGAAATATTTAAACAATTTTTGGCATACTGATAGATATCAATGAGATCTAACCAATGAACTTGCGAAATATTCCATTCAATTTAGTATAGCTTCGCCGAGGCGAAAAATGTGAAAATTTTCGAACTGCCGCTCCTCGGAAACCGTTGGGCCGATTGAAGTCAAATTTCATATGGAGCCTCTATGGGATGGGGGAAACCAAAATTTGCTCATGGAGTCCAGGTCACATGACCAAAATGGCCGCCAAGCCATATATGGTCTGTCTGTCTGTCTGTCCGTAACCCGTTTGTGAAAATTGGTGATAGTGACTTAACCGCTTGGAATATTTAAACAATTTTTGGCATACTGATAGATATCAATGAGATCTAACCAATGAACTTGCACAATATTACATTCCATTTAGTATAGCCTCGCCGAGGCGACAAATCCGTAACTCGTTTGTGAAAATTGGTGATAGTGTCTAAACCGCGTGGAATATTTAAACAATTTTTGGCATACTGATAGATATCAATGAGATCTAACCAATGAACTTGCACAATATAACATTCCATTTAGTATAGCCTCGCCGAGGCGACAAATCCGTAACCCGTTTGTGAAAATTGGTGATAGTGACTAAACCGCTTGGAATATTTAAACAATTTTTGGCATACTGATAGATATCAATGAGATCTAACCAAAGAACTTGCACAATATTACATTCCATTTAGTATAGCCTCGCCGAGGCGACAAATCCGTAACCCGTTTGTGAAAATTGGTGATAGTGACTTAACCGCTTGGAATATTTAAACAATTTTTGGCATACTGATAGATATCAATGAGATCTAACCAATGAACTTGCGAAATATTACATTCCATTTAGTAAAGCCTCGCCGAGGCGAAAAATGTGAAAATTTTCGAACTGCTTCTCATCGGAAACCGTTTTGCCGATTGAAGTCAAATTTCATATGGAGCCTCTATGGGATGGGGGAAACCAAACTTTGCTCATGGGGTCCAGGTCACATGACCATCATGGCCGCCAAGCCATATATGGTCTGTCTGTCTGTCCGTCCGTGCCCCGTTTGTGAAAATTGGTGATAGTGACTTAACCGCTTGAAATATTTAAACAATTTTTTGCATATTGATAGATACCAATGAACTTTCGAAATATTACACTCCATTTAGTATTGCCTCGCCGAGGCGAAAAATGTGAAAATTTTCGAACTGCTTCTCCTCGGAAACCGTTGGGCCGATTGAAGTCAAATTTCATATGGAGCCTCTATGGGATGGGGGAAACCAAAATTTGCTCATGTGGTCCAGGTCACATGACCAAAATGGCCGCCAAGCCATATATTGTCTGTCTGTCTGTCCGTCCGTAACCCGTTTGTGAAAATTGGTGATAGTGACTTAACCGCTTAGAATATTTAAACAATTTTTGGCATACTGATAGATATCAATGAGATCTAACCAATGAACTTGCCAAATATTACATTCCATTTATTATAGCCTCGCCGAGGCGAAAAATGTGAAAATTTTCGAACTGCTTCTCCTCGAAAACCGTTGGGCCGATTGAAGTCAAATTTCATATGGAGCCTCTATGGGATGGGGAAACCAAAATTTGCTCATGGGGTCCAGGTTACATGACCAAAATGGCCACCAAGCCATATATAGTAAAAACCCTTCAAAATAGTCTTCTCCAGAACCACTAGGCAGATTTCCACGAAACTTGATAAATAGCATCTGGGACGTAGGCCCATCATAAATTGCTAAAATGGTGACCCTGGGTTGACCTTGACCTTCTTTGTGCCTAGGTCAAACTTTGGCACATATGCTTTTGTACTGGAAAAGTGAGAATGCATTTTATCCTTCAAACGATTCAGAATACAGTACTAAAGTATAAGATATATTTTTGCTACTTGCGATAAGGCGCATTTATAGGGGGAACCGTTTTAGGTCCAGGTCACATGACCAAAATGGCCGCCATACCAATATATGGTAACACTTATAAAGCTAAAAGCATCCGGCGGGTCGTGCACTTCAGCTGAAGCACTGGTTATAATCAATAATTGCTCTTCTTAACTTCTGACCTGAGCTTATGACACTTTTTCATGTTCGACTCATCTGAGCATGAAATTAGTAGTGTTCATAAATGCTAAAAGTTTTGTATGGGCTGAAGTTGTCTATCCTCCCATTACGAAAACATCCATATTCATATATTATTGATATTTTTCAACTTTTCTGATAAAAGATTCTGATATTTTTCACACATCTACTTTAAACATAGATTGTGGGAACTCGTTAGAACTGCTTCATTGAAGCAGTTCCAATGAGTACTATACCCGTAATCTTTGTGTGTGTGTGTGTGTGTGGCGGGGGTGGGGGTGCGCAGAATAACAAAAATAATGTATACCCCGGTAAACCCAAGTTTTACTATCTAAAAGTGGGGTTTAATGGGGTCAAAATTACCAAGGGGTGTTTTCGTAATGCTAAATAATGTTGAAATGTTGAAATTGTTGGTATCTTAACATTTAGCAGCGGGATAAATTACATGCCCAGTTGAGTAATGCAAAAATATGTTTCAATATCACGACCCACGGTTTGAGTAAATGCATGTATTTTGCGCCCTGACATGAATTTTGTCACTAAATTAAACCGATTTAAGGCAAGGCACCCCAAATAATCAGTTGGTGATCCTGGAGACAGAGAGAATCCGATAACTGCGAAAGTGACTCTAAGGGAAATAACTGTTGACGCGAGGTCATTTTTGCGAAGAAAGTCAAATCCCGGGCGAGCCACCATCTTTCAACATGACAGCCATAATGAAGGAATGGAGCATAGCTGAAAAAAGTAATCGACTCTGTGCCAAAGAGTCGTACCTATGACGCAGTTGTCATTGGTTATAAACCTGTAGTCCAAGGAAGATATTCAGAATTAGAAGTGCGGTCCCCCTGGCAGAGGAGGAAACCATGCTAGCGAATAAATAGTGTTGCGTATATCCCAGACAAATACAGTTTTTCTTCATCATCATCATCATCATCATCATCATCATCATCATCATCATCATCATCATCTTCTTTTTTTTTCTTCCTCTTTTTCTCTCTGCTTCTTTTTCTTCTTCCTCTTTTTTTCTTCTTTTTCATCTTTTTTTCTTTTTCTTCTTATTTTTCTTCTTCTCCTCCTTCCGCTTCTTTTTCTTCTTCCTTTTCTTCTACGTCTATTTTTACGTTTGTAATGTGTACGCAGGTGCGTATCTGCGTACAGGTAGCTACGCCCCATGAGTATGATGGACAAACTTTCCTATCTATCCCTCACACCGATTTCTTTGGCTGGCTTGTTTCTTCGCTTGGTTTGGGAGTTTAACAGCCCAGCAAACACTATTTAGGTCACATCGAGCCAGTTAGTTTACCTTGAAGGCTTATAAATAATAAGCGGTTAACCAGCACAGTGCATATTTTTACACACGAATTTGACAACCGCCCTTCTTGAGTCAGTGAAAGGGAGAGAATGACCGTGTGTGTATTTTTAGTTATACGTCACAGCAACCCGTTATGGTTATACAGAGAGGGGACCTCAGTTTAACGACAAGTCAGAAAGATTGGAGAAGCCAGAAATCGAACCCAGGACCCCTGGTTTATGAGGTGAGTAAAACAGAATGATTACCAAAGAGAAAATTTCATGGCACACCCATTTCAGATTCTTTTTCTTGCATTACTTTAATCTTAAAACGCAGTTTTTGAATATGCGATCACTTCGACTGCTTACGTCTATTATGACGTTTGGTGACGTCGCATTACGGGCAGCGTACACGACTTTCTATACAAATAGCGCACAGCAGACAGCCTTTTGAGTTAAACGCCTCAGAATTCTCGACTTCAATACCATCCCTTCATAGAAAACCCGGGTAGGATAAGGGTAAAATCTAGGATTTCCTCGTCTGGTGTGCAAGAACTTGTAAAACGGGGCTAGTCTTTCGTTGCTCGCAGAATTTGATCGCTTTCAGCGATCAGACTATGTACATGCGCAACTTCTGTACTAACAAATTATTTTGCAGATTCTTGTGGTTGCACTGTGAGTGTTGTCTCATTGAAGTTGATTTTGCTCAGTATAGCTCATTGTTGGCTATTTGAACGGTCCCTCTGTAGTTTTATATTGTTTACATGTTTTTGTACAGGTTATTCTTTGGCCCCACCCACCGCTGCTTGAGGAATCAATGGGCCGCATGATACTTCCACACAGAGCTGAAACCCGTCGCACAGGACTACTGGTTAACCACTTAGAAGGTCTTAGTCTTCCCAGGCAAAGTGGTGCGAGTCCGACCTTTCCTTCATAAGCATGGGAACCCTATTATTCTCCTTGGGCGGTAGGTCTGAGATGTCGTTAAATCTCAATGATAGATTAAAAGTCTTGCAAAATTGGAGACAATTCCAAAATGACCTTAATAGTGTTGACGGGGACGTTAAAGCTCAATTCAAACAATCAAACAGGTTATTTTGTATGTGAATTTTTTTTATTGATTATAGCGACTGTTTGTTGTGCATCTGTTGTAAAATGTTGTCTCCATGTCATAAACACACCTCACAACCCAAAACACTTTTTTGTTTTAGGAATGGCCAAGCGCATACTGTACATATTGTAATTTTTTAACTAAAGGGCAAATATGTATCCTTCTTCTTGGCTTTTTCTTGAAAAATGGCGCTTATAATGGGTAAAAACATCAAGATTCGGTTTTCCATATCCGTGTTTGTTGTTCCATTTGTTCCGTTTTTAGTGTACCGAAACACAACACATGATCCGTGGTAAGGTGTACCAGTGTTTCAAGGTAGTGAGCCAAGAAAAATCGGGTACGATTCTGATTTAAAATATTTTTATGAATTATTAAAAATAGTATACTTACTTCGATGCCTAGAGACATGAAAAATCCAAGAATGCTTATGTATATGTCATTTATCATTTATGTTTGATTGATAGACCTTTAAAATTTGAAGTTTTGTTTTTCTACCTATTTTGGCCTAATTTGTGGCTTTGATTTCCCTTCTCTGACCGTGTCAACTTAAAATTTGGACAAAACAACAAAAACACAATCTGCTGTCATCGCAAAACCAACAGAAAAACGTAAATCGTGATATGTTCGACAAAATAAAGGAAACATTGTACTCACACTTTTGTCCCGTCAAAAAAAAAAAAAAAAAAAAACAGTAGCGTTTGTTGTGCTCAGTCGCGTCACGTTGTACCGCGGTAACCAGTGTGATGCACTAATGCGAAAATCACCTGGAAATAAATATCACAGCGTAGAAAAACTTTTACCTATATATACATTGATACCAAACCTGTTAAAATCCGTGCACTTTAGCCATGTATATCGTTTTATAAACACTGTCTACTCTTGGATACTAATACAAAACATGGTTGGAAGAAAGTCAGAGTACGCCGTTGAAATAGGCCCCCGCCCATAGGGGCTTGAAGAAATATATGGGCTGCATGGTGCTTCCACGCAGAGCTGAATCAGGCCCGCACTATAGTACTGGTAAACCGTTAAGAGTATCTAAGCCTGTCCCGGAACCGCGGTGCGAGGCGGACCGTCCATGCTAATAAACCCTATTGGTTTCATTGGGCGACAGGGCTTGAGATGTCATTTCATCTCAATGTCGGGTAAAAGTCCAACAAAATTGGAAGCAACGTCTCCAAAATGACCTTTACAGTGTTGACGGGGACGTTGAACCTCAAATCAAACAAACAAACGCCGTTGAAATACGGTCCTATATTAAGAATCGTTGTATTTTGTTTGTTTGTTTTGAGGTTTAACGTCCCCGTCAACACTGTAAAGGTCATTTTGGAGACGTTGCTTCCAGTTTTGTGGGACTTTTACCCGACATTGAGATGAAATGACATCTCAAGCCCTGTCACCCAATTAAACCAATAAGGTTTATAAGCATGGACGGGCCGACTCACGCCGCTTTGCCTGGGCAGGCTTAGATCCTCTAAGCAGTTTACCAGTACTTGTGTGCGGGTCGGTTTCAGCTCTGCGTGGAAGCATCATGCAGCCCATATATTTCTTCAAGCCCCGATGGGCGGGGGCCGAAGAATCGTTGTATTCTCGGTATACGGTGCAAAGACATTTTTGATGAAATATGTTCGGTTTATGGGCATAATGAAATGTCTTTTCCGACAGTTTTTCGTTGGTGTAAGAAATTCAGCTGTGGGCTAGGCTCAACAGAAGATGCACCACATGATCGTCGGCCGAAAAGAGCAACATCTGCCAAGATGGTTGCTAGAGTGAAAGAAATAGTTGCTACCGATGCACGATACACCACTAGGCAAATAGCTAGTATGGTTGGCATCTCATTAGGAGCAGCTCATACAATTCTCAAACGGGATTTGAAAATGAGAAAGATCTGTGCTAGATGGATTCCCCATCTGTTGACAGATGAGCAGAAAAAGACACGCGTTCAGTGCGCCAAGAAATTGCTTAAAAAGTTTCCAAATTACAATGCACGGTCTTTCGCTAATGTCGTCACAGGTGACGAGACATGGGTTCACTTTTTTGAGACAAAACGAAAGATTCAGAACAAAATATGGGCAACAAAGTATTGCAAAAGACCATGCATTGCAAAGCGGACCATGAGCGTCAAGTAGATACTTTTCAAATCAGGGCCCTGCTATTCAGGTTGCTGTGCCTAAAGGCAAATCTGTAAATGCGAAGTTTTACAAGAATAAAGTTCTTCGAAAATTGAAGAAATATTTCAAAGAACGAAGACCCGCAACTGGTTTGGCCAGTGTCAGATTGCTACATGACAATGCGTCATCGCACAAGGCGTTCATTGTGCAAGACTATCTGAAGCAGGAAAAGGTTGTTGAACTCCCTCACCCCCGTATTCCCCTGACCTTGCCCCTAGTGACTTTTTTTTGTTCCCGCGGCTGAAAAAATACCTTTCTGGTCGAAAATTTATACAGCGCAAACACCTCGGTTCTGCAATATTCCAGTGCCTTCATAGTATACCTCGAAAAGACTACCAAAATACATTCAATGATTGGATCAGAAGACTGAAAGTTTGTATATCTGTTAAAGGGGAATACTTTGAGGGGACAAAATAAATTTTTCATCGAAATCTATCACGGAATCATTTTTATGTGCTTAGTTGCATTCTTATTTGAACAGTCCTCGTACCACAAAAGTGACTTTATCACACTTGGAATCATGTGTTTTTCTTTTTTGTGTGTAACAAATAACATGCAAATGTTATACTTTTCCTAAAAGCTCATATTCTAAGGTATTCAAATGAGTGTATTTGGTGTTTCTAAATTCAATGACGCTCCTGTCATTTGTGAAGATCTACCAGGCTCTAGGGTCGGGGTAAGTTGGTCCATTCGCGACGGGGTAAGTTGGTCCGTCGAAAAAGCATTTATATTTTTCAGAACCTGGCATTTTCCGAATGAAAAGCCGCGGCAAATTATTTAACAAGTTACATAGTACCAAAATGATTCTGAGAAATAGATATTAGCCCCAGCTGTTGAAGACAAATCATAATCTAAGGACCAACTAGCCCCGGTCAGTAGTATAGGGTTTGAGCGTGTCTAGACCACCCCCTCTAAAAATTTTTTTTGCTTCTTCAGACCACCCTAAAAAATTTTTTTAGCTTCTCCAGACCACCCCCTAAAAAAATTTTTTTAGCTTCTCCAGACCACCCCCTAAAAAAAAATTTTTAGCTTCTCGAGACCACCCTAAAAAAATAGCTTCTCCAGACCACCCCTAAAAAAATTTTTTTACCTCCTCCCCAAAAACACCCACTATAGGGACCCCTCGAAAAAATTAAAATCATCCCGTGGACTCCGGCATGGGGTGGGGAATTCTACCTAAAAAGTTACACAAGCCTTGAGTGTTATTTTAAAAATCAAATCAAAATTTAGCAAAAGCCGCATCTGTTAGAGCACTTTTTAACCACCCGGCACTGGGCAGAATTCTTTACACACGCACCCCAGCACCGGGTAGTGGCTGCCAGCCTCCTTTCTTAAGATCTCCTGCCTGTAGGCTCACGACAAGCTCTCCGCCCCAGGGTCACCTTTAACCCCATATTCCCAGCCTAGCCGAAACGAAACACTAGACCGGTCTGAGGTAAGGTGAGCACAATGCATTGTGAATGGCGACTTCAACGGGGAGAATTCTATTTGTGCGCGCGCAACCCATCAAAGTCACCCTTCACAAATGCATGGCATCGAGCAAGTCATTTACCCTTAAACAGACAGGTGAACGTCATACTCAGAGACCAGACAACCATGCTCTAACAGACACAACCAAATATTGAATGTGAGTCTCTTATATATATATACCAAGCACTTATGAAAATCACTAAAAAATGGGTTTAAAATTTGCATATTTTAAACAAATGTATCTTTTTATTGTTAAAATGTGTACTTTTTGTTTCACTATCTAAATTGCCAAGAAAACAAAAACACACCATAAAACTTCCTTCTAAAATAAATATCCTTGAATATAAATGTTTTAACACCATAATAAAACGAGGAAGTGAAAATAAGGAAGTGAAATATAAAGGGGTACTTGTTCTAAAATATATAGAACGAGCATGATAAATACCGGTCCAATTACCGGTAATTACAAGTTTTAGCTTTTATATATAAACCGGTGGTAGATCATTAATTATTATAACTTTATTCAATAAAATCAAGCATTTCCTATTTTTTTTACCTCGGCTAAAGCCTGGGCCTTTCCTTCTTCTATTAACTTTTTTCTTTCAGCTACGCTCAGTCCAGTCTGGAGGGTGTGCATATTGTCTTTAATTTCGTTGTATCGCTTCAATTCGTCAAGGATGATTTTGAATTCTGATTCTGTGATTTGTCCGTCTTGTTGATATTAGGTCTTTTATACTATTTAGTTTACTGTTCGCAAGAGTTTTAATTTCATAATGTTTCTGGGTCTTGGTCATTAATTTACGTCTCACTAACTTAACACAAACACCCAAAGATCCACAAGCGATTGCAGCAATCTCTAATGGTAACATTACTGGAACAGTTAATCCAAGACCGGCCATAATAACACTAGCAGAAATTAATGCTGTATCAACTCCATCTGTAATGTTAATTCCACGTTTATACTTTTTGTATAATGCCTTTCTTACATCCCTCTCTTTCATTAATTGTTTTTCTATCTCTGATATCTTATGTAAATCTATAATTTTGTCCGTCTTCACTAGGCAAATCTGGATATAAATTCGGCGCTGTAGGTTGCTTCATTATAGCCCCGCTTTGAAAAAGTGGGGGCTTTATTGGATTTGGCTTGTCCGGAATTCCGTCTGTCTGTCTGTCTGTCAGTAATATTTGATAGTGGGTACCTTGTTACCGCAACTCCTCTTACAGTTCTAGGTCAATCCTTTTGAAACTTTACAGGTGTTATAATATAGGTCTGAAAATGAGCATATTCTTTTTTCATTATCCTTAAATAATTTTTTTTCACTTATTTCACCTTTTTTAACTTAGACAATTTTTGAGATCTACTAATGTTAAAATGTATAGGGAGTAGCTACCTTGTTACCGCAACTCCTCTTACAGTTCTAGGTCAATCCTTTTGAAACTTTACTGGTGTTTTTCATATAGGTCTGAAGATGTGCATATTCTTTTTTCATTATCCTTAAATAATGTTTTTCACTTATTTCACCTTTTTTAACTTAGACAATTTTTGAGATCTACTAATGTTAAAATGTATAGGGAGTAGCTACCTTTTTACTGCAACTTCTCTTACAGTTCTAGGTCAATCCTTTTGAAACTTTACAGGTGTTTTCATATAGATCTGAAGATGTGCATAATTTTTTTTCATTATCCTTAAATAATTTTTTTCACTTATTTCACCTTTTTTAACTTAGACAATTTTTGAGATCTACTAATGTTAAAATGTATAGGGAGTAGCTACCTTGTGACCGCAACTCCTCATACAGTTCTAGGTCAATCCTTTTGAAACTTTACAGGTGTTATCATATAGGTCTGAAAATGAGCATATTCTTTTTTCATTATCCTTAAATAATTTTTTTCACTTATTTCACCTTTTTTAACTTAGACAATTTTTGAGATCTACTAATGTTAAAATGTATAGGGAGTAGCTACCTTGTTACCGCAACTCCTCTTACAGTTCTAGGTCAATCCTTTTGAAACTTTACAGGTGTTATCATATAGGTCTGAAGATGTGCATATTCTCTTTTCATTATCCTTAAATAATTTTTTTCACTTATTTTACCTTTTTTAACTAAGACAATTTTTGAGATCTACTAATGTTAAAATGTATAGGGAGTAGCTACCTTGTTACCGAAACTCCTCTTACAGTTCTAATTCAATCCTATTGAAACTTTACAGGTGTTTTCATATAGGTCTGAAGATGTGCATATTCTTTTTTCATTATCCTTAAATAATTTTTTTCACTTATTTCACCTTTTTTTAACTTAGACAATTTTTGAGATCTACTAATGTTAAAATGTATAGGGAGTAGCTACCTTGTTACTGCAAATCCTCTTACAGTTCTACGTCAATCCTTTTGAAACTTTACAGGTGTTTTCATATAGATCTGATGTGCATATTCTTTTTTCATTATCCTTAAATAATTTTTTACACTTATTTCACCTTTTTTAACTTAGACAATTTTTGAGATCTACTTATGTTAAAATGTATAGGGAGAAGCTACCTTGTTACTGCAACTCCTCTTACAGTTCTAGGTCAATCCTTTTGAAACTTTACAGGTGTTTTCATATAGGTCTGAAGATGGGCATATTCTTTTTTCATTATCCTACCTTTTTTAACTAAGACAATTTTTGAGATCTACTAATGTTAAAATGTATAGGGAGTAGCTACCTTGTGACCGCAACTCCTCATACAGTTCTAGGTGATTCCTTTTGAAACTTTACAGGTGTTTTCATAGAGGTCTTAAGATGTGCATGTGGTTTTTTCATTTACCAAAACTTATTTTTTAACTTAGACTGTTTTTCAGATCTAATAACGCGAAAAGTCTATAAGGCGTAGGTACCTTGTTAGGGATTTAACCCTCTCACAAGTCTTTACCTTTAATTCAGGAGTCTTTCTCCTCTGACAGGGCTATAGCGGGGCTATAGTCAGATCCTCTGACAGTTCTAGTTTTTATATTTATATTTTGAATTCAATTAATAACGAGACAACAGTATTATCTGCAGTTTTATTAGTCTCTAGACTAATAAAATTAATAACACTTCCAGCTTTAACTAAACAAGGGGTGACAAAATTAAAATGTGTACTTTTTGTTTCACTATCTAAAGCGAGGCCGCGGCACCCTTCCAAACGTTCCCCATTCACTAAGACGCCAACTATCACCTTACCAAGCGACGATACACTCGACAGGCTAATACTTTTAATATAACCATCCTTCATCATAACATAACCAACCGCTCCCTCTCTACCTCCATTTCCAAATGAAAATATTTTACCACTAGTTAGTGGGCCATTATATTCGGCGGTTATTGTAATGAATTCATTTGTATAAGCGTTTTGTAATCTATTATTTAAATTTCCTAATTTTTTATGTAATTCATCAATACGTACAGTCAAATTATTCTTATCTGTTTTTACACCAAATATACTCATTTTTATATATAATTTTTAAATTCAATTAATAATGAGGCAACAGTATTAACCGCAGTATAATTATTCAGTACACTCAAAAAATTAATAACACTTCCTGCCTTAACTGAAAATGGTTTATCAAAATCGCGATGTACACTTTGTGTGTC
The DNA here is from genome assembly GCA_963580285.1 of Lucinisca nassula. NCBI lineage: Eukaryota > Metazoa > Mollusca > Bivalvia > Lucinida > Lucinidae > Lucinisca > Lucinisca nassula. The sequence goes on from OY757010.1 coordinate 108,548,782, forward strand.
TCCCAAATAAACTATACACCCACTCAAAACTTCCCCATCCACCATCACAGTAATCCGCACTTCATCTTTTGACTTTTCACACGACAGACCCATACTTATAATATAACCATCTTTCATCATAACATAACCGGCCGTTCGCTCTCTACCTCCATTTCCAAATGAAAACATCTTATCTCTAGATAAAGAGCCTTTTGATTCAGCATATATTGTAATGTATTTATTTGTATGAACGTTTTGTAATATATTATCTAAATTTGATATTCTGCTATCAACACGTAAAGTCGTATTATTCTTAACACCAAATATACTCATTTTTAATCATAAAATTTCTAACACACAACTAATTGGTAAACCATTGTTGTTTATTTTCTGACCATTCTCATCACAAACGCTTATACTTAATTCTGATATATCACCATGTGTTAATTGTTTATATTCCGGATTACTAAAACGTGTATGAACAATATCTCCAAATTTATTTTCAACAGAAACAACACCAAGGATATTACTAGGAGCACCATCAAAGAAATTGCAAGCACTGCTTATCTGCTCAAGATGAATATAAAGTTGTTTATAAGGTGCAAAATTTAATGCTATTTCTCCCTCATACGTTTGATTTGCGTTCAATCGTCTATTTCCGAGGCCTAACATCTCTTTTAATCCTTTGCTTATTTTTAAATCAACGGTCGATGTCAAAAACACTATGCCATTTGTTTCATTTACAGATAATACAATATTATTACTTTGAAATATATCTGCTATTTGTTGGAAACTGTAAAATCCTGAAGCTAAACGTATTGGTCTATCTGTTCCTTTTTGGATAGATTCATCAATAAAATTAATTATGCCAACCTATAGTATAAGTAAAACTCTTCAATCCAATTCTCTTAATACCACATTTGTTATCTATATATTGTTGCAAGTGTATTGTCTTATTAATATCAGAAATTGTATGATACATTTTTAATTAATAAAAAATGATACCAAAAGAAATCAAGTACAATCCCAATGCATCATATAACCCTCATACTAAATATTCTAAAAAGAATATTGAACTTGTAAAACAAACAATTTATGTTAACAAAAATGACCATTTTCCAGTAACGTTTCCCGACTTATTTCAAAACTATCAAAATCCCACATTACACAACAATGAACCGTGGAATACATGGCTTCATTCATCATTTGACTGGTGGCAGTGCCAATTGAATTTTGCTGTTTGGTGTGCCACTGCAGGATGCGGAGTAAGTTATCAAGACCATTTGCTAAATAAAAATCAAAAATGAGTTCCTTTAAGAGCAATGAAAACATTCATAAGAAAGAAGATGGGTCATACTACGTAGTTTCGGCTAATAAAGCCTCATCAGTGACCCTGTAATGATCCGGCAAAGAAAGCCAGAGAAAACATACTGCAATTTTGCGAATTTCGAATAGGCAGTCGATTCAAAGACTGATATAAATCAAAACGGTGTCCAAATAATTAAAAACCTGTCTAGAATACGAGTCTAAACCAATAATTTATTTCTGATTTCTCAGAATATCCACGCTGATCTCAAAGGACCAAAAGTAAAATATAAACTGCACTATGGATGAACTCCTAAACACTTCAGGACTAACTAAAACAGTATATACATTTCATGCGTATTATTGTATTGCTCGTATTTTAAAAGAACTTAAAACACCTTTACCAACAGATAAGAAATTTTGTTATTACAAAAACACATACGATAAAGCAACTTACCAAAACTTATGCAATGAATTCAATGTTTCACCAAATACAGATTGGCGCCAAAAATTGGAAAGTAGTTCTAAAAGTCACGGTCTCGGAGGATACACACAATACTTTAAACCAAGTGGAAAATACAGATACGAACATCGAAGTGATGGGCCATTCTTTAGTGCAAATGACAAAATAGAACATACAGTAGATATAAGTGAGGCATGGACAATGTTTATATTAGACAAATCAGAAGGCTTCACAAAACCAGGTATTGAACGAATTAACGAAAGTATTAGAATATTTGTATGGGCACTATTAGGAGCACAATATCAAACACGTGTAGAAACACTGAAAATAGGCACAGGATTTGATGCTCAAAAACAATTCTTAGCAAATGTTCAAGAAGCAATTAACAGTCCAATCGATTTGCATGACCAAATATAGAAATGTCAAAATGTATTGAAATATGCTACATGTAAAGTTGATTATTCATACGCATTTGGTCTCTACATGTCTCCCAGTGATATGATATTACAAATTGGTACTTTCGCTGGATATAATAATAAAATTGTAGTTGCAACATTTGAGTGCTCGCTTGGTTTCAATAGTGATGTAAATGTTAAACCTGGTGTTCCTACAGCACCATCTAATACCATAAATGGTACACCAACAAAGAAATCTCTGCCAGAACCAAAAACAAAGAAATCTCTACCAGAACCCGTTGAAAAGAAAGAATCAACACAACACGAAGAAACTCAAACAGCCTTAATAGTAGGAAGTATAGTAATAGCTGTTATTGCACTCAGGATTTACTAATATACTCTATTGCAGCTGCATACAATAATCCTACAACAAGGACAAGCAACGCCCAGAGATGTTCGCCAAACCAGTTAACCACTTTTCCAGTAGTAGACAACAGCCAAGACACAATGGCACCAATAATACCCGGTAGCGCTGCTGCTGCTTTTCCTGCAAGATTGGCCAATAGTTTACCAAGATTACTTAATTGTTTTTTTATCCAATTTTCTTTTGACGGTGGTTTAGGGGTTATAGAGCCGCCACCAGTAGTAGGAATAACAGCCTCAACAATAACACCAATAATCATTCCAAAAGCAGTTAAAACACTAACAATTGTAATTCCTTGTTCTCTAAATAATGTTTTAATTCTGTCCCCTAATGTAGTGTCTTCTTTTAATACTTTGGTGATTGTTTCTTTTATTCTCTTTACCTGACTACGTAATGCTTCTCTGTTTTCGCTAGCAGCCTCAAGTCTTACAGCTCTCTCATCTTCAAGGTTTTTCAAACGAGCTGTTATGTCTTTTCTGCTAATTTCATCTTCAGCTTCTTGTAATTTTCGTTTTTCTTTGGCTATGTCACCATCAATGTTTGTCAGCTTTGCTAAGCTATTTGTTAGTTCACCGCGAATAGACTGTAGTGTCTTATCTAGACCTTGCAGTTCTCTTAATGTTAGACCTTCTGTTTGTGTGCGTGCATTTTTTACTTCTGGCAACTCTAAATTATCAAAAAGAGATGTAACAGTGGTCTCAGCCTTATTTGCTGTGTCTACTACATTTTGCACATCTTTGGTTGAAGACAAATCTTTTAGTGTTATTTGTTCTTCAGCATTTAGCAAATCATTTCGCGTACTTCCCAGAGCCCTCCTTGCCTGTTGAGATATCTTTGTTTTGCTTTGATAACGTGATAAATTTAAATATTGTCTGATTGCCCGTGTTCCGCCACTACCTACTACACGGTTGTATTCTTTTGCTAAAGTACCCAAAGAAAGGAATTCTGCTTGGCCTTGCTTTGCAGTAAAGTAGAAGTAAAACAAAGATCAGGAATTGATACAATTAACTTACTCCATCCATAAAAGACACCAAAAGGAAAGAAATACAAACATTAAGCGACCAGACCATAATGGAAACCTAAACAAAGGAAGGCCATATGGACAGTTACTTTCCCACAAAATGGCCACAAAATTCTGATTTCTTTGTCGCCGACAACCCAATATAAATTTTTATCATCGGATAATCTAAACTGATCATAATCTAATTTGTCTGGCGTAATTTGGTAGCGCTTGCTTATTTCATCATAAAACGTCTTTACAAGTGTTTCTTTATGGTGTTGAAGAGCAGACTGTTTGAGCTCTCCTCTTAAGTCATCAATCGCATTACCCTGATTTAGAATAATACTCTGATCATGATCATCAGGGACCATAGGTAATTTGGAATCTATATCCTCATCATCATCAAATGTAGGATTCTCAACATCAAATCCTTCAGCCATTTTTAATTATTAAATTTTTCCTTAAAAAATGTCGACCTATGGAAATAAATTAAACCCTTACAGAAAAATAAGAGAACCACGCGGTGTGAGAGGTTTCCGTCAAAGTGTAGTGATAACCAATAATCCATCAACTATTGACCAAAATCAACAGTTATTAGTGAGATTTCCTTATCTAAGTAGTAATGATGTTATTGTTCCCGGAACAGTGAGATTAGCATTTGAAATTGAACTAACCTCTACAGATGCAAATGCAACTGTATTTCCAAACATAGGAAGATCCATAATTAAGAAAACAACAATTAGGATAAGTGGAAATGAAGTTATGTCCATTGATGATAGTGACATCTATCATTGTTATATTGATTTATGGAAGACTCCTACAGAACGAATAAATATGGCATACCAAGGCGTTTGCAAAGCAAACATGTTGAAACTTAGAGTGGGGGGCAAAAAATGCAACAGCAGATAAAGAAGATCAAGCCATCGCAAAAGCATATGGAAACAGGTTTTGTATTCCACTTGATTTTGAATTATTGGAAACCAATATGCCTTTTTATCAAGCAGGACTCGGGGATAGATTAGAATATGAACTTACATTTAACGATTACATGAAAGTTATTAATTCAACTGATGCAACTTCAACTTATACAATCAAAAATATTTGTTTAGAATTCGATATTGTTTCTGATCCTTATTTATCAAGAGAAATAAGACAGCAAGTCAGTGACAAAATGGTTATTTTATACGATAGAATACTTAGGCATAGAAAAATAACGAAGAATAAATCTGATACTCTTTGGAATATTAATTTAAATGTACCAGCAAAAAGTATGAAAGGAATTCTCATGCTATTCGAAGATCCTGAAAGGTCCAGCACAGAAGAATATTATAATCCAGAAATTACAAAAGTGGAAACGACTATAGAAGGGATTCCGAATCAACTTTATAGTCAAGGAATGAAATCGTACCAACAGTGGGACGAAATAAATAAATTCTTTGCCCTAAATTCAAAAAGAAACAAAGAAACAAGTATGGTCGTTAAAGATTTATATTTTACTGATACAACAATAGAAAAATATCTAACGACTAATTATGCTTTATGGTTGGATTTACGCTCAACTGATGATAATACACTTCATGGTTCAGGAAGAAGAATAGAAAATGCTTCAGAAGGCATCACAATACAAATTACAAAAGAAGCAGGAGGAAATGAACCAATAAATGTTTATCTGTTTGTAATACAAGATGCCCAAATTAATTTTGAAGAAGGTAGATTCAAAGAAGCTCATTATTAAACAATAGAAATGGAACTACCTAAATATCCACACTGTGCAATTATTTGTGGTCAAACTGGCTGTGGTAAAACAGAGTTTATGCTAGATTTATTAGAATCAGAGTATGCCGGTGTATTTAGTCATATTGTTATACTTTGCCCGACCATTCAATGGAACAAGGCATATAAAAACAGAAGTTGGATTGGTGATGTTAAAAAACCAAAAACAAAAAATATTCTAATCGTAAATCCTATAACGTCAGATGGAACAGAAAAGCTTCAAGAACTATTACAGTTGTTTTTTAAAAATATGCCAATTCCCCTACATTATACATCATTGATGATTGTAGCGCAACAAAAGAATTAACAAAGAAAAAAGGCATGTTGTCTGAACTCGCTTTTTCAGGCAGAGACGCAAAACAAACGGTATTGGTTATATCGCAAAGATACAATTCAGTTTTGAAAGATTTGAGAGAACAAACGAAGTGGTTATGTATGTTCTACACAAAAGATAGAGATAGTTTGGAAATGGTTTGAGAGAGAATGATGTTATTCCCACATTAGAAGAACGTCAAAGAATAAAGGAAGAATTAAAGAAAACGAAACATCGTAAATTAATTTTGAAAACCGACCAACCTACTGATTATTGGGTGGTTGATTAAGAAATGCTTTTGTAATGCTTAAGTAATGCTTAAGTAATGCTTTAGTAATGCTTAAGAAATGCTTAAGTAATATAGCAAAAATAAGTAATGCTTTAGTAATATAACAAAAATAAGCAATAATAAAAAGCAATGCTTCTTGAAATACTAACAATTATAACAAACACTGCAGTCTTATCGGTAGTTGGATATGTGGTATTTAATTATTTGAAAATAAAAAATAAACTATATAAAATGGATGTTAAAGAGCTACTTAAAGAAAACAATGATCAAAACAATGAAACAAAACGTGAAAGATTATCAGCCATTGTTGCTGGTGGAGGAAGTAAACAATATCTTGGTATATCTCGTGCGCCATCCTATGGCGTTTATATTTCGCAATTAATTCGATTTGCTAGAGTGTGTAGTCATGTAACTGACTTCAACACTCGTAATAAATTATTAACGGCTAAACTCCTTAATCAGGGTTATCGGTACCATAAACTACGCAAAGCCTTTTCAAAATTTTATAGACGCCATTCTGATTTAATTTCAAAATTCAATATTGGACTTAAATCTCTTCTGCAACAAGGTCTATCGGAACCCGAATTTTATGGTGACTTAGTATATAAATTCAGAAAAATATATAACCGCAATGACTTCAGCACCCAATTTCGTAAAATCATTCTTCGATATAAAAAGATTGGGTACAACATGGATATTATACGACAGACTGCATGCATGGTAGTTAACCCAATCACGGTTGGCAACTTTGCTTCCCTCTTTAATTGCACGCCGGTGGGTCAGGCCTCAGATTCTATGACGGCTCCAACGTAAAGGCTTATTGAAAATTAAAGAGATAATGTTGGTTGGTGCCTGATGCTCTGTCTCTGGTCGGGCTCATCGGAGTCTAACTGTTGGTTTTCTTTTGCTCCAGCATTTCAGTGGTTTCTTGCTGTCGAGTCCTCACCGTTGTCTCACCTCTGTGGTTCTTTGATTTCTGTGTTCACGGAGATGTTGCACTGATGAGTTAGGAGGCCTTCATGCGGACTGAACAAATTATTTGTCTAAATCGCGACGGAAGTAAGGGCGAGGATTGTGGCCACGTAAAATCGATTTAAGCCCCCCAGTGGAAATCTTCCACTGACCGTTCCAAGGCGGCTCTTCTGTGGCGATTTATTTATGTTCTTGTTTGTTACTTACTGTGTGTATCACTTGTGTCTTTTAATTTTGAATGGCCATATGGCCATTTTGTGGGAAAGTAACTGTCCATATGGCCTTCCTTTGTTTAGGTTACCATTATGGTCTGGTCGCTTAATGTTTGTATTTCTTTCCCTTTGGTGTCTTTTATGGATGGAGTAAGTTAATTGTATCAATTCCTGATCTTTGTTTTACTTCTACTTTACAAATGTCAGACATTGATACAATGACACCAGAACAAATAAACACACTATACTGCAGATACGAAGCAAGACTAGGGGCAAGTATGACGAAGACATTGGGTAATTCTTTTATTAACTTATATGTCATGGGTGTGTCAAAATATTTTAATGTTGTAAATCCACCAAAACTAATACAAGATTTAGAAGAAGATCCATTTATCAATCACGCTTTGTCTAGCACATGTTGTGAATTGTATTATAGATTTGGAATGTATCTTGCACCGTTTATTGCTATGCTAACAACAACAAAACATCTGGATTTCCAGACTGATAAAAAAGACAAAAAAATGACGAGTGAAATAAATGAAAAAACGAAAAACCCAAAAAGAGTATATGCAGGTAAAAAAGGTGCAGAAGCAAAAGAGATAAAAGCTGAATTAAAAAGAAAAGAAGCAGAGCTTTTGAAGAAAGAAAATGTGGAACTAAAAGTTCCAAAGCAAATAATAAAGGATGATAATAAAGTTCAATATATAAATATATATAAAAATTATATACCTTTATGTATAGTAGGTGTGATTGTTGGATTGGGTTTATATATTTATAATAAGAAACAAGTTACACCTGCACCTTTAGCGCAGCCCAAACAACAAAAAGAAATCGATCCATTTGAGTTTAATTAATCAAAAAATTCTTACAAAAAATGGCAACACAAATTGATGGACAACAAATTGCAAACATGTTATATCACGCAGGAATAGAGACTGTATTAACGGTTGGATATGCAGAATTAGGAAGAAAACTATTGAAAAGACCACCACCAAAAGTAGATTTTAATATGACTGATATTGGTATGTTATCCATTGATATATTACTCGCAATGGCGACGACAGATATGTTGATTAAACAAGGTATTATTCCTGCTGATATTATGAAGTAAAAAATGGCGAGTGCAGTGGTGATGATGCTTGGTGGAGCAGTAGCGAACGCCTTTGCTTTTTCTGGTAGTAATTATTTGTTTTCACATATTGGCAGAGACGCAGAAAGAGAGAGAAAGACATGATAAGGCAATGGAACAATTAGAAGCAGCACAAGTAAAATGGAATAATGAAAGAACACAAAAATTGGATTTTCTTAATGAACAAAAACAAAAAGAACGTCATGCAGAAAAAACCTTTGAAGAAGTAGACCAAGCAGGAAAAGAATATTATTATGTTACACATGAACCAAAGTTGAGTGATTTTTATACTCCATCAGAAGACCAGAAAAATAGAGAGATTGCATTTGTTGTTGGTGCTATGGTATTAACTGGATTTGTTGCATGGAAATTAAATAAAATATAATGAATCAATTCCATAAGGTTGTGTATCTATTCCATTTTGGCATATATATTTTTTATCATCAAAAGGAGATAAAGAAGCTTTGTTTATTTCATTTACAAACATGTTATGTTTGTCAGAATTTAAAGTGTACATCTTATTCATTTTTATTTCATTATTAAATAAACAATTTTTATAATAATTAAAATTTATATCTTTTTTAATTGTTGTTTTGCTAATGCCTTTTAATTTTTTTTCTTCACTAAGATCAGTTAATGTAAAAGAATATGCTTTACTCTTCAGAAAAACTATTTCATTCATAATTTTACCTTGTAATTCATCTTTAAACTTCCCTATTTTCTTTTTATTTTCTTTTGAATAAAGATCATGATTTTCTGGATAGTCTGATGTATGTAGTTCATTTTTTATTTGTTTAATATCTTCATAAATATCTTTAGTTTTTATGGATAAGAATATACTATCGGTATTATGGACGATCAAAGGAAACCCACAATTAAAATTTTCAGTTTCTATAGATAAATCATAAACTATTCTTTTTTGTTTACCTAATGGTATTATCTTTTTTTATACGTTAGCATATTGTTCTTTTTTTTGTTATATTTAAATCAAACACATTTGGTTTATCTTCTCTCGTAATGATATTGCTATTATATCCTAGAGAAGTTATAAGATAATGTAAACACGAGAATGTAATTTTAGATTTTTGTGAAAAAGAGAATACACAATTTCTTCCTTTTTACGACCATCTCCTTGATAAAATCCTCTGAAAAAGAATAGTTTATAATTGTAATCATTATTAAGAATTTTATAAGGGATGTATTTCTCTTTTTTATCAGTATAAAATTTTTCAAATTTGATTGCCATTAACTTGTGATTTCCTTTTGGAACAACTCTGTATACTTTAGATGAATTAATACAATCTATTATTTTAAAATCAGTTGGATATAATTCCTTACAGTATTCTAAACATTTATTTAAAAGATTTAAATCTTGGTTATTTAAATTCCAAGAATATTGTACTCCCCATTTAGTTTGATAAATTCCGCTACTTCCATCAGCTAAAAAGAAACCTTCGATAAAAGCTCTTTTTTCTTCTAAAGTTGACGGTTCTAATTTTAAGAAGTCTTCTTTTAAAGGAGGTGTACAAGAAAATTTATAATTATCATTGAATGAAAGATAAGTATTTAACGGTAAATCTTTTGGTTTAATAATTTCATTATTATCTTTTATTAAAGAATGATCTTCTGTTACATCAACAAATCCAAATGGTGTAACAACTCTAAACATTTCTTTTTCTGTCTCATGTTTAATGATAGTTTTTATTTTATCAAATCATTTACTAGTCCAAACTTCAATATCTTTTAGTTTATGATAAAATTTATTATTTGAGTATTCATATTCATCAGTAATGTTTTCTATTTTTTCAATAAATACTTTATTTTTATATCTTAAAATAATTGGAGTATCACCAGAAACGGAGTCTGATGCAACTAATTCATTTTTTGGCCATAATTCATTAACTATATTATAATAAAATTGATACATTAATAACTTGCTATAATCTAATACAACGTGTCCTAAATAAATAGGTTTATTAAATTTAACAGAAGTAACATTATTTACAATTGCAACAAAGTTTTCATTCAAAATTATTGAATCTTTAAAATTAGGTTTGTTTATGTATTTCTTTGCTTCTTTTTTACTCGTTGTTAATTTAATTTCGCTTCTTCCTCTTATGTTTTCTAATGTTTTTCCATAGAAAGTCTTGTTCATTAATTTCCAGAGGTCTTTTTCAAAATTAGATTTAGATTCTTTTCTTTGTTCAGTATTAAAATTAATATACTTATTTAACCAATTACTTTCTTCAAATGATATAGTTCTGTAAACTTTTTTTACTTTCATTCCAAGTTTAATATATTCTTTTAGAATACTATAATGAATAACATACTTCTTTTTATCATATAATGTTAATAATAATTTTTCTTCTTTACCTAATGGCTTATCTCCTAATAAGTTTATTTGATAATCTGATAAATCTTCTTCATTTATTTTCATTTTCTCAGGAGCTAATGGATATTTCGTTGTTTAAACTTGCAATGATTGGGATATTCTAAATCACATTCTAATATACAACCCCTTCCTTTTGGAATTTGTAAATAATAGCCTAGATCATTTTCCCATTTGAAATCACTAGTTAGTAATTTCTGTGACATTGCCCAACCATATAAATTATTTGCATCTAGATATAATAAATATTTTTCTGTAAGATAATCATTTAAATTTTTACCATTTTTTAATGCTTCTAAACATTCTCATTTCATTTTCATCTAATATCCTATTACCATCACCATAATAATTAGGTGTATATTTATTGAATGCTTTTACATGTCTAGGTCCAAGAACGCCAGAAAACCCTCCTCTAATTCCGTTTTCTACCATTAATAACATTTCATAGTCTGCTAATAATTCTAATTCCACTCATGTACATTTTAATCCACATTGCCAAGTTAATCCTGGTGCAGAGTAACAATAACATGGATCTATTTCATGATGCTTTAAGAAAAAGTTTCTATACTTCTCAAAGACATCTGCTAAAATTAAAACATCTGTTTTTAAATAAAGATTGTGATAATCTAAAAACGATTCACACTCGTAAACTTTCCATATTTTTTGTGCATGAGCATATTCTTCACTCGTAATTGTTTTTTGTGTTAGAGTAGAATAAAATTTATCCATAGGGTGTAATTGTTTTTCTTTTAATCTTTCTATTGAATCTATATATTCATATGGATAATATCCTTTTTGTTTTAACAATGAAATATTATCATTAAATTCTTGTTTTAAAATAGGAAAGTCATCTGTTGATTTTGCAATATCTGATAAACTTTTTAACATAAACCTGTATGAATCTAGAAATCTTAGTTTTTTATAATTGAACCGTAATCTATAGAAATATAATTTTCTGAATTTTTGGATAGAAGTTTTACTTTGTTATAATCATCTTCATATTTCATTAGCTCCTCTATTAAAAAGTGGAAATCATAGTTTGAGCCGTTATGAAAGAAAACAGGTATCAATTTTGTTCTTTTACCTTCAGTATTACATGATTGACATGCTGCTCCTCTATACTTACCAGAAAGATGATTATGTTCTTTTACTTTGTTTTCCTCTTCAAATTCCTTTCCACATATATAACATTCTGTTGACTCTTGAAATTCTTTTTCTTGTTGTTTACTTAAAATTGGTTGTTTCTTTTCATTTAGGTAAATCTTATAAGTTATATCTTTGAAAATTTTTATTATTTTTTCTAGATATTTCTTTGCTGCATCATCACCAACATAAGAAAAGTATTGTGGTTTATAAATTTCTGGATAGTCAGACTGAACATAGATATGTCACAGGGTGAAATTATGGAGACTGGAGGAGCGCTTGCGTTTAGGACTTTCTAGTCATTTCCAGTTATTTTCCCCTATTGATAGTTATTTTTATACATCATATACTCATATATTTCATCTCTCATTAAGCATTAAGCATTCCTGAGTAGCGTATATCTATTTCCGGTGTCCTTATGTAAGTATCGCGCGCTTTTCACTTCACTGATTAACACCGTATGCGCACATTCTTACCTCAGCCTTTGTCAGTCTTTCTTTGTCCCTGGCGAAGGTAGGTCTCACGACCACCTGACGGACACCATCTATATTATTCCTACTTACTTAGGATATTTATACTATTATTCAGGTATGCGTTTACTTTATTTCATTATCTTGTTGAACATTTGTAAATTATCATAATTGTCATTATTTCATGAATATTCGTATCTTGCCATTTCGATCTCTCGACCTCGGGGTCAGTCTTTCTTTGTCCCTGGCGAAGGTAGGTCTCACGACCACCTGACGGACACCATCTATATTATTCCTACTTACTTAGGATATTTATACTATTATTCAGGATGAACGAGGTCGAGAGGGAGAAGGTTCTATCATAATCATAAAGATCTCTCAAAAACATGGAAACATAGAGTTGTCGTCCTTTGAACCCCGAACCCCCTTGAGATACGGGAGAAGCTCTAACGTTGTATCAACGTCGTTCATCATCATCATGTGGCCACAACCACCTTAAATCCATCAGCCCGTAACAACAAATCTTTCCCGTGACACTGGCGCCCAACGTGATATTCAGATATTCTGAAAGATGCTGTGAACATCAGAAAGCCATTCATAGGCAAAGTGCATACCTTTACTTGAGAATTAAGCTTTTTGTGTGATATTTTGCTATTTATGTACATGTATCCTAGATGTTTTCTATTTTTCTGATACTTATCATACATTTTTCAGTTGGTGATTTATCTTCTTCGCACAAGACAAGGTAACACCTAACCTCACCTTACTAGCACTGGTACTTTCCTTTTGTTGTAACTGCACATGTAGAAGATCATGAAGACTGCTTTCTGGTAAGACTAGTTATACCATATTTTTATTTTCATTCTTTTGCATCATTGTACATGTTTCCATCAATTCATTAGTCATGGTCATTGTCTTCGAAAACACACCCCTGAATCAGATATGAAAGTCCGTCTGGTGTTTTTCTTCGGGTACTCGTGTTGTCTCCGCCATTAAAAAAAAAAAAAAAAGTTGGCTTATTCATGCAAGCCCATGCAAGCCTCACTTACTCAAGTTTCCGTCTTCACCAAACAAGTATCATTGTATGCTATCATCATGTATTGTGCAAATGCAGTGTTGTTGTTTTAAAATTAATTCATTTGTGCAAATTAGGTGAATGTATTGTTGTTTTCTCTTTCCTCTGGTACCCAGCTCTATAGTTGTGTGACATACATTGTAGTACATAGAATTTCTTGCTGTTGTGAAAATTTTCACATTAGTTAGATCTTCTTTATTTATGTGTATTCTTACATTATTGTAAGTGAAGAACCCTGTCACTTTTGAATACTTTGTGGATTTTTATAGTTTAAAAGTGGTACATATTGTGACAGGCAAATTATTATGTGGACAAGTCCATGTAATGTTGTGTTAATAGTCTAGCAAAGCTATTTATAACTGCCTGTGATAATTTTTGTGCATTTTTTGTTACATGTACATTTTTGTCACACAGTGAACTATAGGGCATTAATCCATAGAATATTGGTATATTGTATGGAATGTTGTGGGTACCAGATGTACTTTCGGTATTTTGAAATTATTTTGCATTGCTGCCATTTTGGACGAAGACTTTCTATGGTGATGTCCATGGAATACAGGTAAACCCTGATAATTTGAAAATTTGAAATTGTATTAATAAATCAATTTTCATTTTTTTTTTTCATTTTGTTTACTTATCTTCAATTGTTAATAGTGTTTAATCATGGCAGAAGGAGGCAAGGAAATAGATTTTGGATCATTATGGCCTGAAAAGGACATAGAATTCATGGTCGAAATGTTGCGGCGCACAGGCCGGTACGGCATAATTCCTCGCCATGAAGAGGAAATAGAAGAAGAAGAGGAAGAAGAAGAGATAGAAGAGGAAGAAGAAGAAGATAAAACTCAAGCTAGTGAGCTTGAATACATAGGGGCTACTAGCACACCTGTGGTGCCTGCTTTTACCACCCAGCCCCAATTTAGAGTTGTTCCCCCACCCACACCCATACAGAGGTCCCATATTCAACCCCAGCCCAACCCAATGTCTCCAGTTGCCCCGCCCACAACCAGACAAAGGACTCTAGTTTTCCCTCCCCAACCCAAACAAATCAACCCAGTTGTCCCACCCACCCCCAAACCAATGACCCCAATTACCCCAGCCATATCCCAAGAATCCCCACTTAGACCCCTGGAGTCAAAGCAAGTTCCTTTATATGGCAATCGCTCCCCCAGCCCACCTGCAAGACCCCCTTACCCTAAGGAGTTCCAACACCTGTTGCCCAGACAAGAGCCTGTAGGTATACTTCGTTCTCCTGTTAACATTAAACAGGAGTACAATCCTAACCCTCATTTAAGGGATTCATATTCCCATGATAGGCTAGGCCCATTTGTTCAGCCATCATCTGTACCCCTTCCCAATCCCCTCCGAGATGAGCCCAGGTATCCCCAAAAGCAGGGCCAGGGGGTGACTTTTAGCCCTGAGCTTCCCTTTCACCACTCAAGAAGGGAAGCATATAATGTCCCTAATACGCGAGTGGTGAAGGAGGAACAAAATATTTCTCCTCCGCCATTTTGTAAAACATTTTCGCATTCAGAAACTCAAAATTTAAATCAAAATGAAAAATCTACAAAAGGCGACTATGTTACTCGACCTCCCCCTGTGGAAATAAAACAGGAACCATGCCCAAGTCAGCAATATTGTTCTTTTTTTAATCCATTGCTACCCTCAAGTTGTACATTACAGGGTCAAGGCTCTTTTAATAGTACCCTCAATAACTCTTTGTTAGCAGGCATGCGGGTTCCGCAACTTCCATTCTTTTCTGGTGAAAATCAGAAAGGGGATGTTTCCTTTGAAGTTTGGAAGTTCGAACTCAACTGCCTCATCAGGGAATCAGTGTACCCTGATTCTTTTATTTTACAGGCTGTGAGAAAATCTTTAAAAGGCAAAGCCAGAGAGATTTTACTCACAGTTGGTGAAACTTCTTCACCTACAGATATTTTAAATAAACTTGAGGGCATCTATGGCAATGTTTCCTCCTGTGAAGTTTTACTTCAACAATTCTACCTGGAATCACAACTGCCAAATGAATCAGTTGCCGATTTCAGTGTAAGGATTGAAAATCTATTGAGGCGTGCCACTCAAAACAGATTTCTTGCCGAGCATATCAAAAATGAAATGCTCTGTTCTAAATTGTGGAATGGACTTAAAGATCCACTTTTAAAGAACTCCAGCAGGTTTAAGTTTGAAGCTGATAAAAACTTCAACAGCCTGCTGAAGTCAATTAGATCCATTGAACAGGATCTAAATACATCTGCTACAACAAAGCAGATGTCAACTTTGACATCATCTGTCAGTGACAGTCAAAATGTCAAAGTTGACAAACCATCAAAGCAGATGGCACAGTCCTCTTTTGACAACACTGGTCAAAAGTTGGACAACATTGCCAACCAGATGAAAATGCTTATGGAAAGGATGGATGGGCTTGAAAAGAAATTCAGTGAGGCCTGTCTTGCTTCTCAACCACCAGGCCCATCCACTCTTCCACCTGGTAACAATACCACACCAACCCCTCCTGCCCAACGTGGTTCTTTCAATCAACGTGGTTCTTTTTCAAATCGTGGATACTCTGCCAATCGGGGATCTTTTCCTCCTGGTAGGGGCTCTTCTTTCCCAAGGGGAAGAGGTGGCTCTTATCAGAGGGGTAGAGGCTCTTATGGCAGAGGCCAATTTCAACAACAAGGGGCTAATCAGCACAATTTTAAAAGTGCTGATACACAGACTGACTCTGGTTTGAATCATTCAAACTAGAAGGGGTCTTTATTGCGGAGCAAAATAAGGACTCCCCTTTGAACTCTGATAGCTCCAACACTGATCCAACCTTATTTTCACGTATGGTTGGTTCAACAAATGAATCAGAGATTTTTATTAATGGTCAGTCTTGTTTAGCCCTTATTGATTCTGGATCCATGATCACAACAGTTTGTGATGATTTTTATCAACAAATGGATCCAAGGCCTGAGCTGAAAGACATTGCTGATTTTAATTTGAATATTAGTGGAGCAAGTGGCTCAAAAATACCTTATTCGGGATATATTGAAGCGGAAATAAAAATTCCTGAGGTAGAACATATTCCTTTGGTTGTTCCAGTTCTAGTTGTGCCGACTACCAGATACTCTGGCCAAGTTCCTCTGATAGTTGGTACAAATATTATTGGTTCACTCAGGGAAGATGTTGCATCGGACCCAAATATTTCGTCTGCATGGAATAATGCATTTTCCGCTCTTTCATATTCCCAAACAAGGTTTGTTAAATCTACCAACAAAACACCAGTTATTTTAAAACCCAATGAAACCCGAACATTAACGGGTTTAGTTAGAAATACTTCCACCATGGAAAATGGTGTTACAGAAAATAATATTTTAACTTCGGATTTTAATGTTTGTCCTCGTTTGGTTTCTGTAAAGCCCAATGCAAAGACAGCTAGAGTCCCTGTTAGAATATGTAATCTTTCAGCCAGGCCTATTTCAATAAAACCTAGAAGCCAATTATGTGATTTACATGAGGTAAAAGTTATTGAAAATGTAAATCCGTTTTCTACTTCATTTTCTCAGCGGGCTAGTACTAGTGATAGTCATGCTGAGGAAATCAAAGTAGATTTGTCAGCGGAGAACTTAACTCCTCAACAGCATACCCAGGCTTCTGATTTACTTAGCCAGTGGAAGCATATTTTTTCCACTGGGCCTACAGATCTTGGTTTCACCAATCTGGTGGAACACGAGATCAACTTAAGTGATCCTACTCCATTTAAGGATCCATACAGGCGTATACCTCCTGCAATGTTTGAGGAGGTGCGCCAACATTTAAAAGAAATGTTGGACGCAGGGGCTATACGAGATTCCCAAAGCCCTTTTTCTTCCAACATTGTTCTGGTCCGGAAAAAAGACAATAGCTTACGCTTTTGTATTGATTTCCGGAAACTGAACAACAAGACAATTAAGGATGCCTATGCCTTGCCAAGAATGGAAGAGACCATTGACACATTGTCTGGCTCGAAATATTTCTCCAAACTTGATCTTAGGTCTGGCTACTGGCAGGTTGGAATCAAAGAAGGGGATAAACATAAGACTGCATTCTCTGCCGGCCCCCTAGGCTTCTTTGAATGTAATAGGATGGCCTTCGGTCTTACCAATGCACCTAGCACATTTCAGAGGCTTATGGAGCGCTGTATGGGGGACCTACACTTGAAGGAATGTCTCATTTACTTAGATGATATAATCATCTTCAGTAAGACATTCGATGAACACATCACCAGGCTGCAAAACGTGTTCAAACAGCTTGAGCAGCACGGCTTAAAGCTCAAAGCCTCCAAGTGTGAGTTTTTCAAGACCCAAGTGCAGTACTTAGGCCACATTGTCAGTGATAAGGGTGTCCAGACAGATCCTGACAAAATTGCAGTGTTAAAAGAATGGCCTGCCCCTTCCAATATACAGGAATTGCGTAGTTTTCTCGGTTTTGCGGGTTATTACAGGCGCTTTGTCTGTAATTACTCCAAAATTGCGAAGCCTCTCAATGACCTGTTAGTAGGACACCCAACAACCAAGAAAGCCAAGCGATCTAAGTCTGCAGTTCCTTGGTCTTGGGGGCCTGATCAACAAACAGCTTTCGATACAATAATCGAAAACCAGTCTTGGCATATTCAGACTATAGCAAAGAGTTCATTTTGAACATCGATGCTAGTGGTGATGGGCTAGGTGCTGTTCTATACCAAGAACAAGATGGTATAG
Source organism: Lucinisca nassula (assembly GCA_963580285.1). NCBI lineage: Eukaryota > Metazoa > Mollusca > Bivalvia > Lucinida > Lucinidae > Lucinisca > Lucinisca nassula. Next base: position 108,566,834 of record OY757010.1, read on the forward strand.
AACGTGTCATAGCCTACGCTAGCAGAGGTCTTAGAGCCAGTGAGTGCAATTACCCTGCACATAAACTTGAGTTTTTGGCCTTAAAATGGGCAGTGTGTGATAAATTCCACGATTATTTGTATGGAAATACATTCACTGTTAGAACAGACAACAATCCATTGACGTATGTTCTAACAACGGCTAAGTTAGATGCCACAGGCCATCGTTGGCTAGCCGCACTGTCCAGCTACAACTTCAAGCTCATTTACAGGTCTGGCAAGAAAAACCAAGATGCCGATGCCCTCAGTAGATTACCATCTACTGATAAAGAGGTCCTGTTTAATGACGCTATTAAGGCCATCTGCCAGGCGGTATTAGCCCCTCCAGAGGAGGCGCCGGCAGTTGAATGTGTATTGGTTGCACAGCAGTTTGACCTCACTGGTGAAGAGGTTGGCTCTGACTCTGGTTCAGATTTCAGTCAAGTTGACTGGCGTGCTGAACAAACCATTGACGGCACGTTGAACAGAGTGAAGACCATTCTTGCCTCTGGACACAAACCTACCAAGAGACAGATTGCTCTTGAGGAGACAGAATGTCAGAAAATCTTGAAGGATTGGGACAGTCTATTTTTCAAAGACGAGGTACTTTACCGTCGTCACTCTTTACATGGCACCTCTGTAAACCAGCTGGTATTGCCTGAGGTTTTTCGGGAGATAGCACTTAATGGTCTGCATGATGAGGCCGGCCATCAAGGCAGAGACCGCACTATGTCCCTGGTAAAATCTCGGTTTTACTGGCCTGGGATGGATGGTGACATTGAAAAGAAAGTCCGAAACTGTCCCAGATGCATCCGAAGAAAGTCTCGAGAGCGGGCTCCAGCAAAACTTGTGACTGTAGAGTCCACTTATCCCATGGACTTGGTATGCATGGATTTTCTGTCTCTTGAGATATCAGCGGGTGGTTACGAAAACATCTTGGTAATTACAGACCATTTCACCCGCTATGCTCAGGCCATACCAACCAAGAACCAAACGGCCAAGACAACAGCCAAAGTTCTCTTCGAAAACTTCATCTGTCACTATGGGTTTCCAACCCGTTTACATAGTGACCAGGGCCGCAATTTTGAGAGCCAGGTTATTAAAGAGCTGTGTTCCATTGCTAACGTTGACAAGTCTAGGACTACACCCTACCATCCCATGGGTAATGGAATGCCTGAGCGCTTTAACCAGACTCTGCTCAATATGTTGGGTACTTTGGAGGATGACCAGAAGTCAAACTGGAAGTCATACGTTGCGCCCTTGGTTCATGCCTACAACTCAACTCGTCATGAGACCACTGGATTTTCGCCCCACTATCTAATGTTTGGGCGACACCCTAGATTGGCAGTCGATGCTTTTCTAGGCATAAATCCAGAGGGTAGGCATGCTGACCAGACAAAGTTTGCAGCCGATCTCAAAAAGAGGCTCGACTTTGCATACAAAACAGCCACCAAGGAGGCCCGTCGCCAGGGCAGAAGGCATAAGGAAACTTATGACCTCAAAGCTCGGGATACCCAGCTTTTGCCCGGTGACCGTGTGCTGATTCGCAACGTCGGACTGAGGGGAAAATGCAAGTTGGCAGATAAATGGGAGAAAGATGTGTATTTGGTTGTTGAACAGCCAAATACTGAGGTTCCCGTGTACGTTGTAAAACGTGAACATGGGAAGGGCATCCGACGGATGCTGCATAGGAACCTCCTTCTTCCATTTATGGCCCTTCCAGCATCCAAACCACGCTCCTTGGATACAGATATATCACCAAATAGCAGTTCTCAACCGTTACCGGTTGAGGATACAACTGCCGGTGATATCAATGTTCCAAGTGGAGCTGCAGGTCATGCAGCCTCACCTGCGCCAGACTCTGCAGATACAGATAGTGCAGACATGCTGGATGCACCGGTATCCCCTAGTGTGGTGATACCCCCAGAGAGGTCGTCATTGGATCCTTTGGCGAAACCCTTTAGTCCGGCTCCGAGGTCTCAACCAGAATTGCGACCGCAAACGCGTACACAAAGGCATAGGCAGAAACCAAGGTGGCAGACAGGAGGGGACTGGTTATTTTAAATTTTCGAATGTTTTTAACTAACTTAACAGCTGACATGGTTTCCTGGTTTCCTGTGCGTGTATCTTATTTTTTAATTGAAATGTCGAGACGACATTTTTTTCACAGAGGGGGAGGGGAGCGTGTGACAATTACGCTAAATATATTCTGGAGAGAGGCTTCGAAACAAAAAGTTTTCATTTAAACGGGTTGCTGGGTTGCAGTCGAGTGACGATGCATGGCTTGTCATGGCGTCTCTGGAGAGCTTGTATGTTGTCAGAGTGCTCTTGGCACGTGCCGCACTGGAATGCAATTATGCTGACCCTTTGTTTTTTTTCTTAAGTTCAGCTTCTGCTTGGTTGCAGTTGGTTGACGGTGCATGATTTATCATGGCGTCTCTAGAGAGCCTGTGTGTTGTTAGAGTGCCGTTGATACGTGGTGCACTTGACTGCAAACTGGCGAGAAAGTTCTAGTAGGAAAATTGTATTATTGAAAATTTCGCCTTGACATGATTTCGCGCTTGCTTGGACATGGGTTGGTTACAACCTAGGTGGGGGCTATCCCAATCAGACCGTGGCCGGTTCGTGCTTCTGGCTTGTGCTTTCGTGGAAAGGTGAATAATTTCGTAAGAATTGAATAGTTCTGTTATATTTCCCCTCTCCAGTCCAGCGCGTAAATAATGTATTTTTATATGACACTTCCATTTTGGCTGTGTTTTAGGATAAGCAATTTTAGCCTGGTTTTAATGTTTAGCCGTTTGAAGCTAAACCAGTAAGGAGTGTCCTATTACGCGCTATCAATATAAGATTTTTGTCTAAGTTCTGTATATAAAGTTTTATCTTTTGCGCTGTGCATACTGTGCAGCGTATATGGCAGCGCATTTTGATAAGGGTTTACCTGGCGAAGTGTTAGATATGTTTAACTTCATTAGCTCGATAAAAATTTGGAGCAATAGCTTCCGCTCCTATTTTATTATCAGATTGGTATTTATTAACATAATATACATCTGGTAAATTTATATAAATAATTGAAAAGGTGTAGTTAAACTTGTGTTTAAACTCATTCAAGTAATTTGTTAAGTTAAATGTCGGGACGACATTTCCCGAAGAGGGGGAGAATGTCACAGGGTGAAATTATGGAGACTGGAGGAGCGCTTGCGTTTAGGACTTTCTAGTCATTTCCAGTTATTTTCCCCTATTGATAGTTATTTTTATACATCATATACTCATATATTTCATCTCTCATTAAGCATTAAGCATTCCTGAGTAGCGTATATCTATTTCCGGTGTCCTTATGTAAGTATCGCGCGCTTTTCACTTCACTGATTAACACCGCATGCGCACATTCTTACCTCAGCCTTTGTCAGTCTTTCTTTGTCCCTGGCGAAGGTAGGTCTCACGACCACCTGACGGACACCATCTATATTATTCCTACTTACTTAGGATATTTATACTATTATTCAGGTATGCGTTTACTTTATTTCATTATCTTGTTGAACATTTGTAAATTATCATAATTGTCATTATTTCATGAATATTCGTATCTTGCCATTTCGATCTCTCGACCTCGGGGTCAGTCTTTCTTTGTCCCTGGCGAAGGTAGGTCTCACGACCACCTGACGGACACCATCTATATTATTCCTACTTACTTAGGATATTTATACTATTATTCAGGATGAACGAGGTCGAGAGGGAGAAGGTTCTATCATAATCATAAAGATCTCTCAAAAACATGGAAACATAGAGTTGTCGTCCTTTGAACCCCGAACCCCCTTGAGATACGGGAGAAGCTCTAACGTTGTATCAACGTCGTTCATCATCATCATGTGGCCACAACCACCTTAAATCCATCAGCCCGTAACAACAAATCTTTCCCGTGACAGATACCATAACTATTAACTGTTTGTTTTCTAATTGGATTAACATATGATTTATTTGGGTCAGGTTGGGGAGTAGATAAAGGGATATTATTTGATTCAAAATCTGAATAGATAACAAAAGGTAGTCTATTTTTGAAATGATAGTTTTTAAATTTAAGAATATTATCTTTCTTTGGCATATTAACTTTACAATAGTCATGATCTAGACATATCTCTTTATGTTTTTCTAATGTTTCTAGTCTTCGAAAACCTTGTAAACAGTTTCTACATGTGTGTTGTTTATGTTTATTTTTATCGTATAGAAAACTATCTAGATCTTTGATTAAACAATAGTGTGTGTTTTCATTTTCTTCTATACATAAAAGATCAATTATATTTTCACTTTTCATATTTGAAATATAAACTGGGTATAAAGATTGTTTATTTGTTGAATTTTCTAATGCAAAAACATTTATAGTTAAATTATTTTGTTTTTCTACTTTTGGGATATCTTTTATTAAAACGGGATAGTCAATATTGGTCATATTAATTTCATTCTCATAGGGATGATATTTAGTTACTCTCTCTTTATGATTATCTGCAGGATATAGTTTTGCTAATATAGACCATAAAATACATTTGTTATCTTTTGTGTTTTTAACATTGATAATATTACTTGATTTAAACTTTAAAGGTATATAAGATGAAGCTCTTTGATAATTATATTTATATGTTTTTACTTCTACACTTTTAATATTTCTAAAAACAAAACCAGAACCTCTTTCTTGATACTTATCAAGCCATGCTTCAAATTTATCTTTTAGTTTATTATAAAATTCATCTACATTATTATTTGATTGAATAACTTGAACAGAATGAGAGAAATGACTTTTTATTATATCAAATGATAATGGTTTATTAAATTCAGAAGTAATTATTATCTTCACTTTAATGGGATATGATTGTATTTTAATTTTATCTTTTAATTTATTAATATAAGCCGTTATATCATCTTCGTCTATGTCATCAATAATAGTTTCATTGATAACATTTTTAAATACTTTGGATTTATTTCTTGCCATTTTATTAGAATACAAATTTAATTATGTCTAACGTAATATTTAAAATAATCAGGATTGCGAGAAATAAAATCTTGAAATGCCATTTTATATTTTTCTTTATTATTTTGATAATGTAATTGTTTTCGTTCTCTATCAAAATCTTTACATTTTCCTCTATGTCCATCTGGACACGTTTTCTTTTTTACAAATGAATTAAACGGTTTAAATGTTCCACAATATTTACAAACTTTTCCTTCACTCATTTTATATAAAAATAATTTTAATTATATTAAAAAATGGAGAATCCAAAAATTTATTGTTTACGTTGTAAAAAGCATACTGAAAATGATTCAGTGAAACAAGTAACAACAACTAATAATAGACAAATGTTAAAAGGTATATGTTCTGAGTGGGGATCTAACAAAAATAGATTTATATCCGATAGAGAAAAAATAACAAATAAATTAGCAGATGAATTACATCATAGAGTTATAAGATCTTTTACTGAAAGGCGTGTTTATGTTCATTCAATAGATCAAACATGGGCTGTTGATTTGATAGATATGCAACAATATTCAAAACAAAATAAACACTATAAATATTTATTAGCAGTTATAGATGTTTTTAGTAAATATGGTTGGTTAATTCCATTGAAAAATAAAACAGGAGTAACAGTAACTGAAGCATTTAAAACATTATTTAAAGAAAGGAAACCGATGTATATTTGGTCGGATAAAGGATCTGAATTTTATAATCGACAAGTAAAAGAATTGTTAAAAGATAATAATATAGAGTTATATTCAACTGAGAATGAAGAAAAATCTAGTGTAGTAGAACGATGGATAGGCACTATGAAACAACATATGTATAAACATTTTACTGCAAATGAAACTACTAAATATTATGATATATTAGATAAATTAGTTGAAAATTATAATAATACGGTACATTCTTCTATTAAAATGACACCTGTTGAAGCAAGTAAAGTAGAAAATGAACTAACTGTGTATAAAAATTTATATCCAGAAAAAAAGAAGAAAACTGAAAAACCTAAATTCAAAGTTGGGGATAGAGTAAGAATAGCAAAAAAGAAAGGTAAATTTGTAAAGGGTTATACTACTCGTTGGACTAGAGAAATATTTGTAATTGAAGAAGTTTTAAATACAAATCCTCTTACTTATAAAATAACTGATTTAAAAGGCGAAGAAATCAAAGGTAGTTTTTATGAACAAGAATTACAGATTACTGAGTTTTAAGTATTTTTCGAGGGGTCCCCTATAGTGTTTTTTTTATCTATTTTACACTACCCCAACAACCTCCATCCCGGAGTTGGGCAACTCCGACTGTTTTTTTTTATTTTCACCATGTGTGTTAGACCCGCCCGTATCTCTCTCTCACATTTTCACTTTTTTAAATTTTCAGATTTTTTCACTTTTTTACATTTTTACAATTTTTCGATTTTTTTCAATTTTCGATTTTCGATGTTTCAGATGGTTTCCATTTCATATTCTTTTCAATACATAATAATTTATCATCTTTTTCTTCTTTTGATATTAAACAATGTTTATGAAAAAAATCTTTTTCTCCTAGAACAATATCACTATTGTCTTCTCTAGTATTCTTTTCGCAAATATAACATTTTTTATTAATTAAATAAAGTATTTCTTTGAGCGCATTTTTTGTTTTATAAAAATAGTTACCATTTTTTCGTTGCCAAAACTACACCAATGAAATCTAAAGTTTTTACATTCACTTCTAACAAATAATTCATCTTCTCCTCCTGGGAAGATATGATATTCCACACAATTTATTTTTAGTATTTTTACAAAAGAATCTTCGGGAAATTTTTCAAAATCTACTTGTAAATCATATTGGTCCCAAGTGGACCAACAAAATCCGCTACAACGATGTTCAGTAATAGTCATTCCACTATTTTCTAAAAATATTTTCAGTTTATTTAATTTTTGTCTTAATCTTCTATTTATGTATTATACTATTCCTTTATGTTTTTCAAATATATTTTTTCATCATCATCCATTTTTTATAGTTTTATATTTAAAAATAAAAAAAAATAAATTTAAAACTATAAAACAATGGATGATGATGAAAAAATATATTGGAAAAAATGGGGGAAAATAAAATACTTAAGTAGGAAATTAATACAAAACATAAAAAGAATGGAAGAATTTTTAGAAAAAAAATGGACTGAATATTATTAATCGAGCAAATTGTGTAATTTGGCACAAATATGAATTCCAATTGGATTTTGAAAAATTCCCAGAAGATTCTGTTGTAAAAATACTAAAAATAAATCTTGTGGATTTTAATACACACATAGTGGATTTTACTATTGATATACCAGAATCTACAGAATATATTGCTGGTCGTAGAAACAATGAATGTGAACGTTATTGGTGTAAATTTAGCGGAGAAAAAAAACGAAATTGGTTCACAGAAATACTTTATCTAATCAATAAAAAATGTTATATTTGTAAAAAGAACACTAAAGAAGACAATAGTGATGTTATTCTAGGAGAAAAAGATTTTTCTCATAAACATTGTTTAGTATCAAGATATTATGAGGGTTTAGAAGAAAAAAGATGATATAATATTATTTATGGACAAGAAACTGAAATGTAAACCATATGAAAAAATGAAAATAGAAAAAATGAAAAACATAGAATTTGAAAATGCCAAACTTCTTTCTTTATATCGCAATTTGGAATTATATGACGACATTTTAATGAACAGCACGATGGAGGATTTGGTTGCTATAAACAGTGAAGAGGTCTGGAGAAGCTAAATTTTTAGGGTAGTCTGGAGAAGCTAAAAAATTTTTTTTAGTTGTGGTCTGGAGAAGCTAAAAATTTTTTGTTAGGGATGGTCTGAAGAGGCTAAAAAAATTTTTAGGGGGTGGTCTGGGGAGGAGGTAAATAAATTTTTAGGGGGAGGTCTGAAGAAGCTAAAAAAATTTTTAGGGGGTGGTCTGAAGAAGCTAAAAAAATTTTTTTAGGGGGGTGGTCTAGACACGCCCAAACCCTATACTACTTGCGTAAACGTTGTGTGCCCACTGGACAAGCGGATACCTGGGGTGGGTAGGCTTGAGATGTCATTTCATCTCAATGTTGGGTGGGGCAAATGACTTTTAAACGTCGGTGCAACACCATTCTGTTGCATCGACGTTGATACGACGTTGCGTAAACGTTGTGTGCCCGCTGGACAAGCGGGTACCTCGGGTGGTAGGCTTGATATATCATTTCATCTCAATGTTGGGTAAATAATGTATACCCCTGTTTGTTTGTTTGATTGATTGATTGATTTGAGGTTAACGTCCCCGTCTTCACGATTTAGGTCATTTTGGAGACATTGCTTCCATTTTTTTTAGAAGCCACCAGGGTGTAGTGGTTACGCTACTCGCCTTGTAAACCAGGGGTCGCAGGATCGATCCCGGGCTTCTCCAGACTTTCGGATGAATATTTAAACCGAGCAACCTCTCTAAAACTACCTACACATGCAGTGTTGATGGGGACGTTAAACAAATACAGGACAACGTCGGGCCGACAGCGATGCGACGTCGTAACGCTTGCCCATTTCATCATAATGTCGGGTAAAAGTCCAACAAAATTGGAAGAAACGTCTCTAAAATGACCTAGACATGCAGTGTTGACGGGGACGTTAAACAAATACAGGACGAAACAGTTTACATCCTCGCTCAGGACTTTTTTCTCAGCCTATACTCAGACGGGGTTTTTATTATGACATGACATTCATTAATTACAAGGTGAGGCGGCTGCCGTCTTTCAAAGATTACCTGCCTGAAAAGGATAAACCGCCTACGATCATACAATTGTTTTGACACTGGGTATGAAAGAAGTTGAGGGGGGGGAGAGGTTCTCCATTGCGCTACAGCTTGTTTGTAGAAATAATTTCTACAAACAAAGCCCGATAGATTACCCCTTTACAAACACACAAAAAACTAATAGGGATGGTAAAAAAAAAAAAAAATTGCTGCTGCTGCGAATGAAAATAAATTATCCATTTCGGTCGGTTTTCTAGGAGCATCCTCCACCGCGCGACTTTTGTGGCTCTACTTTGAGACCCAGGTATCTTTTTCTTGCGGATAGTGCCCGGCTCTTCTTATACTGAGTCGGTCATATTTGGCCATTACGTCAGTCTGATGCGTAGCTAAATTTAGAATTTAGCTTAAAATAAAAAAAAAGAAGAAGTCACTGGATGAGTCCTTAAAACTATTTACAATCGGAATAACAGAGGTATAACAGAGGCATCTCAATGCCGGGTAAAAGTCCCACAAAATTGGAAGCAACGTCCCCAAAATGACCTTTACAGTTTTGACGGGGACGTTAAACCTCAAATCAAACAAACTCTCTCTCTCTCTCTCTCTCTCTCTCTCTCTCTCTCTCTCTCTCTCTCTCTCTCTCTCTCATGACTGAGCAGTAGTGACAACCAAAATAAAGCATCGTCGAGCCAATTTGATGGAAATTAAAGGTTATTTGTGTTTCGAGGTGGATGGGACTAGTTGAAACTTAGACTGTGCGTGAACTGGCAGTTAACAGAGTAAGGTGCTTATTCTGTCTACATTGTTAGTCTACATTGTTATTTGATCTTGATCAGTAGATGGGCAAATAAGGTAGTATCGGTTTTTTCGTTTATGACGTCAGTACAAATGTATACGTCACATGTTTTTGTTGTTGTTGTTGTTAGCAATATACCTTTTATGGCATGGAAGATGCGTATATTGGCAGACTCTTCGAGGCTATTTTTGACACAAATGGAAAAATAAATCAAACATCGGGAGTTCGGATTTACTGGGAAAACCTGATGAACTGCAGGCGGGGTAAACAAATCAGTAGCTGGAGAAATACTACAGGGTTAATCTTTTCGTCTCGTTTTTTTCCTGTGTTTACAGCCATGTTGGATGGCTTTTGTTCCTGTTCAACGACCGGAAGTAGTTCAGTTTTTTTTTTTTTGGAATAAAAAACTGGTCAGAAATTGATTTTCCTGAAATTTAACTCAGTTGCAGATTATTCAATTTCCGATTTAATGATTATGGTGAAAAATCTCCAGTTTATCGCTAAATTTATTAATTTTTGTCTTTTCTGAACCCACTGAAACGACCCAGATTTTTCTCAAGTTTACCGCATTTTTATACACACTTTTTGCTGAGAATGGAGTTTGTGTGGTATTTCGTCGGAAAGAAATGTACACAAAGTTTCATATCTGTCTATATTTCAAAGGTGATTTTTATCAAACAGGTGGTGTCAAGAGCATGAAATTCTGACTCGACAAGCATTTTCATCTTTGAATTATAGTCCCGTCGAATTTTGGCACGAGAAAAATGTTTTTAAATCTACCTACGCCGGCCTCTGAGATTCGCTACTGAAATGATATCGCCTTGTAGTCTTAATTAGTAAAAGTGTAGGTTTCATGGTATATTCTACAGGTACCCTGCCGTAATATGTCGGTGTTATGGTTTCAATGTTGATAAATACTCGTCTATTTATAAATCATAACAAACAACGGTGTTTTCCACAGGTACGTAACGGGTTATATTCTAACACAAAAGCACTCAATTTTGCAGTGTCAATGTAATCAGTTGCGTAGCGCAACTTGTAGCGAAAAGCGCCTAAAACGACTGGTTTACTCTCCTGAGGGTCGCAGGTTCGATCCTGGCAGACAACCTTTTTCATAAAGCTATTAAAAGCATGATTTATTTTTTTTCTTGGTGATTTTTTTATAAAAAAGTTTCAGAATTTACATTTTTATTATTTCTTTTTTAATTTTCAATTCTGTTTATTATTTTTGTATTATTATTTTTTCGTGAATGGTTATCTATTTATTTTAAAGTTCAATACATGTCATGCACAATTTTAAAGATCAACTTCACATTTGATTTATAATTGTGAATAAAAAAGAAACACCAGCAAGTACATGTACAAGAGAATTGAAATACAAGATGCCATAATTTGATACAATGGAAAAAAAATGTTAAAAGAAAAAACATCCCCAGCGGGATTCGAACCCGCATACTTCAGCTCTATAGGCCCGTGACTTTACCACTTGGCTAGCGTCGATACAGTGCAGGTATGATATTTTTTAGCCTGATACCATCACATTAATAGGGAGTCACCAAAAATAAAATTAGATCATCCAAAAATAACATATAATTGCGTAGATAAATTTAAAAATAACCTTTATTTACAATAATATTGACAATACCAAGCTGACAACTGATGTCGGTTTTACTGTAGATTTTTCATCCCTGTTCGCCTTTTGCAGTGTGGGATATTGAATCAGTTTTCAAACAAGAACGGTTACTATTTCTGCATACAAATCTGAATCGGTATCTTAATATTTTCATAAATGCAAGTTCTCGGGACAGTCAGCTTTGATTGTACTTAGAAGACTAAGATGATAAAAATTGAATTTATGATGTCATGATGGTTACGATATGACTTGCAATTCAATGTATTTTTTTCGAGTGTTTTTCATTACAATTGTGTTACTTCCCTTGAAATGTACGGTATATAACCGAATACATTCAGATTTTGGACATATTCTATAACGTTCCATAACAACAAGTATAACAATTATATATTGCGACCGGTGTTACGAAAAAAAGTGGACCGTGAAAAAATGCGACATTTCCGCCACTGCGCATGCGCGTTGCTTCGTGGGCGTTAACCGATTGTTTAAGGCGGGGATTACACGATAAACAAAGCAACAGTCACATTTTCAATCCTCTTTGAATGAATTATTGCCCAGTCTGCCAAAAACATCGGACCAACGTCGGGTCGACAGCGATACGACGTATCAACGTCGATTCGCTCTCAGCCCCATATTGGCCGGCTATTGCGTAAAAGCTGGGAAGTATATGATATACCATGCAATGAAAGTTTCACCTCTGTGACTGTTACTGACATTTTGCTCTTGAACAGCAGTTGTCAATTTCTGGCGTAAAATGTGCAGTGTGCTGGTTAACTGCTAACGTATAAGCCTGTCCAGAAAAAAAGTGTGGATAGGTAAACTGACCGACTCAAAATGACCTGAATGGTGTTGACTGGGCCGTTAAACTCCACAACAAAACAAAGAAAAAAATGTTGTTGTTTAGTATTACACTTCCCTGAGTATTTCTCTAATCCATCTGGGAGAGGAATTATTAAGTATCGATGCATTTTAAAAGTAACATTAACAACGAGAAGATCCTGCATATGCTGAAGTATAACGAAACATCCTCACTCTGAGTTATGTAGACGAGCTATTGATCAGTACACATGAGAAACCCTAAATTTGCAGCCTGCGTGGAAAAGGAGATAGACGTGTAAAAAGTAGATAAGGCATCAATCCGTGAAAAAAGTGGACATGCGTGAAAAGGGTTGAAAAGGTACCAGTCCGTGAAAGCATGAGATGTGCGTAAAAAGGATAATCCTGAAGAAAAATGTACACTGACAAGAAAGAAAAATAGATAAGGCACCAATCCGTGAAAAAAGTGGACATCCGTGAAAAAAGTGGACATAAAGAAATGCAAAGTAAAGGAATGAAAAAAGAAGATGTGCGTGAAAAGGGTTGAAAAGGTACCAGTCCGAGAAAGAAGAAGGTGCGCGTGATAAGGATAATCACGAAGAAAAATGTAGACTGACGTGAAAGAAAAACAGATAAGGCAACAATCCGTGAAAAAAGTGGACATGCGTGAAAAAAGAGGACATAAAGAAATGCAAAATATAGGAATGAAAAAAGAAGATGTGCGTGAAAAGGTACCAGTCCGAGAAAGAAGAAGGTGCGCGTGATAAGGATAATCACGAAGAAAAATGTAGACTGTCGTGAAAGAAAAACAGATAAGGCAACAATCCGTGAAAAAAGTGGACATGCGTGAAAAAAGTGGACATAAAGAAATGCAAAATATAGGAATGAAAAAAGAAGATGTGCGTGAAAAGGTACCAGTCCGGGAAAGAAGGAGAGGCGCGTGAAAAGGATAATCCCGAAGAAAAATGTACAATGACGTGAAAGAAAAACAGAAAAGGCAACAATCCGTGAAAAAATGGGACATGCGTGAAAAAAGTGGACATAAAGAATTACAAAGAAAAGGAATGAAAAAAGAAGATATGCGTGAAAAGGGTTGAAAAGGCACCAGTCCGCGAAAGAAGAAGATGTGCGTGAAAAGGATAATCACGAAGATAAATGTACACTGACGTGAAAAAAAAATAAATAAGGCAATAATCCGTGAAAAAAGTGGACATCCGTGAAAAAAGTGGACATAAAAAAATACAATGAAAAGGAATGAAAAAAGATGTGCGTGAAAAGGGTTAAAAAGGTACCTGTCCGTGAAAGAAGAAGATGTGCGTGATAAGGATAATCAGTTATTAATCACGAAGAAAAATGTACACTGACGTGAAAGGAAAATAGATAAGGTAACAATCCGTGAAAAAAGTGGACATCCGTGAAAAAAGTGGACATAAAGAAATACAAAGGAAATGAATGAAAAAAGAAAAGGTGCGTGGAAAGGGATGAAAAGGTATCTGTCCGTGAAAGCAGAAGATGTGCGTGAAAAGGATAATCACGAAAAAAAATGTACACTGACTTGAAAGAAAAACAGATAAGGCAACACTCCGTGAAAAAGGGGACATCCGTGAAAAAAGTGGACATAAAAGAATGCAAAATAAAGGAATGATAAAAGATGGATGTGCGTGAAAAGGGTTGAAAAAGTACCAGTCTGTGAAACCGAAGATGTGCGTGAAAAGGATAATCCCAAAGAAAAATGTACACTGACGCGAAAGAAAATTAGATAAGGCACCAATCCGTGAAAAAAGTGGACATCCGTGAAAAAAGTGGACATAAAGAAATACAAAGAAAAGGAATGAAAAAAGAAGATGTGCGTGAAAAGGGTTTAAGAGGTACCCTTCAGTGAAAGAAGAAAATGTGCGTGATAAGGATAATCAAGAAGAAAAATGTACACTGACGTGAAAGAAAAATAGATAAGGCAACAATTCGTGAAAAAAGTGGACATCCGTGAAAAAAGTGGACATCCGTGAAAAAAGTGTACATAAAGAAATGCAAAATAAAGGAATGAAAAAAGAAGATGTGCGTGAAAAGGGTTGAAAAGTTACCAACCCGAGAAAGAAGAAGATGCGGGTGATAAGGATAATCACGAAGAAAAATGTACACTGGCGTGAAAGAAAAAAAAGATAAGACATCGTGAAAAAAGTGGACATCCGTGAAAAAAATGGACATAAGAAAATACAAAGAAAAGGAGTGACTGAGTTTTAGTTTTACGTTCCACCAACAGCTAAGGTCATACGGAGACGGGACCTCGGTTTAAAAACTCATCCGAAACGCTAGAGAAGCCTGGGATCGATCCTGCGATCCCTGGTTTACAAGGCGAGTAGCGTAACCACTGCACCATGGAGGCCTCTACAAAGAAAAGGAATGAAAAAAGAAGATGTGCGTGAAAAGGGTTGAAAAGGTACCAGTCCGTGAAAGCAGAAGATGTGCGTGAAAATGATAATCACGAAGAAAAATGTACACTGACGTGAAAGAAAAACAGATAAGGCAACAATCCGTGAAAAAAGTGGACATCCGTGAAAAAAGTGGACATAAAGAAATACAAAGGAAAGGAATAAAAAAGAAAAGGTGCGTGAAAAGGGTTGAAAAGGTACCTGTCCGTGAAAGCAGATGTGCGTGAAAAGAATAATCACGAAGAAAAATGTACACTGACGTGAAAGAAAAACAGAAAAGGAAACAATCCGTGAAAAAAGTGGACATGCGTGAAAAAAGTGGACATAAAGAAATGCAAAATAAAGGAATGAAAAAAGATGGATGTGCGTGAAAAGGGTTGAAAAAAAAAAACCAGTCCGTGAAAGGAGAAGATGTGCGTGAAAAGGATAATCACGAAGAAAAATGTACACTGACGTGAAAGAAAAACAGATAAGGCAGCAATCCGTGAAAAAAAGTGGACATGCGTAAAAAAGTGGACATAAAGAAATGCAAAATAAAGGAATGAAAAAAGATGGGTGTGCGTGAAAAGGGTTGAAAAGGTACCAGTCCGCGAAAGCAGAAGATGTGGGTGAAAAGGACAATCCAGAAGAAAAAATGTACACTGACGTGAAAGAAAAATAGATAAGGCACCAATCCGTGAAAACAGTGGACAGCCGTGAAAAAAGTGGATATAAAGAAATACAAAGAAAAGGAATGAAAAAAGATGTGCGTGAAAAGGGTTGAAAAGGTACCTGTCCGTGAAAGAAGAAGATGTGCGTCATAAGGATAATCACGAAGAAAAATGTACACTGGCGCGAAAGAAAATAGATAAGGCAATTATCCGTGAAAAAAGTGGACATAAAAAAATACAAAGAAAAGGAATGAAGAAAAAAGATGTGCGTGAAAAGGGTTGAAAAGGTACCTGTCCGTGAAAGCAGAAGATGTGCGTGAAAAGGATAATCACGAAGATAAATGTACACTGACGTGAAAGAAAAACAGCTAAGGCAACAATCCGTGAAAAAAGTGGACACCCGTGAAAAAAGTGGACATAAAGAAATGCAAAATAAAGAAATGAAAAAAGATGGATGTGCGTGAAAAGGGTTGGGAAAAAAAAAACAGTCCGTGAAAGGAGAAGATGTGCGTGAAAAGGATAATCCCAAAGAAAAATGTACACTGACGTGAATGAAAAATAGATAAGGCACCAATCCGTGAAAAAAGTGGACATCCGTGAAAAAAGCGGACATAAAGAAATACAAAGAAAAGGAGTGAAGAAAAAAGATGTGCGTGAAAAGGGTTGAACCGGTACCAGTCCGCCATGCCCTGTTATGGTGAAAACCTTAAAAAATCTTCATCTCCGGAATCACTTGACTGATTGTCTTGAAACTTGGTTTATAGCATCAGGTGATTGAGTACTACCAATTTGCACAGGGCTCAGAGGAGCGACCAGGACCTCATGGGCCTCTTGTTTTTTTGTTTTGTGTTGTTTTGCTTTGATTTTTTCTGCGGCTTTTCCCTCTGTTTCTGTCGAATGAATGTGCACTGTACTGGTCAACCACTGATGTGCATGTCTGCCCAAGGTAAGATGGCCTGCTCGGCGTCGTCTCAATGGTGTTGACAAGGCCGTTAAACTTCACACAAACTGCCGAACAAAAACTCGGACCCCGCCCATCAGGGTTGGCAGAATAGATTGGGCTGCATGATGTTTCCATGCAAGGCTGAAACCACTTGTAAGCCGCTTAGAGGATCTGAGCTTGCACATGTCAAGTGGTGCGAGTCGAACCATCCGTGCATATTAACCCTATTGGTCTCATTGGGCGGCAGGGCTTGAGATTACATTATATCTCTATGTCGGGTAAAAGTAGCAACGTCCCAAATATGACCTATATAGTGTTGGTGGGGACGTTAAACATCAAACAAACAAACAAAGGAACGAACAAAATTACTAGCAGGTATTTGGTTATCCTGCACTCTCATTGCGTTTTGTCAATAATAAAACAGTGTATACTGCCTTTTTGGGGCCTTCATGGTCTAGTGGGTAAAAGCTTTGACTCTTAATCACCTTGCATGTGTGACGCAAAGTAAAGGTCATTTATTTTTCAGGTACTCAAGTTGTCGCCCACCGTTAATTAACGGTCTGCTCGAAAACCAATGGGTCTTAAAACCAGAAAAATCGCCTGGTTTTACTGATACGTAGTGTATAAGCCCTTAGACGAACTGAACATAACAGCGCAGTAAAAGATATGTGGCTCGTACAAACAATATGTGAAGAAACCTTGGCAACAGGCTAATTTTAGGCTATATACAGTGAATCTTAAATGTCTCGAAGAGGGATGGCGGGTTTACCACGGATAATTCGAACTCGTTCTTAGACCCTAGAGAATTAATCCTATAGCTTCCGTTAGGTTGTCCATATATAAAGTTCATTTTGTCTAAAAAGGTATGTTGCGTGTAATCACCAGATTCACCTAAATGAGTACTCACAGTATTTGTACTGACTAACTCAATATATCTGCATCGCTGGGCTGGGTTCCGGTTCTAAATACCACACTCGGATAATAACACTATAAGTATTTTTATGTTGCACCGTATTATGATAATGAGATGCACTCTTCTGTTACGACCTCCAAACAATAAACAAGGACAAACTAATGCTTTGTCTTTTTCTTATGTAAAGTAACACGTCTTATACGGCGATATAACAGTATTCCTTTAACCTTAACCCTTTTTGTAACTAATGGAATATTCCTCCATATATAGCAGGAGTCCATTCAAAATTTAGGGGTGACAGGTTGTGTTTTCTTCAATATTTATTTGGAAGATGGCTGAGCTTTTTGTAAACAGTGTAGGCCCCGATCAGATGCCGCGTTCTGATCTGGACCTGCACTGTTTGCCAGGTTACCAGTTTTAGGGTTTATGTTAACTTAGAGAAGGCTGCAAAGATATCCTCCTCTCATCACCTTTATATCTCAAGACCAGGGGCCCCGCCCATCGGGGCTTCAGGAAATAGATGAGCTGCATGATGTTTCCACGCAGAGCTGAAACAGGCCCTACACAAGTACTGGTAAACCGATTAGAGGTTCTAAGCCTGCCCAGGCAAAGCGATTCGAGTCGGTTTCATTGGCGCTGCAGTGTCCGACGTAACGTCTTTCGCAACGCACTTAAATGATTGTGCCATTTATTTACGTATTCTTGACCTTTAATAGTGGAAAAGAAATTCAAAGTAAAAACAATTATCAACTGTCATTTTGGCATCCAAAAGTCGCGATTTCTTACCCTAAACGACCCGCGTTTGATGGAGGTCTCGTAACCTCACACTGCAATCTACGCTTGCTAGTGCACATCACGATCAGATATTCCTATACTGATATACGACTACTGTCTCTGTTATAGGTGAGGTTAGTGTTTGAGTTTTACGTCCTACCAACAACTAAGGTCATACGGAGACGGGACCTCGGTTTAAAGACTCAACCGAAAGTCTGTCTCTGTTATAGGAGATACGTAAACTGTGCATCGGTTTAACCCATATACGCCTAGAAGCCTCTGTGGTGTAGCACCTTTTCCCTGTGCCCTTGGCGAACATTGGCTAAGGAGCGTCTGATCTAGGTCTGCACTGTTTCCGTAGTGTCCATACATAGAGAGTTTGGTATGATATGAATTAATGGGCATCTGGTCTGGGTCTGCAATGTTTCCTAGTGTCCTTTATTTTAGATGTTGGGTTAAATGGGTTAACCGACATCTGAGCCGGGTCTGCGAGGATCTGCGCTGTATCCATTTGGCCTTAAATAGAGGTGATGTGCTAATTTGGTTTAAGATTGAATAAACCAGCTCTAGCGGTGATTTGTTGAGTAATATATCACTGTTTGGAGGTCCGTTGTATGGTAGATCACACCACGAGCACGTAACAATAGAGCTGATAACACACTGAAAGTCTCCTAAAATGCTGTTGTTTCCATCATATTCTCTCAACATTCCGCCACTGTTTGAAGAAATCCCGCCGACATGTTTGACTGTAATGCATGTGTAACGTACTGAAAAAGACGTTACACGGTCTAACGTCAAGGAAAGGATCGATAACGTCGTAAAAAACTTCATAAAACGGCGGCTCTTCACGTCACGCCTTTTCGCCTAGTGATTTATCACGCAATATATCACCGGATTTAACCATTGGCTGTATAAGCGACTAGTGATAGATAAGCTCTAGCTGTGATTTGTTCAGTAATAAATCACAATTTGGAGGTCCGCATCACGAGCGCGTAGCGCGTGTGATTTGTCTACTTACAACTGACCGACAAAGTTTGATTAATAACCCAACAAATCACTGGCTAGAGCTGAGTTATTCGATTCAAGCACGCTGAAACTCTTAGATAATGTTGTTGTTTCCTTCAAATTCTCAAACATTTTCACCATTGTTAAAAGAAATCGACTGTAACACATGCATTTATGTCCTTTTGAAGTAGAAGTAAAACAAGGATTAAGAATTGATACAATTCACTTACTCCACCCATAAAAGACACCAAAGGGAAAGAAATACAAACATTAAGAGACCAGACCATAATGGAAACCTAAACAAAGGAAGGCCATAAGGACAGTTACTTTCCCACAAAATGGCCATATGGCCATCCAAAACCAAAAGACACAAGTGATACACACAGTAAGTAACAAACAACAACATAAATAAATCGCCACAGAAGAGCCGCCTTGGAACGGTCAGTGGAAGATTTCCACTGGGGGGCTTAAATCGATTTTACGTGGCCACAATCCTCGCCCTTACTTCCGTCGCGGCCGCCCCCGCCCATTGGGGCTTGGAGAAATAGATGGGCTGCACGATGCTTCCACGCAGAGTTGATACCGATCGCACATGAGTACTGGTAATCTGAAAACTGCTGCGAGTCGGCCCGTCCATGCATATAAACCCTATTGGTTTTATTGGGCGGGGGGTATTGAGATGTCATTTCATCTCAATGTCGGGTAAAAGTCCCACAAAATTGGAAGCAACGTCTCCAAAATGACCTAAATTGTGTTGACGGGGACGTTAAACCTCAAATCAAACAAATCAAACTTCCGTCGCGATTTAGACAAATAATTTGTTCAGTCCGCATGAAGGCCTCCTAACTCATCAGTGCAGCATCTCCGTGAACACAAAAATCAAGGAACCACAGAGGTGAGACAACGGTGAGGACTCGACAGCAAGAAAGCACTGAAATGCTGGAGCAAAAGAAAACCAACAGTTAGACTCCGATGAGCCCGACCAGAGACAGAGCATCAGGCACCAACCAACATTATCTCTCTAATTTTCAATAAGCCTTTACGTTGGAGCCGTCATAGAATCTGAGGCCTGACCCACCGGCGTGCAATTAAAGAGGGAAGCAAAGTTGCCAACCGTGATTGGGTTAACTACCATGCATGCAGTCTGTCGTATAATATCTATGTTGTACCCAATCTTTTTATATCAAAGAATGATTTTACGAAATTGGGTGCTGAAGTCATTGCGGTTATATATTTTTCTGAATTTATATACTAAGTCACCATAAAATTCGGGTTCCGATAGACCTTGTTGCAGAAGAGATTTAAGTCCAATATTGAATTTTGAAATTAAATCAGAATGGCGTCTATAAAATTTTGAAAAGGCTTTGCGTAGTTTATGGTACCGATAACCCTGATTAAGGAGTTTAGCCGTTAATAATTTATTACGAGTGTTGAAGTCAGTTACATGACTACACACTCTAGCAAATCGAATTAATTGCGAAATATAAACGCCATAGGATGGCGCACGAGGAACATCACCATCCAAAAAAGGAAAATTTACAATCTCAAAATCAAAGTCATCGCGTTTATCATAAATTTTGCACGAAACAAATCCATCTACAATAGATAGATGTAAATCCAAAAACGGGGCCTCGGTATCAGAAGAATTTGCTTTATTTAACTGAAGTTCTAGGGGGTAAATCTGACTGATCAAACCATCAAAATAGGTATTATCAATATTTAATAAATCATTGAAATATCTAGAAGTAGAGCTAAAAGCTTCAATAATTTCAGATTGGTTATCAATGGAAAGCGACAAAATGAAGTCTCTTTCATAACAATACAAGAACAGATCAGCCACAAGAGGTGCGCAATTAGTACCCATCGGAATACCCACAATTTGTCTAAATAACTTAGTACCGAATCTAATATAAATATTGTCAAGTAGAAAGGTGAGGGCATCACACACTTTCTGACATGACCAAAGCGTATAATTCTTATGCTCTTTAGAAGTGAAAAATGCATTTCTGACATTACATGCAAGATAGAGAGAATCTTCTCTGTGAAAAGCCCATTCAATTAAATCAATAAGCTTTTCTTTTATAAGATTATGAGGAAGTGTAGTGTAAAGAGTGGAAAAATCGTAGGTAGACAGACTAGAAGCACGAAAATGTCTAGATTTCAATTTATTTAAAACCTCATTCGAATTTTTTATAGACCAAAACAGATTTCTTCCTGATCTTTCAAAGACTTTATCACAATATTTAATTACATGCGTTTTAATAGCAGCAAGACAGGAAGTTAATAATTTAGAAAGTTCAGTGGTAGTGCAAGAGCTAGAATTTGCAATAAACCGTGCTTTGTAAGGTTTTTTATGAAGTTTTGGTAACCAGTATAGCGTAGGAAGCTTGTCTTGGCCTTCGTTAACACACACAGCAAACTTGGTGGCTGAAAGACAAACATGTTTATCTACTATAGCTCTCTCTTCAGCTAAAGGCTGAAGTTCATAGGCCTTAGTACCACCAAGCTCCTGCTTAAGCGTGTTAACATAGTGGAGCCGTCACACAACGACGACGTTGTTAGCGGCCTTGTCTGCAGGGGCCAAAACAAAGTTCTTATGAAATTCTTGAATACCTAGTTTAAGATGACGTAAAGACGCCTTGGGCTTAGGAGGTAATAAGTTAGTATTTTGAGAATAGAAAGAAATGCGTTTATTCACTAGTTTTAAAATGCTAAGTTTCCAGTCCTTAAGGGCTTTATGCTCAACATACTCTCGCTTACACCATCGATTACCGAATTCATTCAAGGAAGCAGCGATTTCA
Organism: Lucinisca nassula; assembly: GCA_963580285.1. Classification (NCBI taxonomy): domain Eukaryota; kingdom Metazoa; phylum Mollusca; class Bivalvia; order Lucinida; family Lucinidae; genus Lucinisca; species Lucinisca nassula. Next base: position 108,588,367 of record OY757010.1, read on the forward strand.
TCTCTACATTTACTGAAATCAATTATAGAAGGAAACCGATATTTCGGTCCTTTAGAAATTATATTCCTTATCCTAGAATCTGGAATAATTTTCAAATTGCCAGTAATTACATGACCAGCAGCAGGATAGCAATACTTTGAGTTTTTACAATCACAAGAATCAGGAGTATTAGTATCAATATCAAGATCTGAAACAAGTTTATTGAAATTAAAAATAATAGATCTAACAGGTTTGTTATATTTATAGCAAATTATAGGTGTTTCAGTATTTTGAAAATAAGCAGGAATGGAAGAAAGCACCGATCTCTCACGGAAGATACTGGGCAAATCTATAAAATCCATACCCTTATTAATGAAGGATATTTTGAAGAAATGGCGTTTATGATTAATATCGGAATCAATGTAAGGACGGAGAGTATGCTGAGTATAGCCTCTAGTTAAGAGAGCCGCATCATATAACTGATAAGAACTATCGTAGAATTTATTCGCCTCGGTGTCCAGAAGACGTAAAACAGAAACGGGTAATGAACTTAAAAATGAAAGCATAGAGTGGCGTCCATGATTTAATAATATAATTGACAGTCACTTCAGTCTAGTATTGTTTCGTTTAAACGCACTTGATTTACGTTTAAAGTTACCATTTTTCCTGGTGCCGTGAGATCTAGTTCTGCGTTTTCGACTTTCCAGGAGTGAAAAATATCAAAGTCCGGCATTCTGGAAATATTACCCTCATGATAAATGTTGTCATTAAATCCCAGTGGAAAAGGGGTCTGTAAAATTTTAATCCATTTCAGTTCAGCTTCAAATGGAACCTTGTCGGTGCTAGACAGTGACGTTACACCGTCTAACGTCTACGAATCATAAATTTGCAGCTTTTAATGATTTCACTCGGCCCGCTTTTCCGCACCGTCATTTGTTGCATATTAGACACAGTTCTTTCCCAATGCCTGCCAATGTCAAAACACGGGGCATCATCTGGTCTGCACTGTTTGCCTTTGTCATTAAACAGATATGTTGCGCTTTATTGGGTTGAGGAACATCTGAGCTACGTCTGCACTGTTTTCCTATGTCCTAAGAGACACCTAGCTTATATGGGTTGTGTATGTCTTTGAGAATTACGTCCTAACAACAGCTAAGGTCATAATGATACGAGATCTCGGTTTAATATCCGCAAGTCTGGAGAAGCCCGAGATGGAACCAACTAACCCTGGTCAATGAGGCGAGTAGTATAACCATTTCAAGGCTTAGGCAAACAATGCAGACCGAGATCAGGCATTGCTTAACCAGCGTTAGCCCTTCGCGTCTACTTTAGGACTAAGGCAAATGGCACAGACCCAGGTCAGACGCCGCGATAACGTCGTAAGCTAAGCGTTTCTTTCAGGACTGGCAAACAGTGCAAACCCAGGTCAGACGCCGATTAACCCGTATTAGGCTGGCATATCAAATTTAGCCCATAGACTAACAGTTCCGATGCCGCAAAATATGTTGTTTGATCGGGTGCTTCACTTTTTAGTCACGATGCTTCCACGCAGAGCGGAATCCGGCCCGCACACTAGTACTGGTAAACCGCTTAGAGGATTAAAGCCTGTCCAGGAACCGCGGTGCGAGGCGGACCGTCCATGCTAATAAACCCTTTTGGTTTCATTGGGCGACATGGCTAGAGCCATGATGTCATTTCATCTCAGTGTTGGGTAAAAGTCCAACAAAATTGGAAGCAACGTCTCCAAAATGACCTATACAGTGTTGACGGGGACGTTAAACCTCAAATCAACCAACCAACACGAGGTGAAGATTTACGCCCCGCCCATCGGGGCTTGGAGAAATAGATTGGGTTCATCATGCTTGCACGCATAGCTGAAACCGACCGCACAGGACTACTGGTAAACCGCTAAGAGGATCTAAGCCTGACTACGCGAAGTGTTGTAAATCGGAACGTCACCTATATATAAACCCTTCTGGCTTGTTCAGGCGGCAGGGCTTGAGATGTCATTTCATATCAATGTTGGGTTAAAGTCCCACAAAACTGAAGCCACCTCTCCAAAAAAACCAAAATAGTGTTGATGGGGACGTAAAACACTAATTCAAACAAAGAAAACATGAGGGAAAAAGACGTGTTATGAGCAAGAACCATAACTCCGGGTGTCATGGTATTTTAGTTATCATCCCTGAGAATACAATCTTGGCAACGCAATATCTCTAACACCTTTCTTCATGTTAACAAGTCCGTGAAATTAAAACCCTCTAAACCTCACTTTATTTAGAGAAAACTGGGGTTTACAGGGGTATAAGTTATTTTGCTTTTTTTCTGTTCTGAGACATATGTCATGGGTACTCGTACGAGCACCCGCAACCTATTTTAGGTGTAAAAATAAGACAAATATCACAAATTTGCATGGAAAAAGAAATTGCACGGGTGTGTCGTCGTAATGTGAGAATAATGATGGGTCGTTGTACAGTTGCACAGAAGGTTAAGAAGGTGTGCGTGCGTACGTGCGTGCGTGCGTGTGTGTGTGTGTGTGTGTGTGTGTGTGTGTGTGTGTGTGTGTGTGAATTCGGGTTTAACGTCGCTTTCAACAATTTTTCAGTCATATCACGACGGTGTCTGGTTGTGACAGGGAGCTCAATGCTCACTTTTTAGTGCTGCCTCACTGAAGTATCATGTCCCTGACACATGATGCTTCTTCTAATACATGTTGCAAAAGAATACCAAAGAAACTGATGTGTTACAGACTTTAAAACTGAAAGTGACTTGGTGGTGGTGTCTGTTCCATCCGCAAACGCTGTTACAAGGAGAACTCACCTTAAAGCTCGCTAACAGGGCGAATGAGGGGAGGTAACTGCCAGACTACACGATAATTAAGCAAATAGCAATCCGATAAAACGTATCTAAGGTAGGCGGAGCAAATGTGTTGCGCATGCGAAGTGGCGGAAATGTCTCATTTTTTCACGGTCCACTTTTTTTACTATTTTATTTCGCTTTTCCCAGGATTGTGATTAATTCTCTCAGTAATGGAAGCGACTTTTCGTCTTTACAACCATAGTGGAGACACAATCAGGGATAAATAAATCGTGCTCTGACTGTGATTCGAACCCACGCACAGATGCGGCGACGTCGCCTAGCACTGCAGTGGCCGACGTTCTTAACCACTGCGCCACAGAGGCATCCCCAAAAAGGATGCTCATATAGCGCATATAAGGCTATCCGACACTGCAGTACACTCTGTATATAGGGGTTTATTTGTTACTATTTTATTTCGCTTTTCCCAGGATTGTGATTAATTCTCTCAGTAATGGAAGCGACTTTTCGTCTTTACAACCATAGTGGAGACACAATCAGGGATAAATAAATCGTGCTCTGACTGTGATTCGAACCCACGCACAGATGCGGCGACGTCGCCTAGCACTGCAGTGGCCGACGTCCTTAACCACTGCGCCACAGAGGCATCCCCAAAAAAGGATGCTCATATAGCGCATATAAGGCTATCCGACACTGCAGTACACTCTGTATATAGGGGTTTATTTGTTACTATTTTATTTCGCTTTTCCCAGGATTGTGATTAATTCTCTCAGTAATGGAAGCGACTTTTCGTCTTTACAACCATAGTGGAGACACAATCAGGGATAAATAAATCGTGCTCTGACTGTGATTCGAACCCACGCACAGATGCGGCGACGTCGCCTAGCACTGCAGTGGCCGACATTCTTAACCACTGCGCCACAGAGGCATCCCCCAAAAAGGATGCTCATATAGCGCATATAAGGCTATCCGACACTGCAGTACACTCTGTATATAGGGGTTTATTTGTTACTATTTTATTTCGCTTTTCCCAGGATTGTGATTAATTCTCTCAGTAATGGAAGCGACTTTTCGTCTTTACAACCATAGTGGAGACACAATCAGGGATAAATAAATCGTGCTCTGACTGTGATTCGAACCCACGCACAGATGCAGCGACGTCGCCTAGCACTGCAGTGGCCGACGTTCTTAACCACTGCGCCACAGAGGCATCCCCAAAAAAGGATGCTCATATAGCGCATATAAGGCTATCCGACACTGCAGTACACTCTGTATATAGGGGTTTATTTGTTACTATTTTATTTCGCTTTTCCCAGGATTGTGATTAATTCTCTCAGTAATGGAAGCGACTTTTCGTCTTTACAACCATAGTGGAGACACAATCAGGGATAAATAAATCGTGCTCTGACTGTGATTCGAACCCACGCACAGATGCGGCGACGTCGCCTAGCACTGCAGTGGCCGACGTCCTTAACCACTGCGCCACAGAGGCATCCCCAAAAAAGGATGCTCATATAGCGCATATAAGGCTATCCGACACTGCAGTACACTCTGTATATAGGGGTTTATTTGTTACTATTTTATTTCGCTTTTCCCAGGATTGTGATTAATTCTCTCAGTACTGGAAGCGACTTTTCGTCTTTACAACCATAGTGGAGACACAATCAGGGATAAATAAATCGTGCTCTGACTGTGATTCGAACCCACGCACAGATGCGGCGACGTCGCCTAGCACTGCAGTGGCCGACGTCCTTAACCACTGCCACACAGAGGAATCCCTAAAAAAGGATGCTCATATAGCGCATATAAGGCTATCCGACACTGCAGTACACTCTGTATATAGGGGTTTATTTGTTACTATTTTATTTCGCTTTTCCCAGGATTGTGATTAATTCTCTCAGTAATGGAAGCGACTTTTCGTCTTTACAACCATAGTGGAGACACAATCAGGGATAAATAAATCGTGCTCTGACTGTGATTCGAACCCACGCACAGATGCGGCGACGTCGCCTAGCACTGCAGTGGCCGACGTCCTTAACCACTGCGCCACAGAGGCATCCCCAAAAAAGGATGCTCATATAGCGCATATAAGGCTATCCGACACTGCAGTACACTCTGTATATAGGGGTTTATTTGTTACTATTTTATTTCGCTTTTCCCAGGATTGTGATTAATTCTCTCAGTAATGGAAGCGACTTTTCGTCTTTACAACCATAGTGGAGACACAATCAGGGATAAATAAATCGTGCTCTGACTGTGATTCGAACCCACGCACAGATGCGGCGACGTCGCCTAGCACTGCAGTGGCCGACATCCTTAACCACTGCGCCACAGAGGCATCCCCCAAAAAGGATGCTCATATAGCGCATATAAGGCTATCCGACACTGCAGTACACTCTGTATATAGGGGTTTATTTGTTACTATTTTATTTCGCTTTTCCCAGGATTGTGATTAATTCTCTCAGTAATGGAAGCGACTTTTCGTCTTTACAACCATAGTGGAGACACAATCAGGGATAAATAAATCGTGCTCTGACTGTGATTCGAACCCACGCACAGATGCGGCGACGTCGCCTAGCACTGCAGTGGCCGACGTTCTTAACCACTGCGCCACAGAGGCATCCCCAAAAAAGGATGCTCATATAGCGCATATAAGGCTATCCGACACTGCAGTACACTCTGTATATAGGGGTTTATTTGTTACTATTTTATTTCGCTTTTCCCAGGATTGTGATTAATTCTCTCAGTAATGGAAGCGACTTTTCGTCTTTACAACCATAGTGGAGACACAATCAGGGATAAATAAATCGTGCTCTGACTGTGATTCGAACCCACGCACAGATGCGGCGACGTCGCCTAGCACTGCAGTGGCCGACGTCCTTAACCACTGCGCCACAGAGGCATCCCCAAAAAAGGATGCTCATATAGCGCATATAAGGCTATCCGACACTGCAGTACACTCTGTATATAGGGGTTTATTTGTTACTATTTTATTTCGCTTTTCCCAGGATTGTGATTAATTCTCTCAGTAATGGAAGCGACTTTTCGTCTTTACAACCATAGTGGAGACACAATCAGGGATAAATAAATCGTGCTCTGACTGTGATTCGAACCCACGCACAGATGCGGCGACGTCGCCTAGCACTGCAGTGGCCGACGTCCTTAACCACTGCGCCACAGAGGCATCCCCAAAAAGGATGCTCATATAGCGCATATAAGGCTATCCGACACTGCAGTACACTCTGTATATAGGGGTTTATTTGTTACTATTTTATTTCGCTTTTCCCAGGATTGTGATTAATTCTCTCAGTACTGGAAGCGACTTTTCGTCTTTACAACCATAGTGGAGACACAATCAGGGATAAATAAATCGTGCTCTGACTGTGATTCGAACCCACGCACAGATGCGGCGACGTCGCCTAGCACTGCAGTGGCCGACGTCCTTAACCACTGCCACACAGAGGAATCCCTAAAAAAGGATGCTCATATAGCGCATATAAGGCTATCCGACACTGCAGTACACTCTGTATATAGGGGTTTATTTGTTACTATTTTATTTCGCTTTTCCCAGGATTGTGATTAATTCTCTCAGTAATGGAAGCGACTTTTCGTCTTTACAACCATAGTGGAGACACAATCAGGGATAAATAAATCGTGCTCTGACTGTGATTCGAACCCACGCACAGATGCGGCGACGTCGCCTAGCACTGCAGTGGCCGACGTTCTTAACCACTGCGCCACAGAGGCATCCCCAAAAAGGATGCTCATATAGCGCATATAAGGCTATCCGACACTGCAGTACACTCTGTATATAGGGGTTTATTTGTTACTATTTTATTTCGCTTTTCCCAGGATTATGATTAATTCTCTCAGTAATGGAAGCGACTTTTCGTCTTTACAACCATAGTGGAGACACAATCAGGGATAAATAAATCGTGCTCTGACTGTGATTCGAACCCACGCACAGATGCGGCGACGTCGCCTAGCACTGCAGTGGCCGACGTCCTTAACCACTGCGCCACAGAGGCATCCCCAAAAAAGGATGCTCATATAGCGCATATAAGGCTATCCGACACTGCAGTACACTCTGTATATAGGGGTTTATTTGTTACTATTTTATTTCGCTTTTCCCAGGATTGTGATTAATTCTCTCAGTAATGGAAGCGACTTTTCGTCTTTACAACCATAGTGGAGACACAATCAGGGATAAATAAATCGTGCTCTGACTGTGATTCGAACCCACGCACAGATGCGGCGACGTCGCCTAGCACTGCAGTGGCCGACGTCCTTAACCACTGCGCCACAGAGGCATCCCCAAAAAAGGATGCTCATATAGCGCATATAAGGCTATCCGACACTGCAGTACACTCTGTATATAGGGGTTTATTTGTTACTATTTTATTTCGCTTTTCCCAGGATTGTGATTAATTCTCTCAGTACTGGAAGCGACTTTTCGTCTTTACAACCATAGTGGAGACACAATCAGGGATAAATAAATCGTGCTCTGACTGTGATTCGAACCCACGCACAGATGCGGCGACGTCGCCTAGCACTGCAGTGGCCGACGTCCTTAACCACTGCCACACAGAGGAATCCCTAAAAAAGGATGCTCATATAGCGCATATAAGGCTATCCGACACTGCAGTACACTCTGTATATAGGGGTTTATTTGTTACTATTTTATTTCGCTTTTCCCAGGATTGTGATTAATTCTCTCAGTAATGGAAGCGACTTTTCGTCTTTACAACCATAGTGGAGACACAATCAGGGATAAATAAATCGTGCTCTGACTGTGATTCGAACCCACGCACAGATGCGGCGACGTCGCCTAGCACTGCAGTGGCCGACGTTCTTAACCACTGCGCCACAGAGGCATCCCCAAAAAGGATGCTCATATAGCGCATATAAGGCTATCCGACACTGCAGTACACTCTGTATATAGGGGTTTATTTGTTACTATTTTATTTCGCTTTTCCCAGGATTATGATTAATTCTCTCAGTAATGGAAGCGACTTTTCGTCTTTACAACCATAGTGGAGACACAATCAGGGATAAATAAATCGTGCTCTGACTGTGATTCGAACCCACGCACAGATGCGGCGACGTCGCCTAGCACTGCAGTGGCCGACGTCCTTAACCACTGCGCCACAGAGGCATCCCCAAAAAAGGATGCTCATATAGCGCATATAAGGCTATCCGACACTGCAGTACACTCTGTATATAGGGGTTTATTTGTTACTATTTTATTTCGCTTTTCCCAGGATTGTGATTAATTCTCTCAGTAATGGAAGCGACTTTTCGTCTTTTCAACCATAGTGGAGACACAATCAGGGATAAATAAATCGTGCTCTGACTGTGATTCGAACCCACGCACAGATGCGGCGACGTCGCCTAGCACTGCAGTGGCCGACGTTCTTAACCACTGCGCCACAGAGGCATCCCCAAAAAGGATGCTCATATAGCGCATATAAGGCTATCCGACACTGCAGTACACTCTGTATATAGGGGTTTATTTGTTACTATTTTATTTCGCTTTTCCCAGGATTGTGATTAATTCTCTCAGTAATGGAAGCGACTTTTTGTCTTTACAACCATAGTGGATACACAATCAGGGATAAATAAATCGTGCTCTGACTGTGATACGAACCCACGCACAGATGCGGCGACGTCGCCTAGCACTGCAGTGGCCGACGTCCTTAACCACTGCGCCACAGAGGCATACCCAAAAAAGGATGCTCATATAGCGCATATAAGGCTATCCGACACTGCAGTACACTCTGTATACAGGGGTTCATTTGTTACTATTTTATTTCGCTTTTCCCAGGATTGTGATTAATTCTCTCAGTAATGGAAGCGACTTTTCGTCTTTACAACCATAGTGGAGACACAATCAGGGATAAATAAATCGTGCTCTGACTGTGATTCGAACCCACGCACAGATGCGGCGACGTCGCCTAGCACTGCAGTGGCCGACGTCCTTAACCACTGCGCCACAGAGGCATCCCCAAAAGGATGCTGATATAGCGCATATAAGGCTATCCGACACTGCAGTACACTCTGTATATAGGGGTTTATTTGTTACTATTTTATTTCGCTTTTCCCAGGATTGTGATTAATTCTCTCAGTAATGGAAGCGACTTTTCGTCTTTACAACCATAGTGGATACACAATCAGGGATAAATAAATCGTGCTCTCACTGTGATTCGAACCCACGCACAGATGCGGCGACGTCGCCTAGCACTGCAGTGGCCGACGTCCTTAACCACTGCGCCACAGAGGCATCCCCAAAAAAGGATGCTCATATAGTGCATATAAGGCTATCCGACACTGCAGTACACTCTATGGTTGTAAAGACGAAAAGTCGCTTCCATTACTTCGAATCACAGTCAGAGCACGATTTATTTATCCCTGATTGTGTCTCCACTATGGTTGTAAAGACGAAAAGTCGCTTCCATTACTGAGAGAATTAATCACAATCCTGGGAAAAGCGAAATAAAATAGTAACAAATAAACCCCTATATACAGAGTGTACTGCAGTGTCGGATAGCCTTATATGCGCTATATGAGCATCCTTTTTTGGGGATGCCTCTGTGGCGCAGTGGTTAAGAACGTCGGCCACTGCAGTGCTAGGCGACGTCGCCGCATCTGCGCGTGGGTTCGAATCATAGTCAGAGCACGATTTATTTATCCCTGATTGTGTCTCCACTATGGTTGTAAAGACGAAAAGTCGCTTCCATTACTGAGAGAATTAATCACAATCCTGGGAAAAGCGAAATAAAATAGTAACAAATAAACCCCTATATACAGAGTGTACTGCAGTGTCGGATAGCCTTATATGCGCTATATGAGCATCCTTTTTTGGGGATGCCTCTGTGGCGCAGTGGTTAAGGACGTCGGCCACTGCAGTGCTAGGCGACGTCGCCGCATCTGTGCGTGGGTTCGAATCACAGTCAGAGCACTTTTTTTACGTTACACCGGTCACATTTGACCATCTCGCCCCGCCCATTAGGGCTTGGATATATAGATTGGGCTGCATGTTTCCCTGACCGCACACGGACACTGGTAAACCGCTTATGACTAAGCCTGCCCGAGTCAGATCGTCCAATGCATATATTGTTATTGTTTCATTCGGATGTCATTTCATCTCAATGTCGGGTAAAAGTCTCCCAAAATTGGAAGCAATGTCTTCAAAATGACCTAAATAGTGTTGACGGGGACGTTAAACCCCGATTCAAACAAACAGACAGTTTATCATCATTACGTTCCAAGGCTACACACCAGCTTTGCAGGACGAAAGCATACACAGTAATAGGCCTAATTTAATTACGGTAGGGGTCTTAGTCTGCACAGGGGATGTCCCTCCCCCTGCACAGGGGAGGGCTCCAGTTAATGCCCTTATCCGAAGGACGGTGCACCTTTTGACATTTATCCCTGCAAAAGATGCCAATGGAGCGTGTCCGGAAACCTAAATAACCACCCCGCCGGGGATAGAACCAGAGGCCTTTAGCACGAGAGGCCAGTGTACTATCTAACCACTGAGCTATCATACACGCTCCACTTATAAATAACAAAGTAGCCTACTGAAAGTACCGAGGAAAGTTGATTTATGAGGAATAATTATAATGATAAAAATGTTTGTTTGTTTGATTTGAGGTTTAACGTCCCCGTCAACACTGTAAAGGTAATTTTAGAGAAGTTGCTTCCAATTTTTGGGACTTTTACCCGACATTGAGATGAAATGACATATCAAGCACTGTCACCCAATGAAACCAATAGGGTTTATTAGCATGGACAGCCCGCCTCGCACCGTGGCTCCTGGACAGGCTTCGATCCTCAAAGCGGTTTACCAGTTCTAGTGTGCGGGCCGGATTCAGGTCTGCGTGGAAGCATGATGCAGTCAATATATTTCTTCAAGCCCTATGTGCGGGGACCGATGATAACAATGTCGGTAGTTGATCAAGCATTTCTCTATATATTTTGTTGATAAGGTCTCAGAGGGTTAAAATAAAATTCGACGAAAAAAAAAAAGATCACATTGACTTACGTTTTGTCAGGATGTATATACGTCGTGTTTTAAGGGTAGATGCTTTACATGGCTAATATGTTCTTTTTTTAAGCAATGGACTTGTAGAACTTTATTAATGGTTGAATTAAATGCATAGATAACAAGGCAACGCAAGCGTAGCATCCCCTTGCAACCGCATAACATTCATCAACATGAAGGTTTGAAGCATATTCGATGATAACTGTGTATTCTTTCCTGTCCAGTAAGGTTTTTTAGGTCAAGTCCATTGTGACACTGACCTACGACCCCTGACCTTGAAAGTCGATAATGTTCATCGTCTTTTCATGGGGAACATTTGTGGAAGGTTTGAAGCTACTACGAGGATAAATGTGTCTTCGATCCTGTTCACAAGATTTTTAAGGTCAAGCTCATTGTGACCATGATCTTTGACCATTGACCTTGAAAATCAATAGGGTTCATCGTCTTTCGGTGGTGGAACATTTTTGGAGGTTTGAAGAGTCTAGGATGATCTGTTTGTCTTCTATCCTGTTCACAATGTTTTTAACGTCAAGGCCATTGTGACCTTGACCTTTGACCCTTGACCTTGAAAATCAATAGGGTTCATCGTCTTTCCATGGGGAACATTTGTGGAAGGTTTGAAGCTTCTAAGAGGATAACTGTCTTCTAACCTGTTCACAAGGTTTTTAAGATCAAGGCCATTGTGACCTTGACCTTTGACCCTTGACTTTGAAAACTAATAGATGTCATCGTCTTTCCATGGGGAACATTTATAGAAGAATTGAAGCTTCTTAGATGAAAACTTTGTTTTCTATCGTGTTCACAAGGTTCCGGACTGAGGCACACACTAACTCACACACGGACGCACGGAACCGATGCTATATCCCCGTCACAAAGTTGTTGCGAGGGGAAAATTAGGTCATATTTATAATCTTGTGCCGATTGAGCTCAGTGGTTGATGTTCAAGATATTCTAGATTACTATAAGGCACACCTGTCAAACGTCGTTTCTACTATCGCCACCCCTAGGATTATATGCTGAACGCGGTCAGCCAATTCCGACTTTTGTTTAACATTTCTTTACGAGTAGATATATGTATGCTTTTTATCTCACCGGGGCCGAAGGCTCCAGTGGAGCTTAAAGTATAATCTTCGATCGGTCGTCCGTCCGCACATTCGACCCGTAATATCTTTGCAGTCTGCTAGATTATCTCAGTCATTTCTCATCTGTAGCATGCTTCTGGTAGTGGATTGATGACATACGCTTTTTATCAACATCGAATAAAAACTTTGGTTGCTATGGCAAGTACAAGGTCCCATAGAGTTACAATGGGAACAATGGTTGTCATTCTCGTGATCGCTCTGGACGTTTCATTATTGGTTTAATCATCATCAAACGGGCCTCCGTGGCCTAGTGGATAAGAGCGCTGACTCTTAGTCATTAGGTCTCTCACCGCCGTAGGTTCGAGCCTCGCTCGGGCCACGTGTGAGACGCCAAGTTCTGCAACGGAAGGTCAGGTGGTTTTTCTCCGGGTACTCCGGTTTTCGCCCACCTCTGATTAACGATCGGCTCGATATGAGTGAAATAATCTTGAAAGGGCCGTAAAACCCAAACCAAAAAAAAAAAAATAAAAAAAAAAAATCATCATCAAACTTGCCCAGGATGATCATCATGACAACGTCTCGGTCAGGGTGGAATATGGGTCGTGTCGGGTCAAAAAGTAGGTCAGTAGTTTGACTCAAAGAAAAACCTTGTGAACACACTGGAGGCCATATTTTTGGTCCGACCACCATCAAACTCGCTCAGAATGTTGATATTAACAATACCTGATACGAGTACATACATGTCGGGTCAAAAAGCAGGTCAGTAGGTCAAATCATAGAAAAAAAACCTGGTAAACACTCCACAGGCCACTATTTTAGTCCCATCATCATCAATCTTGCTCAGAACGAGCATCTTTACAATATCTCGGTCAGGTTCGAGTATGGGTCATGTCGGGTCAAAATAGGTCAGTAGGTCAAATCACAGAACAGATTAGAGGACAAAGTTTTGGTCCGATCATCATCAAACTTGATCAGAATGATCATCTTGACAATATCTTGGTCAGATTCGAATATGGGGCATATGGGGTCAAAAAGTAGGCCGGTATGTCAAATCATTGAAGAAACCTTGTTAACACTCTGGAGACCATCGTTTTGTTCTGATCATCATCGAACTTGCTTATAAATATCATCTTGACAATATCTCCCTCATGATCGAATATGGGTCATGCCGGGTCAGAAATACATGTCAGTAGCTCAAATCAAGAAAAAACTTGTGAACACTCTAGAGGCCATAAATTAATTTTTGTCCAGTTATCATGAATCTTGCTCAGAATGATCATCTTGACAATGTCTGGGTCAATGTGGATCATGTCAAATCAAAAAGAAGATCAGTAGGTCATTCAGTAGGTCATTTTGTCATAACTTTTAACCGTTTGAGGTAGTCTTCATATTTGGCATGTAGGTTCCTTATGACAAGGGCTTCTAACACATACAAAACTGATATGTGACGTTGACATGTGACCTACTTTATCATAACTTTTGAACCATTCTAGACAGAACCTTCATATTTGGCGTGTATGTTCCTTATGGCAAGGTCTTCACAAATAAACCTTGGCACGTGACCTGTCACCTTGACCTTGTTTGTGACGAGGCTTAACACTCACACAAAATTGTTGACCTTGACCTTGATCTGTGACTTATTTTTCATGACGTTTGAACCGTTTGAGATATAATTTTGATATTTGCCTGACTAGGGCTTCCCACTCATTCAAAAATTCCGACCCGTGACCTTGACCTGTGTTTTACTTTATCACAACTTTTAAACCCTATTAGATAGAGCCTTCATATTTGGCATGTAGATACCTTGTGACAAGAGCTTCCCCACGTATACAAACTTTTAACCTTCGACCTTGACCAGTGACCTACTTTGTCATTACTTTTGAACCATTGCAGCTATAACCAGCATACTTTGAATGCAGGTTTCTTGTGACAACCCCCCCCCCTCTCACACACACACACACACATACTTGTGACTTTGACCTTGACCTGAGACCATCTTTAACGATAAAATAGATCTCGGCCTGATGACTCGTTTCCATAAGCTATCGAACATCTGCGACTCCAGTGAGCGATCCTGGGCCATCATGGCCGTCTTGTCTTATTCATTTATTTTGTATTGGTTTTATGCCTCTTTCAATATTATTTTATTCATATCGACCCAAATGTGAATCAGTGTGTGTGTGTGTGCCGGGGGGGGGCTGGGGGTTGTCCGTCGCCTAGTGGATAAGAGCGCTGACCCTTTATCATTAGCCTGGGGAGTGCTCCGTGGCTTTGTGGATAAGAGCGCTGACTCTTTATCATTAGGTCTCACATCGCTGTTATTCGAGCCTAGCTCGGGTCACATGTGAGACGCCAAGTTCTGCAACAGAAGGTCAGGTGTTTTTTCTCCCACCAATGATTAACGATCAGCTCGTTATTTAAAAGGGCCGTAAAATCAAAACCAAACTTTGTGCATAAATGCTAAATAGGGACTGTGCCCTGTATGTCACATAGCATTGTAAGAATTCAAACGGTCACCAGATCAGTAACTTTTTCATATTATTTTACTATATACGCCTTTGTGTCTGTCACATATTGTCAGACCCATCTGGCACTGAGCAGTAGCAGCAGAAGACACAATTGTACTGATGAAAATAACTTTCAGACGGCAATATTGAAAGGTCCGTAAAACCCAAACCAAAACTAAAAAAAAAAAAAATCACGGGTGGGCGAAATCCGGAGAACTCGGATAAAAACCACCAGTTCTTCTGTTGCAGAACTTTGCCTACTGAAGAGTCAGTGCTCACTCATCCACCAGGCCATGCAGTAAGGCCCGCCCTTTTTCTGATATCGGATGCATTGTTTTCATTTTTAACATGTTTCCATTAGCCCCCGCCCATCGGGGCTTGAAGAAATAGATGGGCTGCATTATGCTTCCACGCAGAGCTGAAACCGACCCGCACACGAGTACTGGTAAACCTCTTAGAGTATATAAGCCTTGCCAGGCAATGAGGAGCTAGTCGGCCCGTCCATGCTTATAAACCCTATTGGTTTAATTTTTGCAGTGCTTGAGATGTCATGTCATCTCAATGTTGGGGAAAATCCCACAAAATTGGAAGAAATCTCTCCAAAATGACCTTTACAGTGCTGACGGGGACGTTGAACTTCCAATAGAAAAAAACAACAACAACAAAAAAAAAAACCTACATGTTTAAATACATGTACTTCCGGTAGCAAAAGGCATGATTATGTTATGGCGTTGACTGGTAGGCCGCCCCATCGTCCATATGTCTATCCGTCTGGCGTAAACTTTTCTTGTGTGCGTTATAACTAAGTAACCGTATAGAATACCTGACCAATGAATGGGGTCAAGACGGCACTCCATCTTAGTTTCTGACTTACTTCCCTTGGATTGGATGTAGCGGGCGTATACAATATAGAGGGTCATTTCATATGACATTTATAAAACTAGCCTTCGGCGAGTTTAATAAATCTAATATAAATTGATCACGAGTGCGAGATTCTGTTTATCATATGACCACTTTAAATTGATTTTTATCGCCTTTGAGTTTGACATTTTTTTTCCCACAGAAATTGCATTGTTGACGTGGATGTCGTCATGACGTTACATAATCCCACCAAAGTGTTATTACACGTTTGGTTTTACGATTGTAATGCCCCGCCATTCAAAAATGGCGGGGTATTATAGTAAACCCTCCGAAGTTTTGAGTGTCCGTCCGTACGTCTGTCAGCGCCTCATATATAGTTTTGTGCCTGCTCCATGACTCTGATCCCGTTTGACATATTTTCACGAAACTTCACAGATATGTATAGCACTACGATACTATGTGCAGAACATATATATGAACCGTAACTCTAATTTGCCTACTTTTGGAGTTATCGTGCCTTGAACATTGAACATAGCCATTTCTATCATGTTGTCTGTTTGAAGCACTGTATCCCCTGAACATAATGATTCATTCTGACCAAACTCGTACGTTTACATCACTGGAATAGGGAAAAACAGCCATTGGGTTTTGATGACCATGACCTTATTTTCAAAGGCACGGGCACCCTAAAGCCGTCCATTTTGGGTTTAATATGGCTTTTCTTCCCCCAATCTCATGAACACATCAGTGAAATATGGTCTAACATGGTACAATATATCATTGCAATCGACCAAACGTTTGACTAGATTTTGAAGACCTTGGAATTTATTTAAAAGGGCACAGGCCCCAAAAACTGAAAATGTGAATTTTCATTCTGGTTTACTTTGTTTTGGAGCCATGGCTCTTTGAACATTGAAAATAGTCATCTCAGTCATGTATTCTTGTCAACTTTATTAAGGGAAAGAGTAATGCATCCTTTATTTTGAATTCCTTTTTGACTGTGATATGGCACTTTCTTGGTGTAATCGTAATGGCGGGGCTTCATGCAGTAATCGCAGTTGTTATAATTACACGACTTTATCCATTGCTTATCGACGACGTCATATGATAATTTATGCTTTGTTTGGTGTTTCCTTCAAAAAACTGATAATATGGGGTGCCGCTTTACTACTCATTCCCAACTTTGAATAAATCAAAGTATCGATGTGAAAACCTGCCTGCCTCTATCTGCCGGCCTCGGTAGCTCAGTCAAATGCGCGTCTGACTGGTAATCTTGAGGACACGGATTCGATACCTGCCGGGGTCGGTAAGACTCTCTTGTGGAGATTGATCATATTTTTTTCTACGGTCATTCTCTCCCTTCCGCTGGTTCAAAAAAGCCAGTTTTCATTTTCTGGCGAAAGAATGTGCATTGTACTGCTAAACCGTCGATCCCCGCCCATCGGGGCTTGAAGAAATATATGGGCTGCATGATGCTTCAACGCAGAGCTGAAACCGTACCGCACACGAGTACTGGTAAAGCGCTAAGAGGATCTTAGCCTGCCCAGACAAAGCGGTGCGAGTCGGCCCGTCCATGCTTATAAAGCCTATTGGTTTCATTGGGCGGCAGGGTTTGAGATGTCATTTCATCTCAGTGTCGAGTAAAACTCCCACAAAATTGGAAGCAACGTCTCCAAAATGACCTTTACAGTGTTGACGGGAACGTTAAACCTCAAATCAAACAAACAAACTGGTTAACCGCTTACGTGTAAGCTTGTCCAGGAAAAGTGTGTATAGGTAAACTTACCGGCTCAAAAAATGACACGATTAGTGTTGACTGGGTCGTTAAACTTCAATAAAAACAAACAAAACCTGTCGCTATCTATCAGACTCAACTAGGCTCTATCTATCGATCGATCGATCGATCGATCGATCGATCGATCTATCTATCTATCTGTGATTCCATCCATGTATTTACCTTACCACACAACTTTCAGCCTGTCTGTCCGCTAACCTGTCTATACATGCCCATACTTTCACCTGTCTCCTGTCTGTCCGTCTGTCTGTCTCACATCAATACATACACTGGTATCATTGTCTATATCTCTGCAGGAATGGCTATCTATACATATCCATGCACTCACGTGTCTGAGTACTGTCTAACATGCGCATGCCTGTCTGTCTGTCTGTGATTTCCCGATTGCTGTTTTGTCGCGCCCCGTCCGTGTTCGATAATGCCATATCTCGTTTTGCATTGTCCCTTCTCAACTCTTCACTCAGAGCTACTCAAATCCAGACATCCACTCAGCTATCTGCCCGCGTATGCATGTCTCTCTGTCCATCTATCTGTCTTTCTATTTTCCATGCTATCATTACATCATTGAAAAGTGTACATGTACCTGTATGATAGATTTAAACAGGTACCTTTTTATAACAGCTGCATAACTAGTTTGGATAATTAGTTTGCAGACATGTACATGTAATTCATTGGAACAAGAAATCACCCAAAGATGTGTCGGCTGTCCATAATCAGTGAAGTATGAGTAAAACAGAACCTTATTAATTTAGAGTTTTGTTCATACCTAGCGTCAGTTTTTCCTTGGTTTCGTTGTTTCTCTTTTCGTTTCAATGTTAATGGTTATCATTTTTTATATCAAAATTACATTAAGCGATTGCACACTATCATCTCTTCTATTTTAGCATGGAGAACCCAAGGCGCTTTAAGTGCACTGTGTGCAGCAAACGCACTAAACCCAAAGAAAGAAGATCTGTATGTGGTGTAGGAAACAGAGGACTTAGAAAATTTCTTCGTAAATACTATATGATTGAAGCAAAAGAAGGAGATATTATCTGTAACACATGTAGGCAAAAATATTATAAAGAAACGTCTTCAAGCACAGTTAAGACAGTCAGAAATCTAACTTGCCAGACTGAAACTGATCAGTTCAAAACCATAGACTCAGCTTCCCCTACAAATATAACTCTTCCTATCGCGTCTATTGGAGGAAGCCATTCTCAATGTTTTCTATGCAAGAGGAAAGGCCCAAAACTTATTAGAGTTCCAGCAACTGCTCGAAACGATATTTTAATTGAAAAACTTGTCATTCTTCCTCCGGGAACCAGATGCTGTCCCGTTCATCTGGAGGAAGATGTTCTAACTGCTGATGATACATGTGACACAAATAGAAACGGTATTATGCATTTAATAGAAAGCCTGACAAACAGTGCCAAAATAACCAAACATAGACGTCTGGACTTTGATGGTAATATTTTAGACGATGAAGATTATTCCAATTTAACAGGTCTGACAAAATCCCAGTTTGATGATCTCTGTGCAAATATAAGATCAGGAAGCATCAGGGAAACAAAACTTCGAACTGTACGTACCTGCGTTGGTATGCTGTTAATGAAACTCAAAACTGGCATTTTTAACAACTTTTTAGCCACTCTGTTTGGAATATCGAAAACTGCAATCAGGCGTGCAGTTGCCTCAGCAAGAATAGCACTGGTTCGTGATTTTGTTCCATTTAATGTGGGATTTCAGCATGTTACTAGAGAAGAAGTTATTGAGAAACATACAACTGAAATTGCTCAAACATTGTTCGGTGTGGAAGGAAATCCACCAGCAATAATTGTTATCGACAGAACGTATATGTACATCCAGAAGGGTAGTCAGTTTGCATTCCAGCGACGCACCTTCAGTCAGCACAAACATCGGTCTCTCGTTAAACCGATGGTGTTTGTGTCGACTACAGGGTACGTTATATCTGTCCCTGGACCCTACCTTAGTGACCAAAAAAACAATGATGCACAGAGTTTGAGTCATATTCTACATAATAACAGAGAGGACATCCGGCAATGGTTAAGAGAGGAAGATGTAATTATCATTGATAGGGGGGTTAGAGACTCCATACAACTTCTAGATGAACTTGGTATCAAGTACCAAATGCCTGCCTTCATTTCAAAAGGCTGTTCCCAGTTTACAGATGAAGAGAGCAATAGCTCTCGATTAGTTACCAAAGTCCGCTTGGTTGTAGAATCCTTTAACGGTAGACTGAAAAAAGGGAGTACTTAAACAAAATTTTGCCAAATTCACAAATACCTTGTATAGGAGATTACACACGACTTGTTGCAACAATAAGTAATAAGTATCAAGGCAGGCTGTTCGAAAATATTTCAGAAAATGATGTACTCCAGGGCTGCAAAATGTTATATTTGGCCAAACAGTCTAACAATTTACAAGTCAAAATAGAAAGTTCTGGCATCATGAGAAAAAAACTAATATGGAGACGCCTTGATGCTTCTGATTCTTCCTCTGTTGCTGTGGATTTTCGCAGATTAACAGAGGAAGAAATCTGAAGTCTCACACTTGGCGTGTACCAATTGAAAATGACAAGACTGTACACGCAAGAACATATAGATGACAATGGTTCATACGAAATTTTTATTAACACGGATGACCCATTTCTCCTGGCAGGCATATATCTGCAAAAGAATACAAAATGTTTGTTGAATATGGCAATTGTTCTGTTAGTGGTTGGTATTGTAACTGTAGAGCAGGAGCTCGTGTTGTAGGCATGTGCTCACACTGCGCGGCTGTAATTTGGTTCTTGTCATATGCCAGACACCAAAGCAAAGACTGGCAGATAAATAAAACATGGTTTGATTTTGTGGATGATGCACAGAAAATACCAGAAGCAGTTGATTCCAGTGAAGATGAGTTGACAGAAGAATAGAAAATGAACACCACGTTCGTATCTTTGATTTGAAGTTTATCAGGCAAAACAGACAATGAGTAAAATGCCAAGCCACGGCAAGTCTGACTTTGAGCCATTCCGCGTTTTCTGATTCGACCAGGCAATAGAGAATACCGGGTGAGTGTCTTTTAATATCAAGTTTATCAGGCAAGGCTTCGAGAACGCTTGTAAAATCGCGAGGCTTGCCGAGCAATTCTACATGCGTTCTCGAAGCCGAGCCTGATAAACTTGATATCAAATGACACGAATCCAGTATTCTATTTCTCAGTTTATCCCCTGGTACAATCTTACGATCAGTTATCGATCAGCAAATTACTATCAATTATCGATGGTCCTCAGTGCGTCCCAAACTTCCGGCGGTCGATATATTTTGTATCAGCTGACCATATTTTTTTCCTATATTTTTTCAAGTAGATTTCCATTTTTTACAGTAATAATAACATTTTTGCCAATTTTTCTACTAGTCCGGTTCATTCATAAAATGCAATTTCACGTTGACCTGACAAAGCTCACCTGTCCTGAGATAGCATATCTTTATCAGGGCAATGTGCTACCATGCAATTAATATAGGGGGTAACTGATAAAACTTCATATCAAGACACCAATAGGTTTCAACTGCTTTTTGGTTAAGAAATAGAACAGCTAGAGCAGTGATTTATTGAGCGTTTAATTACTGTTTGGAGGTCAGTCGTAACACAGATCAAGTCACGAGAGCGACGTGCGAGTGATTTGTCCACTTACAACTGAACTACAAACAGTGATTTACCATGAAATAAATCACGAAACTAGAGCTATCTATTTCGATTCTTACACAATAAAAGTCGACAAAAGTGCTATTGATTCCTTCAGATTCTCGCTATCTTCCGTCATTGTTTAAAGGAATCCCACCAATATAACGACTGTCACATGCGTTTACCTGTTTTCATAACATAATTATGTGATAGAAGAAAACGTTACACCATCTAACATGAAGGTAACATTGACTGACGTCATGAAACCTGAGAAGAAGGCGGCTTTTCCGTCCAGTGATTTATTACTCAATATATAATTTATCAATACATTTTACTATTAGCTATATAGGCGTGTTGTTTTAGACTATTTCAGATGTTAAAACAATTAAGACAAGCTACGCTTAGTTTTATTTGAACACTCCTGTACAGTGTTTTATGATAGTGGGCCGCAACAAGCAAAACTGTGACTTCCAGTTTGTGTTGTCAGGAAAGAAAAAATCTTATGTTTTATACTCACTAAGACTTAGTTTATTGAATAGTGGTCAGTCTGAGCAGATCAGCAGTCTAATTTAAGTCTTCGCCAAACGCACATGCTCGATGATACGCTTTAGCTTGACGCGACTCATTTAGTCAAGACGACGGACATTAGTGTTTAACCAATCACAGTTTGTCATTGCCTAATAACATTCTTGCTTGTGCAGTTCAGTATATAAGACGATCTTATCCGCCCCCGCCCCCGCCCATAGGGGCTTTAAGAAATATATGGGCTGCATGATGCTTCCACGCAGAGCTGAATCCGACCCGAACACTAGTACTGGTAAACCGCTTAGAGCATCTAAGCATGTCCAGGAACCGCGGTGCGAGGCGGACCGTCCATGCTAATAAACCCTATTGGTTTCATTGGGCGACAGGGCTTGAGATGTCATTTCATCTCAATGTTGGGTAAAATCCCACAAAATTGGAAGCAGCGTCTCCAAAATAACCTTTACAGTGTTGACGGGGACGTTAAACCTCAGATCAGTCAAAAGACGATCTTACACGACTAGTCTATTCGGGCAATTTTCAAGGGTTTAAAAATTACAGCGCGTGTAAAATTCTTATTATTTTATACTTATTAGTAAAATCAAGCCGGCCTTGGTAGCTCAGTAAGATGCGCGTCTAACTGGTGATCAGGAGGGCGCGGATTCGATACCTGGACAGGCAACAGCATTCAGGAAATCTTTTCTACGATCATTCTCTCCGTTCTGCTGATTCAAGAATGGCAGTTGTCAGTTTCTGGCGAAAGAATGTGCACTTTACTGCTTAACCACTTACGTATAAGCCTGTCCAGGTAAACTGACAGGCCAAAAATAATCTACAATAGTGTTGACTGGGTCGTTAAAACTCCAAATCAAACAAACAAACAAATCAGTAAAATTAACGCATATAATGATATTTTCTCATTGCGAAAAGATCATCACCGTGTTTTTAGCTCACCTGAGCCGAAGGCTCATGTGAGGTATTAATTAGTATACCACGAGCCGGCGTCCGTCGTCCGTCGTCGTCTGTCGTCGTCCACACTTTCAAAGAAGTATATCTCCGGAACCAGTGGGCCAATCTTGATCAAATTTCATGTGAAGCATTATCAGGTAGGGGGAAAGGCTGCATACTGTTTTCGGGCAGATCGGATTGGAACTCTGGTTGCCATGGCAACAAATAGCTCCCATAGACTTAACATAGGAAAAAGTTTGTCATCACTCTAGCTCCGTCAATTTTTTTCTGATTGTCTTCATTCTTGCAGATAACGAGGACAGGCATGAAATCTCGATCAAGTTCGATTTTGGGCTGAATCGGATTATTCACTCAGGAGTTACGTGCCCTTGAGCGTAAGGAAAAAGCTTGTCATCACTCTAGCTCCGTCAATTTTTTTCTGATCGACTTCATTCTTGCAGATAACGAGGACAGGCATGAAATCTCGATCAAGTTCGATTTTGGGCTGAATCGGATTATTCACTCAGGAGTTACGTGCCCTTGAGCGTTGAAAAAATTGCCTATTGACTTAACATGGGGAGAATGTTGTCATCACCGTAGCTGCTTCAATTATTTTCAGATTGGCTTTATTCTTGCAGATAACCAGCACAGCCATGAAATCTCGGTCAAGTTCGATAACTGGCAGAATCGGATCATTCACTTAGGAGTTACCTGCCCTTGTGTGTTTTTGCATTAGGGTTAATGGGAATTTCAAAAATGTATATCTTAAAGACTACTTGGCCAACTTTGATCAAATTTCATGTGTCGCATTATTGGGCAAGTGGAAAGGCTTCATTAGGTTTTCAGGCAGATCTGAGTGGAACTCTGGTTGCCATGGCAACATCTAGCTCCCATAGACTTCACATAGGAAAAAGCTTGTCATCACTCTAGCTCCGTCATTTTTTTTCTGATCGACTTCATTCTTGCAGATAACCATTACAGGCATAAAATCTCGGTCAAGTTCGATTTTGGGCCGAATCAGATAATTCACTCAAGAGTTACGTCCCCTTGAGCGCCCGAAAAATTGCCTATCGACTTAACATGGGGAAAATGTTGTCATCACTGTAGCTAGTAACGAGGACAGGCATAAAATCTCGGTTAAGTTCGATTTTGGGCAGAATCGGAATATTGACCTCGGAGTTACGTGACCTTGAGCGACAAAAAATTTGCCCATAGACTTAACATAGGGAAAATGTTGTGACTACGATAGCGACTTGAATTTTTTTCAGATCAGCTTCAAACTTGCAGGTAACGGGGAGAGACATAAAATCACGGTTAAGTTCGATTTTGGGCCGAATCGGATTATTTGCCTTGGAGTTACCTGCCCTTGAGCTTGAAAAAATACGTTGTGACCACGATAGCAACTTTATTTTTATTCAGATCAGCTTCAAACTTGCAGGTAACGAGGACAGGCATAAAATCCCGGTTAAGTTCGATTTTGGGTCAAATCAGAATATTGACCTCGGAGTTACGTGACCTTGAGCGACAAAAAATTTGCCCATAGACTTAACATAGGGAAAATGTTGTGACTACGATAGCGACTTGATTTTTTTTTCAGATCAGCTTCAAACTTGCAGGTAACGAGGACAGACATAAAATCTCGGTTAAGTTCGATTTTGGGCCGAATCGGATTATTTGCCTTGGAGTTACCTGCCCTTGAGCATAAAAAAATACGTTGTGACCACGATAGCAACTTTATTTTTATTCAGATCAGCTTCAAACTTGCAGGTAACGTGGACAGGCATAAAATCTCAGTTAAGTTCGAATCGGAATATTGACCTCGGAGTTACATGACCTTGAGCGACAAAAAATTTGCCCATAGACTTTACATAGGGAAAATGTTGTGACTACGATAGCGACTTGAATTTTTTCAGATCAGCTTCAAACTTGCAGGTAACGAGGACAGACATAAAATCTCGGTTAAGTTCGATTTTGGGCCGAATCGGATTATTCGCCTTGGAGTTACCTGTCCTTGAGCATAAAAAAATATGTTGTGACCACGATAGCAACTTTATTTTTATTCATATCAGCTTCAAACTTGCAGGTAACGAGGACAGGCATAAAATCTCGGTTAAGTTCGATTTTGGGCCGAATCGGAATATTGACCTCGGAGTAACGTGACCTTGAGAGACAAAAAAATTTGCCCATAGACTTAACGTAGGGAAAATGTTGTGACAGAAATAGCGACTTGAATTTTTAGCTCACCTGAGCCAAAGGCTCCAGTGAGCCGATAGTATACCAAGGCTCCGGAGTCCGTCGTCCGTCCATCCGTCGTCCACACTTTCAATGAAGCATATCTCAGAAGGCAGTCGACCAATCTTATTTAAATTTTATGTGTAGCACCATTGGGCAAGGGGAAAGGCTGCATTAGGTTTTGGAGCTAGTCTGGTTCATTTGTTCCTTCATTCTTCTTTCTCTCCATATAGAGATAATAGACCAATGTTAAATTTTTAATCAAAGATTTTTCAGGAACTATAAAAGCTAGAAGCATCAAATTTGGTATTCAATAGAATAATGATGACTTATTTTGTGTAAGAGACATTGGGCTTTCTCAGCTTATTTGTTCATCTGTTCTTTCATTCTTCTTTCTCTCCATTTTGACCAATGTTAAATTTTCGTCAAAGATTTCTCAGGAACTATAGAAGCTAGAAGTCTCAAACTTGGAATGCAATGCAATAATCATGACTTATATCCTGTAAGGGTCAATGGGCTGGATTCTATTAGCAGATTTAGTAGTCAAGTCTGTGAATTGTTAAAACTTAAGTTCCTCAGGTGAGCGGTTTAGGCTCATTGAGCCTCTTGTTTTCATAGTCGCAGTCTGGTTGCATTTGATGTTGAACTAGAAATGCGTCCATAGGACACGGATGCCCCCGCCTGAAAATATGTCTATGTTCGTATTCATCCATAGAAAGTTATTGACTGTGTTTAAGTTTTGGACCCTTTTTATACCATTTGACCTCTAAGTATGACCTTGACCTTGGAGGTACGGATCTGGGTTTGCACGTGACACACTGTCTCATGATGGTTTACATTTCTACAAAGTAATTTCAAAATCCATCCAGAAATAAGAAAGTTATTGGCTGCGTTTGAGTTACGGACCCTTTTTTGACATTTGACCTCTAAGTATGACCTTGACATGGAGGTACGGACCTGAGTTTTGCACGTGACACATCGACTCATGATGGTTAACATTTCTACAAAGTAATTTCAAAATCCATCCAGAAATAAGAAAGTTATTGACTGCGTTTAAGTTTCGGACTCTTTTTTTTACCTTTGACCTCTAAGTATGACCTTGACCTTGGAGGTAAGGACCTGGCTTTTGCACGTGACACGTCGTCTCATGACGGTTAACATTTCTGCGGATTAATTTTAAAATCCATCAAGAAATAAGGAAGTTGACCACGTTTAAGTTTCGGACGGGCGGACGAACGGAGGGACGGACAGGGACAACGCTATTTGCCCTTTCCGCCATTCTTCGAATGGCGGGGGCATAATAAAACACAATTCTAATGCATTTGCGAATGTAAGGTTGCGTGTGATTGTTGAATAACCACAAAACTCTGAGACCGTACGATACACTGTCGAAAACCCAACATCATTACGTAATGTCACTTTCTATTAGCTGACATTTGATTTTACAGCTCACAGTGCTTGCCGTTTTGTACAAAAAATAGCACGGTTAAAGAAACAACCGACTAAGTGCAGTTGAATAGGGATAACTGTACTGCAAAATTCCCATTAAGGGAGGTAAGGTCGCAATATCGTTTTACGGCTCTGCTAACGCGTCGCCTTAAAACTAAAATTCCAGTCGTAAAAAACGCCGATTTCCCTCCACAAATATCAATTTAGATACAGTTATCCGCTTCTTTACACTTCTTTTAAATACCAGACATGTTTAATCGAGTCAGTTCAAGTCATCAGAATTTTTAATCGTGAGAATTTTAACATATGAAATCATGCCTTTACCATGTTTACGTCTTATTACCCTCTTGTAGTCGCTGGGCTCGGTAGCTCAGTCGGATGCGCGTTTGACTGGTGATCTGGACGACGCGGGTTCGATTCCTGCCGGGGGCGTCAACATTCTTTCGTGGAGATTGATTATGGAATCTTTTCTACGGTCATTCTCTCCCTTCCACTGATTCAAGAAGGGCAGTTGTCAGTTTCTGGCAAAATAATGTTCACTGTACTAGTTAACCCCTTTATATATAAGCCTGCCCAGGAAAAGCGTGGATAGGTAAACTGACCGGCTCAAAAATGACCTAAAATAGTGTTGACAGGGCCGTTAAACTCCAATACAAACAAACAAAACACTTTTTGTTGAGATTTGTTGTATATTGTGTACTGCATGGGAAAGAAAATAATAAAGAATGCGGAAATGCAAGAAATTACAATATGTTAAAAACTGCGTTAATAACGTTAACCATTATGTCAAGGTCAGACGGCTGTTTACGGTAAGATTTATGACCCAGGTCAAGGTTTCTGTAGAAATGAGCGGCATGTTGGCTTGGATATTAAGCAAAAGGTTTACAAAATCTAAACAAATCTTTCGTGTGCTGCTATAATTTATTGAACCAGTTCGACAAAAATTCATCAGCTCATTTTTGGGACCTAATGGAGACGTTATCTTAAAAAAAAAAAAAAAATAACGGTCACCAAAATCCGAACAAATCTTTGGTAGGATACAATTACACATTGTATAAAGTTTGACCAAAATTCATAAAATCGTTCATTTGATAGGGTCCAGTCAATTTTTTTTGTGCAAAATGCGACAGTTTTCGGGAGTCTGTGACCTTGAAAATAAGGTATAGGTCGCGAAAATCTAATAAAATCTTTGGTCGGCCGCAATGATATTTTGTACCAAATTTTATTGAATTCCGTCGATTTGTTGAAGAGATGGGTTGTAGACTAGCGTGTATGACTTTTCTGAAGTTAAAGCCTCGTTTGGCACAAATTTGAAATAAAAGCAGGATGATATATGCCACTTTAAGAAATTAAAAAGAAAGCAAAAACGTGTTTTGTTGGAAAAAACGGGGTCTTTCTTTCAGCACGTGTTGCCATGGCAACGGACTTCAAAGGTGGAAACTGTTTACATTTTTCAAATTCACAACTCATACTATGTCATTTGGCAAAATATTAAGGATTTTGAAGATGAGGCCAAAAACGGCCCTTATCGACCCTAGCCCTTTGTTTTGTTTGTTTGTTTGATTTGAGGTTTAACGTTCCTGTCAACACTGTAAAGGTCATTTTGGAGACGTTGCTTCCAATTTTGTGGAACTTTTACCCGACATTGAGATGAAATGACATCTCAAGCTCTGTCGCCCAATGAAACATATAGGGTTAATTAGCATGGACGGTCTACCTCGCACCGCGGTTCCTGGACAGGCTTAGATCCTCTAGGCGGTTTACCAGTACTAGTGTGCGGGCCGGATTCAGCTCTGCGTGGAAGCATCATGCAGCCCATATATTTCTTCAAGCCCCTATGGGCGGAGGCTTCTGCAATAAATTTGTAATTTTACAACTGAAAAATATAGTGAAAAATAGTGATATTTTCATTACTTTAACACCCCTCGTGCGAAATAGTGCATTTGTACCCGTCTCCAAAATGGCTACTTTTCTGATGAAAATCCATGAACTTCGTCTTATATTTACTGCAAACATAGGTTGTGGGTGCTCGTTAGAACCGCCTCATTGAGCAGAAATAAGAAAATGTATACCCCCGTAACCCCCAATATTTCTAAGTAAAGTGGGGGTTAGGGGGGCTGTTCATTCCACGGACTTGTTCACATGATGTTTTCACTTCTGCACAGAACATAAAGCATAGTTTACAACCGCCTCGATGAGGCGGTTCTTTCGAGTACCAACAATCTCAATGAAAATGTAATGTATACCCTTATAAACCTAGTTTTACTATATAAAAGTGGAGCCTATGGGGATAACCTAGGTTTTACAAAATAAAAGTAGGGCTTGTGGGGATTGTAATAATATTGACGTGTTTACGTGATGAAATAAATAAATAAATAAATAAATTCGTATTATTCTATAAAATTATTTCCGGTACAGCTACTGACTTCTGATACAATCGATATCGGATATTAACCCATTTGGTAGCAGAAACCCCAAAACGGGTAGTTGGCAAACAGTGCAGGCCCATATCAGACGCCGCAGAACGCGGCGTCTGATCAGGGCCTACACTGTTTGCCAAAAAATCAGCCATTTTCCAAATAGTTTTTGAAGAAAACACAATCTGACACCCCTAAATTTGAAATGGACTCCTGCTATATATAGGAAGGAAGATTCCATTTGGTACAAAAAGGGTTAATCAGTAAGTATGTTTGAATACCTGACAAAAATACCTGCCGCAGAAAGCTGCGGTCGACGGTAACAACATGCGGTCGACGGTAACAACATGCGGTCGACGGTATATTTTTGCGAAGAACAAGCTCCTCGGAGCTTTTTAACACGCATAACATACATGTAAAACACGTGTAATTTGTCATGTAGCTAACGTTAGTAGGGCGTCCATCTGATACTGCCTTATTAGAGTTGGGGAGTATACATTATTTTACTTATTTCTGCTGCAAGACATAGCTTGTGAGTACTTATTAGAACCGGTGTCCCAGTTTATCTTGACCCCTGGGTAGCTTTACCCCCGGGGGTAAAGCTACTCAGGGGTAGCTTTACCCCCGGGGGTAAGGATATCCCGGGATATCTTTACCCCCACCCTGGATATCTTCACCCCCGGGGGTAAAGCTAAACTGGCCAGGATATCTTTACCCCCGGGGGTAAAGCTAAACTGGCCAGGATATCTTTACCCCCACCCCAACTTTTGGGTATAAACTATTTTCTTAATACCCAATTTCTTCTTATATGTAAGAGAAGCAAGATAGTGGACTCGATGTTTCACTTTAACATTTTTCGTTTCAATCATGACTCGGACTAAGAGAACTACCCTTAGTAAGAAATATGACCACATTATAGAGGCAAATGATTATTTAATAACTTCTTTTTGTATATTTTCTTATTCGAAATGTCCCTTATGACAATCTTTCATAATCTTGCATTATCCCTGTCAGTGATGGTGGTGAGTGCAAAGGCGGGGGTAAAGATATTCCGGCTGGGATATCTTTACCCCCGGGGGTAAAGCTAAACTGGCAAGGATATCTTTACCCCCACCCCAACTTTTGGGTATAAACTATTTTCTAAATGCCCAATTTCTTCTTATATGTAAGAGAAGCCAGATAGTGGACTCGATGCTTCACTTTAAGATTTTTCGTTTCAATCGTGACTCGGACTATTAGAACTACTCTTAGTAAGAAATATGACCATATTATAGAGGGGATTGATTATTTAATAACTTCTTTTTGTATATTTTCTTATTCAAAATGTCCCTTATGACAATCTTTCATAATCTTGCATTATCCCTGTCAGTTGTGAAATGGGTGGTGGGGGTGAGTGGAAAGGCGGGGGTAAAGATATCCCGGCTGGGATATCTTTTTCCCCGGGGGTGAAGCTAAACTGGCCAGGATATCTTTACCCCCACCCCAACTTTTGGGTATCAACTATTTTCTAAATGCCCAATTTCTTCCTATATGTAAGAGAAGCAAGATAGTTGACTCAATGTTTCACTTTTAACATTTTTCGTTTCAATCATGACTCAGACTAATAGAACTACCCTTACTAAGAAATATGACCACATTATAGAGGCGATTGATTATTTAATAACTTCTTTTTGTATATTTTCTTATTCAAAATGTCCCTTATGACAATCTTTCATAATCTTGCATTATCCCTGTCCGTTGTGAAATGGGTGGTGGGGGTGAGTGGAAAGGCGGGGGTAAAGATATCCCGGCTGGGATATCTTTACCCCCGGGGGTAAAGCTAAACTGGCCAGGATATCTTTACCCCCACCCCAACTTTTGGGTATAAACTATTTTCTTAATACCCAATTTCTTCCTATATGTAATAGAAGCAAGATAGTGGACTCGATGTTTCACTTTTAACATTTTTCGTTTCAATCATGACTCAGACTAATAGAACTACCCTTACTAAGAAATATGACCACATTATAGAGGCGAATGATTATTTAATAACTTCTTTTTGTATATTTTCTTATTCGAAATGTCCCTTATGACGATCTTTCATAATCTTGCATTATCCTTGTCAGTTGTGAAATGGGTGGTGGGGGTGAGTGGAAAGGCGGGGGTAAAGATATCCCGGCTGGGATATCTTTACCCCCGGGGGTAAAGCTAAACTGGCCAGGATATCTTTACCCCCACCCCAACTTTTGAGTATAAACTATTTTCTAAATGTCCAATTTCTTCTTATATGTAAGAGAAGCAAGATAGTGGACTCAATGTTTCACTTTAACAATTTTGGTTTCAATCATGACTCAGACTAATAGAACTACCCTTAGTTTGGTAAGAAATATGAACACATTATAGAGGCAAATGATTATTTAAAAATTTACTTTTTGCATATTTTCTTATTCAAAATGTCCCTTATGAAAATCTTTCATAATCTTGCATTATCCCTGTCAGTGGTGGTGAGTGGAAAGGCAGGGGTAAAGATATCCCGGCTGGGATATCTTTACCCCCGTGGGTAGAGCTAAACTGGCCAGGATATCTTTACCCCCACACCAACGTTTGGGTATAAACTAATGCCTTAAGAAACTAATTTCTTAATGCCCAATTTCTTCTGATATGTAAGAGAAGCAAGATAGTGGACTCGATGTTTCACTTTAACATTTTTCGTTTCAATCATGACTCAAACTAATAGAACTACCCTTAGTAAGAAATATGACCATATTATAGAGGCAAATGATTATTTAAGAACTTCTTTTTTTTATTTTCTTATTCAAAATGTTGCTTATGACAATCTTTCATAATCTTGCATTGTCCCTGTCAGTCGTGAATTGGGTGGTGGTGGTGAGTGGAAAGGCGGGGGTAAAGATATCCTGGCTGGGATATCTTTACCCCCGGGGGTAAAGCTAAACTGGCCAGGATATCTTTACCCCCACCCATGAGCAATGGTAGAGATGTGAAATCCTGATTCATGCAAGCTAGCTTGTGGTGATGTTATGTCAACCATAGACCATTGGACATCAGTAGTACCTTCATAATTGAGAAGTGTGCTTGTTTGGGTCTTCCAAAGTCTGGATTTGGGCTGGGTGGGGGTCACACTATCTTCACCCTCACCTATGCGCAATGGTACAATTTGTGAAAAACTGATTAATGCACACTATATAGTATAAGTGTGCTTGTTTGTGTTTTTCAAAATGCTGGAAGGGTTGGGGTCAAGCTACCCCAGCCAGGATATTTTGCCCCCCCCCCACCCCCGGGGTGAAGGTATCCCAGCTGGGATATCTTTAACCCCACCCATGAGCAATGATAGAGGTGTAAAATCCTGATTCATGCAAGCTAGCTTGTGGTAATGTTATGTCAACCATAGGCCATTGGACATCAGTAGTACCTTCCATTGTTGAGAAGTGTGCTTGTCTGGGTTTTCCAAAGTCTTGATTTTTTTTTGGGTGGTTGGGGGGGGGGGGGGTCACCGTATCCCAGCCAGGAAATCTTCACCCCTACCCATGAGCAATGGTATAAGATGTGAAAAAAATATTCTTGCAAGCTGTACAGTTTAATTATGCTTGTTTTGTTTTTTTTTGCTTCACTTACATAAGAAGAAATTGGGCATTAAGAATTAGTTTATACCCAAAAGTTGGGGTGGGGGTAAAGATATCCTGGCCAGTTTAGCTTTACCCCCGGGGGTAAAGATATCCCAGCCAGGATATCTTTACCCCTGCCTTTCCACTCACCACCACCCATTTCACAACTGATAGGGATAATGCAAGATAATGAAAGATTGTCATAAGGGACATTTTGAATAAGAAACTATACAAATTCTTAAAGTGATTTTTAATTCATAGACTGTTATTTTCCCTGCGGAAATATAATTTAGAAGAATATACAAAAAGAAGTTATTAAATAATCATTTGCCTCTATAATATAATCATATTTCTTACTAAGGGTAGTTCTATTTGTCTGAGTCATGATTGAAACGAAAAATGTTCAAGTGAAACATCGAGTCCACTTTCTTGCTTCTCTTACATATAAGAAGAAATTGGGCATTAAGAAAATAGTTTATACCCAAAAGTTGGGGTGGGGGTAAAGATATCCTGGCCAGTTTAGCTTTACCCCCGGGGGTAAAGATATCCCGGCCGGGATATCTTTACCCCCGCCTTTCCACTCACCACCACAACCCATTTCACAACTGACAGGGATAATGCAAGTTTATGAAAGATTGTCATAAGGGACATTTTGAATAAGAAACTATACAAAAAGAAGTTATTAAATAATCATTTGCCTCTATAATATGATCGTATTTCTTACCAAGGGTAGTTCTATTAGTCCGAGTCACGATTGAAACAAAAAATGTTCGTGAAACATCTAGTCCACTATCTTGCTTTTCTTACATATAAGAAGAAATTGGGCATTTAGAAAATAGTTTATACCCAAAAGTTGGGGTGGGGGTAAAGATATCCTGGCCAGTATAGCTTTACCCCCGGGGGTAAAGATATCCCGGCCGGGATATCTTTACCCCCGCCTTTCAACTCACCACCACCACCCATTTCACAACTGATGGGGATAATGCAAGATTATGAAAGATTGTCATAAGGGACATTTTGAATAAGAAAATATACAAAAAGAAGATATTAAATAATTATTTGCCTCTATAATATGGTCATATTTCTTTCTAAGGGTAGTTCTATAAGTCTGAGTCACAATTGAAACGAAAAATGTTCATGTGAAACATCAAGTCCACTATCTTGCTTCTCTTACATATAAGAAGAAATTGGGCATTTAGAAAATAGTTTATACCCAAAAGTTGGGGTGGGGGTAAAGATATCCTGGCCAGTTTAGCTTTACCCCCGCCTTTCCACTCACCACCACCACCCATTTCACGACTGACAGGGATAATGCAAGATTATGAAAGATTGTCATAAGCAACATTTTGAATAAGAAAATATACAAAAAAGAAGTTAGTTAATAATCATTTGCCTCCATAATATGGTCACATTTCTTACTAAGGGTAGTCCTATTAGTCCGAGTCATGATTGAAACGAAAAAAAAAAAAGTGAAACATCGAGTCCACTATCTTGCTTCATTTACATATAAGAAGAAATTGGGCATTAAAAAATAGTTTATTCCCAAAAGTTGGGGTGGGGGTAAAGATATCCTAGCCAGTTTAGCTTTACCCCCGGGGGTAAAGATATCCCAGCCGGGATATCTTTACCCCCGGGGGTGAAGATATCCAGGGTGGGGGTAAAGATATCCCGGGATATCTTTACCCCCGGGGGTAAAGCTACCCAGGGGGTAAATCTAAACTGTTACACCGGTTCTAACGAGCACACACAACCTATGCTTGCGAATATCACGGATTTTCATCAGAACAAATAGCCATTTTGGAGATGTGAAAAAAATGCATTATTTCGCACGGGTGTGTTATAATATAAACAAGATGCATCCACTGGGTCCCACGTGACATGATGGATAGGAGCACTGACTTTAATCATAAAGTCTCTCACCGCTGTGGTTTGAGCCTGGCTCCGGAAACACGTGTGTGTTTGTTTGTTTGTATTGGACAACGGGTCCCACGTGACATGATGGATAGGAGCACTGACGTTAAGCATAAAGTCTCTCACCGCTGTGGTGTGAACCTGGCTCCGGAAACACGTGTGTGTTTGTTTGTTTGTATTGGAAAACGGGTCCCACGTGACATGATGATAGGAGCACTGACTTTAATCTTAGTCTCTCACCGCTGTTGTTTGAGCCTGGCTCCGGAAACAAGTGTGCGTTTGTTTCTATTGGACAACGGCTCCCACGTGACATGTTGATAGGAGCACTGACTTTAATCTTAAAGTCTCTCACCGCTGTGGTTTGAGCCTGGCTCCGGAAACAAGTGTGTGTTTGTTTGTTTGTATTGGACAACGGGACCCACGTGACATGATGATAGGAGCACTGACTTAAATCATAAAGTCTCTCACCGCTGTGGTTTGAGCCTGGCTCCGGAAACACGTGTGTGTATGTTTGTTTGTATTGGACAACGGGTCCCACGTTACATGATGGATAGGAGCACTGACTTAAATCATAAAGTCTCTCATCGCTGTGGTTTGAGCCTGGCTCCGGAAATACGCGTGTGTTTGTTTGTTTGTATTGGACAACGGGTCCCACGTGACATGATGATAGGAGAACTGACTTTAATCATAAATTCTCTCACCGCTGTGGTTTGAGCCTGGCTCCGGAAACAAATGTGTGTTTGTTTCTATTGGACAACGGGTCCCACGTGACATGATGGATAGGAGCACTGACTTTAATCTTAGTCTCTCACCGCTGTTGTTTGAGCCTGGCTCCGGAAACAAGTGTGCGTTTGTTTCTATTGGACAACGGCTCCCATGTGACATGTTGATAGGAGCACTGACTTAAATCTTAAAGTCTCTCACCGCTGTGGTTTGAGCCTGGCTCCGGAAACAAGTGTGTGTTTGTTTGTTTGTATTGGACAACGGGACCCACGTGACATGATGATAGGAGCACTGACTTAAATCATAAAGTCTCTCACCGCTGTGGTTTGAGCCTGGCTCCGGAAACAAGTGTGTGTTTGTTTGTTTGTATTGGACAACGGGACCCACGTGACATGATGATAGGAGCACTGACTTAAATCATAAAGTCTCTCACCGCTGTGGTTTGAGCCTGGCTCCGAAAACAAGTGTGTGTTTGTTTCTATTGGACAACGGGTCCCACGTGACATGATGATAGGAGCACTGACTTTAATCATAAAGTCTCTCACCGCTGTGGTTTGAGCCTGGCTCCGGAAACAAGTGTGTGTTTGTTTGTTTGTATTGGACAACGGGACCCACGTGACATGATGATAGGAGCACTGACTTAAATAATAAAGTCTCTCACCGCTGTGGTTTGAGCCAGGCTCAAATCATAATTTGCACTAAAATGAACAGTGTATAAAAGTTTAGCTAGCCCAGTGTCTCTGGCTCAATTTTAATAATCCTAAGATTTGAGACTCTACCAAATAGACTTGCCATTACTAAGAAGGTGATACATTTTTAAACCAATACAAAATACCCAAAAAAATGATCAGACTTTTATTATCAGACTAGTAGCTAGTCTAGTAATCGGTTAACCAGTACAGCGCACATTCTTTCGCCAGAAACTGACAACTGCCCTTCTTGATTCAGCGGAAGGGAGAGAATGACCGTAGAAACGATTTCATGATCAATCTCCACGAAAGAATCCCTGGCAAACATCGAACCCGCGTCCTCCTGGTCATCAGTCAGACGCGCATCCGACTGAGCTACATGTACCGAGGCCGGCTCGCGAATCATGTGTGATGCCAAGATCAGCAAATGAATGTCCGATTGTTTTCTACCGGAACTCCGTTTTCGACCACCTCTGATTAGTGATCGGCTCGATATAAGTGAAGTAATTTTGAAAGGGCCGTGTTAAACCAAAAAAAAAATGCAGTAAGAAATTCAATTATTTTAAAAGTGTCATCGCTTGATTTAGCAGTTATGTCCGTATGACAAGTTAAAGAAGAATTGATCACCAAGTTTGTCAACATGTCCGTCCAACATTCAAAAATCTACACATTATTGAATATGATCCTAGTTTAGCACCTTATTCGTTCTTTTAATAAGATCATTGTTTAGTAGATAACCATGATTTATTTATTTAGTGATTTTTTCTACCCACTATAAATGACCACCGCTTGTGGTTTACAAAACTTAAGGCGTTTGGTGCTGATAAGATTTTAAGGGCATTAATCCCATTACAAAGTGATTAGACGACTAAAATACGTACGCGAGCCATTTTAAGCGAGCAAGCAAATTTATTAGCAAATCAGCATAATACAATGCTTTGGGTAGCCTAGCCACTAGGCGTTATAATGAATAATAAGGAATTAAAATCATCTTCTACAATAAAATTAACAGGGTTTAAAAGTTTAGCTAGTCTAATCTCTCTGGCTCAATTTGATAATAGTTAGCCAAGATGTGTATTTAAGACTCCACCAAATAGACTTGCCATTACTGAAAAGCTGAAAACCTTTTAATAAATAATTAAAAAAAAAAATGATCAGACTTTTGTTATCAGACTAGTTGCTAGTCTATACTTTGGGCTATATATACAAAATTTATAACATACAGCAATATGACAGATGTGTACAAGAACATAGTTATAATCAAACGACAATCACACATGATTTTCAACAGTCAGCTAATACAGAAAGAGTTTGAGACCTTGAGAAGTTTGCAGACTTGATGAGTTGGGAGGCCTTCATGCGGACTGAACAAACTATTTGTCTTAATCGCGACGGAAGTAAAGGCGAGGATTGTGGCCACGTAAAATCGATTTAAGCCCCCCTAGAAACCTACTGGAAAGGAGTGACGCGTTAAAGTTTCGATATGATCGGTCGGTGTTCAATAAAATAAATGTGGAGTCCTTACTAAGGAACTTCCTGTCATAATTGTAAAATTATGCTATTATGGAAAAATATCTTTTTTTTTCTACGAACACCAACACCCTTTGTCTGGGATTTGAATAAACAAAAAAGAAAATTTTAATCAAAATTTGAGTTGCGATTTTACGTTCCCGTCAACTTTATTTGGGTCATTTTGGAGCAGTTGCGAAATGTGTTCGAACTAATCCAGACATTGCATTTCGTCAATGGCTTCCATGATTTCGCCGTCTGGAGTTAACTGTCGTTGGAGTGTGTTCGAACTAAATGAGCTTTATTCGTTGAAGTGTGTTCGAATTAATCGAGCTATTGAATTCGTTGAAGTGTGTTCGAACCAATCAAGCTATTGAATTCGTTGAAGTGTTTTCGAACTAATTGAGCTATTGAATTTGTTGAAGTGTGCTCGAATTAATCGAGCTATTGAATTCGTTGAAGTGTGTTCGAACTAATCGAGCTATTGAATTCGTTGAAGTGTGTTCGAACTAATCGAGCTATTGAATGCGTTGAAGTGAGTTCAAACTAATCGAGCTATTGAATTCGTTGAAGTGTGTTCGAACTAATTGAGCTATTGAATTCGTTGAAGTATATTCGAACTAATTGAGCTATTGAATTTCTGATATCGCTGTCGTTGAAGTGTGTTCGAACTAATCGAGGTATTGGATTTCGTCAATCACTTCCTTTATATCGCCGTCTGGAGTTGACTGTCGTTCCCACATACGTAGACTTGCCCCGTTGTATTCCTTCTTCACCACCGCTACGTGGTTGTCTACCATCCCCCATCTGCCAGTCTGTAAAACATACTATTATCATAACACCTGTGTGACATAGTGCATTCTTCTATAGCTCCAGAATGCAATTGATACTTTACACATTTAAAGTGCAAACATAGTTTGTGGTGCTCGTTAGAACCGCCTCGTCGAGGGGTTCTAACGAGTACCCACCACCTATGCATTGGACCAAAAATAGATAAATAATGTATACCCCGCAACCTCAGTTTATTGTATATAAAGCGGGGTTTAGAGGAGTATTTTTTGCACGGACTTGAAAACGTAATGACGACGGATTTTATATACAGTTCAACTTCAATGACTCAAACACCGATTACTCGTTTGCCATGCCTGATTGGAACGTGTCCTTGAGTACCTAGGAAAGTGCCACGTAACTTAAGATATGAATTATGCTACGATAATTTGGGTGGAATTTTCTTTATTCTAGCTTCATAAATATGTGTTGTGAGAACGTATTAGAATCGCCTCAGCGAGGCGATTCTAATCAACACACACAGCATACCTTTAATCTTAAAAAAGATAAGAAATCAAAGCACTGAGAGTATTGTCTCTGAGTGTAGGTTTCATTTAACCCTGAAATTCATTGTTTAAGCAAACAGTGTAGATCTTGATCAGACGCCACATTCTGTTACCTCTGGTCTGGGTCTTCACTGTTTGCCAAGCACAACCTATGATTTCAAGATGACCCTCTTACGCAACACTGTGACCTCACTGCGGTTATATTCTATTAAAAAGTTATTCCGACAAGTCAGTGATGGTCACGTGGACTTTAGCACTGAAGAGCTTTTCTGATTAGTAACTTTAGGTCGACTGACAATCGACCTAAAATAGCCGTGTTATTTGTCCCACTGTGAGGTCAGAGTTTTGCGTACATGTATCTGTAATATCTGGACTAGTATCATGTGTTGGGTTTGGCAAACAGTGTAGACCCAGATCAGGCGTATGATCAGGTTTTTCACTGTTTGGATTTTGTACAAGATATATCGAAACAGTTCAATTTCCCGTTAATGACCGATTTCCCGGCCTGCACTCAGAGACAAACGGCCAGTGAGTGCTGCCAGTGCTTTGATTTATTTATATCCTCAACCTTCACTCACCCTTGAGATTCTGGAGTGCACTATTCCATCACTGAAGTAGAGCACATCCAATCTGCTAAAAACACCACGAAAACCACCTAAATAACTTTGACCCCCTTTAACACCACTTTTATATAGAAAATAACTGGGGTTTACAGGGGTAATTATTATTTTTCTTATTTCTGCTCTAAAATATAGATTGTGGATACTCGTTGGAACCGCATTGATGAGGCGGTTCTAACGAGCATCCAAAATCTATATTTTGAGCAGAAATAAGAAAAATATCACATTTTTTCGTCTTAATATTTACATTTTTTCGGCGCTAAAATTTACAATGTATTTGTATAGGCGTGTTTTCGTAATGAAGGGCGGCGAGCTGAACGGTAAGAAAATATCCAAATAAGCCATATTATCAGGATATACACTATTTGCATAAGTATCTGTACTGGGCTTTAGGGTTGTGAGGGATAACCATATTACGCAGTAACAAACGTTGGAATCGAAAGGGATTATTTGAAACCGTAGATTATTCGGTAACAGGACACTTCGGCCCCAAAACCACCTCGGCCCCTAGACACTTCGGCCCCTAGACACCTCGGCCCCAAAACCATCTCGGCCCCACATAAAATTGAAACCCTAGACGGGTCGGCCCCTGGACACCTAGGCCCTTAGACACGTCGGCCCCATATACCTAGACACTTTGGCCCCACTTTGCTTTTAACGGGGCTTCCACTTAAATAGGAGATCGGGTTTGATGCCCGATGTAGTTTTTTTTTTTATTTCATTGCTGATTTGATTATTTTGATAGGGAGCCACGAATATTTGAACCTATATTATATAGATTTATTATATATTATAACGTTTCTAAACAGAAAATCTATATGCCCATTTAAGAAGAATGGAAGATACATTAGGAAAGTCCCCTTTTTTATTTCAATATATAATTCTAATTGCATTGCGGCATTCTTTAAAGATTAATATAATGACAGGCTCTTTTTCTTTTCCTTTTACTTTTCTGCTGTTTTGATCATTTTTCACACCTCTAAAATACTTTGAGATTTCAATAGGAATATGATATTAATTGGGTGGAAATCTGGTATTGATCGATAGACGTACGGACGTATTTTCGGACATGGCTCGGGTCACATGTGAGACGCCAAGTTCTCCAATGGTAGGAACATATTTATTTATTAATTAAATTATTTATTTATTTATCCGGCCTCGGTAGCTAAGTCGGATGCGCGCCTGACTGGTGATCAGGAGGACACAGGTTCGATACCTACCGGGGTCGACAACATTCTTTCGTGGAGATTGATTATGAAATATTTTCTACGGTCATTCCCTCCCTTCCGCTGATTCAAGAAGGTCATTTGTCACTTTCTGGCGAAAAAATGTACACTGTACTGGTTAACCGCTTACGTATAAGCCTGTCCAGGAAAAG
The DNA here is from genome assembly GCA_963580285.1 of Lucinisca nassula. NCBI lineage: Eukaryota > Metazoa > Mollusca > Bivalvia > Lucinida > Lucinidae > Lucinisca > Lucinisca nassula. Next base: position 108,628,458 of record OY757010.1, read on the forward strand.
TGTGGATAGGTAAACTGATCGGCTCAAAAATGACCTAAAATAGTGTTGACTGGGCCGTTAAACCCCAATACAAACAAACACTTTATTTATTTATTAGGTTATTATCAGTGTTCAGGTTTACTTTTGCCCCAATAAACAGATCATTGTTATCAATTTCCACACATTTGATAGTCAGTTTAGCTCATATTTAAAGACGGACAGTAACGAGTATATTGTATAGGAGGTTTTAGGAATTCCGTTTATGACGTCATTCTTGCGCATGCGCAAAGCACTGGCCGTCAATTGAAACGGCCATCGCTATTCAAATGTATTGGCTGAACTTAAAATGCTAACAATATTCAGACATTTTGAGGGAAAATATACCCGTTTACATTGCAATAATGCCTCGAGAAGGAAAGAATGCTATTTTGCTTTTATAACTGAAATTTATTTATCCTAAATACGAAAATCTCTCCGTGAATGACCCATGTCAACGGTTTGAGATACCGTTATTCACGAAAGCTTACTTACAAAATAACTTTTTACGTCACGTTTCGTTTTATTCGCTATCCAAGTATAGCTATCACATGCGAACAGAACTTCTATCTATCTATCTATCTATCTATCTATCTATCTATCTATCTATCTATCTATCTATCTATCTATCTATCTATCTATCTATCTATCTATTCTATCTATCTTTCTATCTGTTGAGAAAACTGTCCAACGGTCTGTCTACAAAATGAATGTTCAACGACCTGTCTAGGAGAGCAGTTAAAAATGTCCAGCGATCTGCCTACATGTGGAATTTTAATAAATTGAAGATTCATGTGGACAGGCCACGTTTGTTATGGTTTAAACAATATTTTATTTCTAGCAAACATCATGTACAATTAAATACATTGGAACTAACAAATACGATCTGACAGTAAGTCTGAGGCTTATAAATATCATCTCCTAAAACAAACTGATTTTACATTTGAGTGATATGAACAAACAACCAGACAGACAGACGGACAGGCAAACAAATTGACTGACTAACTGACAAACGGACGGATATTTAGACAGACAAATAAACATACTGACAGTCGAAAATACACTAATGAGTGGACTGACAGACGGGCGTCGAGTCAACGTTGGCTCGACGTCATGCCGTCGACAACCACTCCAACTCACTTCAATGTCACGTGACCGTTGAGATGAGAGGGAAGTTTGACTGATCCCTGTATCCAAGAAGCCAATAACCCTTTTTGTACCAAATGCAATCTTCCTCCTCATATATAGCAGGAGTCCATTTCAACATTTAGGGGTGTCAAGTTATGTTTTCTTCAAAATTTATTTGGGAAATGGCCGAACTTTTTGCAAACAGTGCAGGCCCTGATCAGACGCCGCGTTCTGCGGCGTCTGATATGGGCCTGCACTGTTTGCCACTTACCCCTTTTGGGGTTTCTGGTACCAAATGGGTTCATGTAGGCCATGGACAGGTTGAACCAATCTGCAAATCTACCAGATTTTACTGTTAAATCTTGCCCTGGCGAAGAGTGTTTCGTTCTCATGTTCTACGTTTGTTTTGAATTTAATGTCCCAATCCCACTGAGTCTTGATGGGTCCGAGCACTGGACAAATGACATTTTATTAAGCAACGCCGTATTATCGCCAACGCAACGTTCTGACATTTCATCAACACTGGGCAAATGACATTTTATTAAGCAACGCCGTATTATCGCCAACGCAACGTTCTGATGATGCAAAGTCAAATTCAGTGCATCGCTTTGAAGTTGGATTGATGTAGACATGACGTTGTTGACACGCTACATGTCGGTTGACGTGGCGTTTTTTAACGGCAAACTGCAATTTACATTTTCCTGCGCTCGCTAATTTTGGTACGCTGAGAGAGAGAGAGAGAGAGAGAGAGAGAGAGAGAGAGAGAGAGAGAGAGAGAGAGAGAGAGAGAGAGAGAGAAGAGAGAGGAGAGAGAGAGAGGCGAAATTTCACATCTGGCAGCATATCGGTGATTTTCCCATTATCTTACATTAGAATTCGCCTAAGGTTTAAAAGAACTCCAGTGTTTTACGCTGTAATAAACACTTTATCTGTCGCACTACCTTTGAAACAATACGACAGATGACGACCAGGGCTTTTCCCGTTCTATTTTTAGAACCGGAAGTACGTCACGAAAAAAGCTCCTATACTTTATTTATTTCTTTATTTATTTATTTATTTATTTATTAGTCACATTTCTGCCACTCAAATTTCTTGATACATGTATACTATATGTATATATATTAGTGGCAAACAGTGTTGATCTGGATGTGCACTGTGTACGGCAAAGTCTTCACTGCTCGTATTTTTGTAGGAGTTGCTCAGTAAGTTTCCATTGTTATCAATTTTCACACATTTAGAAATGGCAGTGGCTAGAGATACGGATCCGTATCTCTAGTCTCAGAGGCTAGAGATACGGATCCGTATCTCTAGTCTCGGAGGCTAGGGATACGGATCTGTATCCCTAGCATTTTCCAATAAGCCTGGCTAGAGGTACAGTTTGATAAGACTGATAATTGTTTTGACGCAATTTGCAAAGTAGCATAACTCTTCTATTGTGAAAGGCGGAAAAAGTAATATGAATTCTGAAATGGGACAGGACCAATGGCATAAATTATGAAAAGAAAAAAAAAGCTACATGTGTGTACTGGTCGTCGCCTATATTAAAAGTTAAGATACAGGGTCACGTTTTTCAAAGTCGTTGGCGTAATGTGTCAGTGTGAAAAATTTACGAAAAGAAACAGCTACATGTACATACTGGCCGTCGCCGGTATCATAGATATGGTGAAATGAGAGCGTCATTTTTTTGTACAAGGTTGTTTCCATAATGTATGATGTTAAGCAAAAGTAGACTACTAGTTTGTTTTTATATATTTCGGATATATACTATCTTGGCAGCGATAAAAGCTAAGGCGCTGTTCAGCCTGCGCCGATGCGTATCTGATCTGCGCGTTTGCTTTTTCGCATACTAAGAAACGAGCCGCGTCACGACAAACCCTGTCTTCGGGGTTTCCGACCGACCTAGCCCGACACAAACCAGGCTATGAGCTTTGAAATTTCGGATTTAGGAAGTAGAGATTTCGTACCATCCATGTAGCGAACACTAAGGCGCTGATCAGCTGCGCAGCTGATCTGTGCCTTTGTTTTCGTATATGCAAACAACGGGTTTCTCATGACGCGACTCAATTACATTCTTCTCGCTAGCAATGTGCTTGTTGTTGTACAGAAGCTAGAATTTACGATCAGCCTGTGCTGACGTGTATCTGATCTGCGCATTTGTTTGTCGCATATACATGAACTAGAGGAAGCAATTTGATCTAAATATATTTTTATATAGCGAGAAAGCAAGGGCGCTGACCAGCCTGCACGTATGCGCATTCGATCTGTGTCTCTGTCTATATGTTTATTTAGAATTAGGAAAAATGACAGCCGGCATACGAGAAAAAGGTGATCTGATCCGTTATGCTTACTACACCATACCCCCTCGCATCCCACATTTATCATGTAAAACTGGGGTTTACAGGGGTGCACATTTTTCTAATATTTGCTCTAAAACATAGATTGTTGGTGCTCTAACGTGTACCCACAATCTATGTTTTGAGCAAAAAATCAAAATATTTCAACTGAACTGAAAATTGTCATTTTACAGCCATTAAAATTCGTAGATGGTTTTAAATTTTTTTCGAGCAAGCTCTCCTGAACCTTTGCTCAATAACAAGTACCAATTTTCTCTTGGGTTGGCTAATTTAACAATGGTATTAAATGAAAAAAAAAAAGATAAAGAAAAGAAAATATGACAAAGAAAATAGAATTAATATAGCGAAAAGAAAAGAAAAGAAAAAAGAAATAAGAAAAAAGGTAAAAAAAAAGAAGAAGAAAAAAAAATCCCCAAATTAGTTAGCTTTGCAGCAAGACCTAGTCGTACCTCCCCGTTTGGTGCTGGCCGGAAACTATGGATGACGCAATTATAATTCATATGATGCAATAAATTAAAGGTAATATGACATTCAAAATTCAACTTTTATTATTCATTTATTTGACTCATCCATAGGCTAACATGACAGGTCGGAAAAAAAGATAATCATATACAACATAAAAAGCTAATAATAATAATAATAATACAACACAGGATTGCCATTGGTCCTGTCCCATTTCAGAATTCATATTACTTTTTCCACCTCTCACCTTAGTAGAGTTATACTACTTTGCAAATTGCGTCAAAACAGCAATGGTATCTCTGTTTGAAACAACTATCAGTCTTATCAAACTGTACCTCTAGCCAGGCCTATTAGAAAATGCTAGGGATACATATCCGTATCCCTAGCCTCCGAGACTAGAGATACGGATCCGTATCTCTAGCCACTGCCTTTAGAAATTCCTATTTGATTGCCATGTCAGCTCATATTTAAAATTCGCAAACTGAATGGCAGTGTAGATCCAGATCAGATGGATCTGAATGTACACCGAGTGCAAAGTCTCCATGGTCCGTATTTTTGTAGGAATGGCTCATTGACTATCAGTATCAAATATTCACAATTAGAACAACCCGCCAAACCCCACTTTTAATGATGCTGACTCAAGCTCAACCTCACTGTTGAATGGGGATTAGCTGTCCTTCAGAGTGTCTTCTTCTTATAATAGTGTAAGTTAACCTGAAACTGTCGTGTATGCGTTGTTGTATTTATTATAAACGTCCCATTGTTTATTTTTTGTATATGAAATAAAAATAGCAATAAAATAATTTCATTTTATTTCCTAACAATTTATTAGAAGATTCCGTGAAAGCAAAATTATGACACGAAAAGTTGATAAAAATTATATTTCTTACTTCTGCTCGAAAACATAGATCTTTGATACTGGTTCAATCGTTCTCGAGCAGATGGTTTATCGCATAGACCTGTTAACTTTTATGAAAGGGATCTAAGCAATGACTAGTTTACATAAACAAAGATTAATATTAAACTAATTGTGATTAAAGGTTGTCACAGACGCATTCTGATCAGTCCTGCTCATTGAGACGGTACTGACCAAAACACATGACCTGTATCTTGGAGCAGAAATAAGAATTACGAAAACACGCCTATATAAATGCATTGTAAACTTTACCGCAGAAAAAAACGAACTTTATAAGAAAAAAAATGTGATATTTTTTATTATTTCTGCTCAACATATAGATTGTGGGTACTTTTTAGAACCGCCTCGATGAGGCGGTCCTAACGAGTACCCCAAAATCATATTTCAGAGCAGAAATAAGAAAAATAAGGTTAACCCCTGTAAACCCCAGTTTTACTATATAAAAGTGGGGTTCAAGGGGGTCAAATTATAAAGGCGTGTCTTCGTGATGTAAATAATGTATGCCCCTATGAGCCCCAGTTTTCCCCATATAAACTGGAGTTTAGAGGGGTGTTCATTACACGGGCTTGCTAACATGATGTTTTGTTTGTTAGATTTGACGTTTAACGCTCCAATCAACACTGTATCGGTAATTTTGGATGCATTGCTTCCAGTTTTGTGGGAATTTTACCCGACATTGAGATGAAATGACATCTCAAGCCCTGCAGCCCAATGAAACCAATATGGTATATAGGTATAAAAGGTCCGACTCCCACCACTTTAGAACCTCTAAGCGATTTACCAGTATACTCATGCCACAGACTGTCGGTTTCTTGAAGTCCCGATGGGCGGGGTCGATTTTAACATGATATAAATGCCCTTACCCTAACAGATTTCAAAAGTGGGACCGAGGTGTCTTTGGGGCCGAGATGTCTAGGGGCCGAGGTGACAGTGGGGCCGAGGTGTCTAGGGCCGAGGTGACTAGGGCCGAGGTGTCTAGGGCCGACTTGGTTTTGGGCCGACCTGTCTAGGGGCCGAGGTGGTAGTGGGGCCGAAGTGTCTGGAAATCGATTATTCTGTGTACGAATACTGTCATCTATTTCAAACATCCACAGACATACCGTCTCATCTGTTTCAAAAACTCAATTTTAATTTAGAGACTATTCCACAGTGAACTCTCAGGACTACAACCTTTCGATAAAAGAACAGGAATTCTATTTGGTAGCTCAGCCGGATGCGAGTCTGACTGGTGAGAAGGAGGATGCGGGTTCGATACCTGCCGGGGTCGGCAACATTCTTTCGTGGAGAGTGATCATAAATCTTTTCTACGGGTATTCTCTTCCTTCCGCTGATTCAAGAAGGGCAGTTGTAAGTTTGTGGCGAAAGAATGTGCACTGTACTGGTTATAATAGAAGTGGAGGCAATGATCAGGAATTGACACAATTAACCCACAGCTCCCATCAGTGACACCAAAGGGAAAGAAACACAAAAATGAAACAACAGACCCAATGGAAAAACCAATAGCGGAAAGCCAAAAGGACAGTTACTTTCCCACAAAATGGCTAATAGGCTATCCAAAATAAAATAATAAAAGCGACACAAACACCCAAAGACAAACCATAACAAAAATCAAAGTACTGAAAGTACTGAGGAAAGTTGATTTATGAGGAATAATTATTATATAACAATGTTAGTGGTAAATCAAGCGGTTATCTAGATATTTGTTAAAACAATATAGAGACTAACTTGCCATATCACAGGTCCTGGTGTATGAATGACATTTGATGTGTCACCAGTAACAATTCTGGTTCTGGTTCTGATTTGACAAGGTCCAAGTGGGTTAAAAAATTCGACAAAGAAAAAATGATTCATCGATTGTTTTGAGTTTAACGACCGGTCAACCCTAGTGGACCATTTTTGTCTTCTCCGAGAGAAAGGGGAAAAGAGATAGAAGAGACAGTAGAAGAGATGATTTGTTTGTTTGTTTGTTTGATTTGAGGTTTAACGTCCCCGTCGACACTGTAACTGTCATTTTGGAGACGTTGCTTCCAATTAAAGGACTTTTACCCGACATTGAGATGAGATGGCATCTCAAGCCCTGCCGCCAAATGAAACCAATAGGGTTAATAAGCATGGACGGGCCGACTCGCACCGCTTTGCCTGGGCAGGAAGTTTACCAGTGCTCGTGTGCGGGTCGGTTTCAGCTCTGCGTGGAAGCATCATGCAGCTCATATATTTCTTCAAGCCCCGATGGGCAGGGCCGTGTTACAGAAGATGAAAGTGAGGGACAGAGAAGAAAGGGGAAAATGAATGGAAGTGTAGAAACAGAAGAAATCTCAACACTCCCTCACTCTACCGTTACCTGCTGCAAGGACAGCAGGTGTTGCCCAACTGTAAGTCAATATCAGCTGGACTCCCCAGTGACACAAGATACACATTGCCATTGCCTCACTCAACTACCCACGAGGAAAATACTAAAGAAAGAAAGATAAACGTGCCTGCCAATTTCTTCATGGCCCAACCATAAATTTCTAAATTAGCTCAGTACATATCTGCTAATAATCTTACAGAGAAGTTCCCCTACTGGGCACATGATGTCTTAGCAACGTCGCATCAACGTCGCATTGATACGACGATGTACATAGGTTGTGCAGCTGCTTGTAGCTATGTTCCTTCGGGCGTCGGAACATAAAAGGAGAATAACTTGACAAAAAGATCATTTTTAAACCATTTGATTTAGACATTATAACTCTGGTCAGACACCGCGTTTACCCAAGGCGAATTAAAATACGTTTATCCCCACCTGTACGGGGTCATAAAAACATTAACCCATAAATATCAACTGTTTCAATACTGTGACATTTGGAAACAGTTTAGACAGATTAGAGGCCACAGGATGATCGGTGTCTTAAGTACGGAACTTGATTTAAACAACACGTGTTTTGTAATATTAGAGCTCTCGGAAGCAGGCGAATTGTAGGTCAGTAAAGGGTTGTTTAGTTGGTCAATGATAAGTTAACCCTTTTAACCCTGATGCAGACGCCGAGGTAGAAAAACACTGTATCTATGCAAACCTTGTAGATCCTGATAAAACGGCACGTAGCTAGAACGTCTCGCCAGAATCTACATGTACACTGTTTGTCATCCTGTCAGTGAACTAATCAGAAATCCTTTTCTATAAGAATATATTTAAAGCGAGAAGAGTCCTGTTTAGAAACTCAGGGATGAAAGAGTAAAACATAAATATCACCGAAAAGCGCGTAGGAAAATAGTTCCAGAGTACCGTTTTCTTTTCAGAATTAGACTTTCTGTGTCAATTTATATTCAATCCGTATAAAGTCTCGAAAACTGAAATATTTTGAAAGACGTTCCATGCGGGACCGGCCTGCAAAATTAATTTTCAAGAGTTCATTTGGACTATTTTATGCAGCGATCGAACAGCGGAAGTGGAGCAACGCGGTCCAGTACCGGAAGTAGAAATGTAATGACAAAGAAACTTGATTTCAAAAATCAACTTTCAATAAACCGCGACAGAATAACCGCATTGGAACGGTCAGCGGAAACGCCTGCACAGGAAAAGTGTGGATAGGTAAACTGGCCGGCTCAAAAATGACCTAAAATAGTGTTGACTGGGCCGTTAAACTCCAATACAAACAAACAAATTCTATAATGGAGAATATATAATTTAATTGACAGCTGAGACATATATCTAAATACCAGTATTTGAAGCAAACAGTATAGACACTGAGCAGCCGGTGGAGTAGACGCCACATTTTGCGGCATCTGATCTGGGTATGCACTGTTTGAAAAAATCGAGTAACATGCAATCCTCTGACCTGCGTGTAACATCGATTGAAATAGCGCGACAATTTTCTATTAATAACCATAACCTTGGTGATAGTCACGTGGACAACAGCTCTATTTCACATTCTGTCATTTAGCAGTGAATAGCAAACAGTAATGTCACGTTTATTTGATTGCAAATTTTATTATTATTATTATTCTACGACCCTTTCGAGACTATTTCACTTATTCCGAGCCCATTGTTAATCTGAGGTGGGTGAAGACCGAAGCACCCTGAGAAAAATCACCTGACCTCCCGTTGCAGAACCTTGCGGTCGCATGTGGCTCGGGCGAGGCACTGGATAAGAGACCTTATGATTAAGATTTAGCGCTCTAAACCATAAGGCCACAAAGGCCCGTTGGGTCGATTAAAAAGGAATCAATCCAAATTTTGAATTTTGAAAATGAATAGAAATCTTAATACAGTAAAATTCCTATATTAAGACCACCTTTTGAACAGTCCCAAAGGTGGTCCCTGGCCACAGGACATTGTAGGCATAGAACACAAAGAAAAATTAAGTGCACCCTTCAAATAAGCTTTTTATAGCAGAATTAGTCCTAAGTTTGGGTGGTCTTAATAGCGGAATTTCACTGCATCTTTACATACCCAATTACTTCCAACTTGTTCTGCTTTCAGGGTGCGGAAATCCCGTAAAGCTTGTTGGAAACCACCCTCTTTCAAGTATATTTTGAAATCCTGTCGTGAAATAACCAGCTCGGCTGTTTTTAACAATGAACCTGCAATACAAAAGTTCATCACTGGAAATCTAACCCTTGTCATGCTGAATAAATTAATTCTGTCACGCCCGTATTTGTTAAACAACAAAGCCCCCGGGGCTATCGGGGCTTGAAGAAATAGATGGGCTGCATGATGCTTCCACGCAGAGCTGAAACCGACCCGCACACGCGTGTACTGGCAAACCGCTTAGAGGATCTAAGTAGAAGTAAAACAAAGATCAGGAATCAAAGACACCAAAGGGAAAGAAACACAAACATGAAGTGTCCAGACCATAATGGAAACCTAAACAAAGGATGGCCATAAGGACCGTTACTTTCCCACAAAATGGCCAAATGGCCATCCAAAAAAATAAAAGGACACAAGTGATACACACAGTAAGTAGTAACAAACAACACAGAAGAACCGCCTTGGATCGGCCAGTGGAAAGAATTCCCCTGGGGGGGGGGGGGGGGGCTTAAATCGATTTTACATGGCCATAATCCTTGCACTTACCTCTGTCGCGGTATACACTAATTTTGTTTAGTCCGCATGAAGGCTTCCCCGAGAACATACAAATCAAAAAACTACAGAGATGAAACAAGGTTGTGGACTCTACAGCATACAACAACAGAATTGCTGGAGCAAAAGAAAACCAACAGTTGGACTCCGAGGGGCCCGACCAAAGACGGAGCATCAGGCGCCAACCAACATAAAGAATACTAAATAAAATAAATTTCCATTTATGTTTTTACGCGCCATGGAACCATCATATAATCTTAAGCCCGACCCACCGGTGTGCAATCAAAGAGGGAAGCAAAGTTGCCAGCCGTGATTGGGTTATTCACCATGCATTCAGCCTGTTTTATAATATTGATGTTGTATATACCGAATCTTTATACATCGACGAACGATTTTACGAAATTGAGTACTAAAGTCATTACAGGCATGTATTTTCCTAAATTTATATACTAAGTCACCATAGAATTCGGGTTCCGAAAGGCCTTGTAGCAGAAGTGTTTTTAAGTCCAACATTGAATTTTGAAACCAAATCAGAATGACGTCTATAAAACTTATAAAAGGCTTTACGTAGTTTATGCCTGCCCAGGCAATGCGGTTTCATTGGGCGGCAGGGCTTGATATGTCATTTCATCTCAATGTCGGGCAAAAGTCCCCAAACATTGGAAGCAACGTATTAAATGACCTTTACAGTGTTGACGGGGCCGTTTAACCTCAAACCAAACAAACAAACTGTTCAACAACGAAACAAATATTTGATATTATATATCTTTTCAAATTGGAGACCTGAATGACAAACAGTATAGACTGTAATCAGATGGCTTCTCTAGAGATCTAAACTCATTACCAAAACACGCCGTAGGGCAGTTGTCAGTTTCTGGTGAAAGAATGTGCACTGTACTGGTTAACCGCTTGCGTATTTGTTTGTGTCATAGCTTATAGGTATATAGCACACTTGTACTGCTTTGCGCAGTAACCATAGTGCAGTTTATATTTTACTTTTGGTCCTTTGAGATCAGCGTGAATATTCTGAGAAATCGGAAGTAAATTATTGGTTTAGACTCATATTCTAGACAGATTTTTAATAATTTGGACCCCATTTTGATTTTTATCAGTCTTTGAATCGACTGCCTATTCAAAATTCGCAAAATTGCAGTATGTTTCCTCTGGCTTTCTTTGCCGGATCATTACAGGGTCACTGATGAGGCTTTATTAGCCGAAACTACGTAGTATGACCCATCTTCTTTCTAATGAATGTTTTCATTGCTCTTAAAGGAACTCATTTTTTATTTTTATTTGCCTTCACTGCAGCTGGTGTTGTGCCGTGTGGCGGCCGTAAAACGTCTCCCCGTACATCAACCATAGTGCAGTTTATATTTTACTTTTGGTCCTTTGAGATCAGCGTGAATATTCTGAGAAATCGGAAATAAATTATTGGTTTAGACTCATATTCTAGACAGATTTTTAATAATTTGGACCCCATTTTGATTTATATCAGTCTTTGAATCGACTGCCTATTCGAAATTCGCAAAATTGCAGTATGTTTCCTCTGGCTTTCTTTGCCGGATCATTACAGGGTCACTGATGAGGCTTTATTAGCCGAAACTACGTAGTATGACCCATCTTCTTTCATATGAATGTTTTCATTGCTCTTAAAGGAACTCATTTTTGATTTTTATTTATTGCGACGCGGTAGAGGGTTTGCTTGTCACTTGCATTTTTTCACCTGTTACATTTGTTTTGGGTTTAACGACACATCAACCCTTCTGGGTCATTTTGTGTCGTCTCCCAGAGAAAGGGAGAGGCGGTATGGAAGATACAGTAGAGGAGATGAAAGTGAGGGACAGAGGAGAAAGAAGAAAAAGAATTGAAGTGTAGAAACTAAAATATGAACATTTTCAGATGATTTGTTTGTTTGTTTGATTTCAGGTTTAACGTCCCCGTCAACACTGTAAAGGTCATTTTGGAGACGTTGCTTCCAATTTTGTGGGACTTTTACCCTACACTGAGATGAAATGACATCTCAAGCCCTGTCGCCCAATGAAACCATTTTCAGATGAAAATTTCTGATATTTTTCTTATTTCTGCTAAAATATATATATGCATTGGGTACTCGTTAGAACCGCCTCATCGAGGCGGGTCTAACGAATCGCCACAATCCATGTTTTAGAGCAGAAATAAGAAAAATAAGGTTTACCTCGTTGATTTTGCAAGGAAATCAACTTCCGAGACTTTTGGTCACATTCCCACAAAATAATTCTTAATGAGAAAAGGAGGCATTCTCTTAAACGATAAAGAAGAGGATGTTGGTTTTTGTTTGATTTGAGGTTTAACGTCCCCGTCAACACTTTATAGGTCGTTTTGGAGACGTTGCTTCCAATTTTGTGGTACTTTTACCCGACACTGAGTTGAAGCCCTGTCGCCCAATGAAACCATTAGGATTTATAAGCATGGGCGGTCCGACTCGCACCGCCTTACCTGGGTAGGCTTAGATCCTCTAAACGGTTTACCAGTACTTGTGTGCGGTCGGTTTTAGCTAAGCGTGGAATCATCATGCAACCCATCTATTTCTTCAAGCCCTGATGGCCGGGGGCCGACAAATAGTATAGATCGTAATCAGATGGCTTCTTTAGAAATCTAATAGGTTTTAACGAATGGCCACAATCTATATTTTAGAGCAGAATTAAGAAAAATAAGGTTTACCCCTGTAAACAGTTTTACATATAAAAGTAGGGTTCAAGGGGGTCAAAATTATATAGGCGTGTATTCGTGATGGTTTGCAAAGTAGGGGTTACTGTGGTTCAGCTGGGTAAGGTTGAAGGCAAATGGGAGCACCTTACGAAATTTCCGCTTCCGCTGATTTTGCAAGGAAATCAAATTTTGAGACTTTTGGTCACATTCCCACAAAACGATTCTTAATGAGAAAAGGAGGCATTCTCTTAAACGATAAAGAAGAGGATGTTGGTTTTTGTTTGATTTGAGGTTTAACGTCTACACTCTATAGGTCATTTTGGAGATGTTGCTTCCAATTTTGTGGGACTTTTTACCCGACATTGAGTTGAAATGACATCTCAAGCCCTGTCGCCGTATGAAACCATTGGGGTTTATAAGCATGGACGGTCCGACTCGCACTGCTTTACCTGGGTAGGCTTAGATCCTCTAAACGGTTTACCAGTACTCGTGTGCAGTCGGTTTCAGCTCTGCGTGGAAGCATCATGCAGCCCATCTATTTCTTCAAGCCCCGATTGGCGGGGGCCGAAGAGAATGTTGGTAAGGGAGGCGAAGATACTTTTGAAAAATAAAATGCCTCTACAGTGTACCTAGGGTATGTTCCTTGCCTTCAACGTAGGATTTGGCCTAGGATTAAGGAGTTTGTTCAAAATCATTGGGGCACGCAGAAATAGACTGGATTACACCGTGTTTCCGCGCAAAGCTGAAACAGACCGAATTTTTGAGTACTGGAAAACCGCCTAGAAGCCCTAGCGGTTTCTTTGAGCGATAGCGCTTAAGATGTCATTTCATTTCAGTGTCGGGAAAAAATCCCACGAAATCGAAGAAAACGTCTCTAATTTGACCTTGGTTTTCAGAGGAATAGAGCGGGGCGGAAAAAGGTGTTTCTTTCAATGTGTAGAAGACCGGAAAGCTGACACTTTGGTAACAATCATCAAGGAACACATAAAACTCGAAACCACCACTGGAAGGCGTATTACCAGTTGGATAAGGAGGGTTTCAAGCATCTTAACTTGAACCATTCTATACAATTCAATGATCCAGACAGTGGAGCCCACACAAACACAATCGAGAGCACTTAGAGGGCTCTGGAACGTCGCTCCCAAAGCACGGGACAACAAAGCCGGAAAAAGTTTCTTGTTGGAAATCTGGACCAGCTGTTTATTAAATTCTTAAAACTTGTGAAGCAAGTCTATGATGCTGACAAAGTGAAGGGTGGTCTAATCGCGGACAAACTGAAGGAAAACCCCGTGTGTGTACAATTCATGTGAATGAGCCATGAATGGTATTTCAGGATATTACAAATTCAATGGAAAACAGTTTGGATGACTTTCAGTAAGATAAGTTGACTGTGAAATTGGAAATTTATCGGCGCCGCCCCTTTCCCGGTCTGTAAATTGAATCCCATGGGTATTTGTTTGATTTGAGGTTTAACGTCCCCGTCAACACTGCAAAGGTCATTTTGGAGACGTTGCTTCCAATTTTGTGGGACTTTTACCTGACATTAAGATGAAATGACATCTCAAGCCCTGTCGCCCAATGGGACCAATAGGGTTTATAAGCATGGACGGGCCGACTCGCACCGCTTTGCCTGGGCAGGCTTAGATCCTATAAGCGGTTTGCCAGTACTCGTGTGCGGGTCGGTTTCAGCTCTGATCGGAAGCATCATGCAGCCCATATATTTCGTCAAGCCCCGATGGGCGGGAGGCAAAATGTCATGGGTAACTAAAAAGCCGTCTCAACCCGTTTTCGACACCAGAAAAAGCACATAAAACATCACTTTCTATTTATTTTCAAAATTCGGAACAGTATAATCAAATCTGATTTTAACAACGGGAAGGGCCGTTTTCTAGTATTTGGTGGGGGCTTCAAACGCCGGACCCCTGGTTTCTCGATCACTTATCGCCGGTAACCAAACTGGCGGATGCCATGTAAATAATTCCTTAGCGACGACGCAAAGGGAATGCCTGGTAAAAATGTCATGGCTTTTGATGTTTGAGCACGGATTTCGGTGCATTTGACAATGGCTTGAAACAGCCATGCGCATAGGTATTTATGCAAGAATGTAATTTATTAAACATTCGTTAAAAATATGAATAACATGAGGTCACGAGCAAAGTAGAACCCTTAACCCTTTTTGGACCAAATGCAATCTTCCTTCTTATATATAGCAGGAGTCCATTTCAAAATTTAGGGGTGTCAGGTTGTGTTTTCTTCAAAATTGATTTGGAAAATGGCTGAACTTCCTGCAAATAGTGTAGGTCATGATGAGAAGCCATGTTCTGCGGCGTCTATTCTGGGCCTGCACTGTTTGCCAGGGTACCCGTTTTGGGGTTTCTGGTACTTAATGGGTGTAACTTTGCTCCCAGTTATTCCTGATGTTATTCATATTTCAACGAAGTTTAAATCAATCCCCTTCATTACTTATATTTACATTATTTTCCATCCATTATAGGCCTACATCACGAAAACACGCCTATATAATTCTCACCCCCTCCAACCCCACTTTTTATATAGTAAAACTGAGGTGTACAGGGGTAAAACTTATTTTTCTTATTTCTGCTCTAAAATATAGATTGTGGGTACTCGTTAGAACCGCCTCAATGAGCAAAAATAAGAAAAATATCACAATTTTCATCTTAAAATTTTCATTTTTTCGGCGGTAAAGTTTACAAGTTGTATAGGCGTGTTTTCGTAATGATGTCGAAACTTTCTTGTTTGAGGGCTGAAATTGAAAAAAGAAAACAATTGCTCGCAGATTATCTATGAACAGCGGAAGAGCTTCGTTGGCGTCATGACGTCGTCATCGTCCAATAATACTGGAGAGAACCGTCGTATACATCATGAAAACTCGCCTAAACAAATACATTGTAAAGTTTACCACCGAAAAAAAAACGAACATTTTTAGATGAAAATTTGTTATACTTTTCTTATGGTTGCATAAAATATAAATTGTGGGAACTCGTTAGAACCGCTCATCGAGGCGGTTCTAACGATTACCCACAACCTATATTTTGGAGCAGAAATAAGAAAAAATAAGTTTTACCCCTGTAAACCCCCGTTTTACTGTATAAAAGTGGGGTTCAAGGGAGTCAAAATTATATAGGCCTGTTTTCGTGATGATTTTGACGCGTCGCATAGTGTTTTGTTTGTTTGATTTGAGGTTTAACGTCAACGTCAACACTGTATAGGTCATTTTGGATTCTTTAGGACTTTTACTCGACATTGAGATGAAATGACATTTCAAGCCCTACTGCCAAAAGTTACCACATGTATATTGGATCCGAGTGACATTGGGGATGAATGTATACAGGGTCCGAGAATCCGAGACATAGCGCAGTCTGCTCTGAGTCTTCGGCGTTCCTTTTGTTTGTTTGATTGGATGTTTAACGTCCCCGTCAACACTTTATAGGTCATTTTGGAAACTTTGCTTCCAGTTTCGTGGAGCTTTAATCCGATATTGAGATGACACGACATTTCAAGCTTTGTCGCCCAATGAACCCAATAGGGTTTATAAGCATGGCGGTCCGACTTGCACCGCTTTGCCTTGGCAAGCTTAGATCCTCTAAGCTGTTTACCAGTACTCGTGTCCGGTCGTTTTCAGCTCTGCGTGTACGCATCATGCCGCTCATTTATTTCTTCAAGCCCCGATTGGCGGGGGCCAAGTGTTCGGTGTGCGCTCATGTTTAAAGATATATTTGAGCTGAGTATTGTTTGTTTGTTTTGTTTGTTTGTTTAGAGTTTAATGGCCAAAGCAACAGTATGTAGGTCACGTCGATCCGGTCGTTTTACCTATCCAAACTTTTCCTGGACAGGCTTAACATTCGCCAGAAACTGTCAACTGCCTTGCTTGAATCAGAGGCAGGGAGAAAATGACCGTAGAAAAGATAACATGATCAATCACGGCGATCCGTCACTAGGATATCGTAGCCGCGAACATGCTCCATGCGACTAAGCAACCCACGCCGGCGTTTGCTTGGTGCTATCCGTTTGTAAATTATGTTGATATACAGAGGGCCCGCGTTATAACGACAGTATTTGTTCCCTATTATTGTGCTGTTATAATGAATTTGCCGTTATAAAGAATCCCAGTTATGAGTATGATAGGTTATAAAAGGTCTTTTCCACATCTTTACTCCAAGAAACACATGTTATAGACTTTTGTTATAATCGCCTCGCTGAGGCGATATAACAGTTGTTTCTTGAAGTATTAAATTACAATAATCTTTCATGACTATGGATTCGATTGGGGGCATTTCCAACCCGAGGGAAATAAAAATAAAAAATGAGTTCCTTTAAGAGCAATGAAAACATTCATAAGAAAGAAGATGGGTCATACTAATACTAAGCCCACACTGCTAGGAACCGAGGCTAAGCCTTTAGATAAGTAGTCATTCCTTTCAAATTGCCGTTATAACGAGTTTTGCCGTTATAACGAATGTCGGTTTA
The DNA here is from genome assembly GCA_963580285.1 of Lucinisca nassula. Classification (NCBI taxonomy): domain Eukaryota; kingdom Metazoa; phylum Mollusca; class Bivalvia; order Lucinida; family Lucinidae; genus Lucinisca; species Lucinisca nassula. Next base: position 108,645,568 of record OY757010.1, read on the forward strand.
AAGAGGGTTGACTGTACATGTAGCATGAACTAAATATGAGCCATACTGACCTACGACACTGGGTGGTACACGCTTGACTCTTCTTTCCAGACGATTTTCTGAAGTAAAAACGTCAATATTATCTACTTTAATCCACCGACCTACAAAAGGCCCCCGCCCATCGGGGCCTGAGGAATAGATTGAGCCGTATGGTGCTGTCACACAGAGCTGAAACCGACCGCACTTAGAGGGTCTAAAACTGCCAATACAAAGTGGTGGGAGTAGGATCTTCCCTACATATAAACCCTTTTGGTTTGTATGGGCGGCAGGGCTTGAGATGTCATTTCATCTCCATGTTGGGTAAAAATCCCACAAAATTGGAAGCAATGTTTCCAAAATGACCTAAATAGTGTTGACGGTGACGTAAAACCTCAAACAAACAAACCTACAAAAGTCCGTTGACTCAAGCAATAATCTGCTAAGCCCTTACACCCATGTAGGCCTAAACAGTTACCTGTGCGTCCAATGTAGACTTAGGTGAGACGGCTGAACATGAGAAAAACCTCATCTGGATCTACACTGATAATCATTCTCAGTGCTTTGTCCTTCGTCAGGTCTGCAAGTCCGTGTATTGAACATTCATCTAAACCCCAAAATGGAGTTCTGTGGTATCTGATCTGGGTCTACACTGTTTGCCAAGCCCAACACATTACTCCAATCCAAATTCTATTATTTATAGCCCTCATACGCAACACTCTGACCCCGCAGTGATAAGAATAGCGGTTTTTTTTTTCTATAAATAACCGTTACCAGGATTGATAGTGACGTCATACCAGCACTGAAGAACGTCAATGCTTAGTAACTTTGGGTCGATTGACAAACAGTCGATTTTTAAAAAGATACATGAAAATTTTAATTACGACCAAGCCACAAGCAAACAGTGAAGGCCATGGTCAGACGCCGCGTCCTTTGGCGTCCGCCGCTTTCTTTGGCTTCTGTCGCGTTCTTTTTTGCGCCTGAATATTCACCTAAATGTCACACCCTTCTGATCAGGGACTGCACAGTTTGAAAATCTTCATTACGATAACATACTATAACATAGTGGCTGTTCGCACACTCTGATCTGGGTCTACAATTATGAAGTGCGGACTTTGTGCAGTCTGATCAGGGTCCACACTTGTCAAGTGGGGACATGACCAGCGGGGTCTACACTACATTATGATCATGCTATGGTCTTAATATGTTTATAGGGCAGTAATTTTATATGAACAGAAAACCGTTATAAGCTTCTTTAATAATGACAGAGAATATTCATGATATTGGTAAAATTTTAACAGTTGAAACTTGTCTATAATATGCAGTATAAAATGCATGTATAAGTGGGATGTAGCAAGTCAGTATAAACTATGTAAATAATAAGTACAAACCTCATGTGATCGCTACATGTAGGAATTTGTTATAAAACATGGTTTGAAATGTATAACTGATTTTGACAGAAAAGTGCCACACTATTATTAAATATTTTTCATTTAATTTATAGTTAGATTAAACATATTTTATTGCCTTTTTAGATATAGCAATGGGGTTGGGCTACAAGTTCTCGCAACATTAGTTACAGCCCTTCCCCTACAATAAAGATACAAAGCAACAACATGGCAAATGAGCAATTGTGAAGATACAAACAGAGTAGACTAGACGAAAAAAGAGAAAGGAAATAAAGGAAGAGTAGAAAAGTGTGCTGTGCTTTTTGCGACCCTCAATGTTCTCATGTGTCTAAGCCGACCACAGATATGGGAACAAGTATAGCTTTTGAGCATGTCAAATTTAGAGATTAGAGATTAAGTAAATCTCTTGGTGTCTTTGATAAATCTATGAACAGCCTGAAAAAGAAGAGTATTCTGTTCATTGGTTAAACATTGTTTACCATGCAGTAAAGTATCCAGACTAAGTGGGTGAAAAGCGCGAGTTTGTCTAAACATAAGTATTCTCTGAATGTTATAATTATTGCATTCAAAGAAATAATGGTGAGAATCTTCAATTTCACTTCCACATGCACACATTCTGTCGTTGTTCAAATGATTTTCATAGAGATCGTTTTTCAGGTCACTACAGTTATTACGAATTCGCGCATGCCAGATTGATAATTTTCTGTTCCCTTCAGTAAAATAATTTATAGTTAAATGGGTATGATGGACAAGAAACCATAGCATGATGCAGTTTTGGTATGAAAATCGTAAACACATGTGTCTTTTCAGACAGACCAGGTGTAGCCCTAGACTAACTGTCTGGAAAGAGCCTGTGAATGGAATTCTGCTGGAATGTCCTGAAACATATATAAACCCCCTATCTCAGTCTCTCAGTGTATTGTGTATTATGTTTTTGAATTTTGGATCATTACGACTCTTGCTTTTGTTCTGTGCAGTCTTGCTGCTGTACAGTTCTCATGCAGTAAAAACTTAGTCTCTGCATGAAGTAACTTGCTCAATAAAACAGTAACTGGTGATAGTCGTTTGTCTGTCTGTCTGTGGAAAACACAACGCATAAAACTATACGATCACAGCTTTAACAGGCTACGTTACAATACCCGTGCGACATAGTGCACATCTCCAAAATGGCTACTTTTCTGATGAAAATCTGTCATATTTTTAGCAAGGAGAAGTTGGTTTGCTTTTCGCTTTTCGACTTTCAGAAGTTAGTTTGCTTTTCGCTTTTCGACTTTCAGAAGTTAGTTTGCTTTTCGCTTTTCGACTTTCAGAAGTTAGTTTGCTTTTCGCTATTCGACTTTCAGAAGTTAGTTTGCTTTTCGCTTTTCGACTTTCAGGAGTTCGTTTGCTTTTCGCTTTTCGATCATAGGTCTGTTTAATGGTGTAACTGTTAAGTGTCTGAGTACATGAGTGGGTGAGTTAGTGAGTGAGTAAGTGAGTGAGTGAGAGTGTTTTACGTCAGTCAAACTGCTCATGCCATATGTAGATGTTCATTATGTCAAAGATTCTTTTTGTGTTTCGCTTTTCGTTTTTCGCTTTTCGAGCATAGGTCTGTTTAATGATGTTACTGTTAAGTGTCTGAGTACACGAGTGAGTTAGTGAGTGAGTAAGTGAGTGAGTGAGAGTGTTTTACGTCAATCAACTGCTCATGCCATATGCAGATGTTCATTATGTCAAAGATTCTTTTTGTTTTTCGCTTTTCGTTTTTCGCGTTTCGCTTTTCGATCATAGGTCTGTTGGATGACGTAACTCCCTTCCTTACTCACTAACTCACTCATGTACTCAGACACTTAACAGTTACATCATTAAACAGACCTGTATTCGAAAAGCGAAAAACAAAAAACGAAAAGCGAAAAACGAAAAACAAAAATAATCTTTGACATAATGAACATCTGCATATGGCATGAGCAGTTTGATTGAAGTAGAAAAGCGAAAAGCAAACTAACTTCTGAAAAGCGAAAAGTAAAAAAACAAAAAGAATCTTTGACATAATGAACATCTGCATATGGTATGAGCAGTTGATTGACGTAAAACACTCTCACTCACTCACTTACTCACTCACTCATTCACTCACTCATGTACTAAGACACTTAACAGTTACACCATTAAACAGACCTATGATCGAAAAGCGAAAAGCGAAAAGCAAACTAACTTCTGAAAGTCGAAAAGCGAAAAGCAAACTAATTTCTGAAAGTCGAAAAGCGAAAACATCACGTGAACGAGTTCGTGAAATGAAGACCCCCTTAAACCCCATTTTATCTAGAGAAAACTTGGGTTTAAGGGGGTATACATTATTTTCCTAATTTCTGCTCTAAGACATAGGTTGTGGGTACTCGTTAGAACCGCCTCAATGAGGCGGTTCTAACGAGCACCCACGACCTATGTTTGGAGTATTTATAAGAAAAATATCAGAGATTTTCATCCGAAAAGTAGCTATTTTGGAAATGAGAAATATGCACTATATCGCACGGGTGTGTTATCGTATTGAGCCTTGCTCATATTTTTTTGTTATTTTTACTTCAAACATAGGTTGCGGGTTCCGACAACCTATGTCTTGGAGCAGAAATAAGACAAATTATGTATACCCCCGTAAGCCCCAATTTTCTCTATATAAAGTGGGGTGTAAGGGGGTGTTCATTTCACGGATTTGTTCACGTGACGTGCAGCCATTTTCTTAATTTTATAGTTTGAAATGGAATCCTGATCTATTATTGTTAGAATGGCCAATCCAAGTGAGTTTTTTTTTTACCTCAATATGAAGGGATTTTCAGTATATTTTGACTCAAAGAAGACTAAAACTTTAAAATTACTCATCTAATTCAACGGGGCAAGCCCGCCGTACTCCGTTGGGGGACAACATCAATTGTCCTTACCTCTGACATCTCATATATGTTTACCTGAAGGATAAGACTGTACACTGCTCATCATGGCAACAAACAGCAAATAAATACTGAGGGACGGAGGGCTCATGGTGCTTTCTGAAACATGGAAAACAAGCGCCAGCAGAGAAAGAGTTGCGTACTCACCACATGTAAAGAAGAAGAAGAAGATGAAGAAGAAAAAGAAGAAGAAGAAGACGATGATGATGATGACGACGTTTTTTTAACTTTGAGCCGGTCAGTTTACCTATCCACACTTTCCCTGGGCAGGTTTATATGTAAACAGTTAACCAGTACAATGCATATTCTTTTGCCAGAAACTGACAACTGCCCTTCTTGATTCAGCGTAAGGGAGAGAGTAACCGTAGAAATGATTTCATGATCAATCTCCACAAAAGATTGAGCCGACCTCGGCAGGTATCGAACCCGCGTCCTTCTGATCACCACTCAGACGCCCATCCGACTGAGATACATAGGCCGGCAGTATAGGTTTACCTTCAGGTTTTGCTTGTTTGTTTGTTTGTTTGATTTGAGATTTAACGTCTCCTTCATCACTGTAAAGGTCATTTTGGAGACGTTGCTTCCAATTTTGTGGGACGTTTACCCGACATTGAGATGAAATGACATATCAAGCCCTGTCGCCCAATGAACCAATGAAACCAATAGGGATTATAAGCATGGACGGTCCGACTCGTGCGCATTGCTTTGCCTGGGCAGGCTGAGACCCTCTAAGCAGTTTACCAGTACTCGTGTGCGGGTCGGATTCAGCTCTGCGTGGAAGCATCATGCAGCCAATATATTTCTTCAAGCCAATTACCTTGAGATTAAGACTGTACATTGCTCATCATGGCAACAGACAGCACATACGTCCGGGGGGGGGGGGGGGGAGTTGGGGGGGGGGGGTAGGGGGAAGGGCGCATGATGCTTCAGACTGGGTTGCGTATACTCACCAAATGCAAAGAAGAAGATAATGATGGCGATTTTAAACAGGCAAAGCGGAGCGAGTTGGGCCTCAGGGTTTGAGATGTCATTTCATCTCAATGTCGGGTAAAAGTCCCACTTAATAGGCCTACTCCGGAAAATGCTAAATTTGCAACCTTTATAAACTTGAATTTCAGTCCTTTATCACTTAAAAGTATTTAACAAGTTTAGAAAATTCTGAAACTTTGAATAAAATATCAATGCGGGTTTCGGAGATATGTCTGTTTAAATTTCTGTAATTCCAAATATGGTCATTTGAGAGAAAAATGTTCCTATTTTCATAAACAGGAACAAAATTATAAATCTGACAGCATAATTTTTTAGGTATATTATCTAGGCACAAGTCTACCAAATATAAACATATTTGTTTAAGAAAAATTAATGTTATTCATTATTTAGTACAGAAACCATTTGGATCAAGTATATTAAAATTGCTCATTTGTACCACTCGACATTTTGCTATGTATTCTTTATATTTTTGAGTGGCTGTAACTCCGGAACTATTCAATATATCAACTTCAAATTTTCAGCATGTCTTAGTTTTATCGAGATCAGAGAATATGTGTAATTTCAAAAGACTAGGTGCACAAGTTTTAAAGTTGGCATTTTCCGGATAAGCCCTATTGGAATCAACGTCTCCAAAATGACATATACAGTGCTGACGGGGGACGTTAAACCTCAAAACAAATAAACCGCTTAGATGGACTGCGGCTGGCCAGGTAAAGTGGTGCAAGTCGGACAAGCCCTTTTGGTTTTATTGGGCGGCAGGGCTTGAGATGTCATTTAATTTCAATGTCGGGTAAAACGCCATTTAAATTGAAATCAACCTCTCCAAAATAGCGTAGATAAAGTTGAGGGGGACGTTACACCTCAACTCAAACAAAACAAAAAAGCATACTGGAGGTTATAAATTTCAGGTCGTTCTGCGGGTTTTAGTTACATGTACATGTATTTTATCATTTTAAGAACCCTTTATTACACCAAAAACAATCGTTCTGTAAACTTACATGTACAGTCGTCAATGTGCACAAAGTCTTTTACATTTTACGGACAGTCTTCGATGCATTAAGCTTGTCTTAAGATTGATTTATTTCTTTTTGCCTTTTAACCATAAATAACCATAATGGAGTATTTGGGTTGATTGTTTGTTAATCAACCCAAACTTATTCTATGAATCTGACATGTATTGCTGATGTTCACGTGACTGTCTCTGACCAATAGAAATTTACTGCACGAATAGCGTTGTCATCACGGTATTATGTCCGTGTAATGAACACCCCTCCCATTACAAAAATACGCCTATACAAATACATTGTAAACCTAAACGCCGAAAAAACGAAAATTTTCAAATGAAATATTGTGAATTTTTTTTTATTTCTCCTCAAAATATAGATTACAAGCCTCCGTGGTGTAGTGGTTACGCTACTCACCTTGTAAACCAGGGGTCGCAGGAACAATCCCGGACTTCTCCAGACTTTCGGATGAGTCTTTTAACGGAGGTCCCGTCTTCTAATGTCCTTAGCTTTGATGGGACGTAAAACTCAAACACTCACTCACTCAAAAATAGATTGTGGGTAATCGATAGAACCACCTCATTGAGGCCTAACGAGTACCCACAATCTATATTTTACACTAGAGATAAGAAAAATAAGGTATACCACTGTAAACCCCCGTTTTACTATATTAAAGTAGGGTTCAAGAGGTCAAAATAATATAGGTGTTTTCATGATGTACACCCCAATTTATATTAGAGAAAACTTGGGTTTACAGTGGTATATGTTATTTTTCTTATCGCAGTTCCTAGTGATAGGATGAGGTGGTTCTTACGAACACCCAAAACCTATGTTTAGGGTAAAAATAAGAAAATGAACACACATTTGCAGCTCCAAATAACTGTTAAGGAGATATGAAAGATTGCACTGTGTCACACAGGTTTTGGTTGTATTGGAGTTTAACGGCCCAGTCACTATTAAGTTCATTTTTGAGCAGGTCAGTTTACCTATTCACACTTTTCCTGGGCACGCTTATGCGTAAGCGGTTGGCCAGGGCAGTGCACATTCTTTCGCCAGAAACTGACAACTGCCCTTCTTGAATCAGCGGAAAAGGGGGGATTGACCGTAGAAAAGATTTCATGATCAATCTCCACGAACGAATGTTGCCGACACCGGCAAGTATCGAACCCGCGTCCTCCTGAGCACCCGTCAGACGCGCATCCGACTGAGCTACCGAGGACGGCAGTGTGTCATACAGATACATCACGGTTGTGTTTTCCTTCTATGGTGTCTAAGTTTTATAGAAGATATAAAAAAGTGGACATACTTGCAGTTGAGATGACGGAGAAGAAACATACATGGGTTGATAGTCAACATTCCAACATGAACTGCCATGCAACCGGACACTCAGGTGAACGTCATAATGAAAAATAATATAGTCACATGATTTACAAATATCAAAGTCTCGTATCGAAGTACGATCTCTTTTATTCATTCAATTATCTATTTTTATTCATTCGTTTATTTACAAATGTATTTGTTTTTGCCAAAATGCATAAAGCGCGGAACACCCGGCAACGTTAAGCCCAGTAACTTCGTTTGACTCGGCTTGGTTCGGCTCGGTGGTTGCGGCTGAGGCTTGAGTTGCGGTGCGGGCTAGGTTGGAGATACAGCGGACTTGGGGAGCTGTCGGGGGGTGTGAATCAGCGTTTTACCGCGATTATGAAGTTTTCTGTTGCCATCGCATCGAATGAGTCGTTTGATAGTATTTATCTGGAAAACGTATGCTTTTCGCATGTCGAGTCTTGACTGGAGAGGTTGTTTTCTTTTCTTTTTTTCTTTTTTTTTCGCCTCTCTAGTCTTGTTCTGGAAATGGAAAATAATTTGCATCCGAGTGTAGATTTCGCTTGTCAAGTCTTACCTAGAGAGGGCGTGTATTTTGTTTCTCTAGTCTAACCTAGAGCTATTGTGAATTTATACTACTGATTTCAATATTCATTAGACTTTGGAGTGGATGTGTTACTCAATAGCAATCTAGCTCCAACCCTTTTCAATCTAGCTCCAACCCTTTTCAATCTAGCTCCAACTAATTTCATACCGGTGCTTCATCCTTTGATCACCAAACTTCAGATTATGACATCACAAACTGACAAGGGTAGAAAAATAATTAGGCAAATTATGACGCAGCAAGTGTGCGGCCATCCAGTCATGTCAATCATCTGAACTGACCTTGAGACAAGTCTGCAGTACAAAGAAACTGGCAGACTTTGATGTATATTTCCGGTGCACTGACCTCTGTAATTTAATACCACAGAATGTACCACTTTGATCTGCTTTATTTGACTGTATTGAGTCTTGATTAAAGAGGGCGTGTAAATCGTTTGTCAAGTTTTGCCCAAGATAGGGCTTTATTTTTGCTTATCGAGTCTTGTCTAGAGAGGGCGTGTATTTCGCATGTCGAGTCTTGCGATAGAGAGGGTGTGTATTTAGTTATAGAGGGGTCGTATTTTACTTGTCGAGTCTTGCCTAAAGAGTCGTTCTGTACCTCGCCTGTTGAGCATTGCCTTAGAGAGGGCATGTACTCGCCAGGGAGGGCGTGATTTCAGCATGTCTAGTCTTGCCTAGGGACGGTGTGTGGTTTGTGTGTGGTTCGTCTAGTGAAGGCGTGTATTTCCGGTGTCGAGTCTAGCACTTGAGAGGACGACGTCGAGTCTTTCCCTATAAAGGACGTGTTGATAGGGCATGTGTTCCGGTTATCGAGTCTTGCCCTAGAGAGGGCGTGTATTTCGCCTGTCCAGTCTTGACCTAGAGAGGATGTGTACTTTGCTTGTCGAGTCTTGCAATAGAGAAAGTGTGTATTTCACTTGTCGAGTCTTGCCCTAGAGAGGGTGTGTACTTCTCATGTCAAGCCTTACCCTGCTGAGGTCATGTATTTCGTATTTCGAGTTTCGCACAAGAGAGAGCGTATATTTCACATGCCATGTCTTGCCCTAGTGGGGCGTGTATCACGCATGCCGAGCAATGCCCTTCAGAGGGTGTTTATTTCCCTTGTGGAGTCTTTATTTTGAGAGGGTATGTTTTTCTTGTCGAATCTTGAGCTAAAGAAGGCATGTACATGTATTTCGCACTGGAGGGGGTGTGTATTTAGCTGTTGGGTACTGCCTAGATAGAGCGTGTATTTCGCTTGTTGAGTCTTGCCCTAGAATGGGCGTGTATTTCACCTATCGTACCTTGTCTACTGAGGGCGCGCATTTCGCTTGTCGAGGATTGCACTGGAGAGGTCGTGTATTCCGCTTGCCGAGGATTGCCATGGAGAGGGCGTGCATTTCGCTTGTCGATGAATGCCATGGAGAGGACGTGCATTTTGCCTGTCGAGGATTGTCCTGGAAAGGGCGTACATTTCTCTTGTCGAGGATTGCCCTAGATAATGTGTGTATATCACTTGTCGAGTTTGCCCTAAAATGGCGTGTATTGCATTTGTTGGGTCTTTCCCTAGAGAGTGAATTGCTTCGAATTTCGCCTTTTACATAGACAGAGTGTGTCTTGCACTTGTCAAATCTTGCCTAAAGTGGGAGTTATTTCGCATGTGTCTTTTCCTAGAGAGGGCATTGTTTCGCATGTCGGGTCATGCACAGAGACAGCGTGAATTTCGCTTGTCGAGTCTTGCCCACAGAGGGCATGAATTTCGAATATCGAATCTTGCCTAAAGCGAGCATATATTTCGCATGTCGAGTCGTACTTAGAGACGTCGTGTATTCCGCTTGCCGAGTCTTGCCTAGAGATGGAGCGTACTTCGCTTGTCGAATCTTTCCCTAAAGGGGGCTTGTATTTTGCATGCTGAGTCTTGCCCTAAAGAGGGCGCGTGTTTTGCTGGTCGAGAAGAGAATATGGCTAGAGAGGTCGTTTATTTAACAAGTTGAGTCTTGCCTAGAGAGAGAGAGCGAGTATTTCGCATGTCGAGTGTTGCCTAGAGAGGGCGCTTATTTCGCATATCGTCTTGCTTAGAGGGGGCGTGTATTTCCCTGGTCGAGTTTGTTATAGAGAAGGTGAGTATTTTGCGTGTCGAGTTTTACCAGAGAGTGTAAAGTTATTTTATCTAAAGTCGTCATTCATGTGAAGTCATCAGTTTCATTTCCATCGATTCCCTCTTTCTCTGCGTCATAAGAGATTTATCCGAAGAGGAAAATTTCGTTTTTAGCCCACATGAGCCGAAGTCTCATTGGTGAGTATTTGTTTTGTTTGATTTGATGTTTAACGTCCCCGTCAACACTGTAAAGGTCATTTTGGAGAACTTTCCTTCCAATTTTGTAGGACTTTTACCCGACATTGAGATGAAATGACATCTCAAGCCCTGTCGCCCAATGAAACCAATAGGGCTTATTAGCATGGACGGTTCGCCTCACACCGCGGTTCCTGGACAGGTTTAGATCCTCTAAGCGGTTTACCAGTACTAGTGTACGGGCCGGATTCAGCTCTGCGTGGAAGCATCATGCAGCCCATATATTTCTTCAAGCCCCTATGGGCGGGGGCTGCTCATTGGTGAGTATATAAGGCTCTGGCTCCCTTGTCCGTCTGATTTTTAGCTCACCTGTACATATTGCAAAGCTCCAGGTTATGCCGTGGACTGTTGTCCGGTCGCCCGTCGTTCAGACGTTAACTTTTGTTCACATTTTGACACCCCAGAACTGGAAGTCAGAATAAGCTTCTACCTGGTGGGCGGAATCGTGGCGATATGGAGATTCAGATTTACTCAAACGGTTCGGGTCGGATTTCCAAGGTGCCGACCATCTTGAATTTCTTCAAATGACACCACCTCTCAAACCGAAGGTCGGATTGAGCTGAAACCTGATGGGGGTCATCGCGGTGACTAAAATCGTTTCGTTCCGGTATCCAATGGCGGCTATTTTGAAATCTGCAAAGGTCGGACGGAGCTTAAACTTAATGGAAGGCATCGGGGCGACATTGAGTCAGATTTGCTAAAACTATTCCGTTCCGATTTCCAAGATGCCGACATGACGGCCATCTTGAAAATCTTCAAGCGACAACTCCTCCCGAAAGAAAGATTGGATTGAGCTAAAAGTTGATGGGAGACATTCGTGCGACATGGAGTTTCAGATGTGCTAAAATCTTTCCGTTCTGATCATGCAAGTTTGTAGAAATCTTGAAATTCTTCAAACGACATCATCTCCCGAAGCAAAATTCAGGTCGAGCTGAAACTTGCTGGTAAGCATCGGAATCACTTGGAGATTTAGATTTGCTAAAATCGTTCCGTTCCTATATCCAATGGCGGCCATCTTGACATTCTTCAATTAACATCCCCTCCGAGGTCGGATGGAGCTGGGACTTGATAGGAGGCATCTGGGCGACATGGAGATGCAGATTTGGTAAAAATAAAACCATTCTGTTCCGATTTCCAAGATGGCCCCCGTGACGGCCATTTTAAAAATCTTCAAACGACAACTTCTCCCAAACAAAAGGATGGATAGAGCTGAAAGCTGATGGGAGGCATTGGGGCGACATGGCGATTCAGATTTGCTAAGACCGTTCCTTTTGAATATCAAAGATGGTAGTAATCTTGTTATTCTTCAAACGACATCGCGGCCCGAACCATAACAAAGGTCCGATGAAGCTTAAACCCTATGGGAGTGTTTTGGGCTACATGGAAATTCAGATTTGCTAAAATCCTAATTACAAAATGGGAGTCATACAACAACTTCTCCCGAACGAAAGATTGGATTTGGGAGGCATTGGGGCGACATGGAGATTCAGATTTGTCATTCAACAACCAAGTTTGCTGTCTGTGTTACAGAAGGCCAAGACAAGCTTCCTACGTTATTTTGGTTACCTAAACTTCATAAAAGACCATACAAGGCACGGTTTATTGCAAACCTTTTCGTGCTTTAAGTCTGTCTACTTATGATTTTTCCACCCTTTGTACTACACTTCCTCATAATCTTATAAAAGAAAAACTGCATGATTTAACTGAATGGACATTTCATAGGGAAAACCCCCTCTATCTTGCATGTAATGTAAGAAATGCGTTTTTTCACTTCTGAAGAGCATAAAAATTATACTTTATGGACTTGTCAGAAAGTGTGTGAAGCTCTCACCTTTCTACTTGATAATATTTATATAAGATTTGGTACTAAGTTTTTTTAGACAAGTTGTGGGTATGATTACTAATTGCACACCCCTTGTGACTGGTCTGTTTTTGTTTTGTTATGAGAGAAACTTCATGATGTCCCTTTCTGCTGAAAACCGATCTGAAATCATGGAAGATTTTAGCGCGACTTCTAGATATTTGGATGATTTATTAAATATTGACAATACCTATTTCGATGGTTTGATCAGTCAAATTTACTCCCCAGAACTTCAGTTAAATAAAGCAAATTCTTCTGATACCGATGCCCCGTTTTTGAATTTACATCTATATATTGTAGGTGGGTCTGTTTCTTGCAAAATTTATGATAAACGCGATGATTTTGATTTTGAGATTGTAAATTTTCCTTTTTTTGGATGGTGATTTCCTCGTGCGCCATCCTATGGCGTTTATATTTCGCAATTGATTCGATTTGCCAGAGTGTAGTCATGTAACTGACTTCAACACTCGTAATAAATTATTGACAACTGCTAAACTTCTTAATCAGGGTTATCAGTACCATAAACTCCGCAAAGCCTTTTCAAAATTGAATAGACGTCATTCCGATTTAATTTCAAAATTACGCCATTCCGATTTAATTTCAAAATTCAATATTAGACTTAATCTCTTCTGCAACAAGTTCTATCGGAATCCGAATTTTATGGTGATTTAGTATATAAATTCAGAAAAATATATAACCGCAATGACTTCAGCACCCAATTTCGTAAAATTATTCTTCGATATAAAAAGAATGAATACAACATAAGTGTTATACGACAGACTGCATGCATAGTAGTTAAGCCAATCACGGTTGACAACTTTGCTTCCCTCTTTAATTGCACGCCGGTGGGTCTGGCCTCAGATTCTATGACGGTTCCAGCGTAAAGACTTACTGAGAATTAGAGAGAATCTAATTCTATGCAATGTTGGTTGATGATGCCTGATGCTCTGTCTCTGATCGGACCCATCGCTGTCTAACTGTTGGTTTTCTTTTGCTCCAGCATTTCAGTGGTTTCTTGCTGTCGAGTCCTCACCGTTGTTTCATCTCTGTGGTTGTTTGTTTTTGTGTTCACGGAGATATTGCACGGATGAGTTAGGAGGCTTTCATGCAGACTGAACAAATTATTTGTCGAAATCGCGACGGAAGTAAAGGCGAGGACCGTGTAAAATCGATTTAAGCCCCCCCCCCCCCCACACACACACACACACACCGGAATTCGTTTCACTGGCCGTTCCAAGGCGTTTAAGGCGGTTCTTCTGTCGCGGTTTATTTGTGTTATGGTTTGTCTTTGCGTGTTTGTATCGCTTATATTATTTTGTTTTGGATAGCCATTTGGCCATTTTGTGGGAAAGTAACTGTCCTTTTGGCTTTCCGCTATTGATGTTTCCATTAGGGCCTGTTGTTTCATGTTCTTTCTTTCCCTTTGGTGTCTCTGGTGGGAGCTGTGGGTTAATTGTATCGATTCCTGATCATTCATTGCCTTCACTTCTGTTTTGCTAAAATCATTCAATTCCTAATTACAAGATGAGCGCCATGTCTGCCATTTTTGAAAATCTTCAAACAACAACTCCTCCTGAACGAAAGATTGGAATATACTGAAAGTTTATGGGAGGCGTTGGGGCGACATGGAGATTCAGATTTGCTTAAATAGTTCCGTTCGGATATCCAAGATGGTAGCAATGTTGAAATATCCAAACGACACCTCCTTCTAAACCAAGATCGGATCTAGCTTAAACCTGGTGGGAGGCATTGGGGCAACATCTCCTTCCAAACGAAAAGTTGGATTGAGCCAAAACTTGATGGTAAACATGGGCCTGACATGGAAATTCTACATTGTTCTGATACCCATGATGCCATGGCGGTCCTCTTAAAATTCTCCAAATGGCATTCCGCTAGACCCCAAAGTGGGATCGAGCTAAAACTTAATGGGAGGCATTGGGTAGAGATGGAGATTCAGGTTTGCTAAAATTCCGCTCCGGTTTTAAAGATGTCCACCAAGGCGGCCATTTTGAAATTCTTCAAACGAAATCCCCTTCGAAATCAGACGTTGCATCGAGCTGAAAAATGAAGGGAGGAATTTGGGCGACATGGCGATTCAGATTTGTTAAAATGGTTCCGCTCCGGTATCTAACATGGCGGCCATATTGAAATTCTTCAAATGACATCTTCTCCTGAACCCAAAGTAGGGTCGAGCTGAAACTTGATGGGAGGCATTGGGTTGAGATGGAGATTCAGGTTTGCTAAAATTCCGCTCCGATTTTAAAGTGTCCACTAAGGCGGCCATCTTGAAATTCTTTAAACGACATCCCTTACGAAACTAGCTGAAAATTGAAGGGAGGAAGTGGGGCGACATGGCGATTCAGATTTGTTAAAATTGTTCCGCTCCGGTATCTAACATGGCATCTTCTCCTGAGCCAAAGGTTAGATAGAGCTGAAAGTTGAGCTGAAAGGTGAAGGGAGGCATTTGGTAAAAATCGTTCTGCTCCGATATCCAAGGCAGCCGCCATGGCGCCCATCTTGAAATGTTTCGAACGACGTGTGCTCCTGATTCAAAGATCTGGTCGAGCTGTAACTTGATGGAAGGCATCGGGGCGACATGGAGATTCATATTTTCTAAAATGATTCGTTGCGATTTCCAAAATTATTGCCAGAGCTGAAACATGATGGGAGGCATTTGTGTGGCATGGAAATCAGATTTGCTTAAGTAATTTCTATTCTGATTTTCAAGCTTGCCTCCATAGCGGCCATCTTGAAACTCTTAAAATGGCATCTGCTCCAGAACTGAAAGTCAGATTGAGATGAAACTTGATTTGAGGCATTGGAGATTTGCTAAAATCCTACCGTCCCGATAACCAAAATTGCTGCCATCTTGAAATTCTTCAAACAACATTCCGTCCTGAACCAAGGAACGGTTTAGCTGAAACATGGTTGGAGGCACAAGGTCAATATGATGGAGATTCAGAATTGCTAAAATCGTTCTGTTCCGATATCCAAGATGGCCACCATGGTGGTCAACTTGCAAACATTTATCGTTGAGTGACCAGTTTCAGTGACTGTAAGCACTTTATTTTGTGTAATGATTAAATGCCATATAAATAAATAAAAATGCATATTATCTTTTGTTTGTTTTATTCCCTTTCCATCCTGACAAACTTGGTTTTCAAAACATCAATAGTGCGTTGGAGGCAGCCATTGTTTTGACCTATATATTTCAAAACCGGAAATTACAACTGACCAGAATCGGTGACCTCTGAACTTTGCCTCATGGTACAGTAACAGTGCAAAATTATGTATTGAAAATGTTGTAATGGTTAAAACAACATTACTAGAAACTGTTCACTGTCAAAGGACATATTCACAAATGGTATAATAGATATTCAAATTGATTTACTTTTCAGCATGTCCGGGACACACGAATCTATCATGCCATTTTTCAACCCTTTGCTTGTAGCAATAAATGAGATGTATTCAGTGTTTTCATAGGGGTATGTAACACTGGGTACATTTTTTTATGATAAAAACCCAGTGTTTTTAATTGTCAGCACAGCTTTTTGTGGCTGCATCTGAAAAAGAAGAGGGAGCTAAACAAAAACAAGGTATGTATTTCACTTTTGAACTGCAAAGCAGAGGGAAAAGTTAAGCACTGGCATCAATGTGTGGGCAGTCCCTGTAGATAAAAAAGGAAGCTGACGCCAACAGGTCATGTGACTTGAAGAAGCAGAAGACAGAAAATGTTGTGATGGGGAAAATATTTAAAAAATAACTATTGCTTTTAGGAGGCTTTGTTTGAGTTGAGGTTTAACGTCCCCGTCAACACTGTAAAGGTCATTTTGGAGACGTTGCTTCCAATTTTGTGGGACTTTTACCCGACATTGAGATGAAATGACATCTCAAGCCCTGTCGCCCAATGAAACCAATAGGGTTTATTAGCATGGACGGTCCGCCTCGCACCGCGGTTCCTGGACAGGCTTAGATCCTCCAAGCGGTTTACCAGTACTAGTGTGCGGGACGGATTCAGCTCTGCGTGGAAGCATCATGCAGCCCATATATTTCTTCAAGCCCCTATGGGCGGGGGCGGGCTTTTAGGAGGCACATCAATACATATTAAAAAAGGTATTAAGAAAAACAGCCAAATATGCAAGGAAATATAAATTTATTTCTAACTGAGTTTTTTTAAACAGAATTTTTCGATGTTGTTGGTAGTAATGAAAGGTCTTTATTTATACGTTTAACAACTGGATGTGATGAATCCCAGAACTGTTTACTAAGAAAATACCTCGCGGGAACTAAGTATCACCGAAACAGGTCAGTCACCATTTCTGGGCCTCCGATGATAAAAGGCATCTATGCCGAAAGTCATATTTAGTTGAAACTTGATGACAGCCGTCAGCATCGATTGAACAGATCCGTGAAATGAGCACCCCATTAAACCCCACTTTATATAGTGAAAACTGGTGTTTACTGGGGCATTCATTATTTTTCTTATTTCTGCCCAAGACATGGGCTTTGGTTACTCGTTAGAACCGCCTCAACGAGGCGGTTCTAACGAGCACCCACAACCTATGTTTGAAGTAAAAATAGCAAAAATATCACAGATTTTAATCAGAAAAGTAGCCGTTTTGGAGATGTGAAAAAATGCACTATGTCGCACGGTTGTGATTTCGTAACGGGATGGCATGTGATTAAGAATAACTATATTTGTCCATTCGGATATCTTAGATGGCTGCCATAATTCTCCTCCTGAACCGAAAGACTGATTAAGCTAAAACTTGATGGGATGCATTTTGGTGACAAGGAGATTCAGAATTGCTCAACCTCATCCAGATCAGCGGTTTCTGACTTACATGGGCCTCTAGTTTTAATATTAAATTTGCGTTTGCAAATAAAAAAAACACTCACGCGCGCACGCACATGTTCGCACACTGACGCTCACGCGCGATGGAAAATCAGTCCGCCTGGCTCAGACTAGACAGCTTCTGCCAATTACGCCCTGTCGGCGACCCTCGTATTAATTTCCAAGGCGCAAAATGGACCCGATGATCCCAAAGGAGACTACAATATAATCTTCATCATGACAAAGTATGGAAAGACGTTGTTTTGCAACGGAAAGTAAGGTGTTTTTTTTTTTTGTTTTTTTTTCGGCGTAGCTGTATAAGCTGGCTTTTGACCTACTTATTGCCATTAATCTCGATTGAATAAATTGTAATTTGCGATTGGTTAAAAATGTGTAAACTTCTGCAAAAAAGTAGCGGCAAGTAAAGCATTTACCGATGTTATATTCGTCACTGATTATCACTGAATTATGACATTTATTTATTTAAAGTTGTACAGTATGGCAAAGCAGATGTTAAACAATGGAAAAATTGCCATAATCTAGTAAAATAGTTGCATTGAAGTAAATCAGATTATAGACAAGCTTTTAATTTTGTACAGTGTACTAGACTGGGGTAAGGAATAGGATTTGCCACTCCGGTTTTACCTCGCGTTGTGTTTTTAGTTTGTGTACTTTGTCAGGCCGGCTGCATTGAACAACCAGGGCCCAGGATTACAATGCGTACTTAAATTTTAAGTACCTACTTAAACTAGGTATTTACTTAACTGGCGTATAAAGTGAACTACAAAGAAATTCGTTCGTTTAAGTCGATACTTAACCAAAGAAAATACTTAAATATTTAAGGTAACCCAGGTAGGAACCTTAACTTTTAAGATTTTACCTTGACACATGAATGTACATATCAATAACGGCAAACCTTAGGGCTTATATTTGTCCGAGATCACCAGTGATGCTCGGTAGCTCAAACGGTAGAGTGTTTTCTTGATATGCGAGAGGTCCTGTGGTCGAGTCCCGGTCGGGCCATTTTTTTCCTCCCTGTGGGGCAAGTCTACTTGCCATATAGGTCTCCCTTGATGTGTCAAAATGTGCGACGAACAGAGCTGTGTAAAAACTTTCTTTTACATAATACTGTTTATCATATGACGTTATTGATAAGTAGTGGATAATGTCGTGTACTAATAAAAATCGTATGACCACACGTGTAATAACACTTTGGCGGGATTACGTAACGTCATGACGACGTCTATGTCAACCATGCATTTTCTGTGAAGAAAAGTGTCAAATTTGATGGCGATAAAATCTAATTTCAAGTGGCCATATGATAAACAGAATCTTACACTCGTGGGCTCGTTTCATAAATTTCATATGAATTGACCACTCGTGTAAGGCCCTCTATATAATACTGGTGACAGGGCAATAACTAATTGTTTGGTGCGAGAAGGTTATTATACGTGAGAGGGGATCCTAAATGACTTGGTTGTTTTTGTCAGTGTGTGTGTGTGTGTGTGTGTGTGGTGTGTGTGTGTGTGTGTGTGTGTGTGTGCGCGCGCGGGGTGGGGGCGGGGGTCGGCGCATATCACCTTTGTTTGTTAGTTAAAAACTGATCCTGTGGCACATCGGGTCCATGTTCCTACGCTTATGCCCTGCTAGTTTTACGCATACACTGTTCATAACGTTCATATGCCGTCTTTATATTCATTGTCATGAAATAGTTTGACGCCACTAGCATTTATGAAATGACTTGTTTTTCTGTTGTTCATTAAAGTATAAACGAACAGGGTCACCTGCAAAGTAAATGAACTCTGAAGGGGTTCATATAAACTTTGCTAGCGACCCGCTGTCGTTCATACCTTCATGAACATCCGAAAAAATATTTCTTATATTTACATTCTTTTTTCCTCATCACTCGGCGAAAAAATTCTTATAAGGCAAACTGTTAAAGCTGAAAAACATTTACACGCTGTTTTTTTTTTTCTACAAAGAGCGGAACAGCATTGTCGGCGTCAACGCCCATTGAGATCATAGAGAACCATGGTTTAGGGTGTAGACTTGCGACACTTGACGTCATTGAAAATCATGTGATTCGATGCGTTCATGGAAGTTTGAACAGGCGTATTGGTTTACAATAGGTTTACACTTGAAATGTAAATATTAACTATTTTGGCGTGAACAACTGTAACGTATGTCAACGATGTACATTTGTTGGGCAAATGGTCAAGGTAAAGGCAATAAAATCCTATTTAAAATCCAATTCGAAGGCCCGTTTCGTAACTTACATATGAAAGGACGATTTGTGTAAGATTCTCGATATCGAAATTAATGAAAGAATTTTTTTTTTTTTTGATTGATTGATTGATTGAGTTGAGATTTAACGTCCTCGCAGCACTATTTAGGTTTGATTTTGGAAGTGTTGATTCCCATTTTGTCGGACTGTTACCCGACATTGAGATGAAATTACATCTCAAGCCCTGTCGCCCAATGAAACCAACAATATGTATATGCATGGACGGCCCGACTTGCCCCACTTTGCCTTGGCAGGCTTAGACCTTCTAAGTGGTTACTGGAGGTCGCGTGTGGTCGTTGTGTACTGGTTTGGTGAGGCGAAGGTGACGTGTATCTTGCGTCACTGGGGCGTCCAGGTGATTGTGACAAGGCCTGCTTTCCTAGCAGCAGGTAATGGTAAAGGGGAATGTTGTTATTTCTTCTGTTTTTGCACATCCAATCATTTGCCTCTTCTCCCTGCCTAGAAATTCTCAATAAAAATGAGTTTGAGGCGCTCCACTTCCCTCTGTAAGCTCTTGCATGTGAGTAATTAAGTGTGTTTGTAAGTGAGCGCTTTATGTCTCATCCCACTCATAAAAAAAAGGGGAAATCCAAGATCGTATGTACAATGATTTTATATTCATGTTTTTTTTTTTTGGTTGTTGTTGTTGTTGTTGTTTTTTACTCCGACTGGAGCTACGGCATGAGAAGAGTTGAATCATGGACAGACTCCATAAAACCGATTCCGCCCCGCCCCTCGGGGCTTGAAGAAACAGATTGGGCTGCATGGTGCTTCCAAGCAGAGCTGAAACTGACCACACATAACGTAAACACGCCTATACAGATACGTTATAAATTTTACCTCCAAAAAAGGAATTTTTTAAGATGAAAAACTGTGGTATTTTTCTTATTTCTGCTCAAAATATAGACTTTTGGTACACGTTAGTCGGTTCTAACCGGTACCCACATTTTATATTTTAGAGCGGAAATAAGTAAAAAAAAGGTTGACCCCCAACCTACACCCAAGTTTTACAAAATAAAAGTGGGGTTTAAGGGGGCCAGAATTATATAAGCGTATTTTCCCGATGCCCCAGTACTTGTAAACAGCTTGGAAGGACTAAGCCTGCCCAGGCAAAGTGGTGTGAGTCACACCGTCCACTGCATATAAGCCTTTTGGTTTCATTGGGCGGCAGGGCTTGAGGTTTCATTTCATCTCAGAGTCGGTAAACGTCCACCAAACTTGTAAGCAACATCTCCAAAATGACCTGCATAGTGTTGAAAGGGACGTTAAACCTCAATTCAAATAAGACTCCAAAAAAAGAGCTTTGCATATTCAAATATTGTATGAGTTCTTGTTTCTGAAGGGACCCCATAGAAACAGCGTTTTGAATATGTCGTGGTGCTACTTTGTGACCAATGTTTGCCCGCACAATTTGAGATCGAGTGTGATCCTTCAAATACACAGGTTTTATAGTATATAAAACATTTTCATGGTTTATGCAGTGAAAGGGAAACTAAACCATCATATTTTTCTATGGTCTCCATCCATTCAAGCAGAAGCAGAGATTTTTGACAGATCGCGGGAAAGTTGTGGGCCGCCTACATCAATGTGTAATTGAAACTTACGTGCTAATCTTCGTGAAAATTTCCGTCAAAATTACGACTTCATCCGAAGTTAAATACTTAGCTAAGTAAATGAAATAGGTGGCTTTCGAATGCACTTTTTAAGGAAATACTTTACTAAGATAAGAATTCCTCCTTAAATCGTTAAGTCGACCTTAACTTAAGTAACGATTGTAATCCTGGGCCCAGGTTTCATATCAATGGACTTGAGATGAGGCCTGATGAACAAATTTTAAAAGCTCTACAATTTATTAAGGGTTTACCGAAGTACAAAAAGTGGGTGGGGTACCCCTCAACATGACTTCTCTTTTCAGCCAAAACACGAAGTCGGAGAAAAAGTTTGAATATACTGGAAAGTAACACGTCTTCAAACATAACATTATCTAATAAGCAATTATCAAACTGCTTGTAGGTTTACACAGCCGATGCAAAAAATGAGGGTGACAGCATTTGCGCTCAAAGTCATATTTACCTAATTTTTCAGGACCTAAACTGTACAGTGTACTGTTCTTGGAAGGGTGAACTACAATGTCTTAGAGTATTACTTACCAAAATTGTATCCTGTCTAAGAAACATTTGTGCCACCACGAGATATTTTTCATAAGTTCTTTGGTCGCCATTTTTCATTCATGGAATTTGTAAACAAAATATCAACACTTATTTGGAAACGCATATCGCCAAATCGGCTCGACGATGTAACATGACAACTATGCGCCGTGAAACAGGAACCCTTTCTGCATCGTTTTGTGCAAGTATAAGTATTTTACAAACTTACGATTAATCATCCATCAGGTCAATTTTAAAGTCATTTTTTAGTCATAACAGCTGATTGGAAACATTTGTTGTTGAGCATGAGGAAGTCATGGCTTTATCACATAAATATTACTACGCCTCAAGCGGAGCTAGGACAAAACATCGGAAAAATTCCGATATGTCCTCAAAGTTTTTGTTGTTTCATAAATCTAAATGACTTTTGCGCTTAAATTGCTTAAAATTGTTCTTGAATAAATGATAATTCTTCAAAAACATGAATATTTTGGGACTATATTTTTGCGTTCGTGTCACCAGATATGGAAGTCCTTAGGTGTTTCCGGTTTCATTGACAAGCCTTTGAAAAAAAAAACATGTTAACAAATTTCACAAATTTTGCACTGTAGACATGTGAATCAAGGTAAGCATTTACAAAGAGACTTATATTATGGATTTTGCTGTAAGAATGAATAGGTTCAAGAGTTCGATTGTCGAAAAAACAGCACTTATTTGTGTTTCAACATCTAGTCTAATTTACGTTATATTGATAGTAAACCTACACCTCGTGACCAAATGTAAACATGTATGGTGGTCAATAGAAGACGGCAGTTATGCGCTCTCTGCAATTATTTTGTGGCATACTGTCAATGTTGTTATAATTAAGATATGTGGCCCTGAAAAAGATACATAGGTATCTAAGGAAAGAATTTGCTCCACAGGACCAAAATTGTTCCTTTTCAATTTAAACACTTATTGATAAGGGAGACAAAAATAATTTGGCTCCTTTGAATGTGTATCCTATCTTTCTACTTAAACTGCGATCGGTCACATCTGACCATTACTCGCAGGTGTACATTACATGCACACCAGGTTTGCAGGATGAAAGCCTACACAGTAATCATCGCCCTCACCCCCCCCCCCCCCCCCCCCGCCCATCTGGGCTTGAAAAAATAAATGGGCTGCATGATGATTCCACGCAGAGCTGAATCTGAAAGCACACAAGGACTGGTAAACCGGTTTTATAGAGAATCTAAGCCTGGCCAGGAAAAGCCGTGCAAGTCGGACCCTCCATGCTTATTTATAAACCCTTTTGGTTTTCTTTTTTTCTCCCAATACTGTTTTCGGTCGATTCTGACCATGATAACAGGTTTGGGGTGTGGCACAAAAAGTTTTCAATCCCCATCCCCAAAAAAGAGCTTTGTGACACTGCCACCAGCAGATTAAAACTATTTACAAGAAGTCATCAGGAGAAGAATCCATACCTATCCCCTGCCCAACCCTATGATATTATATTTTGGCCTGATACCCATCAACTGTCTCAAAATAGACAGCTTCGATTGTAAGGCCATTCAAAGTTGCAATTGTCTCTTGAAACAATCCATGTAAGCATTAGGACGGTGATACTGAAAGGGATGGGACCTGGTTCTCCTACATCCTCCAACAGCTCCAGATAGGTACCTACTCTTATCTATAAAGGTTTCTTTGGGCGACAGGGCTTCAGGTGTCATTTAATCTCAATGTCGGGTAAAAGTCACACAAAATTGGAAGCAACTTCTCCAAAATGACCTATATAGTGTTGACGGGGACTTTGAAATTCAAATCAAACAAAACAGTGACATGAAAACAAGGGAGACAACTAAAACTTCCAATGATTCAGTTGTAGTAGCTGCAGCAGTTATTGTCCACCATACCTATATTTTAGACTACTTTTTAGCAACAAATATGTCTGGAAATTGTATTATTTTGATACACAGTATGGGCACAAATTTGCTGTATACTCTACTGTGGAATATTTTTGAGCAATGACATTCTCACACATTGTAGTAGAATAACCTGTGAACCTATTTATGCAATTTTATTTGGCTATATTACCATGGAGAATATGTATGAACGCAAATGGATTGAAGCACAGAGAGGTATGTTTTTCTAAATAATTCCTGAATTTCTGAAAAAAATTCTAATAGAACATGTGAATAAGTTAAAATAAATTATGGGCCAAGTAACTTTTCAAAAAACTTGACAGTTTTGCAAAATTCAATTAAACAAATTTTGAACACCACACCATTACCCCACCCACTTTTTGTACATTGGCATCCCCTTAAACAAACATATTCATTACGGTTCAAATATACCTTCTCTGTCTCCGCCCGCACTCTCAGGCATTAATTTCAATTTGTATTAATTTCAAACCAAACTGGTCAGTAACAGCTATACATGTAAGCTATATAAGATAACTATAATTTTTACAATTAATTTTTCAATTAACTATGTTTTCATAGGTAAGAAACGTACGTTTAACAAAGGTTTGACACATGAGGCTATTCTATGTGAGCGCATTTTATAAGCGTCTTTCAAGGGAAAAAATCTACATAAACCAGCAGTAATTGTCAAGCTAAAGCTTTCTAAATACAATACGCGTTTCTATCACAGCTGTCCAAGTTCAACTCCTGTCGATAATAAAGGGATTTATGAGTGTGCTAAATGGAAAGTAAAATCGCATGTTTTAATCTTAAAAATAAACAGGAACTAGGCATATGCCATAAGCTCGGTAGAAATATTGGCAACATAGATAATATTGTTTGTTTGTTTGTCTGTATGACAGTTTAACGGCCGAATCAATCAACACTATTTAGGTCATTTTTGAGCAGGCCAGTTTACCTATCCACACTTTTCCTGGGCAGGTTTATACGTAAGCGGATAACAAGAACAGTGTACATTCTTTCGCTGCCCTTCTTGAATCAGCGGAAGGGAGAGAATGACCGTAGAAAAGATTTCATGATCAATATTCACGAAGGAATGTTGCCGTCCCCGGCAGGTACCGAACCCGCGTCCTCCGCAACACATTTGCCTCACCCAACAATCCAGATAGGTTTGTTTTTAATAAATTAAAATCCAGACGTTTTCGTGCTTCAAGTCTGTCTACTTATAATTTTTCCACCCTTTACACTACACGTCCTCATAATCTTATAAAAGAAAAACTTAATGATTTAATTGAATGGACATTTCATGGGGAAGATTCCCTCTATCTTGTATGTAATATAAGAAATGCTTTTTTTTCACTTCAGAACATCATAAATATTTAGACTTTAGGGTCATGTCAGAAAGAGTGTGAAGCTCTTGACAATTTTTATATTAAATTTGGTACTAAGTTATTTTGACAAATTGTGGGTATTCCGATGGGTACGAATTGCGCACTCCTAGTGGCTGCTCTGTCATTGTTTTGTTATGATAGAGACTTCATGATGTCTCTATCAGTTGAAAACCAATCTGAAATCATTGACGCCTTTAGCTCGACTTCTAGATATGTGGATATCCGGATGATTTATTAAATGTTGACAACACATGTTTCGATGGTTTGATCGGTCAAATTTACACACACCCCCATTCCCCCCACACACCGCAGAACTTCAATTAAAAAAGCAAATTTTTCTAATACTGAGGCCCCATTTTTCGATTTACATTTATCTATTGCAGATGGGTTTGTTTCCTAAAAAAAAAACTAGAAATGGTGTTTGTAAAACACAATGCCCCCAACCTTTGCTTGTCCCTAGATGGAAAATTTTCAACAAATATTGTTAAAGACTCAAAAACATACAACAAGAATTCCCCCGAAGGCTATGTCGCGCCTGTGGGGGGCGCAAAGTCACCAAACCATGAAATCTAGGTCAAGGTCAAACATGGATGCCTGCATAAAAAATTCACTCCTAGTTGCAAGCATGTACCAAGTATCATCAATGAAACTCTTAAAAGCAGACTCTTACATCAGGGTGAAAGTTAGGGTTGTCACACTATTTTACAAAGTCAGTGAACCATAAAATGTAGGTCAAGGTCAGAAATGGATACTTGCATTGAAGTTTCAATTCCTAAATGCAAGCTTGTACCAAAAACAATTATTGAAGCTCTAATAGATATTGAGAAATGGACTCTTACATTAGGGTGAAAGTCAGGGTGGTCGCAATAATTCACAAAGTCGGTGAACCATGAAATATGGGTCAAAGTCAAATATGGATGCTTGCGTTGCAGTTGCAATTCCTAGATGCAAGTTTGTACCAATTATAATTTAAAAAGCTTTAATAGTTTTCGAGAAATGGACTCTTACATTAGAGTGAAAGTCAGGGTGGTCGCAATAATTCACGAAGTCAGTGAACCATGAAATATAGGCCAAGGTCAGATATGGATGCTTGCGTTGCAGTTGTAATGCCTGGATGCAAGTTTGTACCAAGAATGATTAATGAAGCTCTATTAGTTCTCAAGATATGGACTTGCTGACAAGATTTTATTAAAAAAAACACAAAAAAAACAAGGCATCGCATGCGATACAAATCCCCTCACACAAGACAATTAGTGTGTGGAAAACACTGAAATGGCAAAAGTCCAACTTGCTTGAGATATTATCATATGCAACATTTGTGTAAAGTTTGTTTAAAAATCCACCCATAAATGTAGGTTCTAGAGAGATGACAATATTCCTCTTAAAATAGTCATAGGGACCTTGACTTGAGGCCATGGCCGTGAAGTAGATCTTGCTCAAGATATTATCATAAGCATCTTTTGTGTGAAGTTAGATTAAAATCATAAATGTAGGCGGTAAAGCAATGACAAAGTTTTTCTAAAAATAGCCACAGTGACCTTGACCTTGATGTCATGACCTTGAAAGTCAAAGCAACTCGAGATATTACCATAAGAAACATTTGTGTGAATTTCTATTAATATCCATCAATAAATGTAGGCACTAGAGCGATGACAAAGTTTTTCTAAAGATAGCCACAGTGATCTTGACCTTGAAAGTCAAAATAGCTAGAGATATTGTCATAAGGAACATTTGTGTGAAGTTATACTGAAATCGGTGAAGAAATGTAAGCGCTAGAGCAATGACATAGTTTTTCTAAAAATAGCCACAGTGACCTTGACCTTGAAAGTCAAACTCACTCGAGGTATTGTCATAAGGAACATTTGTCTGAAGTTATATTGAAATCAGTGAAGAAATGTAGTCGCTAGGGCGATGACAAAGTTTTTCTAAAAAAAAGCCACAGTGACCTTGACCTTGAAAGCCAAATTGCTCAAGATATTGTCATAAGGAACATTTGTGTGAAGTTATATTGAAATTGGTGAAGAAATGTAAGCGCTAGAGCCATGACAAAGTTTTTCTAAAAATAGTCACAGTGACCTTGACCTTGAAAGTGGAACTCGCTACAGATATTGTCATAAGGAACATTTTTGTAAAAAGATTTTGAAATTGGTGAAAAATGTAAGCGCTAGAGCAATGACAAAGTTTTTCTTAAGATAGCCACAGTGACCTTGAAAGTCGAACTCTTTCGAGGTATTGTCATAATGATCATTTTTGTGAAGTTATATTAAAATCGGTGAAGAAATGTAGGCGCTGGAGCGATGACAAAGTTTTTCTAAAAATAGCCATCGTGACCTTGACCTTGAAAGTCGAAATGGCTTGAGATATTGTCATAAGGAACATTTGTGTGAAGTTATATTGAAATCGGCGAAGAAATGTAAGCGCTAGAGCGATGACAAAGTTTTTCTAAAAAATAGCCACAGTGACCTTGACCTTGAAAGTGGAACCCGCTAGAGATATTGTCATAAGGAACATTTGTGTGAAGTTATATTGAAATCGGTGAAGAAATGTAGGCGCTAGAGCGATGACAAAGTTTTTCTAAAAAAAAGCCACAGTGACCTTGACCTTGAAAGTCGAACTCACTGAGATATTGTCATAAGGCCCATTTGTGTGAAGTTATATTGAAATCAGTAAAGAAAAGTAGGTGCTAGAGCGATGACAAAGCTTTTCTTAAAATAGCCACTGTGACCTTGACCTTGAGGTCATGACCTTGAAAGTCGAACTCGCGGAGATATTGTCATAAGAAACATTTGTGTGAAGTTATATTGAAATCAGTGAAGAAATGTAGGTGCTAGAGCGATGACAAAGTTTTTCTAAAAATAGCCACTGTGACCTTGACCTTGAGGTCATGACCTTGAAAGTCAAACTCGCTCGAGATATTGTCATTAGAAACATTTGTGTGAAGTTATATTGAAATCAGTGAAGAAATGTAGTCGCTAGGGCGATGACAAAGTTTTTCTAAAAAAAGCCACAGTGACCTTGACCTTGAAAGCCAAATTGCTCAAGATATTGTCATAAGGAACATTTGTGTGAAGTTATATTGAAATTGGTGAAGAAATGTAAGCGCTAGAGCCATGACAAAGTTTTTCTAAAAATAGCCACAGTGACCTTGACCTTGAAAGTGGAACTCGCTACAGATATTGTCATAAGGAACATCTGTGTAAAAAGATTTTGATATTGGTGAAAAATGTAAGCGCTAGAGCAATGACAAAGTTTTTCTAAAGATAGCCACAGTGACCTTGAAAGTCGAACTCTTTCGAGGTATTGTCATAAGGATCATTTTTGTGAAGTTATATTAAAATCGGTGAAGAAATGTAGGCGCTGGAGCGATGACAAAGTTTTTCTAAAAATAGCCATTGTCACCTTGACCTTGAAAGTCGAAATGGCTTGAGATATTGTCATAAGGAACATTTGTGTGAAGTTATATTGAAATCGGTGAAGAAATGTAAGCGCTAGAGCGATGACAAAGTTTTTCTAAAAATAGCCACAGTGACCTTGACCTTGAAAGTGGAACCCGCTAGAGATATTGTCATAAGGAACATTTGTGTGAAGTTATATTGAAATCGGTGAAGAAATGTAAGCGTTAGAGCGATGACAAAGTTTTTCTAAAAAAAGCCACAGTGACCTTGACCTTGAAAGTCGAACTCACTGAGATATTGTCATAAGGCCCATTTGTGTGAAGTTATATTGAAATCAGTAAAGAAAAGTAGGCGCTAGAGCGATGACAAAGTTTTTCTTAAAATAGCCACTGTGACCTTGACCTTGAGGTCATGACCTTGAAAGTCGAACTCGCGGAGATATTGTCATAAGAAACATTTGTGTGAAGTTATATTGAAATCAGTGAAGAAATGTAGGTGCTAGAGCGATGACAAAGTTTTTCTAAAAATAGCCACTGTGACCTTGACCTTGAGGTCATGACCTTGAAAGTCAAACTCACTCGAGATATTGTCATGAGAAACATTTGTGTGAAGTTATATTGAAATCAGTGAAGAAATGTAGGCGCTAGAGTGATGACAAAATTTTTCTAAAAATAGCCACAGTGACCTAGACCTTGAAAGTCTAACTCGCTCGAGATATTTTTATAAGGAACATTTGTTTGAAGTTATATTGAAATGCGTGAAGAAATGTAGGCGCTAGAGCGATGACAAAGTTTTTCTAAAAAATAGCCACAGTGACCTTGACCTTGAGGTCATGACCTTGAAAGTCGAACTCGCCCGAGATTTTTATATAAGGAACATTTGTTTGAAGTTATATTGAAATTGATGAAAAAATGTAGGCGCTAGAGCGATGACAAAGTTTTTTATAAAAATAGCCACAGTGACCTTGACCTTGAGGTCATGACCTTGAAAGTCGAACTCGCTCGAGATTTTTTTATAAGGAACATTTGTGTGTAGTTATATTGAAATTGGTGAAGAAATGTAGGCGCTAGAGCGATGACAACGTTTTTCTAAAAATAGCCACAGTGACCTTGACCTTGGGGTCATGACCTTGAAAGTCGAACTGACTCGAGATTTTTTATAGGGAACATTTGTGTGAAGTTATATTAAAATCGGTCAAGAAATGTAGGCGCTACATCGATGACAAAAGTACGTACGGGACAAATGCTATATCCCCCCTCACAACTATGTTGTGCGAGGGAATAATTAATAAAATTTCAAACGGCAATAACTCTTGAAAGGGGCATAATCCGGATGAGAAAAAAAATACGCGTCTTATTTTCCATTAGGAATGCATATATGAAATTTCAAAACCATAGCATACACAGTTCTAAAATTATGCTATGCATCACTTTTAGCATTCATTACAATGGGCACAAATTACCAAAATGACAAAGGGCCATAACTCACAAAGTATTTTTCGGAATTTTGTCAAAAGTTAATAAGTTCATATACTCATCACCACCAATATACTCAACAACTTTCAAGGCTCTAGCGCCAATAGTGTTTTAGATATTTTGCTAACAAGATTTAATAAAAAAAATTTCAAAGGGCAATAACTCTTGAAAGGGGCATAATCCGGACGATTAAAAAAATACGCGTCAGCTAATTTTCCATGAGGAATCCATATATGAAATTTCAAAACCCTAGCATACACGGTTCTAAAGTTATGCTATGCATCACTTTTAGCATACATTACAATGGGCACAAATTACCAAAATGACAAAGGGCCATAACTCACAAAATATTTTTCAGAATTTTGTCAAAAGTTAATCAGTTCATCTACTCATCACCACCAATATATTCACCAACTTTCAAGGCTCTAGCTCCAATACTTTTTGAGATATCTTGCTGACAAGATTTTATTAGAAAAAAATTCATAGGGGAATAACTCTTGAAGGGAGCATAATCCGGAAGTGAAAAAAATACGCGTCAGCTAATTTTCCATGAGGAATCCATATATGAAATTTCAAAACCCTAGCATACACGGTTCTTAAGTTATGCTATGCATCACTTTTAGAATACATTACAATGGGCACAAATTACCAAAATGACAAAGGGCCATAACTCACAAAGTATTTTTCAGAATTTTGTCAAAAGTTAATCAGTTCATCTACTCTTCACCACCAATATATTCACCAACTTTCAAGGCTCTAGCTCCAATAGTTTTTGAGATATCTTGCTGACAAGATTTTATTAGAAAAATTTCAAAGAGCAATAACTCTTGAAGGGGGCATAATCCGGAAGAGAAAAAAATACGTGTCAGCTTATTTTCCATCAGAAATGCCTATATGAAATTTCAAAACTATAGCATACACGGTTCTAAAGTTATGCTATGCATCACTTTTAGCATACATTACAATGGACACAAATTACCAAAATGACAAAGGGCCATAACTCACAAAGTATTTTTCAGAATTTCGTCATAAGTTAACTAGTTCAGCTACTCATCACCACCAATCTATTCACCAACTTTCAAGGCTCTAGCTCCAATAGTTTTTGAGATATCTTGCTGACAAGATCTTATTAAAAAAATTCAAAGGGCAATAACTCTTAAAAGGGGCATAATCCGGACGAGAAAAAAAATACGCGTCAGCTAATTTTCCATGAGGAATCCATATATGAAATTTCAAAACCCTAGCATACACGGTTCTAAAGTTATGCTATGCATCACTTGTAGCATACATTACAATGGGCACAAATTACCAAAATGACAAAGGGCCATAACTCACAAAGTATTTTTCAGAATTTTGTCAAAAGTTAATCAGTTCATCTACTCATCACCACCAATATATTCACCAACGTTCGAGGCTCTAGCTCCAATAGTTTTTGAGATATCTTGCTGACAAGATTTTATTAAAAAAATTTCAAAGGGCAATAACTCTTGAAGGGGGCATAATCCGGACGAGAAAAAAAAATACGTGTCAGCTAATTTTCCATGAGGAATCGATATATGAAATTTCAAAACCCCAGCATACACGGTTCTATAGTTATGCTATGCATCAAAAGCGTAACGGACGCACGAACGGACGAACAGACGAACGGACGAACGAACCAGAAGCAATATGCCCCTCCAACTTTTTCCAAGTTGGGGGCATAAAAATGATAAACGCGATGATTTTGAGTTTGAGATTGTAATTGTTCCTTTCTTGGATTTCCTCGTGCGGCATCCTCACAGTGTAGGACCAAATATATACAGTGTTTGGGATGATTGGATGTGACCTGCGATTCTGTACAGTGACGGAATTAAATAAGGTTGACACGGTATGCAATATTTATTTTGAGGGTTATGGTAAAACCTTAAAATCTTTCAAATTGTCTTCTGTGTGTGGATTGTATAAGAAGCACGTAGGTTGGTTGTCAGGTTTCTTCATCTCTATGGTTAAGTGCATTTAAGGCTTTTTGAGGACGATTCCGTTTTCAAACGGAACTTATTCTGACAAGATTCAGTCCAGTTTAAATGTTTACCTAAGATTGAATATTTCGGTGCACATTGCAAATGGGTGTTGGAAAGGGTTGGGGTTTAGTAAGTCTATAATGCAACTTCAACATTTTTTTTTTTCACAATAAATTTTGATTGCCTTTGTATTGTTGGGCTTTTCCTTTTGTGTATTCGTGTTTGTGCCGTGACGTCACAGACCTGGTTAATACAGAGATATCTATCTTACCGATGGGTTAGATCCCGCGGGGCGTAATGTTCAATGTTGAACTTGTGTACAGATGTGGACAGTGATTCAATATCTTGTGTATACCAGATTCAGGCTGCTGCTGTTGCTTATCTGTCCTTTTCTCAGAATTTTACACATTAAAAATTTGAGTCAGAATTTTCTCTGGAACTATAAAGGGCTTTAAAATGGAAACTTAGTACACAAATTGATTATGCCGTATACCAGAATCAGCCTGCTTGTGCTAATGTTCCATTAGTTTCTATAGCAACCAAATCTTTCAAAATCTCCTCTATGAGGGTCGCTTGGATTTTTTTTCACAGGAATGTTTCTTCTATAGACAGTCTTCAAATACATGTATTGTTAAAGCAATTCTGTTCGGCGGGCCTGAAGAAATAGATTTGGATGCACAGTGTTACACTTTGTACTCTTTAACAAAAAGGTGCCCAATTGGCACGGGTTTTTCAAATACTTTTTATACTGTTTTTGAATTCGTAATAAAGTTTAAATTTCAAAACAGTTATTCTATTCATACTGAACCATAAAATAGTTTCAATATTCATATTCCAGTATCCCTTACGCCGTTTATCTTTTTAAAAGATATTTCTTGTTTTCTTTTTGGCGTTGTTGTTGTTTTTCTGTGTACTTCGGTCTATGCCCTTCTCTGATAAACGATGTCGATGTGTCCGAAACAAGAAAACTAATCTTGAGAGGACAGTAAAACTAAAATAGGAAACAAATCGGGGAGCTCCCTCCCGCAGATGCGCAGGCTGACCTTCACCTTGGTTCAAACACCCCTTTCTTGTGCTCAAATGACACAAGCGAGTTTTCTCAGCTCGTGAAACATAAAAGTTAGTATTTCCGGGCAATTCAATTTCAAGAGCACCAAAGTTGTTTTCGGAAACGTCGCATTAGCATTGTTGAAACTTGCACTTGAAAACATTTTATTTTAGTCTTTTTTGTATAACCACTAATGTCAAACCATCTACTTCAGTCAGACTAAGCGAAAAGGGGTTTTCGAGCATGCGAACTCAGCAATATTTCACATCAGTTTGAACACAAACTTTGTCAGATCAGAACATATAATTTACTCTCTCAGACCATTGTACATGATACGAGTATATGAGGTATACATGCACAGACGGCACCTAAGGTGCTACACGTAACAAAGTTTACGTAACATTGCATTTACTTGGCATAGAGAGAGAGAGAGAGAGAGAGAGAGAGAGAGAGAGAGAGAGAGAGAGAGAGAGAGAGAGAGAGAGACAGAGAGAGAGCACATAAACATGTATCGATTTGGCTTGACTGTTACGCAGATTTGAATGATCTCTGAGTTCCAGGGGAACAGATTACAGCATTATAGCAGGAGTCCATTTCAAAATTTAGGGTTGTCAGGTTGTGTTTTCATCAAAATTTATTTGGAAAATGACTGAACTTTTAGCAAACAGTGGAGGCCTTGATCTGGGCCTGCACTGTTTGCCAAGTACCCTTTAGGGGTATACGGTACTATATAAATGGGTTAATTGTTACGGATGCGTTGCTATATAAATACACACAGCGAACCTCAATAACTCGAATACTTTCGAAACCTTATTTTTTTCCGAGACAGGACTAGCCCGATCCACGAAGTCTAAACCACAGTACCAAACCATTGGGCGTATGTAATTAGTATATCTTTCGCTCTCCAGAATTAACGAATGTTTTGTGCACTCCTTACACTCGCCTCGCTGAGGCGATTCTAATGACTGCACTCTACATACCTTTTCGAGATAAAAGCAGATAAAGCCTTATCAGAAATGATGGCGTGACGTCATACCCCCTTCATCCGGG
Source organism: Lucinisca nassula (assembly GCA_963580285.1). NCBI lineage: Eukaryota > Metazoa > Mollusca > Bivalvia > Lucinida > Lucinidae > Lucinisca > Lucinisca nassula. Next base: position 108,679,551 of record OY757010.1, read on the forward strand.
TAACTCTCACGGGTACAAAAAACGGCGTTTACATTGCTCATATCATTGTATATTTGTTAGATTGTATTATTTCTAAATAGAATGTAGATCTATACTTTTAATGGTAGATATAAATCAAAGCACTGAGAGTACTGGTGGGTCGATCATCTCTGAGTGTAGGTCGGAGAAGTAGTACTTGACTTGAAGTTAAACTGTTTCATTTAACCCTAGAATTTTTCAGTCTTTAAGCAAATCGTACAGATCTTGATCAGACGCCATGTTCAGTGGCGTCTGATCTGGGTCTACACCGATTGCTAGCCCCAACCTGGGGTTCCAAAATAACCTTCTTACGCAACACTCTGACCTTCTATGAAAAAAAGGTTATTTCAACAAGTCAGTGGTAGACACGTGAACTTTAGCACTGAAGAGTTTTTCTGCTTAGTAACTTTGTGTCGACTGACAATCGACCCCAAAATATCCGTGTTAATTGGACCACTATGAGATCAGAGTGTTGCGTACATGTAAGATAGTTTTTCTAGACTGGAATCAATTGTTGGTTTTGGCAAACATGTAGACCCAGATCAGACACCGCAGAATTTTAGGGTGTATCGAAACAGTACAGGTCCTCGTTCATGACCGTTCCAAGCCTGCACCCAGAAACAATTGACCAATGAGTGTTGTCAGTGCCTTGATTTATTTACCCTTAAACCCTCTCACCCTTGAGTTTCTGGAGTGCACCCTTCCATCACTGAAGTTGGACCCGTCCATTCAATGAATAGGGTGTCTAGCTGAATGATTATCAATATATATCCCGATATGATGACTCAGAGCTATTACATCATTTGCATAAGGGGTAGTAACAGATATAATGTCATCTATATTTCACACATACCAAGACATACCGTCGTCTATTTCAAACACTGGTTTTAAATAGCAGCCTGCTGAGCAGACGCCACATTTCGCGGCTTCGGATCTGGGTATACAGTGTTTGTCACACACAATGTAACATCGATAAAATTAGCGTAACTTTTGCTATAAAATAACAATAACATTGATCTATAAAATAATCCGACCATTTTCTATTGATAACCGTAATATTTTCCCCCAAAACAGTGATAGTCACGTGAACAACAACATTAATTCAGTTTCTGCCCTTTAAGACTTTAGGTCGATTCAAAAAACAAACGACCCAAAAGGCAACCTATAAAACCAAAATTCAAATCTATTTGCTATATGTGTGCCCGTGAGTTCTACCTGTATAGTTATCGAAGACGTTATTTGTTTGTTTGATTTGATGTTTAACGTCCCCGTCAATACTGTAAAGGTCATTTTTGAGACGTTGTTTCCAATTGTGTGGGACTTTTACCCGACATTGCGATGAAATGACAACACAAGCCCTGCCGCCCAATGAAACCAATAAGGTTTATAAGCATGGACGGGCCGACTCGCACCGCTTTGCCTTGGCAGGCTTAGATCCTCTAAGCGGTTTACCAGTACTCGTGTGCGGGTCGGTTTCAGCTCTGGGTGGAAGCATCGTGCAGCCCATATATTTCTTCAAGCCCCGATGGGCGGGGGCCGTCGAAGACGTCATAGCGATCTTATCTGATAAGAGCTATACAACCGAACCCAGCAGGCACACGTTGCAAGGGCAACGTCAAATCAACGTAGATGTGACGTTGTATTAACGTCATGACGTTGCAACAACGTTTATGTGACGTCGCATTTACGTCATATGCCTGTTGGGAATTTGATTACATGGAGAAGCTTTGTGTCAATGGGTAATCCATTTATCAGTGGATATCCATATGCCGCACCGCGAAGACTCAGATTAACGCAGGCAGATCTGAGTCTTCGCTTTGTGGATATGCTTGAAGGCCCCTTTTGCTTGGTGCGGCCTTTTTTGATAAATATTTTACCTCAATGATACTCTTCATGATAGAATGGGACAAGGATAGCTTTTAAAAAAGCTGAAACGGCCCGCCTAGCATTTGATTCTCATGTTTTGTCAATAAACGTAACAGCTGTGAATGAATCTTTAAACTGTTTCTTCAACTTTTTTTTCATGGAACATTTTGTAAGAAAGATGCGGTTCGTTAAATGTTGAATAACAAACAAAAACAAAATAATTCTTGGCACATTTATTAATCGGGTGGTAACGTTCATTAGGTGGGACTAAATCTGATTTTTTGTATAAAAAGCCTTTAGAAACGGGGAAGTAATATACACAGATTTTATAAAGACTTAAAAAAGCATCACTTTACGTCGTAGGACTGCTTACGCTCTAAGATGATTATTTGAGCAGTATTTCATATATTTTTAAAGACATCAAAATTGGCTCAGTGATTTTATTTAAATAGAAATATAATCTGTACTATGATGAAGCACTGGGAAACGTTAAAGACATCAAAATTTGCTCAGTGATTTTATTTGAAATAGAAATATAATCTATACTATGATGAAGCACTGGGAAACGTTCGATCGCTACCACACGACACTTAATACCAGCTGCAATGAAGTAAAAATGAAACTGCGTGTCTTGATGTTTTTGGAAAAGTAACTTGGGGGAAAAATACACTGTTTTGCCACTTTTCCATTCAAATATAGTTGATCTGGACGTAAAATTAGGCAAGGTAAACCAAGTTAATAAATCCGGTAAGGCTACAGTCTCCCAATGCAGCATACCAAGCTTCAAGCTTCCTAAAAGAAGATTTGTAAATTTTTACCGGCATGGTGACCGTCTTGATCACGAGACCCAGATCTTATGAACAACTTTCAGTTTCCAATCTCAGGGGCTCCATGTGTAATTTCGATCATTCAGCCCAGTAGGTTCAGAAGCGGCGAAAATAAAACAACTAAATCGTTAGTATTCAGGACAAAGATCTAGAAAAGACCTTTACCTTTCGTATTTATAAAAGTTCATTCATCTGAATTCTACTTTCATGTCATAGGCTACGATACTCCCCTACATGAGAGTTCTGCGTTCCAGATGTTCATATTTTACATTTATATGCTGATATTTATGTTTTTGATATTCTTCGGAACGCGAACCTGCACATCTATAAAAATCATATCTATAAATGAGTGCATGCATACGTCTAACTTGTTGGACTAAGGCTACGACAGAACAAGAAAATTCATTGTCTTACCTTTTTCAGTGGTAAGAATGAATACTTATGTATACTTGCCAGTAAGAATTTGACGAAATGTCGTAGAATGACAATACTTTGAAATCCTATGAGTACGAGGCTGGACATAATCAAAAAGGGACTCAGCCACAATGCCGTTCACTATCTTTTAGAAAAGACAAAAACGTGCCACTGAAAGTCTTTCTTCAAGGGGTTGCCAGTCCAGCGTGTGTAATAATGAAGCGACGTTAGTTTTTTTTTTCTGGCATAGTCATTCATGGTCCATCGAGCCGCACGTCTCTGGACCATTTCAACCTTATGGGTGTTCCTTTTTGTTTGGGGTCCCATATGGCTGAAGCATACTCCAGCTGGGGACGCACAAGGATAATAATGTAATCTTGTAATTACGATAGGGAATTTTTAACCTGCACACGAGATGGGTCTTCCTGCACAGGGGCGCCAGTTAACGTTCCGATCCGAAGGACGGTGTACTTTGTGGCATTCATCCTAGCGAATGATGCCAGTGGAGCATGTTCGGACACCATTATTTTATTACCGCTGCCGGAAATCGAACTGTAGCATCATAGGCAAGTGTAATAACCACTGAACTACCACGCTTGTTTTCACTTTTGTAAAAAAATGTTAGCTGGCTGACTTGGAATAAGGTTAACCTTCAGTGTGAAAGCAGATGTATCTGTTCTACTGTTTTTCGTTTCCTGGTTGTCATAGTACAAGATTGCTAGTTTAGTTTATATATGAAACTGGAATCAACTTTTGGAATCTTTGGCTACTATTCAAGTTTCCATATTTACTAGCACACTAATAAAGCATACTCAAGAACAGCTTTGTTATTTGACTATGCAATCCTATAACTACACAAACTAATATGTGCTAAGCGTTTTGCAAAAGCTAATACTTGTACTATAGGACGGTCCATCGAATTACCCACAGTAAACTTTACAGCTTCCACCTGGGCCACGATGTTTTTTAACCTTTTATTTCCTGGCAAGGTGTGTGAAAGAATATATTATGTTGCCTTTCGATATACAATCGAATCAGTTTATTTCTTACGCTACTCGCCTTGTAAACCAGGGGTCGCAGGTTCGATCCCGGGCTTCTCCAGACTTTCGGATGAGTCTTTAAACCGAGGTCCCGTCTCCGTATGACCTTAGCTGTTGGTGGGACGTAAAACTCAAACATTCATTCACTCCGCCGGCCTTATCTTTGACCTTTTAAACATGTACATCGAATCAATAGCAGGCGTTACCAGAAGATAAAACGGCACGACGGACCTAAGTCGCTACCTGTCGGTAGGAGAAAGGAAATTTGTATCAATAAGACTTCTAAGATAAGATATGATCCATTCAAAGGTGGATAAGCGCATTGTTCTTTCTGCGCTCGCAACAATGAACTTGTGCTGAATGGCCAAGCGTAAGCTATTTAAAGTATCATTCCCTTTTTTGTCATGTACCTGAAGGGTGGGTTCTTGAACCGGTCCTTTACATGGTGTTCCATTGATGATCTCGATGATTCTATCAAGTCATCTATCCGTTGTTGCTGATGACTGCGTCCTATATATTCTTATGACTGCCTCATCCTACAAGATAACCTGGATAGGCTGACAGATGAATGTCACAAAGTGCACCCTCCTTCGGATCGCGACGTTAACTGGAGGTCCCCTGTGCAGGGAGAACCATACCCTGTGCAGGTAAAAGATCCCTACCGTAGTAACATGATTACAGTGTAGGCTTTCATCCTGCAAAATCTGGAGTATATGTAATGTACACCTGCCGAAAATGCCCTTTTTGGCGTTGGCAGTATACGAAGAAAGAAAGAAAGAACAAAAGATAGATGGATGAAGTTCAATGTGGCTAAATATCCAACGAGGTTGTCACAGCACCTCTCAAAATATTCACTTCACCAGCAAAAAGCAAGGTCATATTAAATCCGCATTTTGGCATCACCATTGCCGACAAGCTTAACTGTTGTCTTCTTGACCTTCTCAACCTGTTAAATCTGAAATAACATTGGGAAGCCCAACCGCCAATACATACTTTAGCCGAGGGAACCCCAGTGTTTCGTTTGCATTATCATGTGTCTGCCTGGATGCAACAGCCACATTAAGTCTAAGAAATACTAATGTCCTAGTTGTTTTGAATGTGGTAAATGGCAATGGTCTATCTGACTTCGTTGAAGTCAAATCGGGTGTACCTCAGGGCTCCATCCTTGGACCCACATTATTTCTACTTTTTATAAACGACCTACCCCTCTTCACTAAATTTTGCCTTTCCGATCTTTATGCTGATGATGCAACTTTTCACACGCATAGTGACAAATTGTCAACAATAGAACATCATTTACAGACAGATGGAAGCATCGCTAAAACATGGGACAGTCAAAACAAGATGCACTTGCATTAGGGCAAAACAACATGCATGGTGGTAGGTAGTACTAGGTACACGGCAAAAGTTACATGATCTGCCTGAACTTAAGATTACAATCGATGACCATGAGATTAATAGTGTTATTGAACAAAAACTTTTAGGGCTCCATATTGTCGACACATATATACCGCCTATGTTCGGCACTTTCGTCTAAAATTTCGCTTTTAGGACATTTAGCAGCCTATGTAACATCAAATTCTTTGAAGGAATTTTATCAAGGGTACACTATGCCCCTTATTGACTATGGATCCACTGCTTGGTCAGGTACTTCTTCAACCAACTTAGATAGAGTATTTAAACTACAAAAACGCACAGCACGCACAATTCTGAATGCCGACTATACTACACCGTCTACAATAATGTTTTCAGAGCTGGGGTGGCAACCAATTCACAAGCGATTAGCATACAATAAAGCAGTTCTTACATACAAAGCGCTATACGGCCAAATACCTGAATACATAAATAGTTTGTTAAAACCAGTATCTGAAACCCACAGTCGAAACTTAAGATCGTCGGTGAATGGCACATTAACTGTTCCGAGGTCACGTACCTCTCTGATGGATAAATCATTTTCATGTTCAGCTCCAGGACTCACGATTCCGATGTCTGTTAGAAATTCATCAACACTCAGTTGTTTTAAAGATGGTCTTAAAACTGTATTTTAATCTTATAATGTTTTATTAGATACTTTTATGCCATGTCAATGATATTACAAAAGTCCTAATTATTTTACCTGTTTTTTACGAACAGCTTTTGTGCGCCCAGTATTTTAATCCTGAATTTTCAAAATGTGCCAATAACAGTATTTCTACTGCATGTTGAAGTGACAAAACCACAGAGCTTGGGGAGTGGTGAGTGTTGTCTGCGCCACATTTAGCGCCGTCTGAGTTCGGTTTGATTTTTGTCAACTTGATGTAGTTTTTGATCCCATAAGCATGTGATTCTTTTTGTACATATGTGTTATATATATTAACAGAGGGCCACATGGTAGAATAACCTACGTGCTAAATGTGTTTGTACCCTCTTTAAATATTGTAAATAAATAAATATTGTAAATAAATACTAACCCCGGCTCAATGGACACGCAGTTGGACACATTTATTCCGGACTTTGAGAAGGCTTTTGTCACCACCCCCTCATGAGCACCTGAAATCCATATATTTTGGCTACGCCATTAGGGGAAAGACTCTAAAATACATACATTACTTTCTTTGCTAAAGAAAACAGTGAGTCCTTGCTAATGGTGAATCTCCGGAGTGGGCGCTAGTTTTGTCTGGGGTCTCACAAGGGACTGTTCTTGGTCAACTGTTATTCTCCCTGCACATTAGTGATATTACCACTGGCATTGACTCAAAAATAAGACTACTGTGTTTTCTACCTGGAAATTAGAGATAAAGAGGACTCTGTGGAACTTCAGGATGATATAGGTAGACTAGGATGTTAGCTATACCTCAGGTGAAGGAGAACCAGGGTTTCGTATCCATTATCCTTTGTCTGCCTGAATGCAAAAGCCACAGTAAGTCTAAGAAATACTAAGTCCTAGTTGTTTTGAATGTGATACAAACCCTGGCACAATGGACACACAGGTGTGCACAATTATTCTGTACTTTGGGGAGGCTTTTGACACCACTCCCTCATGAGCACCTGAAATGCAAATTATTTGGCTACGGCATTAGGGGGAAGACTCTCAAATAGATGCATTCCTTTCTTTGCTATAGAAAACAGCGAGTTGTTACTAATGGTTAATCTTCGGAGTGGGCCCCAGTTCACAATGGAGTTACTGAACTGAACTGAACAGAACTTTATTCACTCAAGTCAACAATATGACATACGAGGATTAACAAGCATTATATATAACAGGCAACAAGGTGAACATCATTCTAACAGGAGTTTACCAACTACTAGAAAAGCAATTACTGCTTCGAAACTGGGAGTATGACTGTAATACTAGGAAAATTAAGATGGGATTCTCTCAAGAATAGTAGAAGAGACAGTAGGCGCATACTGCTATACAAAGGTCTAAAGGGTGCTGCCAGCATTTCAACAGATGACCTTGTCCCCATCCCCACCTAGCTAGGCGCTGTAGAAATCACCATTCACTGGCGTTTCAGAACTGACATTTACAAAGAATATTTCATACCTCAGAACATTAGAAATTGGAATTCCCTTCCCGATTCAATCATTTCCACAGCTGAAGGTGCTGAGGATAGTGTAGCTAAGTTTATCTCTTTGGCGAGAGATTGGGATCAACTTCCAATATCACATTGTCGGTGTATGAATATTGGTGATTGCGGAATAAATTAGCATCTGTTACATGCTTAACGAATTAGAGAGGCCATCCCTGAATGCTGTCGTTTTTTTTTTTTTTTTTTTTGTGTGTGTGTGTTTGTCTACATCGTGTATCCAACTTTCTTCCTTTCTTTCTTGCTGTATGTTTGTCTACAGCTTGTATCCAACCTTCATCTAGAATTGACCTACGTCGTGAGAAACCGAAAAATTGCACGTGCAAAGCATCTGCACAGCCTGATCAGCGCCTTTATTGTTTGCTGCTTTTTCCGTGTGTTTGTCTACATCGTGTATGCAACCTTTCTCTCTTTCTTTCTTTCTTTCTTCCTATTTTTGGTACAGATTGAGCCCGTATGTCTGGTGTATGAATGTCATTTGACCAGTAACAATAACAATTCTGATTCTGTCTCATCACGTGAACAAGTCAGTGAAATGAACACCCCGTATACCCCCGTACACCCCACTTTATATAGAGAAAACTAGGGTGTACGGGATATAAATTTTGTTTCTTATTTCTGCACCCAAACATAGGTTGTGGATACTCGTTAGAACCGCCTCAATGAGGCGGTTGTAACGAGCACCCACAACCTATGTTTGCAGTATTTATAAGAAAAATATCACCGATTTTCATCAGACAAAGTAGCCATTTTGGAGATATGGAAAATGCTCTATGTCGCACGGATGTGTTTTCGTAATGATGATTATTATTATTATTTATTATATTTTTTGCAAAAGTACCCAATATCCACTAAAATGTTTAATAAGTATCCCTATATACATAAAATACCACCATAGACCTCATAAATATCTTCCTTTCGTAGGAAAATCTTCCTTTCGCGAAAGGAAGCTTCAGGAAGCTTCCTTTCGCTGTTTAGCTGTACCCGTTGTAACCTGGTAACGTCTACAGTTTTAACCATCGTGATGTAAACAGATATGAGCCTAAACTACTTAGAAAGAGCATAATTGATTGGCCGAGATTAACATAGCCAATAACTACCCGAGTTTCAAAAGTGACAGGTTTTCAGCAGCAACAGAAATGAAAGAGACTGTGCCAGGAAACAACTCCTTTTGCAAATTGGAACGTTTTGGATTTCTTTGCAATTTCTTCGCGAAATTCCTACCGTATATCCGGCCGCCCGTGTGCGGGCCGGAAATAGTCAAATCAAAGCACTGAGAGTGTTTTGTTTTGTTTGTTTGTTTTGGCGGTTAGTGGCCCAGTCAACACTGTTTAGATCATTAGTTTACCTTTCCACACTTTTGCTAGGCAGACTTATACATTATGATAACACACACGGACGACACAGTGCATTTTTCATATCTCAAAATGGTTACTTCTCTGATGAAAATTTGTGATATGTTTGTTATTTGTACTGCAAACATAGGTTCCCGGTGCTCGTCAGAACCGCCTCAATGAGGCGGTTCTAACGAGTACCCACCACCTCTGTCTTGGAGCAGAAATAAGGAAAATAATGTAAACCCCTGTAACCCCGAGTTTTCTCAATATAAAGTGGGGTTTAGAGGGGTAATCATTTCATGGACTTGTTAACCTGGTGACCAATACAGTGCACTTTCTTTCGCCAAGATAAGCACAACATATTCGTATTTCTGCATTTACAATATTCCATTGAAAGTGCTGAAGCGCGAGTGCAAAACAAGCTTTGCACTATTTTTTTTTTCTTTCCATGTCAACATTTTGCTCACTTTCTTGGCTTCTTTTTGCTGGCTAGGCCCCGCCAATCGGGGCTTAAAGGAATAGATTGGCTGCATGATGCTTTCACGCAGGGCTGAAACCGACCCGCACACGAGCTTAGAGGATCTAAGCCTGCCTAGGCAAAGCGGTGCGAATCGGCCCTACCATGCTTATAAACCCTATTGGTTTCATTGGGCGGCAGGGCTTGAGATGTCATTTCATCTCAATGTCGGGTAAAAGTCATACAAAATTGGAAGCAACGTTTCCAAAATGACCTTTACAGTGTTGACGGACCAAAATATCTATAAATAGCTCATTGTTATGCACAAGAATTTATTTTTCTGATTCCCACTTTCACCCACTGGATGGCCTAATAGTGCTGTAAATATCTTGTTAATCTTCTTATAGAAGATTCTCGAAAACTTAGTCACATATTAATTTCATTTTTGTAAACAACATGTTTACAAGAAAAAGTACTTCAGAACCTACCAGAAAGTTCTGGCTTGCATTATTTTTAGAAAATAACTAATCTTATTCCACAGCCCTCTGGAATGTTCTAGAGAAATCTTAGGGTCTATAAAAGGGCTTGATTTTTCTCATTGAGTCAGACTTTGGAGTTTCAAGTTTGGGCTTAGAAGAAAAGTTATTTATAAATTCTGTGTTGGATTGTTAAAGGATATTACTTTTCATTTTGGACTATGAATTCTGTGGGATCAAGGAAAATAGATTCATTCAGGATATTTCATAACAGAGCTAAGTGCATTTAACTTTCTTACTTCTACAGGTTAAAGTTAACTTGTAAATAAATTTTGTTGAATTTTTTCAAAAGGCTTGTTTGTTTTTTTTTTCTTTCTGGCTCGTAACATCATTATGTTCGATAATTTCCGATGAGCGCTCGGTGAGGTCGGTAAACGTTCTTCGGTTGATTTCGTCTGCGTCCGATGAACGCTTAAGATGCCAATCACAAAAATTGTCGTCTGCTTAGTTGTGTGCTGGTATAAACTTTAAAAGTCATGGCTGCAAACAATATGGGCCCACATCAGAAAGCTCCTCTAAGAGCAGTCTAATCAGCATCCACATTGCCTTCATGCAAACAAATAGGTTTGTAAAGTTGCTAAATAAACGTTAAAGGTGCATTATTGAGCTACCGGGTCTCAATTTTTTTTTCTGGTTTTATCTTCAATGCATACTCCTTTGTCATGTGTACACTTTTGGAGCCAAATGCAGCTTCAGAACTTTGTGAAAATGGTCGTTTTCATTCGTGTTTACCCTTCGCTCTGAACATGTGTTCGGAATTTCTGTTCTAAAAATAAATCTGTCACTTTACACATACATGGCGATAGTATCGTCTCTGAGTGTCGTTACTTATGGCATGGTATTCAGCGTCATATTTTTTTCCGATTCAGACATGGTCTAAGCAAATAAGGCCAAAAATGAACGTCGCATAACGTCATTTATGGGGATTCTATTTTTGTCACGAACTAAAAATAGCTCTAACTAGTGTTCGAAACCTAGTTAGGGAATCCCTCTCAAACTCGTTTACCTGTCATCATAATTGTTCGCATTTTTGCATAAAATGCATTCATTTGTATTGTTTTAAAGACAAATATCGGCTATATGTATTTTACTTTTGGAAGCATTTTTTCAAGATAGCTCAATAATGCACCTTTAAGGAAACGTTACAGACTGTATCTTACTGATTTACATACATGTATTTTTAAATCCTCTAGTTATGCATGGCGTTGTACAATATCAGATGCAACGCCATATAATAGTTTTTTTGTTTTTTTTTGTTTTTGTTTTTTGACAGAATACGGTTTTCACTGTCCATAACGATAACACATCCTTGTGACACCGTGCAGTGTTTCAAATCTGAAAAACAGCTTTCTTATTGATTTTTTTTTTCTTGCTTTCTTCCTTTGTTATTTCTTGCGAAAAATTGTGATATTTGTGACAGACCAGAGGCAGACTTGCGGAGTGTGCACTGTATTCACCTTTTGATTCCGTCTGTCCGTCTGTCTGCGTGTGGTCAGTTCGTGAAATCACTGCAATTTTAAGGGGAATGGGAACATCTGGTAGATTTGTCTGCCATTTTGCAAAGGGAGACAACTTTCGGAACTGCCTGTTCGCTTTTCTACTAAGCCCTGTCACACTGAAAAAGGGATCTACTCTTAAAGGAAAGAATTTGCTCCTCAGGAGCAAATTCTTTCCTTTAAGTGTTGACCCCTATTGACATGTGAGACAAAATTACTTCTTAAAGAGTTACCTCCCCTGAAGGTGTTCCTATTCCCCTGAAACCCCTCGGTCAGTTGCAAGTAGACTAATCACGCGCGCTGCGCGCCCGTGATTTGATCTATTTTACAATTGACCTCCAAACTGTGATTTATTACTCAACAAATCACAGTCAGAGCTGATCTATTTCTCAAATAAGTCGTTTAAACGGGTTACTATGTGGTTCTAATGACTGGTTTTCTTATTTTAATTTCTTTCCTGCTTTTCTGGTTTTGACTTCGGTTCTGTTTTCTTTTTTCATTTTTTTTTTCGAAAATATTTGGAAAGAGGTTCCGTATACATGGGTTAATATTGTTCTTCCCAAAGGTGAATAACATTATTGTAATAAAGCAAAAAGTTGATATAAAATCAGGAAATGGTAGGCTCTTAACATTTTTGTGACAAAACAAAACGTTACTGACACAAACTATATATTTAGCATTACGAAAGCACGCCTAAATACAAACTTTATCGCCGCGGAAAAAAGGAAATTTTAAGATGAAAAAATGTGATATTTTCTTATTTCTGCTCAAAATAAAGATTGTGGGTACACGTAAGAACCGCCTCATCGAGGCGGTTCTAACGAGTACATACAATCTATAATTTAGAGCAGAAATATGAAAAATAATGTTTACCCCTGCACACCCCATTTTTACTATATAAAGGTGGGGTTCAAGGGGGTCAAAATCATATAGGCTTGTCTTCGTGATGGGGGAAATATCACTGATAGTGTTTCGCTATTATTACAAAGGATAGAACTTCGGTGAATTTCTAAAAGTTTTACTGTAAAATCAGTTCCTTCAACATTGAGTTCGACTCTTAAAGGAAATAATCTCGCACAGGAATGTGGTTTTTAAGAGTGTGAACCTATTTATAACAAGAATGGACGCAAACACATTTTCGAAAGAATTGCCATCATGGTTGAAGATGTGACCAAATCAACAGTGGCGCCAACAGACTCATAATGGTAACGCATCCGTGTGCCATAGTGCAGCCATTCATATCTCCAAAATGGTTACTTTTCTGATAAAAATGTGTAACTGTTTTCTTATTTATACTCCAAACATAGCTTGTTGGTGCTCGCTCGAACCGCCTCATTGAGGCGTTTCTAAACAGTACCCACAACCTATGCCATAGAGCAGAAATAAGAACAATAATGTATACCCCTTTAAATCCCAGTTTTCTAGATATAATATGGAGTTTAATGGGGTGTTCATTTCATGCACTTGTTAATGTGATGTGTAAAGCATTCGTTATAGCGAGATTAATCCTTTTCCTGCTAAACACAACAACCCTCTCTTTGCAAACAGTGTAGTTTCAGATCAGACGGCTTTCAAAGAAGCCGTCTGATCAGGATCTACACTGTTTGTCATTCATTTGCGAATCTGAATGAATAAATCGCATCAAGCAATTTGATTGGCCGAAATGTAAATGGGTGTTGCTAAATTAATTAGTTCCGCTTTAAAACTCTAGCTACAGTCAAAACTAATTCAAAACCTTCCCGCACACAATGGAGATGAACCTGTTTCAATATTTTGCACTACTTTGCCTATATTCTGAGGTCAGTTCAGAGAAAATGTGTTCAAAGTATGACTATGAGAAGAAATTACTCGCAAATGCAATTCAAATGGAAAATAATCTCCAAGAGCTTGTGCGACAAACGGATCAAATGGAAACTAAGTTCGACACTGAATTTGAAAAGATGACAAATGAAATAAACACAATACATGCTAGAATAAGCGAAATGGAGAAAGACAAAGGTAGTGGACCTATTTTCTGGGTTATTTTGCTATCAAAGCTTTGACTCAACATCGAATCAACCTTTAAACAAATGTTTATAGCATCGTTTAAATATTCAGCTACAATTCCAGACCGGCGAATCTGTTAAATATTATATTTAAGAAATAGATCAGCTCTAGCAGTGATTTATTGAGTGATACGTCACTGTTCGGAGGTCAGTTGTAAAGTAGATAAAATCACGAGCGCGTTGCGCGAGTGATTTATCTACTTACAACTGACCGACAAGCAGTGATAAATCACTCAATATTTACATTTCCATTGTAAAGTCTAATGTAAATTTATAGAAAACAATGTAGTTCATACTTCCATTAACGCATGATTTTCAGTTACGTCAGTCTAAACCATGGTTCTCTACCGGCGTAGGTGACGTCAACGCTGTTACTCTGTTTGTAAAAAAACAAGTGGCTATTGACAATTAACTGGAAATAGCGGTTTTACGTTCAAATTGCTATTGCCAGTTAACTGGCATGCTACTGGCAATAGCGGCAGTTAACTGGAAATAGCCATTTTAATGAAAAATCGTTATTGCCAAATAAAAGGTTATAGCAAAATATCTTTCGACAATATCGTATTGCCATTTAGCATAAATAAAATGAAACACCGGAAAAAAACCTAATGATATGAATGATTATGCACATATGGTAAATTGTAGTCGTTTCTGACTACTGACATACAGTAAAATTCCTATATTAAGACCACCTTTGGAACTGTTCAAAAGTGGTCTTAAAGACCACTTTTGAACAGTCCCAAAGGTGGTCCCTGACCAGAAGTCCTTGTAGGCAGAAAATACAAAGAAAAATTAAGTGTATCCTCAAAATAAGCTTTTTGAGAAAGACATTACCTCATTACGCAAACACGCCTTTTCAAATATATTGGTAAAATTTTACCACCAAAAAATGAAATTTTTCAGATAAAAATCCTATAATTTTTCATATTTCTGCTCAAAATATAGATTGTGGGTACAGGTTAGAACCGCCTCATCGAGGCGGTTCTAACGAGTACCCACAATCTATATTTTATAACAGAAATAAGTAAAATAAGGTTTATCCTGTAAACCCCAGTTTTACTTTATAAAATTGAAGAAATATATGGGCTGCATGATGCTTCCACGCAGAGCTGAATCCGGCCCGTACACTAGTACTGGTAAACCGCTTAGAGGATCTAAGTCTGTCCAGGAACCGCAGTGCGAGCCGGACCGTTCATGCTAATGAACCCTATTGGTTTCATTGGGCGACACGGCTTGAGATGTCAATTCATCTCAATGTCGGGTAAAATTCTCACAAAATTGGAAGCAACGTCTCCAAAATGACCTTTACAGTGTTGGCGGGTCGTTAAACCTCAAATCAAACAAAACACAATTTACTATATAAAAGTGGGGTTCGATGGGGTCAAAATTATATAGGCGTGTTTTCGTGATAAGCAGAATTAGTTCTAATTTAAGGTGGTCTTAATAGCGGAATTTCACTGTATATCCATCTAGTTTGTTTGTTTGTATTGGAGTTTAACGGCCCAGTCAACACTATTAAGGTCATTTTTGAGCCGGTTAGCTTACCTATCCACACTTTTCCTGGACAGGCTTATACGTAAGCGGTTAACCAGTACAGTGCACATTATTTCGCAATAAACTGACAACTGTCCTTATTGAATCATCGAAAGGGAAAGAATGACCGTAGAAAAGATTTCATTAACAATCTCCATATATTCATATGGTATAATAATACAAAAGTAGCTTGCAGAAATCAGTTGTCTGTTGAAGTTCTACATATATGCGAATGGATTAAAGACTCTGTATATTTTTCTTTTATTTTCTACTCGCTAAAGACATAACATTATTAAAACACATCTATTAAATGCAATGGAACACTCATTACCCAAACACGCCTATTCAAATATAGTGGTAAATTATACCACCAAAAACAAAAAAAAAAAAAAAACAACAACAAAAAAAAAAAAAAAACGTTAAAATGTTCAGATAAAAATTTCGATATTTTTATATTATTTCTGCTCCAAACACAAGATGCTAGGAACTAATGAGTATACCCACGATCTATGTTTTAGTGCAGAAATAAGAAAAATAATGTGTACCCTTGTAACATCTCCAGTTCTATTATTTATTAGGTGTCCTCATTAACTTAGATATTTAACAACAACTTTAGTCTTTCTGATTTTTTAGCTCACCAGAGCCGAAGGCTCCGGGAGAGCTTATAGGATAGGCAGTTGTCAGTCGTCGTCTGCGGCGTCTGCGTCTGCGTCAACACTTTCAAACGACATCTCCTCTGAAGCCACTGGGCCGATTGGGCCCAAATTTTATCTGTAGCATTCTTGGGCTGGGGTTTTGAAAGTTTGTGTTTTTTTATGAAAATCGGCTCATTAGTTTGGTTGCTATGGCAACTTAGAGTTTCCATAGACTTATAATGTGGAAAATTGAAAAACTGCCATTTACTACCAAGCCTCTGCAGATATTTTGGCAAAACTGTCATAGAAATGTTCCTTAGGCAATCTACTATCTGCCATATGATTTTAGGCCTACTGCTCATTTTTATTGGTTGCCATGGAAACCAAAATGCAAAAAAAAAAAAAAAAAAAAAAAAAATACTTTACATCACGTGAACAAGTCCGTGAAATGAACACCCCCTTACACCCCACTTTATATAGAGAAAACTGGGGTTTACGGGGGTAAACAATATTTTTCTTATTTCTGCTCCAAGACATAGGTTGTGGGTACTCGTTAGAACCGCCTCAATGAGGCGGTTCTAACGAGTACCCACAACCTATGTTTGCAGTATAAATAAGAAAAATATCACAGATTTTCGTCAGAAAAGTAGCCATTTTGGAGATATAAAAATTGCACTATATCGCACGGGTGTGTTATCGTAATGAAAAATCATCTCCTCAGAAACCATATGCTATAGGAGGCAGAGACTTTATGAAAATATTCACCATATTTGCCCTTACAGTTTTTTTTTTTTTTTTGTGAAATTCGGCTCTCGAGGTTGGTTGCTATGGCAGCTTAGATTTGTCATGGACTTATAATGGGGAAAATAGAAAAATGGCATTAACTGCCAAGCCTTTGCAGATATTTTGACACAACTTTCATACAAATGTTCCTCAAGCAATCTTCCATCTGCCATATGATTAAAGGCATATTGCTTATTTTGGCTTGTTTCCATGGAAACCAAAATGAAAAAAAAAAAAAAAAAAAAAAAAAAAAAAATAGAAAAAAAACTTTAAAATTCATCTCCTCAGAAACTGTATCCTCTATGAGGCTGAGAGTTTATGGAAATATTCACCATATTTGCATTTATAAGTTTTGTGTTTTTTATGAAATTTGGCTCTTAAGTTTGGTTGCTATGGCAACTTAGATTTCCCATAGACTTATAATGGGGAAAATTAAAAAAATGGCCTTAACTGCCAAGCCTTTGTAGATATTTTGACTAAACTTTCATAGAAGTGTTCCTTAGGCAATCTTCTATCTGCCATATGAGTTTCGGCCTACTGCTCTTTTCTATTCGTTGCCAGGGAAACCAAAATGAAAAAAAAAAATACTTTCAAAAATCATTTCCTCAGAAATCGTATACTCTATGAGGCTGAGAGTTAATGGAAAAATTCACCATATATCCCTTTACAAGTTTTGTAATTTTAGCTCACCAGAACCGAATGCTCCGGAGGAGCTTATAGGATAGGCAGTTATCCGTCGTCGTCTGCGGCATCTGCGTCAACACTTTCAAACAACATCTCCTCTGAAGCCGCTGAGGCGACTGGGCCCAAATTTTATCTGTAGCATCCTTGGCCTGGGGGATTGAAAGTTTGTGTTTTTTTATGAAAATCGGCTCATTAGTTTGGTTGCTATGGCAACTTATAATTTCCATAGACGTTTTTTTTTTTTTAATATTCAACTATTATTTCTGAAATATCATATTACAAAATAACACAACAATTCAAATTACAGTAAGATTCTACAAAACATACGAGGTAGTATTCATTCCCAAACACATCACGAAAACACGCCTATACAAGTATTTTGAAAGTTTTGTCACCCAAAAAATGAAAATTTCCTGATAAAAATTTCCGGTATTCCCTATATTCCCGCACCAGACACAGGTGATGCGTACTCGTTAGCACGTCCTTGGTGAGGTGGCCAAAATAGCACCCAAAACCCGTGCCCCGAGCAACAATATGAACAATATTTTATCTCAGTTAACCCCAGTTTTACCAAATAAAAGTGGAGTTTGAAGGGGTCAAGTTTATATAGGCATTTTATCGTGCTGAGAAACGCTTAATAATAATAATAATAATAATAATAATAATAATAAACGATAATAGTAATAAAGATATACAATACATACAATTAGGTATTACTATATAAATAAGAAAGTCAAAATAGTACAAAAAAAAAAAAAAAGAAAGAATTGAAAGAAAGCAGAGAACCAGATAATGTAATTAAGAGTACACAAAATTTGATAAATATATGCAAAAAAAAAAAAAAAAAGAAAGAAAAAAGACAAAGGAATGGCTCTGCTGTATTCTGTTTTGAAAGAGTGTTTCAATCTTAAACGTTCAAAAGATTAACGAGATTCTCCCATTTTTGTGAGAACTGGGGCATTTTATCATTTAAGAAATATATCTCTTTTTCTATTTTTAATCTATATTTAAGAAATGATCTAAAATATGTAATAGACGGAATTTGTTTCTGATATTTATTTTTAAAAATGAAATATATTGCATTTAAAATAATGAAATTTTGCACTTGATTTTCATCTTTATTTATTTGCTCAGTAATACCAAAACAAACCTTTTTTAACGTTAATGGGAGGTCGATATTACAATATTAAAAAAGTTTGAGAGTTCTCTCCAGAAGTGCTGAACATGCATGCATTCCCAAAATAAGTGATTAACTGGTTCAATTTCCATTACACAGAAGTCACATAAAGCTGAGATTCCAATATTGCATTTTAATAGGAACTTATTCGTTGGTATTATTCTCAGTAAATATTTATATTGAAAATTTTGTAGTCTAGAGTCGGTTGTAGTTTTTAATGATCAAGTGTATACACTTTTCAAATTTAAAAATGGTCTAGAAACATTGTATGCCACTTTATTTCTGAACGATTTACAAGATTAGTTTCCCTGTTCCGAATAGAATTATATATATGTTTATTTGTTTGTTTTGATTGTAACAATTGTTCTGTAAGTGACATATCTGCCGGAATATCAGCGGTTTCATTTCTTATTTTTTGTTCCCAAACGAGCGGTATACTAGTTATTAAGCTAACATATTTCAAATAATCTCCGTTTGATAATTCATACGTTGTTTTCAACTCCGTAAATGAATAAAATCGTTTTTCTGTTTCATTAAATATATCTTTAACGTTTTTTTATTCCTTTCTGGTACCAACTTGCGCAGAAAATTGTATGAGTTCAAGCTTTTATATTGCTGTCGTTCCATATTATTTCATTTTGATAATATAGTGTAATGTTCTTATAGTTATATTTACACAAGTAGTGAGTACATCTTTAAAGAAACTGTTTTTTCGGGATTATGTTTTCTATATCTTTTGCAGAGTAGTTACTTTCAAAAAATAATTTGCCCCCATAAGTTTTCAGTTCCGACATATAGATATGTTTATACAATTTATTATTTACGTTATCTAACATTCGGTTTAACCAACTTGTTTTTAGAGACAATATAAAGGTTCTCATATCCATCATTTTGAGACCACCCTTTTCGTAATCTTTTGTTAATATTTCTCTTTTTTCTGGTTTACCATCCCAAATAAAATTAAACATTATTTTTTCAATACATTTGAGTATATCTTCTGAAGGCGTTGGTCAAGATGAAAGTGCATATATGACTTTAGGGAGTGCATAATTCTTAATTACAGTTATCTTTCCCATCAGAATCAGTTTCCTGTGCTGCCATTGTTGTAAACAATTCTTAAAGTCGTTTATTTTAGGTTTAGAGTAAAAATATTTTCTCTAATTGTTGTAAATGTCATTCCTAAAGCATCTGATTTTGTGGAACTTCATTGAAATTTTCTATGTTTTAAATATATCGATTCATTTTTTGTCATACTGCCGATTCTTAAAACCTGACATTTTTTGCATTTAAGGTTAAACCCGATACGTAAATAAAATTATCTAATACACTTATTAATGTTTCGAATGATTTTGGGGGCCCGTCTAAGATAAACGACGCATCGTCAGCGAACAAGGACTTTTTAAATTTAGTTTTACAAAGAAATATGCCTTTAATGTCTTCTGTAGAAGTAATCATATGTGAAAGAAGTTCAATGGAAATAATAAATAAATACGGTGAAAGCGGGCATCCTTGACGAACCCCGCGTTGAATTGGAAAGAAATCAGACAGGTTTCCATTATTTGAAACATACCTTGTTGCATCTTTATAGAAATGTTTTATCCATGTTAACAAATTATCACCAAAATTAAAATGTTCTAGGCATTTTACCATATACTGATGATCGAGGCTGTCAAAAGATTTTTCGAAATCCCAGAAAAAAATCATTCCTGGTGTATTTTCTTCTGCAGATTTTTCTATGATTTCGAAAAGAAGCCTAATATTTTCCCCTATGTATCTTC
Source organism: Lucinisca nassula (assembly GCA_963580285.1). Classification (NCBI taxonomy): domain Eukaryota; kingdom Metazoa; phylum Mollusca; class Bivalvia; order Lucinida; family Lucinidae; genus Lucinisca; species Lucinisca nassula. Next base: position 108,699,743 of record OY757010.1, read on the forward strand.
CTTTAATGAAACCTGCTTGAGATTCATTTATTATTCGTATCAAAACACTCTTTATTCGATTTTATTCGACTTTAGTCTTTATCTTGTAATCAACATTTAGTAAGCTTATTGGGCGCCAGTTGGTTAGATTAGTAGTATCTTTGTTTGATTTCGGAATAAGTGTTATAATGCTTTGTTTCTGTAGTTCTTTAAGTTGACCGTTTTCATACGAAAAATTTATTGAGCTAATGTAAACTTTTTTGATATTATTCCAAAATAGCTTATAAAATTCTTACTTTTTCTTTGTAGTATATTTAATTGTTTCGTTTCTGATGGTTCCCTTAATTAATTCCCACAGTGTATTAGGGTTTGCATCCTTATCAATTTCTGCTATTTCTTTCAGAAATAAAGAATCAATAATAACATAAATTTACTACTAACTAATCTTACAGTGACATTAACTACTACAATTGAAACACCCCATAATTTATGTTATTATTGATTTATTCATTCATTAATGCATTTATCTATTAAGCCATCGAGGCTGTGGGGAGTGTTTGTTTGTTTGATTTGAGGTTTAACGTCCGCGTCAACGCTGTAAAGGTCATTCTGGGGATGTTGCTTCCAGTTCTGTGGAACTTTTACCCGACATTGAGATGAAATGACATCTCAAGCCCTGTCGCCCGATGAAACCAATAGGGTCTATAAGCATGGACCGTCCGACACTCACACCGCTTTGCCTGGGCAGCCTTAGATCCTCTAAGTGCTTTAGCAGTACTCGTGTGTGGGTCGGATTCAGCTTTGCGTGGAAGTATCATGCAGCCCATTATTTCTTCCAGCCCCGATAGGCGGGGCCTGTGGGGAGTGTAATACGGTGGGTACCTCTGGTGTCTCTGAAAGACATTGCCAATGTTTGTGACGTCGTGCAAAAGGTTGCATGGCGTTTTGATGTCATGATGTCATGACGTCATGGAACTGATGTCTCAAACATTGGAAGGCCATATTGGAAAGCCATGTAAAATGTAGAGTGCAGTGTCCATATAACCCTGATGAAGAGGGGAGACCCTCGAAAATTTGGTAAAGGGTTGAAGTAAAACAAGTGGTTGGTTATTATTATTCCCTTGTGGAAAAAAAAATCTACATTTGGGTATAATAAAATAGTAGATTATAATTAGATGCCCCGCATATACACTGAAAGAGACCAGCAGTCAAACCGACTCTCCCCAATAAATCCGTCTTCAAAAATAACAGCGGAAACTCCAATGGCTCGAGCATCAGTGGCTCGTTTATCGTGGATGAGTTGAACCCGTTCTTGAAACCCTAGGAAATTTGTCTTCACAAAAATATTTCGGGAACATTTTGGATATTTTCGTGTTTTATCTTGCAAAAGTATACTCTGTGTACTCATTTTAATCGCCTAAAGGAGGCGACCCTAATGAGTACATACAGCATACTTATTATATAATACCGAAAAGATGACCCCAAAATTATCTTTTTATGACCTTTCGGAGCAACCCTTTGTGGCTCGAACTACCGCTGTCTCGAACAGATTTTCTCGGTCCTAAAGGTGTTCGAGCTACTGAAGGTCGACTGCAACCCTGTTCTCGCAGACAAATGACTTCCGTGGAGTGTGAGCCATGTTTGCTGATGTTGGCTCGGTGGGGGACGCCTATAAGTTCCCTGGTGGGCGTCTCTTGCCTGATGTCTCCAGTTGACCTGTCTCATGAGATACGTCGGTCGGTGTGTGCTCGGAGGGGTGTGTGCTGTGTTTGCCGGGTCTTGTCCAACATCCGTTTCGGTTTCAAAACTTTGGGGTTTAGACACACTGATGAAGATTAAATATCAGAAGGCCTCTGTGTCACTAAATTTGGTATAGTTACACTTTAATTGCAACCACTGGGTTGGTATCTCTGCTGGTGGATGATTCGTTCGTCCCCGAGGGTATCATCAGCTCAGTATCAGTTCCTTAGTGCTGAGGTTGATATTTCGGACGGTGTTGACGCCAGAACTCAAGTACTGATTTAAATAACTATATTATATCTTTAATTTTTGCAGTATAAATTTCTAATTTTTCTAAAACTAAGACTGACTTGTCAGGTGGGACATGTATCTTAGCGGATTTGGTTGCCACTTTTTGTAATATTATAAAGTTTGCAAGCCTCGCTACTTTGGGCATCTCCTTCCTGATGCCCGGGACTTCCGTGAAGTGTGGGCCATGTTTGCTGATGTTGGCTCGGTGGGGGACGCCTGTAAGTTCCCTGGTGAGCGTCCCTTGCCTGATGCCTCCAGTTGACCTGTCTCATGAGATACATCGGTCGGTGTGTGCTCGGAGGGGTGTGTGCTGTGTTTGCCGGGTCTTGTCCAACATCCGTTTCGGTTTCAAAACTTTGGGGTTTAGACACACTGATGAAAATTAAATATCAGAAAGGCCTCTGTGTCACTTCATTTGGTATAGTTACACTTTAATACATAAATTAATTCCGTTCAAACACAGACCATTGCGGCTCATTAGAACCGCCTCGACAAGGCGACCCAAACGAGCAACTACAATTCATGCCGCTTGGCGGAACAGAGTGAACCTTATTTCACTATTCAAGCGACGTCACATTATTAAAGCATACTTCAGTAAAGTGAGCAATCACGTAGGAGTATGTGTATGGGGCGCCATCCTACCATTCAATCCATACCCACAGACATCCACAAATCAGCCGAAGAATGGACAGCCACAACCCGAATCATAGACATACCCAAATCGAACCACGGACATCCACAACTCGACCCATGGGCAACAGCAGCCCAGGTCATGCCCCATCGCTTTACTTCATTAAAAGCCATATATCTCAGAAATAGTTCAGATCCCCACCCCTAAACCATATACTTGTTGCTTATGATAAGACTCGTTCAATCACACCAACCTGGGGGTCTCTTTGTGCTGAGGCAATGTGCCCCGCCCTTCCACTTCATAAAAGGCTTTATATTTCAGAAACCATTCAAATCCCCACCCCATAATCGTATATGTTCTTGTTCCTTGTTATTAGCACACCTACTGTAGGGGGGTCCGCAGGGGCCATTCCTATCCTTTCCACGTCATAAAAGGGCCTCAAATCTCAGAAACCGTTCAGATTCCCACCCCTAAACCATATATATATATATATACTTGGTCCTTATGATAAGACACATTTAGGGACAACAATCTTGGGCTTTCCTGGGATCAACAGGGCATGCCCCAACCCCTTCGCCACTTAAGAGCCCTTACAGATCCCCAATACTAAACCATATATATTCTTGTTCCTTATCATAAGACACATTTAGTGATACCAACCAGGGCTCCATTGGGTCCATGCCCCACCACCACTACTTCATAAAGGCCTAATGTTTCATATACTGAGTCCACATGGGTGCTCATTTGGACATGGGGGTTCATTTGGTAGATTAAAATGATATCATGTTAAAATACATGGCTGCCATTGGGCAGTACCCATCTGAGCTCTGGTGAGCATAGTGGCTCATGGGCCTCTTGTTTATTTTTAACGTCCCCGTCAACACTGTATGGATCATTTTGGAGACGTTGTTTCTTTTATCCGACACTGAGATGAAATGACTTCTCAAGCCCTGTCGCCCAATGAAACCAATAGAGTTTATAAGCATGGACGTTCCTACTCGTACTGCTTTGCCTGGGCAGGCTTAGATCCTTTAAGCAGTGAATCAGTACTCGTGTGCGGTCGGTTTCAGCTCTGCATGGAAGCAACATGCGGTCTATCTATTTCTGCAAGCCCCGATGGGCGGTGCCGTTTTTTAATCTTTCTGAGCAATCAAATTTATTTCCATGCAAAGTATTTTTATACCGCAATCAGGCATTCAAGTAACCTAATAAAGGGGGTCAAATATCTGCACGCTTTAATCGCTAGTGACCTATAATACCTTCTACTGACCTACAATACGTCTAGTGACCGTTTATAGACCGGACCTACTTTTCAGATCCGTAATTTGCAAGTGTAAACAATAACATGCAACCTTTTATACCCGGGAAAACAACCAAACTGCAAGAAATAATCTTTGCTATATTCATTTTAATAAATTTTAAGTATTTTTTTGCTAGATTCTTACCTTTTCGGGCTTTCCTGGTTTGAATGGTCCGTTAGAATAACTGCGCACTGCAACTGCGGTTGCGTCTAAACCTCGAAAATAATTTCCAAAGCTAAAATAAACTATTTATTTGCAAATTTTCATACAGAATGTAAAGCGCTGAGAAATTTTTATTCGAGCGTCCATGTTATTTATTTCGTTTCTGCGGCGCGGTGACGTCAGAAACTTTGCACTCGTTGACGGCACGTTATGTTACGTGAGCGCGCCATGGCACTGAATAACGTTTAACACTGGAACGCTGTCTGTTGTCTTTAATGCTTAAATTTGCTAAATTATTGGAAAATCCCTTGATTTTTTCGATTGCGGTATAAACTAAATACATGATTAGTGTCTTAAGTAATAAAATATAATCTGTTCGCCGCGACAATTTTATAGGGGCTCGCTGAAGCTCGCCCCTATAAAACTGTCAAAGGCTCACCGATTATATTTTATTATTAAAGACACTAACCATGTATTTACTATATTACTAGTAAGTTCGAGTGGTGGTTTTCAACTACTGGATATCAGGATGTTACATGTCTCTGAAATGAAGTTGGGATTACAGGGATTACATTATTTTTTTCTTATTTCTGTCCTAAAACGAAGGTCGTGTATACCCGTTTGAAAGCCACCAACATATATATTGGGTCCATGCCACCAATAAGACAGTTTAGTTTATTCCTTGCGGGCACATGACGTCCAGCCAACGTCGCACCAATGTCGATGCACCGTTATGTCGTTAAAAAGACGTTGCATGGCGTTGCATTCACGTTGTGTGTCCAATTGGTTATGCTTGACGCCTTTTTATAACGCCATTAAAAAGCGTTCCAGTATCCACGATCTATGTTTGGAACAGCAATTAGAAAATAGAAATATAAAAATGATACTATCCATGGCAGAAACAATCAGGAAAATCATCAATATCTTCCCAAAACGATGCATAGCATATTTATAGGTTATTGACTTTATATTGTGAAATATTCGGCACGAGTTCATATGGCGAAGGACGCACGAGCTTGCGAAGCTCGTGCGTCCTTCGCCATATGAACTCGTGCCGAATATTTCACTCGCAAGCTCGTGCGTCCTTCGCCATATGAACTCGTGCCGAATATTTCACAATATAAAGTCAATAACCTTTTTATTATATACCCAAAACTTGAACTGTTTGCCAAAATTCAGGATTGCCTGGTATAGAAATCTGAACGTAAAATCAGATTATATTTTTAAGTTGTTTGAAATAGAAAACATTGAAGGTCGTTAAGTGTCTCCCTACACGTTGATAAAACCAACCCCAACGGCGCCAAAGTGAAGACGACGTTAACGTTGGTGGATGTGACGTCATTAAAACATTGACGTTTCCCAAAGCCGGACGCCATTTTTTACCGAAGTGTCGTTATATTTCTCTCAAAATACTTCTGATTTCTTAGAAGAAAGTATTGAAAATCTAAACAGATTGCAGGTAGGTCATATTTGACAGCATAAAATGCGCTTTATGCACTTTGCCAGGGCCTATATGTGGTTTGTTTCAAGTCTTTTCAGTCGATACGCACGACAAGATGGCGGCCGATGTTTCGTCTTGAAATGCATAGATTTGAAAGTAGTTCTATTGTGAACGAGACTGCTTATCTACGGGCAATATGAGCTTGACTACGGGCAATATATATAGAATATTACACGGTTGTTTTGATATCGGCCCTGGTCTCGGCCCGAGTTGCCTGTCTCAGCCCGAGCCGGAACGGCGAGGGCTGAGACAGGCCGTGGGCCGATATCAAAACAACCGTGCTATATTCTTTTTATCATATACTTATTTGCGTAAAATATTCTAAGATAAAAGAAACATCTCCGTTAAAGCAAGTTTATTTCTTACCAACTTGTTACTAATGATGAACACACTCTGCAGAGGCCCAAATACATACATGTAAATAAAATACAGACTTGCTGTTGAAAAAAAGCTTCATTAACTATATATTACATGCATAACGAAGAAATGTCACAATTTCCCAATGAATTATAAATGATCATCACCTCTGACCTAAGATGATTAATTTCCGCTAATGAAATAAATCCCTGTAGCCGGCCTTACTTGTTCAATGCAATCGTTATATTTAGACGCGGGAAAGTTTAATTCACGTGGACGCGTGTTCTTGACTTGACGTCAATGGCGTCCAGAAGATGTAAACAATGTTCAACGGACGTTAGAATCGGAGGCAGCGTTGAAATACAGATTTCGCGGACATAACCGTTAAATGAGGAGTAAGTTTGGTTATTGTAATCTTGCATTTTCACTGTTTTATCACGATAATCATTTTTGTTCTTCAATTTTTGTTCTTCTATTTTTATTCTTCTGTCCCGGCCCTTGTCCCGGCCCTTGTCCCAGCCCTTGTCCCAGCCCTCGAGTCAGCTAGTTTGACTCTGTAGGCGAGATGTCTATTACTAGCATAGTTGAGATAGGGGGTGCAAAATCTGTTTTATCATATACTTATACTTGTATTGCCCTTGAGACAACAGATTCTGCACCCCCTATCTCACTGTGTTAGTGGCACACATCTCGCCTACACAGTCTGACTAGCTGACTCGAGGGCCGGGACAGACTTTAGAGGGCCGGGACAGAAGTTTGTCCCGCCCTTGAGACAACCTGTCGGCCCTGCAAATAATAATGCATGAGAAATGGCATAAAAATGTTCAAATGACAATAAAAAATAGCTGGAGAAGCCAAAAACATTGTTTTTCATTCGTTTTGTGTTATTTTTATATAAATTTCAGCTAAATTCTTACCTTCTCCGGAATTCCTAGTTTGAATGGTCCGTTGGAATAATTGCGCACAGCTACTGCGGTTGCGCCTGAAACTCGAAAATATTTTTTAAAACTAAAATCAACTATTTAATAGCAGATTTTTATACAGAATTTAAAGCGCTTAGAAATTTTTATTCGAGCGTCCATGTTGTTTACAACGTCTCTGTGGCGCGGTGACGTCAGAAACTCTGCACTCGTTGACGTCACGTTAATCTACATGTACGTGTGCGCGCCATGACACTGAATGTCGTTTCACATGCCAAACTGTCTGTTGTCTTTTTTGCTTAAATTTGCTAAATTATTGCAAAACCCCTTGATTGTTTTGAATTGCGGTATAAACCAAATACATGTACATGATTAGTTTCTTTAATAATAAAATATAGATCTGCTCGCCACTAAAAAATTATCTAAGGCTCACCGATTACATTTTATTATTTAAGACACTAACCATGAAACTAACCATGTATTTACTATATCTTAGAATTAAAGTATCTTAGAATATTTTTACGGAAATAAGTATATGATAAAAAGAATATAACACGGTTGTTTTGATATCGGCCCTGGCCTCGGCCCTCGGCCTGTCTCAGCCCTCGCCGTTCCGGCTCGGGCTGAGACAGGCAACTCGGGCCGAGACCAGGGCCGATATCAAAATAACCGTGTAATATTCTATATGTCTCAAGGCAATACAAGAATAAGTATATGATAAGGAAAAAATATTGACCGGTAACTTCTGTACAAAGTTAACGGGACATTTTCTGGGTGTATAATAATACAAAATATGGAAATGCTTGGTAAAAGAAAAACAAACAACATACTGCAACGATTCATATCTTAGCCGATTTACACCGTGAAGACCCGCTACTCTAGAACAAACATATACGTGTAAGCTTTTACGTACTGAGAAAATGATAATAGGAATGGAATAATTCTGCAAGTCAGCTGGCAAAAGCGATTTAAACGCAAGTTAACTGGCAATAGCAATTTTAACGTAAAACCGCTGTTGCCCTGGCAATAGCCCCCCCCCCCCCCCCCCAAAAAAAAAAAAAGAAAAAAAAAAGCAGCATGTAATTGTTTTTAGCTTTTAAAATTTGCCTTACAAGCATTTTTTCGCCCAGTGATGAGAGGCAAAGAATGTAAATATAAAAAAATAAACTATTTTTTCTGCTTTTTACGAAAGTATGAACGACAGCGGGTTGCTAGCAAAGTTTACTTGAACCCTTCGGGTTCATTTACGTTGCTCGCGACCCGCTCCATTTTTACTTTCATGAACAGCAGAAAAATAAAATTCATTTTTTATATAAATCACGGCACTAGAACTGATCTATTTCGATTCTAACACACTGAAAGTCGACGAAAATGCTGTTGATTCTTTCAGATTCTCCCTATCTTCCGCCCATATAACTGACTGTATCGCATGCGGCGTTTACCTGTTTTCATAACGTATCTGATACAAGAAAACGACGTTACATCAAGATAACAATAAATGACGTCATTAAACTGGGTAAAAAGGCGACTCTTCGCTTTGCGTTCTTACGCCCAGTGATTTATCACTCAATTTATCACTAGGTTTTGCTATCAGCTATATAGGCGACCAGTGTTAGAATATATATATAATTTCATGTTTTGAGAAATGTGAGATTTATAATATTTTTCTTTATTGTTCCTCTAAAATATAGATGCTGGTTTGAAGGATATAATTAGCATCCATACATAATGTTGACAAGTCCGTGAAATGAACATCGCTCAAATCCCCACTTTATATAGAGAAAACTGGGGTTTAATTGGGTAAACATTATTTCTCTTATTTCTGCTCCAAAGCATAGGTTGTGGGTACTCGTTGGGACCGCCTCAATGAGGAGGTTCTGACGGGCACTTTAAACCTATGTTTTGGAATATAACTAAGAAAATTATTTAAAACATTCATCAGAAAAATGACATTTTTGGAGGTATGGAAAATGCACTATATTACATGGACTTGTTATCGTAAATGAGAAATGCATAACGAAAAATATTATATCATATCACGTCGCGGTTAGTGGATGTACATGTAATAACGACATGGGTTAAATTCGGTAATCCACTAATTAGTTAGATACGTCCTGTAACATTACACGTACGGCGTCCTTGACGATATCGCGTTTAGTAATGGCGGAATAGTGAGATTTTTGTAAACAAATCGCGAATAAAATGCGTTTTATTGTCATAATAGTATTATGATAAAAAGAATCTTGCATTCGTGCTCATGCATCATTAAAGTTATTAAACTCGTTTTATAAATTCTGTTAAGAAATGAATTTTATTTTCCTGCTGTTCATGAAAGTACGAACGCAGTAGGTCGCGTGCAAGGTAAATGAACCTGTAAACTTTGTAGCGACCCGCTGTCGTTGAAAGTATGAACGCAGTGGGTCGCGTGCAAAGTAAATGAACACCGAAGGGGTTCATGTTAACTTTGTAGCGACACATGAAAAGCATAACTATAATTCAAATTATGGATATCCATTATTCGGCTGATTAACGGATATCCATAATTCGAATTATGGATATCCATAAATCGAATTATGGATATCTATACATATGGATTAAATAATAAAACGGCATCCAATAGGTAACGTCATGACGCTGTCGGTGACAACTCTATGTTTTCTGCTGGACTTCTTTTAAACATCTTCGGAAATAAATCTCAATTCAATAAAACAAACCGATTATTTCCAATCATGTTTAACGTTCCCGTCAACTTAATTTAGGTCATTTTGGGGAGGATGCTTCCAATTTTGTGATTCTTTTACCGTATATTAGGATGAAATGACACATCAAGCCCAACCGCTGGGGTGTAAAGAGACGGCCCAACTTGCACCAAGGAGATTTTGCATTCATCACGCAAACACGCCTATATAATTTTGATCCCCTTGAACCCCACTTTTATATAGTAAAACTGTGGTTTACAAGGGTATACATTATTTTTCTTATTTCTGCTCTATAAATATATATTGTGGATACTCGTAAGAACTGCCTCGCCGAGGCGATTCTAACGAGTATCCACAATCTATGTTTTGATCAGAAATAAGAAAATATCACAATTTTTCATCAGAAAATTTTCAGGTTTTGGTGGTAAAATTTTCAATATATTTAAATAGGCATGTTTTCGTAATAGATGATGCAAACTGGACACGATATTTGTCTAAAACACGACGGAACAGAGGGCGAGGGTTGTGGCCACCTAAAATCGATTAAAGCCCCCAGTGAGAAACGTTTTGCTTGCCGTTCCGGGGTAGGTTCTTCGGTTGTGGTTGGTACCTGATGCTCTGTCTTTGGTCGGGCCCGCCGGAATCCAACTGTTGGTTTTCTTTCTAACAATTGCTAATAAACTATACTAGGTGTATAGATCAAAATAAAAGCGCCGCAAGCACTCCATCATGCCCTGCCACTGCACTTACATGAGTTCTGTTAAAATGAATTGAAAATCCAAATAAATAGTGTGAATGAGATCACTAGTTTTAATGTTCCGCGGAAGGGCCATTGTTCCAAAAGTCAAAAGTAAGTAAACAAGCATTTTTGTTTTCATTTTCTGCAGATCTCCTCATGATGCTTCACATTTGTGTAGCGTTTACTGAAAATATCCCCAAACTAGAAATGCGTCCATAGGACACGGATGCCCCCGCCTGAAAATATGCCTATGTTCGTATTCATCCATAGAAAGTTATTTTCCGTGTTTAAGTTTTGGACCCTTTTTTCAAATTTGACCTCTAAGTATGACCTTTACCTTGGAGGTAAGGACCTTGATTTTGTGTGAGGCAGATTGTCTCATGACGGCCAGCATTTCTGCCAAGTAATTTCAAAATCCATCCAGAGATAAGAAAGTAATTGACTGCGTTTAAGTTTCGGACCATTTTTTTTCCTTTGGCCTCTAAGTATGACCTTTACCTTGGAGGTACGGATCTGGGTTTGCAGGTGACACATCGTCTCATGATGGTTAACATTTCTTCAAAGTAATTTCAAAATCCATCCGTCAAGTTATTGACTGCGTTTAAGTTTCGGACCCTTTTTTAGCTCTGGTGCGTCCGTCCGTGCGTGCGTGAACAATTTCTTCAAACGACATCATTTCCGAAACCACTGATCGGATTTTGATCAAACTTCACAGGAATGATCCTTAGGTGGTCCCCTTTCAAAGTTGTTCAAATGGTTCCGGTCCGTTGCACATCGAGGTCGTAGGAGCAAAAAAAAAAAAAAAGATTTTTTTTTTCATCAAAAACTTCTTATCTGAAACCACAAGGCCCAGGTCTTTGCTATTTGGTATGAAGCTTCATCTAGTGGACCCCTACCAAGATTGTTCAAATCATAGTGCTTGGGCAAAAAATGCCCCCGCCCCTGGGCCCTTTGGTTTTACATGGGCTTATATAGGGAAAATCTTTGAAAATCTTCTTCTCTGAAACCACAAGGCCCAGGTCTTTGCTATTTGGTATGAAGCTTCATCCAGTGGACCCCTACCAAGATTGTTCAAATCATAGTGCTTGGGCAAAAAATGCCCAAGCCCCTTGGCCCTTTGGTTTTACATGGGCTTATATAGGGAAAATCTTTGAAAATCTTCTTCTCTGAAACCGCAAGACCCAGGTCTTTGCTATTTATATGAAGCTTCATCCAGTGGACCCCTACCAAGATTGTTCAAATTATAGTGCTGGGGCCAAAATGCCCCCGCCCCTGGGCCCTTTGGTTTTTACATGGGCTTATATAGGGAAAATCTTTAAAAATCTTCTTCTCTAAAACCGCAAGGCCCAGGTCTTTGTTATATGGTATGAAGCTTCATCTTGTGGACCTCTACTAAGATTGTTCAAATTATAGCCCTGGGGCCAAAAATGTCCCCCTCCGGGGCCCTTTGGTTTACATAGATTTATATAGGGAAAATCTTGAAAAATCTTCTTCTCTGAAACCACAAGGCCTAGGTCTTTGATATTTGGTATGGAGCTTCATCTAGTGGACCTCTACCAAGATTGTTCAAAGTATAGCCCTCGGGCCACAAATGCCCCCGCCCCGGGGCCCTTTTGTTTTACATAGACTAATGTAGCGATAATCTTTGAAAATCTTCTTTTCTGAAACGGCAAGAACCGGGTCTTTGATATTTGGTGTGAAAGCTTCATCTAGGGGACCTCTATCAAGATTGTATAAATTATAGCCCTGATGCCAAAAATGCCCCCACGCCGGGGTCATTGGGCTTTACATAGGCTTATGTAGGGAATATCTTTAAAAAAATCTTCTTTTCGGAAACCACAATGCCCAGGTCTTTGATATTTGGTGTGTAGCTTCATCTAGTGGACCTTTGCCAAGATTGTTCAAATTATAGCCTTTGTTGATATTTGGTATGAAGCTTCACCTTTTAGACCTCCTTCAACATTATGCACATTATAGCCCTGGGGTCAATAATGGCCCTCCCCGGGGCCCACCTGTTACACTATGGAATAAGGTGAGCGATCCAGGGCCATCATGACCCTCTTGTTGATATTTGACCTCTAAGTATGACCTTGACCTTGGAGGTACAGACCTGGGTTTTGCACGTGACACATCGTCTCATGATGGTTAATATTTCTACAAAGTAATTTCAAAATCCATCCAGAAATGAAAAAATTATTGACTGTGTTTAAGTTTCGGACCCTTTTTTACCTTTGACCTCTAAGTATGACCTTGGAGGTACGGACCTGGTTTTGCACGTGACACGTCGTCTCATGATAGTTAACATTTCTGCCAAGTAATTTTAAAATCCATCAAGAAATAAGGAAGTTATTGACCGCGTTTAAGTTTCGGACGCACGGACGGACGGACAGGGGCAACGCTATATGCCCCTTCCACCATTCTTCGAATGGCGGGGGCATAAAAGGTTTTCTGTTTACAGGGTAGATACAAGTATGTGATGGAAATCATTATTTTCAATGTTCAAAAAGGCATAACTTGAAAATTAGTTAAGCCAGAGTTATGATTCTATGTGTCACCTTATGTTACTATACATTTTTATATCACACGGTAGCGTAATATTTATTTATTGCCGTTGTGTGAGAATAAACCTCACAAGGACAAGAAACGACATCTGGAGATTCTTTCAGTGAATGCACTTGTACTTTAAAGCAGTGACGTCAGAGGGGAATATTGCAGAATATGATAATTTATTGCCCTGCGCGTGGCATGCTCTCTCTCTCTCTCTCTCTCTCTCTCTCTCTCTCTCTCTCTCGTCTCTCTCTCTCTCTCTCTCTCTCTCTCTCTCCCATCAGAATTCTAGAATAGCTTATGGATATTAATTTAGTATAATAATGTTTACTATTCACATCATAACGTTTTGGGAATGATTTTCAGGGCATCAAACGAGAACATGTCCCTCGGCGTACATACTTAATGAAGAATCCAACCTTTGCTTTAGACTAGAGAAATATGGAAAAACGACACTGGTTTGATGCTAGAAAAGTCTGCTCAGAAGAAAAAGCAGGTCTCATGATATTAAATACTACAAAAGCTATCCGCATTATACAGGAATATCTTCGGGCAGGTATGTGGTCATTTACTCGGCAATCAATTGAAGCGATTATTGCAAGAACGGGTTAAGTCATATTTACATGTATTATTATTTTGAGAAAACGTAAAATTTCCATATTTTTAAACTTGCTTTCAAAATATTGCTTCTCGCGAGTTAATCTAGCACATGAAATTCCTTAAAAAACCTTCAAGCGGTTCTGAGTTTATCGCAGACAATCATTTATTTAGAACATTGTTAAGCGCAAGAGCTTTGTTTGTTTGTTTGATTTGAGGTTTAACGTCCCCATCAACACTGTATAGGTCATTTTGGACACGTTACTTCCAATTTTGTGGGACTTTTACCCGACATTGAGATGATATGGCATCTCAAGCCCTGTCGCCCAATGAAACCAATAGGGTTTATAATCACGGACGGTCTGACTCGAACCGCTTTGTCTGGGCAGGCTTAGATCCTCTAACTGGTTTACCAGTAATTGTGTGCGGTCGGATTTCAGCTCTGCGTGGAAGCATCATGCAGCCCATCTATTTTTTCAAGCCCCGATGGGCGGGGGCCGATAAGCGCAAGAGCGGGGCTAAGTCTTATATAAGCCAAGCTCTTGAACTAATCAAATCTTTCCCATTTTTTTTCCACAAAATGTCGTTACCTAATATTTTATATCTTTCATATATTATTGGATAACGCATCTTAAATACTACATTCTTGCGTATATGTAACTTGAAATCTGATTGGATAAAATCAAACATTTGCAACAGTATATTCTGCGATATATTCTCGGAAACCCGACGTCATCATGTAACGTCGCTTTTCATGGGCTGGCATGTGGTTTTACGCAGCTCACAGTGCTTGTCGCTTTGTGCAAAATAGTACATTTTTTTATCCAAAAAAGAAAACAAAAGTGCATTAGAATGGGGAGGCTATATCGAAAAATGTCATTTTGGGAGGTAAATCGTCGGTTTTACGATCGCAAATTGCGTTTTACGGATCCGCTAACGCGTCGCCGTAAAACGTAATTTCCAACCGTAAAACCTCCGATTTACCTCCCCAAATGACAATTTTTAATACAGTTGTCTCCTAATTAATTATTTAAAAAATGGCACTTTCACTTATACACGATTAAGCCCCTTCTTGCTACATATATTTATCATTGAGCCCAGGCAAAGCCGTGTGAGTGTCGGACCGTCCATGCTTATAAACCCTATTGGTTTCATTGGGCGACAGGGTTTGAGATGTCATTTCATCTCAATGTCGGGTAAAAGTCCCACAAAATTGGAAGCAACGTCTCCAAAATGACCTTTACAGTGTTGACGGGGACGTAAAACCTCAAATCAAACAAATATTTATCATTGAACTGAGCCGCATGTTCAAAATAACTAAATTATCAGTTTTAATGCCAATAACGAAGAAAAAGCATAACAAACCTTGTTATATTGCAAGGAAATTTCCAGGCTTTTGATTGAACAGCGCAAATACAATTAATTTCCATATACATGTACACTTGACTTGACTTGATAGATTTTGTAAGGTAACCGGGCGCTAAAAGCACATAGGGGCTACCCCCATCTCGCTAAATGGGATTAGTTTATGAACTGCTCTTCCCAGGGCCTCCAATGTGCTGGCACTTGTCAATTCGACAGGTGTCAGCTGACCAATGGGAATATACTGAACTCTTAATCGGAGGAAGGCACAAATCGCACCCAAGGTACAGCGTTTGTCCTAAGAAACACAGTTCTATAGCGATTTTAGAATTTTGAGTGCAGGAATCAGATCAAAGACGGGCTCTAGTATGTGATGACGTGTTGCCAATTTCGACTGCCAAATGTGTCAGAGCACAGCCCTGTTTTCGAATGTCTGGCCCAGGAAAAAAGCTAACATACATTATCAGTTCTGGCTTCCATTATTCTCTGCCTCCACCCCTGACATGGCAAAGAAAACGCCTTCGGTCACGATGCTTGTTAAAGGGTGATAACGCATGGAATTTTTGAATTTTGAACAGGCATCTAAAGTGAGCCAGGATGGGTGACTAATAGACCAGCCAGTTCCGGTTATTGCAAAAAGTCCTAGTACCCGTGCTCTCATCACGGAGACCTGCCTATGCAATTGGGGTTCAAAATTGGACAGGTGTGTCTTCGTGATGTGTTTGGAGGTATGTGTTTGTTTGGGAAAGGCAGTGATGAGGCTAATCAGCCGTTTTGCAATCCCGCTAATTTTTATTTTTGAATGGTCTTCCAAAAGGCATTTTTAAGGGACTTCCTATTTCCAAATACCTAGCAAATGGTGGATATTGCCGTTGCCCCGCCTATAAAGATATTTAGCGTGTGACCTGTCCCCGTTTGTATGCTCTGTTCTGGCAGTATTTATGCCTTCGCTTTGCCTACTTCAGGGGACTTCATTCTGTTGGTACCTAGGGGGAGCCCAGTACGGGCTTTCTCTCAGGTACCCTCAGGATGTTGTCCTGACGGGCTCCGTCGAGCCTCCTCTCGTTCCTGAAATAGAAAAGTTGGATTAGTGCTTTGGGACCCCATGTGTGCGCTCGGATCAGTGTAGTTGTGTCCAGTTTCTTGTCCCCCGGGGTCCCACCTGTACCTGTAATACAAACAAGTCATTAGTGCATATTGTGCTTGTGCTAATATGACCCCGCCATCCGTCACATATTTTGGCTTCCCATTCTGTGCACAGGGCGGGCCGGGCTTGTGAGGGGGGGTCCCCCACCAAAGGCACGGTCCGGCTCTTAGGGTAACTTGTTCAAAACCAAGTTAACGGGTGGCGCGGTTATTGTGAAGAATTACCTTCCCATGGGGGCTGCCTGTCCTGCCGCGGCAAGTTACCTCATCGGAACACTCATAAGTGCAAAGCACATGGGCCGCAACCACAGTGTCCCGAATCGGCTTGTCGCCGCAGGTTCAAGCATGTCCGTGGGAGTTTTCGGGCTATGGGATTTTCTTATGATGCACCCTTGCCCGTGGTCTGTTATGATGTTGAAGGTATGGGAGGGTCATTGGTTTGTCCTTTGACGGGGGGCAGCCTCGGCGGGGCACCCATAAGTGCAAAGCAAATGAGCCGCAACCACAGTGTCTCGCTTTGACGCCCCCGTCTCAGGTCCAAGTGCAGATTGACGGTAGGTGATGGTTGCCTAAGCGCGGTGTTTGGGTAACAAAAGCTGTTTTTCTTATATTACTTCCCAGTAATTTGTGTCTTTAAGGAATTTCTTAACCACCTCGGCTATGGCCGAGCAGTATTTTTCGGGGGGAGCGAGGAGATCTTGTAGGTGTACCGATTCATATCCTAATTTGAACATTTCAGATTTTATCTCTTCTCGTGCATGGGCGTTTGTTACACATTCAAACAAGATGTGTTGTGTTGTTTCTAGTTCATAGTTATCGCATTTTCTGCATAGACCCGTTGTGTTTTCTAGTTGAGTGAGGTTGGCATTTACCGATTACATTTTATTATTTAAGACACTAACCATGAAACTAACCATGTATTTACTATATCTTAGAATTAAAGTATCTTAGAATATTTTTACGGAAATAAGTATATGATAAAAAGAATATAACACGGTTGTTTTGATATCGGCCCTGGCCTCGGCCCTCGGCCTGTCTCAGCCCTCGCCGTTCCGGCTCGGGCTGAGACAGGCAACTCGGGCCGAGACCAGGGCCGATATCAAAATAACCGTGTAATATTCTATATGTCTCAAGGCAATACAAGAATAAGTATATGATAAGGAAAAAATATTGACCGGTAACTTCTGTACAAAGTTAACGGGACATTTTCTGGGTGTATAATAATACAAAATATGGAAATGCTTGGTAAAAGAAAAACAAACAACATACTGCAACGATTCATATCTTAGCCGATTTACACCGTGAAGACCCGCTACTCTAGAACAAACATATACGTGTAAGCTTTTACGTACTGAGAAAATGATAATAGGAATGGAATAATTCTGCAAGTCAGCTGGCAAAAGCGATTTAAACGCAAGTTAACTGGGGCAATAGCAATTTTAACGTAAAACCGCTGTTGCCCTGGCAATAGCCCCCCCCCCCCCCCCCCCAAAAAAAAAAAAAAAAAGAAAAAAAAAAGCAGCATGTAATTGTTTTTAGCTTTTAAAATTTGCCTTACAAGCATTTTTTCGCCCAGTGATGAGAGGCAAAGAATGTAAATATAAAAAAATAAACTATTTTTTCTGCTTTTTACGAAAGTATGAACGACAGCGGGTTGCTAGCAAAGTTTACTTGAACCCTTCGGGTTCATTTACGTTGCTCGCGACCCGCTCCATTTTTACTTTCATGAACAGCAGAAAAATAAAATTCATTTTTTATATAAATCACGGCACTAGAACTGATCTATTTCGATTCTAACACACTGAAAGTCGACGAAAATGCTGTTGATTCTTTCAGATTCTCCCTATCTTCCGCCCATATAACTGACTGTATCGCATGCGGCGTTTACCTGTTTTCATAACGTATCTGATACAAGAAAACGACGTTACATCAAGATAACAATAAATGACGTCATTAAACTGGGTAAAAAGGCGACTCTTCGCTTTGCGTTCTTACGCCCAGTGATTTATCACTCAATTTATCACTAGGTTTTGCTATCAGCTATATAGGCGACCAGTGTTAGAATATATATATAATTTCATGTTTTGAGAAATGTGAGATTTATAATATTTTTCTTTATTGTTCCTCTAAAATATAGATGCTGGTTTGAAGGATATAATTAGCATCCATACATAATGTTGACAAGTCCGTGAAATGAACATCGCTCAAATCCCCACTTTATATAGAGAAAACTGGGGTTTAATTGGGTAAACATTATTTCTCTTATTTCTGCTCCAAAGCATAGGTTGTGGGTACTCGTTGGGACCGCCTCAATGAGGAGGTTCTGACGGGCACTTTAAACCTATGTTTTGGAATATAACTAAGAAAATTATTTAAAACATTCATCAGAAAAATGACATTTTTGGAGGTATGGAAAATGCACTATATTACATGGACTTGTTATCGTAAATGAGAAATGCATAACGAAAAATATTATATCATATCACGTCGCGGTTAGTGGATGTACATGTAATAACGACATGGGTTAAATTCGGTAATCCACTAATTAGTTAGATACGTCCTGTAACATTACACGTACGGCGTCCTTGACGATATCGCGTTTAGTAATGGCGGAATAGTGAGATTTTTGTAAACTAATCGCGAATAAAATGCGTTTTATTGTCATAATAGTATTATGATAAAAAGAATCTTGCATTCGTGCTCACGCATCATTAAAGTTATTAAACTCGTTTTATAAATTCTGTTAAGAAATGAATTTTATTTTCCTGCTGTTCATGAAAGTACGAACGCAGTAGGTCGCGTGCAAGGTAAATGAACCTGTAAACTTTGTAGCGACCCGCTGTCGTTGAAAGTATGAACGCAGTGGGTCGCGTGCAAAGTAAATGAACACCGAAGGGGTTCATGTTAACTTTGTAGCGACACATGAAAAGCATAACTATAATTCAAATTATGGATATCCATTATTCGGCTGATTAACGGATATCCATAATTCGAATTATGGATATCCATAAATCGAATTATGGATATCTATACATATGGATTAAATAATAAAACGGCATCCAATAGGTAACGTCATGACGCTGTCGGTGACAACTCTATGTTTTCTGCTGGACTTCTTTTAAACATCTTCGGAAATAAATCTCAATTCAATAAAACAAACCGATTATTTCCAATCATGTTTAACGTTCCCGTCAACTTAATTTAGGTCATTTTGGGGAGGATGCTTCCAATTTTGTGATTCTTTTACCGTATATTAGGATGAAATGACACATCAAGCCCAACCGCTGGGGTGTAAAGAGACGGCCCAACTTGCACCAAGGAGATTTTGCATTCATCACGCAAACACGCCTATATAATTTTGATCCCCTTGAACCCCACTTTTATATAGTAAAACTGTGGTTTACAAGGGTATACATTATTTTTCTTATTTCTGCTCTATAAATATATATTGTGGATACTCGTAAGAACTGCCTCGCCGAGGCGATTCTAACGAGTATCCACAATCTATGTTTTGATCAGAAATAAGAAAATATCACAATTTTTCATCAGAAAATTTTCAGGTTTTGGTGGTAAAATTTTCAATATATTTAAATAGACATGTTTTCGTAATAGATGATGCAAACTGGACACGATATTTGTCTAAAACACGACGGAACAGAGGGCGAGGGTTGTGGCCACCTAAAATCGATTAAAGCCCCCAGTGAGAAACGTTTTGCTTGCCGTTCCGGGGTAGGTTCTTCGGTTGTGGTTGGTACCTGATGCTCTGTCTTTGGTCGGGCCCGCCGGAATCCAACTGTTGGTTTTCTTTCTAACAATTGCTAATAAACTATACTAGGTGTATAGATCAAAATAAAAGCGCCGCAAGCACTCCATCATGCCCTGCCACTGCACTTACATGAGTTCTGTTAAAATGAATTGAAAATCCAAATAAATAGTGTGAATGAGATCACTAGTTTTAATGTTCCGCGGAAGGGCCATTGTTCCAAAAGTCAAAAGTAAGTAAACAAGCATTTTTGTTTTCATTTTCTGCAGATCTCCTCATGATGCTTCACATTTGTGTAGCGTTTACTGAAAATATCCCCAAACTAGAAATGCGTCCATAGGACACGGATGCCCCCGCCTGAAAATATGCCTATGTTCGTATTCATCCATAGAAAGTTATTTTCCGTGTTTAAGTTTTGGACCCTTTTTTCAAATTTGACCTCTAAGTATGACCTTTACCTTGGAGGTAAGGACCTTGATTTTGTGTGAGGCAGATTGTCTCATGACGGCCAGCATTTCTGCCAAGTAATTTCAAAATCCATCCAGAGATAAGAAAGTAATTGACTGCGTTTAAGTTTCGGACCATTTTTTTTTCCTTTGGCCTCTAAGTATGACCTTTACCTTGGAGGTACGGATCTGGGTTTGCAGGTGACACATCGTCTCATGATGGTTAACATTTCTTCAAAGTAATTTCAAAATCCATCCGTCAAGTTATTGACTGCGTTTAAGTTTCGGACCCTTTTTTAGCTCTGGTGCGTCCGTCCGTGCGTGCGTGAACAATTTCTTCAAACGACATCATTTCCGAAACCACTGATCGGATTTTGATCAAACTTCACAGGAATGATCCTTAGGTGGTCCCCTTTCAAAGTTGTTCAAATGGTTCCGGTCCGTTGCACATCGAGGTCGTAGGAGCAAAAAAAAAAAAAAAGATTTTTTTTTTCATCAAAAACTTCTTATCTGAAACCACAAGGCCCAGGTCTTTGCTATTTGGTATGAAGCTTCATCTAGTGGACCCCTACCAAGATTGTTCAAATCATAGTGCTTGGGCAAAAAATGCCCCCGCCCCTGGGCCCTTTGGTTTTACATGGGCTTATATAGGGAAAATCTTTGAAAATCTTCTTCTCTGAAACCACAAGGCCCAGGTCTTTGCTATTTGGTATGAAGCTTCATCCAGTGGACCCCTACCAAGATTGTTCAAATCATAGTGCTTGGGCAAAAAATGCCCAAGCCCCTTGGCCCTTTGGTTTTACATGGGCTTATATAGGGAAAATCTTTGAAAATCTTCTTCTCTGAAACCGCAAGACCCAGGTCTTTGCTATTTATATGAAGCTTCATCCAGTGGACCCCTACCAAGATTGTTCAAATTATAGTGCTGGGGCCAAAATGCCCCCGCCCCTGGGCCCTTTGGTTTTTACATGGGCTTATATAGGGAAAATCTTTAAAAATCTTCTTCTCTAAAACCGCAAGGCCCAGGTCTTTGTTATATGGTATGAAGCTTCATCTTGTGGACCTCTACTAAGATTGTTCAAATTATAGCCCTGGGGCCAAAAATGTCCCCCTCCGGGGCCCTTTGGTTTACATAGATTTATATAGGGAAAATCTTGAAAAATCTTCTTCTCTGAAACCACAAGGCCTAGGTCTTTGATATTTGGTATGGAGCTTCATCTAGTGGACCTCTACCAAGATTGTTCAAAGTATAGCCCTCGGGCCACAAATGCCCCCGCCCCGGGGCCCTTTTGTTTTACATAGACTAATGTAGCGATAATCTTTGAAAATCTTCTTTTCTGAAACGGCAAGAACCGGGTCTTTGATATTTGGTGTGAAAGCTTCATCTAGGGGACCTCTATCAAGATTGTATAAATTATAGCCCTGATGCCAAAAATGCCCCCACGCCGGGGTCATTGGGCTTTACATAGGCTTATGTAGGGAATATCTTTAAAAAAATCTTCTTTTCGGAAACCACAATGCCCAGGTCTTTGATATTTGGTGTGTAGCTTCATCTAGTGGACCTTTGCCAAGATTGTTCAGATTATAGCCTTTGTTGATATTTGGTATGAAGCTTCACCTTTTAGACCTCCTTCAACATTATGCACATTATAGCCCTGGGGTCAATAATGGCCCTCCCCGGGGCCCACCTGTTACACTATGGAATAAGGTGAGCGATCCAGGGCCATCATGACCCTCTTGTTGATATTTGACCTCTAAGTATGACCTTGACCTTGGAGGTACAGACCTGGGTTTTGCACGTGACACATCGTCTCATGATGGTTAATATTTCTACAAAGTAATTTCAAAATCCATCCAGAAATGAAAAAATTATTGACTGTGTTTAAGTTTCGGACCCTTTTTTACCTTTGACCTCTAAGTATGACCTTGGAGGTACGGACCTGGTTTTGCACGTGACACGTCGTCTCATGATAGTTAACATTTCTGCCAAGTAATTTTAAAATCCATCAAGAAATAAGGAAGTTATTGACCGCGTTTAAGTTTCGGACGCACGGACGGACGGACAGGGGCAACGCTATATGCCCCTTCCACCATTCTTCGAATGGCGGGGGCATAAAAGGTTTTCTGTTTACAGGGTAGATACAAGTATGTGATGGAAATCATTATTTTCAATGTTCAAAAAGGCATAACTTGAAAATTAGTTAAGCCAGAGTTATGATTCTATGTGTCACCTTATGTTACTATACATTTTTATATCACACGGTAGCGTAATATTTATTTATTGCCGTTGTGTGAGAATAAACCTCACAAGGACAAGAAACGACATCTGGAGATTCTTTCAGTGAATGCACTTGTACTTTAAAGCAGTGACGTCAGAGGGGAATATTGCAGGGGAATATGATAATTTATTGCCCTGCGCGTGGCATGCTCTCTCTCTCTCTCTCTCTCTCTCTCTCTCTCTCTCTCTCTCTCTCTCCCATCAGAATTCTAGAATAGCTTATGGATATTAATTTAGTATAATAATGTTTACTATTCACATCATAACGTTTTGGGAATGATTTTCAGGGCATCAAACGAGAACATGTCCCTCGGCGTACATACTTAATGAAGAATCCAACCTTTGCTTTAGACTAGAGAAATATGGAAAACGACACTGGTTTGATGCTAGAAAAGTCTGCTCAGAAGAAAAAGCAGGTCTCATGATATTAAATACTACAAAAGCTATCCGCATTATACAGGAATATCTTCGGGCAGGTATGTGGTCATTTACTCGGCAATCAATTGAAGCGATTATTGCAAGAACGGGTTAAGTCATATTTACATGTATTATTATTTTGAGAAAACGTAAAATTTCCATATTTTTAAACTTGCTTTCAAAATATTGCTTCTCGCGAGTTAATCTAGCACATGAAATTCCTTAAAAAACCTTCAAGCGGTTCTGAGTTTATCGCAGACAATCATTTATTTAGAACATTGTTAAGCGCAAGAGCTTTGTTTGTTTGTTTGATTTGAGGTTTAACGTCCCCATCAACACTGTATAGGTCATTTTGGACACGTTACTTCCAATTTTGTGGGACTTTTACCCGACATTGAGATGATATGGCATCTCAAGCCCTGTCGCCCAATGAAACCAATAGGGTTTATAATCACGGACGGTCTGACTCGAACCGCTTTGTCTGGGCAGGCTTAGATCCTCTAACTGGTTTACCAGTAATTGTGTGCGGTCGGATTTCAGCTCTGCGTGGAAGCATCATGCAGCCCATCTATTTTTTCAAGCCCCGATGGGCGGGGGCCGATAAGCGCAAGAGCGGGGCTAAGTCTTATATAAGCCAAGCTCTTGAACTAATCAAATCTTTCCCATTTTTTTTCCACAAAATGTCGTTACCTAATATTTTATATCTTTCATATATTATTGGATAACGCATCTTAAATACTACATTCTTGCGTATATGTAACTTGAAATCTGATTGGATAAAATCAAACATTTGCAACAGTATATTCTGCGATATATTCTCGGAAACCCGACGTCATCATGTAACGTCGCTTTTCATGGGCTGGCATGTGGTTTTACGCAGCTCACAGTGCTTGTCGCTTTGTGCAAAATAGTACATTTTTTTATCCAAAAAAGAAAACAAAAGTGCATTAGAATGGGGAGGCTATATCGAAAAATGTCATTTTGGGAGGTAAATCGTCGGTTTTACGATCGCAAATTGCGTTTTACGGATCCGCTAACGCGTCGCCGTAAAACGTAATTTCCAACCGTAAAACCTCCGATTTACCTCCCCAAATGACAATTTTTAATACAGTTGTCTCCTAATTAATTATTTAAAAAATGGCACTTTCACTTATACACGATTAAGCCCCTTCTTGCTACATATATTTATCATTGAGCCCAGGCAAAGCCGTGTGAGTGTCGGACCGTCCATGCTTATAAACCCTATTGGTTTCATTGGGCGACAGGGTTTGAGATGTCATTTCATCTCAATGTCGGGTAAAAGTCCCACAAAATTGGAAGCAACGTCTCCAAAATGACCTTTACAGTGTTGACGGGGACGTAAAACCTCAAATCAAACAAATATTTATCATTGAACTGAGCCGCATGTTCAAAATAACTAAATTATCAGTTTTAATGCCAATAACGAAGAAAAAGCATAACAAACCTTGTTATATTGCAAGGAAATTTCCAGGCTTTTGATTGAACAGCGCAAATGCAATTAATTTCCATATACATGTACACTTGACTTGACTTGATAGATTTTGTAAGGTAACCGGGCGCTAAAAGCACATAGGGGCTACCCCCATCTCGCTAAATGGGATTAGTTTATGAACTGCTCTTCCCAGGGCCTCCAATGTGCTGGCACTTGTCAATTCGACAGGTGTCAGCTGACCAATGGGAATATACTGAACTCTTAATCGGAGGAAGGCACAAATCGCACCCAAGGTACAGCGTTTGTCCTAAGAAACACAGTTCTATAGCGATTTTAGAATTTTGAGTGCAGGAATCAGATCAAAGACGGGCTCTAGTATGTGATGACGTGTTGCCAATTTCGACTGCCAAATGTGTCAGAGCACAGCCCTGTTTTCGAATGTCTGGCCCAGGAAAAAAGCTAACATACATTATCAGTTCTGGCTTCCATTATTCTCTGCCTCCACCCCTGACATGGCAAAGAAAACGCCTTCGGTCACGATGCTTGTTAAAGGGTGATAACGCATGGAATTTTTGAATTTTGAACAGGCATCTAAAGTGAGCCAGGATGGGTGACTAATAGACCAGCCAGTTCCGGTTATTGCAAAAAGTCCTAGTACCCGTGCTCTCATCACGGAGACCTGCCTATGCAAGTGGGGTTCAAAATTGGACAGGTGTGTCTTCGTGATGTGTTTGGAGGTATGTGTTTGTTTGGGAAAGGCAGTGATGAGGCTAATCAGCCGTTTTGCAATCCCGCTAATTTTTATTTTTGAATGGTCTTCCAAAAGGCATTTTTAAGGGACTTCCTATTTCCAAATACCTAGCAAATGGTGGATATTGCCGTTGCCCCGCCTATAAAGATATTTAGCGTGTGACCTGTCCCCGTTTGTATGCTCTGTTCTGGCAGTATTTATGCCTTCGCTTTGCCTACTTCAGGGGACTTCATTCTGTTGGTACCTAGGGGGAGCCCAGTACGGGCTTTCTCTCAGGTACCCTCAGGATGTTGTCCTGACGGGCTCCGTCGAGCCTCCTCTCGTTCCTGAAATAGAAAAGTTGGATTAGTGCTTTGGGACCCCATGTGTGCGCTCGGATCAGTGTAGTTGTGTCCAGTTTCTTGTCCCCCGGGGTCCCACCTGTACCTGTAATACAAACAAGTCATTAGTGCATATTGTGCTTGTGCTAATATGACCCCGCCATCCGTCACATATTTTGGCTTCCCATTCTGTGCACAGGGCGGGCCGGGCTTGTGAGGGGGGGTCCCCCACCAAAGGCACGGTCCGGCTCTTAGGGTAACTTGTTCAAAACCAAGTTAACGGGTGGCGCGGTTATTGTGAAGAATTACCTTCCCATGGGGGCTGCCTGTCCTGCCGCGGCAAGTTACCTCATCGGAACACTCATAAGTGCAAAGCACATGGGCCGCAACCACAGTGTCCCGAATCGGCTTGTCGCCGCAGGTTCAAGCATGTCCGTGGGAGTTTTCGGGCTATGGGATTTTCTTATGATGCACCCTTGCCCGTGGTCTGTTATGATGTTGAAGGTATGGGAGGGTCATTGGTTTGTCCTTTGACGGGGGGCAGCCTCGGCGGGGCACCCATAAGTGCAAAGCAAATGAGCCGCAACCACAGTGTCTCGCTTTGACGCCCCCGTCTCAGGTCCAAGTGCAGATTGACGGTAGGTGATGGTTGCCTAAGCGCGGTGTTTGGGTAACAAAAGCTGTTTTTCTTATATTACTTCCCAGTAATTTGTGTCTTTAAGGAATTTCTTAACCACCTCGGCTATGGCCGAGCAGTATTTTTCGGGGGGAGCGAGGAGATCTTGTAGGTGTACCGATTCATATCCTAATTTGAACATTTCAGATTTTATCTCTTCTCGTGCATGGGCGTTTGTTACACATTCAAACAAGATGTGTTGTGTTGTTTCTAGTTCATAGTTATCGCATTTTCTGCATAGACCCGTTGTGTTTCCTAGTTGAGTGAGGTTGGCATTTAGGCCGTTATGGTTAAATCTCAAACGGGAAATTACCACGTCTAATTTTCTGTTGTTGCTAAATTGGTGGGCAGATTTACCTACTGTGGGCTGGAGGAGTTGGTAATGCCTCCCGGTGTTGGTTGGGTTTCTATCCCATAGAGCTTGCCATATTCTCGTTATGGCGGTGTCTATGATTGTATAGATCTCCCGTTTTGAAGGGAGAGTATAATCTTTAATACCCATATCTAGTGCTAATCTGGCTGTTTCGTCGGCCGCCTCATTACCGGGGATACCGACGTGGGATGGGATCCAGTCGATTTCAATGTCTTGCCCTTCTCTTTTTGCCTTATCTAGTTTAGACAGGATTGAGTCAATTTGGTCAGGTCGTGTTTTGGATTTTCCTGACTGTAGGGCCTGGATAGCGCTAAGGCTGTCCGTGAGTACTGTGGCTTTGGGTGTCTTAACTGTGATGGCCCAGGAGATGGCCCAGTGAATGGCAATCAGTTCAGTTGTGAATACTGAGAGGTGTTGGTTTGTTTTAATCGGTACGTGAAGATTTCTCTCTGGGACAACGAATGCGGCACCGGTTTTTCCTGTTGTGGGGTCCTTACTGCCATCTGTGTAGATTAGAGTTTTCCCAGCATGGCTGGTGCGAACATAAGAGAGGCTTTTATTTTTCATGTATTCATTTGTATTTTCTTCTTTCCTCCCCAGGACCTGATGGAGGTAACAGGAGGGTGTGTTGTGTTTGAGATCCCATTTGGATCTGTACTTGTGTGCCTGGATCCTATCGGGTATGTTGTGCTCTTTCAGGAGGGCACGGACTTTCTTACAATATGGGTTGTAGTTCTTGGCTCTCCTACATGAATAGCAACCATGATCTGTTAATAGATCATTCACTGGGAGGGATTTGCCAAGTGGGGAGGATCTAGCCCAGTATTTTAGTATGAGTTCTTCCCTTCGTAGATGTAGTGGTTTAAGTCCACATTCTACCTCTAGTGCGTTGATTGGGGTAGATCGGTATGCTCTTGTTGCTATCCTGAGGGCGTGGTTTTGAATGATATTCAGAGTTTTAAGGATATTCTCTGACGCGGAGTTGTAAGCCTGGGCTTCATAGTCTAGCTTACTAAGAATAAGGGCTTTGTATAGGATCAGGAGTGTCTTTTTATCAGCTCCAAAGGTGGTACCTGACACTACTCGTAGTAGGTTCAGGTCTTTTTCACATCTTTCTTTGAGATCTTTAATGTGCTCTCTCCAAGTCAGATGTTTGTCGAGGATCATGCCCAGAAATTTGATGTTCTGGGCCCATTCTATTTCCCTACCAAAGAGGTATAGTTTGTTTTGAGTGGTCTTCAGATTTCGTCGTTTGCTGAATATGATTGCTTTAGTCTTTAGGTTTGATACTTTGAATCCCCATCTTAGTGCCCAGGTTTCGATTTCTCTTAGAACTGATTGTAGGTCTTTGACCGCCAGTTCTAGAGTAGAGCGTTTCCCCCACACCGCGCTATCATCGGCAAACTGTGACAGGCCTATATTATTATGTGGTTTCAGGGCCTCGTGAAGGGTGTTAACAATTACGTTAAAGAATTTGGACTTAGTACTGAGCCTTTGGGGCAGCCGTTTTCCAGGATTAGTTCCTCTGAGGTATTGTCCCCAACTCGGGTTTGAATTTTTCTATCCTTGAGAAAGCTATGGATCCACTTTAGCATGTTTCCGCTTATTCCGTATTCCTTTAGTTTGGTTATGGTGCCGGTTGACCACATGAGGTCAAAGGCCTTTTCAAGATCGAGGGCTACCGCTACTAGGATTTTGTGTTCCATGAAAGCCATGTTTATTTCTGATTCCAGTCGGACAAGTTGATCAGTTGTGGATCTGTTAGGCCTGAAGCCTGATTGGTTGTCTGAGATGATATTATTAGCTTCTAGATAGTTGGAGAGGTGTTTGGCGATCATGATTTCCATAGTTTTACATGTGCATGAGGTGAGGGAGATGGGTCGATATGATTGTGGATCCAGCTTATCCTTGAGTGGTTTTTTTATTGGGATTGTTGTGGCTAGTTTCCATTGTGTGGGGACTTCTCCTCTACGCCAGGAAGTGTTTATGAGGTCTAAGAGTTTTTGTTTGCTATCTGGTGGGAGCTGTTTCAGCATTTCATAATGAATTTTGTCCGCTCCTGGAGCTGTGCTGCGTTTACTCTGCAGTGCCTCATTAAGTTCAAATAGGGTGAAGTCGCAGCTCAGGTTACTGCTTCTTCGGTCATGGGAGAGATTGGTTGAAGGTTCTCTCCTCGGTCTCTTTTATTGTTTGGAAGGCAGGATCTTGGTTGGAGGTTTTCGACATATTATGGTAGTGGTTGGCAAGGGCGTCTGCTTTCTCTAGAGCTATCATTAGTTATGGTCTGGCCGTTAACTTTGAGACAGTTTATCTTTTCAGTAGGTTTACCCCTAAATTTATTAAAAGTAGACCACATTTTCTTACTAGTGGTCTTATGGTTAAGTTTGTTGACTATTTTTTGCCATCCTTGTTTTTGTGCTATTTGTAGGGTGGTTCTAGCGTGTGCCTTAGTTTTATTGTAGTTATTTAATTATTTTCAGCTTGGAAGTTCTATTTTTCAAGTATTTCTTCCTCGCTTGCTCGCGTTGATTTATGGCTTTCCTACAATCTTGATTCCACCAGGGTGGGAGTAGTTTTTTATGTTTAACTGAGGTCGTTGGAATTGTACTGTCACAGATCTCTTTTAGGGTGGACGTAAACTGGTTGGCAATTTCGTCTATGTTTTGGTTGTCACTAATTTCTAATTTTTGTGAGCAGAGATTTTTAAAGAGATCCCAGTCGGCCTTGTTTAGGTTCCATTTTTGGGAAACGGCTGCTCCCGTGGTGTTGTATTTGGCATTATATTTGGACAAAATGGGGAGATGGTCACTACCACAGGAATTGTCAAGGGTATACCATTCTGAGCGGGCTGAGAGGTTTGGGGTGGCTATGGTGATGTCAGGTGAAGATTCAGTTTCTGCCATGGTTGGTGCCCCATCATTGAGGATGGTAGCCCCGTATTCAAGTAATAACTCTGATAGTGCCTTCCCCCTTGGGTTCTGCTTTGGGCTCCATAGCGTGTCATCGGCGTTAAAGTCACCTACAAATATGTAGCTTTGGTGCGGGATATGGTCGAAAAGTTTTCTTAGTCTATCTAGTTCTTTTGTTGCGTTTTTATTGCTGGGCGGGTCGTAACAGTTTATCAAGGCTACTTTACAGTTTTTCAGATGGATGGTGACAGCGCACGATTCAAAAGTGGGGTCATTGATATTTAGGTCTAGCTTTTCGAATTGGATGTTATCTTTCATATAAATGGCTACGCCACCTCCTCCTTTTTCTTGTCTGTTGGAGATGGCGGCAAGTTTGAATGTCGGTATCGTAGGGGTTCTTTTATTATCTTTGAACCAGGTTTCTTGTAGGCATATAGCGTGGGGGGATATTGTTTTTTTCATCTAGAAAGGCTCTAAGTTGATGTAAATTGACAGCGCTACGGGAGTTCCACTGCAGAACGTCAAGTCGGGAGGCTGGTGGAGGGGGTGGTTTTGCAGTGGAGTCCGCCATTATATATCCTTATCGGGTCGGGTGGGTGGGGGTCGGAATGTCTATGGGCTTGGGGTCGGGTTTGTTGGGTTGGGTGTTGAGGTATCCATGGGAGTTGGGTTGCCTGCTCTTAGTGCTGCTATACGCCTGTTGGTGGCATTTGTATGGCAGTGCGTTTTTTTGTCTAGCCGGGGTGTCTGTTATGTTTGTACTCAGGTGTGGGTTTATGTGGGTGTGGGTTCTGACGATATTTCCCACTGCTTTCGCTTTGTCTTTTGGGGCTAGGGTCAATTTATCCAATTTCATCACCTCAACGAGGATGGTGTTGAGTTGTTCTGTTGTAACATACGTTTGGTTATGGCTGGGTGTATGGCTAGGGTTAGGATTAGGGTTAGGTATGGGATAATTTGGTACTGATGGGCTGGCTATGGGCCGTGTCTGCATCTGGGTTATAGTGGGAGGTGTTTGGGTGGGGTTATGAGTGGGGGCATCGTCCAATGGGTGTGCAACATGAACGACGGTCTCCTGTATACGCCTAATGTTCCATTCCCCCCTGGTTATTCTGTTAAGGGTATCTACCTTCCTTTTGTATATGAGGAAGGTAGGGCACTGGGGGTGAGCTGCACCGTGTGGCCCCCCGCAGTTTGGGCATTTCCTGTATCTATAGTTGACTTGGCATTGGTGATGGGAGTGCCACATGCTACAGTGGGGGCAGACTTATTTTGTTAGGGCACTTCCCCGCGGAATGACCATGAGACTGGCAGGAGTTGCACCGTATGTACGGTACCCTGCACGGTTGGATTAAGTAGGTCCTATCAGCTGTTTTAATAATGCTGGGCGCGACCTTTTCTTGAAAGGTCACTTTCACTACCCTGGTTGGTTTTTTGTTTCTTATATACATGTACACGTTGTTGTTTTCCAGTTTCCCCGTGTCGCGGGTCGTCAGCTGGTGGGGTCCCAGGGAACGAATCCATGCTGGCACTACACCGTAGCCGTTCGGTGGTACACCTATTCCCCGTTGCCGGTGAACAGGGAGACCATCGCTCGGCTCCAGCCCCGTCCGTCCATGTTTGTCGTCTCACGTCTCAGGTGTCTCTGAGCCCACGGGCATCCCCTTGCCCTGTAGCCAATCGCCGAGCTCCGTCCTGAGAGGTTTGTGAAACGGTGCCGTGACCTTTCCAGGTCTCGGTGGGGCTTATATTTTGTCTTCCCATTTGCTTCAGGAGTGCATGTGTCCTGTCGCTAAAGGGCATCTTTAAATGTAGGAGTTTCTGGGCTAGGCGTGCTTCATATTTCAAGGGCTGTGGATATGTTGCACAGTTCCAATGTGAGCTTTTGTTTTTGTGCAACATAGTTTAGTTGTAGTAATTTGGAACTCCATTCTAAAGGTTTGGCTACGTGATTGCACTGCGTTTAAGTTATAGCAGTGCTGTGCCTTGGGTTTTTGCGGTTTGCCGCAAAGGGATGTGGGTTGTTTTGTGTAACAGGGTAGGCTCCGAGTTTGAACTTATCATTAAGGGGATCGTTTAGCAGTTAATTTTGTTTGAAAGTTTCATTGCGATTTGGAAGACGTTTCTAAAGATTGCTATACACGTTTCCATGTTACGTGTTATGCACCTTATATTCAATCAGGGGATTCGAGACAAAGTTTTTAGCCATTTTGTGGTGCTTATTTGCACCACAAAATTGTAGAGTCCATCCATTTCTTTCTTCTAGCTTGTAGCTTCAGCCGCATCTACACCCTCACGCCAGCACCACGCGTATGGATGTCGTCTACGCTTTTTGTATCAATTTTGATATTGGTATTTTTGTTTTTTATTTTTTTGGTTTGATTTTTGCATATTTTTGTAACGTATGTACATTTTTACATTATTTGGTCTGTGCCCCCAGCTTTTTGAGTATATATGCGGGCGGATGTGCTCGCCCCGCCATGGACCTGTCGTGTTTGTTTTTCTTGTGCTTTAAAGATGGTGTTGTCCGTTTTGGGGCAAGCCCACCCGCTCTCTTATGCTGGTTAGGACAGTTTTTGTACCTGCAAGGTTGTGCTTGTAGATTATATTTTGTGATTTTTGTTTGTTCTGTACACACAACATATAGTATAGTGTGACGGCCTCCGCCGTCTCGGGCCCAAGTTCGTGTTTATTTTAGTTTGTGGGTGACCTCTATCGAGGAGGATGTTGAAGTAGGTCAATCCCCTTTTCTGAATTTTTTGTTAAGGTTAGGAAAATGTGGTGCCCTCCTCCACGTAGGATGTCATATTCTGTGGGACCGTAAGTGGGTCATTCTGAGTCGCCATGTTTACATGTCATTTTCGCATCCTACGTGAAGGAAGGCACCATAGGAGGAATTGTATTCCTACCTAGTCGTTTGAGGGCCCGAGATATCGTGTGCCGATCTCGTTAATTTGTTTGTTTGATTTGAGGTTCAACGTCCCGTCAACAACATTTTGGAGACGTTGCTTCCAATTTTGTGGGACTTTTACCCGACATTGAGATGAAATGACATCTCAAGCCCTGTCGCCCAATGAAACCAATAGGGTTTATTAGCATGGACGGTCCGCCTCGCACCGCGGTTCCTGGACAGGCTTAGATCCTCTAGGCGGTTTACCAGTACTAGTGAACGGGCCGGATTCAGCTCTGCGTGGAAGCATCATGCAGCCCATATATTTCTTCAAGCCCCTATGGGCGGGGGCTTCCGATCTCGTTAGCAATGCAGTTAGAACAAATTCATATAATCATGTAGGTCGCATACAAGCGTCCGCCTGCGCATGTGCGCAGTCGAGCACTCCTATGCGATCTTGTTTTTATGTGACATATTTACAGTTAACAATGTTTGAAATCGCTTTTTGGGTAATAAACTCTCCTTCTTCTTCTTCTATCTCCAGGTTTTTGATCTCTTTTTTCCTATACTATCCTCTCTACGGGATTCCTACTCTACAAATATTCTACAACTATCGCTTTATCTACCTAATTTAGCATTGCGTGGGTGGATGTATGTTGTTTTAGTTTTGCGTGGGTGGTTGTGTGTTGATGCCCTCCTTCAGGGTCGCGCTAAGTCATGCCCTAGTTAGTTAGTTTATTTCCCTTATCTGTATAAATAGATGGTCGTCTTGACCGTCCGTTTTAATTACGGTCATGGCGCGATTTGCTGTTTTTGGTGATTCTTATGTTAAACGACAAGGGCAGTACCGAGGGCTGTATGATGTACCAGGCGAGGTTCGGTTTTTCGGCCATGGTGGTATGCGCGTGGTGAGCTATGGTGTTGACTTGTGGGACAGCGTTTCATATTTTCCAAAGGCAAAGTTGGGACAGCGATGGCCGCCTCCACAGGCACTATTATAGGGACCGTATTCATTTGTCAAGGGAGGGACAGAAGCAATACCATGTGTGCTTAGAGAGAGCCTTCCTGTGATTTTTCTGCTAGTCAGGTGTTTATAAAAGGGTCCTTTTGTGGCCCCCAGATCATTCCGTTTGGGTAACCTTATAATGTACATCCTTTATTCGAAAGCGAAAAAAAGAAAAACAAAGAGATGTGATAAGGCCTATTGTTTCTAATTTCTGTCCCACTAATCTATGTGCATTCCTGAAGGAGAGCCTTTTGTTTGCTAGTGTGTTGGTGTGTCGTTCTCCTTTGGGTTGTGTGGCTCTCGATCAGCCAGGATTTTAACGCAACGCTGCTCAGTGCCAAAGTCCTAAGACCGCAAACCCCAGCGTTACATCTCGGCCTGATTTCCCGTTTGCCTTCCCCCCTCCGGAGAGGCCGGGCGATGGATTTTCCTTGTGGTGGATCCATGCCCAGTTCCGGCGTGTTCTCGTGTGATCCTATTTCGGGCAGTGTGGCTCCCGATCATCTAGGATTTTGGTGCAGCGCTTATAAGTGCAAAGCCAGTGGGCCGCAACCACAACGCTACACCTCGTCTTAACCTCTCGCTTGCCACACTCCTTTGAAGGGTGGGTCGGGGCTATGGAATTTCCTTGTGGTGGGTCCATGCCCCGTTCTGTTATGGTCTTCTCACAGTGATCCAGGGATCGCTGTCACCGTTAGGCACTCCTAAGTGCAAAGCCGAGGCCGCAAACCCCAGTGCCTACCGTTGACTTTGTTCCCCTTTTCGCCGTGAGACGGCCGCCCTTTGATCACTACGCTCCTTTTTGGTTGGTAGCGTCTCAGGTGCGGTTAAATCATTTATTGTTTCTGAAATCGGGTCTGTAACGGTTTTGGTTTCAGGCCTGTTAGTGTGTAACCTCGTACGGGGTGTGTCTCTCGTAACAGTGCAATAAATTTAGTCTGCGCCCTTAGCTTTCCCCTATATTTTGTCCAGGTAGTTTGTTTTCTCAAAGAAATTGAAAACCGCGTCCCTCATTTCCTGTGACATTAGATTGAGCAAGGAAATCGCGTTTATCTCCCCTTGGTATCCTAGTGTTGTCAGTTCTCCCTTTAGTTCCCTCCTAGCGGGGCCGTGTGCGGGGCACTCTGCGAGGTAGTGTTGAACACTCTCCACCCCGCCACAGTGCCCGCATAATGGATCGGCCGCGTTATAGAAGATGGTGTGTGCATTTAGTCCGTTGACCCCAAGTCTTAGTCGTGTATATATGCGATCGAGCTTTCGGCTGTCGCTGTATTGAACTATTTTCGGGGTCAAGGACTGGCAGATCGAGTGTCTGAATCCGTGTTGTCCCTGCCATATGCGCGCCCATTCCTTTTTGATGCTAGCCTAAATGATTGTGTAGACTTCTTGTGGGGTGGGGAGGTAGTCAAGTTCCTTCCCCCGGGTCAGAGCTTCTTTGGCCAGCGTGTCTGCGCGCTCATTCCCCTGCACGTTGCAGTGGGAGGGGATCCAATCTATGTTCAGGGTGATGCCTTGTTTTAGTATTTTGTGTATTAGGACATGAATGTCCTGCAGTATATCCGGTCTTGTAGTGCTGTTTCCAGAGTTTATGCTTTGTACTGAGCTTAATGAGTCCGTTAGTATAACAATACTATCGGGTTTTTCTTCCTGTATCCATTCCAAAGCTTTCTGTATGGCTATAAGTTCTGCAGAGTAGACTGTGAGGTGCTGGTTAAGTTTGAATTTTTGGTCGAAATTTAATTCTGGTATTGTGAAAGCGCACCCAGTTTCTTTTTTGTCAGCATCTTTGCTTCCATCAGTGAAAATTTTAAGCGCTTGCTTATAGTTTTCATTGATGTGTGATCCTGCGATCTCATTGCATTTTTTCTGTGTTGTTTCAGTTTTCTTTATGACACCCGTTAGTGTTGTTTTTGCGCGTAGGCTTCTTAAATTAAAAACTTCCGGATATGTTTTTTCTGCTGTTTTGACCTGTTCGAGGTCATGGTTTTTAATTAGGTCCTGGACTTTGATAATATAGGGGATCTTTCCTCTTAACCTATCTCTTTTAACATGATTGGGCGTTTCGGCGATCATTTGGTTTATGGGGAGACTTTCCCTAAGACTGCTTGAGCGGGCCCAGTACTTGAGCTGCAGTTCATCCCTCCGCAGGTGCAGGGGCATGACGCTGCATTCAATCTCCAGGTCCAGGTTCCGCGTTCCCCTGTATGCCCCAGTAGCGATTCTGAGGGCTGCGGCCTGTATGCTATCTAGTTTTTTCAGGTGTGATGGCGCCGCAGACGCGTATGCTTGGCAGCCATAATCAATTTTGCTTCTTATGAGTGCTGTGTACATTTTGATCAGGGTTTTCTTGTCTGCTCCAAAGTTTGCCCCAGAGACCGCCCTGAGCACATTTAGGTTCCGCTGGGACCTGGACACCAGATTTTCAATGTGCAGTCTCCATGTTAGATTGCTATCAAAGTACATGCCCAGGAATCTGGCATGACTGGCGTACTTTATTTCCTGCCCGTCATATGCCAGCCTGGGCATGCCCTTTGTGTCTGCGAAATTTCTATTGAAAACCACCACTGTTGTTTTTTCAGTTGATAATTTGAAACCCCAGTTTGTAGCCCAATCATGTATGGCATGTAGCGCTTTTTGTAGTGCAGGAATGGCACTTTTTGGTTTTCTCGCAGTTTTCCATACTAAGCCGTCATCTGCGAACATGGATATTTCCAGCGGTAATGCGTGAAGTGTTTCCTGCAGTGTGTTCATTAGTAGGTTGAAGAGGATAGGAGATAGCACCGACCCCTGGGGGGAACCATTCTCGCATTCATAAAAACCGGATACATCGTTACCTATTTTTACGTTCATTTTTCTATCAGTCAAAAAGTCTCTGATCCAGGTTAACATTTTTCCATGAATTCCGAATTTGTTTAGTTTTAGAAGGACCCCCCTTGTCCACAGTAGGTCGAAAGCTTTTTCTAAATCCAAGAAAACCGCTACCAGTGAGTGTTTGATTAAATTTGCCTTTCGGATGGCGGATTCTAGTCTGGTGATTTGGTCAATGGTAGATCTATGTTTCCTAAAACCTGATTGTTCGTCTGCTAAGAGTTTATTTTTCTCAATGTGTGCTGTTAGTCTAGATGCTACCATGGTTTCCATGATTTTACATATACATGTAGTTGATGTGAGTGAAATCGGCCTATACGATTTCGGCTCATGGGGGTCCTTGTCCGGTTTTAATATTGGAACGATGGTACTCTCCTTCCATTGTGTAGGGAGGGTCCCCTCGTTCCAAGATTTGTTTATTAATGCGAGCAGCTGATTTTTTCCCTTTTCTGGTAGATTTTTTAACATGTCGTAGTGAACGGTGTCGGCCCCGGGGGCGGTGCTCTTTTTCTTATTTAGCGCGCTTTGCAGCTCCCTGTGGGAGAAGTTCGCATTGTATGCACGGCACTAGCCAGCGCGATCGGCGTCCTGAACGGCCTGCTCAATCATTGGGTCCTGCGTTTCCCTAATGCGCCTAAAGTTTGGGTCTAAATTTTCATTACTGCAGACTTTCCGGTAGTGTTGTGCTAAGATTTCTACTTTTTCTTCGTTTTCATGAAATCTGTTGTTTCCTTGTTTTAGAACCTCTACCGGCTTTAGGGGTTTTCCATTAAACCTTTTTATTGTGTCCCAAATTTTCTTAGCATTTGTTTTGTATGTTAGGGTGGATACAAAATCCCTCCAGGCTTGTTGTTTTGTTTGTGTTAAAATATATTTTGTTTCCTCTCTTACACGTCTATATTCCTCCAAAAGGGCGGCTGTTTTGTTTTTCCTATATTTATAATATATTTTGTTTTTCTTTTTTACTGCCTTGCTACAATTTTCATCCCACCAAGGTAAGGTGTTTTTTGCTTATTTTTTGGTTGTGTTTTTGGTATTGATTTTTCATATGCCGCCATTATTTCCGAAACAAAATCCTCATTGTTTTTATCGATATTCGTGCCTTCGAGGGATATGTTGATAAGTTTAAGTTTCTGCCTAAAGAGGTCCCAGTCTGCTTTGTCTAAATTCCAACGTCGGGCAGGCAGTTGCGTTACGCATTTGTGAGTGAAGTTGAGCGACGTCAGGATGGGGAAGTGGTCGCTTCCCATCGTGTCGTCTCCCACATGCCACTCACTAGATTGGCATAGTGATGCGCTAACCAGTGTTAAGTCTATGGCGCTCGTGCTACCGCGCTCGACGTTGAGTCGTGTGCCACACCCCGTATTAAGGATTACGTAATCAGTGCTGTTTATGAAATCGACCAGTTCTAGGCCTCGTCGTTTTTCATATGTGGGATTGTGGTTTGTCTCCCATAGTTCGTGTCTGGCATTGAAATCCCCTAGAAAAATTGATTTTTTCCCTAATTTTTTGTAAATTTCATCATAATCGTCAGACGTTACTACTGCTTTAGGTGGTGCATAGAAGTTTACTATGTCTATGTTTTCTTTTTGTCAAAAAATTCTGACGATCACCACCTCTATTTCTTTTTTTGTGTGTCTAAATTTGATTTCTTCCGAATCTAATCCTGTTTTGATAAAGGTGGCTAGCCCTCCCCCGCGCTCCCCCTTTTCCCTACTGAAACTGACCGGAGTTTTGTATCCTGGAATTTTTGTTGGTTTACTATCTTTTTTTGAGAAAGTTTCTTGGATAGCTATTACCGCCGGTGTGTAGCCTAAAGTTTCTAGATAATTCCCTAAAGCCCCGAGTTTTGTTCCATTTTCCCTGCCAGACAGACTACGGGCGTTCCACTGCAACACACGGATTTTCGCAATGGTGCTGGGGTCCATAATTAGGCAGTAAGAGTTTTTTTTTTTGTTTTAGTGTCGTGTGTTTTTACGTCCACCCTTGATCCTTCGTCCAGGATCAGTGGAGCTGTAATCCGCGTTTTTCCTAATGAGTTCCTGTGTCTCGCGCTTATTGTGTTTTCTCCTTGTGATTTTCGCTTTCCGCCTGTTTTGTGCGGGTGTGGGTGCGGGTGCGGCGCTGGTTTATTTATTTTCCGTTGATTCTGATGGTGATGGGGGGTTCTCGTTGTTTGCAGCGGTTTCCCCTGTGGTGCCCGACGTATTCATGTTGTCGGTCTCCACTCTGTGTGTGGTGGCGTTTTCGATGATGAGGTCTATGACCTCATCTGACGCCTTGATGCTTAGCAGTTTTTGTTTGTTGAGCTCATGCAGGATTGAGCTCGTGGCCTTTTTTATTGCTGCGGCGATGAGAGTTTCGACCTCCATTTTTGTGTAGGTCTCTTTATTGTTGTCTTTTTGGTTTTCAGGGGCTTGTGCATGGGGTGCGGTATAAGCCGCACTGGGTGGTGCGGTGTAAGCCGCACCCGAGCTCCTGATTTCTTGCGCGGTGTTAACTGATTGAGATTGGGATTTCGCTTGTTCACAATCTCTGGCTATTTGACCGTTTATTTGATCGATTTGCGCCTTGTAGTTAAGAAAGAATGTGCACCCGCGCCATGCTGCTCCATGGCCGGCTAATCCGCAATTTGCGCACTTTTTATTATGCTTTGTTTTGCACTCATTATGTTTATGGACCCCAGCACAGTGC
Organism: Lucinisca nassula; assembly: GCA_963580285.1. Taxonomy (NCBI): domain Eukaryota; kingdom Metazoa; phylum Mollusca; class Bivalvia; order Lucinida; family Lucinidae; genus Lucinisca; species Lucinisca nassula. Next base: position 108,738,559 of record OY757010.1, read on the forward strand.
GGGCATATGGTTTTTTTGTTTCGGCAATTTTTTTCTGAGTGGCCATATTTCTGACACTTTTGGCAGCGCAGGTATTGCAAATAGCATGGTAGCAGTGGATAAGTGATATCTGCTGTACTGGTAATCTCCAAGGTTGGCGTTTCCTTATTAAAAGTTAGTTTAACTAGATCGAGATCTTTGCCCCTGGACGCTATCCTATGTGCATCGCAGATTTGATAGCGCCCAAAGTCAAACATCTCCCTGAGTTTTTCCTGCCTTATGTTTGCCCCGATTTTCAGTGTCGCGTATGTCTTTTTTTGATGTGGTTTATTGCGTGTGTTGCTTGAATTTGGTTTTCCCTGTAATTCTGATAAGCTTTTACCTATAGTTATTTTAAGATCAAGGCCCTGGTAGTTGAAACCCTTTGCTTTTGATTCCTTGGCGGCCGATATTTTGAAAATCGGGCCCTTTCCTTTCCCCGGGGCATGGGTTTCAATGACCTCCCCTATGTAGGTCCTGAAGCCCGATGCGAATTGCTCCAATTTCTGAATGGGGAAAGCGCCCCCCACCAGCGCGAACATGACGTATACATACGTCATGCCCGTTGCCGCTGTTTGGCGTGCCTCCGGTCTTTCCTTGCAAGAGGCGGGAGTGGGAACGGGGTTTGGGGCCCTATCTGAGTGTCCCTCTTTGTGCGTCCTCCCATTTTTTTGCCCACTTCTGTGAAAGTCCCCTCCCCCATGGCCTCCTCCCCAGCTCCGGAGTCGATGACCAAGACTGGGTCCAGGTCCTCCATCCCCTCCCCTAGTCCAAGGTTCATGGCCTTAGGAAGCGGCCGCCCCTCAAATGTATCCCCCTCCGAGTCGCTGGACAGGTATGTCCTGTCCCGCTTTTGGCCCGTGGCCTGGCTCTGATCAGTCTGATCAGGGACCACCTTCCCCTTGAAAGCCCCGGGCTTAGGGGTAGAGGTCATTTTTGACCCCATGGATCCCAGCAGGGTGAGAGTTGGGTATCTTATCCCATCGCGCCACTCCCCTTCCTGCGTGGTGTCACCCTTTCCCTGGGTGACAAGCCCCTCAGGGAGGGCCTCAGAGACCTCGGTCTCTGAGCTCTCCCCTGCTGGGCTCGCCACCAGGTCCGCAACCATGTCACAGACATCCCTTGTCCTATCCAGGCCCTCCCCCTCCCCAGCCTGCGCAACAGGTGCTGCGGCGGGTGCCCCATCCCCTACTAAAGGGTCAGTGGAACCGATGGGGGCAGAGTCCGACCCCGGGCCCATATCATGGGCCCCTGAGCCTATCACGACCTTGTCTTGTGTTTTGTTCTTCATTTTTGCTGCTAATCAACAATATACTAACACAACTTGACTTGACTTGATAGATTTTGTAAGGTAACCGGGCACTAAAAGCACATAGGGGCTACCCCCATCTCGCTAAATGGGATTAGTTAATGAACTGCTCTTCCCAGGGCCTCCAATGTGCTGGTACTAACACAACAACAATATACTAACACAATATACTAACACAATACTGACAATATACTAACTAATCAACTTAATCAAAATGTCACTTTTTAACACGTCGAGAAGCCAGTTTTCACAGCTTGGAAAGGTGTGAAAATAGGTGTGACACCGTGTATTGTGTCAAACAAGATTGCAGACTATTGTCTGCAGAACAAGACTAATACAAAAAATAACAACTAGAGCAAGAGATCAATACGTCCTACCTGTCCGAAGACTTTACCTGGAGTGTGATACATGTACACGTTCGTTCGTTCGTTCGTTTAGGTTAAGGCTTTTTATGTCTGCCATGGTCAAGCGGACAGAACTCCATAGCTTCACAACAAGACATATGTAAAGTGCTTCTGGGCTGCAAATCGTGGCAGTTTGTCCAACAAGAGTAAATAATAGCGTTGAGCTGCCGGTGCCCGACCATAGAAAAATGAAGCACTGCCTGTTTTTTTGGAATTTAAAAGGCTGATCGAAATATGAGCCGAAAATGTGTAGAAATCAGTGCCAATATGACAGCAAATCGTGATTTCTATACTTTGCTCATGAGCGATAAGTGATTCAATAGTGCTCTTTCTTTTTGCCGCTTGATATTGGCCATTTGACTAAGGCTGCTAATGGAGCATGCCTATGCAGGTTTCCATGCAGGAACACACACGGCTTAAAGTTCAGAGGAAGAAGACTGGTCGCAAGTCTTGCTTTCCACACTGAGACAACATATAATATAAGAAAATAATGGTTATGATAATGATAATAGTAATAGTAAAAGATGACAATCATAATAATAATGATAAAGACATACTATTTACATGCTGAAAAGGATGGTGAAGATTATACTAAGAAAAGACAGGCTTAAAATATGATTATTATAATCAGAATGAAAACCGTACGAGAACATAGTTTTTCATGGAAAGTAGAAGTAAAACAAAGAACAGGAATTGATACAATTAACATACTCCACCCATAAGGAAGTTAAGTTTTACATGATCAAGTTGATATTTAACATACTATTTACATGCTGAAAAGGAAGGTGAAGATTATACAAAGACAAGACAGGTTTTATGTACAGTGTCAGAGGAGAGATCTGAAGAGAAGATTATATGGAAAGGGAAAGAAGAGACCCTTAATTTGCTATCTTCTTCTTCTTCAAATCCAGCTTTGACGTGTTTTTTTTCCAAGATTTTTTTTTTTTTTGTGGACATTGCTGAGGGTAAACATTTGTTAATACAATAGATACTTAAAAAAAAGACCAAACATGTGGCAAAAAAAGTTTGATGTAATTTTGGAACCAGGGACCAAATTCTTATCAAACAAACTAGCAAACAATATCATTACTCATGTATAAATGTGTTGTCTTTGGTCAGCTGTAACACTTGATGTGAAAACTGTTGATCCTTTGAAGATTTTTTCTTTTGTATTCAGACTTGTGTGAAGTTAGGCTGATTATACCAATTGTTATTAATATCATCTGTAGACAGATGGTTAATATGTTTGGTTGGACAAAAAATCCTAAATTGATTTGTAAACATAGCTGACAAACAAGCTGCATATGCAAGTGGCTGATTAATAAATTTATTGAAATTTTCAAATAATAGATCTTAAAACACAAAGGGATGTATAAAGTTTGGATAGGTAATTATAGAAACATGATTGATTCCCTCTGGTGTGTGACAGAACTGTTAGTAGCTTAATTGCTTTTAATGCTCTGTTGCTAAATGGTCCCTGGTTTCCACGAGAAGAAGAGAAATAAACAGAGGGAAAAAAAGCCAAAAAATAAACAAAACAAACACACTCACATACAAAAAAGTTGGAAAGTTTTAGCTTTCACACCAATTAACCCTTGTACTGCTGAATATTTAAACATACCACACCCACTACTGATTATCAGCCAATCAATGTACTTGATGTAATTTATTGCTACAATTTCATAAACTGTATGCCAAACAGTTTAGATCCTGATCAGATGACTTCTTCAGAAGCCATCTGATCTGGATCTACACTGTTTGAAAGACAAGGCATATCCGGTCTCAGCAGGACAAGGGTTAAGCAATCATACTAGCCGCATTGACCATCAAACAGACACATACCGGTATAGAGATTCATTCAATGACATCAAATATGGATGTTTGTGTACATATATACAGCTACTGATTATTTAGAGGATTGGCCTGCAGGTTTTAGTGATTGCCCCTCTCTTCGTTATTTCACCGTACTACAGCTTCATATACCATTGAATTAAGCAAGTTATATTTTTAATTCCTAAATGCCCTATTCTATTGATTTACTTTCCCATTTTTATGATGAAAGTGGTACACGATTCAAGCTCGCCCCACTGGAAAGCGGGGGAGGTCAGTAACCAATCGAAAGTAGAAAGTTTAGCCCACCAACATCCTTGCATCTAGGTATAGATATAATGAATATAGTAAAATTAAGGTTCCTTTTGATTTGTTTTCCCAATTTTATGATGATAGTGGTACGCGATTCAAGCTCGCCCCGCTGAAAGCGGGGGAGGTCAGTAACCAATCGAAATAAGGAAGTTTTGTCCACTATCATCCCTGCATCTTGGTATTGATATAATGAATACGGTAAAATTAAGGTTTTCCCACTTTTATGATGATAGAGGTACGCGATTCAAGCTCGCCCCGCTGTAAGCGGGGGAGGTCAGTAACCAATCAAAATCAGTAAGTTTTATCCTCTATCATCCCTGCTTCTTGGTTTAAATAATAGATTGGTAGTTTGTATTTTTAATGTATGTAAAAACTGCTTCCCTTATTTCAAATGAATATTTTTTGTTTTGATTCAGTAGCAGTTTTACACTTAAATTAGTATCTGCTAACCCCTGTATACTGTTGATGGTTTCATAAAGCATTTTCCTGTGTTCATTATGTTGGGAGCAGTGGAGTAAATAATGAGCTGTGTCCTCTATATCCCCACAATGAGGACATAGAGGGTCCATCTCATTATGATATTGGTTATTTGCTTTAAGTCCATTGTGCCCTAGCCTTAATCGGGTATATGTTCTATCCATTTGCCTACTATTTGAGTACTGGGTGATCTTCGTTGGAAGCGTGCTGTCAAGTTCCCAACGCTGACCATACCCATATTGTGCCCACTGTGATGCCCATTTCTTCCTTACTTTACGTTTAATAATTGAATATACTTCATTTTTGCTGAGCTTTATATCTAGCGGTTTGCCTGTTTTAGACCCTTACTTAGCTGCCTTATCCGCTAATTCATTGCCCTCAATATTGCAATGTGATGGGCACCATTCCAATATAATATTGAGATTTTTATTGATAATTTTATCAATAAGGTATTCAATTTCTAGGAGGATATCTGGTCTAGAATTACATGTTCCAGAAGTAAGAGTCTGTATCGCACTTAAGGAGTCTGTCAGTATTACTGACTTTTGTGGTTGGTTCTCTTCGACCCATTTAAGGGCTTCCCTTATTGCAATTAATTCTGCAGTGAAGACAGTAAGATTCCCATTTAATTTATATTGTTTCGTAATCCTTAACTCTGGTATAGTAAAAGCACATCCTGTGAGAGAATTTTCTTCATCTTTACTTCCATCTGAATAAATTTGCAATACAGAATTGTACTTTTCTCGAATGTGTATTTTAGCCTTGCATTCGGCAGCCTTAATATTATCTGTCTTTTTATTAATTTCGCCTGACAGTGTAGCTTTTGGTTTGATTGACCTGAGAGCGAATTTACTTCTATATATTGGTTCTTGTATTTGAATATCTGGTATATTGTATTCTTTTTTAAGATCTTCCACAGCAATGTCATAAGGTATCTTTTTCTTTACTCGCTTTAATTCAGTTTCGTAGACAGAGTGTCCAAAAAGTTCATTCAGTGGTAATTTGTTACCATGTGGAATTGACCTTGCCCAATATTTTAGTATCATCTCTTCTCTTCTGAGATTTAGCGGTAAGACAGTACATTCAACTTCTACAGATACATTTGATGTTGATTTGTATGCCCCAGTTATGATTCTAAGAGCTGTGGATTGTATTCGGTTTAACCTGTTCAGCTGAGATGAGCTTGCTGTTGTTGCATAGGCTTGACAACCATAGTCTAGTTTGCTTCTGATTAAGGTTTTGTACAACATCAGTAGAGTTTTTTTTTATCAGCACCATATTTGGTTCCAGAAATGCACCGCATTAGATTGAGATCTTTTTTGCACCTTTCTAAGAGTGAATCAAAATGAGAATTCCAGTTTAGGTTGCTATCAAAGGTTATCCCTAATAATTTTGCCTGCTTTTTGTATTCAATGGTTTTGTTCCCAATTTTTAATTTAGGGATGTCTTCAGATGGCATTTTTCCATAGTTAAAGACTACACACTCAGTTTTTTTCTGCAGATATTTTTATCCCCCATTCCTCTGCCCATGATTCAATCTGATCTAGGATTCTTTGGCACAGAACAGCTAAGTGTCTGAGGCTTTTAGCTGTTCTCCATGCCGCAGAATCATCGACATATTGTATGAGATCTGCATCAAATTCCTTAAGTACATCATATTGAGTGTTCATTAGAACATTGAAAAGAATAGGACTTAGTACGCTACCTTGTGGGGATCCATTCTCTAATTTTCTGATTTCTGAAAGGTCTTGCCCTACCCTTACTTGTATTTGTCTGTCACTTAAGAAATCCTTAATCCATGCTAACATTCTACCTTTAATTTTAAATTTTACTAGTTGGGACAGAACCCCATTAGTCCACATCAAATCGAAGGCCTTTTCAAGATCTAGGAATGTGCACATTAGAGCCCTGTCCTGCATTTTAGCTTTTAGTATAGAGGATTGCAGTTTCATGATTTGGTCTAAAGTTGATCGATTTTTTCTGTATCCAGACTGCGTTGGTGCCAAAAGATTATTGTTTTCTAAATGAGAGGTTAGCCTGTTTGTAATCATTGTTTCCATAATTTTGCAAATTGTTGATGTTAGAGAAATAGGTCTGTACGATCCTGCCTCATTTGGTGATTTATTTGGTTTTAAAATGGGAATAATGGTCCCAAGTTTCCATTCATCCGGAAGTTTACCAACTGTCCACGATTTATTTATAAGACTTAATAACTGCCATTTTGCTTTCTCAGACAAGTTTTTCAGCATATCATAATGTACTGTGTCTGCCCCTGGAGATGTACTCTTTTTCTTGTTTAATGCGGTTTGGAGTTCTTTTATTGAGAACAGTTCATTATAAGCTTCATTGTTGACAGCACCAATGTTTTCTTTCACAGAGTTTATGACTTCTGGTTCGACTCTTAATTTCCTAGCCCTAAAATTTGGGTTCAGTTGTTCATCGCTGCTTATGTTTTGATAGTGGTCAGCCAACTTGTTGGCTTTATCTATATTTTCATGACCTCTGCCATTGGGTTGCTTGAGCACTTCAACTGGTTTGAATGGTTTTCCATTGAATTTCGCTATAACATGCCATATATATTTACTGCTCACCTCATGATTCAATTTAGAAATGTATTCTTGCCATTTTGGTACTCTAGTTCTATCAAGAAATTTTGTGCTTTCGGTCCTAGCTGTTTTGTAGAGTTCTTTGAGATGAAAAGTACCATATTTCCTCCATTTTTTGTATGCCTTATGTTTAGCCTTAACAACTTGTGTGCATTCCGGGGTCCACCAGGGCAAGTGCCGGTGTTTTTTTCTCTGATTTTGAGCTGTTTTTGGTATTGTTTCATTGCATACAGATAAAAGTTCTGATACAAAATTTTCGTTGGATTCGTTTATTGTTATTTCATCATAGCTTATGTTGATTTTTTTGTCAGTTCACGAAAAAGAGTCCAGTCAGCTTCAGATAATTTCCAGCGGGGTATTTGATGTTGCGAAATACTCTTGTAGTTCTTATTAAGTATTGAGACAACGGGAAGATGGTCACTGCCTAGAGGGTCATCATGTACATACCACTGATGACCCTGGCATGTATGCTTAGTAGCTAAAGTAAGATCAAGGGCAGAAGTGTGCCCTGTTGAAACATCAATGTGAGTTGCCTCGCCACTGTTTAGAATTATTAAATTGTTGTCATCGTTGAAGTTTAAAATTTCCTTACTTTTGCTGTTTTCAGGACCAGTGAATGCGTCATCCCAGAGGCTGTCCCTTAAGTTGAAATCTCCTACCATTATGAAATTTTGGCTTACATGCCCTATTAGGTACTGGTAATCTTGTTTGGATATGAACTGTTTTCCATTAGTATAGAAATTAATTATATCAAGCTGAGAATTTGTACCAAAACTTCTTACAATTGCTGCCTCTGCATTGTCATTTTGTTGCTGGTATTTGATTTCTTCAGAATATAAGCCCTCCTTAACAAAAAATGCTACCCCACCCCCACTTTGATTGTCCTTACGTCTATAGGAAGTTGGTGCCTTGTACCCATTTAAGAAGAGAAGATTCTGGTTTGATTTATTCCAAGTTTCTTGTATACATACAATTTCTGGGAGCTCTTCAAAAGAAAGAAGGAAATTGTAAAATTCTGCCTTTTTGTGTTGCATGGAAAACCCACAGAGGCTGCGGGCATTCCATTGAACAATGGTTAGTTTCTGACGTAAATTGCCTGAAATCATTACGGGTTATTTAGTTTATTTTGGACCTAGTTGGAGCGGTTTTACCTAGTGTAGCCCTTACTATTCCTACATTAAGGTCTGAACCATGTCCATTCAGTTTTTTGTTCTCTAAAGTTTTGGCAGATTTTCTTACTCTAATAATCTTTCTTTGAGAATGTGGTGTTAAACCTTTACTGATTTTATTTTCTGTTTTCCGGAGTGTTTTTGCAGCTTTTGACCCCTTGCTGGTTTTCGTAACAGTTACATCTGCATATGATTTTGCCTGTCTTAGAGCGATAACATACTGTTTGTTGATGGTGTCAACGCTACCTTTGGTTTCTTTTTCATTGCCCTGGCATAAATTAATTTCTTGTTCAGCCTCACTCGATAAATCTTTTGCATCAGGTTTGGGAACTGTTTCTGTTTCCCCTTTGTTCGAATTTTCTTTAAATTGATTAGATTGACTGGTTTGTTCAAACAATTCCGGCTGGTCCACGAGTACATCAATGAAAGCATTGCGTTCATTATTGTTTGATATGTCAGCAATTTTGTTCAGGTTTTTTGGATCAAGTATGACCTTAAGGATAGTTCGCAGTTGCTGTTTCATAACAAGATTGCCATTTGTACCATTTCCCCTAGGAACTCGATTGATTTGAAAATTGCCCATTGATACTTGTTCAGCTTTATCCTTTCTTTCTTTGCACTGGTTTGCTCCTAGCGGCACTAAATGGGTTTCATTCAATTTCTGTTTGTTTGCTTCATTAAGACCATTATCTGACATATTTTGGTTAACTTCTGCTTGATGAGTATTTGTCATTCTTCTCTGTTCCCATTCCTGCTTTATGACCTTATTTTTGTTCTCACTATTAGTTTTATATTTCAAATATACTGGGCAAAACCTGTAGTCTGCGGAGTGGCTTCCATTACAGTTGGCGCAATTTCTCGCAGCAGGAATGTGTCTTACTTTACAATCAGTAACACTGTGGTACCAGCCTCCACAATGTATACAGGCAATGAAATTAGACCTACAGATACTGGCATAGTGTCCAAATTTCTGGCAACAAGAACATCTGATAACATATATAAAACTGGATTTACTGATACATTATGAGTGTCACAGTTAATCTCTAACGGAGCAAGTTCTGTATTAAAGTGTAATATTGCTTTTCCTGTTGCCTTACCAAACCTGTTGAACAGTTTTTTAATTCCTACTATTTTATTGGAGCCTGCATGGAGCCAAGTTTTCAGTTGATCTAGATTAAGGTCCAAAGGTATTGAGACAATTCCCTTGCTTGTTTTAATTGTGGGGTTTGCCTGGCATTGGTTTCCATTGCTTTGATTTAGTCTGTTTTTCTGTGCCGTTTTGGTCTGGTTGCGTTTTGTAGCCTAGGTGACAGATTATTAATCTTCATGTCCATTGCAGGTAGTTTTAAGCTCTCAAAATTAAAAGATTTGGCTTTATTGGCCAGCCCTATTCTTATCTTGAAGGAAAGTTTGTTAGTCAGGTCAATTGTGAAGTGTTCCCCAATGTGTTGCCGAAAACTAGCTGCTAGTGTACGGGCATAGTCAGCTCTGAAGAGCTGATTTGATAATAAGGTAAATACCACATAGACATAACCGTTGCTGGTGGTTGGCGGACTCCGTGGTTCGGAAAAATTGTCGGCAAATGCTGGTTTCCGGGACCTGACTGACTCCCAATCCATGCTACCCTGATCATCAATATACTCAAAATCATTGATTTGATTTCTGTTTTGACCCTGCTCAAAAGTGTCGCCTAGAGACTTTCTGGCTTCCTTAAATTTCTTGGCTTGGGTTTCGTTATTATTTTCACTTAGCGGACTGTACTTATTGCTTATTTCAATACCAAAATGTCTCTTACAAGACCCTGTGATTGGATTTAAGATTTCCCCATTCCCTGCTTTTGTGAACTTGGTTGAAATTGCCTTAAATAAGGTTTTAGCGGCTGTTTCAGTCATTTCAATTGTTTTTGCAGCTAATGGTTTTGCCAATTTTGAAGTAGTACGTGTGATTTCCTTATACACCTGAGTGTCTAAAACCTTACTACTGTCTTCCTCTGTTTGAGATGGTTCAGACTGGTTATTGTTGACAGTGAGTGACTGAGGAGTATTTTCCTCTGAAACACTACCTAATGAGGAGGATGTCTGCGAGATCCCAGTGACATTTGGACTTTGAATGTTTGTCACTGATTCTTCCTCATTTTCATTGCCAGCCTTTGGAATCGGCATGCTTGCACCTATAAGCTGTGCCTGGGTCATGTTTGGAAGGCTATTAGCCATCAGACAGTGCTATTAAATGAGATTTTAATAAAATGGAGAGATCCTACCTTGTTCACAAAGAAGCTATCGAAACACACAGAACATTCAGTCATACACTTAGTTGTCCTTACACACAGAGAATACTGGAACTATCCTAGTATACTTTCAAAACATTAAGATAGTTTTCATAAAAAACATAACTTCCATGAAAACAGTGAAAAAGAGAATATAAAATAGCAATATTTTAGAACTTTCCAATAATGGTTAAGATGCCACACAAAAAAAAAAAAATAATTATTTTTAAATTTAAAACATATATTCACTTAATTATTATGCACATTCACAGGTGAACAGATTGAAGAAAATATTATGGTAATTATCCTATATCCTATTATTCTAGATTAACACGTCCAGTCAACTGAAGTGCTAAAGCTCTGCATGGATACATGTACACAAAACCCACACATGCTTATATAGTGGTTACATGAGCACGACTCCTACTCCTTATAGACCCTACCCTACATGGTAACAGGACACTTCGGCCCCAAAACCACCTCGGCCCCTAGACACTTTGGCGCCTAGACACCTCGGCCCCAAAACCACCTCGGCCTCACATAAAATTGAAACCCTAGACGGGTCGGCCCCTGGACATCTCCGCCCCTAGACACGTCGGCCCCATATACCTAGACACTTCGGCCCCACTTTGCTTTTCACGGGGCTTCCACTTAAATAGGAGATCGGGATGGCTGCCATATATATATATATATATATATATATATATATATATATATATATATATATATATATATATATATATATATATATATATATATATATATATATATATATATATTTATATTTATATACTATAGGTTCAAATATATTTATATATTATATCGTTGCTAAATAGAAAATCTATATGTCCATTTAAGAAGAATGGAAGATACATTTGAAAATTCCCCTCTTTTATTTCAATGTATAATTCTAATTGCATTGCGACATGCTTTAGAGCAGGCTTTTTTTTCTACTTTTCTGCTCTTTTGATCATCTATAGGCTTTTTGTATTATCCGAAATAATGCCACACCGCTAAAATACGTTTTAAATTAATTTCTATAAGTTATCCTTACTAATTGGATGGAAATCAGGATGGATCAATGATGGGGCCGTAAAACCAAAAAAAAAAATAAAAAAAAATCATTCCTCTGTTTCGTAAACCATGGTGATGATGGGGGATAATCTTTTTATATCTGTTAACATATTATATATTTATTTGTTAATTTATTTATTTATCCGGCCTCGGTAGCTAAGTCGGATGCGTGTATGACTGGTGATCAGGAGAACGCGGGATCGATACCTACCGGGGTCGCCAACTTTTTTTCGTGGAGATAGATTATGAAATCTTTTCTTCGGTCATTCACTCCCTTCTGCTGATTCAAGAAGGGCAGTTGTCACTTTCTGGCGAAAAAATGTGCACTGTATTGGCTAACCGCTTACGTATAAGACTGCCCAGGTTAAGTGTGAATAGATCAACTGACCGGCTCGAAAATGAACTAAAATAGTGTTGACTGGGCCGTTAAACTCCAATACAAACCAACAAACAATTTATTTATTTATAAGGTAATTATCAGTGTTCAGGTTCGCTGAACTAGAATTATTCTCGTAACCAACTAATATAATGTATGCATGCAATTAAAAAATTGCATGAAAAACGGTGCAGATCCGGTTCAGAGGGCAGAAGCAATCTGATCAAGATCTTCACTGTTTACAAATATAAGGATTATTGTGTTCAGCGGGGTAAGAATTAATGAATTTCAGGTTTGTACACTATTAAGCAAAAACTTTTACAAGAACAATTAATTATTGACTTAAATTAGTAAAGTGTGAAGCTCAATAAACAACCAGGCGTTACTAATCCCTCTACCCCAATAAAGAGACCCTTGCTGATAAACAGATCATTGTTGTCAATTTTTCACACATTTGATTGTCATTCTAGCTCTTATTAAAGACAGTAATGAGTATATTGTATTTATTTATTTATTTATTTATTTATTTATTAGTCACATTTCTGACTATCAGCTACTCAAATTATTTGACACATGTGTACTATATGTATATAGTAGTGGCAAACAGTGTAGATCTGGGTGTGCAGTGTGCAAAGTCTTCACTGCTCGTATTTTTGTAGGAATTGCTCAGTATGTTTCCATTGTTATCAATTTTCACACATTTAGAAATTCCTATTTGATTGTCATTTCAGCTCATATTTAAAGACGGACAGTAACAAGTATACTTTATAATGTATTTATTGATTTAATTAATTTATTTATTAGTCACATTTCTGACTATCAGACCCTCAAATTACTTGATACATGTATATTGTATTCATTTAAAATTCGCAAACTGAATGACAATGTAGATCCAGATCAGATGGATCTGGATGTGCACGGAGTGCAAAGTCTTCATGGCCCTATATATTCTTGTGACTATCAGTATCAAATATTCACAATTAGAACAACCCGCTAAACCCCACTTTTCGAGATGCTGACTCAAGGCCAACGTCACGGTTGAAGGCGGCGGGCGATAAGCTGTCCTTAAGAGGGTAGTCCAAGATAACATGAACATGTCGTGTATACGTTGTTATATTTATTATAAACGTCTCATTGGTCATTTGTTATTTTTTATATGAAACAAAAATAGCAGTAAAATAGTTTTATCTTGTTTCCTAACAACTTAATAGAAGATTCCGTAAAATCAAAATGATATAACACACAACCTGTATCTTGGAGCAGAAATAAGAATTACGGAAACATGCCTATACAAATGCATTGTAAACTTTACCGCCGAAAAAATGATGTTTTGTTTGTTAGATTTGACGTTTAACACTCTAATCAACACTGTAGCGGTCATTTTGGGGACGTTGCCTCCAATTTTGAGGGAATTTTACCCGGCATTGAGATGAAATGACATCTCAAGCCCTGCAGCCCAATGAAACCAATAGGGTTTATAAGTATGAACGGTCCGACTCGCACCGCTTTTCCTGGCCAAGCTTAGAACCTCTAATCGGTTTACCAGTAATCGTGGCACAGGCTGTCGGTTTCTTGAAGTCCCGATGGGCGGGGCCGATTTTAACATGATATAAATGCTCATACCCTAAAAGATATCAAAAGTGGGGCCGAGGTGTCTTTGGGGCCGAGATGTCTAGGGGCCGAGGTGACAGTGGGGCCGAGGTGTCTAGGGCCGAGGTGACTAGGGCCGAGGTGTCTAGGGCCGACTTGGTTTTGGGCCGACCTGTCTAGGGACCGAGGTGGTATTGGGGCCGAAGTGTCTGGAAATCCCCTACATGATTTGGACCAGAGGCGGTTGTGCCGATGCGGGGTGCTGTGGCTGCGGCTCATTTGCTTTGCACTTAGGAGTGCTCCGCCGACGTAACACATCGGCGATGGACAAGTCTAAACCTAGGCTTATGTAACCCTAACCCTCACCCTTAAAAAGTGGCGCTTGATAGCTCAGTGGTTAGTGCACTTGCCTCTGATGCTAGAGGTCCCGGGTTCGATCCCCGGCAGCGGCGATAAAATTTCGGTGTCCGAACACACTCCATTGGCATCATTTGCAGGGATGAATGTCATAAAGTGCACCGTCCTTCGGATCGGGACGTTAACTGGAGGCCCTTTGTGCAGGGAGAATCATCCCCCGTGCAGGTTAAAGATGCCTACCGTAATTGTAGGCTTTCATCCTGCAAAACCTGGAGTGTATGTAATATACACCTGCGGAAATTGTCAGATTTGACCGACGCAGTTTCAGTAGATAGATAGATAGATAGATAGATAGATAGATAGGGCCAGTAGTACACGCCACTACCAAGAACACCCTCGTAGAGACCTGGGGGTGGGGACAAAACATAGGCGTGTTTTCAGGGTGGTAGAGCACGGGTACTAGGACACTTTGCAATAGCGGAATTTGCTGGTCTAATAGTAACCCTTCCTGGCTCACTTTTGGCCGCCGTTCAAAATTACATGTATTATCACCCTTTAACAAGCACCGTGCCCGTAGGCGTTTTCTCTACCATGACAGGGGTGAGGGTAGAGTCTAATGGAAGCCAAAAACCTGATAATGCATGAGAAACTTTTTTCCTCGGTCAGACATACACATTTTGCAGCCGGAATTGGCAACGTGCCACCACATTCTAGAGCCTGACCATTGGTCTGCATTTGCAATCAAAATTCAAAAGCCGCCAGAGAACTGCTCAGTTTACAGGACAAGTTCTTGATACTGGGTGCGATTTTTTGCGAGCAGGGGGTGTGATGGGTGGGGTTGACCTGCTTTCCACATCCTCCGCGAAAGAAGTCACCTCACTCCCAAACGGCTAGCTGATAACTGTCAAATTGACAGGAGTCAGCACATTGGCAGCCTAGGGAAAAGAGCAGTACCAACAACTAATCCCAGTCGGCGAAATGGGGGTAGCCCCTATGTGCTCTTGGCGCCCGGTTTCCTTAAAAACAAAAGTCACTCAGACATGTACCCCGCGAGAAAAATATATTACCCTTTAGCGCTTGCCTTCGCCGAATTTGCGATGTCCGCCATTTTGAATTTACTGAAGTTGATAAGAAATATACTAAGTCAAAAAAGTAACTATACCAACTTTCGGGTGAAACTCACTAGATATCTGGCAGCTATTGAGCTAAAGGGGGAGTTCCAAATCTGCCCACGCACAGATTTTCTTGAAACTTCAGTTGTTGTTTACTTTAGGTCTATCAACTATATATATAACTTTGTTTAACTTGATTAATTACTATAGTTCTCAGGAGAGCTCCCTGAGGTAATCCCCTGTAGAGGTCGTACACACCTGTGAACTTTTCATTCTTAAATCACGAAGCTCGATTGTTTTCAAATTTTGTTGCTTTGATTGGCAACAGAACTCTATAAGGATTCATATAATACCAAAAATATAAATGTGTCTAGGTCTTTTAATTTTTCTGATGAATTTATTCACAAAATTTCTTAAATTTTTCATGAAAATTTATAAAAAGTAAAATGTTTATCCCAATTGTTAGATGTGTTACTGATCTTGTCACCCCAAGATATTGCACATAAAATTGGCCACATATATCTTCTATATGGCAAACAAATTTAAAAAAAATCAGAAACCGGTAACATTGTCTTTTATTGCCATATATGTGTTTAGGTATATTTTTGTGATGAAGTCATTTACAATATCAGGGGACCAGATTTTCTTTAAGTATATTTTTATTGTATTTTTATGACCATATAGTGTCATCTTATCATGCACAGCTTAGCATATGCATTTACGTAATTCCGCCTCTGCACCCCAGCCCCCCCCCCCCCCACCCCTCCCCACCCCCTCCACACACACACAAACAAAAATACACTGTTGGACAGAGAATGATTTTTAGTTTGGGTTTTAAATAGTAGATGAGAACATACATTAGCAGAGAGAAAAATATAATGCACTCATGCAGTGATCACGATGAGTGTTAGTGTTTACAGCATTGCAAAAGCGGTTATCCTGAAAAAATGTATTCTGACACAATAGGAATAAGACAAGGTGGATATTTTTTACCCTATTTTATTTGGTCTTTTTTAAACCCGCAATACAAAGATATTAATGTCAGTAATAGACAATGGTGTATTGAGTTTGCTTAATAAATTACTCTCACAATCCTGTTCTTTCCTTAATTGTTTTTATTGTTGACATTTCCCTCTTTAAAATAAAACAGCAATCAATAATTTGCCATCTGTGAAAGGACGGGCTGATTATTTTCTGATTTGTTCTTATTATTGATCAGTCCATGTATTGGTTTTTTTCTTACATCACTTGGTCAAAGAGACTCGCACGTCGATCTCTCTTGTTGCAATGTTTTAGTCTTCAAAATATATGCGTAACTAGTCACACTGAAACTATTTGCACATTTATCATCTTGCATACACTTCCCGAAATTATATAGATGGAAGGCAAGTTGCTGTAAAACATTTATTTGATAGCTGATATTGTATTTAGATGCTGAAATACCATTTGCATATGTAGTCTTATGTATGCAATACTTGTCATCTATGTTAAGTTTTCTGGCTCTGTATTCATCGGTTTTACAAATGGTTTGTTTGTTTGTATTGAGGTTAAACATCCCTGTTAACACTATTTAGGTAATTTTGGAGATGCTGCTTCCAAGTTTGTGGGACTTGTTCCCGACATTGAGATGAAATGACATCTCAAGCCCTGTCACCCTTTGAAACTACAAGGCTTATATACATTGGACGGCCTGACTCACACCACTTTGCCTGGGAAAGCTTAGTCCTTTTAAGCGGTTTACCAGTACTCGTGTTTGGTTAGTTTCAGTTCTGTGTTGAAGCAACATGCAGCCAAATCAATTTCTTCAAGCCCCAGTGGACGGAGGCGAAGATGAATCGCTTGTTTGCTGTACCACTAGCACATTGGCTGAATCAAAATCAGTGCAGCTGGCTTCACATTTTTCTAAAGTACTGCTAGCACATGCACTGTTTGCTATTTTAAATTGTGAAAGTGTTTGAAAGTTGAATTAAGTCTTCTCTATTGTATTAATTAATGCTTTCCAAAAATAACTGCTTGTTTTCTGGATCATATTTTAGAACATAGATGATCATATTTAAGAATATAACTTTCTTACAAGGTGACAATTAGTGCGATTGAAGTAGACTGAAGGGGCATTGTCAGAGTGAGCCAAAAACAACAGTACCATTTTGTCTACAGAAATCTGAGTATACAGTGGGCCAAAAGATCAGAAAATATTGTCTGTGTTATTATGACCTACCTGGCTGAAACATAATACAAATATCATTATTCTTGGCCATTCAAGCAACCTGTGTCATTCCAGTATGACATTCAGACTTTTCAAACTTTTTAAGATCACTGGATCAGTTCAATACATACTTATTAGAGTCAAGTAAAATTGTCTGGTTTACAGAACCATCCAGTTTACTTGCCATTTCAGCAATCTTTGTTATACTAAGCTTCAGCATTGCCTCCACATCTATTTAGAATTACATTAATGCAAAAACGCATGTTCTAAAATGAAGTATTTTTTAAAAAAGATCCGTCATTGAATTGTTAACGAAAGCTCGAAATGAACAGTGTTTTTGGTGTTCATCAGGGCATCATAATTGATACAAATGCTGATTATATATGAGCTCATACTATACACCATCATATAAATGTATATATATTCATGTTTATTATATATTGGCGAGTAATTTTTCGATTGAAAATGCCGCAACATATGATATCTACAAATGGTTTGAAACAATTCAAAACCCTGACCATTACTATTCAATGTTCAAATGCGGTATGTTACCGGTCTCAGATTTTCAAGAAAGTTTGATAAAATGTTCTACATATATATGGTCAATTTTCATATTAAAATGATGGGGTGACAAGAACTGCAACAGTGTGAAATCAAACGTCAAACATACTCCAAAAGATTTTATGGTTGTGAATTCTGGGGTCTGTTCCATAAGAAATTAAGCATGGTGTATCGAACTTTGCCTGAACAATGCTAAATGTGATACAAAGATAATCACAGATGACTACAGTGATGCCTGAGAACAAAATAACCCCAAAACATCAAAAGGTGGAATGTATAGATACACTTGTTAGGGGGTACCCCTACTTTCAGATGTGGACATAAACAAAACATTGTAGATTTATAACGAAAACAGATATCAGAGTGAAATAGCTAAATAATGAATAGTCATTTACCAAGCAATAATTATGCACAATATCATGAAAATCTGTGCGTGGGCAGAACCCTATGGAAATTTACTATAGGCTGGAACTCCCCCTTTGGCTGTAGACATTTAAATCTGACGTTTAGCTAGAGAATGCTCAAACTTACATTTGCCCATACTTTTCTGCTCCAGAGTTGTCTTTCAATATGTGCCTAGAAAGATTTTGGTAGAAAATGGACATTGCGCATAAAGCTCTTTTTGTCTTAGATGGAAGACAATATTCTCTGAACATCGGATAACACTTTACTTTTACAATATCTCATGATCTCACAATATAATCGAGGTTTTAATTTGTGAAATTCTCAAATTATCTCCCTTGCAATTAAAAATATAGCAGTTTTCGAACTGCTGTAATTTTTATACCTGTCAATCAATTTTTGCCATTTTTTTCAAAAAAAACGCTTTGGGTCCACCATTGCTGTTCATCATGATGGTAAAAATTACAGAAAATTCATGTAGCATGTAGCACTATCGATTGCGATTTTCTATGGAGTTCCCCATTGAAAGCAGCATTTGCACACAACTTCTAAGCATGGGAGGTCAACACGTGATAGCCTGTTTCTCGTAGCTGATGCAACTAAAG
Organism: Lucinisca nassula; assembly: GCA_963580285.1. Lineage (NCBI taxonomy): Eukaryota > Metazoa > Mollusca > Bivalvia > Lucinida > Lucinidae > Lucinisca > Lucinisca nassula. The sequence continues at coordinate 108,757,233 of OY757010.1, forward strand.
TTCCCAATCTTTTGTGAATAGACGCAAATGGTATCTAAAGAAATGTCACATTTATCAACTTTTAGAAATGTTGGGTACAGGGAAATTTTCTGATGTTAAATCATAGCATGTTTTAATGATTTTATCTGCGAAAATGACACAGTGACCCCTTGGGTGTTTAAAGCAATAGTCTACGATGATGTGTTTACGAAAACAAAAACGAATGGTGCTTTTGCACGAAAAAATGAGTCTTCTTTTCAAAACATAACAAACTTTTTGTAGTTTTTACCTGTAGTAGCTATAGTAACAGAAGCAATTTTAGGTATAGGAACTTTTTTGACTGAGTATATAAGCATAATAATTTCATGAATCACATGAATTTCATGCCAGAAAAGAAATAAATAAAAGCTGTTAATTGTCCCATTTCACATGACCCCACCCCCCCTCCCCCCCGCCACCACCACCCCCACCTACGCATGGAAGGTATGCAAGAAAAAGAATCCTATATGGGTGTGAGGGGTGGATAGAAAAATCCGTCCCTGGGGATCACTGTCCGGCATCACTCGGCAAGCCTCGTGATGCCGGACAGTGACCCTCGGGACGGATTTATCCATCCACCCCTCACACCAATATAAGTTTCTTATAATCTTTTAACTACTGTTTACACGAACCAAACTTTTAATCTCCTGGCGTTGGAGGTTACGCCAGGAGATTAAAACAGTAGTTAAAACTGTTTTGCTGACTGACCTTGACAACAGGATGATCTCATACAACGCAAGCGTTTCGGAAAACTCTTTCTTGCACACCAGACAAGGAGATCCGTGATTTTACCCTGGGATAGAAATTTATGTTCTGACCCTGGTGTTCCGACCCAGGCAACAAACATGCTGCGCTTTAACTCTATTCAACTGCCGGAACTACTCCGCACCACTTTCATTTTGTAAACAATATACAAGTGCGAGATGTCAAAACTAACCGGCAAAACAGCGGATAAATATCATGAATATTGTTTAAAAAAAAAAAAAAAAAAAAAAGTATAGTGCGCGAAAAATGAAACGTTAAAAAATAAAATAAAAAGGAAATGTTTGGGAGGTGTTGTCATGAAAAAGAATCCAATATGGGGTTCTGTTGTAGATGTGCGTTTCCAAACCTTGGGATGACCTGTTCTGAGCGGAACCTCGGCTTAGCCTCAATTCCGCTCAGAACGGTCATCCCTCGGGTTGGAAACGCCCATCTACAACAGAACCTCATATCAGATTCTCATATAGTCTCATTTTCAAGATTATTAACATATTTCTAGTCGATGGTTAATCCGAAATCGGCGAACACCGGGTCGTCCGGAGAAAAAACAACAACAAAAACATCTGACCTTCCGATACTGTTGCAGAGCTTGGCGCTTCACATGTGACCAGAGCGAGGCGTGAACCTTTCGGCATCACGAAGACCCGCCTATATAACTTTGACCCCCTGTAACCCTACTTTTATAAAGTAAAACTGGGGTTTGCAGGGGTAAACCTTATTTTTCTTACTTCTGCTCTAAAATATAGATTGTGGGTACTTGTAAGAACTGCCTCGAGGCAGTTGTAACGAGTACCCACAATCTATATTTTAGAGCAGAACAAAGAAAAAATCGAGGCAGTTCTAACGAGTACCCACAATCTGTATTTTAGAGCAGAAATAAGAAAAATATCACAATTTTATATCTTAAAATTTTCATTTTTTGAGCGATAAAGGTTACAATGTATTTGTATAGGAATGTTATCGTAATGGCAATGGGAGACCTTATGATTAAGAAACAGCAGTCTTACACTCTAGCACTCTAGGCAACGGTGACTCGTTAAGTCCAATGTGCTGTACAAATCAGATATATAGAGGATCTTACACGAGTGGTCCATCATATGAAATATATGAAACGAGCCTTCGGCGAGTTTCTTAAATTTCATATGAAATGACCACGAGTGAAAGATTCCGTTTATTATATTGGATTTTATCGCTTTTAAATTTGATTTTTTCCACTAAAATGGATGGTTGTCAGTGACGTCGTCATAACGTTACTTTATCCCGCCAAAGTGTTATTACGCGCGTGGTCATACGACGTTATTCGTCGCTTATCAACGACGTCATATGATAAATGTTATTTTTTCAACGTTCTGTATTAAAAATGCATTGCAATTGTTTGTTTGTTAGATTTGAGGTTTAACGTCCCCGTCAACACTGTAAAGGTCATTTTGGAGACATTGCTTCCAATTTTGTGGGCCTTTTACCCGACACTGAGGTGAAATGACATCTCAAGCCCTGTCGCCCAATGAAACCAATAGGGTTTATTAGCATGGACGGTCCGCCTCGCACCGCGGTTCCTGGACAGGCTTAGATCCTCTAAGCTGTTTACCAGTACTAGTGTGCGGGCTGGATTCAGCTCTGCGTGGAAGCATCGTGCAGCCCATATATTTCTTCAAACCCCTATGGGCGGAGGCGGGTGCATTGCAATGAAGACTCTAATGCATTTGCGTATGTTACTCGACGTCTGACTGAATAAGGTCGAAACTTTGCGACGGTATATTCTGTGATATACCGTCGGAAATCCGACAACTTCACGTAACGTCGCTTTGCATTGGCTGGTATATTGTTTTATACGAAATAATACGAATTTTAACCCTTAACCTGCTGAATATTCAATTTAGCCACAGCCATTTCTGTCTTTGGACCAATCAGATGACTTGATGTAATTTATTCCTACAAATTCATAAACTGAATGTCAAACAGTGTAGATCCTGATGGCCATCTGATCTGGATCTACACTGTTTGCAAAGATAGTGGTTGTCGTGAACAGCAGGATAAAAGTTAACTAAACACCAGGATAAGCGTATAAGAATGTTGATAACTGTATTAAAAATTGTCATTTGTGGAGTATACGTTATACGGCTCCACTAATGCGTCGCTGTAAAACGAATTTTCGGACTGTAGACTCCCCAAAACAGTAATCCCCTAATAAACAGTCGTATACGAAACTTCACTGCTAACATGTAGCTTTCATAATAACACTCTCCATGCTGAACCGTAATAAAGCTTTTATTTAGCTCACCTGTCACGTAGTGACGAGGTGAGCTTTTGAGATCACTTTTTGTCCGTCGTCCGTCGTGCGTGCATGCGTCCGTGCGTGCGTAAACTTTTCCTCCTTAACCACTGATCGGATTTTGACCATACTTCACAGGAATGATCCTTAGGTAGTCCCCTTTCAAAGTTGTTCAAATGGTTCCGGTCCTTTGCACATCTAGGTCACAGGAGCTAAAATAGATTTTTTTTTACTGAAAACTTGAAAAATCTTCTTCTCTGAAACCGCATGGCCCAGGTTTTTGATATTTGGTATGAAGCTTCATCTAGTGGGCCGCTACCAGGATTGTTCAAATTATTGCCCTGGGGCCAAAAATGCCTTAAAGATCTTCTTCTCTGAAACCTCAAGGCCCAGGTCTTTGATATGTGATGTGAAGCTTCATCTAGTGGACCTCTATCAAGATTGTTCAAACTATAGGCCTAGGGCGAAAAATACCCCCCACCTGCGGGCCGTTTGGTTTTACATTGCTTTTACATTTACACAGGGAAAATCTTTAAAAATCTTCTTCTCTGAAACCGCAAGGCCCAGGTCTTTGATATTAAGTGCGAAGCTTCATCTAGTAGACCTCTAGCATGAGTGTTCAAATTATAGCCCCAGGGCCAAAAATACCCCGCCCCGGTTCCCGTTGGTTTGTCATAGGCGTATATATGGAAAATCTTTAAAATTCTTCTTCTCTGTAACCGCAAGGCCTAGGTCTTTGATATTTGGTATGAAATTCATCTAATGAACCTCTACCAAGATTATTCAAATTAAAGCTCTGAGGCCAAAATGACCCCGCCTCGGGGCCCTTTGGTTTTTGATAGGCTTATATAGGGAAAATCTTTAAAAATCTTCTTCTCTGAAACCACATGGCCTAGATCTTTCATATTTGGTGTGAAGCTTCATAGCGGACCTATATCAAGATTGTTCAAATTATAGCCCTTTGGGCCAATAATCCCCCCACCCCCGGGCCCTTTTGTTTTACACAAACTTATATTTGGAAAATAATAAAAAATCTTCTACTTAGAAACCGCAAGGCTCAGGTCTTTGATATTTGGTATGTAGCTTCATCTAGAGGATCTCTACCAATATGTTCAAATTATAGCCGTTAGGCAAAAAATGCCCCTGCCGCGTTGGTTTTACATTGACTTATATAGGGAAAATTTTAATAAATCTTATTCTCTGAAACCACAACGCCCAGGTCTTTGATATTTGGTGTGAAGCTTCATCTAGTGGACCTCTATCAAAATTGTTCAGATTGTAGCCCTAGGGCCAAAATGCCCCTGACCTTGGGCCCTTAGGTTTAACATTCACTTATATTGGGAAAATCTTCTTCTCTGAAGCCGCAAGGCCCAGGTCTTTGATATTTGGGGTGAAGCTTCAGGTAAAGGACCTCTATCAAGATCGTTCAAATTATTGCCCTAGAGTAAAAAATGCCCCCGCCATGGGGCCCTTTGGTTATACATTGGCTGTTATGGAGATTTTTTTTATAAATCTTCTTGTCGGAAACCAGAAGGCTCAGTTCTTTGATATTTGGTATGATGCTTTTTCTAGTGGACCTCGACCAAGATTGATTAAAATATAGCCCTGGGGCCAAAAAAATGGCTCTGCCCCGGGTCCCACTGGTTTTACATAGACTTATGAGGGAAAACCTATAAAAATCTTCTTGTCTGAAATTAGAAGGCTCAGGTCTTTGATATGAAGCTTTGTCTAAAAGACCTGTACCAAGATCCTTCAAATTATACCCCTGGGACCAAATATGGGCCCAACCCGGTGCCCACTGGTTTTACATAGACTTATTTAGGGAAAACCATTGAAAATGTTCTTGTCTGAAACAGCCCTAGGACCAAATATGGGCCCCCCGGGGCCCACTCGTTTTACATAGACTTATATTAGGAAATAGAAGTCAAGGCAATGAAAACATTTGAAAATCTTCTTGTCTGAGGGCAGAAGGCCAAAAATTTTGATATTTGGTATGAAGCTTTGTCTTGTGGATTTCTACCAAGATTATTCAAATTATAGCCCTGGGGTCAAAAATGGCCCCGCCCTGGGAACCCCAAGTTTTTTTAATAGACTTATATAAGGAAAACTTTTAAAAATCTTCTTGTCTGAAACCAGAATGCTCCGGTCTTTGATATTTATTTATACGAGTATTCAAATTATAACCCGGGGCCAATAATGGCTCTCCCAGGGCCCACTTGTTACCCTATGGATCAGGTGAGCGATCCAGGGCCATCATGGCCCTCTTGTTTTTTTAAATGTCTAGATCCAGATCAGGGGGCACTTGTTTAAAACTAACGACGTCGTTAGTTAACGTGTCGTTAAAACTTTTATCATTAGATATGGCAAATATGCTAAAATTTTTGCTGAAAAAAAATGTAAGCAGCTTTAGCATCCAGATCTATACTATTTTCCATTCTGCTTCTTAAGACATTGTAAAATTGAAATCATGCAACATAGATGACTGTAAATTGGGGTGGAGTGTAGCACATTGAAATGTTCAGCACGGTGAGGGTTAACGTACACTCTTGCATAAATATCTATGCGCATGGCTGTTTGAAGCCATTGTCATATGGACCGAAAGCCGTGCTCAAATAGTAAAAACCATGTTCAAATCATGACATTCGCATGCTGTTTGAACATGGACTTTGCTTTGTTACCTTACGTTAAACGACGTTACATTATCGCCCTGAACGTAGCGTACAACGCCATTGTAAACAACATTCTTGCATAAATATCTATACGCATGGCTGTTTGAAGCCATTGCAAAATGGACCGAAAGCCGTGCTCAAATAGCAAAAACCATGTTAAATCATGAAATTCGCGTGCTGTTTGAACATAGATTTTGTGCTTTTGATATCACAAGACTGGCCTTGCTTTTTTTTACGTTACGTTGATCGACGTAACATTATCGCCCTGGACGTAGCGTTTAGGGTATGTTGACGTCAGATGGTTACTGCGAAACAACGTCATTGTAAACAGCATTCTGAACTGGCCGCCATGTTGGTTCGCCGGTCGCATTTGAAGAGTTTATATGGAGTTTATATGAAGCTTTAGGGCGTTTTAGTCAAAATTTGCTGTCGAAATCGGAAGTTATGCAAGAACAACGATCATCCATGTTATTTCTTTGCATTAATATTTGCCGGATCCCTCGGAAGATATTTGAACATTCGGCCTTGCGGCCTCATGTTCAAACAGCTTCCTCGGGACCCGGCGAATGTTAATGCATGAAAAACCATGGTTGATCGCTATATTCTGAACTGGCCGCCGTGTTGGTTCGCCGGTCGCATTTGAAGAGTTTATATGGAGTTTATATGGAGCTTTTGGGCGTGTTGGTCAACATTTGCTGTCGGAATCTTAAGTTATGCAAGAACAGGATCCCTCGGAAGATATTTGAACATTCGGCCTAGAGGCCTCATGTTCAAACAGCTTCCTCGGGACCCGGCAAATGTTAATGCATGAGAAACCAAGGTTGATCCCTATATTCACCGACTATGTTTTAAAGGGTATAACTTTTACTTTATAGAGGGCGCTGAAGCTGTGTTCGTAGCTGCAAGCGATATAGTTGAAGAAGGAAGCTTCAGATGGGTCAACGAAGAAATTGTGCAAGGGATTCCATGGGGAAATGGCGAACCAACTCGGGGTAGAAGAGAAAATTGTTTGGTAATGCACACCGCATTGGAGTTTGAGTTCGGAGCTTATCCCTGTTATGATAAATGTCATTTTCTATGTCAAATAACACTTTAGGGGGCACTTTTGGTTCATGGAGCTTTACAGGGTTATTCCAGGCGAGCAGCTGAACCATTACACCACGGATACACATGTACTTGTAATTCTAACTTTTCTGTTTGGCAAGATATTATCCTTAAACACTTTTTGTACCAAATGGAATCTCTCTCTCCTTATGTGCAACAGGAGTCCATTTCAAAATTTAGGGGTGTCAGGTTGTGTTTTCGTCAAAATTTATTTGGGACAATGGCTAAACTTTTTTTGCAAACAGTGTAGGCCCTGATCAGACGCCACAGAACACGCCGCGCTGCGGCGTCTGACCTGGGCCTGCACTGTTTGCTAGTTACTCGTTTTGGGATTTCCGGTACAAAATGGGTTAATTGCAATTTTAGAAAGATCCAATGAAAACTGACCCCGAGGTTATAAAACTTTTTTCATGCTCAACTCACTTGAGCATGACATTTATAATGCTCATAAATATTAAAATACAAATGACAGAGTCTCTTTTCTTGCTCAGATCAGCACAGAATGTTATTTGTCCTGCTCATAAATTTTAAAATGCCAACAATTGTTGGCATTTTAAACTTTATGAGCAGGACAAATTTCATGATCAGCTGAGTTGATCATGAAAAAGGTTTTTTAACTCGAGGCCTGGTGAAGTCAATGTCAAATGTTTTTTTTAAACAATGAAGTCAACATAACTCTAAAATTGATTAACGGATTTTGCTAGTTTTGGAACTTGTTCAAAATAATCCCCCACCCATCGGGTCTGGAAGAAATAGATTGGGCTGCATGATGCTTCCACGCAGAGCTTAAACCGACCGCACATGAGTACTGGTAAACCGCTTAGAGGGTCTAAGCCTGCCCAGGCAAAGCGGTGCAAGTCGGACCGTCCATGCCTATAAACTCTTTTGGTTTCATTGGGCGGCAGGGCTTGAGGACATTTCATCTCAATGTCGGGTAAAAGTCTCACAAAATTGGAAGCAACGTCTCCAAAATGACCTATATATTATTGACAGGGACGTAAAACCTCTAGTATAACAAATCAAGATAGTTTCAATGAGGCTGATTCAATTAAAAAAGAGGATAGAGTTATGCCTCAGACAATTAGAAAATCATTGTAAGCCCATCATATGAACAAGTCTATGTAATGAACATCCATTGAACCCCACTTTATAAGTAGAATACGGGGTATTCATTAGTTTCCTTATTTTTGCTCATAAACATAGACTGTTGGTATTGATTTTTGGTACTCGTAAGAACCGCCTCATTGAGGCGGTTCTAACGAGCACTAACAATATATATTCATATTAGAAATAAGAAAAATGACAAAAGTTATCATCTAGAGATAAGAATGTCGTCGTTATATCGCACGGATGTCGTCGTAATGCCAAGGGACATAATGGTTGTTATCACAAACAATATTGTGATGCTGTTTTGATGAAAGGTAGACATTGTCTGACCACATAACGATACATTGTGCATTTTTTTCATATCTCCAAAGTGGCTGCTCTTCTGATGAAAATCCACGATTTGTTTTTTATTTGTACTGCAAATATAGGTTGTGGTTTCTCGTTAGAACCGCCTCCTCTTATTAGCAAGAATGCTGCCATATTGTCTTTGCGTATCAGCCCAGAACTGCAGTTGCAGTTACAGATAGTCCTATAATAAGATAGTATCCGTTTACTTGACTTTTGTGAAGTGAATGCACGTTTTAATCGTTTGTTTTGTTAGCTCCACTGGCCGAAGGCCAGCGGGGCTATTGTCATGGCCCTGTGTCCGTCGTGCGTCCGTGCGTCTGTGCGTTAACTTTTTTCTTTAAACATCTTCTCCTCCTAAACTACTGGGCCAATTGTAACCAAACTTCACAGGAATGTTCCTTACATAGTCCTCTTCTAAATTCCTTCAAAGAATTTTGTTACACTCAGAACTCTGGTTACCATGGCAACAAAACCACAAAAAATAAAAATCTTTAAAAATCTTCTCCTCCAAAACCACCTGTTGGATTTCATTTTTATTTTGCATGAATGTTCCTTGGGTGGACCTCTTTCAGATTCCTTGAAGAAATTTTGATCCGACAAAAAACATTGCCGCCATGGGCGGGGCTTATTTTCCCTATTTAACATATAGTGTAATGCTAAAACATCTTCTCCTCCTAAACTACTGGGCCAATTGTAACCAAACTTCACAGGAATGTTCCTTACTTAGTCCTCTTCCAAATTCCTTCAAAGAATTTTGTTAAACCCAGAACTCTGGTTGCCATGGCAACAAAACAACACAAAAAAATAAAAATCTTTAAAAATCTTCTCCTCCAAAACCACCTGTTGGATTTCATTTTTATTTTGCATGGATGTTCCTTGGATGGACCTCTTTCAGATTCCTTGAAGAAATTTTGATCCGACAAAAAAACATGGCCGCCATGGGCGGGGCTTATTTTCCCTATTTAACATATAGTGTATTGCTAAAACATTTTCTCCTCCTAAACTACTGGGCCAATTGTAACCAAACTTCACAGGAATGTTCCTTACTTAGTCCTCTTCTAAATTCCTTCAAAGAATTTTGTAATACCCAGAACTCTGGTTGCCATGGCAACAAAACCACACAAAAAATAAAAATCTTTAAAAATCTTCTGCTCCAAAACCACCTGTTGGATTTCATTTTTATTTTGCATGAATGTTCCTTGGGCGGACCTCTTTCAGATTACTTGAAGCAATTTTGATCCGACAAAAAACATGGCCGCCATGGGCGGGGCTTATTTTCCCTATTTAACATATAGTGTAATGCTAAAACATCTTCTCCTCCTAAACTACTGGGCCAATTGTAACCAAACTTCACAGGAATGTTCCTTACTTAGTCCTCTTCTAAATTCCTTCGTAGTGACGAGGTGAGCTTATGGGATCACTTTTCGTCCGTCTTGCGTCCGTGCATCCGTAAACAATTTCTTTAAACGACATCTCCTCCTGAACCACTGATCGGATTTTGACCAAACTTCACAGGAATGATCCTTAGGTGGTCCCCTTTCAGAGTTGTTCAAATGGTTCCGGTCCGTTGCACATCTAGGTCACAGGAGCCAAAAATAGATTTTTTTTCACCAAAAACTTAAAAAATCTTCTACTCTGAAACCACAAGGCCCAGGTCTTTGATATTTGGTATGAAGCTTCATCTAGTGGACCCCTACCAAGATTGTTCAAATAATAGTGCTGGGGCCAAAACTACCCCCGCTCCGGGGCCCTTTGGTTTTACATGGGCTTATATGGGGAAAATCTTTGAAAATCTTCTCTGAAACCGTAAGGCCCAGGTCTTTGATATTTGGTATGAAGCTTCATCTAGTGGACCCCTACCAAGATTGTTCAAATAATAGTGCTGGGGCCAAAAATGCCCCCGCTCCGGGGCCCCATGGTTTTACATGGGCTTATATAGGGAAAATCTTTAAAAATCTTCTTCTCTGAAACCGCAAGGCCCAGGTCTTTGATATTTGGTATGAAGCTTCATCTAGTGGACCCCTACCAAGATTGTTCAAATTATAGTGCTGGGGCCAAAAATGTGCCCGCTCTGGGGCCCTTTGGTTTTACATGGGCTTATATAGGGAAAATCTTTAAAAATCTTCTTCTCTGAAACCGTAAGACCCAGGTCTTTGATATTTGGTATGCAGCTTCATCTAGTGGACCCCTACCAAGATTGTTCGAATTATAGTGCTGGGGCCAAAAATGCCCCCGCTCCGGGGCCCCTTGGTTTTACATGGGCTTATATAGGGAAAATCTTTAAAAATCTTCTTCTCTGAAACGGCAAGGCCCAGGTCGTTGATATTTGGTATGAAGCTTCATCTAGTGGACCCCTACCAAGATTGTTCAAATTATAGTGCTGGGCCCAAAAATGCCCCCGCTCCGGGGCCCCTTGGTTTTACATGGGCTTTAATAGGGAAGATCTTTAAAAATCTTCTTCCCTGAAACCGTAAGGCCGAGGTCTTTGATATTTGGTATGAAGCTTCATCTAGTAGACCCCTACCAAGATTGTTCAAATTATAGTGCTGGGGCCAAAAATGCCCCCGCACCAGGGCCCTTTGGTTTTACATGGGCTTTAATAGGGAAGATCTTTAAAAATCTTCTTCCCTGAAACCGTAAGGCCGAGGTCTTTGATATTTGGTATGAAGCTTCATCTAGTAGACCCCTACCAAGATTGTTCAAATTATAGTGCTGGGGCCAAAAATGCCCTTGCCACGGGGCCCTTTGGTTTTACATGGGCTTATATAGGGAAAATCTTTAAAAATTTTCTTCTCTGAAACCGTAAGGCCTATGTCTTTGATATTTTGTATGAAGCTTCACCCCACAAGGCCCAGGTCCCCCCCATCCCCCAGCCCCGGGGCCTTTTGGTTTTACATGGGCTTATATAGGGAAAATCTTTAAAATCTTCTTCTCTAAAACCGCAAGGCCCAGGTCTTTGATATTTGGTATGAAGCTTCATCTAGTGGACCACGACCAAGATTGTTCAAATTTTAGTGCTGGGGCCAAAAATGCCCCTGCTCCGGGGCCCTTTGGTTTTACATGGGCTTATCTAAGGAAAATCTTTATAAATCTTCTTCTCTGAAACCGCAAGGCCCAGGTCTTTGATATTTGGTATGAAGCTTCATCTAGTGGACACCTACCAAGATTGTTCAAATTATAGCCCTGGGGCCAAAGATGCTTCCGCCCCGGGGCCCTTTGGTTTTACATGGGCTTATATAGGGAAAATCTTTAAAAAAATTCTTCTTTGAATCCGTAAGGCCCATGTCTTTGATATTTGGTATGAAGCTTCACCCCACAAGGCCCCTACCAAGATTGTTCAAATTATAGTGCTGGGGCCAAAAATGCCCCCGCCCTCGGGCCCTTTGGCTTTACATATGCTTATATAGGGAAAATCTTTAAAAATCTTCTTCTCTGAAACCACAAGGCCCAGGTCTTTGATATTTGGTATGAAGCTTCATCTAGTGGACCCCTTTCAGAGTTGTTCAAATGGTTCCGGTCCGTTGCACATCTAGGTCACAGGAGCCAAAAATAGATTTTTTTCACCAAAAACTTAAAAAATCTTCTTCTCTGAAACCGTAAGGCCCAGGTCTTTGATATTTGGTATGAAGCTTCATCTAGTGGACCCCTACCAAGATTGTTCAAATTATAGTGCTGGGGCCAAAAATGCCCCCGCCCCGGGGCCCTTTGGTTTTACATTGGCTTATATAGGGAAAATCTTTAAAAAAATTTCTTCTCTGAAACCGTAAGGCCCATGTCTTTGATATTTGGGCCTCTACCAAGATTGTTCAAATTATAGCCCCCGCCCCGGGGCTTTTTGGTTTTACAAAGACTTATATATAGAGATAATCTTTGAAAATCTTCTTCTCTGAAACAGCAAGGCCCAGGTCTTTGATATTTGGTGTGACGCTTCATCTAGTGTACCTCTATCAAGATTGTTTAAATTATGGCCCTGAGGCCAAAAATGCCTCCGCCCCGGGGACATTTGGTTTTACATAGGCTTATAGAGGGAATATCTTTAAAAAAATCATCTTCTCTGAAACCCCTAGGCCCAGGTCTTTGATATTTGGTGTGTAGCTTCATCTAGTGGACCTTTGCCAAGATTGTTCAAATTATAGCTTTTGTTGATATTTGGTATGAAGCTTCACCTATTTAGACCTCCCTCAACATTATGCACATTGTAGCCCTGGTGTCAATAATGGCCCTCCCCGATGCCCACTTGTTACTCTATCATTTGGATCAGGTGAGTGATCCAGGGCCATCATGGCCCTCTTGTGTTTTATATTAGGATCACTTTTTGTCTGTCATCCGTGCGTAAACAATTTCTTCAAACTACATCTCCTCCTAAACCACTGATCGGATTTTGACCAAACTTCATGTCCCTCTTGTGTTTTATATTAGGATCACTTTTTGTCGGTCATCCGTGCGTAAACAATTTCTTCAAACTACATCTCCTCCTAAACCACTGATCCGATTTTGACCAAACTTCACTGGAATGATCCTTAGGTGGACCCCTTTTAGAGTTGTTCAAATGGTTCTGGTCTGCTGCACATCAAGGTCACAGGGGCCAAAAATAGATTTTTTAATGAAAACTTAAAAAATCTTCTTCTCTGAAACCATAAGGCCCAGGTCTTTGATATTTGGTACGAAGTTTCATCTAGTGGATCCCTACCAAGATTGTTCAAATTATAGTGTTGGGGCCAATAATGGCCCCGCTCCGGGGCCCTTTGGTTTTACATAGGCTTATATAGGGAAACTCTTTAAAAATCTTCTTCTCTGAAACCACAAGGGCCAGGACTTTGCTATTTGGTATGAAGCTTCATCAAGTGGACCCCTACCAAGATTGTTCAAATTATAGTGCTGGGGCAAAAAATGCGACCCCCCCCCCCCGGGGCCCTTTGGTTTTACATAGGCTTATATAGGGAAAATCTTTAAAAGTCTTCTTCTCTGAAACACAATGCCCAGGACTTTGATATTTGGTATGAAGCTTCATCTAATAGACCTCTACTAAGATTGTTCAAATTAAAGCCCTTGGGCCAAAAATGTCCCCGCTCTGGGGCCCTTTGGTTTTACATAGACTTATATAGGGAAAATCTTTAAAATTCTTCTTCTCTGAAACCACAAGGCCTAGGTGTTTTATATTTGGTATGAAGCTTCTTCTAAAGGACCCCTACCAAGATTATTCAAATTATAGTGCTGGAGCCAAAAATGCCCCCGCCCCGGGGCCCTTTGGTTTTACATAGGCTTATATAGGGATAATCTTTAAAAATCTTCTTTTCTGAAACCGCAAGGCCCAGGACTTTGATATTTGGTATGAAGCTTCATCTAATGGACCTCTACCAAGATTGTTCAAATTATAGCCCTGGGGCCAAAAATGCCCCCGCCCCGGGGCCCTATGGTTTTACATAAGACTAATATAGGGAAAATCTTTAAAAGTCTTCTTCTCTGAAACCACAAGGCCTGGGTCTTTGATAGTTGGTATGAAGCTGCATCTAGTGGACCTCTATCAATATAATTCAAATTATAGCACTAAGACCAAAAATGTCCCCGCTCTGGGGCTCTTTGGTTTTACATAGACTTATATAGGGAAATCTTTAAAAATCTTCTTCTCTGAAACTGCAAGGCCCAGGTCTTTAATATTTGGTATGGAGCTTTATCTAGTGGACCTCTACCAAGATTGTTCAAGGTATAGCCCTGGGGCCACAAATGCCCCCACCCCGGAGCCCTTTGGTTTTACATAGATTTATATAGCCCCGGGGCCATTTGGTTTTGCATAGGCTTATGTAGGGAATATCTTTAAAAAAAATCTTCTTCTCTGAAACCGCAAGGCCTAGGTCTTTGATATTTGATGTGTAGCTTCATCTAGTGGACCTTTGCCAAGATTGTGAAAATTATAGCCTTTGTTGATGTTTGGTATGAAGCTTCACCTTTAAGACCTCCCTCAACATTACGCACATTAAAGCCCTGGGGCCAATAATGGCCCTCTCTGGGGCCCACTTGTTACACTATGGATCAGGTGAGCGATCCAGGGCCATCATGGCCCTCTTGTTTTTTTACCCATTGCATGCGGGAAAACCCTAAATGGGTACCTTGGCAAACAGTACTGGCCCAGATCAGACTCCACAGAACACCGTGTCTGATCAGGGCCTGCACTATTTACTAACAGAATTGTCCATCAAAAATAGAAAAAATAGGCCTGACACCCCTTATATGAAAAATGGACTGGTCCAACATATAGCAATAGAAGAGTTCACTAGTATACAATTGGTTAATGTAATAAATATGACAATTGTCTGAAGTTGGCCGGTGGAGCGACAGGCCCTCTTGGGCCTCTTGTTTGATTTGAGGGTTAATGACCCCGTCAACACTGTATAGGTCATTTTTGAGATGTTGCTTCCAATTTCGTGGATTTTTACTCGACATTGAGATCAAGCCCTGTCGCCAAATGAAACCACGTGGACGGTCCTACTCGCACCTTCGCTTTGCCTGGGCAGGCTTAGATCCTGTAAGCGGTTTAACAGCACTCGTGTGCGGTTGGACTCAGCTGTGCATCGAAGCATCATTCGGCCGATCTATTTCTTCAAGCCCAGATGGGCGGGGCCATAGCAGTCTGTATGGAAGTCAGTCTGTATGCACTGTCAGTAGTATATACAATCAGGGTTCTTGGACACTTTCACATCGCGCACACATGTGCATGCATGTCGCACAGCGCACATGCATGTACATGTACATGTGTGCCCGACGTAAAAAATGTATAGCGAATAATTTAGAAATACTTACTCTTCTACAAAGCCCTTGCTCAAGACCTACGCTATCAACACATAGGTATAGATCGATGACTGTTTACTGAACATTACGTCACACGGACCATTCCATCGGAAACCGTTATGTAGGGGTAACCAACTTTTCACTCGCTTAATTCACAAAATCTTTGCTATATATTATTCTGATATGACATACTTGAAGGTATACGATATGGCGGTATT
Source organism: Lucinisca nassula (assembly GCA_963580285.1). Taxonomy (NCBI): domain Eukaryota; kingdom Metazoa; phylum Mollusca; class Bivalvia; order Lucinida; family Lucinidae; genus Lucinisca; species Lucinisca nassula. Next base: position 108,772,517 of record OY757010.1, read on the forward strand.
GGTTAGATACATAAACTTCGGCGATCTAATTATCAAAAGGTCGTAGGTTCGAATCTCAAATTTTGAATAACATTTTTGTTTTTCGTTCTTTTTTCCTTTTATATACATTTTTATGCACCCTGTGGCAAATGTTCAAACCTGAGCTTTTGGAACTTTGCAGACGAAATAAACAAGCTCCTCTTTATCGAATTTACCAGCCTTTGAAGCGACACAGGCACACAGTTCTGCGGCTTTCACCATACCACCCTGGTCTGAATGCCAAAACGATGATATGGGGAAATTTGAAAGGTTATATTTGCCAAAGAAATTTTCAGCTTCACATGACATATCACAAGGCTCTGATCGAAGAAGACATTGGAAACATTGCTGGAAAAGAATGATCTGCTTGCTTAACAAATGTCGAAAAGGCTGAATAGGACTATTCTTTTGTTTGATCGGAGATGTATCGTCCCCGTCAACACGGTATTGGTCATTTTTGAGACGCTGCTTCCAATTTTGCCGGACTTTTACCCGACATTGAGATGAAATGACATCTCAAGCCCTGTCGCCCAATGAAAACAATAGGGTTTATAAGCATGGACGGGCCGACTCGCACCGCTTTGCCTGGGCAGGCTTAGATTCTCTAAGCGGTTTACCAGTACTCGTGTGTGGGTCGGTTAAGCTTTGCGTGGAAGCATCGTGGAGCCCATCCATTTCTTCCAGCCCCAATGGGCGGGGCCCTGAACAGGACTATCGTAAAAAGCGACATCGCTGTTGAGAGTTGAAATAGACTCTGACAGTGACATTAGAGGTGATAACGACGAAGGTACAGAGACTGCTACTGAGGGTGATGAATCTACCGATCATCACGAAAACATGCATATGCACACTGTAAATTTTACCGTCGTAAAAATGTAAAATTTATAATAAAAAAATTGCAATATTTTCCTTATTTATGCTCTAAAATATAGATTGTGGGTGCCCGTTAGAACCGCCTCGAAGAGGCGGTTCTAATATGTACCCAGAATCTATATTTTGAGCAAAAATAAGAAAAATAAGGTTGACCCCTGCAAACCCATGTTTTATTATATAAAAGTGGAGTTCAAGCGGATCAAAATAATATAGACGCGTTTTCGTTATGACTGCCCAAGGATCAAAACTCTTTTTATTATGCAATAATGAAAAATGAGATTCTAAAATTAAGAAATTCAAGTTAATGTGAATCGCTGAAATTTGAAAATAATGAATTACATACTAAAATTAAAGAAAAGGAAAAAGGGGGAGGGGGGATCTTAGAATAAAAAAAAACAACAAATATATACAATAAAAACAATCAAAACTATATGTAGAGCTGTAGCAAGGCCCAAAATATATGTGATAATTTTTATTTATAATAATTCAGAAAAAAAGAGAAAAAAGAAAAGTTTTAAAATAATTACACCGTACGAGTGTTTCTTCCGCCCCTTGCCCTCACCACATCGCGGACTTCAATAATAATGAACTGTAACCACTGGGCTATTTGTTATTCACGAGCATTTGAGCGTACAGTAAACTTACATTCAAAACGATGCCTACCATCAAATTATTACATAAGGTATTTGTTTTTAAGTTTTCAGTTCTTCTCGACAATTTTTGTCATATTTTTATTTTCTGTCTTTTATAATTCTTACAATGTATTCTATTGTTGCGCATGAGAATGTGTTTCAGCTTTTATCTAAGAAGTTTGCATATACTGATGACACTGTCCTCCCTAGATAACGGTATCAGATGGACCGGCCCGTGTGACGTAATGTTCAGTAAACATTCATCGACCTATATATGAAGTATAACTATTAGAGAAATATTAATACGTAGGTATTATGAATGATAGCTATTAGAGAAATAACAATTAGAGAAATACCAATACATAGATATATGAAGATATAGCTAATATGGATGAATTCGTAGCGAAGGCACTGGCAGAAATATCTGAAGATTATTCGACTCTCAAACAAAACATCTTGGATGAGCCTATCCCAGACATTGTCAAAGGGCGCCTATTAAAACCCTTACAGCCTAAAAAATATCAACCTATCCCACCACCACGCAAAAAGAAGGCCGCCAAGAGAAAAGCCATCGAAGAGGAATTTGACCCTATCTCCCGTAAGAAAGTCCTGAGATCCGTGAAGGAGTATCAGGATGAGATCCTGGATTTGTTTACATCTGCTGAGCAACAGCTAGTCTTCAGGCAGACCCCATGGGTTATTGGTGACTTCTTAAGGGGCTGGCAGATGGATGTACCTGCCAATAATAGTGCAGATACTAGGGTATTCCTCGAGTCTGTGGTGCCACAAATCAGTAGCAAGCTCAAGGAAGAGATCGAGGCTCTGGGTGGTGTGAAATTCCAGATGGCTCTCAAGATTCAGCTTCGAAAGGACAACCCAGACGGTAGTGAGGAGTACACAAGCCCTGTGCTGCGCCACAAACAGGAGGCCCTTCTCCAGGCTAGCGAAATCAAGGGGGTGGGGCTCTCGATAAAACCTTCCCACAGATCCAAGAAACACTCGAAAAGTGGACAAAGAGTGGGTCTGGCTGGTTTGTAGATCAGGTACAAACCCTTTGTCTTGACATTGCCAGATATCAGCCTCTTCGAGGCGGGTCCTACCTCCCACTCCCAGCAGCTGTAAGTTCTAAGAAAGCAGTGGTCAATGTGAAGAACATGGATTCCCACTGCCTTCGATGGTCGATACGAGCGGCTCTGGCAAATCCGCCACCACCTTATCACCCAGAGAGACCAAGATGGTATCCAACCAAAGTCTGAAATTTGAAGGGATTGATAGCCTCTCAGATTCAAACAGTGGAGCGGCAGAACAACCTAGCCATCAACGTATTTGGCTGGGACAAGGGTATTATCATACACAGCCTCAGCAAGCAGCCACAAGAAATGCCAAGGATCAACCTATTGCTGATCGAAAAGGCCGGTAAATTCCACTACACCTGGATCAAGCACCTCAGCCGCCACTTATTTGACCAGAGCAAGCAAAGTAATAAAAAGCACTTCTGTGAGCGATGCCTTCATGGATACACGAGAAAAGGCCTGCTGGAGGCCCACAAGTTGGAGTGTGAAGGCATTGGCCAGACGGCTGTCCCGGTGGAGATGCCAGAAGAGGGTGAGAACAAACTCACCTTCCAGAACCACCACAAGCAGCAACCAACCCCATTCATCATCAGTGCATACTTTGAGGCTCTCACCACCAAGATAGAGGGCCCCGAACTCGATCCTACAAAAAGCAACACCAGACGAACACAACAGCATGAGGCTTGCAGCTACAGCTATATCGTAGTGCGGTGGGATGGAACAACAAAGCCTCCCGTTGAGTATCGCGGCCCAAATACGGCAGAACACTTCTTCAATTCACTCCAGGAGGAGGAGCGCGAGATTAAGAGCGTTTAAGCTAACCCTAAACACATAAGGATGACACGAAAGGACTGGCGGGCCCATAACAAAGCCGCGAATTGCTATATATACGAAAACCGCTAAAAGGTGACTCTGTCCGCAACCACTGTCATATCACAGGTAAATATCGAGGGGCAGCCTACAACGCCTGCAACCTTAAGCTGAGGCTAAGCCCAAAGACCACGACCATTCCCGTAGTGTTCCACAACCTCATGGGGTACGACTCCCACCTGCTCATGCAGGCTATCCCGAAGGACGATGGCAGAGTCTCCTCCATCCCCAACAACACAGAAAAATACACCTCCTTCTCTCTCGGGCAGCTACGTTTCATCGATAGCGCCCAGTTCCTGCTAGCTTCCCTTGACAAGCTGGTGGCGGTAAACCAGCCGGAATCTTTCAAGATCATGTCCCATTACGAACCAGTCCAGCAGAGACTCCAGCTCTTGAACCGGCTCCTGGGATCGCTTCGCCGAGACCAAGCTCCCCCGAAAGAGGCATTCTATAGCAAGCTCGCATACGAGCACATTAGCGACGACGACTACACCCTTCACAGAGAGTATGGGAGGTCTGTGGGTGTTGGATAGACCCAGCACACTACTACACCAGTCCGGGGCTTTCATGGGACGCCATCCTCAAGATTACAGGAGTGGAGCTCGAGTGACTCAAAGATTATAACCAGCACCTTTTCATCGAGAAGGGGATGCGTGTAGGCATCTCAATGGTCTCAAAGCGCTATGCCAAGGCCAACAATCCTCTGGTCGAGGATTACGGCCCAGAAAAGCCTAGTACCCACGTCCTCTACCTAGATGAGAAATATTTCTATGGTTGGGCTATGAGTCAGCATATCCCCACTAAAGGCTTTCGGTGGGTGGATGCATCGGAATGCCAGCAGCTTGCAAAATCAATTGCAGAGCAACCTGCAGATAGTCAAGAGGGCTACATCCTAGAGGTGGATTTGGAGTATCAAGCAGAGCTGCACAAGGCACACAACGCCTACCCGCTAGCTCCAGAACGCATGGTGGTCCAGAAGGAGTGGATGTCTGAGTATCAGCACGGACTCTTGGGTGGCGTTGGGGGGTGCGCATACCGAGGTCGAAAAGCTGGTCCCAAACCTCCGCAACAAGGACCGCTATGTGCTCCACTATCGGAATCTTCAGCTATACATGTCTCTGGGTAAGCGTCTGACCAAGATTCATCGCGCCCTCCGGTTCCAGCAGAGCCCCTGGATGGAGTCCTACATCCAGATGAATACCGAGCTCCGAAAAAAGGCCACAAGTGACTTTGAGAAGGATCTCTACAAGCTCATTAACAATTCGGTCTTCGGCAAGACGATGGAGAACCTCCGCAGGCGTGTAGAAGTCAAGCTGGTCCGCGCCAACGAGGAAGATAAACTCAGGCGTCTCATCGCCAGCCCGGCCTTTGCCAGAGCCAACATCTTTGACGATGATCTTGCAGCAATCCAGATGCATAAGAGCCGTCTAGAGCTCAATCGACCGATTTACATAGGTATGAGCATTCTAGATCTTTCAAAGACCCCGATGTACGATTTCTATTACAACCAGCTCCAGAGGCAGTACGGAGAACGCTGCCAGCTCCTCTACACGGACACCGACAGCCTCCTCCTCGAAATCGAGACAGAGGATGTCTACGAGGACATAGCCAAGCACCAGGGTCTCTACGACACGTCCGACTTTCCGGAAGGCCACCCGCTGCACAGCACAGAGAACAAGAAGGTTCTCGGAAAGATGAAGGACGATCAATCGCCGAATATGTGGGCCTGCGGCCGAAGATGTACTCCATCCTCCAGGCATCTTGAAGTACATCAAGAAGGCCAAGGGTGTGAGAAAAGCAACTGTCAAGAAGCACATCAGGCATGAGCAGTTCAAAGTGGCTCTCCTTGAGAACCAAACCTTCCGCCATGGTATGGATGTTATGAGGTCGGAGAGCCATCTCATCTACGGGCAGCATCTCAACAAGGTGTCGCTGTCGCCCTTCGATTCCAAGCGCTGGATCGCAGAAAACGGAGTTAACACACAGGCTTATGGTTACAAAGTTCACATTACACAACAAGAGATGGATGCATTCTTTGAGGAGCTGGGTCGGTCCATCTAAAGAATTATGAATTCATAGGAAGAACAAAGGCTCCTAAGAAAAATCTATCCCAGGAAGTAATCAAGTCAATCAAGTCCCTGCGTGGTAAGGTGCCAATAAGCAGGGTAAAGAAGCAATTTGGCATTGGATCTGCGGGGGTTCAGGGAGGCAACCGAAGGAGAGGAGGCAACCGAAAGACAGTGGACAGCCGAACGTGAGGAGGCAGCCGAAAGAGAGGAGACAACCGAAAGAGCGGAGACTATCGTCGAAGATCTACGCATGTTGCTACGCGATAGCATCGGCCAAGCCAAATCGCGAGCGAAGTTCGCTACAGATGGGCCGACTATCAATGAAGTCTTTATGTTTATAGGGAATAGTCTGAACCGACTCGAATCCAGTACAGAGAAGGTGTAGGTAGCTTTGCACTAAATACGGGAGGTACTGGATTTTATTACTTTGGGACAGAGCTTTAAGTTGCAGTCTAAATACCAGACAGGCTTCCATTGGATAAAAATCCCATATTTCATTTCAATGTGAGAAAAGGATAGTTATAAGGAAATAAAATGATGTGTGTTTTATAATTATATCTGCAAGCTCAAAGAAATTGTTGCTGATTTTATATTGTCACCTCTCCTTTAAAAGGCCGGCTTGTATTCACTGCGAATCTGCATGTAAACAAACATGGCGGACCATAACTTGAGAAGGAGACGTGCAACATGTGGATTTTTTCTCATCAACTTGTTGAGCTGGGATGGCTCTATAAATGAGTAAGGTTTGAAAAGTTTTGTATGTGTAGTTTTTGTGGGAGCATGTAAAAGGTTACTATTGTCGCCTATGGAAAATATTTAGTGGTAAGCTCCTTATACCAAAAGTTAAAAAATTAGCCCCACACTCCAGTTTTCAGTCATTACATCATATTTTCACACATTGGTAGGTTCTATCCAATTCTGTATCATAAAATGGATATTCCTGGCATGTGATTTGCCACAGAAACTGTAAAAAAGTGTAAGGTTAGTGGTAATTAAGTCTAACTGTGTGTATTTGATCAGTTTTTGCTTCTAATCTGTGCATTGGGGGTGGGGGTTACTTTAAAGCCAAGTTTATCAATTGTTATTGGGTTTGTTTTGGAAAAAAGCTTACAGTAAGTGTATTACCGGATACACAAGAGAAAGAATCTACTCCATCTGGAATTTAACAGTAAGGTTACATGGTTTATGGCCTTAGTCTCTAGCCAAAGCAAAACTTTAAAATTGTCTCTGCTGCAATATCGCGATAAGTTTTCTCATCTATTGTTGGTTCTAATTGATTAGATCATGTTAAAGGATCTGAACAGATATGTATCCACTGTTTCACATGGTATTAAGGCATTTATAATCATTTTTGCCAAAGTTTTATCATCAAAATATCCTCAAAATGCCATTTTTACATAAAATAGGGGGTATAGGTGTGAAATCAGACATAAATACCAGTTGGTATGCTATTAAGGCATAATTTAGTGCATTTTAGCATTGAAGTGTTCCAAAGACATAGGAGAAGAACCACTGATGCAAGCCGGTGTCTGGGTTCCAATCCAGAAAGAGGTAAAATTTGCGCTTTTTCACAAAATATGGTTTGTCCGGCTCTCATTGTAGAAACTGAAAGCGATAAGTTTTTCGCAACTTTCAAAGATTCTTTGCCACTGAACATTTATTATGCATGCTTAAATTATTAGATATGATCTAAATTTTTATTTGATAATGCTTTTGATGGATCATCAAGACAAAAAGGGTTTGGTATAGGTAGCTGTGCACTAAATACTGGAGGTACTGGATTTTATCACTTTGGGACAGAGCTTTTAGTTGCAGTCTAAATACCAGACAGGCTTCCATTGGATAAATATCCCATATTTCATTTCAATGTGAGAAAAGTATAGTTATAAGGAAATAAAATGATGTGTGTTTTATAATTATATCTGCAAGCTCAAAGAAATTGTTGCTGATTTTATATTGTCACCTCTCCTTTAAAAGGCCGGCTTGTATTCACTGCGAATCTGCATGTAAACAAACATGGCGGACCATAACTTGCAAAGGAGACGAGCAACATGTGGATTTTTTCTCTTCAACTTGTTGAGCTGGGATGGCTCTATAAATGAGTAAGGTTTGAAAAGTTTTGTATGTGTAGTTTTTGTGGGAGCATGTAAAAGGTTACTATTGTCGCCTATGGAAAATATTTAGTGGTAAGCTCCCTGTATCGATAATATTGACGGAGATAATGTCCTCTCTGAAGAGGGAAGCAAGCAATAACGAAGATAAGATAATCTCTGAGAATATTGGAAAATCTATTGGAACCGTCTATACCCTACTGTATGACAACCTTAATATACTCGAGTCTCGCACAGAGCAGGCCGCAGATATGTTAGTAGATGTGTCTGTTGCTTTAGACGGAGAAGAGATAGAGCCGCCGCAATCCTCGGTAGTACGAGTAGAGCAAATGGTGGATACAGCTGAAAGATGGGTATTCTTATCTCTGTCCATATCAAATGTCTGTGGGGTGTTCGCCATACCAACGAAGTTGGTAACTACAGACCCCCACTCATCACCTCGAGAAAGTTCCGAGTCCAACCACCATTGAAAGCTGTATACCAAACGCGACAACATCAGGCTGACCTACCTCGAGTGCAACCGAAAAAGAGGAAAGCTGCGCTCAGCGTTTGAGAACCCCATCCGGAGGAAGCTGAGTGTCGGGCGGAACAACAAGGAGTTCCTCGCGCACAAAGCCGCGTTGTGGTCCATCATGCAGTAATACACCACAGGCTCGTCGGGCTTGGTCACTGTGCGCCCGAGCCGGTACACATCCAGGGACCATATGGAATCAGTCGCTCGCCGGCGCCCCCTTCAAGCTCGCCAGGCTGGTACAAATGGCGAACGCCGACACCGGAGGGGATTTTTGTCTACTCGTGACCAACAGGACGACCAGTAACTACAGAGGAGGGCTTTTGTGTCACTGATTGCGCCCTTATGGCCGCAGAGGGCTTTTTGCTGGTCTTTCGGGTGACATCGCCATTCAAGGCTGCCACAACGGCAGGCAACCTTTTCACCCACTCTGTAGACCTCTGACCAGAAGTGAGTTGCATCTCCTGAGCGTACTGGTGCCCAAAGAGCCGCTCAGCCAAGGTACGATTGAAGCGCTCAACAATGCCCTGGTTCCAATGGATGTCAACCGGACCGCACCGAACATGGACAGAATGCTTTGCCAACAGCTGGCTGACAGAGCCCATGAACTCACGACCGGGATCAACCTGGAGCAATTTGGGCCACCTCAACGGGCCTCGCCTGTAGATGCGAGGCAAAGTTCAGCAACCTCTTTGGCTTCTTTTGTGGCCAGAGGCTCAGCTTATTTGTAGCTTGAGACTACATCATCCACGGTAAGGGGGTATTTGTATGGTTGCTTGTTCGCTTTGCGAACACGGTCGTGCGGCAGAAAGAGCAGGTCAGCTTGATGGACCTCATTAGGCGTGGTGAGGTCGAAATTTGGTCGTGGAATGTGCCGCGGGGCGGCGAGGTAGATCTGCCAGATGGCCTGCTTCTTCAACCAAGCTCGGGCCACATCTTCTGAGGTCTTAGCCGCAGAAGCCAGCTTCTTTATGGCCTCAAGACCCCTCCAGTAACCCTTAGGGCTGTAATAAATATCCACAAGGCGGATGGACAACTTCCGATCCATGTATTAATTGTTAGCATTGCTCGTTGCTTTGCAACAGGTAAGTCTCTAACGTGCTGCGGAATTGTCTAGGCGAGTGTGTAAACCACAAGGCCGGTCGCTGCCATCCCCAGGATAATGAAGGCAATCTCGCGGTCTTTCTGGTCGTCACTCGGGTGGTAAAAGTCGGTGAGCAGGGGCTCGGGCCCCAGAGGTCAAGGTTATGCCCGGGGACCAGCGCATACAGGCGCATCCCGTCATCGACGTCTTTGAAAGTTCGAACGGCGTGCCCTTGGCGGCGGAGTTCCTCAGTGATGAAATCAATACGCTCGGTCCGTTTCGAGACCATTCTGCCTGTGCAGCTTGTAGCAGTTCGACTTCTTTATTGTGACGCTTGCGCTCTTCATCGACGCCAGAGCTCTTCAAAATGAAGAACAAGTAGTCCGATCGCGAAAATGCCAGGGCGTTCACCAGGGCACCGCCAACGAGCATAGCAATACTTGCCATGATTACCGTCACTTCGTGACGATATCAGCAGGTATAATCCCTTGTTTAATTAGCATATCTTTGGTTGCCATGGCGAGAGCGACGTCAACTATGGCCATGCCCACATCACGGGTTGTGAAGTCTTGCTTCGGGGGGCTACCCCCATCGCCATATTGCCAAGCCGGGCGTATCCCACAGCGATACCACAGACGACTGCGCTATGGTAGAGCGCGTTGAAATGCATTTTACCATCAGTTGCCGGGGTTGTCATGGTTGTTGTTGCTTCGCAACGGACTTCACTCACCCCATATAGAATGGATCTGGTCGGATCTTTAATTGTTTCACGCCCGGGGTTTTATCCTGTTGCTTCCTATTCGACTTATCATTGTTGCTTTGCAACATGTTGCTGTTGCTCTGCAACGAAGCGACATGTCGCAGAGCAACTTCAGCAATGCCATCCGCAAGACAATCCCGATAACCCATGTGGTCCAGTCTCTTTGTCCTTCTGGCCCGTGATGTTCCTGTTGTTCCTTTGCAACATGTTGCTCTGCAACAACATGTGAACCAACGGCGGCAACATCGTTAACGGCGCCATCGTTATTCATGACATGATGCTTTTCTTTGGTTCCCTGAAGCTCCTTGAGCAGTCGTTCTTGCTTAACCTTTCGAGCGGCGGCGCCGGCACGTCCGGTTGCAACGTTTTTCGTTTCTTTAGGTTTCGTCACTCTTTGCGCTTGTTGCGTTACAACTGGCAACGCCAGTACAGGCTGCACCACTGGCTGCGTTGCATCGTTCGGCTGTTGATCCATTATCGAATTCTCCGCCATCATTGTACTCGTATGATAAATTGATGGGGCAGCAATGTTCAAATCTGGTATGATTGAGCGTGATTAACGTTGCGGTGAGCGGAGCTAACCACGTGCTATAGCGGTGATAGAGTTCGCTTGCAGCGCCTTGAAGTGCGCTACCTAGAAACGGATCGCTTTCAAGATCGCGAACGAGCCCTTGTTGGTCCGGGATCGGGACGAACATCCCGACCAGTCCCGCATACAGTCCGAGAGCCGCGTTCGAAATCGTCTTTGACATGTCTGCCCTTAATCGGGCGGAGTAACGGGCGTAGAGCCTGTCGACCTCAGAGTCACTCAGCTCCTCGACCTCGTCGACGGCCAAGGCCTTTCCGTGAGCCACAATTCCGTATTTCCTGGCCGACCTTCCTGCTACTGTTGCAGCTAGCCATTCGCGGTATTCTTGCACCCTGTAATCTTTCCGCGGCCCTGTTTGTTGCTGCCCCAGTTGCGTTTGTTGCGCTGCAACAGGAGCCGCGGGGTCGTCAAGCAACTGGTCTATCAGCTCGCCACAATCCATTCTTTTGCAACAAGGGCAACAAGGGCGGACCTGTCTAAAATGGAGTGCGCATATATACGCGGCAAACATCTGGATCACCCGAGAAAGTATCACAAAGACAGCCAGTACCAAAGCAACAAGCAGCGCCACATGCAGGCCATGAACAGCGATTACGGCCGCTACTGAGCACATCGTTCTTGGCGTTGCTTCGCAACAGCTACGCAACTGCTTCGCAACGGCTAAGCTAATTACTTAGTAATCATTAATCACGTAATTATAATTAATTACATGTAATTACAATTTCATGTAATGATAATATAATCAGCGGGTTGATCAATCTTCAACAGAAGCTTAGCGTGTTTTGTCTCAGCTAGCTGCTGCCGCACCAACTCCCGTCCTCGTGCGGGGATCACGTCATTTCACGCAGACGAATCACGATCCTTGCAGTGGAACAAACAGACCCAGCGCGTCTTCCCGCGCAAGTCTTTCAAGACGGAGTTGTACTTCTGCGTGAGAACCCGGACAAACTGCTCCGCGTGGCGTCCCGAGAACGCCAGCTCCGACAGCATGTCTTTCTTCTTCGTCAAAGCCCTCTTAGCGCTGCAGTCGTCTATGATACACAGGGTCGGCTCGCCCTGGAACACCCGGTAAAACGCTCGCAAGTACTCGTAAAGGCGCTCACCGGGGTCTAGAACGTAAATTTCAGGGTCCGTAAATTTCAGGGGCGCTGCTGATACGTCCTATTGTACCGTATGGTGGGGCCAGGGACACAGAACCACTACGTGCTGAAAAAAACCCCGGTAGGGGCCTTCGAGCAGACCGAGGATAAAAACGTTTTTTCCGCACCCCGTCTGCCCGCTAATTGTCGCCGAATGGGCCGCGCGCGGTAGGAGCTCAATTAATCTATCTTCCGGAGGAAGATTAATTAACCGCTGAGACCAACCGGCCATCTTCGATGTTAAGCAGTGCATCCATGATGACGTAGAGGTAGATGTTCATTGCGCCTGCCACCTCGGCTCTTTTCGTTATCTGGATGGTCACACCTTCGCTGGCATTCTCTATCCGTCTGCCGGAGCCGTGGAGCCGGCCGTCGTCGCTTGTCCTGAGGTCAAGCCAGAGCGCGTACTTGCTGGTGAGGTAATCTGCAAGGCTGACGTCGGCTAGGGCCAGGTCTTTTTCGACCGTTGCCACTTCAGGGTATTGCTTGCTGCCGGCTGGGAAGAGCTTCCTCGCTTCATCAAACATCTAGTAAGAGCGCAGATCCCCTCGATGGTGACCTCGACCTTGTCGATTTTCGGGTTATAGAAGGCCTCAGTGTCGCAAGCGAAGGGCTGTTGCGCGGCTGCATCCTCAAAGAGCATCAGGATGCCCTTCATGCTGCGGGCGGGCACGTTGAGATTGATATTCCAGAGGGTGTCGCTCTAGATCTTGTCTTTGCCGATTTTGCGGTGCCGCAGTATCCGGTCATACAGAATCGAAATGCGGCTTCTGTACTGGTTGTTGATCATTTGGGCCAGCTCTAGCAGGGTGACCAGTTCATACTCAAGACAGATGTTTCCAATGTCGAAAGAGGCACCTCTGCCTGTGGCCTGGAGATCACGGTTGTAGTCGTTGAACGTGAGCTCATACTCGAGCCGGTCGCCCAGCGCGCTCTGGTTGAATGGTATGTGACTCTCGAGCAGCTCGAAGTCAAGTGGGATGTAGAAGCGATTGCCGAAAGCATCGGCGACGGCTTTGTCCGCTAGGACGGACTCGTCTTTGTCCCCAGCATTGATTCGGATCCTCGTCGTATTTCGTTCATTCGACGTATCAATGTCTTGGTACTGGACATTTTTCCTCTCTGAAGCCATCCTCCAGAGATCGCAGTAGCAGTGGTACACGTCACTGTCGTCGATGCTGAGGACCTCGCTCCCCGAAATTTTAATGACGGTCTTTTTCACGAGGGCGCGGCCTAGGTTCTGAACCAAGGTCCGATTGGCATTTTCGCTGTGCAGCGTGATCGTGAAGGCCATCCTCACGGTCCCCGGGATGATGACATCATGTTTGCCGAGGTTGGGGAATCGAACCAGAAGCTGCCTTTCGGTCCGATCGTGCTGGGGTTGTTAGTTATCGTCACCGATTGCCTCACCCCTTTCAACCCAAGGGGTTCGCGGAGGTATCGGTAGGGGTCAAGCTTTCGTCCGTACTTGCTTGATGACATGGTATCAACTTCGTTGACAACTTCGTTGTCACTCAATAAAGTCTGTTTTAAACATATGCAACAACCTTCAAATGCACAAACATTATGGCTGACTTTGAAAACCCCACGTTCGAAGACTGGCCCGACCCTTATGATGACGCCGACGATGACACGTTCAATCTGCCAGACGCTGTTATGGACCCACCACCAGACGTCGAGAAAGGACTACGCGAGGCCGGGGACAATCTTCAGAACCTCCGAGGCGAGTTAAGACGGACAGCACTTTCTGACCAGAAGAGGCGTCTTGTCGATACTTTCTACAAAGAAGTGAGCCATGCCTAAAAGGGGTTGCACCTCGAAGTTAGTCTCGACTATGACCAGATTGGGATTGATAACGACGGTAACACATTCTACTGGACCCCCGGCGACAAATAGATTCCTATCACTGTGACACGGAGAGGATTCTGGTTTCTGGCTCTGTCCAAACTAGCCGCGAAATATGGAACAGGGGGTGTAAATGCAATTCATTTGGAAAGGAACTCTGTAAGCTCTAAGCTTTCGTTCTCATCCTATGAAATATTATTGTATGTATATATGTATTGCTTGTCACTGAAATTGTGAAATAAATATGATTAAACTAAACTAAATGCAATTCGACAGTCACTGGGGCTCACTGAATATAAATCGAACATGCCGCGTCTCCACAAGGAGTCTGTGGATGCACTAAAAAAGCAGAGAAAACCCTCCCAAAACTTTGAATCTGTCGAGATGACAGAGCTCCCCGGCGCAGCCCATGACGTTATTCAAACAACAGATGTCGAGACCGCATTGAAGACAATTGATAATCAGCCTATCGACACCGCGTGGGTCACCCAGGCCAAAAGAGAGTTTGCTGGGCTTAAAAAAGGCTATAACTCGAACCCGAGATGAGTTGGCGAACAACTGGCGAAGCTATCAAAGGTCGACGAGGGAAAAATCCCAAGTTGAAAAACACTTGGCCAGGGAGCGGGGGAAACTGACGGAATCGGACGACACCGAGATGCAGCAGGAGATTCGGGACCGGATCAGAAACCTCGAGACTAAGCTTTCTGACATCGAAATCGAAAGACAGTCGAGGCTCGAAGCCCTATCTGCGAACAGAGTGACTCTCCGGTCCCAGATTAACAGAATCCGTGAGACATTCAGGCGGCTCCTTCATGAAGACACTTCGCTGGCTGAGCGCATTCGCACCCTCTTTCGCGAGCAGGGAATTACCATCGAGAGCATCCTTACAGCGGTTGGGATGGCAGTCTCGACCCTAGTGCTTGCGCTCACCGGCGACGGGAGTGTACGGGCTCCCAAGCCACCCGGTAAGGGCGGGGTCAAGGAGTGGGTAAAAAAGCACCTACAGTCCCTCGGGCGTGTCCTGGGCAATTTGGCCGGCAAGGCCGCGGCTGCCCTGTCCGGAATCATCGGGTCAATCGTCTCTTGGCTCTTGAGCACGCTAGGGAAGGCCGCTTCATGGCTCGCAGATAATTTATGGGCCTTGGTCATCGGCGTGGGGGCCCTTCTTCTCGTGGCTGCAAGGGACTGGCTAGCCAGGGACTGGCTAGCGAGACCATGGAGCGTGAAACTAAGCCAAACGCGATCCCCGCGACTATGAGAGCTGTTTTTTTTTCTTCATGGTCGAGACCGGATTTCCAGTCTGCTGGCGGAGGAACCGCGGCAGACATAGGCGACCCTTCTGGCGGTGGCCCTACGAGTACTCGCGGATCGGTCCCGGCTGGTGAGGCAGTTTTCCCCTGGAATGTCCTTTCGACTTCAGAGGCAGGATTTGGTTATTATAACCTTGGACATTGCCGGGATGGAGTGCAATGTCGCTCGGCATCAAGTAGACCCCTCTCCCGCAGGCGTAATCCAGTGGTGTGTATGCATATTGCAACTTCTTTTGATAGCGATCGTTGCTGCTGGGGATATCGACGGTTGAGGCGATGGCGTCTTCGAGATTCGCCATAAACTGCTTTTGGGCGTCGAACCGCGTCCCGACTTTTGAGAATGTTGGAACGGGTCTGAGCATGCGCTCCAAAGATTGCCCAAACATAAGTCTGAATCGAGTCGTTGAGGCTCTCGATACCAGCTTGCGTGAAACCTTCTGATTTATCGAGAACATCGTCCACGCCATTGAAATATCCCGTTTTTGTCTGATTGAGTCCTTGGGGTGGAAGAACAGCCCCTGTGCTTGATGCTCCATCCTATATTTACCCGATGGCTCAATGTAACTCCCATATGAGCCGAGCCCTTGACACCCATGGTCTAACTACTGCCTCACATCCGTATCAGGTGAAACGGCGAACTCCTCGCAAAGCCGCCTGTAGGCCCTGGAGTCATACTGGTTATTGAACCATGAATTGGACTTGTCCCCAGGGAGGGCGACTTTTAGCTCCTCAAGCCGACGCCTCATCGTATAATAGACATGAAAGCAATACAGGCTTGCAAGAAGGAGCTCCTCTCCTTGGAGATGGTCCTGGAAAGAAACACCACATCCGGCGGTTGCGCACCAAACCGCAAAGTTCAGCTGGCACTGCCACAAGCTGAAGGGGGTGTGCTGCCAGGTTTCCCACGCCTTGTTTGCCTTATTGACGTCCCCGATAAGCGGAGAGTTTTGATAATGGTCGTAGACCTCCGGGTATTTAGGGAGGAAGTGACTTCCCTTATCGTCAACCATTATGACCAGGGTTTGCGCCCCTGCTGCTGCCGCCTGTCCGATATTTTGCCGTTTGTGTGTTACACGTGTTCAAGTCAATATGTATATCACACTCACTGACGTTCAAAATAATGTGCCAATCAATCTTGCCAGGATCCTGTCTACGGATGAGCTAGAGATTGCTCTCTGAGTTGACGTATTATCACTGGTGGTACAACATATAAATGGCGAAAAGGAACAATAAGATCTCAAATAACGAGACTGCAAAAACAATACCTGACGGGTATTATAACGTCTGTGAGTTGAACGAAAGGTGTTTCAGCGGTTTGGCGCTGAACTCACTCTAGGTGAACCCTCTGGTCTACTGCAATAAATGGTAAAACTCGGAAATGTTATTTTAATGAATCGCGAACTAGCCAGGCTCTTAGGCTTTTCCAACGATGTTTTCAGAGTGACTAGGGCCCCGGTTAATGACAAAATAAAACCCCAGACGTTCACTGCAGAGAATCCATCGAAACTGGCCGTCCATCGTGAGTTCTACTTTCATCTTGCTGAGTTAAGTACTTCAGACAATCTGCATAACGGTCGCCCCTCTACACTACTTAGATCCATCCCTGTCGAGAATGAATAGTGTAGAGCTGGTACTCGAATCATTTCCTGTCTTACAGTACAAGAGGTTGTCGTCAGGGCCTATTTCACAGCTAACTATCTCACTTAGAGACACCAACGAGGAGATGTTACCATTCGAGTATATGAGCGCAATCCTACAACCCTACCAAGGAATGGTTGACGCAAGCAGTCCCGGTGGAATCAGAAAATGCCCTGTGGTGGCTTTGGCTGATCTTGGTGACACCGAGGAATTCGATAGGACGGGAAGGAGGATCGCTTGTATGCCTTCCAGCTCTCTGATAGGGTGTACAAAAGAAAAGAGGTCGCCCAAGCGGGGTCATTGAAATTCGGTGATCTCAGAGACGTAGATACCTCACATGTCGTTCCAAAGCGAGTTCATACGCTAGCCTTCACTGGCAGCAAGTGTGTTGTTTTTGCGGACCCCGTCCAACAAACAGAGTGGCGTATTGACATACAAATCTCGTCTCCGTACGTTGTGACTGGAAAGCAGCACAAAGTTAGGAAGGTAGTTATTAATAGTGGCACTCGACTGTGCTCGTATATCCCCGGGACGAAGAACTTTGTCGTTTCCGAAGATAACGTGCTAACGACAAGCAACGACCGGCACGGAATCCTGAAAATAGTCTTCCAATTCCCACCAGCGGGAATCATTGGTATGGACTTGCCAACATCATCGATCATCCTTGATCTAATTCTCGGAGACAGACCCGACGACTTTGTTGATGTGTTAACCGTCTTCAAGCTCGAGTGGAGTCAAGCAAATGCTTATAAAGAAGTTGGGATTTATATACAAGTACAAGAAACGCCTCGAGTGCAGTTCACTCTTGAAGGAATCCAACACCAAGTTGAATACCGTCATTTAGACCTACATTATTTTTTATAGGCCAAGTGTCTCTCAAAAGGCTGCGATTTACGCCCGGTGCGCTCACAGCAGACCAAGCTTTAGTCATTATTAGCCAGTAGACTATTTAAACCCACCCGGCTCGAGGGGTAGTACACGATGGGCCTCTACCCAGGACTTGAAACCGGAGATAATCACCGACTTCAGCATGTGGCCGAGGTCAGATTCTGTCTCGAGAAGGAGCGAGACTTCGGGGCTTCGCTCTTTAAAAAGTACCGGCGTGGAATTTAACGTTATGGACGGGGTTGAGACCACGTTTTCTATGATCGGCGTTGAGCTAGCGACTTCTGGGGTCGAATTGCTCGCAACGATCATCGCGACGCCTGTCGACATTGGCCTTCAAGCTGGGGCGATTGTGTGTGTCGCTGGGTGGCGGCGGGAAATTTATAGGTCGGAGGCCCCAGGCGAAAGCAAGAAAACACGATGAGATCCGCGTCCTGGCTGAGTCGAAGCTAAACCCAATCGCAGACCGCATTTCAGTCGCCCTGAACGATGACCAGATATCTGAAACAGAATTTCGCCTGATTCTGTGTGAAATCGACAAGTACACTCGGATAAAAGATGAAATTCGTTTCAACGTGCGAAAGACGAGGCGTTAAATGACGGCCCGTACGAAGCTGTTAGAAGAACTCAATCAACCTGCGCTGAGTTGCAATTGAATATTTCTTGCTGGCGAGCTTAAATGAGCGCAGCCTGGTCACGTCCGGCGAATACACATATCACACGCCGCAGGCGCCAATTAACTCGCCTCGGAGGTTCTGAAGATTGTCCCCGGGCGGGCCCCTCTAGCTGGTGGGGGATAGTATGTGCCCCACGTCGCGCACACATGTGCATGCATTTGCGCTGTGCGCCAGAACCCCACATGCATGCACATGTATATGCGACATGCATGCACATGAGTTCGCGATGTCAAAATGTCCCAGAACCCTTATTGTATATACTACTCTGTCTGTTTGTTTGTGTCGAAGTTTTACGTCCGCGTCAACACTATTTACATGTAGGTCATTTGGGAGACGTTGTTTCCCGTTTTGTGGGACTTTTACCCGATATTGAAATGAAATGACATCTTAGCCCTACCACCGAAAGAAAACGCTAGGGTTTATATGCAGGGACTCACACTGCTCTGCCTGTGCAGACTTAGGCCTTCCAAGCAGCTTACTAGTATTCATGTTCAGTCGGTTTTAGCTCTGTGCGGAACCACCAAACCGCCCAATCTTTTTCTCCAAGCCCCGAGTTGCGGGGGCACGCTCTTCGCTTACCTGAACAATGCAGACTCAAGTTAACAACAAGGTGCATCGTTTGCTTAACGAGCTCGTTAGTGGTCAAAATGTTAACTCTCATATCAAGTACAACAACCAATGTACATGTGGTTGGAAATTTTGCTGAAAACATGTGAGTAGCTTTTACAAATGCAAAAACTACCCACACTATTTTTAAGCAAAAATATTAGTATATCTGCGATACCAAAGATCAAAGTCTTAACGATACGTTAACCACACACATCATTAGTTTTGTTTTGAACAATTGTTTGTGTGTGTTTGAAATGAGGTTTTACGTCCCCGTCAACACTATTTAGGTCATTTTTGAGACGTTGCTTCCAATTTTGTGGGACTTTTACCCAACATTGAGATTAAATGGCTTCTGAAGCCCTGCCGACCAATGAAACCAAAAGGCTTATATACATTGGTTGGTATGATTCATACCATTTTACCTGGGCAAGCTTAGTCCTTCTATGCGGTTTTACCAGTACTCATGTGTGGTCAGTTTTAGCTCGTCGTGCAAGAACCATGCAGCCCTATCTTTATATCCTAGCCCCGATGGGCGGCGGCGACTTTTGAACAGCTGACCCCAGGGGAAACAGGTGAAGGCAGATACAGCAAAATTCCCATTACGAAAACGAGCCTATACAAATACATTGCCAATTTTGTTGCCAAAAATTAGAAATTTTAAGATAAAAAAATTGTGAATTTTTCTTTATTTCTGCTCAAAACATCGATTGTGGGGACTCGATAGAACCCCCTCGACGAGGCGGTTCTATCGAGTACCCACAATCTCTGTTTTTGAGCAGAAATAAGAAAAATAATGTATTCCCCCCTTAAACCCCAGTTTTACAATATAAAAGTGGGGTATGAGAGGGTTAAACTTATATAGGCGTGTTCTCGTATTGCGCTATCAAGACCACCTAAAATTAAGACTAATTCTGCTATAAAAAGCTTATTTAGTATGTTGCAGTTGTTCTTTTTTTGTGTTTTCTGCATACAGTGTCCTCTGATCAGAGACCAACTTTGTATAGGCTTGTTTTGTTTGTTTGTTTGATTTGACGTTTAACGTCCCCGTCAACACCGTAAAGGTCATTTTGGAGACGTTGCTTCCAATTTTGTGGGACTTTTACCCGACATTAAGATGAAATGACATCTCAAGCCCTGTCGCCCAATGAAACCAATAGGGTTTATTAGCATGAACGGTCCATCTCGCACCGCGGTTCCTGGACAGGCTAAGTTCCTCTAAGCTGCTTTCCAGTACTAATGTGCGGGCCGGATTCAGCGTAATGGATTAAAATTTGTGATATCATTCTTGTTCATACTCCAACATGGGTTCTAGGTGCTTATTAGAACAGCCTCGTGGAGGTGGGTCTAACGAGTACCCAGCAGGCACACGTCGTTATGGCAACGTCAAATCAACGTAGATGTGACGTTTATGCGCATGAACGTCATTCCATTGCACCGACGTTGATGTGACGTAACAATTACGTCATGTGCCTTCTGGGTATGTTTTGAAGCAGAAATAATAAAAATGGTGTATACATGTTCCTCTGAATACATAAATAAGAGGTCACGGAGGTGTCCTCAATTACTGGATTGGTAAAAGTGACGATAAGATATATTTTCTATTTTCAGACTCGCCATTGCTGCAATGTAGGTCCGGCTACTGGGAAATATTTTTCAGTGCAAAATATTTTGTCTTCAGGTTTTTTTTCCTTGCTAGCAGTGTAGTATATGAGAATTATTATTCAAATGCACTTATAATCGGGCGACAATGGCCTCGCTGGAACCACGTGTGAGACGCCAAGTTATCACGTAAACCAGTCCGTGAAATGAAGACCCCCCTAAACCCCACTTTATATAGAGAAAACTGGGGTTTACCGGGGTATACACTATTGTCTTATTTTTTTTTGCTCCAAGACATAGGTTGTTGGCACTCGTTAGAACCGCCCCAATGAGGCGGTTCTTACGAGCACCTACAACCTATGTTTGCTGTATTTATAAGAAAAATATCACTTATTTTCATCAGGAAAATGGCCATTTTGGAGATGTGAAAAGATGCACTATGTCACACGGGTGTGTTATCGTAATGAGTCAGCATCGGATTCTCCCGGTACTCGGATTTTTGCCCACCTCTGATTAACGATCAACGATCGGCTCGAAATAAGTGAAATATTCAGATCCTGAAAGGACTTTAAAACCAAAATAAACTAGAAATGTGTCCGTATGACACGGCTGCCCCCGCCCAGGGGTCAGCATCTCCTGGAAACAAGCATTTTGCAAAATGATGAAGTTGAAAAAGGGCCATAATTGTCAAAATAATCGGCATATTGTAAGTTAAATCAAACTTGAAACTAGATTTTATGATTGTATAAAATAAGAATTCAATGTGAATTAACTATCTCATAATGATATCAAAAGAATTCAACAAAAACTACTTTATGTGTAATAAAAACGAAGCTTAAAAAAGGGCCATAACTCCCAGAATAACTGGTGGATATTATCAGAAATCAAACTTGACCTGCATTGAGGTTAGAATAAAAATTAAATACATAAATAAATGTAGGCGTTAGGGCGATGACAAGGTTTGCTAAAAATAGTCACAGTGACCTTGACCTTGAGGCCAGTGCTCTGAAAGTCTAACTCGCTCGAGATATCATCATATGCAACATTTGTATAATTTTATATTAAGATCCATCAATAAATGTGAGGACAGTGTTTTTCTAATAAAGTCACGGTGACCTTGACTTTGAGCCGAGGACCCTTAAAGTGAAACTCGCTCGAGATATTATCATACACAAAATTTGTGTGAAATTAAATTATAATCCATCAATATATATTTAGGCGCTATAGCGAAGACAATGTTTTTTTTTTTTCTAAAAATAGCCACAGTGACCTTGACCTTGAACCCCAGACCCTGAAAGTCGAACCTGCTTGAGATATCGTACCCAAGATTTGTATGAAGTTTTATTAAAATACATAAATAAATGTAGGCACTAGAGTGATGACAAAGTTTTTCTAAAAATAGCCACAGTGACCTTGACCTTAAGCCCTGGACTCTGGAAGTCGAGCTAACTAGAGATAACATCATACCAAACATTTGCGTGAAGATATCCTAAAATCCATCAATAAATGTAGGCGCTAGAGCAATGACAAAGTTTTTCTAAAATAGCCATAGTAACCTGTACCTTGAGCCCCAGACCCCAAAAGTCGAACTTGCTCGAGATATCATCATACCCGACATTTATGTGAAGTTATATTAAAACCCATCAATACACTCAGTCAGACGCGCATCCAACTGAGCTACCGATGCCGGCGAAATCAAAGTTTTAAATTACTGATTATACATGGGTAATACACAGTGTACTGGGTCAAGAGCTCATCACAGTGTCATAAGCTCCATAGCTGCCGAACACTTTCTTTTTTTTTAGTTCCACCTTAACCCCAGGAGGAGACACAGGCGGTGTACATTATATATATACTCAAGATTTGCAGGTTAAAAGCCAATATATATAGTAATTATGATAGAGGTCTTTTACCTCCACAGGGGATGTCTCTCCCTGCACAGGGGCCTCCAGACGGTGCACAGAATGACATTCCTCCCTGCATCTGCTGCCAATGGATCGTCTTCGAACGCCGAAGTTTTATCGCCGGTCACGGTCGGGGATCAAAGCAGGGGCCTCTAACATCTGAGGCAAGTGCACTAACCAATAAGCTATCACGCTCCATTGATATAGTACTGCCCATTCGAGCTACAAATTACAGCCGTCCTCGGTGGCGCAGTCGAATGCGCGATCGACTGAATATCATCATGGGTTTCGGATTCGATCCAGGTAACGCAATAAGGATCAAATAAATTGGGTTGCATGTTGCTTCCAGACAACTGAAACACCCGATTATAAAAGCAAAACCATTACGAAAATACGCTTATACAAATACATTGTAACCTTTATCGCCGAAAAAATGACAATTTTGAGAGGCGGTTCTAATGAGTACCCACAATCTACATTTTAGACCAGAGATAAAAACTTGTAAACCAGAGTTTTACTATATAAAAGTGGGGTTAAGGGGTCAGAATTATATTGGCGTGTTTTCGTCTTAAGCTCTCTGGCGTCAATCTGTTCAATACACGGGCCCATTTACCCCAAAGGAATCACGTTAATAAGTCCGTGAAATGAACACCCCTGATAACCCCACTTTATAAAAAGAAAAATGGAGTTTACATGGTTTTCACAACTTTTCTCATTTCTGCTCCAAGACATAGATTGTTGGTGCTCGTTAGGCTGAACCGCCTAACTCGAGACATAGGTCGTGGGTACTCGTTAGAACCGCCTCAACGAGTCTCAAAGACATAGATTGTGGGTGCCCGTTAGACTAAACCGCCCCATTCGAGACAAACGAGGCAGTTCTAACGAGCTCCTGCAATCTGATGAGAAAAGTATAAAGACTAGAGAAAGTGCCCAGTGGGGCACGTTTACCCCCGACCAGTGCCATCCCTTTTAGTGGAAATGACAATTTGTTTGTAGCATTGAACCTTTCCATATAAACTTTCCATTTAGTCCACTGAGAATAACCATTGCATTTCAACAACAAGGAGTATAATGAAAACAGTTAACAAAAAACTTGGACGTAATCAAAATGCGAAAGTCTTAATTATCTATCACTAGCCCCACCCAGGGGCTTGACCCAGGAACTTAGATATACATGTTGACGTTAATACTATAGCTATATTCTGTACCAAATATTAAGAGCATTTAACATGAGGTTACAGATATATGAGCAATCCAAAAGGTTTAACACAAAACGTTGACGTAAAAATTGACAAACGGACGGACAGACCACCCAGGGGCTTAGATATTCCATATGAAAGGTAATGCTTTAGAGATATCGTTTACCAAAGATGAAGAGAATCTGACATGTGGTTACAGAGATATCAGCAATTGAAAAGGTTGAACACAAACCTTTGACGTAAAAGTAGATGAACAGACAGACAACCCATCCAGGAGCTTGACCCAGGGGCTTAGATATTCCATATGAAAGGTAATGGTATAGAGATAACGTTTACCAAACATGAAGAGAATCTAACATGCGGTTACAGGGGTATCAGCAATGAAAAAAGGTTGATCACAAAACTTTGACGTAAAAGTAGATGAACAGACAGACGGACAGACAGCCCACCAAAAGGCTTGACCCAGGGGCTTAGATATTCCATATCAAAGGTAATGCTATAGGGATATCGTTTACCAAACATGAAGAGACTCTAACATGTAGTTACAGAGATATCAGCAATGAAAAATGTTTAACACAAAACTTTGACGTGAAAGTAGATAAACAGACAGACAGACGGACAGCCCACCCAGGGGCTTGACCCAGGGGCTTAGATATTCCATATGAAAGGTAATGCTATAGAGATATCCTTTACCGAACATGAAGAGAATCTAACATGTGGTTACAGAGATATGAGCTGTCAAAAAGGTTAAACGCAAAACTTTGACATAAAGGTTGACGAACGGTGGGACAGACGGACGTACGAACTAACGAAGAAACGAACGAACGAACGAATTAACGGACGGAAAGACGAAAACTATATATCCCCTGACATACTTTGCATGCCGGGGGTATAAAAATGCCACTTTATCGCAGGGATATGTAATACTGATACCTGGACTCGATGGGCCCAAAGGGTATAAAACATAGCTCCACTATACCCTATGAGAAACAGGATGAAACGCATAACCCTATGGTCCCTCTGACTGGCAATTCATCTAGCCAAGTATCCACTTATTTTGAAAACGGAAATCTCTTTACAAACGCTTTTACTTGGTATGTGAAATATTTTACGTCCTCTAGAGCCTTGACCTCAACATTCTTCTTGAAATCTTTCACTTGGTCTTTCTTTCCATCACGAAAACACACCTATATAATTTTGACCCCCTTGAACCCCACTTTTATATAGTAAAATTAGGTTTACAGGGTTAACCTTATTTTTCTTAGTTCTGCTCTAAAGTATATATTGTGGGTAATCGTTAGAAACTCGTTAGAACCGCCTCGATGAGAAATAAGAAAAATGTCACAATTTTTCATCTAAAAAATTCGGTTTTTCGAAGGTTGTATAGGCGTGTTTTCGTAATGCCTTTCCGCTGATTTAAGAGTTTCTCGCGAAGAATGTGACCGCTTATGTACAAGTCTGCACAAGAAAAGTGTGGGTAGGTAAACTATATATACAGCACGATATGACACGAATAATTACGATAACACAACCGTACGATATAGTGCATTTTTTCATACTTTTCTGATAAAAATCCGTGTTCTTCTTCTTATTTATACTGGAAGCATAGGTTGTGAGTGCTCGTTAGAACCGCCTCATGGAGTACCAACAACCCGTCTTGGAGCAGAAATAAGAAAAAAATGCATTACAAAAACACGCCTATTAAAATATATTGGTAAAATTTTACCACCAAAAAATGAAATTTTTCAGATAAAAATCCTGATATTTTCCATATTTCTGTTTAAAATATAGATTGTGGGTACACGTTAGAACCGCCTCATCTATATTTTATAGCAGAAATAAGATAAATAAGGTTTACCCCTGTAAACCCCAGTTTTACTATATAAAACTGGGGTTCGAGGGGGTCAAAATTATAAAGGCGTGTTTTCGTGATCACGGGGGTAATACCATTTTCTTTACCTGTGTTGTCGACCGAGCCGGTACTGTGTAAAGCTGCTGTCGACCGAGAAATACGGTTTTCGACCGAGCAGTACGGATGTCGACACAGGAGGGTCTTCGATTTTGATGCACTTGGAGAGGCGAAAACGTTAGTTTAAACAATTACAATTGCTGTCGGCGTTTTAAAGAGACAGGCTGTTAATTGTCTGTTCACTTATAGAGAGTCTTGAGTCTGAAAACACTATAAAATACCGGTTCTTTCGAAAAAAAATCAGTTTTCACAGGAAATCATTAATCTTATGCTTTATGAAAAGTATGAAAGCATATATTTTATCTACCATTTACGCTTCAACAACAACGTCGGTTTGACATAATTCAAGCACTTTGGGAGTTTTTATAGACCTTTGAAAAATGTCGGGATACGGATGTCGATTATTAGAAATACGACCGTCGATGGTATCCTAGTCTTATTGATACGGCTGTCGACGAAATATAAAAATTACATTTCATATACTGATGTTAAAATACATGATTTTTCTATGATTATTACTGAAAACTTCACTATAAGGCAGATTTCACTGGGAGCCATGAAGAAAAATGTATGTTTTGTGCGAACTGGTGTCTTAAAGTCGCAACAATCACCAAGAGTAACCCCATCCTTAACTCTCCCATATTTAGTTTACACAACAGGCTACAAGGCTGGCCACTGATGTAACCACTTGAACATGTTAATGCCAAATCAGATTGAAATTAAACTGCAAAAAAAATGTTGTAAACCTGTGCAAATGCTCTTGAAGAATGATGTCGGAAAGATCACAGGCGCTTGAAGTTTAAATGCTTAAACATTTCAAATTTGTTTGAAAGGGCCATAACGAAAGTGAATATTGACGTCAATGTTAACATACGTCAATATTAACATTCATGTTTTTTTTTTTTTTTTGGTTTTACGGCCCTTTCAAGATTATTTCACTCATATCGAGCCGATCGTTAATCAGAGGTGATCAAGAGTCAGCGCTCTTAACCACTAGGCCACGGAGGCCCGTTGTTTAGGTTTGGACTGAGCTCAGAACTTCAAGCGCATGTGCAGAGACGAATATTTCTCAACAAATGCAATGACAAACATTAGGGTTGATCAGCAGACATTACGAAAACATGCCTTTTAAAATAAATTGAAAATTTTACCCTAAAAACAAAAATGAAAATTTTCAGAAAAAAATATCTGATCCTTTTTATATTTCTGCTCAAAAATAGATTGTGTGAACGCGCGGTTCTAACAAGTACCCAGAATCTATGTATATGAGCAGAAATATGAAAAATAAGGTTTACCCCTGTAAACCCCAGTTTCACTATATAAAAGTAGGGTTCAAGGGGGTCAAAATTGTATAGGCGTGTTTTCGTGATGAGCTCCTTTCCCGACTACCCCAAATTCCTAAGCAGAAAAGCTCTTCAGTCCACGTGACTATTACAGACTTGTCCGAATAACTTTTTAGCTCACCTGTCACGTAGTGACAAGGGGAGCTTTTGGGATCACTTTTCGTCCGTCGTCCGTCGTCAGTGCGTGCGTGTGTGCGTGCGTGTGTGTGTGTGTGTGCATAAACTTTTTCTTCAAATGACATCTCCTCCTAAACCGCTGATCGGATTTTGACCAAACTTCACAGCAATGATCCTTAGGTGGTCCCCTTTCAAAATTGTTCAAATGGTTCCGGTCCATTGCACATCTGGGTCACAGGAGCTAAAAATAGATTTTTTAAAACAAAATTTTAAAAATCTTCTTCTCTGAAACCGCAAGGCCCAGGTCATCGATATTTGGTATGAAGCTTCATCTAGTGGACCTCTACCAAGATTGTTCAAATTATAGCCCTGGGGGCCAAAATGCCCCCGCCCCGGGGGCCTTTGGTTTTACATAGGCTTATATAGGGAAAATCATTAAAAAATCTTCTTCTCTGAAACCACAAGGTCCAGGTCTTTAATATTTGGTGTGAAGCTTTACCTGGTGGACCTCTACTAAGATTGTTCAAATTATAGCCTTGGGGCCAAAAATGCCCCCGCCCCGGGGGCCTTTGGTTTTACATAGACTTATACAGGGAAAATCTTTAAAAATCTTCTTCTCTGAAACCGCAAGGCCCAGGTCTTCAATATTTGGTATGAAGCTTCATCTAGTGGACCTCTACCAAGATTGTTCAAATTATAGCCCTGGGGGCCAAAATGCCCCCGCCCCGGGGGCCTTTGGTTTTACATGGGCTTATACAGGGAAAATCATTAAAAAATCTTCTTCTCTGAAACCACAAGGCCCAGGTCTTTAATATTTGGTGTGAAGCTCGACCTGGTGGACCTCTACTAAGATTGTTCAAATTATAGCCTTGGGGCAAAAAATGCCCCCGCCCCGGGGGCCTTTGGTTTTACATAGGCTTATACAGGGAAAATCTTTAAAAATCTTCTTCTCTCAAACCGCAAGGCCCAGATCTTTGATATTTGGTATGAAGCTTCATCTAGTGGACCTCTTTCAAGATTGTTCAAATTATAGCCTTGGGGCCAAAAATGCCCCCGCCCCGGGGGCTTTTGGTTTTACATAGGCTTATACAGGGAAAATCTTTAAAAATCTTCTTCTCTCAAACGGCAAGGCCCAGTTCTTTGATATTTGGTATGAAGCTTTATCTATTGGACCTCTTTCAAAATTGTTCAAATTAAAGCCCTGGGGGCCAAAATGCCCCCGGGGCGGGGGCCTATGGTTTTACATAGGCTTATATAGGGAAAGTCATTAAAAACACTTCTTCTCTGAAAACACAAGGCCCAGGTCTTTAATATTTGGTGTGAAGCTTTACCTGGTGGACCTCTACTAAGATTGTTCAAATTATAGCCTTTGGGCCAAAAATGCCCCCGCCCTGGGGGCCTTTGGTTTTACATAGGGAATACAGGGAAAATCTTTAAAAATCTTCCTCTCTGAAACCGCAAGGCCCAGATCTTTGATATTTGGCGTGAAGCTTCATCTAATGGACCTCTTTCAAGATTGTTCAAATTATAGCCCTGGGGGCCAAAATGCCCCCGCCGTGGGGGCCTATGGTTTTACATAGGCTTATATAGGGAAAATCATTAAAAAATCTTCTTCTCTGAAATCACAAGGCCCAGGTCTTTAATATTTGGTGTGAAGCTTTACCTGGTGGACCTTTACTAAGATTGTTCAAATTATAGCCTTGGGGCCAAAAATGCCCCCGCCCTGCGGGCCTGTGGTTTTACATAGGTTTGTACAGGGAAAATCTTTAAAAATCCTTTTCTCTGAAACCGCAAGGCCCAGATCTTTGGTATTTGGTGTGAAGCTTCATCTAGTGGACCTCTTTTAAGATTGTTCAAATTATAGCCCTTGGGCCAAAAATGCCCCCACCCCGGGACCCTTTGGTTTTTCATAGGCTTAAATAGGGAAAACCTTTGAAGATCTTCATGTATGAAACCAGAAGGCCCAGGTTTTTGATATTTGGTATGAAGCTTCATCCAGTGGACCTCTTTCAAGATTGTTCAAATTATAGCCCTTGGGCCAAAAATGCCCCCACCCCGGGACCCTTTGGTTTTTCATAGGCTTATATAGGGAAAACCTTTAAAAATCTTCTTGTCTGAAACCAGAAGGCCCAGGTCTTTGATATTTGGTATGAAGCTTCATCTAGTGGACCATTACATAGTTTGTTCAATTTATAGCCCTTGGGCCTAGAATGTACTGGAGACACTAATTTTCAGGTGAGCGATTCAGGGCCCTCTGGGCCCTCTTGTTTATAGAAAACAGCCGCAGTGACTGAGGTCAGAGTGTTGTGTAAGAGGGTTATCTTAGAATCATAGGTTGGGCTTGGCAAACAGTGAAGACCTAGACCAGAGGCCACATAATGCGGCGTATGATCAAGATCTACACTATATACTTAACAAGAGGACCAAGCTGGTCCTGTATCGCTCACCTGAGCTAACAGATTCAAAGTTTCAGGAAGTGCCAACCTTTACTGAAGGATTAATGGAAGGACATGGTGATGACAGGGTAAGCAATTTCTGCAAATCAAGTAGAATGTAACTTTATGATAAATAGGCTGACCTCACCAGTTTTCAAACTCATTCAAGCTTTTATTCCTGACTTTCTAAGAAGATCCGATATAAACTGATGGTGTAACCAGTTCAAAAATAAGCATTTAGCTGCTGCAATTAAAGGGATCTTACTCTGTGACAAATAGGCAAATCTCGCGAGTTTTCAAACTCCTCAATGCTTTTCTGCGTGACTTATTTGTCTGTAAGTTTCATGAAGATCCGATCAAAACTGAAGGGGCAGCAGTGCTAACAAGGTGGAAAATAGCATTTTTTAGCAATCAAAGGCACGTAACTCTATGATAAATGCGCCAA
This sequence comes from Lucinisca nassula, assembly GCA_963580285.1. NCBI lineage: Eukaryota > Metazoa > Mollusca > Bivalvia > Lucinida > Lucinidae > Lucinisca > Lucinisca nassula. Next base: position 108,802,221 of record OY757010.1, read on the forward strand.
CTTGGCCAGTATTCAAACTCATCCAAGGTTTTATTCCAAGCAATCTACATATAAGTTTCAGAAAGATCCGATCAAAACCGACGGGGCTACGATGATGACAAGGTCAAAATTTGGCATTTTTAGCAATCAAAGGGATGTCACTCTAAGATAAATGGACTGACTTGGCCAGTTTTCGAACTCCTCCGAGGTTTCATCCCCAGCCACCATACATATAAGTTTCAGAAAAATCCGATCAAACTGAAGTGGCTACGGTGATGACAAGGTCAAAAATCAAAATTTTCAGCCATCAAAGGGACATAACTCTTAGATAAATGGGCTGACTTGGACTGTTTTCGAACTCATCCGAGATTTTATCCCCAGCCACCTTACATAAAAGTTTCAGAAAGATCCGATCAAAACTGCAGGGGCTATGGTGATGACAAGGTCAAAAATCGGCATTTTCAGCAATCAAAGGGACGTAAATCTATGATAAATGGGCCAACTTGGCCGGTATTCGAACTCATCCTAAGTTTTATCCCCAGTCACCTTACGTATAAGTTTCAGAAAGATCCGATCAAAACTGAAGGGCTACGGTGATGACAAGGTCAAAAATCGACATTTTCAGCCATCAGAGGGACATATCTATATAGTAAATGGGGCGACTTGGCCGGTTTTCGAACTCATCCGAGGTTTTATCCTCAGCAAAATCAACATTTTCAGCAATCAAAGGGACGTAACTCTATGATAAAAGGCAACCTTGGTCGGTATTCGAACTCATCCGAGGTTTTTTCCCCAGCCACCTTACATATAAGTTTCAGAAAGATCCATAGAAGCCTCCGTGGTGCAGTGGTTACGCTACTCGCCTTGTAAACCAGGGATCGCAGGATCGATCCCGGGCTTCTCCCGACTTTCGGACGAGTCTTTAAACCGAGGTCCCGTCTCCGTATGACCTTAGCTGTTGGTGGGACGTAAAACTAAAACTCACTCACTCATTCAGAAAGATCCGATCAAAACTGAAAGGGCTACGGCGATGACAAGGTAAAAAAGCGGCATTTTCAGCAATCAAAGGGACGTTACTCTGTGATAAATGGACCAACTTGACTGGTTTTCGAACTCATCCGAGATTTTATCCCCAGCCAGGTTACATATACGTTTCAGAAAGATTTGATCAAAACTGAAAGGGCTACGGTGATGACATGTTAAAAACTCAGCATTTTCAACAATCAAAGGGACGTTACTCTACAATAAATGGGCCGACATGGTCGGTTTTCGAACTCATCCGAGATTTTATCCCCAGCCACCTAACATAAAAGTTTTAGAAAGATCCGATCAAAACTGAAGGGGCTACGGTGATGACAAGGTCAAAAATCGGCATTTTCAGCAATCAAAGGGACGTAACTCTATGATAAATCGGCCGACTTGGCCGGTTTTCGAACTCATCCGATGTTTTATCCCCAGCCACCTTATATATAAGTTTCAGAAAGATCCGATGAAAACTGAAGGGGCTACGGTGATGACAAGCATTTTCCCATTGTAAGTCTATGGGACCTTGTGATTGCCATGGCAACCAAATAATTCATGCGATTTCAAAAAAAGCTTATGTCATCAATGCCCCACCAGTGTTATGCTATAGATGAGAAATGATTGAGATCAGCCTGCAGGCTGCAGAGATATAGCTGCTCGAAAGTGTGGACGGACGACCTAGGGCCCACTATACTTCGGCCTTCGGCCCAGGTGAGCTAAAAATCGGATTTCTAGGGTAAATTAAGCAGTTTAAATCACAGTCCAGGACTTTTCCGACCTATAGTCAGCGACAATCGACCCACCAGTACTCTTTGTGCTTTGATTTTGCGTTTGTTATGTGTGCGCAAGTGCATATTTAAGTCGACCGTACATGAGTAGTGGTAAACCGCTTAGTGGGTCTTAGCTTGCCAAGGCGAAGTGGTGCGAATTGGATCGTCCGTGCATATAATGACATTTTATCTCAATGTCGGGTAAAAGTCCCACACTATTGAAAGCAGCGTCTCCAAAATGACCCAAATAGTGTTGACGGGAACGTTGAACATCCCTCAAACAAACAAAAATAGCCAGATATCTGTACCGACTTGTTGAAATATGACCATAAAGTTAGTTCCTTTTTCCTTTTTCCTTATTCCTTTTTCCTTATTCGACTTAGAAACTGAATCAGTGAATTGAAAAATATTAATGATACCGAGAGTCGTTTCATACAGAAATGTGCCTTATGACATGCACAGATAGTGCGTTTGTGAAAGGCTACATGAAAAATTGACATTTCATGATTATAAAACGACAAAAGTGAGATATATCTAGAATGAATGTCAGAGAAATACTAGTCATAAAAACAGCAGACATCTGCAACCTAAGAAACTATGGAGTTACAGCGTCATGAAAATCGAATAAGGAAAAAGGAAAAAGGAACTAACTTTATGGTCATTGTTAAGATAGTTTATCAGTTGTCTATGTTGATATTAGATATTAGACATTTTGTCATTCCTATAAACAGGGATGACATGTTGGTTTTCACTGGGCAATGTCTTGACATGTCCCGTGCTTAGCTGTATTTGAAACAAAAGTCACCTATCAGCGGTAATATGGTTTCTAATAAGTTGTTTGGAATTGTGGGTATACAAATGCTGACGGGTGGTCAATGTCAGTATGGTCGTCGTGATTTCCTGACCAGATGCAGTTTTGCAGCCAGTGTCGGACCCTGGATAACACATCGGAGAACTGTTCAAGACCGCTGTATCCTATAACTTGTCTACGGAAGGCTTTCCATTGTGGAGTTTTGAAAATATCTGAGGGTCACTGATGAGGCCTAATTGGCCGAAACTAGCTAGTCTGGCCAAGAAAACATGTACACTCCATATTTTTCACTTCTGTGGTGTATTCCTTGCTTCCAAAGGATAACCCTTTTATAGAACATATTTAACTTCACTACAGCTGGTGGCGGCGGTAAAACGTCTCCCTGCCCTACATCATAGTGTAGATTATATTTTCTTGTCCTTTGGGATAATTGATTCCATTGTGGAATTTTGAAAATATCTGAGGGTCACTGATGAGGCCTAATTGGCCGAAACTAGCTAGTCTGGCCAAGAAAACATGTACACTCCATATTTTTCACTTCTGTGGTGTATTCCTTGCTTCCAAAGGATAACCCTTTTATAGAACATATTTCTAAGATTTTTTAAAAAGCTACACGTGTATATTTAAACGAAATTTAGTAATCGGCATAATATGATTTAATAGAGAAGAAGAAGAAGAAGAAGAAGAAGAAGAAGAAGAAGAAGACAGTATACCTTGCCACACACCTGCGTCACTGTCATCACCAACACTTCCAATATGTCTAGGGATGGCTTTGTTGAACCGTAAATTTCTCATTTCGTAAATTTCACACCCAAATTAACATATGGTCAATTTCGAAAAATTTTGATGTCTGAATTTTCTGACGTATAAAAGAATTGGTAAGTATTCGTCGCACCTGTGAAAAACAAGTGCGGCTTTTTATAGTGTGTGAAGAATTGGTATCAATTCCTCACACATGTGAAGAATTCGTTGACAATGTCTGACGTGTAAAGAAATGGTAAGTATTCGTCACACCTGTGGGTGTGGAGAATTTGTACTAATTACTATTACACACGTCTTACATGTAAAGAACTGGTACCGATTCCTCACACATGAGAAGAATTGGTACCAATTTCTCACACAAGAGTATAATTGATACCAATACTTCACACATGTGAGGAATCGGTACCAAATCCACACAGAAGCCTCCGTGGTGTAGTGGTTACGCTACTCGCCTTGTAAACTAGTGGTCGCAGGATCGATCCCTGGCTTCTCCGGACTTTCGGATGAGTCTTTAAACCGAGGTCCCGTCTCTATATGACCTTAGTTGTTGGTGGGACGTAAAACTCAAACACTCACTCATCAAATCCACACACATATGAAGAATCTCAATTAGTTGCCTACTTACTTTCACTGGCTGTAATAGTTTCTGAAAAATTAATTATTTTAATTTTTCCTATAGAAAAGGATAGGTTGTACAATTTGACCGTGTCTGGTTCGGGGTAATCCTAAGATCATCATTTGAACAAATTCTGATGTGCTGGAGTCCTATCTGTTACATACAAAGTTTCTTGACTGGTCCTAGAGAAGCTTTTCAATGGTTTAACCATATATGGATGCGGTAGCCATCTTGGTCATGTGACCCATATGCCGCGAACAAACTAGCGTTCCCCCTACCCAAAGAGGTTCAAAACATATTGGCTTTGATTGGCCAATCGGTTTTCATGGATATCCATAATTCAAATTATGGATATCTCTAAATCACCGCCAAAGCTTTTGGTTTAATGATTTCTCCCTAAAACACGTGATTGTTTATTGTAAAAATCTTCAAAATCTTCAAGATCTTCATTATCGCTGGAAAATGATGGCCGGTCAAGGGGGCCTATCTGCCGTGCAGCCTTTTCAGCCCGTAAGGCTTCCAAAGCAACGGACGGCACACGCTGAACGCCCGCCATGTGTGCAGGTAAATATCGGAACCAGCCGTAAGATCTGGAAATTCCGGCCAACGCATCCGGTCCCTCTGCATTCACCTCTATGAGCACCTTTAATCGAACGTAAGATTATAATGATCCAAACAGGCAATCCTTGCATGCTTTCTGGAGAAAAATGCACATGGTCCTTATACATAGTATTGAAATATATCCATATGACACTCTATTTGACGGCCACTGCCCATCGGGGCTTGAAGAAATAGATGGGTTGCATGATGCTTCCACGCAGAGCTGAAACCGACCCGCACACGAGTACTGGTAAACCGCTTAGAGGATCTAAGCCTGCCCAGGCAAAGCGCTACGAGTCGGCTCGTCCATGTTAATAAACCCTATTGGTTCATTTGGGCGGCAGGGCTTGAGCTGTCATTTCATCTCAAGGTCGGGTAAAAGTCCAACAAAATTGAAAGCAACGTCTCCGAAATGACCTTTACAGAGTTGACGGGGATGTTAAACCTCTAATCAAACAAACAAATACTCTACTTGAGATATATGGAGTACCAAGCAGATTCAGATATATCTCCTGGCCCCCGCCCATTGGGGCTTAAAGAAATAGATTTGGCTGCATGAGCTGAGAGTACTGGTAAATCGTTTAGAAGGTCTAAGTCTGTCCAAACAAAGTCGTGCGAGTCAATGGGCGACAGGGATTGAGATGTTTGTTTGCTTGTTTGTTTGTATTTGAGTTTAACGGCACTGCCAACACTAATTTAGGTCATTTTTGAGCCGGTCATTTTACCTATCCACACTTTTCCTAGGCAGGCTATACGTAAGCAGTTAACGAGTACAGTGCACATTCTTTCGCCAGAAACTGACAACCGCCCTTCTTGAATCAGCGGAAGGGAAAAAATGACTGTAGAAAATATTTCATGATCACTCTCCACGAAAGAATATTGCCGACCCCGGCAGGTATCGAACCCGCTTCCTCCTGATCACCAGTCAGACGCGCATCCGACTGAGCTACCGAAACCGGCGGGATTGAGATGTCATTTAATCTCAATGAAGGCTTAATGACAAACATAACTGGAAGCAACGTCTCCAAAATGCCCTAAATAACATTGAAGGGGACGTTAAACCTCAAATCAAACAAAACATACCTCTCCCACACCATAGGCCACCACTAAGCCTACCCGACATTACCTCCACCTCCATCCCGGCTTTTATTACACACCTAAATCGGAAATCTGACGCGAATAGTCGAGTTTTTTTTTTTTTTTTTTTTTTTTTTTGCAAAGGGAGCAGTCATTATTCAATAGGTATATTCGCAGAGGAGAATTATGGATATCCATAATGCGATTTATGGATATCCATAAATCAGTCGAATAATGGATATCCGTAATTCGAATTAAGGATATCCATAATTCGATTAATGGATATCCATATTTCGATCTAAATTAATGATATCCATAAATCGATTTATGGATATCCATAATTCGATTTATGGATATCCATATTTTGATTTATGGATATCCATAAATCAGCCGAATAATGGATATCAATATTTCCACTTATGGATATAAATAAATCGAATAATGGATATCCAATATCGAGTTATGTATATCGATTATAAATATCCATAAATAATTATGGATATCCATAAATACGGAATAAATAGTAAAACTGCGCCCCATAAACACCCCTCTCACTATGGAACTTTTCGCATGAAAATACTGAATTTTGCTTATTTCTGCTCTAAACATAGATTGAGGGCACTAGTTAGAATAGCCTCGACGAGGCGGTTCTAACGAATACCCACAATCTGTTTTTGCTGAAATTAGAAAATAATATATACGGCATACTCGACATGGTGTATGGTCATGATTTGCTGTATTTCGCTGTCGTCCCATTGACGGCTTTGTGAAGTGGATACCCCTGAAACACCCGCAACACAATGAAAGGTGGGACTTATCGGGACTTATATCGTTATTAGATTCACTTTAAACGGACACTTGGGCGCTCACTGGGGCCGCCCCGTTGAAGAGATTCTAGCAGGCGTCGAAATGTCCACAGTCTCGTTTTGGGGTGGTAATGGATAATTTCCCAGACAGTCTTACTGAATAAGGTTATGAAAGATAACGAGGTCTTGACCCTGTTACCGAGGTGAGGTCTTTCATTTCGTTTCGGAAAGACCCCGGTTGATCGGGGAATTGGTTTTATTGATGCATGGATGCTTGGTTGATGGTTACCAGCCTTGAATTGCCTCTTTTTCAAGGCTGTTGATCGTTACCCACAGCAGGAAGTGCTACTTAAAGACAGGCGAAGTATCGCTTGCAGTGACCATGGAGGTGGCTGGTGACACGATTAATGGGTGCCAGGTAACCCCCTGCCCCCGCCCGCCCATAAGGCAATTTTCCTTACTTTTCAAATCATTCCTATTATTTTCTCATCACGAAACTACACCAATGTGAAAGAGTACATTATTTCCTATCTTCAAAATGATTAATCTTGTGAAGGTTTGTTCCTCATTAGGTAGTCTTTTGCGGGCACTTGCGGTCAATGTCTAGGGTCTCGAATGAGAGGACTATTGTATACCCCTGTAGACCTCATTTTTCCACACGTGAGGTGGGACTTTGACGTATTGTCATTGCGCGGACGTGATAACATGATGTTTTTTTTTTTTTCCTCAATCTCAGCATGTCTTTTGACAATACAAACTAGGCTTTCCCCTACCACCTGCTTATGCATATTTGTCATTTTCAGTGACGTACGGTTATCGTAAAGTCAGGATGTAAAAGAAGTTTAGCGTTATCACATGTATGTTATTCGGTATTGTATGCATTACTTAGGCATATTCCTTCTGATTCGTTTGGGCGGCAGGGCTTGAGATGTCATTTCGTCTCAATATCGGGTAAACGTCCCATAAAATTGGAAACATCATGTCCAAATTGATCAAATAGATTTGACGGGGACGTATAAGATTAATCTCAATTTAACCAAACGAAACTTGCGCTTATTGTCTCATATGTCATTTTTTTTATCTGAACATAAAAGGCGTATCTGTCCGTCTGCCTATTATATGACAGTGAAACTCAGTGACTTGAACACGGATGGCTCAGTTACCATTGCTGACTCATGATTTAAGCACCATATTCTCGAAACATCATATCTGTTATCTGCATATTTATCTTATATGTGTTGGCTGTTTTTGTTTCATATTTCAGTGTTCGGTGAAACTTCAGCAACTCGAATACCAATAGCTCATGAACTAGGGTAGATTTAAATAGGGCTGGCTAATGGGAGCTGGAAAGATAATCGATTATCAGTCCTATCATTGCGATCGATAATCGATTAGTAATCGCTGAAGTTTTATCATTATTTTACCTGTCTGGCTTTCTATCTGAGCATGACTCTTACCATATGTTGCACTTTATCATATATATATTTGAACAGACATGACTGAGCAAACAGTGTAGACCCAGATGAGACGCCGCATTCTGCGGCGTCTCATCGGGGTCTGCACTGTTTGCCAATCATCCAGCTATTTTAGGCATAACTTTGGGTAGTAAATTGTACCTATCAAGTAATCGATTGAAAGCAAATCAGAAATGATAATCATCTTTGTGGGATTTATCAATCGATTAATCGATTATACTATTAATCATGTCAGCCTTAGATTTAAACTCGCTCGGGGGACCCTTAAGAAATCCTTCTCGCAGCTCTAGGTGGTAAATACCCAAGGACAATCTTGTTAGTTTTGTCTCGAGGAGGTATGCCGTTTATGCTGGATGAATCGCCTTAGTGAGGCGATTGAAGTGAGAACATAAAACAAACATAATTTGAATAGACGGTTAAAATGATTAATTATTCCTATTATAGTATGTCTCTGTCTCAAACACTATCCATACTCCCATTAACTCGAGCTGCCAAGTTCTTGGGCGGGTTTGCGAGGCTTAAATCTTAAAGATGTGTTCGAGTTGTTGAATTTTGATTGTAATTGGCGGCGTGTGTGTGTGTGTGTGTGTGTGTGTGTGTGTGTGTGTGTGTGTGTGTGTGTGTGTGTGTGTGTGTGTGTGTGTGTGTGTGTGTGTTCTTTCTATCATTATCCTTGTCTGTTGACCATGTGAATAATTTGTTCCTAGAGTACCAAGAAATGTTAAATTACCATGAACTAAGGCCACGTTTTTTTTTCAAGATTTTTTGTATGTTGATATTTTCATTAATATGTATGCATTCTCTTCTTTTCTTCATTCGCTTCTCTCAATTTTCGCATTTCTGTCATTCTCTAACGTAAAAAGATAATTATGCATGTATGTCGAGTCTGCGTTTTCCATACTAATTGTTCAGCTGATTTTTTTAAGCCCCCGCCCATAGGGGCTTGAAGAAATTTATGTGCTGCATGATGCTTCCACGCAGAGCTGAATCCAGCCCGCACACTAGTACTGGTAAACCGCTTAGAGGATCTAAGCCTGTCCAGGAACCGCGGTGCGAGGCGGACCTTCCATGCTAATAAACCCTATTGGTTCCATTGGGCGACAGGGCTGGAGAGGTCATTTCATCTCAATGTCGGGTAAAAGTCCCACAAAATTGGAAGCAACGTCTCCAAAATGACCTTTACAGTGTTGACGGGGACGTTAAACCTCAAATCAAACAAATCAGCTGATTTTTGCGATCCGTGGTGGTCATCCAAGCATATCATGTTGTACTTACTATCACTTGTCTCAATATGAGCAGAAAATACTTTGAATCTCCGTGCTTGGTCGGCCTCTACGGCATCGCGACAGCGTGTCAGTTCCAAAATCGGAATGTAGTTAACTTCAGGAAAATATTAATAATTCTGGTGCCAGTTTTTATTCTGGGATTACGCATTTGTAGTTACAATGACACTTTCCAGATTAGTCTGTCTTTACAAAGAAACTGCTTTCATGTTCAGCAAATACGATTCCCGTATCGTCGCGCATCTAGTACTGCGTATCGAAAGAATTATAAGTTTGTTTACGCGACTGTTTGGTATTTTTTACCTCATCTCAATCTCTTGGTTATTCAGCTTACTTCTCCTTGCAGGGGACATTGAGGTTAATCCTGGGCCGAACAGCTCTGATCTTTCCTCGTCGTATGAGTCCTCAACCTGCAGCCTCGATAGCGCAGTGGTTAGCGCGTTCGACTTATGATCGAAAGGTTGTGCGTTCGAATCCGCCACCGGTATCGAGGTGTGTCCTTGGGCTAGACACGTAATGACACTGCCCCACTCCACCCAGGTGTAAATGGGTAGCAGTGGTGTAAAAGCCATTGCCTCTCTCTCTCGCGCGCGTGAAAACACCCGGAATGAGTGTTCGAGAGCGATTCAATAAGCTTGAAGCTTTCGTCGCAATCGAACTAAAATAAATTAGTATAAACTAACCTGCACTGACGTCTCGCTCCATCAACATAATTTTTCTCTTGTTCATTACAATGTGCAAAGTTTGCGCAATAAAATTGACCAGATACAAACTGAACTGTCTCAATTTGATGTAATTGCACTGACTGAAACTTGGCTTTCTCCTGACAGCAGCAGCGATACTATTAAAATACTGAATTATCAAGATCCATTTCGTAGAGACAGGAAAACGAATAATTATGTCAGCGTTTTAGTTTACGTCAATGAAAACACCCCATGCAAGAGAAGGCAGGACCTAGAGATACAAGAACTTGAGTGTATCTGGCCAGAGCTTAAACTCAAATCTAGAACTATATTGTTTGGTCTCTTTTATAGACCGACTAACGCTACGCAGGACATTTATGGCAAAATAGAACAGTATATTGATCTGGCCTTTGACAGTAATATCGTCTCTGACGTCATTGTAACGGGCGATTTTAATCTTAATTACATTGATCCTGTGGGTAAAAATAGAATAAGCCTAATTTTTACTCAGTACTCCCTCCATCAAATAATAAATGAGCCCACACACTTCACCGAAACTTCTTCCTCACTCATTGACCTCCTTTTTACTAACCATACAACTAACGTTTTGATAAGTGGAGTGGGCGAGCCCTTTCTCGACCAAAACGTTCGGTACCACTGCCCTATATATGCGATTTTCAAATTTGATAAACAGCAGCCCCTGTGTTACAAAAGAAAAATCTGGTCATATGATATGGGTGATTATGAACTTCTCAGACGTACCATTTCCGAATTCAACTGGCAGACTCTAAAAAGTATGAACATTAATACGTATGCTGAGAATGTTAGACACAAAATTATTGACTTTTGTGGAAGATATATCCCAAATAAGATCATTACTGTTCGGCCATCAGATACCCCATGGTTCAACAACTCCATTAGAAAATTAATCCGTAAACGGAAACGTGCCCATAAAATTTCTAAGCGAGTTAACAGCGCCGAAAGCTGGAGAAAGTTCCGAAAACAACGGAACGAAGTCATTAATGCCATTCGTGCATCTAAAAAGGACCATAAAGAAAAAATAGCTGACAGCTTAAAAAATGATCGTATTTCGGGTAAGGATTGGTTGAAACTATTTAAAACTTTGACCGGCAAGGATAAAACTGGTCTTATTCCTCCATTGAATCACCAAGGAGAACTAGTTATCGAGCCAACTGAAAAGGCAAATTTATTCAATACCTATTTCCAGTCTCAATCGACAGTAGATGATGTCAATAAACCCGTCCTCATGTTAGCACAGCCTACTAATACTATGTCATCAATTACCCTCCAGCAGGAGGAGGTTTTTTCAATTCTAAAATCGTTACCTATTGGAAAAGCATGCGGACCAGACCAAATCAATAATAAAGTTCTCAAGGAATGCGCACAGCACTTATCTGCCCCACTGACAGAGTTATTCAACTTTTCTCTAGCTAACTCGACTATGCCTAATATATGGAAAAGGGCACACGTAACACCTATCTATAAGAAAGACGATAAAAACCTAGTTGAAAACCATAGGCCGATCTCACTCCTTAGCTCTATAGGTAAATCACTCGAAAAATTAGTACATAAGCACTTGCATAATTTCCTATTGGTAAATAATACTACCACTTCATTTCAGTCAGGTTTCACAAAAGGTGATTCAACTGTAAACCAACTCGTGGATCTATACAATACTTTCAGCCGGGCCCTGGACAAAGGCAAAGAGGTTCGTGTTGTATTCTGTGATGTCAGCAAAGCCTTCGAAAGGGTCTGGCATAGAGGATTGTTAGCAAAACTGAAACACTACGGAATCTCTGGTAGCCTGTTGAATTGGTTTGAAAGCTATTTATCCAACAGGTATCAACGAGTTTTGTTACCCGGCGGTAAATCTGACTGGCTTCACATAAACTCGGGAGTCCCACAGGGGTCTATTCTTGGCCCACTCCTATTTATTGTATATGTTAATGACATTGTGCATGACATACACTCAAATATCCGATTATTTGCAGATGATACAAGCCTCTACATAACAGTTGACATTCCTGACTCAGCAGCCCAGATACTGAACGTTGATCTTTTCAGAATAGGCAAATGGGCAGATAGATGGCTTGTCAATTATAACCCAAACAAAACCGAAACTTTACTTCTGAGTCGTAAGCTTAATAGAATAAACCATCCAACACTTTACCTAAACGAGGTCTCAATTAAAGAAGTAACATCACACAAGCATCTAGGACTGATCTTCTCTCAACGCTGTGACTGGCAAAACCATATTGATTATATACAAGAAAAAGCTTGGTCCCGAATGAATCTCCTCAGAAATCTGAAATTTACGCTTGACCGTTAATCTCTTCAAAAAATTCACTTTACTTTCATCCGCTCTCTCTTAGAATATGCAGACGTTGTTTGGGACAATGGTACCCAGCAACAAAGCAATGCTCTTGAGAAAATACAACACGAAGCTGGCAGAATTGTCTCCGGTACCACTAAACTCGTAGAGATTGACAAGCTGTATGCAGAACTTGGTTGGCTCAAGCTCTCTGAACGAAGGAATCTACACAAATTATATTTGTTTTTCAAGATGGAGAATAATCTAACACTTTTGTATCTAGCGGAGTTTATTCCTCCACGTGTAGGAGAAGTTTCAACCTATTCACTTCGAAACGCTGATCACTACCTGACTATCAATGCTCATACGAGCTCCTATTCCAACTCCTTCCTTCCCTCAACTATCCAAACATGGAACGCCCTCCCAAACTCAACCAAGAATGCTGAGTCGCTGGCATCGTTCAAACGACTGCTTACCCACAATACGCCAAAAATTCCCGAGTACTTCTTCAGCGGGGACAGAACATCCCAGATCCTACACACACGTCTTCGAACAGAATGTAGTGCATTAAACCAGCACCTGTTCAGAAGAAATCTTGTACCCAGTCCAAATTGTACATGTGGCAAAGTGGAAAGTAACAACCATTTTCTGCTAGATTGTCAACGTTTCCGTTTGATACGTGCAGATATGCTTGCCAAAATTTGTGAACATATACCACCTGACATTTATATCACAACAAGGCTGCTATTACAAGGTGACAGCAACATTTCTGTCGAAAACAACATTCGCGTTTTCAAGGAAGTGCAGACTTTTATCTCAAAAGCCAAGCGATTTGTTTTCTGATTTGTGTTATCCTAGAACCTATTACCACGACAACTGGCACTGTTTGGATTTTTTCCCATAACATCTCTTTTTCCCATTTCATCTTTCCATATTCACTAGACGAATAGGGTAGGTTTTCTATTCATATTGGTCTTGACGAATGCTCTTTTTTGTCTTTCTATCCTTCTTTCTCTTTTTGTGTTCTGATTAATTTCTATCGGTATTTTTAGTTTGTTTACGTTTATAGTTCCTTTCCGAAACTTTCCATGCTTTCCTCTTTCTTTATCTTCTTTTTCTTTCATTCTTTTGTATTGTCCTGTGTGTCTTGTATCTAGTCTCGTGAAGTCTTTTGTTTTTTATTATTATGTTCTCTTTACTTATCTTCATTCTCAGTCGTAGAAAGCTGTAAACTATTTTATGATAAGAATCCATACAACATGCCATCCACACCTACTCATTCGCAACAGGAGATGATTCACATAAGCGTTTCGCTTGTTTTCAAATCCTGTCATTGCATTTTGTACATGTACCGTTGTAACTTGCCTATCTATTCAAAATGAATAAATATTGTTTTAACCAAATCTACTTTATGTTAGCGCTTCTTACGCGTGTAGAGTTCCAGTTCTGTTAAGGTAGGAAAGACAACTTCGTCGATTTGTTTGATACATTTTATACCCGTAATGACCACTTTACCGGTATGAAAACAGCAAAAGTTTACTCCATCGACTTTGAAATTGAGGGCGGGAAACAGCTCTGGTTCGAACACAACGCTTCTTTCTTTGGCCAACATCTTTATGTCTAGAACATCGTTGAGTGAATGACTCGATGACGCTGTCACCATCCTGATTTGTCCGAGTTTAATGGGATACCCCATTTTTTAAGTTGTCTGGCATACTTCCGTAGGTTCTGATATCCCTCATCTGCGCTGGAAGCACTGCCGTTAGAATTAATCACGCCGTTAGAAAACACGAGGCAGTTACCCCCGATAAACTTGTGTTGCCAAATCAGCGCTTGAAATGTTCTCGGATCGTATCTGACATTAGCGAGACGATAACATAACTCTCTTAAGTCTATGTGACAACCCGAACTGGCACAGCAAACGACGTTCGTCAGACGCATGTTACTCCTTCAACCTGTCTAGCGTAAATGAGTTCTGACTGAATGTTTTATTAAATAAGTATAAGATTGAGTAACGTGATTAAATTTTCTTTCATTTTAATTGGACACTTGTTAGGGGAACTATTTGTAATTTGATTTTTTTCTTTCTCAATATTAGAATTTAAATTGTTTTTAGTACTTTGATTTTTTTCACAATATTTTAGGTACTTTTAGTACTTTGATTCTTTTCGCAATATTTAAGGTACTGTTAGTACTTTGATTTTTTTTTCGTTGTAAGCCTTATTCACATTTTGTTTCCCAATATAAGAATTTAAGGTGCTTTTAGTACTTTGTTTTCTTTTCCGTAGCGCGCCTTATGCACGATAAGGTAGATTCTAGGTACTGCTATTACTTTGATTTTTCTTCGTTGCACTCATTATGCACAATAAGGTACACAAAGTATATGTGACGTTGAATGAACGTCGATGCAACGTCGTAACGCTATACCAACGCCACACACACACACACACACACACACACACACACGCGCACACACACACACACGCACACGCACACGCACACACACACACACACACACACACACACACACACTTGCAGTATCTCCCCTTGGTTACATACGGATTTCCTATTCTATTAATAACTCTAGAGCTATGTTGCCGTCGGTATTGGTCAGACCTATAAATGTGTTTTTCTGCTTCCGTTAATTTCAGTAGAGCAGGCAAAACCATTTTATTTAAAAATATTCTAAGAGTTAGATTATCTCCTATCAAATCGCCCATTCTTCGGAAATATACCGATCCTTTCAAAAGAAGTGGAATGTATGCTAGTATTTCTAAGTGCAATGCTAAGAGGCGCAGGTGCTGTTCGCATTTATGCACTGCGTCTACCGTTTCTTCATCTGGAAATTGTAGACGCTTTTCTGTAGTTAACATGTCCGATTGAACATGTAAGTCTACAGATTTGATATGTGTGATAACCTGGTATACTGCAAATTGTAAAATGCAGTTCTTCGGACAAACAAATCGCATATTATAACAATTTTAACGAAGTTGAACGCTATTGTGGAATGAGTAAGCCTAAACAAGAGGGCCCAGAGGGCCCTGGTTCGCTCACCTGTTTGTCACTGTCTTGAGTACATTCTATTTTTAGCTCTTGTGGCCATCTTGTTCATCAGCAGAGTGATTTTAGCTTATTTGGTAGGGTGTAACCTGGGCAACATTCCTGGGAACTTTGAATCTAATTGGCCTTAGGGTTTAGGGGGAGTTTCCGTTTGAATCAAATTTACAATAAATTCTATTTTTACCTCCGGTGGCCATTTTGTTCATCCCAGTGGGATTGTTTTAGCCTTTTTGGTAGAGGATCATCTAAGCAACATTGTCGCAAGGAACCTACATGCTAAATATGAAGGCTGTATCTCAAATGCTTTAAAAGTTATGACAAAGTAGGTCAAAGGTCAAGGTCATGGGTCAAAAGTTTTGAATGGCTGAGAAAACCTTGTCACAAGGAACATGCATGCCAAATATGAAGGCTCTCTCTCATATTGTTCAAAAGGTATGATAAAGTAGGTCACAGGTCAAGGTCACAGGTCAAATCATTATAAGAGGGAAGCCCTTGTCAGCAGGAACCTACATGCCAAATATGAAGGCTCTATCTCAAACGGTTCAAAAGTTATGACAAAATAACCTACTGATCTACTTTTTGATTTGACATGACCCAGATTCGAACTTAACTGAGATATTGTCCAGATGATCATTCTGAGCAAGTTTAATGATAATTTGACTGAAACTGTGGCCTCTTAGAGTGTTCAAAACGTTTTTCTATGATTTGACCTGCTGACCTACTTTTTGACCCGACATGACCCATATTCAAACTTGACACAGATATTGTCAAGATGATCATTCTGAGCAAGTTTGATGATGATCAGACCAAAACTTGGGCCTCTAGTGTGTTCACAAGGTTTTTCAACAATCTGACCTACTGACCTACATAGTTACCAGACATGACCCATATTCAAAATTAACCGAGATATTGTCAAATGATCATTTTGAGCAAGTTTGATGATAATCGGACCAAAACTTAAGCCGCCAGTGTGTTCAGAAGGTTTTTCTATGATTTGACCTAATTTTTGACCGAACATGACCCATATTTCAACTTGACTGAGATATTGTCAAGATGATCATTCTGGGCAAGTTTGATGATGATCGGACCTAAACTGTGGCCTCTAGTGTGTTCAGAAGGTTTTTCTATGTTTTGACCTACTGACCTACTTTTTGACCGGACATGACCCATATACGAAACTGACCGAGATATTGTCAAGACTATCATTCTGAGCAAGTTTGATGATGATCGGACCAAAACAGTGGCCTCTAGTGTGTTCACAAGGTTTTTTCTCTGATTTGACCTACTGACCTACTTTTTGACCCTACATGACCCATATTCGAACTTGACCGAGAAATTGTCAAGATAATCATTCTGAGCAAGTTTCATGATGATCAGCCCAAAACTGTGGCCTCTAGTGTATTCACAAGGTTTTTCTATGATTTGACCTACTGACCTACTTTGTGATCAGACATAACCCATATTTGAACTTGACCGAGATATTGTCAAAATGATCATTCTGGGCAAGTCTGATGATGATCGGACCAAAACTGTGGCCTCTAGTATGTTCACATGGTTTTTCTATGATTTGACCTACTAACCTACTTTTTGACCCGACATGACCCGTATTCAAACTTGACCGAGATATTGTAAAGATGATTATTCTGGGCAAGTTTGATAATGATTGGACCAAAACTGCGGCCTCTAGTGTATTCACAAGGTTTTTCTATGATTTGAACTACTGACCTACTTTTTGACCCGGCATGACTCATATTCGAATGTGACCAAGATATTATCAAGATGATCATTCTGAGCAAGTTTGATGATGATTGGACATAAATTGTGGCCTCTAGTGTGTTCAGAAGGTTTTTCTATGATTTGACATACTGACCTACTTTTTGACCCGACAACACCCATATTCGAACTTGACTGAGATATTGTCAAGATAATCATTCTGGGCAAGATTGATGGTGATCGGACCCAAACTGTGGCCTCTCGTGTTTTCACAAGTTTTTTTTTTTCTGATTTGACCTACTGACCAACTTTTTGACCCGACATGACCCATATTCGAACTTGACCGAGATTTTGTGGTAGTACAAATTGTGTGCAAGTTTAGTTAAAATCAAATCATAAATGAAACATCTATCATGCAGACAAGACCAAAATAGGCAATTTTTGCCCTTTCAGGGGCTGTAACTCCGTAACACATGATGGGATATGGCTGGTTCAAGAAAGAAACCCAGATATCATGGTGGTACAAGTTGTGTGCAAGTCTGGTTAAAATCAAATCATAAATGAAGATGCTATCGTGCGGACAAGACCAAAATAGGCAATTTTTGCCATTTCAGGGGCCGTAACTCCGTAACACATGATGGGATATGGCTGATTCAAGAAAGGAACCTAGATCTCATGGTGGTACAAGTTGTGTGCAAGTCTGGTTAAAATCAAATCGTAAATGAAGATGCTATCGTGCGGATAAGAAATTGTTTACGCCCGCACGGACGCACGCACGCACGCACGGACGGCGGACGACGGACAAAATGTGATCACAAAAGCTCATCTTGTCACTACGTGACAGGTGAGCTAAAAACTGACACTTTCTTGCACCGTCATTTTAAACGTACAGGTCATTCTGTCACAGCCAGTGGAAAAATACTATTTTGTAAATTCTACAGCTAAGTTTAAATGTTTTTTTTGTTTTTTTTTTTTTAATTTGTTCTTTTTTCATTATCACAACACTTTGTACAAAGAGTTTCGAATTCACAATGTATCTAAGTAGGATAGAACACGGCAGCACTGAAAATCACTTATGATTTGCAAGATATAAATGTATATACATAGCCCCTTGGTTTATAGTCATTTTGTTAATATGTTCACAAAATGTTATGGTATCGAGGTGTGTCCTTGGGCAAGACACGTAATGACACTGTCCCACTCCACCCAGGTGTAAATGGGTAGCAGTGATGTAAAAGTCACTGCCTCTCTCTCGCGCGCGTGAAAACACCCGGAATAAGTGTTCGAGAGCGATTCAATGAGCTTGAAGCTTTCATCGCAATCGAACTAAAATAAATTAGTATAAACTAAATGTTATGGTGGGACCATCAATCAAAATGTTCCGTGCTTCGCTGTTTTTGGTGCGAATCGAACCAGAGGGAACACTTAAGCTGAAATCTGATCGCTAATGCAAACGCGCGAAGAACCACCCAAATTCTCCGCGAGAAAATATTGTTCCATATTCAAACAAGTTCGAACAGTTTCACAATAGGCTTTCAGTTAAAGTAAATATTATAATTTGTATGCATCATGAACGCACATATCCTACTATTTATTTTTCAATAATTGTTTTTTTTTTTTTTTTTTTTTTTCCAAAAGAATTCTTATCAATGAAAAGCATTGATGCCGTATCCGCGGGAGAATACAAGGCACGCCAATGGTTAACCCTGTGACAACCGCGGTCACAACAGACGTTTCGACCCAAACGGGTCTCAAAACGGGAACGGAAGCTGATTACCCGATCTGGAAAATCCCTCCCACAACCAAGAATCTTTTGGTTTAAACAGGTTTTATTTAATAAGAATCCTTCATGGATCAGTACAATTAACCAATTTTATGCTGCTGCAGTACAATTAACCCATTTTGTACAGGAAATTCAAAAACCGGTAACTTGCAAATAGTGTCGACCAAGATCAGATACCACAGAACGCAGCGTCTTATCAGAGCCAACACTGCATGTTTACGAAAGGTGCAGCCATTTGCCAGATAAATTTTAAGCTGCAATCTGAAACCCCTAAGATTTGAAATGGACTTGTGCTATACTGATGATGATTCTATTCAGTATAAAACGGGTTAAAAGTACGCGTTGTAGGTCGATTATGTAATTCTATGCATCATTTAACGGAATCTCCAAGCTTATCCGTTTGGAGTGTTCCATTGCCAATTATAAGGGAGTCGGGTTTATATTGTAAGCAGTAATATGCACTTTCAGCAAATATTTTAGACCCTGATCAGACGCCGCTCGTCGTGGCGTCTGATCTTGGTCTGGAATGTTTGCAAACTGCCCCCGAAGAGGCGCTAGGCATATATCGGTTAATACACACCGGTTACCGCGGTACAACGTGACGCGACTGAGTACAACAAACGCTACTGTTTTTATAGTCTTTCAAACCTCAGTGAGACGTGACTGCACTTTTAATTTTGAACTAGTCCGTGTTTTAGGTAAGTCGCCTTCAGTTGGGATTTTACATTGGGAGATATAGTTTTACTGAGTTTCGTACTGCATCATACTAACCACTTGGTAACGACTTGTACACAATGACATTATCAAAAACATATTTATAATTTTTAACTCCTGTGAAAAAAGAAATCCGAAACCTGCTTCCCCTAAAACATGGAATAGTCTTGGCACGCTTGAACGTTGAACTCTCAGAGGTCGTTGATAAACTATAGCTCACCTGTCACAGGTGAGCTTTTGTGATAACATTTGGTCCGTCGTGCGTGCGTGCGTCCGTAAACAATTTCAAATAAGTATATATCTAATACCCCATGACCAATCTTGATCGAATTTCACGTGAAGCATCATCAGGTATGGGGAAAGGCTGCATAAGGTTTTTGGGCTGATCAGATTGGAATTCTGGTTGCCATGGCAACATATAGCCCCCATTGACTTATAATGGGAAAAATTTAAAAAAACTTTCTTCCCTGAAACCACAAGGCCAAGAGCTTAGATATTTAGCTTGTAACAATGTTAAGTACTCACCTACATAAATCCTGCCAATCATGCCCCCGATGTCCAAATTGGCCACACCCCGGGGCCCCTTAGCTCCTATAGACTGATAATGGAAAAACAACTTCAAAAATCTTCTTCTCTGAAACCACAGGGCCCAGAGCTTAGACATTTAGCATGTAGCAACGGCAAGTGGTCACCTACATAATTCCTGCCAATCATGCCCTTGGGTTCCAAATGGGCGCCCACCCCGGGGCCCCTTAGCTTCTATAGACTCATAATAGAAAAAAAAAACTTCAAAATTTTCTTCTCTGAAACCACAGGGACCAGAGCTTAGATATTTAGCATGTAGCAACGGCAAGTAGTTACCTACAAAATTCCTGCCAATCATGTCCCTAGGGTCATAGCGGGCCACGCCCCGGGGCCCCTTAGCTCCAGTAGACTCATAATGGAAACAAGAGGGCCATGATGGCCCTGGATCGCTCACCTGATCCATAGTGTAACAAGTGGGCCCCAGAGAGGGCCATTATTGGCCCCAGGGCTTTAATGTACATAATGTTGAGGGAGGTCTTAAAGGTGAAGCTTCATACCAAACATCAACAAAGGCTAAAATTTGAACAATCTTGTCAAAGGTCCACTAGATGAAGCTACACATCAAATATCAAAGACCTGGGCCTAGCGGTTTCAGAGAAGAAGATTTTTAAAGATTTTCCCTATATAAGCCTATGTAAAATCAAAGGGCCCCGGGACAGGGGCATTTTTTGCCCCAGCACTATAGTTTGAACAATCTTGGTAGGGGTCCACTAGATGAAGCTTCATACCAAATATCAAAGTTCTGGGCCTTGTGGTTTCAGAGAAGAAGATTTTTAAAGATTTTCCCTATATAAGCCTATGTAAAACCAAATGGCCCCGTGGCAGGGGGGGATTTTTTGTCCCAGCACTATAATTTGAACAATCTTGGTAGGGGTCCACTAGACGAAGCTTCATACCAAATATCAAAGTCCTGGGCCTTGTGGTTTCAGAGAAGAAGATTTTTAAAGATTTTCCCTATATAAGCCTATGTAAAATCAAAGGGCCCCGGGACAGGGGCATTTTTTGCCCCAGCACTATAGTTTGAACAATCTTGGTAGGGGTCCACTAGATGAAGCTTCATACCAAATATCAAAGTTCTGGGCCTTGTGGTTTCAGAGAAGAAGATTTTTAAAGATTTTCCCTATATAAGCCTATGTAAAACCAAAGGGCCCCGTGGCAGGGGGGGGGATTTTTTGTCCCAGCACTATAATTTGAACAATCTTGGTAGGGGTCCACTAGACGAAGCTTCATACCAAATATCAAAGTCCTGGGCCTTGTGGTTTCAGAGAAGAAGATTTTTAAAGATTTTCCCTATATAAGCCTATGTAAAACCAAAGGGCCCCGGGGCAGGGGCATTTTTGGCCCCAGCACTAAAATTGGAACAATCTTGGTAGGGGTCCACTAGATGAAGCTTCATACCAAATATCAAAGTCCTGGGCCTTGTGGTTTTAGAGAAGAAAATTTTTAAAGATTTTCCCTATATAAGCCTATGTAAAACCAAAGGGCCCCGTGGCGGGGGCATTTTTGGCCCCAGCACTATAATTTGAACAATCTTGGTAGGGGTCCACTAGATGAAGCTTCATACCAAATATATAAGACCTGGGCCTTGTGGTTTCAGAGAAGAAGATTTTTAAAAATTTTCCCTATATAAGCCAATGTAAAAGCAAAGGGCCCCGTGGCGGGGGCATTTTTGTCCCAGCACTAAAATTTGAACAATCTTGGTAGGGGTCCACTAGATGAAGCTTCATACCAAATATCAAAGTCCTGGGCCTTGTGGTTTCAGAAAAGAAAATTTTTAAAGATTTTCCCTATATAAGCCCATGTAAAACCAAAGGGCCCCGTGGCGGGGGCATTTTTTGTCCCAGCACTAAAATTTGAACAATCTTGGTAGGGGTCCACTAGATGAAGCTTCATACCAAATATCAAAGACCTGGGCCTTGTGGTTTCAGAGAAGAAGATTTTTTAAGATTTTCCCTATATAAGCCTATGTAAAACCAAAGGGCCCCGGGGCGGGGGCATTTTTGGCCCCAGCACTGTAATTTGAACAATCTTGGTAGGGGTCAACTAGATGAAGCTTCATACCAAATATCAAAGACCTGGGCCTTGTGGTTTCAGAGAAGAAGATTTTTAAAGATTTTCCCTATATAAGCCAATGTAAAACCAAAGGGCCCTGTGGCGGGGGCATTTTTTGTCCCAGCACTATAATTTGAACAATCTTGGTAGGGGTCCACTAGATGAAGCTTCATACCAAATATCAAAGTCCTGGGCCTTGTGGTTTCAGAGTAGAAGATTTTTGAAGATTTTCCCTATATAAGCCTATGTAAAACCAAAGGGCCCTGGGGCGGGGGCATTTTTGGCCCCAGCACTATAATTTGAACAATCTTGGTAGGGGTCCACTAGATGAAGCTTCATACCAAATATCAAAGACCTGGGCCTTGTGGTTTCAGAGAAGAAGATTTTTAAAGATTTTCCCTATATAAGCCAATGTAAAACCAAAGGGCCCCGTGGCGGGGGCATTTTTCGTCCCAGCACTCAAATTTGAACAATCTTGGTAGGGGTCCACTAGATGAAGCTTCATACCAAATATCAAAGTCCTGGGCCTTGTGGTTTCAGAGAAGAAGATTTTTAAAGATTTTCCCTATATAAGCCTATGTAAAACCAAAGGGCCCCCGTGCGGGGGCATTTTTGGCCCCAGCACTATAATTTGAACAATCTTGGTAGGGGTCCACTAGATGAAGCTTCATACCAAATAACAAAGACCTGGGCCTTGTGGTTTCAGAGAAGAAGATTTTTTAAGTTTTTGGTGAAAAAAATCTGTTTTTGGCTCCTGTGACCTAGATGTGCAACGGACCGGAACCATTTGACCCATATTCAAACTTGACCGAGATATTGTCATGATGATCATTCTGAGCAAGTTTGATTAAGATTGGACCAAAATTGTGGCCCCTAGGGTGTTCACAAGGTTTTTATATGATTTGACCCGCTGACCTACTTTTTAACCCGATATGACCCATATTCGAACTGGACTGAAATATTGTCACAATGGTCATTCTGAGCAAGTTTCATGATAATTGGACCAAAACAGTGGCCTTCAGAGTGTTCACAAGGTTTTTCTATGATTTGACCTACTGACCTACTTTTTGACCGGACATGACCCATATTCGAACTTGACCAAGATATTGTCATGATGATCATTCTGAGCAAGTTTGATTATGATTGGACCAAAATTGTGGCCTCTAGGGTGTTCACAAGGTTTTTCTATGATTTGACCCGCTGACCTACTTTTTAAGCCGACATGATCCATATTCAAACTTCACTAAAATATTGTCACAATGATCATTCTGAGCAAGTTTGATGATGATTGGACCAAAATTGTGGCCTCTCGAGTGTTCACAAGGTTTTTCTATGATTTGACCTACTGACCTACTTTTTTACCCGACATGACCCAAATTCGAACTTGACCGAGATATTGTCATGATTATCATTCTGAGCAAGTTTGATGATAATTGGACCAAAACTGTGGCCTCTAGTGTGTTCACAAGAAAAAGTTTACGCACGACGGACGACGGACGACGCACGACGACGCCGGACATCTTACTGTCACAAAAGCTCACCATGACCTTCGGTCAGGTGAGCTAAAAAGCTTCAAAATCATCTTCTCTGAAACCACAGGGCCCAGATGTTTAGCATGTAGCAACGGCAAGTGGTCTCCCACATAATTCCTGCAAATCATGCCCCTGGGGTCCAAACGGGCCACGCCCCGGGGCCCATTAGCTCCTATAGGCTCATAATGGAAAAAGCTTCAAAAAGCTTCTTGTCTGAAACCACAGGGCCCAGAGCTGAGATATTTAGCATGTAGCAACGGCAAGTGGTCACCTACATAAATCCTACCAATCATGACGCTGTGGGCCAAATGGGCCACGCCCCGGGGCCCCTTAGCTCCCATAGACTCATAATGGAAAACAAGAGGCCCATGGGCCACTATGCTCACCAGAGCTCAGGGGGCACTGCCCACTGGCAGCAATGTATTTTAATTAACCATGGAAGCCCTGTGCCCAAGGATACTACAGATAGAATGTGGACCCAATCAGCCTAGTGGCTTCAGAGGTCTGATGTCGCTTGAATGTGTTGTTTCAGGACAACAGATGACAATTGACAATTAACCATCTGTGGCAACTAATAGGCCTGAAAGAACATTATTAAAGGAACATTTCTATGTAAGTTTGACAAAATATCTTGAAAGGCATAAATGTCATTTTTCAATTTTCCCCATTTATAAGTCAATGGAAATTCTTAACTTGCCATAGCAAACAAACCAAAGAGCCAAATTTCATAAACCATAGCTCAGGTGGGCACTGCCCATGACATTGTATTTTAACAGGATATGCTTTTAATCTACCAATTATAAAGTCTCCCAAACAAACACCATACCCAAATGAGCACTCATGTGAACTGTATCTGAAATATTAGGTGTTTTATAAAGTGAGTGTTTCAGTTTTACGTCCCACCAACAGCTAAGGTCATAAGGAGACGGGACCTCGGTTTAAAGACTCATCCGAAAGTCTGGAGAAGCCCGGGATCGAACCTGCGACCCCTGGTTTACAAGGCGAGTAGCGTAACCACTCGACCACGGAGGCTTCTAGGTGTTTTATAAAGTAGAGAGGGTGGGGCATGAACCGAATAAAGCCCTGGTTGGTGTCACTAAATGCATCTTATCAAAAGGAACAGAGACATTATGGTTTAGCGGTGGAGATATGTATGGCTCCTGAGATGTAAGTCTTTTTAAGCAGTGGAGGGATTCGGGCATGGTGGATCCCAGAAAAACCCAAGATTGCTGTCACTGAATGCTGAACGGTTTCTGAGATTGAGGCCCTTTTATGAAGGTGATGGGAAACAAATGGCCCCTGCGGACCCCACAAGATGGGGGTGACGGAATTGCTCATGGCATAATTCGTTTACATTTGACAGAGTAATTGTCGTTAACAATGTCCATTAAATGTATTTTTTTTACACTCATTCCATTACTAAATGGAATATATGGATGAAACTTTACAGATATATAGACCACTATAGGAATAATGTTTAGTATTGTTAATTGGCAAAATACGTTAACATATTCGACAGTTATGGCTGCAAAATACGTTAACATATTCGACAGTTATGGCTGTGTTCAAGTCCCATTAAATTCTTTTTGGGCTCTTATCCTTTAACTTAATGGAATATATGGATGAAACTTCACATATATGTACTATTAAAGGAAGCATGTTTATATTGTTAATTGGCAAAATACGTTAACATCTTTGTCAGAGTTATAGCCGTTAACAATTCTCATTAAATGAGTTTTGGTTATTTTATTCTTTTACTTAATGGAATACATTGATAAAAATTCATAGATATACAGACCATTTATAGAAGCATGGTTGGGATGGTTAGTGGTCAAAATGAGTTAACATTTGGCAGTGCTACAGTTCTCAACAATTTCCATTAAATAGTTTTTGGACTTTTTTCATGTATTTATTTTCTCTGTAAGAAATGTTTTTTGGCCCATAGCTGCTTCACTATATGGAATACCTCGATAAAAGTTTACAGATACATAGAAAACTTAAGGAAGCCTGTTGTGGTCATTGATCGCAGCATATTGGCCTGCAGTGGTGGGCTATGGCCCTTTGAAAAAATAAAAAAATGTCCACATTTTTCATGTTTTTAGCTCACCTTGGCCGAAGGCTCCAGGGGAGCTTACAGTATAGTGGGTCGTCCTTCCGTCCGTCCGTCCCACACTTTTGAGCAGCTATATATCTGCAGCCTGCAGGTTGATCTCAATCATTTCTCATCTGTAGCATGCCTCATGAGGGGCATTGATGACGTAAGCTTTTTTCGAAATCGCATGAAAACTTTGGTCGCTATGGCAGCCACAAGGTCCAATAGACTTACAATGGGAAAATGCTTGTCATCACTGTAGCGCCTTCAGTTTTGATCAGATCTTTCTGAAACTGATACGTAAGGTGGCTTGGAATATAACCTCGGATGAGTTCGAATGCCGGCCAAGTCGGCACATTTATCATAAAGTTTGCCTTTGGTTGCTGAAAATGCCAATTTTCGACCTTGTCATCAACGATGCCCCTTTAATTTTGATCATATCTTTCTGAAACTTATATGTAAAGTGGCTTGAGATAAAAACTCGGATGAGTTCGAAAACTGGCCAGTTCGGCCCATTTATTAGCTCACCTGTCACGTAGTGACAATGTGAGCTTTTGTGATAACATTTTGTCCGGCGTGCGTGCGTGCGTCCGTAAACAATTTCATATAAGTATATCTCTAATACCCCATGGCCAATCTTGATTAAATTTCATATGAAGATCACCAGGTAGGGGAAAAGGCTGCATAAGGTTTTTGGGCTATCATATTGGAATTGTGGTTGCCATGGCAACATATAGCTACCATAAACTTATAATGGGAAAAATATAAAAAATCTTCTTCTCTGAAACCACAGGGCCCAGAGCTTAATTTAGCTTGTAACATTGTTAATTGGTAACCTACATAAATCCTGCCAATCATGCCCCTGGGGTCCAAATGGCCACACCCGGGGGTCCCTTAGCTCCTATAGACTCATAATGTAAAAGAAAGCTTAAAAAATCTTCTTCTCGGAAACCACAAGGCCCAGAGCTTAGATATTTAGCATATGGCAGCAGCAAGTGGTCAATTACATAATTCCTGCCAATCATGCCCCTGGGTTCCAAATGGGCCACGCCCCGGGGCCCCTTAGCTCCCATAGACTCATAATGGAAAAAAAAGCTTCAAAAACCTTCTCTGAAACCACAGGGCCAAGAGTTTAGATATTTAGCATGTAGCAACGGCAAGTGGTCACCTACATAATCCAGCCAATCATGTCCCTGGGTTCCAAATGGGCCATAACCCGGGGCCCCTTAGCTCCTATAGACTCATAATGGAAAAAAAGCTTCAAAAATCTTCTCTGAAACCACAGGGTCAAGAGCTTAGATATTTAGCATGAAGCAACGACAAGTGGTCACCTACATAATTCCTGCCAATCTTGCCCCTGGGTTCCAAATGGGCCAAGCCCCGGGGCCCCTTAGCTCCCATAGACTCATAATGGAAGAAAAGCTTCAAAAATCTTCTTCTCTGAAAGTTTAGATATTTAGCATATGGCAGCAGCAAGTGGTCAATTACATAATTCCTGCCAATCATGCCCCTGGGTTCCAAATTGGCCACGCCCCAGGGCCCCTTAGCTCCCAGAGACTCATAATGGAAACAAGAGGGCCCAATGGCCCTATATCGCTCACCTGAGTACCAGAAAATCATTAGTGTAGGAGACCACTTGACATTGCTATATACTAAATATCAAAGCTCAGGCAAAGCAGTGTCCATGCTTATAAACCCTACTGGTTTCATTGGGCAACAGGGCTTGAGATGTTATTTCATCTCAATGTCGGGTAAAAGTCCCAACGAATTGGAAGAGACATCTCCAAAATGACCTATACAGTGATGACGGGGATGTAAAACCTCAAATCAAACAAAATCTGTGCCTTATGGTTTTTGAGAAAAAGATTTTTTTTAAGTTTTTTCCAGTATTCGTCTATAGGAGCTAATGAGCCCTGGGGCTTGGCCAATTTTGACCCAAAGGGCACGGTTGGCAGGATTTATGTAGGCGACCATTTTGTGTTGCTATATACTAAATATCTAAGGTCTGTACTTCATGGTTTCAAAGATGTTTGAAGCTTTTCCCATAATAAGTTTGTTGGAGGTAAGGGGCCACAGGATTTGGACCCCAGGGGCATGATTGGCAGGATTCATGTAGGCGATCACTCGACATTGCTACATGCTAAATACCTAAGCTCTGGGACTTATGGTTTCAGAGGAGAAGATTTTTGAAGATTTTTTTCCACCATTTTAAGTTTTTTTTTTTTTTTTTTTTTTTTTCATTATAAGGGCCCTGTGGTTTCAGAGAAGAAGATTTTTGAAGTTTCTCCAATTGTAAGTCTATGGAAGCTAAAGACCCTTGGGGTGTGGCCAATTTGGATCTCAGGGGCATAACTGGCAGGATTTATGTAGGTGGCCACTTGACGTTGCTACATACTAAACATCTAAGCTCTGGGCCTTATGGTTTCATAGAAGAAGATTTTTTAAGTTTTTTTCCATTATAAGTCTATTGGAGGTGATGAGCTCGGGCGTGGCCAATTTTGACCCCAGGGGCAGGGTAAGCAGGATTTATGTAGCTGGCTATTTTATGTTGCTAGACACTAAATATCTAAGTTCTGTGCTTCACAGTTTCTGAGAAGAAGATTTTTGAAGCTTTTTTCCATTATGAGTCTATGGGAGCTAAGGGGCCCAGGGGCGTGGCCCATTTGGACCCCAGGGGCATGATTAGCAGGAAATATGTAGGAGACCACTTGTCGTTGCTACATGCTAAATATCTAAGCTCTGGGCCCTGTGGTTTCAGAGAAGAAGATTTTTGAAGTTTTTTTTTTAAACATTATGAGTCTATGTGAGCTATGGGGGTCCCAGGGTGTGGCCCATTTGGACCCCAGGGGCATGATTGGCAGGATTTATGTAGGTGACCACTTGTCATTGCTACATGCTAAATATCTAAGCTCTGGGCCCTGTGGTTTCAGAGAAGATTTTTGAAGCTTTTTCCATTTTGTGTCAATGGGAGCTAAGGGGCCCCGAGGGTGGCCCATTTGGACCCCAAGGGCATGATTTGCAGGATTTATGTAGGTGACCACTTGCCATTGCTACATGCTAAATATCTAAGCTCTGGGCCCTGTGGTTTCAGAGAAGAAGATTTTTGAAGCTTTTTTTCCTTTTTGGGTCTATAGGAGCTAACTGGTCCCGGGGCGTGGCCCTTTTGGACCCCGGGAGCATGATTGGCAGGAATTATGTAGGTGACCACTTGCCGTTGCTACGTGCTAAATATCTAAGCTCTGGGCGCTGTGGTTTCAGAGAAGAAGATTTTTGAAGCTTTTTTTTTCATTATGAGTCTATGGAAGCTAAGGGGCCCCGGGGCGTGGTCCATTTGGAACCTAGGGGCATGATTGGCAGGAATCATGTAGGTGACCAATTGGCGTTGTTACATGCTAATATCTAAACTCTGGGCCCTGTGGTTTCAGAGAAGAAGATTTTTGAAGCTTTTTTTTTCATTATGAGTCTATGGAAGCTAAGGGGCCCCGGGGCGTGGTCCATTTGGAACCTAGGGGCATGATTGGCAGGATTTATGTAGGTTACAACTTGCCCTTGCTACATGCCAAATATCTCAGCTCTGGGCCCTGTGGTTTCAGAGAAGAATACTTTTTAAGCTTTTTTCCATTATGAGTCTATAGGAGCTAAAGGGCCCCGGGGCGTGGCCCATTTTGACCCCAGGGGCATGATTGGCAGGAATTATGTAGGTGAACACTTGCCGTTGCTACATGCTAAATATCTAAGCTCTGGGCCCGGTGGTTTCCGAAAAGGAAGATTTTTGAAGCTTTTTGTTCCATTATGAGTCTATGGGAGCGAAGGAGCCCCAGGGCGTCGCCCATTTGGAACCCAGGGGCATGATTGGAAGCAATTATGTAGGTGACCACTGGCCGTTGCTACATGCTTAATATCTAAGCTCTGGGCCGTGTGGTTTCAGAGAAGAAGATTTTTGAAGCTTTTTTTCCATTATGAGTCTATGGGCGCTAAGGGGCCCCGGGGTGTGGTCAATTTGGACCCCAGATTGGCAGGAATTATGTAGGTGACCACTTGCCATTGCTACATGCTAAATATCTAAGCTCTGGGCCCTGTGGTTTCAGAGAAGAAGATTCTTGAAGCTTTTTTTCCATTATTAGTCTATAGGAGCTAAAGGGCCCCGGGGCGTGGCCCGTTTGGAACCCAGGGGCATGATTGGCAGGAATTATGTAGGTGACCACTTGCCCTTGCTATATGCTAAATATCTAAGCTCTGGGTTTTGTGGTTTCCGAGAAGATTTTTGAAGTTTTTTGTTGCATTGTGAGTCTATGGGAGTGAAGGGGCCCCGGAGCGTGGCCAATGTGGATCCCAGGGGCATGATTGGCAGGAATTATGTTGGTGACCACTGGCCGTTGTTACATGCTCAATATCTTAGCTCTTGGACCTGTGGTTTCAGAGAAGAAGATATTTTAATGTTTTCCCAGTGTAAGTTTATGGGAGCTATATGTTGCCATAGCAACCAGAATTCCAATCTGATCAGCCCCAAAACCTTATGCAGCCTTTCCCCCTACCTAGTGATGCTTCTGATGAAATTTGATCAAGATTGACCATGGGGTATTAGAGATATACTTATTTGAAATTGTTTACGGACGCACGGACACACGCACGCACGGACGGACGGACGCACGGACGACGGACAAAAAGTGATCACAAAAGCTCACCTTGTCACTACGTGACAGGTGAGCTAAAAAGCTTCAAAAACCTTCTCTGAAACCACTGGGCCAAGAGTTTAGATATTTAGCATGTAGCAACGGCAAGTGGTAAACTACATAATTCCAGCCAATCATGTCCCTGGGTTCCAAATGGGCCATACCCCGGGGCCCCTTAGCTCCTATAGACTCATAATGAAAAAAAAAAGCTTCAAAAATCTTCTCTGAAACCACAGGGTCAAGAGCTTAGATATTTAGCATGTAGCAACGACAAGTGGTCACCTACATAATTCCTGCCAATCTTGCCCCTGGGTTCCAAATGGGCCAAACCCCGGGGCCCCTTAGCTCCCATAGACTCATAATGGAAGAAAAGCTTCAAAAATATTCTTCTCTGAAACCACAGGGCCCAGAGTTTAGATATTTAGCATGTAGCAACGACAAGTGGTCACCTACATAATTCCTGCCAAGAATGCCCCTGGAGTCCAAATTGGCCATACCCCGGGGCCCCTTAACCCCTATAGACTCATAATGGACATAATGATAAAAACAAAAAACTTCAAAAATCTTCTCTGAAACCACACGGCTCAGAGCTTAGATATTTCGCATGTAGCAACGACAAGTGGTCATCTACATTATTCCTGCCAATCATGCCTCTGGGTTCCAAATGCGCCACGCCCCGGGGCCCCTTAACTCCTATAGACTCATAATTGAAAAAAATCAAAAATCTTCTTCTCTGAAACCACAAGACCCAGAGTTTAGATATTTAGCATGTAGCAATGGCAAGTGGTCATAAACATATTTCCTGCCAATCATGCCACAGGGGTCCAAACGGGCTACGCCCGGGGCCCCTTAGCTCCTACAGACTCATTATTGATAAAAAAGCTTCAAAAGGCTTCTTCTCTGAAACCACAGGACCTAGAGCTGAGATATTTAGCATGTAGCAACGGAAAGTCGTCACCTACATAAATCCTGCCAATCATGTCCCTGGGGTCCAAATGGGCCACGCCCCAGGGCCCCTTAGCTCCCATTGACTCATAATGGAAGAAAAAAAGCTTAAAAAATCTTCTTCTCTGAAACCACATGGCCCAGAGCTTAGATATTTAGCATGTAGCAACGGCAAGTGGTCACCTACATAATTCCTGCAAATCAACCCCTTGGTTCCAAATTGGCCACGCCCCGGAGCCCCTTTGCTCCCATAGACTCATAATGGAAAAAAAGCTTCAAAAACCTTCTTCTCTGAAACCACAGGGCCCAGAGCTTAGATATTTAGCATGTAGCAACGGCAAGTGGTCACCTACATAATTCCTGCCAATCATGCCCCTTGGGTCCAAACAGGCCACGCCCCGGGGCCCCTTAGCTCCTATAGACCCATAATGGAAAAAAGCTTAAAAAATCTTCTTCTCTGAAACCACAGGGCCAAGAGCTTAGATATATAGCATGTGGCAATGACAAGTGGTCACCACATAAATCCTGCTTATCATGCCCCTGGGGTCCAAATGGGCCACAACCGGGTACCACCTTGGCTCCCATAGACTCATAATGAAAAAAAAAGCTTCAAAAGTCTTCTTCTCTGAAACCACAGGGCCCAGAGCTAAGATATTTAGCTTGTAACAATGTCAAGTGGTCACCTACATAAATCCTGCCCATCATGCCCCTGGGGTCCAAATTGGCCACACCCCGGGGCTACTTAGGCCATACTTTTTAGCTCACCTGTCACGTAGTGACACGATGAGCTTTTGTGATCACATTTGTCCGTGGTGCGTGCGTCCGTACGTCCGTGCGTGCGTCCGTAAACAATTTCAAATAAGTATATCTCTAATACCCCATAGCCAATCTTGATCAAATTTAATGTGAAGCATCATCAGGTAAGGGGAAAGGCTGCATAAGGTTTTTGGGCTGAACAGATAAGAATTCTGGTTGCCATGACAACATATAGCTCCCATAGACTGATAATGGGAACAATTTTAAAAATCTTCTTCTCTGAAACCACAGGGCCCAGTGCTTAGATAATTAGCGTGTAACAATGTCAAGTGGTCGCCTACATAAATCCTGCCAATCATGCCACTGGAGTCCAAATTGGCCTCATCCGGGGCCCCTTAGCTCCCGTAGATCCATAATGGAAAAAAAACTTCAAAAATCTTATTCTCTGAAACCATAAGGCCCAGAGCTTAGATATTTAACATGTAGCAATGGCAAGTGGTCACCTACATAATTGCTGCCAATCATGCCCCTGGGGTCCAAATGGGCCCCGCCCCGGGGCCCCTTAGCTCCCATAGACTCATAATGGAAAAAAACTTAAAAAATCTTCGTCTCTGAAACCGCAGGGCCCAGAGCTTAGATATTTAGCATGTAGCAACGGCAAGTGGTAACCTACATAAATCCTGCCAATCATGTCCTTGGGGTCCAAATGGGCCACACCCCGGCGCCCCTAAGCTCCCAAAGACTCATAATGGAAAAAAAAAAGCTTAAACAATCTATTTAGCTGAAATCACAGGGCCCAGAGCTTAGATATTTAGCATGTAGCAACGGCAAGTGGTCACCTTTATAAATCCTGCGAATCATGGCCCTGGGATCCAAATAGGCCACGCCCCTGGGCCCCTTAGCTCCTATAGACCCATAATGGAAAAAAGCTTCAAAAATATTCTCTCCGAAAGCACAGGGCCCAGAGCTTAGATGTTTAACATGCAGCAACGGCAAGTGGTCACCTACATAAATCCTGCCAATCATGCCCCTGGGGTCCAAATGGGCCATGTCCCGGGGCCCCTTAGCTCCCATAGACTCATAATGGAAAAAAGCTTCAAAAATCTTCTTCGGAAACCACAGGGACCAGAGCTTAGATATTTAGCATGTAGCAACGGCAAGTGGTCACCTACATAAATCCTGCCAATCATGCCCCTGGGGTCCAAATTGGCCATGCCCTGGGACCCATGGGCCTCCGTGGCCTAGTGGTTAATAGCGCTGACTCTTGATCATTAGGTCTCTCACCGCTGTGGTTCGAGCCTCGCTCGGGTCATAAGTGAGACGCCAAGTTCTGCAACGGAAGGCCAGGTGGTTATCTCCGGGAACTCCTGTTTTCGCCCTCCTCTGATTAAAGATCGGCTCGATATGAGTGAAATAATCTTGAAAGGGCCGTAAAACCAAAACAAAACAAAAAACGCCCTGGGACCCCCTTAGCTCCCATAGGCTCATAATGGAGAAAAGCTTCAAAAATCTTCTTCTCTGAAACTGTGAAGCACAGAGCTTAGATATTTAGTATCTAGCAACATAAAATAGTCACCTACATAAATCCTGCTAACTTTGCCCCTGGGATCCAAATGGGCCACACCCCGTGGCCCCTTAGCTCCTTTAGACTTATAACTGAAAAAAGCTTCAAAAATCTTCTTCTCCGAAGCCATAAGGCCCAGAGCTTATATATTCAGTCTAGCAATGTTAAGTGGTCTCCTACACTAATAATTTTCTGGTACACAGGTGAGCGATATAGGGCCATTGGGCCCTCTTGTCATAGATTTACGCCCCTTTGGATGCTGAAAATCTCTATTTTTGACCCTTTCACACCGTAGCCCCTTCAGTTTTGATCGAATCTTTCTGAAACTTATATCTAATGTGGCTGGGGATAAAAACTTGGATGAGTTCGAAAACATGCCAAGTCAGCCCATTCACCATAGATCTATGTCCCTTTGATTGCTGAAAATGTCTATATTTGACCGTTTCATCACCGTAGCCCCTTCAGTTTTGATCAGATCTTTCTGAAACTTATATCCAATGTGGCTGGGGATAAAAACTTGGATGTGTTCGAAAACATGCCAAGTCGGCCCATTTTTGACCTTATCATCAACGAGCCCCTTTAGTTTTGATCGGATCTTCCCGAAACTTACGTACAAATAAGTTGAGGTAAAAGGCTTGGATAAGTTCGAAAGCGATGTCGGCTATGAGTTATGTCCACTACTTTGCTGAAAATGCTTAGTTTTGACCTTGTCATCAACGTAGCCCCTTCAGTTTTGATCGGATCTTCTTGAAATTTACAAACAAGCAAGTCAGAGATAAAAGCTTGGATGAGTTCGAGAACTAACGAGTTGGCTTATCTATCATAGAATTACATCCCCTTTACTGCTGAAAATGCCTATTTTTGACCTTGTCATCACCATAACCCCCTTCAGTTTTCGTGGGATCGTCTTGAAACTTATATGTAAGCAAGTAAGGGATAAGACCTCGGCAGAATTAAAAAAAATGGTGAGGTCAGCCTATATTTCAGGGAGTTTTGTCCCCCTTAATTACAGAAAATGCCTATTTTTTGACAGCTCCTTCAATTTTATTGGGTCTTCCTGAAACTTACATGCTAGTAAGTCAGGAATAAAATGGATGAGTTCGTGAACTGATGAGGTCAGCCTATTCATCATAGAGTAACATCCCTTGGATTGCAGAAAATGCCTCTTTTTTTTTTTAGTGTACTCCTTCAGTTTTCATCGGATGTTCTTGAAATTTATATGTTAGTTAGAGATATAAGCTCAGTCAATTAATCATGGAGTTATGTTCCCAGCTTGCCTAAAAATGGCAATTTTCGACCTTGTCATCACTGCTGCCCCTTCAGTTTTGATCTGATTTTCATGAAACTTACAAACAAGTAAGTCAGGCAGAAAAGCTCGGAGGAGTTTGAAAACTCGTGAGGTTTTCCTATTTATCATAGAGTAACATCCCTTGGGTTGCAGCAGTTAATTGCTTATTTTTGACCTTGTCATCACCATAGCCTCTTCAGTTTATATCGGATCTTCTTGAGAGTTACATAATATTAAGCAAGTCAGGAATAAAAGCTTGAATGCGTTTGAAAACCAGTGAGGTCAGCTGATTTTTCATAGAGTTACATTCCACTTGATTGCAGAAAATGCTTACCATATCATCACCTTGTCCTCCAATAAATCCTTCAATAAAGGTTGGCCCTTCCTGAAACTTTGAATCTGTTAGCGCAGGTGAGCGATACAGGACCAGCTTGGTCCTTTTGTTTGTTCTGACGGGAGAAATGTGTGAGTACAATGTTTCCTTTATTTTGTCGAACATATCACGATTTACGCTTTTCAGTTGGTTTTGCGATGACAACAGATTGTGTTTTTGTTGTTTTGTTCAAATTTTATGTTATGACACGGCTATAGAGAAGAGAAATCAAAGCCATAAATTAGGCCAAAATAGGTAGAAAAACAAAACTTCATGTTTTAAGGGTCTATCAATAAAAATAAATGACATATACACGAGCATTCTTGGGTTTTTCATGTCTCTAGGCATGTACCAAATCTTTTTATATCGCAGAATGATTTTACGAAATTGGGTGCTGAAGTCATTGCGGTTATATTTTTTTCTGAATTTATATACTAAGTCACCATAAAATTCGGGTTCCGATAGATCTTGTTGCAGAAGAGATTTAAGTCAAATGTTGAATTTTGAAATTAAATCAGAATGACGTCTATAAAAGTTTGAAAATGCTTTGCGTAGTTTATGGTAACAATTACCTTGATTAAGAAGTTTAGCCGTTAACAATTTATTACGAAGACCTGGGCCTTGTGGTTTCAGAGAAGAATTTAAAAAAAAAATTCCTATATATGCCTATGAAAAACCAAAGGGCCCCGGGGCGGGGGCATATTTGGCCCTAGGGCTATAATTTGAAAAATCTGGTAGAGGCCCACAAGATGAAGCTTCATAACAAATATCAAAGACCTGGGCCATGCGGTTTCAGAGAAGAAGATTTTCCCTATATAAGCCTATGTAAATCCAAAGGCCCTACTATTATGGACAGTCACTTCAGCCTGGTATTATTTCTTTTAAAAGCACGTAATTTACGTTTATAATGCCATTATTCTGGTGCCGTGCGATCTAGTTTTACACTTTTGACATTCCAGAAGCGAGAAAATATCAAAATTGAGCATTTTAGATATATAACCTTCATGATAAATGCTGTCATTAAAGCCCAATGGAAAAGGTGTCTGTAATCATATAATCCATTTTTATTCAGTTTCATGCCGTTTAATAATTTTAAACGTAGCTGTAGAAATGCCATCATAGAATTTTTTTCCACTGATTGTATAGAAATATCTTTTATAGAATGACATGTACGTTTGAAATGACGTTACAAGAAAGTGTCTGTATTTTTGAGTATCTTCAGGGACAGTTCCGTTATTTCATCCATTCCTGCTTATTTTCAAAATATTGAAACACCCATAATTTGCTATAAATACAATAAACCTGTTAGATCTATCATTTTTTATTTCAAAGAACTTGTTTCTGATCTTGATATTGAAACTAACACTCATGATACACGTGATTGTAAAAATTCAGTGTATTGCTATCCTGCTGCTGGTCATATTATTAGTGGCAATTTAAAAATTATTCCTGATTCTGGGATACGTAATTTAATTTCTAAAGGACCGAAATATCGATTTCCTTCTCAAATTGATTTCAAGAAATGTAGAGATGAAATCGCTGCTGCATCGAATTTGGTAATTGATAGTGTAAACGAGAGTATGTTGAGCATAAAGCTCTTAAAGAATGGAAACTTAGCATTCCGAAATTAGTGAACAAACGCATTTCTATTTAATCGCAAAATACAAACTCATTTCCTCCTAAACCTAAGATGTCTTTCCGTCACCTTAAACTAGGTATTCAAGAATTTCATAGGAAAATAGAAGTGGAGGCAATGATCAGGAATCGATACATTTGTTTTGGCTCCAGCTGATAAAGCCGCTTACAATGTGGTCGTTGTTTGACGGTTTCACTATGTTTACACTCTTCAGCAAGAACTTGGTGGTACTAAGGCCTGTGAATTTCAGCCTTTAGCTGTAGAGAGGGCTTTAGTTGATGACCACATCTGTCATTCTTCCACCAAGTATGCTGTGTTACAGAAGGCCAAGACAAGCTTTCTACGTTAGCTTGGTTACCTAAACTTCATAAAAGACCACACAAAGCACGGTTTATTGCAAATTCAAGCTCTTGTACCTACTGAACGCTCCAAATTATTAACTTCATGTTTTACTGCCATCAAAAAACATGTGATAAAATATTGCGA
The DNA here is from genome assembly GCA_963580285.1 of Lucinisca nassula. Taxonomy (NCBI): domain Eukaryota; kingdom Metazoa; phylum Mollusca; class Bivalvia; order Lucinida; family Lucinidae; genus Lucinisca; species Lucinisca nassula. The sequence continues at coordinate 108,839,690 of OY757010.1, forward strand.
CAAAGTCTTTGAAAGAGCAGTTGGAAATCTGTTTTGATCTATAAAAAAAACTAATGAAGTTTTAAATAAATTGAAATTCAAGCGTTTTCACGCTTCAAGTTTGTCTACTTATGATTTTTCCACCCTTTATACTATACTTCCTCATAATCTTATAAAAGAAAAACTTAATGATTTAATTGAATGGACATTTCATAGGGAAGACTCCCTCTATCTTGCATGCAATGTGAGTGAGCGTTTGAGTTTTAAGTCCCACCAACAGCTAAGGACATACAGAGACAGGACCTCGGTTTAAAGACTCATCCGAAAGTCTGGAGAAGCCCGGGATCGATCCGGTGATCCCTGGTTTACAAGGCGAGTAGCGTAACCACTACACCACGGAGGCTTCTTTGCAGGTAAGAAATGCATTTTTTCACTTCTGAAGAGCATAGAAATTATACTTTATGGTTATGTCAGAAAGTGTGTGAAGCTCTCACCTTTCTACTGGACAATATTTACATAAGATTAAGTACTAAGTTATTTAGACAAGTTGTGGGTATTCCGATGGTTACAAATTGCGCACCACTTGGGGCTGATCTTTTTTTGTTTTGTTATGAGAGAGACTTCATGATGTCCCTTTCTGCTGAAAACCAGACTGAAATCATTGAAGCTTTTAGCTCGACTTCTAGATATTTTGATGATTCATTAAATATTGATAATACTTTTTTCGATGGTTTGATCAGTCAAATTTACCCCCCAGAATAAATAAATAAAGCAAATTCTTCTGATACCGAGGCCCCGTTTTTGGATGTACATCTTTCTAATGTAGATTGGTTTGTTTCTTGCAAAATTTATGATAAAGGTGATGATCTTGATTTTGAGATTGTAAATTGTCCTTTTTTGAATGGTGATGTTCCTCGTGCGCCATCCTATGGCGTTTATATTTTGCAATTTATTTGATTTGCCAGAGTGTGTAGTTATGTAACTGACTTCAACACTCATAATAAATTGTTAACGGCTAAACTTCTTAATCAGGATTATCGGTACCATAAACTACGCAAAGCCTTTTCAAAATTTTATAGACGTCCTTCTGAAATAATTTCAAAGTTCGGTATTGGACTTGAATCTCTTCTGCAGCAGGGTCTATCGGAACCCAAATTTAATGGTGACATAGTATATAAATTCTTCAGCACCCAATTTCGTAAAATCATTCTTCGATATGGGAGGGTTGGGTGCAGCATAAATGCTATACGACAGACTGCATGCATGGCAGTTAACCCTATTACGTTTGACAACTTTGTTTCCCCTCTTTAATTGCACGCCGGTGGGTCAGGCCTCAGATTCTATGGCGGTTCCAGCACAAAGGCTTGTGTTGGTTGGTACCTGATGCTCCGTCTCTGGGTAGGCCCATTGGAGTCTAACTGTTGTTTTTTCTTTTGCTCCAGTATTTCAGTTGATTCTTGCTGTCGAGTCCTCACCGTTGTTTCATCTCTGTGGTTGTTTGATTTTTGTGTTCACGGAGATGTTGCACTGATGAGTTAGGAGGCTTTCATCCGGACTGAAAAAAAAATGCACGATCCGCAGAAAAAGCGACAGACTGAAGTCGGTTGATTTTCTAAGAGTGCCCTAAAATCACCGTGTCATTCTGTCCGTCCGTAACCCGTTTGTGAAAATTGGTGATAGTGACTTAACCGCTTGGAATATTTAAACAATGTTTGGCATACTGATAGATATCAATGAGATCTAACCAATGAACTTGCGAAATATTACATTCTATTTAGTATAGCCTCGCTGAGGCGAAAAATGTGAAAATTTTCGAACTGCTTCTCCTCGGAAACTGTTGGGCCGATTGAAGTCAAATTTCATATGGAGCCTCTATGGGATGGGGGAAAACAAAATTTGCTCATGGGGTCCAGGTCACAAGACCAAAATGGCCGCCAAGCCATATATGGTCTGTCTGTCCGTCTGTAACCCGTTTGTGAAAATTGGTGATAGTGACTTAACCACTTGGAATATTTAAACAATTTTTGGCATACTGATAGATATCAATAAGATCTAACCAATGAACTTGAGAAATATTACATTCCATTTAGTATAGCCTCGCCGAGGCGAAAAATGTGAAAATTTTCGAACTGCTTCTCCTCGGAAACCGTTGGGCCGATTGAAGTCAAATTTCATATGGAGCCACTATGGGATGGGGGAAACCAAAATTTGCTCATGGGGTCCAGGTCACATGACCAAAATGACCGCCAAACCATATATGGTAAAAACCCTTCAAAAATAGTCTTCTCCAGAACCACTGGGCAGATTTCCACGAAACTTGTTAAATAACATCTGGGACGTAGGCCCATTATAAATCGCTAAAATGGTGACCCTGGGTTGACCTTGACCTTCTTTGTGCCTAGGTCAAACTTTGACACATATGCTTTTGTTGGAATATTTTCAACACTTTTTGGCGTACTGATAGATATCAATGAGATCTAACCAATGAACTTGCGAAATATTACATTCCATTTAGTATAGCCTCGCCGAGGCGAAAAATGTGAAAATTTTCGAACTGCTTCTCCTCGGAAACCGTTGGGCCGATTGAAGTCAAATTTCATATGGAGCCTCTATGGGATGGGAGAAACCAAAATTTGCTCATGGGGTCCAGGTCACATGACCAAAATGACCGCCAAGCCATATATTGTAAAAACCCTTCAAAATAGTCTGCTCCAGAACCAGTGGGCAGATTTCCACTAAACTTGATAAATAGCATCCGGGACATAGGCCAATCATAAATTGCTATAATGGTGACCCTGGATTGACCTTGACCTTCTTGGTGCCTAGGTCAAACTTTGACACATATGCTTTTGTATTGGAAAAGTGAGAATGCATTTTATCCTGCAAACGATTCCGAATACAGTACTAAAGTATAAGATATATTTTTGCTCCTTAAGATAAGGCGCATTTATTGGGGGAACCGTTTTAGGTCCAGGTCACATGCCCAAAATGGCCGCCATACCCATATATGGTAACACTCATAAAGCTAAAAGCATCCGGCGGGTCGTGCACTGGTTATTTGTCTGAATCGCGACGGAAGTAAGGACGAGGATTGTGGCCACGTAAAATCAATTTAAGCCCCCCCCCCCCCCCCCCGGTGGAATTTGTTTCCGCTGATCGTTCCAAGGCGGTTCTTCTGTCATGGTTTACTTTTGTTATGGTTTGGCTTTGGGTGGTTGTGTCGCTTGTATTATTTTATTTTGGATAGCCTATTGGCCATTCTGTGGGAAAGTATCTGTCCTTTTGGCTTTTCACTGTTGGTGTTTCCATTAGGGTCTGTTGTTTCATTTTTGTGTTTCTGATGGGAGCTGCGGGTTAATTGTATCGATTCCTGATCATAGCCTCCACTTCGTTTTCTATATTACTTATTCTACGATAATGTTCGTTAAAACGTGTCTTTATCATGCGATTAGTTTGCCGACGTACTGCATTCTACAATTTGCAGTACGTCAGGTTATCACATATATCAAGTCTGTAGACTTTCATGTCAAATCGGACATGTTGACTACAAGAAAACGTCTACCGTTGACAGATGAAGAAACGGTAGACGCAGTACATAAATGTGAACAGCACCTGTACCTCTTAGCATTCCACTTAGAAATACTAGGATACATTCCACTTCTTTTGAAAGGATTGGTATATTTCCGAAGCATGGGCGATTTAATAGGAGATAATCTAACGCTCAGATTATTTAAATCCATCAATACACGTAGGCACTAGAGCGATGACAAAAGTATGTACGTATGGACGGGATATAATCCCCTCAAAACTATGTTGTGCAAAGGGATAATAAATGTACCTTTTCTCATATCACATACCACAATAATTTCACGGACCAAATTTGGCCTTGGTGTAAAATAGGTCAATGCCAATCTAGGTATATCATTTTTTGCAAGCTTGGTAGTAACTCGATGCTACATACCAACTTTCGAGACAATCGGTCCAATGGTTCCGCAATCGATTTTTTAAGGTTTTTACCATCATTGGGCATGGTGGCCACTTTGGTCATGTGGTCTGGACCATACTCGTAACTCGTACTTGCAAACTGTCATTCCCCCACTGCTAAGAGGCTGCATATGAAATTAAATTGAAATTGGTCAAGTTGTTTCAGAGAAAATGGTTGACGTACAACGGGCGGACGACGGAGGCCTAACATCCTATAAGCTCCCCTGAAGCATTTGGCTCAGTGCAGCTAACAAGAGGGCCATGATGGCCCTGGATTGCTCAAGTGATCTATAGGGTAACAAGTGGGCCCCTGGAAGAGCCATTATTGGCCCCAGGCTATCAGTAGTGGTCTAAAAAGTGAAGCTCCATACCAAATATCAAAGACCGGAGCCTTCTGGTTTCAGACAAGAAGATTTTTAAAGGTTTTCCTTATATAAGATATAAGTCTATATAAATCTTGGAGTCCCCGGGGCGGGCCATGTTTGGCCCCATGCTATAATTTGAAAAATCTTGGTAGAAATCCACAAGATGAAGCGTCATACCAAATATCAAAGACCTTGGCCTTCTGCTTTCAGACAAGAAGATTTTCAAATGTTTTTCATTGCCTTGACTTCTATTTCCTAGGGCTATAATGTGAACAATTTTGATAGAGGTACACTAGATGAAGCTTCACACCAAATATCAAAGATGTGGGCCTTGCGGTTTCAGACTAGAAGATTTTTTTAAAATTTCCCTATATAAGTAAGTCAATGTCAAACCGAAGGGCCCCATGGCATTTTTTGCCCAAGGGCTATGATTTGAAGAATCTTGGTAGAGGTCCACTAGATGAAGCTACACACCAAATATCAAAGACCTGGGCCATGCGGTTTCGGAGAAAGTTTTTTTTTACGATTTTCCATGTATAAACCAATGTTAAACCAAAGGGCCCGCAGGTAGGGGCATTTTTCACACTAGGCCAGTAGGGTAAAAGGGGGGGGCTATCTAGTCCTCAGGACTAGATTCCACCCTCTGACGTCATATCCGGCGGCCATCTTGGATCACGTGACATCCGGTCGGCCATCTTGGATGATGTACATCCGGCCGCCATCTTGAACCGTCGTCACGTCCTGTCGGCCATCTTGGATGACGTCATAACGCGCCACTTTTATCGCGGTCGAATTTATTGGGGGGAAAAACGCGCCATTTTTTTTTTGCGCGCTTTCGTGTGCTATATTGTCCATGCACCTTCTAAGCGCAACTTCGGTCATTACCCCTTATGATCCCCTGTCTGGGGTTTAAGCATTGGGCGGGGGGGGGGGGGGGGTGGGGAGGGGACCTTTTTTCGAGCCCTAGAGCGATACTGTATTAACTCCTATGACTGTCGGATACTATAGCCGTGTTGATTGTTTTAACACCATCGCCTCTAGAGGAGTTTGGGCTTGTTGTCCTTTGCCTCCTTAATACATCAATTACACGATTCAATAGTATCTGATTTCACATTGAAATGCTCCATCCTATTATACTTTTTTTTTCATTGATAAGTTAACTAAGTACAAAGGTGTAGTAAATTATGTGACCTTGTAAAATTGTGAATTATTATAAAATGTGTATAGGCGACTTTTGTCAATACTTAAAATACACAAGTGAAAGTATTGAGCAGACGATATTCTGTCACTTGGGCACTGGGGATTCTGTTCAACAACTGCACATATAACAAATGTTTTAAAAAGTTAAAATAACACAAAATGACTGTTCAAGAAGAAATTAAGGAGGCAAGGACGAACATAGAATATTGACCAGATATCGGAAAGAAATATCAAATAAGACGTAACATTGCATTTTTTTTTCTTTATTGGGTTTTCCAAAAAATAGGAAAAAAAAACACCATAGTACATGTACATATCTGACAATAAAAAAGTGACATATTTTATGTCGAGTCCAGGTTCACAGGTTTTTTTTTTACACATTCTGTACAATTGTCCAGGGTGTTCGGCTTCTTTGTTTTTTCATCGTTTCTATCACAGCTGTGTCTTCCGGCGTAAAACCATAGAATCCACGTTTTCTGCCTTCGCGTAATAACTCATCCTTAGCTCTCAATGCGATCGCTTCCGATGGGCTCACTAAGTTGACTTTTAATCTGTCGCTTCCTCTACCTTCCTGTGAATTGTTATTTTCCGCTATATTTCCTTGTTTTTCGGATTTTCTATCATAATCCCTGGTGTCTGATACTTCTGGCGGGTCGTATTCTTTTAAGATTCTGTCAAACAAAAATTTGTGTTTGTTGACGGCAGATTTCCAAGCTTCCTCGGTGTCGTAATTGTCGTAAAGTTTCAAATCGGATACCGTATTTTTAACAGTAAGGTAAGTACGATCTTTTTTCATGGCTTCAAACCACAACATTTCGTTGACAAAAACGTTCGCCAGCACTTTTCTGTACGTGGGTAACATAATATCATACACTTTCTTCCTAGCTGCCTCTTGGTCTTTCCCTTTGTCCAGCATGTACTTGGCGACTCTTTCATTAAACTCTGACTGGCAACGCCCATACACCTCCTCAATCAATAAACGCCAAGCGTCATCTGAATTTGCTTCTTTACTGTCTTCTATTGTCTCCTCCTCCTCCTCCTCCTCCTCCTCCTCCTCCTCCTCCATTTCCTCCTCCTCATCCGTGTAATCCTGTGAACTCGTGTCATCGCCACCATTTTTATCGTCGCCTTCTTCCAGTTCTAAGGTTTCTCGACTCTCACTATCATCTATCGTGTCATCATCTTTAAAGTCCCCATGAACGGTTTTAACGTGTCGACGCATGTTGTCTCCCCTTCTGAACTGTTTGGAACAAATTTGGCAAGCATACATGATACTTTTTCGTTATTTTTGTGTTAAAAAGAAAATATATTAATTTGTCCTGAAATACTACTCGATGTGGCCGCTTCGGAGATTTTCGCATAAATGAGGAGGAGGAGGAAGATACATAACATTTAATTGTATAAAAAAAAATCCGGATGAATCCCGCCCAAACCGGATCGAGACTGTTCTCAACCATTATGACTAGGTCGAAACATTGAGCTCCCACCTAGCACACACACATAGCCTCCATACACCCAGATATGGGAAGAGAAGAATGCGGGGGTACTGACTAAAGACGGTAAGAGGAGATAGTGAAGAGGAGGTAATAAGGTAGTGAGGAGGCGATGAGGAGGCAGTGAGGAGGTAGTGAGGGTACCCGGGAGCCAGTGACTGTAACAAGCATGCTGAAACAATAGGCACAAATATAGCCATGGCGTCCGTCAAAGTGCCCTTGAAGCGATGAGGTAATGAGGAGGAATTGAGGAGTGAGTGAGGAGGCTGTGAGGAGGTAGTGAGGAGGTTGTGAGGAGGTAGTGAGGAGGCGGTAAGAAGGTAGTGAGGAGGCAGTGAGGGGTAACTGGGGACAGGTGAGGGTAACAAGCGTTAGCATAATGAGTGATTGTTGAAAATGTTTTAAAGAGACGATAAGGCAACACCGAACATGCCCAAACTCGTTCTCCATAGTAAGAAGCGATGAGGAGGTAGTGAGGAGGCGTTCAGGAGGTAGTGAGGAGGTGGTGAGGAGGTAATGAGGAGGTAGTGAGGAGGCATTGAGGAGGTAATGAGGAGGTGGTGAGGAAGCAATGAGGGTTACCAGTGCAAGTCAGTAACCTGGAGGCAGTGAGGGTAACCAGGACATGCGTGTTGAATGAATGTTGAAGATGTTTTAAAGGGTCCATAAGGCCAACACCGAACATGTCCAAACTCGTTCTCCGTAGTAAGAAGCGATGATGAGGCAGTGAGAGGTAGTGAGGAGGTAATGAGGAGGCGGTGAGGAGGTAGTGAGGAGGCGGTGAGGAGGTAATGAGGAGGCGGTGAGGAGGCGGTGAGGAGGTAATGAGGAGGTAGTGAGGAGGCGGTGAGGAGGAAGTAAGGAGGCGGTGAGGAGACAATGAGGGTTACCAGTGCAATCCGGTGGAGGCACTGAGGGTAACCAGGACATGCGTGTTGAATGAATGTTGAAGATGTTTTAAAGGGTCCATAAGGGCAACACCGAACATGTCCAAACTCGTTCTCCGTAGTAAGAAGCGATGAGGAGGCAGTGAGAGGAAGTGAGGAGGTAATGAGGAGGCGATGAGGAGGTAATGAGGAGGCGGTGAGGAGGTAATGAGGAGGCGGTGAGGAGGTAATGAGGAGGCAGTGAGGAGGTAATGAGGAGGTAGTGAGGAGGCGGTGAGGAGGAAGTAAGGAGGCGGTGAGGAGACAATGAGGGTTACCAGTGCAAGCCGGTGGAGGCAGTGAGGGTAACCAGAGCATGCGTGTTGAATGACTGTTGAAGATGTTTTAAAGGGACGATAAGGCCAACGTCGAACAAGCCCAAACTAATTCACCGTAGTAAGAAGCGATGAGAAGGTAGTGAGGAGGCCGTGAGAAGGCAGTGGAGGAGGTAGTGAGGAGGTGTTGAGGAGGTAATGAGGGGCAGTGAGGAGGTAATGAGGAGGTAGTGAGGAGACGTCGAGGAGGCGGTGAGGAGGCAGTGAGGGTTACCAGTGCAAGCCGGTAACCTTGAAGCAGTGAGGGCAACCAGGGCATGCGTGTTGAATGACTGTTGAAGATGTTTTAAAGGGTCGATAAGGTACCGAACACTCGTTTTCCGAAGTAAGAAGCGATGAGGAGGTGGTGAGGAGGTAGTGAGGAGGCATTGAGGAGGTAGTGAGGAGGCAGTGAGGAGGTAGTATTGAGGATAACCGGCAAGAGCGTGTTAAAACAATAAACGCGGTTATAGAGCGTATCCGGCAGTCATAGGAGTTAATACAGTATCGCTCTAGGGCTCGAAAAAAGGTCCCCTCCCCACCCCCCCCCCCCCCCCCGCCCAATGCTTAAACCCCAGACAGGGGATCATAAGGGGTAATGACCGAAGTTGCGCTTAGAAGGTGCATGGACAATATAGCACACGAAAGCACGCGAAAAAAAAATGGCGCGTTTTTTCCCCAAATAAATTCGACCGCGATAAAAGTGGCGCGTTATGACGTCATCCAAGATGGCCGACAGGACGTGACGACGGTTCAAGATGGCGGCCGGATGTACATCATCCAAGATGGCCGACCGGATGTCACGTGATCCAAGATGGCCGCCGGATATGACGTCAGAGGGTGGAATCTAGTCCTGAGGACTAGATTGCCCCCCCCCCCCCTTTTACCCTACTGGCCTAGTGTGAAAAATGCCCCTACCTGCGGGCCCTTTGGTTTAACATTGGTTTATACATGGAAAATCGTAAAAAAAAACTTTCTCCGAAACCGCATGGCCCAGGTCTTTGATATTTGGTGTGTAGCTTCATCTAGTGGACCTCTACCAAGATTCTTCAAATCATAGCCCTTGGGCAAAAAATGCCATGGGGCCCTTCGGTTTGACATTGACTTACTTATATAGGGAAATTTTAAAAAATCTTCTAGTCTGAAACCGCAAGGCCCACGTCTTTGATATTTGGTGTGAAGCTTCATCTAGTGTACCTCTATGTAGTTTCATCTAGTGTACCCCCCCCCCCCCCCTTTTACCCTACTTAGGCCTATAATTTGAACAATCTTGATGCCATCTTTCCATTCAAATGTCTAAGTGACCAAATTTGACCTTGACGCAAACAGGTCAACCAAATGTCATCATTTGAACAAACTTGGTAGGGCCAGAGTCCCTGACGCTGCATACCAAATTTCATGATCATCGGCCGTTCGGTTCTAGAGAAGATTCTTTAAGGTTTTTACCATATATGGGCATGGCGGCCCATATTGGTCATTTACCCAGTCCTCCCGAACAAACTTTCGTTCCCTCATTCCATAGAGGCTCCACATGTAATTTGGTTTCAACTGGCCAAGTAGTTTAAGCGAAGAAGGAAATAACAAGAACATAGGTGAAACCGAGGGATGCGTCCCGAAGATGCTCAGGTGTAGGAGGGTTATTTTAGTGAAAAGGTCCCTAAGATTTGTTTGAAGACAAAGGTTATGGGTACTTGTTAGAACTGTCTGAAAGAGGAGGTTCTAACGAGTACCCTCAGCTGATGTTTGGAGTACAAATAAAGAAACTAGGTAGTGATTTTCAACAAAGAATGCAAAAAAAGGAGAAATGTAAGCCACCTTCCCTGCAAGGACCTGTAAATCTTAAACCATAAGGCTAAGAAACTCAGTTTTGTGTTCCCTAGTAAGTGATTTTCAATGCAAATGTCACAAGGAATACACATGTGAAAACTGAAAGCCCTATTACTCATGGTTATGAAATAACAGGAGACATTTTTTTGAAAAAAGGGGGAGATAATTAGTGAAAATAAGGAATATAGTTATGGCCCTTTGTCAGAATGTTGGTTTTTGTGAATGAAGTATGTGTGTGAAGTTTCATAAGAGTAGGACAAATACTTTTAAAATTTTGTGCGGAGTTGTTTGAGTATGGCCTGACAAACACACACCCAAAAGCAATATGTCAGGATGTAGGTCTTGTGTAGGTTATTATGTGTGTGATGTTTCATGAGAGTAGACAAAATACTTTTGAAGTTATCACCGGGGTTAAGGTTCTTGGTTTAAGTGTGACAAACACACGAGTTATTCTCCTTTGTCAGAATGTAGGTCTTGTGACGGTAAGTATGTATGTGAAGTTTCATAAGAGTACGGCCAATTCTTTTGAAGTTATGACCAAGGTTAAGATTTTTGGTTAAGGTGTGACAAACACGCGTTCCGTGGCGTCTGAATAATTCAGTGAAAATAAGCAACATAATTATTATGGCCCTTTGTCAGAATGTGATGGTAAGTATGTGTGTGAAGTTTCATGAGAGTAGAATAAAAACTTTTAAAATTTTGACCGAGTTTAAGTTGTTTGGTTATGACCTGACAAACATACACCGAAAAGCAATATAGTTATGGCCCTTTGTCAGAATGTAGGTATTGTGATAATAAGTAAGTGTGTGCAGTTTCATGAGAGTAGGGCAAATACTTTTGAAGTTATGACCGAGGTTAAGTTTTTTGGTTAAGGCGTGACAAACACAGACAAAAGCAATATGGTTTGTCAGAATGTAGGTCTTGTGATTGTTAGTATGAGTGTGAAGTTTCATCGGAGTATGGATAATACGCCGGTTAAATGTTTTGGTTTACATTTGAAACTGACTGACAAGGATATTACTATAGGACACCCAAAATACTGTGTAGGGCCCTAATTAAGAAGAGAAGTAACTCCGTAAATACTGTTGGCATGGTTATGCTTCTTGCATTCAGCGATTTCTCTCATAGCTCCCTATCAGTGTATCAAGTTTCACAAAATTACCTTTAAAACTTTTAGAGATATGCTCCGGACAAGCTTATTATAGCAAAAACTAACAAGAGGGCCATGATGGCCCTGGATCGCTCATCTGATCCATAGAGTAAAAAGTGGGCCCCGGGGATGGCCATTATTGACCCCAAGGTTATAATGTGCATAATGTTGAGGGAGGTCTAAAAAGGTGAAGCTTCATACCAAATATCAACAAAGGCTATAATTGTCCACTAGATGAAGCTCCATACCAAATATCAAAGACATGGGCCTTGCAGTTTCAGAGAAGAAGATTTTTAAAAATTTTCCTATATAAGTCTATGTAAAACCAAAGGGTATCGGGGCGGGGGCATTTTTGGCCCCAGGGCTATAATTTGAACAATCTTGATAGAGGTCACCAAGATGAAATTTCACACCAAATATCAAAGACCTAGTCCTTATGGTTTCACATAAGAAGATTTTTAAAGATTTTCCCTATATAAGTCTATGTAAAACCAAAGGGCCCCGAGGTGGGGGCATTTTTGGCCGCAGGGCTATAATTTGAACAATCTTGGTAGAGGTCCACTAACTGAAGCTTCGTACCAAATGTCAAAGACCTAGGCCTTGTGGTTTCACAGAAGAAGATTTTTAAAGATTTTCCCTACATAAGTCTATGTAAAACCAAAGGGCCCCGGAGCGGGGGCATTTTTGGCCCCAGGGCTATAATTTGAACAATCTTGGTAGAGGTCCACAAGATGAAGCTACATACCAAATATCAAAGACCTAGGCCTTGCAGTTTCAGAGAAGAAGATTTTTAAAGGTTTTCCTAACATAAGCCTATGTAAATCCAAAGGGCCCCGGGGCGGGGGCATTTTTGGCCCAAGCACTATAATTTGAACAATCTTGGTAGGGGTCCACTAGATACAGCTTCATACAAAATAGCAAAGACCTGGGCCTAGCAGTTTCAGAGACGAAGGTTTTTAAAGATGTTCCCTATATAAGCCCATGTAAAACCAAAGGGCCCCGGGGTGGGGTATTTTTGGCCCCAGCACTATAATTTGAACAATCTTGGTAGGGGTCCACTAGATGAAGATTCATATCAAATATCAAAGACCTGTCCCTTGCGATTTCAGAGAAAAAGATTTTTACAGATTGTCCCTATATAAGCCCATGTAAAACCAAAGGGCCCCGGGGCGGGGGCATTTTTGGCCCCAGCACTATAATTTGAACAATCTTGGTAGGGGTCCACTAGATGAAGCTTCAAACCAACAAGAGGCCCAAGAGGGCCTGTCGCTCCACCGGCTAACTTCAGACAATTGTCATATTTATTACATTAACCAATGGTATACTAGTGGACTCTTCTATTGCTATATGTTGGACCAGTCATATAAGGGGTGTCAGGCCTATTTTTTTCTATTTTTGATGGAAAATTCTGTTAGCAAATAGTGCAGGCCCTGATCAGACATGGTGTTCTGTGGGGTCTGATCTGGGCCAGCACTGTTTGCCAAGGTACCCATTTAGGGTTTTCCCGCATGCAATGGGTAAAAAAGAAACAAGTGATCCACCCAAGGAATGTCCATTCTATATTTTTTGGACCCCAGAGCCATGGTTGGCAGGATTTATGTGAGTGACCATTTGGCATTGCTCCGTTCTAAATATCTAAAGCTCTGGGCCTTATGGTTTCAGAGAAGAAGACTTTTTTTAAGTTTTTCCTATTATAAGTCTATGGGAACTAATATGCCTCTAGGCGTGACCAATTTTATACCCCAGGGGCATTGTTGGCAGGATTTATTTGAGTGACCACTTGACGTTGCTGCATACTTAATATCTAAGCTCTGGGCACTGATGGTTTCAGAGAAGATTTTTGTCAGTTTTTCCCAGTATAAGTCTATGGGAGCTTATGGGCCTCAGGGTGTGGCCAATTTGGACCCCAGGGGCATAGTTGGCAGGATTTATGCAGATGAATACTTCAAGTTGCTACATACTAAGCTCTTGGCCTTATGGTTTCAGAGGAGAAAAGTTTCAAGATTTTGTCATTATTAGTCTATGGGAGCTACTAAGCACCGGGGCGTTGCCAATTTGGACTCAAGAGTCATAGTTCGCAGGACTTAGAAGGTGACCACATAACTTTGCTACATACTACATCATGTAAATGTCTTAGCTATAGGCTTTATGGTTTCAGAGAAGAAGTTTTTCCGTTTATTGGTCTATGGAAGCTAATGAGCCAAAGGTGGTGGCCATGGCGGCCATGTTTTTTGTCTGATCAAAATTTCTTCAATGAATCTGACAATGGTAGACACAAGGAACATTCATGAAAATTAAGAACGAAATCCATTTAGCGGTTTTGGAGGAGAAGATAAAAAAAAAAAAAGATCCCTTTATGAGTCTATGGAAGCTAATTAGCCAATGGGCGTGTCCATGGCGGCCATGTTTTTTGTCTGATCAAAATTGCTTCAAGGAATCTGACAGAGGTCCACCCAAGGAACATTCATGCAAAGTAAGAATGAAATACATTACGTTGAGCGGTTTTGGAGGAGAAGGTTTTTAAAACTTTTCCCCATATAAGTCTTTGAAAGCTAATGAGCCAAGGGGCATGGCCATGGCAGTCATGTGGGGCATGGCCATGGTGGCCATGTTTTTTGCCTGATCTGATTTTTTTCAAGGAATCTGACAGAGGTCCACCCAAGGAACATTCATGCAAAGTAAGAATAAAATCCATTGAGCGGTTTTGGAGGAGAAGATTTTTAAATATTTTTTTTGCTTTCGATGCCATTTTGTTCTGCATGTAACAAAATTCTTTGAAGGAATTCAGAAGAGGACTATGTGAGAAACATTCCTGTGAAGTTTGGTTACAATCGACCAAGTAGTTAAGGAGGAAATGTTTAAAGAAAAAAGTTAACGCACGGATGCACAACCGCACAGACGCACAACAGACACAGGGCCATAAAATATAACATAAGACCCGCCGGTCTTTGGCCAGTGGAGCTAAAAAATGAACAGATTTATGTTTTTATTTCTTTATTTATTTATTTTTTCCTTTCCTCCGTCGGATTCGGTATGCCTCCCTTTTCAACTAAGCCATTTTAACCCTAAGGGATCTGGAGAACTGTTGACACTGTAGTATAATTAGGTCTAATAAATCAATCTCCCTCAGTATTTTGAATTTATTTTGAAACATCAAGTCGTATAAATAGAGTTTGTGTTGAAAACATCAGTTCTAGCACCAGTGTGATGGGCATGTGAAATTTCTGATGTTTTGAATTTTAGAATGACAATTTGTAGGTGGACCTCTATAGATATGTGATAGTCAGCAAAATTGGAGGAGATTAATTCAGATACAGGAAGGTACTTTTAAATAAATAAATAAATAAATAAACAAGAACTTTTGAAGAAGAGAAGACTTTTTTAACATTACACTACATGTTATATAGTGAAAATAAACCCCGCCCACTGCAGCCATGTTTTATGTCGGATCAAAATTTCTTCAAGGAATCTGACAGAGGTCCACCCAAGGAACATGCATGCCAAATAACTATGAAATAAAACAAGAACTTTTGCAGAAAATATTTTCAGCATTACACTATATGTTATATAGTGAAAATAAGCCTCGCCCATGGCGGCCATGTTTTTTTGTAAGATCAAATTTTTTTCAAGGAATCTGACAACAGTCCACCCAAGGACAATTCATGCAAATTACAATGAAATCCCACAAGTACTTTTGCAGAAAATGATTTTTTAGCATTACGTTATATGTTAAATAGGGAAAATAAGCCCCGCCCATGGCGGCCATGTTTTTTGTCGGATCAAAATTTCTTCAAGGAATCTAAAAGAGGTCCACCCAAGGAACATTCATGCAAAATAAAAACAAGGCATCGCATGCGATACAAATCCCCTCGCACTAGACAACTTCGTGTGTGGAAAACACTGAAATGGCAAACGTCCAACTTGCTTGAGATATTATCATATGCAACATTTGTGTAAAGTTTGTTTAAAAATCCTCCAATAAATGTACATTCTAGAGTGATGACGTTTCTCTAAAAATAGCCATAGTGACCTTGACTTGAGGCCATGACCACGAAAGTAGATCTTGCTCAAGATATTATCATAAGCATCTATTGTGTGAAGTTATATTAAAATCTGTCAATAAATGTAGGCGGTAGAGCGATGACAAAGTTTTTCTAAAGATAGCCACAGTGACCTTGACTTTGAGGTCATGACCTTGAAAGTCGAAGTAAGTCGAGATATTATCATAAGAAACATTTGTGTGAAGTTCTATTACAATCCATCATTAAATGTAGGCGCTAAAGCGATGACAAAGTTTTTCTAAAAATAGCCACAGTGACCTTGACCTTGAAAGTCTAAATAGCTCGAGATATTGTCATAAGGAACATTTGTGTGAAGTTATATTGAAATTTGTGAAAAAAATGTAGTCACTAGAGCAATGACAAAGTTTTTCTAAAAATAGCCACAGTGACCTTGACCTTGAAAGTCAAACTCGCTCGAGGTATTGTCATAAGGAACATTTGTGTGAAGTTATATTGAAATGGATGAAGAAATGTAAGCGCTAGAGCCATGACAAAGTTTTTCTAAAAATAGCCACAGTGACCTTGACCTTGAAAGTGGAACTCACTAGAGATATTGTTATAAGAACATTTGTGTGAAGTTATATTGAAATCAGTGAAGTTTTTCTAAAAATAGCCACAGTGACCTTGACCTTGAAAGTCAAACTCGTTCGAGGTATTGTCATAAGCAACATTTGTGTGAAGTTATATTGAAATCAGTGAATAAATGTAGGCGCTAGAGCGATAACAAAGTTTTCTAAAAATAGCTATAGTGACCTTGACCTTCAAAGTCGAAATGGTGAGATATTGTCATAAGGAACATTTGTGTGAAGTTATATTGAAATCGATGAAGAAATGTAAGCGCTAGAGGGATGAGGAAGTTTTTCTAAAAATAGACACAGTGACCTTGACCTTGAAAGTGGAACTCGCTAGAGATATTGTCATAAGGAACATTTGTATGAAGTTATATTGAAATTGGTGAAGAAATGTAAACGCTAGAGCGATGACAAAGTTTTTCTAAAAAATAGCCACAGTGACCTTGACCTTGACCTTGAGGCCTTGACATTGATAGTCGAACCCGCTTGAGATATTGTCATAAGGAACAAAATATAAAAACATGGGCCTTGCAGTTTTAGAGAAGATTTTTAATATTTCCCCATATAAGTCTATGTAAAACCAAAGGGTCTCGGGGCGGGTGCATTTTGGCCCCAGGGCTATAATTTGAACAATCTTGATAGAGGTCCACTAGATGAAATTTCACACCAAATATCAAAGACCTAGGCCTTGTGGTTTCACAGAAGAAATTATTTTAAAGATTTTCCCTATATAAGTCTATGTAAAACCATAGGGCCCCTGAGGTGGGGACTTTTTTGTTCTCAGGGCTATAATTTGAACAATCTTTGTAGAGGTCCACTAGATGAAGCTTCATTCCAAATATCAAAGACCTGGGCATTGTGGTTTCAGAGAAGAAGATTTTTCAAGATTTTCCCTATAGAGGTCTATGTAAAAGCAAAGGGCCCCGGAGCGGGGGCATTTTTGGCCCCAGGGCTATAATTTGAACACTCTTGGTAGGGGTCCACAAGATGAAGCTTCATACCAAATATCAAACACCTGGGCCTTGCGGTTTCAGAAGAAGATTTTTAAAGATTTTCCCTAAATAAGCCTATGTAAAACAAAATGGTCCCGGGGCGGAGGGGCATTTTTGGACCCAGCACTTCAATTTGAAAAATCTTGGTAGGGGTCCACTAGATGAAGCTTCTTACCAAATATCGAAGACCTGGGCCTTGCGGTTTCAGAGAAGATGATTTTTAAAGATTTTCCCTATATAAGCCAATATAAAACCAAAGGGCCCCGGGGCGGGGGTATTTTTGGCCCCAGCACTATAATTTGAACAGTCTTGGTAGGGGTTCACTAGATGAATATTCATACCAAATATCAAAGGCCCGGGCCTTGCGGTTTCAGAGAAGAAGATTTTTCAAGATTTTCCCTATATAAGCCCCTGTAAAACCAAAGGGTCCCGGGGCAGGGGCATTTTTACGCATCAGCACTATAATTTGAACAATCTTGGTAGGGGTCCACAAGATGAAGCTTCATACCAAATATCAAAAACCTGGGCCTTGCGGTTTCAGAAGAAGATTTTTAAAGATTTTCCCTAAATAAGCCTATGTAAAACAAAAGGGTCCCGGGGCGGAGGGGCATTTTTGGACCCAGCACTATAATTTGAACAATCTTGGTAGGGGTCCACTAGATGAAGCTTCTTACCAAATATCGAAGACCGTGGCCTTGCGGTTTCAGAGAAGAAGATTTTTCAAGATTGTCTCTATATAAGCCCCTGTAAAACCAAAGGGTCCCGGGGCAGGGACATTTTTACGCATCAGCACTATAATTTGAACAATCTTGGTATGGGTCCACTAGATGAAACTTCATACCAAATATAAAAGACCTGGCCCTTGTTGTTTCAGAGAAGAAGTTTTTTAAGTTTTCGGTGAAAAAATCTATTTTTAGCCCCTGTGACCTTGTTATGCAGCAGACCAGAACCATTTGAACAACTTTGAAAGGGGTAGGACCATTCCTGTGAAGTTTGGTCAAAATCCAATCAGTGGTTTAGGAGATGTCGTTTGAAGAAATTGTTAACGCACGGATGACAGACAAAAAGTGATCCTTATATAAAACACAAGAAGGCCCTGAGGGCCCTGAATCGCTCACCTGAGTATCAGTGTCTCTAATGCATTCTTGGCCCAAGGGCTATAATTTGAATAAACTTGGTAGCGGTCTACTAGATAAGGCTTCAGACCAATTACATGTATCAAAGACCTGGGCCTTCTGGTTTCAAAAAAGATTTTTAAAGGAATTTCCTATATAAGCCTATGTAAAACCAGCGGGCCCTGGCGTGTGGGCATTTTTGGCGCCAGGGCTATAATTTGACCAGTCTCAGCAGAGATTCACTAGTTGAAGCTTCACACCAGATATCAAAGACCTGGGCCTTCTGGTTTCGGACAAGAAGATTTTTAAAGGTTTTTTTCCTATATATGCCTATGTAAAACTAGTGGACCCCAGCGCAGGGACATTTTAGGCCCAAAGGCTATAAATTGACCTGGGCCTGGCGGTTTCAGAGAAGATTTTCAAAAGATATTCCCTATATAAGCCTATGTAAAATCAAAGGGCCCCGGGCGGGGGCATTTTTGGCCCCAGCACTATAATTTGAACAATCTTGGTAGGGGTCCACTAGATGAAGCTTCATACCAAATAGCAAAGACCTGGGCCTTGTGGTTTCAGAGAAGATTTTTAAAGATTTTCCCTATATAAGCCCATGTAAAACCAAAGGGCACTGGGGCGGGTCATTTTTGGCCCCAGCATTATAATTTGAACAATCTTGGTAGAGATCCACTAGATGAAGCTTCATACCAAATATCAAAGATCAGGGCCTTGCGGTTTCAGAGAAGATTTTGAAAGCTTTTGCCTATAAAAGCCCATGTAAAACCAAAGGGCTCCGGGGTGGGGGCATTTTTGGCCCCAGCACTATAATTTGAACAATCTTTGTAGGGGTCCACTAGATGAAGCTTCATACCAAATAGCAAAGATCAGGGCCTTGCGGTTTCAGAGATGAAGGTTTTTAAAGGTTTTCCCTATATAAGCCCATGTAAAACCAAAGGACAAGGGCCCCGGGACGGGGGCATTTTTGGCCCCAGCACTATAATTTGAACAATCTTGGAGGGGTCCACTAGATGAAGCTTCATATCAAATATCAAAGACCTGGGCCTTGCAGTTTCAGAGAAGATTTTTAAAGATTTTCCCTATATAAGCCTATGTAAAACCAAAGGAACCCGGGGCGGGGACATTCCCCCCCCCCCCCCATCACTATAATCTGAACAATCTTGGTAGGGGTCCACTAGATAAAGCCTCATACCAAATATCAAAGACCTGGGCTTTGTGGTTTCATAGAAGATTTTTTTAGGTTTTCGGTGAAAAAAAAACTATTTTTGGCTCCTTTGACCTAAATGTGCAATGGCCCGGAACCATTTGAACAACTTTGAAAGAGGACCACCTAAGGATCATTCCTGTGAAGTTTGGTCAAAATCCGATCAGTGGTTTAGGAGGAGATGTCGTTTGAAGAAAAGTTTACGGACAGACGCACGGACGCACGCACGGACGCACGACGGACAAAAAGTGATCCCAAAAGCTCACCTCGTCACTACGTGACAGGTGAGCTAAAAAGGGAAATAACTCAGTCATTATTTGTGATAGAGTTACAGTTCTTGCACTCTGCACTTTCTCCGATGACCATCTATCAATGTGTCAAGTTTCACTTAAATCCCTTCTTTACTTTCAGAGATTTGCTCCGGACAATCTTTTCATTGAAATAATTGAGAAGGGAAGTAACTCCATAAATACTGGTGCTAGGGTTATGGTTCTTGTATTGTACGATTTCCCTCATCGCCCTCTATCAGTATATCAAGTTTCACTTAAATACCTTTAATACTTTTAGAGATATACAGTGTGACAGACGGACGGACGGACAGACAAAGCGGCGACTATATGGCTCCCCCTTCAGGGAGCATAAAAATTCTGAATCGGTAAATGACCTTGACCTTTGAAACTCATAAACTTCCAGCTGATTGAAAAAAAAACATTTCTGATGCCGCTATCTAACATACAATCCGAAAAATCCACTGTTTTGCCGTTTTCCATACAAATGTCTAAGTGACCAAATTTGACCTTGACGTAAAACAGGTCCAGGTCAACCTAAGGTCATCATTTGAACAAACTTTGTAGGGCCCAAGTCCCCGATGCTGCATACTAAGTTTCAAGATCATCGGCTATTCGGTTCTTGAGAAGAAGATTTTTAAAGGCTTTTACCATATATGGGCATGGCGGCCATATTGGTCACGTGACTCAGTCCTCCCCAACAAACTTTCGTTCCCCCCTTCCCATCGCGGCTCCATATGTAATTTGGTTTCAATTGGGCAAGAAGTTTCAGAGGAGATGTTAGAAAATGTTCGCGACGCAGACGACGACGGACCAATGCCTATACTATAAGCTCCCCCGGAGCCTTCGGCTCTGGTAAGCTAAAAATATATGCTATTTTTACTTTTTCCCATATAAATGACTCTGTGACCAAATTTGACCTTGCCGTAAATTGGGTCAAGGTCGTCCGAGGGTCATCATTTTAGCAAACTATGATGGGCCCGAGTCCCCAATGCCACATACGAAGTTTCATCAATCGGCCCACTGGTTCAGGAGATTTTAAGGGGTTTTACCTTATATGGGCATAGCTGCCATCTTGGTCACGTGACCAAACTCAAATTAATTAAATTTCATTTCCTTGTTCTAAAAAGTTTTCAGACAAACTTTGGTTGCAAATGGCCTATTGGTTTTAGTGAAAAACGAATTTTTATTTCCTTATCTGAATGAACTTGGGCCAAGGTCAGGGAATAACCTTGACCTTGAAAACTAGTGTAGTTTCACTAGCACATTTTGCCCACTGCATTTATTAATTTTCAGGTCACAGGCTGCAATAGTTTAAAAAAAATTATGCTGTTTTGACTATTTCCCATACAAAAGTCAATGTAACCAAATTTGACCTTGGCGTAAAATGGGTCAAGGTCATCCGAGGGTCATCATTTTAGCAAACTATGATGGGCCCTAGTCCCCTATGCTACATTCCAACTTTCATCCCAATCTGCCCACTGGTTCAGGAGAAGATTTATTAAGGGTTTTTACCATACATGGGCATGGAGGCCAGCTTGGTCATGTTACTGGACACTGCGAGCAAACTTTTGTTCCCCCATCCCATGGATGCTCCACATGAAATTTGACTTCAATCGGCCCAGCAGTTTTGGAAGAGAAGTCATTTGAAAATGTTACGGACACGGACGACGGATCACTGCCTATGCTACAAGCTCCCCCGGAGCCTTCGGCTCTGGTGAGCTAAAACTGGGCCTTGCGGTTTCAGAGAAGAAGATTTTTGAAGATTCTCCCTATATAAGTCTATGTTAAAACCAAAGGAACCCGGGATGGGGGCATTTTGGGCCCTAGGGCTATAGTTTGAACAATCTTGGTAGAGGTCCACTAGCTGTGCAAAAGGCTCCGGGGGAGCTATTGTGATCAGTCATTCGTCCGTCGTCGTCGTCCGTCCGGATGTCTGTCCACACTTCCTTTAAACGACATCTCCTCCTAAACCACTGAATAGATTTTGACCAAACTTGGCAGAAATTGTCTTTGGGAGGTCCTCTTTCGAAGTTGTTGAAAGAATTCCATTCCATACAGAACTCTGGTTGCCATGGCAACAAAAGGGTAAAATAAGAAAAAAAAAAAAACTTTAAAAATCTTCTTGTCTGAAACCAAAAGGCCCAGGTCATTGATATTTGGTATGAAGCTTCATCTAGTGGACCTCTACCAAATCCAGTGCTTCAGCTGAAGTGCACGACCCGCCAGATGCTTTGAGCTTTATGAGCGTTACCATATATGGGTATGGCGGCCATTTTGGTCATGTGACCTTGACCTAAAACGGTTCCCCCAATAAATGCGCCTTATCGTAAATATATCTTATACTTTAGTACTGTATTCTGAATCATTTGCAGGATAAAATGCATTCTCACTTTTCCAATACAAAAGCATATGTGTCAAAGTTTGACCTAGGCACAAAGAAGGTCAAGGTCAACCCAGGGTCACCATTTTAGCAATTTATGATGGGCCTACGTCCCAGATGCTATTTATCAAGTTTCGTGGAAATCTGCCCAGTGGTTCTGGAGAAGACTATTTTTGAAGGGTTTTTACCATATATGGCTTGGCGGCCATTTTGGTCATGTTACCTGGACCCAATGAGCAAATTTTGGTTTCCCCCACCCCATAGAGGATCCACATGAAATTTGACTTCAAACGGCCCAACGGTTTCCGAGGAGAAGCCGTTCGAAAATTTTCACATTTTCGTCTCGGCGAAGTTATACTAAATGCAATGTAATATTTCGCAAGTTCATTTGTCTATCAGTATGCCAAAAATTGTTTAAATATTCCAAGCGGTTAAGTCACTATCACCAATTTTCACAAACGGGTTACGGACGGACAGACAGACAGACCATATATGGCTTGGCAGCCATTGTGGTCATGTGACCTGGACCCCATGAGCAAATTTTGGTTTCCCCCGGCCCATAGAGGCTTCATATGAAATTTGATTTCAATCGGCCCAACGGTTTCCAAGGAGAAGCAGTTCGAAAAATTTCACATTTTTCGCCTCGGCGAGGCTATACTAAATGGAATGTAATATTTCGCAAGTTCATTGGTTAGATCTCATTGATATCTATCAGTATGCCAAAATGTTTAAATATTCCAAGCGGTTAAGTCACTATCACCAATTTTCACAAACGGGTTACGGACGGACCCAAAGAAGGTCAAGGTCAACCCAGGGTCACCATTTTAGCAATTTATGATGGACCTACGTCCCAGATGCTATTTATCAAGTTTCGTGGAAATCTGCCCAGTGGTTCTGGAGAAGACTATTTATGAAGGGTTTTTACCATATATGGCTTGGCGGCCATTTTGGTCATGTGACCTGGACCCCATGAGCAAATTTTGGTTTCCCTATCCCATAGAGGCTCCATATGAAATTTGACTTAAATCGGCCCAACGGTTTCCGAGGAGAAGCAGTTCAACAATTTTCACATTTTTCGCCTCGGCGAGGCTATACTAAATGGAATGTAATATTTCGCAAGCTCATTGGTTAGATCTCATTGATATCTATCAGTATGCCAACAAATGTATAAATATTCCAAGCGGTTAAGCCACTATCACCAGTTTTCACAAACGGGTTACGGACGGACAGACAGACAGACCATATATGGCTTGGCGGCCATTTTGGTAATGTGACCTGGACCCCATGAGCAAATACTGGTTTCCCCAATCCCATAGAGGCTCCATATGAAATTTGACTTCAATCGGCCCAACCGTTTCCGAGGAGAAGCAGTTCAAATATTTTTACATTTTTTGCCTCGGCGAAGCTATACTAAATGGAATGTAATATTTCGCAAGTTCATTGGTAAGATCTCATTGATATCTATCAGTATGCCAAAAACTGTTTAAATAATCCAAGCGGTTAAGTCACTATCACCATTTTTCACAAACGGGTTACGGACGGACAGACAGACAGACCATATATGGCTTGGCGGCCATTTTGGTCATGTGACCTGGACCCCATGAGCAAATTTTGGTTTCCCCCATCCCATAGAGGCTCCATATGAAATTTGACTTCAATCGGCCCAACGGTTTCCAAGGAGAAGCAGTTCAAAAATTTTGCACATTTTTTGCCTCGGCGAGGCTATACTAAATGGAATGTAATATTTCACAAGTTCATTGGTAAGAGCTCATTGATATCTATCAGTATGCCAAAAATTGTTTAAATATTCCAAGAGGTTAAGTCACTATCACCAATTTTCACAAACGGGTTACGGACGGACAGACAGACAGACCATATATGGCTTGGCGGCCATTTTGGTCATGTGACCTGGACCCCATGAGCAAATTTTGGTTTCCCCCCGTCCCATAGAGGCTTCATATGAAATTTGATTTCAATCGGCCCAACGGTTTCCAAGGAGAAGCAGTTCGAAAATTTTCACATCTTTCGCCTCGGCGAGGCTATACTAAATGGAATGTAATATTTCGCAAGTTCATTGGTTAGATCTCATTGATATCTATCAGTATGCCAAAAATTGTTTAAATATTCCAAGCGGTTAAGTCACTATCACCAATTTTCACAAACGGGTTACGGACGGACCCAAAGAAGGTCAAGGTCAACCCAGGGTCACCATTTTAGCAATTTATGATGGGCCTACGTCCCAGATGCTATTTATCAAGTTTCGTGGAAATCTGCCCAGTGGTTCTGGAGAAGACTATTTATGAAGGGTTTTTACCATATATGGCTTGGCGGCCATTTTGGTCATGTGACCTGGACCCCATGAGCAAATTTTGGTTTCCCTATCCCATAGAGGCCCGTTATGAAATTTGACTAAAATCGGCCCAACGGTTTCCGAGGAGAAGCAGTTCAAATCATTTTCACATTTTTTTCCTCGGCGAGGCTATACTAAATGGAATGTAATATTTCGTAAGCTCATTGGTTAGATCTCATTGATATCTATCAGTATGCCAAAAATTGTTTAAATATTCCAAGCGGTTAAGTTACTACCACCAGTTTTCACAAACGGGTTACGGACGGACAGACAGACAGACCATATATGGCTTGGCGGCCATTTTGGTCATGTGACCTGGACCCCATGAGCAAATTTTGGTTTCCCCCATCCCCTAGAGGCTCCATATGAAATTTGACTTCAATCGGCCCAACGGTTTCCGAGGAAAAGCAGTTCAAAAATTTTCACATTTTTTGCCTCGGCGAGGCTATACTAAATGGAATGTAATATTTCGCAAGCTCATTGGTTAGATCTCATTGATATCTATCAGTATGCCAAAAATTGTTTAAATATTCCAAGCGGTTAAGTCACTATCACCAATTTTCACAAACGGGTTACGGACGGACGGACAGACTCACAGAATGACACGGTGATTTTAGGGCACTCCTAGAAAATCAACCGACTTCAGTCGGTTTCTTATTCTGCGGGTCGTGCAATTTGGTAGGGTGACAATCTGGACCAAAAAAATGGGAACCCATACCCCCCCCCCCGTATAACAAGATAAGTCATATACCAAAATGTTCGTCAGGATCCGTAGTATCTGAAACTGCCGGCATAAATTGACATAAATGATGGCGAGCTGAGAAATCCAAGATGGCGTCCAAGATGGCCGCCCTAGCCGTAAATTCCAGTTTTTCGTAAAATATGAATACAAATTCCACAAATCATCTTACAAACTTATTTTAATTTATTTTTCTGGTGTAGAAAGAAGATTTGTGCTAGAATATAGATCAATTTTTAAGGTTTGACTTGAAAACCGGTGAAAAAAATGATATTTTATTGCTTTTGTGTCTAGTTTCATAGGTGGTACATGAAAGCAATTCTGATGTTTCAAAAATTAAACTGTTTTTACATATCTATTGTTTTATTTTAACTAAGACACTATTCTAAAATACATTTAACACTATTCTAAAATACATTTATGGTTGGTTATGACTTTTTTACCATCAATTTAGCCCCAGGATTACCCCACCCACTCAGTTTACCAGTAAAATGCATTCACATAAATGCTCACACACAAGGGATTTGTAGGCGTGTGCTTCATTTTAGACAATTAAGTAGTAGTGGGCATTCACAATAATGCTTAGTTCTGTTTTTATATCGCTACGAAAACATGCCCATATGTTTTTGACCCCCTTGAAACTCACTTTTATATAGAAAAACTAGCGTTTTCATAGGTGAGCATTATTTTTCTAATTTACTCTTAAGAACGTAGCTTGTGGGTGTTTGACAACATCACCATGTTGAGAGGGTTCTAAGGAGTCCCCGCAATCTATGTTTTGAACAGAAATATCATTCATTTTTATCTGGATTTTTGTGGGGGTGGGGGGGGGGGGGGTGAGGGGGTGGTAGTAAACTCTTCCAATGGATTTGAATTATGTGTGTTTTCGTAATGTTATGTATTTAGCCATTCGAAACACCACCTCTTTATAATACTGTTTTCTGAATCCAAGCATAAACCTCTTAGTTAAACAGTTATATATCCAAACAAAAAGGTAGAATAGTGTAAAATAACTTCCTTTACATATTTTTTGTCATTTTTTCAATGCAATTAGTTAGGGGTTTTGGCTTTGAACAGTGTTTAGAAAAAATGTGTTATAAAACAATTGTGCTGTACTAATAGGCCATATGAGACTACAAGTACATGTTTTAAAACTGTCATAGTCCTCGGTATGAACATGAGCTAGTATTGTAAACAATGAAACCAGAAGGCTTATATGTATTGGATCTGACACACACCGCTTTGCCTGGGCAGGCATAGTCCTTCTTAAAAGCAGTTTACCAGTATTCGTATGTGGTCAGATTCAGCTCTTCGTGGAAGCACCATGCAGCCCAATCTATTTCTCCATGCCCCGATGGGCGGGGGCGACTTAGTTTGCTTGTTTGTATTGGGGTTTAACGGCCCAGTCAACACTATTTAGGTCATTTTTGAGCTTGTCAGTTTACTGATACACACTTTTCCTGGGCAGGCTTATACGTATGTGATTAACCAGTATAGTGCACATTCTTTCGCCATAAACTGACAACTGCCCTTCTTGAATCGGCGGAAGCGAAATAATGACCGTAGAAAAGATTTCATGATCATTCTCCACGGAAGAATGTTGCCGACCCCGGCAGGTATCAAACCCACTTCCTACTGATCACCATTTAGGCACTTACAAATGTAAGACATATTCAAACATGCTTTACTATTTGCAAGCTTGAGTACATGGTTGTTCTTTCTATGAGCAAATGCAGTCATCACTACACTGATCAGGCTATTTACAACCATATCAGTTAATAGAGGGAGGCTGCTTGTGTCTGCGTTGAATAACGCAGTTTCAGGATCAACCATATGCCCTAGGTCTATAGGGCTAGGCAAATTAATCTATATTTTATAGCTCCCCATCAAATCAGTAGCTGATATGTACACCTGTACAAATGGAGCAACAAAAAACTATTAGTTGGTGGTATATGACTAGGTCAAACTCTGGATTTTTGGAGCACCATTGTTGTCTAATGTGTTTGTCTGAACAGCAAACCTACAGAAAAATTGCTGCTGCCTTAACTGGCCCTGAGACATTTGACTCTATACCAAGACCTGAAATCTCTTGAAGCTTGAAGTCTGATTCAGGCATTCTTCTTACCTATACTATGTAAAGAAGAGCAGGTATCACATCCTGTAAGGTAATACAGACAGCATAATTGCCCTATCATCTGGCTGTAGCTTCCTGAAAACAGTGTGAACTGAAATACCTGGTGCAGTCAGCTGCCTGTCCTGAAGAATATGTTATCAACAATAAGCTGGCTAAAGTGAAGCAGAAGTAGAACGAAAACATGGGTATATGGACTGACCAGAACAGCTGTGTTAACTCCCAGAGAACCTGCAAACTGCAGGTGCAAAATCATTCTACTATCGGCTTCTTCATAGTTGTAATCGAGTTAATGCTGAGCAGCAACAACCTCACTGGATAATTTCAGAGATTTGTTCTCAAAATAGAAGTAAAGCAATGATCAAGAATCGATACAATTAATTTATACCTCCCATCAATGACTCTAAAGGGAAAGAAACACAAACATGAAGTAACTAGAACTTAATGGAAACAACAACAGAGGAAAGACAAAAGGACAGTTACTGTCCCACAAAATGGCAAACTGGCTATCCAGTTATATTTTAGGAATCACCCACAATGAAGTTATGAAGAAGCCCTTATAAGATGGTTTTTATCAAGACTCATTACTGCTAAGTATGCCATGCATAGTTGCAAGCTCTAACAAACACCATACCAATACACTGGCTTATAATAAGTCTATTATTTATTTCACAATGACATTTTAAAACTTATTGGACCGTTTTTCCTGATACTTGGACAATTTTATTTGTTTGTTGTTTTATTTGAAGTTTAACGTCCCCATCAACACTGTATAGGTCATTTTGGAGACGTTGCTTCCAATTTTGTGGGACTTTTACCTGACATTGAGATGAAATGACATCTCAAGCCCTGTCCCCCACTGAAACCAATACAGCTTATAAGTATGGACGGTCCGACTTGCACCGCTTTGCCTGGACAGGCTTAGATCCTCTAAGGGGTTTACCAATACTCATGTGCGGTCGGTTTCAGCTCTGCGTGGAAGCATCATGCAGCCCATCTATTTCTTCAAGCCCTGATGGGCGGGGGCCGAAGACATCTGGACAATATAGCTACTGGAGATGAAGTTCCTCAAGAGATAGAGAAGTTTGATAAGTTGCCATAAAATGGGTCAAACGCCATTTGAGTCTTTCATTCAGGAAAGGCTCATACGCATAGCTTGTTAGGCCATCCAAAGAACAATCTTATGAGCCTTTGCCTGGGTCAAAATTCCAGACTCTGTGTGTGTGTGTGTGTGTGTGTGTGTGTGTGTGTGTGTGTGAATTCGGGTTTAACGTCGCTTTCAACAATTTTTCAGTCATATCACGACGGTGTCTGGTCATGATACCCCACCCAGTCACATTATCCTGACACTGGGTCGACCAGTCCTAGCTCTACCCCGTAAATCTGAGTGCCAAGCGAGGAGCAGCTAGTACCTTTTTTAACGACTTTGGTATGTCGCGGCCCGGGATCGAACCCGTGACCTCTCGTTCCCCGGAGCGGCTGAGCTATCGGGGCCGGTACCAGACTATGAGTGATATCAGGTCAATGGCACAGGTGTCTGGGGAAACCATTTTGAGGAACTGACTGCCACCGGTGAAGAGATATATGCTTTCTATACATCAGTTCATTCATTCAAGGTCTTGTCTTTCAAAAATGCTCATGATCACGCGAGATTGTTTACGGATGAAGAATGTATGATGTCTACCGAAAAGTCGGATTTCCTTGAAAAACTAGAAAGACTTGCTGGTTGTATAGTATTTGACGGGATGTCTGTACTTTAAATGTTGTAGCATTCATCATGTCTCAAACTGACATATCAACAGATGGCTGCTGTGTTTTGGTCTTACAGTCTTCTTACCATTATTTGGGTCGCCACCATTCACGTCGGTTTTGAGAGGAATGACACAAACAGTCTCAAATCACAGACCCAACAAAAGTGTGGAAAGAATGTTTCTTCACACGCGCCTGTGTCTACGAGGAAAAATATAGTAACTGGTGATTGAAGGTACTTTACAGCAATAAAAGCAAGAACTTTACACTAGATAACTTAACGAAAATTGCCATGAGCTTCTTAAGAAGAATGCTACTGTTGTTGGTGCAGGTTGACTTGAGAACAAGGCTCTGAAGTTTCTGCTGATGTTGTTCCTGTTCAGCATGAACTTTATTCCAACCGTGAAGAAGCTGATAGTAGAATGATTTGCAACTAGCCGTTGCAGGTTCTCTTGTTGTCAGTTCTGATACCGATGTTTTCTTTTTACTTGTGCATCACTTTAATCTGCTTTATGCTGGTGACAGGCAGAAAAGGTATTCATGATGACTGCACCAGGTATATTCCAGTTCACACTGTTTTCAGGAAGCTAGAGCCAGATGAAAGGGCAATGATGCTGTCTGTATTGTCTTATGGGTTGTGATACCTGCTCTTCTTTACATAGTACAGGCAAGAAAAGGGCAATTCATGTTCTGCCTAAACCAGACTTCCAGCTTCATGAGATTTCATATCTTGGGACTGAGTCAAATGTCTCAGGGCTAGTGAAAGCAGCAGCAACTTCTTTTTAGTGCACAGGTGTGCATATCAGCTACCGATTTGATGGGGAGCTATAAAATCTAAGATTAACTTGCCTAGCCCAGTAGACCTAGGGTATACAGAGTAAACCGCTTAGAGATTCTAATCATGCCCAGGAAAAGTGGTGCGAGTTGGACCATCCTTGCTTATAAAACCTTTTGGTTTAAATGTGTGGCGGGGCTTGAGATGTCATTATGTCATTTCATCTCAATGTCGGGGAAAGTCCCACAAAACATTGGAAGCAATGTCTCCAAAATGCAAAATGACTGATACAGTGTTAACGGGGACGTTGTACCTCAAATCAAACAAAATATAACATAATTGTATAGCATATCCTCTTTATAACACATTTTTATAACATAGTTTTGGATATAACACTTTATAACCCCCAAAACCTAGCCAGTTACACAGCAAAAATTACAATAAAAGTCATTTTAGATCAATTTGATTTTTCTGTTTGTTTAGATGTAGCACTGCTTAATTAAGACGGTTAGTGCTCATATCCCGAAAACAGTGTTATAAAGAGGTGGTGTTTCCTAATGGCTGATCATATAATATAGTATGAAAACATAACTAAGCATTAGTTTCAATGCCCTCTTCTACTTGTTGTGTAAAATGAAATCCTCGCATGCAAAATCCCTTGAGAGTGAGTATTATGTGAATGAATTGTACTGGTAAACTGAGTGGGTGGGGTAATCCTGGGGCTAAATTTATGGTAAAAAAGTCATAACAAACCATGAATGTACTTGGGAATAGTGTTAAATGTATTTTAGAATAGTGTCTTAGTTAAAATAAAACAATCGATAAATAAAAACTGTTTAACATTTTGAAACATCAGCATTGCCTTTATGTAACACCTATGAAACTAGACACAAAAACGATGAAATGTCTTTTATTTCACCGGTTTTCAAGTCAAACCTAAAATGCTGATCAATATTCTAGCACAAGTAGCCTTTCTATACCAGAAAAATGAATTAAAATAAGTTTGTAAGATGATTTGTGGCAATATTATGTGAATGAATTATACTGGTAAACTGAGTGGGTGGGGTAATCCTGGGGCTAAATTGATGGTAAAAAAGTCAAAATCAACCATAAATGTACTTCAGAATAGTGTTAAATGTATTTTAGAATAGTGTCTTAGTTAAAATAAAACAATAGATATGAAAAAACTGTTTAAATTTTGAAACATCAGAATTGATTTCATGTACCACCTATGAAACTAGACACAAAAACAATAAAATATCATTTTTTCACCGGTTTTCAAGTCAAACCTAAAAAATTGATCTATATTCTAGCACAAATCTTCTTTCTACACCAGAAAAATAAATTAAAATAAGTTTGTTAGATGATTTGTGGTATTTATTTTCATAGTTTACGAAAAACTGGAATTTACAGCCATGGCGGCCATCTTGGACGCCATCTTGGATTTCTCAGCTCGCCATCATTTATGCCAATTTATGCCGGCAGTTTCAGATACTACGGATCCTGACGAACATTTTGGTATATGACATGTTTTGTTATACGGGGGGGGTATGGGTTACTACCAGAAATAGTGGACTTTTTGGCCCATTGTCACCCTACCAATTGTTCAAATTATTGCCCTTAGGCCAAAAATTGCGTACTGGTTTTACATAGGCTTATATAGGGAAAACCTTTAAAAATCTTCTTGTCTGAAACAAGAAGGCCCAGGTCTTTGATATTTGGTATGAAGCTTCATCTAAAGGACCTCTACCATGATGTTCAAATTATAGCCCTGGGGCCGAAAATGCCCCCGCTCTGGGGCCGTTTGGTTTTAAAAGGCTTATATAGGGAAAATCTTTAAAAATCTTCTTCTCTGAAACCAGAAGGCCCAGGTCTTTGATATTTAGTATGAAGCTTCATCTAGTAGACCTCTACCAAGATTGTTCAAATTATAGCCCTGGGGCCAAAAATGTCCCCGTGCAAGGGCCCGCCGGTTTTCCATAGGCTTATGTAGGGAAATTCTTCGAAAATCTTCTTGTCTGAAACCAGAAGGCCCAGGTCTTTGATATTTGGTATGTAACTTCATCTAGTGGACCTCTACCATCATTGTTCAAATTATAGCCATGGGGCCGAAAATGACCCAGCCCCGGGACCCTTTGGTTTTACATAGGCTTATATAGGGAAAATCTTTAACAATCTTCTTCTCTGAAACCGCAAGGCCCAGGTCTTTGATATTTGGTATGAAGCTTCATCTAGTGGACCTCTACCAAGATTGTTCAAATTATTGCCTTGATGCCAAAAATGGCCCCGCCCCGGAGCCCAATGGTTTTACACAGGCTTATATCGAGAAAAACATTTAAAAAAACTACTTGTCTGAAACCAGAAGGCCGAGGTCTTTGATATTTGGTATGAAGCTTCATCTAGAGGACCTCTACCAAGATTGTTCAAGTTATAGCCCTGGGTCCGAAAATGCCCCCGCAACGGGGCCCTTTGGTTTTACATAGGCTTATATAGGAAAATCTTTAAAATTCTTCTTCTCTGAAACCAGAAGGCCCAGGTCTTTGATATTTGGCAGAAGCTTCATCTAGTGGACCTCTACCAAGATTGTTCAAATTATAGCACTGGGGCCAAAAATGTCCCCGCGCCAGGGCCAACTGGTTTTACATAGGCTTATATAGGGAAATCCTTTGAAAATCTTCTTTTCTGAAACCAGCATGCCCAGGTCTTTGATATTTGGTATGAAGCTTCATCTAGTGGACCGCTATGAAGATTGTTCAAATTACCACCCCGGGGCCAAAGATGGCCCCACACGGGAGTCCACTGGTTTTACAAAGGCTTATATAGGGAAAACCTTTAAAAATCTTCTTGTCTGAAACCATAAGGCCAAGGTCTTTGATATTTGGTATGAAGCTTCATCTAGTGGACCTCTATACCAAGATTGTTCAAATTATAGCCCTGGGGCCGAAAATGCCCCCGCGCCGGGGCCCTTTGGTTTTACATAGGCTTAAATAGGGAAAATCTTTAAAATTCTTCTTCTCTGAAACCAGAAGGCCCATGTCTTTGATATTTGGTATGAAGCTTCATCTAGTTGACCTCTACCAAGATTGTTCAAAATATAGTCCTGGGGCCAAAAATGCCCCTGCGCCGGGGCCCGCTGGTTTTACATAGGCTTATATAGGGAAATACTTTGAAAATCTTCTTGTCTGAAACCAGGAGGCCTAGGTCTTTGATATTTGGTATGAGGCTTCATGTAGTGGACCGCTACGAAGATTTTCAAATTATAGCCCTGTGGCCAAAAATGGCCCCACACGGGGGCCCACTGGTTTTACTTGGGCTTATATACAGAAAACCTTTAAAAATCTTCTTATATGAATCCAGAAGGCCCAGGTCTTTGATAATTGGTAATGGTATGAAGCTTCATCTAGAGGACCTCTACAAAGGTTGTTCAAATTATAGCCCTAGGGCCAAAAATGCCCCGCGCCGGTGCATACTGGTTTTGTGCAGGCTTATGATAGTGAAAACCTTTAAAAATCTTCTCGTCTGAAACAGGAGGTCCCTGGTCTTTGATATTTAGTATGAAGCTTCATTTAGTTGATCTCTACCTAGATTGTTCAAATTATAGCCCTGGGGCCAAAAATGCCCACGCGCCGGGGCCAACTGGTTTTACATAGGCTTAACTTTACTTTTGGTCCTTTGAGATCAGCGTTAATATTCTGAGAAATCAGAAATAAACTATTGGTTTAGACTCATATTCTAGACGGGTTTTTATTTTTATTTTTTGGACCCCAATTTGATTTATATCAGTCTTTGTATCGACTGCCTATTCGAAATTTGCAAAATTGCAGTATGTTTCCTCTGGCTTTCTTTGCCGGATCGTTACAGGGTCACTGATGAGGTTTTATTAGCCGAAACTACGTAGTATGACCCATCTTCTTTCTTATGAATGTTTTCATTGCTCTTAAAGGAACTCATTTTTGATTTTTAATTAAATAGGGAAATCCTTTGAAAATCTTCTTGTCTGAAACCAGCAGGCCCAGGTCTTTGATATTTGGTATGAAGCTTCATCTAGTGGACCGCTATGAAAATTGTTCAAATTACCACCTTGGGGCCAAAAATGGCCCCACACGGGGGCCCACTGGTTTTATAAAGGCTTATGTAGCAAAACCTTTTAAAATCTTCTTGACTGAAACCAGAAGGCCCAGGTCTTTGATATTAGGTATGAAGCTTCATCTAGTGGACCTCTACCAAGATTGTTCATATTATTGCCCTGAGGCCAAAAATGGTCCCACCCCGGGGCCAACTAGTTTCACATTGGCTTATATAGGGAAAACCTTTAAAAATCTTCTTCTCTGAAACCGCAAGGCCCAGGTCTTTGATATTTGGTATGAAGCTTCATCTAGTGGACCTCTACCAAGATTGTTCAAATTATAGTCCTGGGGCCAAAAATGCCCCGCGCTGGGGCCCACTGTTTTTACATAAGCTTATATAGGGAAATATTTTGAAAATCTTCTTGTCTGAAACCAGGAGGCTCAGGTCTTGGATATTTGGTATGAAGCTTCATCTAGTGGACCGCTACGAAGATTGTTCAAATTATAGCCCTGGGGCCAAAATTGGCCCCACTGGTTTTACATAGGCTAATGTACGAAAAACCTTTTAAAATCTTATCTGAAACCAGAAGGCCCAGGTCTTTGATATTTGGTATGAAGCTTCATCTAGAGGACCTCTACCAAGGTTGTTCCAATTATAGCCCTGGGGACAAAAATGCCCCGTGCCGGTGCGCACTGTTTTTGTGCAGGCTAATGATAGGGGAAACCTTTAAAAATCTTCTTGTCTGAAACCAGAAGGATCGGGTCTTTGATATTTAGTATGAAGCTTCATCTAGTTGATCTCTACCAAGGTTGTTCAAATTATAGCCATGGGGCCGAAAATGCCCCCGCCCCGGGACCCTTTGGTTTTACATAAGCTTATATAGGGAAAATCTTTAACAATCTTCTTCTCTGAAACCGCAAGGCCCAGGTCTTTGATATTTGGTATGAAGCTTCATCTAGTGGACTGCTACGAAAGATTGTTCAAATTATAGCCCACATGGGGGCCCACTGGTTTTACATTTTTGATTTTTATTTGTATGCGGAAAACCTTTAAAAATCGTCTTATCTGAAACCAGAAGGCCCAGGTCTTTGATATTTGGTATGAAGCTTCATCTAGAGGACCTCTACCAAGGTTGTTCAAATTATAGCCCTGGGAAGAAAAATGCCCCGCGCCTGTGCGCACTGGTTTTATGCAGGCTTATGGTAGGGAAAACCTTTAAAAATCTTCTTGTCTGAAATCAGAAGGCCCATGTCTTTGATATTTAGTATGAAGCTTCATCTAGTTGATCTCTACCAAGATTGTTCAAATTATAGCCCTGGGGCCAAAAATGCCCCCCGCCGGGGCACACTGGTTTTACATAGGCTTATATAGGGAAATCCTTTGAAAACCTTCTTGTCTGAAACCAGCAGGCCCAGGTCTTTGATATTTAGTATGAGCTTCATCTAGTGGACCGCTATGACGATTGTTCAAATTACCACCCTGGGGCCAAAAGTGGCCCAACACGGGGGGCCCACTGGTTTTACAAAGGCTTATATAGGGAACACCTTTTAAAATCTTCTTGTCTGAAACCAGAAGGCCCTGGTCTTTGATAATTGGTATGAAGCTTCATCTAGTGGACCTCTACCAAGATTGTTCATGTTATTGCCCTGGGGCTTAAAATGGCCCTTCATGGGCCAAAAATGACCCCACATGGGGGCCCACTGGTTTTACATAGGCTTATATAGGGAAATCCTTCGAAAATCTTCTTGTCTGAAACCAGCAGGCCCAGGTCTTTGACGTTTGGTATGAAGCTTCATCTAGTGGACCGCTATTAAGATTGTTCAAATTACCACCCTGGGGCCAAAAATGGTCCCACACGGGGGCCCACTGGTTTTACAAACGCTTATATAGGGAACACCTTTTAAAATCTTCTTGTCTGAAACCAGAAGGCCCAGGTCTTTGATATTTGGTTTGAAGCTTGATCTAGTGGACCTCTACCAAGATTTTCATATTATGGCCCTGGGGCCAAAAATGGCCCCGCATGGGGGCCAACTGGTTTTACATAGGCTTATGGGAGGGAAAACCTTTAAAAATTTTCTTGTCTGAAATCAGAAGGCCCAGGTCTTTGATATTTAGTATGAAGCTTCATCTAGTTGATCGCTACCAAGATTGTTCAAATTATAGCCCTGGGGCCATAAATGCCCCCCGCGCCGGGGCCTACTGTTTTTACATAGGCTTATATATGGAAATCCTTTGAAAATCTTCTTATCTGAAAACAGAAGGCCCAGGCCTTTGATATTTAGTATGAAGCTTCATCTACTTGATCTCTACCAAGATTGATCAAATAATATCCCTGGGCCAAAAATGCCCCCGCGCCGGGGCCCATTGGTTTTACATAGGCTTATATAGGGAAATCCTTTGAAAATCTTCTTGTCTGAAACCAGAAGGCCCAGGTCGTTGATATTTGGTATGAAGCTTCATCTAGTGCAGCGCTATGAAGATTGTTGAAATTATAGCCGTGGGGCAAAAAATGGCCTCACACGGGGTCCCACTGGTTTTACATAGGCTTATCTAGGGATCGAAAATCTTTAAAAAAATTCTTGTTTGAAACCAGAAGGCCCAGGTCTTTGATATTTGATCTGAAGCGTCATCTAGGTGACCTCTACAAAGATTGTTCAAATTATAGCCCTGGAACCAAAAATGCCCCCATGCCGGGGCCCACTGGTTTTATGCAGGCTTATGATAGGGAAATCTTTAAAAATCTTCATGTCAGAAACAAGAAGGCACAGGTCTTTGATATTTAGAAAGAAGCTTCATCTAGTTGACCTCTACCAAGAGTATTCAAATTATAGCCCTTGGACCAAAAATGGCCCCGCGCCGGGCCCACTTGCTTTACATAGACATATTAGGGAAAAACCTTGGTTCAAACAGGACACTGGGGGACGTGCAAAACTCTTAGCTCTTAGCTCAGGTGAGCGATATAGGACCATCATGGTCCTCTTGTTAAAGATTTTCCCTATATATGCCTCTGAAAAACCAAAGGGCCCCGGGGCAGGGGCATTTTTGGCCCTAGGGCTATAATTTGAACACTCTTGATAGAGGTTCACTAGATGAAGCTTCATACCAAATATAATATCAAAGACCTTGGCCTTGCGGTTTAAGAGCAGATTTTTAAATATTTTCCCTATATAAGCTTATGAAAAAACCAAAGGCCCCCGGGATGGGGGCATTTTTGGCTCCAGGGCTATAATTTGAACAATCTTGGTAGAGGCCCATTAGATGAAGCTTCATACCAAATATCAAAGACCTGGGCCTTGTGATTTCAGAGAAGAAGATTTTTAAATATTTTCCCTATATAAGCCTATGATAAAAACTATAGGGCCCCAGGGTAGGGGCATTTTGGGCCCTAGGGCTATAATATTAAAGACCTGGGCCATGCGATTTCAAAGAAGAAGTTTTTTTTAAAGATTTTTCCTATATAAGCCTATGTAAAACCAAAGGCCCCGGGGCGGGGGCATTCATCGCATTAGGCCTATAATTTGATCAATCTTGATAGAGGTCCACTATATGAAGCTTCACACCAAATATCAAAGAGCTGGGCCTTGCGGTTTCAGAGAAGAAGATTTTTAAAGATTTTCCCTAAACAAGTCTATGTAAAACCAAAGGGCCCCGGGCGGGGGCATTTTTGACCAAGGACTATAATTTGAACAATCTTGGTAGAGGTCCACTAGATGAAGCTTCATACCAAATATCAAAGACCTGGGCCTTGTGGTTTCAGAGAAGAAGATTTTTAAATATTTTACCTATATAAGCCTATGAAAAAACTTAAGAGCCCCGGGGCGGGTTTTTTGGGCCCTTGAGCTATAATTTGAACAATCTTGATAGATACATCATTGGATAAAGCTTCACACCAAATATCAAAGACCTGGGCCTTGTGGTTTCAGAGAAGAAGATTTTTAAAGATTTTCCCTATAGAAGCCTATTTAAAACCAAAAGGCCCCCGAGGCGGGGGCAGTTTTGGCCCCAGGGCTAATTTGAACAATGCTGGTATAGGTCCACTAGATGAAGCTTCATACCAAATATCAAAGGCTTGGCCCTGCGGTTTCAGAGAAGAAGATTTTTAAAATTTTCAGTAACTAGAAGTGTGTTAATACGACACAGATGCTCCCGCCCAGGGCTACCTCACCTTCCCAAAAAAATCATGTTGCAACAACAGCTGTCACAGCATAATTCACCTGGAAAAGTGTCCCTGAGGTCATTGGAATAGGTGGGGTATTGCAGATTCAGCCTTTGAAAAAATAACTATAATCATACCAAATATCAATCATCAAATGGTTGGGAAAATATGAGCTCTTAAAACTTTACAACTTAAAATTTCTAAGTCTGAGACCTTGACCTTGAGGTCCTGGGGCAAGGGCGGGGTATTGACTGAATGAAACTTAAGACCTGTATCTAGCATCATTCCAAATATGAAGCAAATCCATTATATGGTTTAGAAAATATGACCTCTAAAAATCTCCAAGTCTGTGACCTTGAC
The DNA here is from genome assembly GCA_963580285.1 of Lucinisca nassula. NCBI lineage: Eukaryota > Metazoa > Mollusca > Bivalvia > Lucinida > Lucinidae > Lucinisca > Lucinisca nassula. The sequence continues at coordinate 108,877,882 of OY757010.1, forward strand.
GATGACATCAGTGGTGGTGGTATGGCTGAATAAAACTTTTAACCTGTAACTATCACCATACCACATATGAAGAAAATCCATTATATGGTTTGGAAAATACAAGCTCTTAACATAATTTAAATTTAAACAAGAGGACCAAGCTTGGTCCTGTATCGCTCACCTGAGCTAACAGATTCAAAGTTTAAGGAAGTGCCAACCTTTTCTGAAGGCTTTATGGGAGGACATGGTGATGCCAGGGTAAGCATTTTCTGAAAATCAAGTAGAATGTAACTCTATGATAAACAGGCTGACCTCACCAGTTTTCAAACTCATTCAAGCTTTTATTCCTGACTTGCTAAGAAGATCCGATCTAAACTGAAGTGATGAACAATTCAAAAACAAGAGTTTTCAAACTCCTCCAAGCTTTCTCCCTGACTTCCTTGTTTGTAAGTTTCATGAAGATCCGTTCAAAACTAAAGGGGCAGCAGTGGTGACAATGTCGAAAATAGGCATTTTCAGCAATCAAAGGCATGTCACTCTATGATAAATGTGCCGACTTGGCCGGTATTCGAACTCACCTGAGGTTTAATTCCCAGCCACCTTACATGTAAGTTCCAGAAAGATCCGATCAGACTTGGCCAGTATTCAAACTCATCCAAGATTTTATTCCCAGCCACCTCACATATAAGTTTCAGAAAGATCCCATCAAAACTGAAGGGGCTACGGTGATGACAAGGTCAAAATTTGGCATTTTTAGCAATCAAAGGGATGTTACTCTAAAATAAATGAGCCGACTTGGCCAGTTTTCGAATTCATCCGAGGTTTCATCCCCAGCAACCTTACATATAAGTTTCAGAAAAATTCGATCAAAACTGAAGGGGCTACGGTAATGACAAGGTCAAAAATCAACATTTTCAGCCACCAAAGGGACATAACTCTATGATAAATGGGCTGACTTGGCCTGTTTTCGAACTCATCCAAGATTTTATCCCCAGCCACCTTACATATAAGTTTCAGAAAGATCCGACCAAAACTGAAGGGGCTATGGTGATGACAAGGTCAAAAATCGGCTTTTTCAGCAATCAAAGGGACGTAAATCTATGATAAATGGGCCAACTTGGCCGGTATTCGAACTCATCCGAGGTTTTATCCCCAGCCACCTTGCATATATAAGTTTCAGAAAGATCCGATCAAAACTGAAGGGGCTACAGTGATGACAAGGTCAAAAATCGGCATTTTCAGCAATCAAAGGGATGTTACTCTGTGATAAATGGACCAACTTGGCTGGTTTTCGAACTCATCCTAGATTTTATCCCCAGCCACTTTACATATAAGTTTCAGAAAGATTCGATCAAAACTGAAAGGGCTACAGTGATGACAAGGTCAAAAATCAGCATTTTCAGCAATCAAAGAGACGTTACTCTACGATAAATGGGCCGACTTGGTCGGTTTTCGAACTCATCCGAGATTTTATCCCCAGCCACCTTACATATACATTTCAGAAAGATCCGATCAAAACTGAAGGGGCTACGGTGATGACAAGGTCAAACATCGGCATTTTCAGCAATCAAAGGGACGCAACTCTATAATAAATCGGCGGACTTGGCCGGTTTTCGAACTCATACCGGGTTTTATCCCCAGCCACATTACATATAAGTTTCAGAAAGATCCGATCAAAACTGAAGGGGCTACGGTGATGACAAGGTCGAAAAGAGGCATTTTCAGCAATCAAAGGGACGTAACTCTATGATAAATGGGCCGACTTTGCTGGTTTTCGAACTCATCCGAGTTTTTATCCCAAGTCACCATACATATAAGTTTCAGAAAGATCCGATCAAAACTGTAGGCGCTACGGTGATGACAAGCATTTTCCCATAGTAAGTCTATGGGACCTTGTGGTTGCCATAGGAACCAAAGTTTTAGAGCGATTTCAAAAAAAAGTTTATGTCATCAATGCCCCACCAGAAGCATGCTACAGATGAGAAATGATTGAGATCAGCCTGCAGGATACAGAGATATAGCTGCTCAAAAGTGTGGACGGACGACGGACGGACGGACGACGGAGGACCCACTATACTATAAGCTCCCCTGGAGCCTTCGGCCCAGGTGAGCTAAAAAGTTCTTACTGTGACATTGACCTTGAGGTCACTTGCATAGGTGGGGTATTGTTGGACGTGTACCTTTTATCATATCAAACATAAACCCAATCAATCGTATGGTTTTCAAAATATGAACTCTTAAAATATTAATGTTAAAAATTTCTAAGTCTGAGACCTTGACCTTGAAGTCATAGGCATGAGTGGGGGTATTACTGAATAAAAACTTTTGACCTGTATCATCATCAAACCAAATATGAACTAAATGAATCATAAAAGTTCAAGTTCAACGTGGTACAAATACCTTAACCCGAGTCTTAAACATTAACAATTTTCTAAAGTAGAAGTAAAACAAAGATCAGGAATCGATACAATTAACTTACCCCACCCATCAAAGACACCAAAGGGAAAGAAACGCAAACATTAAGCGACCAGGCCATAATGGAAACCTTAACAAAGGAAGGCCATAAGGACAGTTACTTTCCCACAAAATGGCCATATGGCCATCCAAAATAAAAAGACACAAGTGATACACACAGTAGGTAACAAACAACAATATAAATAAATCGCCACAGAAGAACCGACTTGGAACGGTCAGTGGAAAGATTTCCACTGGGGGGGGGGGGGGGGGGGGGGGCTTAAATCGATTTTACGTGGCCACAATCCTCGCCCTTACTTCCGTCGCGATTTAGACAAATAATTTGTTCAGTCCGCATGAAGGCCTCCTAACTCATTAGTGCAACATCTCCGTGAACACAAATAATCAAAGAACCACGGAGGTGAGACAACGGTGAGGACTCGACAGCAAGAAACCACTGAAATGCTGGAGCAAAAGCAAACCAACATTAAGACTCCGATGGGGCCGACCAGAGACAGAGCATCAGGCACCAACCAACATTACCTTGAATTAGATTTCTCTAATTCTCAATAAGCCTTTACGTTGGAACCGTCATAGAATATGAGGCCTTCGTTTCGAAAGGGTTTGGTAATTTTGTTGAAAATATACGATAATAATATATAATAATATATAATAATAAAACCTTTCTTTCACAAACAAAATCATCCTATCGTAGACAAAACCTTCATTTCACGAAATGAACTTTCCTTTCGGGAAATAAAAGGTCCAGTCGAAATAAAAGGTCCAGTCAATCCCCATATGCACAAACTTTGGTAAAATACCATATTCCAATTAAATCACTATATATGACACCCTTTTATATGTAAATACACTCTTAGTATCTCAGAAATACCTTCCTTTCGTGGATAAATCTTCCTATTGCGAAAGGAAGGAAGCTTCCTTTCGCTGTTTAGCTATACCGTTTTAGCTCACCCGTCACCTGTTGAGTCCTCACCGTTGTCTAACCTCTGTGGTTCTTTGTGTTCACGGAGATGTTGCACTGATGAGTTAGGAGGCCTTCATGCGGACTGAACATATTTGTCTAAATCGCGACGGAAGTAAGGGCGAGGAAGGGTTGCCACGTAAAATCGATTTAAGCCCCCCAGTGGAAATCTTTCCACTGACCGTTCCAAGGCGGTTCTTCTGTGGCGATTTATTTATGTTGTTGTTTGTTACCTACTGTGTGTATCACTTGTGTCTTTTTATTTTGGATGGCCATATGGCCATTTTGTGGGAAAGTAACTGTCCTTATGGCCTTCCTTTGTTTAGGTTTCCATTATGGTCTGGTCGCTTAATGTTTGTGTTTCTTTCCAGTTGGTGTCTTTGATGGGTGGGAAAAGTTAATTGTATCGATTCCTGATCTTTGTTTTACTTCTACTTTGTCTACGAAAGGAAGTTTATGTCTGCGAAAGGAAGGTTTAGTCTACGAAAGGGAGGGTTTTCCACACAAAAATGTTTAATATTAATAATATTTTTTTTTTTCATTGGAAATTACCAAATTTCAAAATGAATGTTTTGTCCACGAAAAAAAAAATAGTAAGAGGTGTTTTTATTTTTGGGTTTTTGAAAGAAACACCCGCGCAATTTTGTTAGAACATAAACTTAATTTGGTATTTGAAATAAGAATCTCAATGTTTTCAAAAAATAAAACATTTACCCAAGGCCTTATTTTCCATACTTTGATTCTTTTGTATCATGTGCATTCGCGCAGTCTGATCAGAAGTCAAATCAACCGACAGAAATTATCCCTTACTATGGGTCTAATCAGACGCACAGGTTAAGAGCTCCGGCTTATTATATAATACCTTGATTGTCAACGAGAATACCTGTTCAAGCTTAAGCATATTTAGATAATTGGATCAATTATCGACACGTGCCTTATGTCATTTAACCCTTTAACATTGCCAATCACAACAATTGTCGTCTGCTTTGTTGTCAAAATCGCAAACATTGTGGTCCCAGAACAGATGGCTCCTTTAAGGCTGGTGGTGATTTTTATGTGCAAAAATATAAATGCTTGCAAAAAGACGCAGCAAACGACAAAAAAAAAAAAACAACAAAAAAAAAAACAACACAAAAACAAGAGGTCCATGATGGACCTAATCACCTGGGTCAAGCTGTATTATCTTTTGATGATGTTTTTATTTTTGTCTATGTGCTATTTGTTCAATGTAGCAGAACCATTTAAGAACTTAGGTGAAGATTTTGTATTTTTTTTTTCTTAAATTCAGTCAATGTGTTCAAAGGATGTGGATTCTCGGCATCAAAAACGCCTCAAGTGTGGAGAAGCATGGACCTGAACCCATGAAACTTGGTTTATTAGGCAAGTAGTCAGTATGCCTAACCACATGCTTACACTTAAGCGATTAACCAGTAAACTACATATTCTTTTTGGTTTGGTCGCCATGAGGCGGGCAAACCGGATCTAATGACCAGATTGTAACTGTTCCATGGAGGGGCACGTGACGCGATCAACCAATCAGCTTTAACGATGATGCAATACTATACTGCAATTACAGGAAACAGTCTGTCTGAATAGCGAAACAGACCGAAAAGCAAGCGTTTCAACTCCATTAATAAAAATATCTTAAGGGAAATCGATACACCTGGCAGGTGTGGCTGTTAGTCTACTATTTTTAACGTATTTCGAAACACACCTTTACAAATGCATTGTCATTTTTTTGGCCAAAGAAAAATAAATTTAAAAAAGAAAAATTTGAATATTTGCCTTTTTGGCACAAAACATAAATTGCGGGTAGTCGACAGAAACGCCTCGTCAGAAACGCCTCGACGAGGCGATTCTATCAAGTGACCACAATCTAGTGTCTCAGAGCATGAATACGGAAATTAATGTATACCCCTGCAAACCCGAGCTTTACTATATAAAAGTGAAGATTATATTTTCTTGTCCTTTGGGATCATTGATTCCATTGTGGAATTTTGAAAATATCTGAGGGTCACTGATGAGGCCTAATTGGCCGAAACTAGCTAGTCTGGTCCAGAAAACATGTACATGTACACTCCATATTTTTTCAGTTCTGTGGTGTATTCCTTGCTTCCAAAGGATAGCCCTTTTATAGAACAAACCAATATATTTAACTTCACTTCAACTAGTGTATGGGAATGTGTGGCGGCGGTAAAACGTCTCCCTGCCTTACATCATAGTGTAGATTATATTTTCTTGTCCTTTGGGATCATTGATTCCATTGTGGAATTTTGATAATATCATTGGGTCAATGATGAGGCCTAATTGGCCGAAACTAGCTAGTCTGGCCCAGAAAACATGTGCACACCATATTTTTCAGTTCTGTGGTGTATTCCTTGCTTCCAAAGGATAACCCTTTTATATAACATATTAAAGAGGATCACAATTCTATAGGCATGATTTCGTGATGGAAATACAACTTTAAGGACCTTATGGTTGCTACTCTGTTGGCTCTGTCCAACTGAAAAAGGGGTCTACTCTAGAGGGGGAAGAATTTGCTCCTTAAGGGGTCTACTCTTAAAGGGAAGAATTTGCTCCCCAGGAGCAAATTCTTTCCTTAAGAGTATACCCCTTAGACATATCCAAAGGCAAACTACTTTTGCAGGAGTAGCCCCACCCCCTTAATACGTATCTATTTCCCTTATGGGGAACTTATAACAGCCGCAGTCATTTTCGCAAATTTTACGTCTTGCAATGCCATTATGGAGTAAGTCCATGGGGCCATGGAAACGAAAAACAACAGAACATAACTACTTCTACTCACAAAGTGTGGCTGGCTGCGGTAGCTCAGTCGGATGCAGTCTGACTGGTGATAAGGAAGACTCGGGTTCGGCAACATTCTTTCGTGGAGATTGATTATGGAATCTTTTCTTTGGTCATTCTCTCCCTTCCGCTGATTCAGGAAGGGCAGGGCTCAGTTTTTTGGCGACAGAATATGCACTGTACGGATAAGCGTGCATAGGAAAAGCGTGGATAGTACACTGACAGGCCCAAACATGGCCCAAACCAGTGTTGACTGGGCCGTTAAATACAAATAAACAAAACTTGCAAAGTTTACTTCACACAGATAGGAACAGATTTATATATTCTGAACATCTTTCGGTACGCTGATAGCTCTAATAATACGTATATGTAAATGTTGGAAAGACAGAGAACTTTTTTTTTTCCTCATTTATAAAGATCGCTGGGTGTAACGGGCCTCCGTGGCCTAGTGGATAAGAGTGCTGACTCTTAATCATTAGGTCTCTCAACGCTGTAGGTTTGAGCATGGCTCAGATCACATAATGAGAAGTTCTGGAACTGAAAGTCAGGAGGTTTTTCATCGGTTTTCGCTCACCACTGATTAACGATCGGCTTGATGTGAGTGTAAAAAAAGATCGCCGGTGTGTAAAACATTTACATGTCTTTGCTACTAGAATTAACGTCAGTGCCAAGGTCGAAGGCACTAACTCTTCCAAATATATAAAATATTTAGGGAGCGAAACAAAGTCATAATGTTGATGGGTCGTTGTTTATTGTTTTTGAGCCCAGCACAGATAGCAATAGTTTCTGATCAAAAACTTCATGGCTACTAAGTGACCTGCCACCAGTTACAGACTGAATTGTTAAAAGACTTTTTGGCGCATTCGATGGGAGGTATTGCATCTGATAAGCCGAGAGACTCAATACTTAACGTTTTACTAATCAGTTTCTTTTACAATTAAATTGTGATCCAGAAAGATATACAAAAAGGATTTCAAATTTCAGGTTTTTGCGGAGGTACCGCTCAAAGAAACTGCCGTGGTTTAAGATACATCGGATTCGCAGCAATTTGTCTGGGCAGGCTGAGATCTTCCTAGGCGGTTCAGCAATACTTCAAAGTTCGGTCGGTTTTAGCTCATGCAGTCCAATATATTGCCCCAAGGTCTGATCGCCCCCCTTCCGTCGGGGATTGAAGAAATAGATTGGGCTGCATGATGCTTCCACGCAGAGCTGATACCGGCCGCACATGAGTAGTGTTAAATCGCCTAGAAGTTCTAAGCCTGCCCCGGAAAAGTGGCTCGAGTCGGACCGTTCATGCATTTCAACCATTTAGTTTCATTGGGCGACAGATTGGAAGCAATGTCTCAAAAAAGGACTCATACAGTGTTAACAGGGACGTTAACAACACATGAAATAGATAACCAAGGCCCTATAGAAGACCTGATGACTTAGGAAAAATCTTTTTATCTTTTTATATACCCGTTTGAAAAACAACAACAACAACAAAAAAAAAAACAAAAAAAAAAAAAAAAACGGTCGTATTAAGTTATGGCGTTGGTGTCCGTCCGTCCGTTCGTAAACTTTTTTTCGTTTCCGTATAACTCCTACTATACAGTTTTCATACGATCAATATGTTCTATAAAAGGGTTATCCTTTGGAAGCAAGGAATACACCACAGAAGTGAAAAATATGGAGTGTACACGTTTTATGGGCCAGACTAGCTACTTTCGGCCAATTAGGCCTCATCAGTGACCCTCAGATATTTTCATAATTCCACAATGGCCACTTGTCCAAAATCCTTGCCCTTCCTTCCGTCGCGATTTAGACAAATAATTTGCTCAGTCCGCATGAAGGCCTCCAAACTTCAGACAAACCATAACAAAAATATACCGCGACAGAGGAACCACCTTGGAACGTTTAAAGTTAAATGCATTAAGTGGGATAATAATATCAGCTGGCTCAAATCAGAATGTAGACTGACAAGACCAAACCTATTGGATGCTTTTTGAAAGCAGCCAACTTGTTAATTCAATGAATCAAAACAAAGGTGTGCAGCTCGCAGTGACACAGACACACAGGTAGTGTAATTGAGAACAAGTGACTATGGGCCTCAAAATATAGAGTTCCTATATTCAGACCACCTAAATTACTTGAACAGGATCATAAATGTTAATGGTGGGACTGATGGACAAAACCTTATACTTGTGTCTTGTGGTACGTATTCTCCCTCTTTCTGTCAGAGGCACACGCTGGTAGCGTTGATATCTTTACATATGTACAACCGTTTTTGTAACGTTTAAAAGTTCCATGCACACAGACATAAAAGTTCCTTTATAAAATACTGAATATTTACATTAGTGGAGGTCCATGTGCGGCCATTACTCCATTAGTGCCTTGCTTTCAAGCAGGTGCGACAAAAATGGAATAATGATATTTCTACAATATCAACATACTGTCTTATGACAGAATAAAGAGACTGAAGATAAGTTTGAGATATTCCATAAAAAACATTATGGTGTGGGTACTTGTTAGAAACACCCAAATGAAGTGATTCTAACAAGTACCCACAACATATGCAAAAATAAAAATCTGTGCTTAATTATTATCGTTATTTCTCTTTATCTGTAGCCTCATCACTGTATAAGATTGCAGTAAATTGTACTTTTAAGAATTTCAGAACAAGAGTGGTAATTGGTTGAGGTGTCTGACTATTTATGTAAATTCGTTATCCAGCCAAGCTCTGCAACAGGTCAGGTGCCTATTCTCCGGCTACTCTGATTAACAGTCAGCTCGAAATAAGTGAAATAATCTTGAAAGGGCCGTGAAACCAAAATAAAAGAAAACATAAAAAAATAATAATAAAAAATCATTATCCTTTCTAACTTTATAGATGCTTGTGACAGCAATTATGCTATTTTTATATATTTACCCATCCACCCCTACCTTTGCAAAGAATGCAGGCTTCCGCAAAAGCCATATGAACTGGCTCAGCACACTGTCATACAGCTGGTGAATTTATAGGAACTAGAGCTGTCAGTGAAACTGACTAGGGCCCCGGCAGCGCTATCAGAAATTTGTGGACGGACAGACGGACGGACAGACAGCGTGATTACTATAGGGCACCCACACTTTCAGTGCGGGGCCCTAACAAGTAATTCGATTGGTTAGTCTAAGGGACTCATCAGCGCCATGAGTGTATGACCCATCCAACTGAAAAGTGTCATCATACATCTGCACATACTCAAACATATACCGGTATATGGTCAGTACAATGGAAGGAGTTTCAACCTCACTCATATTTCTTCCATTTTTCCTGTTCCTTTTTTTCTGGCCAAATTGATACACCTAGGTTTGTTTTCTGTAGCTCTAGTCCATGAACATGGTCAGGATTGACATCACCGCACCATGTGACTAAGCAGCTGATTAATTAGCAGAATGTTCTCACACACATTACGCTAGCAGATGATTCCACATGTTTATCACCCCCGCAGAGTTGATACCGACCGCACATTAGCAGTAGTAATCCGCTAAGAAGGTCTAAGTCTGCCAAGGAAAATTGCTGCGAGTCGGCCCGTCCATGCTTAGTAGTTATCTTAGCCTAGTAGTTATCTAGCCCATTGGTTTTATTGGGCGGCAGGGATTGGGGTGTCATTTCATCTCAATGTCGGGTAAAAGTCCCACAAAATTGGAAGCAACGTCTCCAAAATGACCTAAATTGTGTTGACGGGGACGTTAAACCTCAAATCAAACAATCAAGATTCCACATGTTTACCTGCCTACAGAGTATTTATTACGCTGTGTATAAACCTCCGAATCTCACCAGCAGAGTGTGGAAATTGACAATTTTTAGATTTTATTGGTTATAGGATGATTTCTCATTTCCTTTAAACAGCAGTGATGCAGGTTTCAGGAACAACATCTGTAGAACTTCTGTCCCACCTTCACCCATTTTGTCTCAAATGGAATCTTCTTCCTTATGTAATGCAGGAGTCCTTTTCAAAATTTAGGGGTTACAAGATATATTATGTTTAAAATTAATATGGAAAATGGCAGAACCTTTTACAAACAATGTAGGCCCAGATCAGACGTCAAGTTCTGCAGCATCTGATCTGGGCCTTCACTGTTTGCCAATCCCGGGTTGCCAGTATCCCATTCTAAGTTTTCGGCACAAACTGGGTTAAAATGATGTAATTTATTCCTATAAATTCACAAACTGAATGTAAGTGTAAATCTTGATCAGGTGGCCTCTTTAGAAGCCAAGAAGCCATCAGATCAGAATCTACATTGTTTGAAATATAAGGCATATCCAGGCTCAGCAGGGCAAGGGTTAATTTGTTTGTTTGTGTTGAGTTTTACATCCATGTCAACACTATTTAGGCATGTCAATCCTATATGCCCGCTTGATTATTTTCTGTGCCTTGGCTCAGAATTCATTTATTAATACTGTAATTAAATCTCTATAAGTGTATCTAGGCCTACTGTCTTGCTGCAAGTATAGGTAGAGAGGGGGGGGGGGGTGTTATTTCTTCTGTTTCTATATATACTTCCTTCCATTCATTTGCCTCTTCTCCTCTGTCCCTCACTTTCATATCCTCTACTATCTCTCCTACCTCTTTTCTCTGTTTCTCTCAGAGGACACAAAATGACCCACAAGGGTTGACGTGTCATTAAACCCAAAACAATCAATCAGTCAAATTTTTAGTTCATAGAGCTGTAAATATGGTGGGTATTTAGTAGTACATTAGCTAAAGTCTCCCTTATTTTTCGATAAAAATGTATGGTGTGTATATATTCATTAAGGGCAAGGTGGTTCTAATAAATACCCACAACATAATATTATGTTTTATTGATAAGAAAAAATATCCTTTAACTATGAACATATACCCACCTTATCTACATCACTCCATCCAAAATAAACAGTTTTTGGTGCTGATTCTGTATATTGCAGCGCGGATCCTTAAGCCACCTATATTATTTTCAAGAGCCTAGTAGTTATCTAGCCCATGTTTGCAGCTCTGTTTATAACTAGGTCAAACACCTGGGTCCTAACCTCTAAGTGACTTCTATTATACAATGAGAGTGAGAGTCAATGTACAATTTAATATGTATACCTTCTGGCATGACAATATTAGTCACTTCACAGTTTGTTTTGAGTCCTACTGATTCATACCATATTATGCAAGCAGTGACAGAGCTATGTATAATAGTCTATTTTCAACTGCCTGTTGATATTTTCAGGTCTAAAACATTGTTGTTTTTATATAAATGTACAATTTCAAAGAGTGATTAAGATGTTTCTGTTTAACCCTTCAGAATTATTTTCTGCTTTGTGTTGGCTGGTTACTTTAAAGTCATTATTGCAAACAGTGTGGATCCAGATCAGACTGATCCTCTTTAGCCTTTATGTTTAAAGTGAGATTTAACGTCCCAGTCAACACTGTTTAGGTCATCTTGAAGATGTTGTATCCAATTTTGTTGGAATTTTACCCAAGACTGAGAAGACATCTCAAGCCCTGCCACCCAATGAAACAAATATAGTTCATGTGCATAGATTGTCCAAATTGCACCACCTTGCCTGGGCAGGCTAGACCTAAAATAATAATATCCAACAGCCATTGTGTTCAGCAAGGGAAACCATTTTAGCAGCTTTGGTAAACGGTCACCCAAGGAACATTTCAGTAAAATTATCTCGAAATCTAGCCACTGGCCTAGGAGAAGCTGTCATCTAAAGGTCTTTTCTATTTTTAACTCTGGTGGCCATTTTGTTCATTGGAATAAAACCATTTTCGCAAGTTTGGATGAGGGTCACCCTAGGAACATTTCTTCAAAAGTATGGCAGCAATTTTGTTCAGCAAAGCAGAACCGTTTTAGCAATTTTGGTAAAGGGTCAGCCAAGGACTGTTTCTGTGAAATTATTTCGAAATCAGGCCATTGGCCTAGGAGAAGATGTCGTTTAAAGGTTTTTCTATTTTTAGCTCTGGTGGCCATTTTGTTCAGTGGAGTAGATCCATTTTAGCAATTTTGGTAGAGGGTCACCCGAGGTACATTTCTGTAAAATGATTTTGAAATCGGGCCATTGGCTAAGAAGCAGATATCGTTTAAAGGTTCTTCTATTTTTATATGTGGTGGCCATTTTGTTCAGCAGAGCAAAATCATTTTAGCAATTTCGGTAGAGGGTCACGCAAGGAACATTTCTGCGAAATTATTTTAAAATCGGGACAGTGGCCTAGGAGGAGATGTCTTTTAAAAGTTTTTCTATTTTTAGCTCTGGCCTCCATTTTGTTCAGCAAAACGAAACTGTTTTAGCAATTTTGGTAGAGGGTCAGACAAGGACCCTCTCTTTGAAATTATTTTGAAATCGGGCCATTGGCCTCGGAGATGTGATCTAAATGTTTTTCTGCTTTTAGCTCTAGCGGCCATTTTTTTCAGCCATGCAAAACCATTTTATCAATTTTGGTAGAGGGTCACCCAAGGAACATTTCTGTGAAATGATTTTGAAATCCGGCCATTGGCTTAGGAGAAGGTATCATTTTAAGGTTTTTCTATTTTTAGATGAGGCGGCCATTTTGTTCAGCAGAGCGGAACCATTTTAGCAATTTTGGTAGAGGGTCACCAAAGGAACATTTCTGTGAAATTATTTTGAAATCGGGACATTGGCCTAGGAGGAGATGTCGTTTAAAGGTTTTTATATTTTTAGCTCTGGCAGCCATTTTGTTCAGCGGAGCAGAACCATTTTAGCAATTTTGGTAGAGATTCACCACAGAAACATTTCTGTGAAATGATTTTGAAATCCGGCCATTTGTCTAGGAGGAGATGTCAATTAAAGAAATTGTTGACAGACGGACACAAAGTGATCACAAAAGCTCACCCTGAGCACTTCGTGCTCAGTTGAGCTAAAAACATCGGCGTTAACACACTTCGTGTCATATGGACACAAATATAAGTATTTATTGATTTAATGAGTGAAATAAGAGCAAACCAGTCATAAAAGCAGAGCAAAATCTTGTGCTATTCATTATCTTTCCATTTTTTTTTCGTTCTAAAATTTCTTGGTTTATCCCATTTCCACTTAAGTGTTTCATAAGTATCCCTATATACATAAAATACCACCGTATGCCTCATTAATATCTTTCTTTCTTCGTCCAAAACCTTCCTTTCGCAGAAAGGAAAATACGTGTTTGCTTTTATCCCCGTATGTCTATTATTATTATTTTTTTTTTGGCAAAAGTACCCTATATCCACTAAACTGTTTCATAAGTATCCCTATACACATAAAATACCTACATAGGCCTCATAAATATCTTCCTTTCGTACAATACCCTCCTTTTGCGGAAAGGAAAATACTTGTTTGCTTTTATCCCCGTATGTTTATTATATATATATATGTATATACATTTTTATTTTTTACAAAAGTACCCCATATCCACTAAACTGTTTCATAAGTCCCTATATACATAAAATATAACCATAGGCCTCATTAATATCTTCCTTTCATCCAATACCCTCCTTTCGCGGAAAGGAAAATACACGTTTGCTTTTATCCCCGTATGTCTATTATTATTATTATTTTTTTTTTTTTTTGGTGCAAAAGTACCCGATATCCACTAAATTGTTTCATAAGTATCCCTATATACATCAAATATCACCATAGGGCTCATAAATATCTTCCTTTTGTAGGAAAATCTTCTTTTCCCGAAAGGAATCTTTCTTTCGCTGTTTAGCTATACCCAGCTAAAAAGGTGGATAAGTGAATTTGCCACGTACTAAGTTGGCTGACAAAGCCGTCTTTAAGTGATCATGTGCCTTTATTTAATATAAATACCAAAGATCAAGGCCACCCAGGTTGGGAACAAGCTGACTAGATCATTATGCTCCGGGGAGCTTGTTATTAGGGTATTATTATACATACTGGTCAACATAGATACACTTTTGGACGGGTTTTATTAAATCTGGTTTTCATACATAAATGTGTCATTCTTACAAACTGCAAATCATCTGTTATCTTCTACATTCAACTTCAATATAGTATCCAATAACTGATTATCTTGGGATACATCAGGATCTTCACCAGAATGAAAGTTCGTATTTAAAGTTGATTCAGTTTTTGTCAAACATGACTGAAACTCGTGACTGGTTGGTAAACTAGGTAAAGATGAGACACCATCTTCAGGAGTAACTGACTGTTTATCATCTGATGGTGCCTGAACTTCAGTATGAGGTGGTCTGGGACCGTAATCTCTAGCTCCAAATATAGTACTGCCAACTCTTACATTCGTACTGCCCAACGCAATCTGTAACATGAAACCAGTCCAACTTTAATAAACTAGAAGGTTCAGAGGATATGACTATACCTCCGCTTAGGCGCATTTTATTGACACAGTGATCACACGTGTGACTTTTTTGACTATGCAAACTGGGATTACACAGACCTGTTGACAAGACGATACATCACCATAACGCTCCTAAGAAATGTTTGAAAAAAAATATAGAATTGACCTATATGGAGAGAAAGAGTAAGAAACAAATGAGCAAATAAGCTGAGGAAGCCCATTGTCAAGGCATCATTAATGCAATTTATACCAAGCTCGAGGCTTCTAGCTTTTATAGTTCCTGACAAATCTTTGACACAAAATTAACATTCGCCTATATAGAGAGAAAGAACAATGAAAGAACAAATATGCCAAGTGAGCCCGTTGTCCATACAAAATGTAAGTTATCATTATTGCACTGCATATCAAGTTAGAGAAACCCTAGCAGAAGAGAAATATTGACGAAAAATTTAATATTGGCCTACCGGCGAGAAACAAGAATTTTTTTTTTATTTGAAGTTTAACATCCCCGTCAACACTGTTAACCCTTCTCTTGCTGAATATTCATTTAAGCCACACCCATTTCTGTCTATCAGCCAATCAAATTACTTGATGTAATTTATTGCTACAAATTTATAAACTGAATGCCAAACAGTATAGATCCTGATCAGATGGCTTCTTCAGAAGCCATCTGACCTGGATCTACACTGTTTGCAAAGATAGGGGTTGTTGTGAACAGCAAGATAAGGGTTAAGGTCATTTTGGAGACGTTGCTTCCAATTTTGTGGGACTTTTACCCGACATTGAGATGAAATGGCATCTCAAGCCCTGCTGCCCAATGAAACCAATAAGGTTTATAAGCATGGACGGGCCAACTCACACCGCATTGCCTGGGCAGGCTTAGATCCTCTGAGCAGTTTACCAGTACTTGGGTGTGGGTCAGTTTCAGCTCTGCGTGGAAGCATCTATTTCTTCAAGCCCTGATGGGCGGGGGCTAGAAACAAGAATGAAAGAGTAAACGAAGAAATGAGCCGAGACGGTTCATTGTCTCTTACACGGTACAGGTCATCATCATTAAATAGAATACCAAGTTTGAGGCTTCTAACTTAAAATTCCTTAGAAATCTTGACGAACAAGAGCTCTGCAAATGGGGCATTATACGCCCGTAGCTAGTTAATATTTGTGTACTCGGTTGTGTGTGTGCATGCATGCATGCATGTACAGACCAGCCAACGTTTTTCTTGTTTTGTCTACAAACAGACTAACACGCGCGAAATTGGCTGTTTTGTCAGCGAAACCGCGAAAAATAAAATCAGCGAGAAATTTCACGGAGAAAATTTGCGCAGTCCTACAAAATACTGACTTTTTCTGAAAGGGGGAGTTCCAAATCTGCCCACACACAGATTTTCTTGAAACTTCAATCGTTGTTTACTTGAGGACTATCAACTATATATATAACTTTGTTTCATTTGATAAATTACTATAGGTCTCAGGAGAGCTCCCTGGGGCAGTCCCCTGAAGAGGTCATACACACCTGTGAACTTTTCAGTCTTAAATCAATAGGTATGATTATTTCAA
Source organism: Lucinisca nassula (assembly GCA_963580285.1). Classification (NCBI taxonomy): domain Eukaryota; kingdom Metazoa; phylum Mollusca; class Bivalvia; order Lucinida; family Lucinidae; genus Lucinisca; species Lucinisca nassula. Next base: position 108,893,968 of record OY757010.1, read on the forward strand.
ATTTTGTTGATTTGATTGACAAAAGAACTCTATAAGGATTAATCTAATACAAAAACTGTAAATGCGTCTATGTCTTTTAATTTTTCTGATAAATTTATTTTCAAAATTTCTTCTACTTTCCATGAAAATTTATAAACAATGATATTTTCAACATAAGTGTTAGATGTGCTACTGATTTTGTCACCCCAAGATATTGCATATAAATGGGTCACATATAACCTCTATATAGTAAACAAATTTCAGAAAAGTCAGAAACCGGTAACATTGTTTTTGATTGCTAGATATGGGTTCAGGCCTATTTTTGTGCTAAAATCAGTTGCAATATAAGGGGACAAGATTTCCTTAAAGTGTATTTTTATTGTGTTTTAATGACCATTTGGTGCCACTTTATCATACAAAGCTTAGCATAGGCATTTATGAAATAAAAAATCTCTCCCCCCCCCCCCCACACCACCTGGCACCCCCCACCCACACAAAAAGATACTATTTACAGTCAGGCGTTTTAGTTTGACTTTTCAAAAGTAAATGAGAACATACATTAGCAAAGTATACCAGTTCAATCCAAACATTTGAAAGAGAAAAATAAAATGCATTCATGCACTGTTCATGATGAATGTTAGTTTTGACAGTTTTGCAAAAATGATCAGAATCAGAATTGTTACTGGTGACACGTCAAATGACATTCATACACCAGGACCTGTGATGTGGGAAGTTAGTCCCTAGCTCTAACCAAAGAGGTAAATTTAGCTACACATTCATCAGCACCTTCAGCTGTCGAAATAATCGAATCGGGAAGGGCATTCCAATCTCTAATGGTTCTGGGGAAGAACGACTCTTTATAAATGTCAGTTCTTGCGCTAAGGGTCTGAAATGCCAATGAATGGGGATTTCTACAGTGTCTAGCTGGGGGAACAAGGTCATCTGTTGGAATGCTGGCAGCACCCTTTAGACCTTTGTATAAAAGGATTAGCCTACTGTCTTTTCTCCTTTTCTTGAGAGACTCCCATTTTAATTTTCCAAGTATTCCAGTCATGCTCCAAGTTTCAAAGCAGTAATTGTCTGTTACAAATCTAGCAGCTCTATTCTGAACTTTCTCAATTTCATCGTTAAGGACCACACCACTGGGGTCCCAGATACAACTACCATATTCCAAGATTGGGAGAACAAGACCTTTATATGCTGCCTCTTTTACATCCTGAGGGCACTGATGAAGATTTCGCCTCAGGAAACCAAGCGTTCTATTTGCCTTAGTACACATGTTGCTAATATGAGTATTCCATCTCAAGTTGTGTGAGATTGTCACTCCAAGGTATTTAATGGAGTCCACATTCTCGAGGACCGTTCCCTCTAAGGTGTAAGAAGCCTCAACTTTATTAGATCTCTTCCTAGTTATCTGCATAATATTGCATTTAACTGGCTGAAATCTCATGCCCCATTTACGTGCCCAACATCCTAATCTATCTATGTCAGTCTGAAGTTTCAATGAGTCATCTGTATCTCTAATTTCCCGGTAACAAACACAGTCATCTGCGAACAGTCTTATTTCTGAGTCAATGTCAGTGGAAATATCATTGATGTACAGGGAGAACAAAAGTGGACCAAGAACGGTCCCTTGCGGGACTCCAGACAAAACGGGAGCCCACTCCGAAGATTCACCATTAACAACAACCCGCTGTTTTCTGTAGCAAAGAAAGGAATCTATCCATTTGAGGGTCTTTCCCCCAATTCCATAACCAATTAACTTAGATTTAAGTAGTTCATGAGGAGGGGTGTCAAAAGCCTTCTCGAAGTCCAGAATAAATGTGTCCACCTGTCCCCCTTTGTCCAAGATTTTTGCCCAGTCGTTAATAACTGTGCTTAGCTGAGTTTCACAACTGTGCCTTTTCCTAAATGCATGTTGTCTGTCTGACAAAAGTTTATGTTCGTCCAAGTGGGCCATGATGTTCAACAGACTATGTGTTCCAGCAATTTACACAGAACACAAGTCAGAGACACAGGGCGATAATTACGGGCAAGAGCCCTATCTCCTTTTTTGAAGAGTGGACAGATGTTTGCTAAGAGCCATTCTTTGGGGATTTCACCCGTATCAAGAGACTGTTGAAACAAGTGTGCAAAAACTGGACCCAACTCATTTGCTAGTTCTTTCAGGACTCTAGGATGAAGCTCATCAGGTCCTTAGGCCTTACTGGGGTTTAAGCCTTGAAGTAATTTGATCACTCCTGCAGCTGTTACCACAATAGAGAGAAGAAGAAGATTTTTGAAGATTTTCCTATATAAGCCTATGTAAAACCAAAGGGCCCCGGGCGGGGGTATTTTTGGCCCCAGTACTATAATTTGAACAATCTTGGTAGGGGTCTACTAGATGAAGCTTCATACCAAATATCAAAGACCTGGGCCTTGCAGTTTCAGAGAAGAAGTTTTTAAAGATTTTCCCTATATAAGCCCATGTAAAACCAAAGGGCCCCGGGGCGGGGGCATTTTTGGCCCCAGCACTATAATTTGAACAATCTTGGTAGGGGTCCACCAGATAAAGCTTCATATCAAATATCAAAGACCTGGACCTTGCAGTTTCAGAGAAGAAGATTTTTAAAGATTTTCCCTATATAAGCCCATGTAAAACCAAAGGGCCCCGGGGCGGGGGCATTTTTGGCCCCAGCACTATAATTTGAACAATCTTGGTAGGGGTCCACCAGATGAAGCTTCATATCAAATATCAAAGACCTGGACCTTGTTGTTTCAGAGAAGAAGATTTTTACAGATTTTCCCTATACACACCCATGTTTCTATCTATTTTCTTATACTGAGTCGGTCATATCTGGCCATTACCTCAGTTGATTGGGTGGCTAAATTTAGAATTTAGCTGAAAAAAAAAAGTAGAGGCACTGGATGCGTCCTTAAAACTATTTACAATCTGCATAACAGAGGTATCCTAAAACGCATACCTCTGAGTCCCAATCTTACACTGTGCGGGCTTTGAACTCTTCTGCGGACTTGGCATTCACCGCAGAGGAGGAAAGACTATTCCATTGGGGAATAGTTCTAGGAAAAAACGAGTTCTTCAGGGCATCACAATAGGACTGGTATCTACGATATTGTGAGTCGTTTACTTTTGATGCCCTTGTTTGGGTCGACAGTGTTACAGGGGTTAAGTACCTATCTTTATCAATAGACACTGAATCAGAGTGTATCTTGTAGAAGAAGGTAAAAGAGGACTGCTCACGACGGGCCTCCAGGGACGGCCACTCTAGCTCATTAAGCATGTCACCGACGCTACTTCTATTTCGCCATCGCCTACAGGTCCATCGAGCAGCTGTCCTCTGCACCTTCTCCACCTGCTGAGTCCGAGTTTTAACATAGGGATGCCAAATGGGTGATGCATATTCGAGTTGAGGGCGAACCAATGTTTTATATGCAACATCCTTTGTCTGCCTAGGTGCAAAAGCCAAGTTCCGTCTAAGGAATCCCAAAGTCCTAGTTGCTTTAGATGTAATCTCTGAGATATGTTGACCCACATCAAGATCGTCAGTGATGGTGATACCAAGATATTTGGCGGATTGAACATGCTCCAAAACTTGCTGGTGAAGAGTATAGTCAAACTTAATTTGCTTGTCCGGAGGGTGTCGTGACACTCTCATTGAGTGACATTTGGCCACATTGAACTTCATTTGCCAATCGGCCTCCCACTGTGCAAGTTGATCCAGGTCATCTTGTAAAATAAGACAGTCAGAAGGAGAATATATGTTCCTATACAGGACACAATCATCAGCAAACAAATGGACCGATGACCTGATATTATCGGGGAGATCATTAATGAAAACCAAGAAAAGGACCGGTCCAAGGACCGAACCTTGGGGGACTCCAGATAAAACAAGGACTGGATCAGACGCTTGGCCATCAAGTACAACTTCGGGGAGATCATTAATGAAAACCAAGAAAAGGACCGGTCCAAGGACCGAACCTTGGGGGACTCCAGATAAAACAAGGACTGGATCAGACGCTTGGCCATCAAGTACAACTTTTTGTGAGCGCCCAGAGAGCCATGAGCTAATCCACCTATGCGTGGATCCTCTTATCCCATAGTACTCCAATTTATGTAATAGCCTTCTGTGAGGTACCTTGTCAAAGGCCTTAGCAAAGTCCATGATGATCAAGTCAGTCTGTTTGTGGCCACGGTTTATGGCCCCATCCAGATTGCTCACAATGTCATGGTAAAATTGAACAAGCTGCGTTTCGCAAGACCTTTGACTCCGGAAACCATGTTGACAGTCAGCAAGAATGCTCTCAAAGGCTAAGTGCTTGTTGATGTTGCTTACTAATATATGCTCCAGGGTTTTGCAACAGATGCATGTTAGCGACACTGGTCTATAATTTGCTGCATCATATTTTTCCCCTTTTTTACAGACCGGGGTTACATTTGCTTGTCGCCAGTCATCTGGTACAGTGCCCTGGGCAAGTGATTGATTGAAGATAAAGGCCAACACAGGAGATATTTCAGCACTACATTCCTTAAGTACCCTGGCATTCAAGTCATCGGGCCCAGATGCCTTATGTATCTTGAGCTTACCTAACAGTTTAGCGACCCCATTGGGGTCAACTGTTATGTCCCCCATAGAGGGGAACGGACTTGCATCTTTAGATGGTAGCTCACCATCAGTTTCACGCGTAAATGCTGATTGAAACTGTTTATTGCAAATATTAGCCTTATCGCGCGCATCTGTTTTTAGAATTCCATTTTCCCTTAGCGAAGTGATCCCAAACGCATCCTTTTTCAGGGACTTTACGAATGACCAAAACTTTTTAACTTTACCATTCTTTTGGGGACTATCGGGATCTATATTGTCATCTTCAAAGGTAAAGATGCTGGAAACATGCTTCCAATATGCATCTCTTATAACCTTTTGCACATGTGCTCTGAACCGTTTGTAATGGTTCTTAACGTCAGGGCTGCTAGACTTGCGAGCACGAAAATACATTCTATTCCGTCTTCTGATGAGATGCTTGATCGTGTTATCGATCCATGGTGCCCCATATTTTGTTTTGGTCATTTTAGTTGGTATAAACCTTTCCATTGCCGTGGTTAATTCGGACTTAAAACTGACTCACAAGTCATTAACTGTAAAACCAAAGGGCCCTGGGGCGGGGGCTTTTTTGGCCCCAGCACTATAATTTGAACAATCTTGGTAGGGGTCCCCTAGATGAAGAACCATACCAAAAATCAAAGACCTGGGCCTTGTGGTTTCAGAGAAGAAGATTTTTTAAGATTTTCCTATATAAGCCCATGTTAAACCAAAGGGCCCCTGGGCTGGGGCATTTTTGGTCCCAGCACTATAATTTAAACAATCTTGGTTGAGATCTACTAGATGAAGCTTCATACCAAATATCAAAGACCTGGGCCTTGCGGTTTCAGGGAAGAAGATTTTTTAAGTTTTCGGTGAAAAAATCTATTTTTGGCTCCTGTGACCTATATGTGCAACGGACCGGAACCATTTGAACAACTTTGAAAGGGGCCCACCTAAGGATCATTCCTGTGAAGTTCGGTCAAAATCCGATCAGTGGTTTAGGAGATGTCGTTTGAAGAATTTGTTGACAGACAAAAAGGGATCCTAATATAAATCACAACAGGGCCCTGAATCGCTCACCTGAGAATTAGTGTCTCCAGTACATTCTAGGCCCAAGGGCTATAATTTGAACAAACTTGGTAATGGTCCACTAGATGAAGCTTCATACCAAATATCAAAGACCAGGGCCTTCTGGTTTCAGACAAGAAGATTTTTAAAGGTTTTCCCAATATAAGCCTATGAAAAACCAAAGGGTCCCGAGGCTGGGGGCATTTTTGGCCCCAGGGCTATAATTTGAACAAGAGGCCCATGGGCCACTACGCTCACCAGAGGTCATGTAGTTTACACCATATACAGGCAAGGTGCCCATCTTGGTCATGTGACAACAATACCACGAATAATGTTCAATTGCCTCATCCCCATAGAGGCTTTTAATGTAATTTCGTTTCAATCAGGACAGCTCTTATACTGGAGAAGAAGATAAAAATACTGAATCTGAGCCATCCAAGACAAAGGTCAGTAATGACCTTGACATTTGGAATTGATTAACTTCCATTTATCTGTTTATGATGGGACCGGCTGCCATGCAATCAGTAAAATCCACTGTCTTGCTTTTTTTCGATACAAATGTCTAAGTGACCAAATTCGACCTTGACGTAAAACAGGTCAAGGTCAGCTAAAGGTCATCAGTTGAATAAATTTGGTAGGGCATGAGTCCCCAATGCTACATACCAAAGTTCAAGGTACGGCTATTTGTTTCCTGAGAAGAAAATTCTTAATTTTTTTTACCATAAATGAGCATGGCAAACAACATTGGTCAGGTGACCCAGTCCTTACAAACAAATTTCATTCTCCCTACCCATAGAGGCTCCAAATGTAATTTGGTTTCAATCATCCAACCAGTTTAAGTGGAGAAGAAGATAAAACAAGAGGACCAAGCTGAAGTGCCAACCTTTACTGAAGGATTAATGGAAGGACATGGTGATGACAGGGTAAGCAATTTCTGCAAATCAAGTAGAATGTAACTCTATGATAAAAAGGCTGACCTCACCAGTTTTCAAACTCATTCAAGCTTTTATTCCTGACTTGCTAAGAAGATCCTATAACAAGAGGCTCAATGAGCCTAAACCGCTCACCTGAGGAACTTAAGTTTTAACAATTCACAGACTTGACTACTAAATCTGCTAATAGAATCCAGCCCATTGACCCTTACTGGATATAAGTCATCATTATTGCATTGCCTTCCAAGTTTGAGACTTCTAGCTTCTATAGTTCCTGAGAAATCTTTGACGAAAATTTAACATTGGTCAAAATGGAGAGAAAGAAGAATGAAAGAACAGATGAACAAATAAGCTGAGAAAGCCCAATGTCTCTTACACAAAATAAGTCATCATTATTCTAATGAATACCAAATTTGATGCTTCTAGCTTTTATAGTTCCTGAGAAATCTTTGATTAAAAATTTAACATTGGTCTATTATCTCTATATGGAGAGAAAGAAGAATGAAGGAACAAATGAACCAGACTAGCTCCAAAACCTAATGCAGCCTTTCCCCTTGCCCAATGGTGCTACACATAAAATTTAAACAAGATTGGTCGACTGCCTTCTGAGATATGCTTCATTGAAAGTGTGGACGACGGATGGACGGACGACAGACGACGGACTCCGGAGCCTTGGTATACTATCAGCTCACTGGAGCCTTTGGCTCAGGTGAGCTAAAAATTCAAGTCGCTATTTCTGTCACAACATTTTCCCTACGTTAAGTCTATGGGCAAATTTTTTTGTCTCTCAAGGTCACGTAACTCCGAGGTCAATATTCCGATTCGGCCCAAAATCGAACTTAACCGAGATTTTATGCCTGTCCTCGTTACCTGCAAGTTTGAAGCTGATATGAATAAAAATAAAGTTGCTATCGTGGTCAAAACGTATTTTTTTATGCTCAAGGGCAGGTAACTCCAAGGCAAATATTCCGATTCGGCCCAAAATCGAACTTAACCGAGATTTTATGTCTGTCCTCGTTACCTGCAAGTTTGAAGCTGATCTGAAAAAGTCGCTATCGTAGTCACAACATTTTCCCTATGTTAAGTCTATGGGCAAATTTTTTGTCGCTCAAGGTCACGTAACTCCGAGGTCAATACTCCGATTCGGCCCAAAATCGAACTTAACCGGGATTTTATGCCTGTCCTCGTTACCTGCAAGTTTGAAGCTGATCTGAATAAAAATAAAGTTGCTATCGTGGTCACAACGTATTTTTTCATGCTCAAGGGCAGGTAACTCCAAGGCAAATAATCCGATTCGGCCCAAAATCGAATTTAACCGTGATTTTATGTCTGTCCTCGTTACCTGCAAGTTTGAAGCTGATCTGAAAAAAATTCAAGTCGCTATCGTAGTCACAACATTTTCCCTATGTTAAGTCTATGGGCAAATGTTTTGTCGCTCAAGGTCACGTAACTCCAAGGTCAATATTCCGATTCTGCCCAAAATCGAACTTAACCGAGATTTTATGCCTGTCCTTATTATCTGCAAGAATGAAGTCGATCAGAAAAAAATTGACGGAGCTAGAGTGATGACAAGCTTTTTCCTATGTTAAGTCTATGGGAGCTATATGTTGCCATGGTAACCAGAGTTCCACTCAGATCTACATGAAAACCCTATGCAGTCTTTCCACTTGCCCAATAATGTTACACATGAAATTTGATCAAAGTCGGCCAAGTAGTCTTCAAGATATACATTTCACGGACGACAACGACGGACGCCGGCTCATGGTATACTAATACCTCACATGAGCCTTCGGCTCAGGTGAGCTAATAAGCCAAGAAAGCCCATTGTTATGAAAACCTTATGCAGTCTTTCCACTTGCCCTATAATGCTACACATGAAATTTTATCTAAGTCGGCCAAGTAGTCTTCAAGGTATACATTTTTTTAAATTCAAATTAACCCTTATGCAAAAATGCACAAGGGCAGGTAACTCCTAAGTGTATGATCCAATTCTGCCAATTATCGAACTTGACCGAGATTTCATGGCTGTGCTGGTTATCTGTAAGAATGAAGCCAATCCGAACAAAATTGAAGCAGCTACAGTGATGACAACATTTTCCCCATGTTAAGTCGATAGGCAATTTTTCGGGCGCTCAAGGGGACGTAACTCTTGAGTGAATTATCTGATTCGGCCAAAAATCGAACTTGACCGAGATTTTATGCCTGTACTGGTTATCTGCAAGAATGAAGTCGATCAGAAAAAAATTGACGGAGCTAGAGTGATGACAAGCGTTTTCCTATGTGAAGTCTATGGGAGCTAGATGTTGCCATGGCAACCAGAGTTCCACTCAGATCTGCCTGAAAACCTAATGAAGCCTTTCCACTTGCCCAATAATGTGACACATGAAATTTGAACAAAGTCGGCCAAGTAGTCTTTAAGATATACATTTTTGAAATTCCCATTAACCCTAATGCAAAAACACACAAGGGCAGGTAACTCCTAAGTGAATGATCCGATTCTGCCAGTTATAGAACTTGACCCAGATTTCATGGCTGTGCTGGTTATCTGCAAGAATAAAGCCAATCTGAAAATAATTGAAGCAGCTACGGTGATGACAATATTCTCCCCATGTTAAGTCAATAGGCAATTTTTTCAACGCTCAAGGGCACGTAACTCCTGAGTGATTAATCCGATTCAGCCCAAAATCGAACTTGATCGAGATTTCATGCCTGTCCTCGTTATCTGCAAGAATGAAGTCGATCAGAAAAAATTGACGGAGCTAGAGTGATGACAAGCTTTTTCCTAATTCCCATTAACCCTAATGCAAAAACACACAAGGGCAGGTAACTCCTAAGTGAATGATCCGATTCTGCCAGTCATCGAACTTGACCGAGATTTCATGGCTGTGCTGGTTATCTGCAAGAATAAAGCCAATCTGAAAATAATTGAAGCAGCTACGGTGATGACAACATTCTCCCCATGTTAAGTCAATAGGCAATTTTTTCAACGCTCAAGGGCACGTAACTCCTGAGTGAATAATCCGATTCAGCCCAAAATCGAACTTGATCGAGATTTCATGCCTGTCCTCGTTATCTGCAAGAATGAAGACAATCAGAAAAAAAATTGACGGAGCTAGAGTGATGACAAACTTTTTCCTATGTTAAGTCTATGGGAGCTATTTGTTGCCATGGCAACCAGAGTTCCGATCCGATCTGCCCGAAAACAGTATGCAGCCTTTCCCCCTACCTGATAATGCTTCACATGAAATTTGATCAAGATTGGCCCACTGGTTCCGGAGATATACTTCTTTGAAAGTGTGGACGACGACGACGACGACGGACGACGGACGACGGCTCGTGGTATACTAATACCTCACATGAGCCTTCGGCTCAGGTGAGCTAAAAACTGATGGGGCTATGGTGATGACAAGTTCAAAAATAAGCAATTAACTGCTGCAATCAAAGGGATGTTACCCTGTGACAAATTGGCAAACCTCACGAGTTTTCAAACTCCGAGCTTTTCTGCCTGACTTATTTGTAAGTTTCATGAAGATCCGATCAAAACTGAAGGGGCAGCAGTGCTAACAAGGTCGAAAATAGGCATTTTTAAGCAATCAAAGGCACGTAACTCTATGACAAATGTGCCGACTTGGCCAGTATTCAAACTCATCCAAGGTTTTATTCCCAGCCACCTTACATAAAAGTTTCAGAAAGATCCGATCAAAACTGAAGGGGCTACGGTGATGACAAGGTCAAAATTTGGCATTTTTAGCAATCAAAGGGATGTTACTCTAAAATAAATGAGCCGACTTGGCCAGTTTTCGAACTCATTGGAGGTTTCATCCCCAGCCACCTTACATATAAGTTTCAGAAAAATCTGATCAAAACTGAAGGGGCTACGGTGATGACAAGGTCAAAAATCAACATTTTCAGCCATCAAAGGGACATAACTCTATGATAAATGGGCTTACTTTGCCTGTTTTCGACTTTATCCAAGATTTTAACCCCAGCCACCTTACAGATAAGTTTCAGAAAGATGCGATCAAAACTGAAGGGGCTATGGTGATGACAAGGTCAAAAATCGGCATTTTCAGCATTCAAAGGGACGTACATCTATGATAAATGGGCCAACTTGGCCGGTATTCGAACTCATCGTAGGTTTTATCCCCAGTCACCTTACATATAAGTTTCAGAAAGATTCGATCAAAACTGAAGGGGCTATGGTGATGACAAGGTAAAATAATGACATTTTCAGCCATCAAAGGGACATAACTATATAGTAAATGGGGCGACTTGGCCCGTTTTCGAACTCATCCGAGGTTTTATCCCCAGCCACCTTACATATAAGTTTCAGAAAGATCCGATCAAAACTGAAGGGGCTACAGATATGACAAGGTCAAAAATCACGTTTTCAGCAATCAAAGTGACCTAACTCTATGATAAATAAGGGACCTAACTCTATGATAAATATGCCACCTTGTCCGGTATTCGAACTCATCCGAGGTTTTATCCCCAGGCACCTTGCATATAAGTTTCAGAAAGATTTGATCAAAACTGAAAGGGCTACAGTAATGACAAGGTAAAAAATCAGCATTTTCAGCAATCAAAGGAACGTTACTCTACGATAAATGGGCCGACTGGGTCGGTTTTCAAACAAATCCACGATTTTATCCCCAGACACCTTACATATAAGTTTCAGAAAGATTCCATCAAAACTGAAGGGGCTACGGTGATGACAAGGTAAAAAATCGACATTTTCAGCCATCAAAGGGACATAACTATATAGTAAATTGGGCAACTTGGCCCGTTTTCGAACTCATCGTAGGTTTTATCCCACGCCACCTTACATATAAGTTTCAGAAAGATCCGATCAAAACTGAAGGGGCTTCAGTGATGACAAGGTCAAAAATCAACATTTTCAGCAATCAAAGGGACCTAACTCTTTGATTAATAGGCCACCTTGGCCGGTATTCGAACTCATCCGAGGTTTTATCCCCAGCCACCTTACATCTAAGTTTCAGAAAGATCCGATCAAAACTGAAAGGGCTACAGTGATGACAAGGTCAAAAATAGCCATTTTCAGCTATCAAAGGGACATAACTATATAGTAAATGGGGCGACTTGGCCCGTTTTCGAACTCAACCGAGGTTTTATCCCCAGCCACCTTACATATAAGTTTCAGAAAGATCCGATCAAAACTGAAGGGGCTACAGTGATGACAAGGTCAAAAATCACGTTTTCAGCAATCAAAGGGACCTAACTCTATGATAAATATGCCACCTTGTCCGGTATTCAAACTCATCCGAGGTTTTATCCCCAGGCACCTTGCATATAAGTTTCAGAAAGATTTGATCAAAACTGAAAGGGCTACGGTGATGACAAGGTCAAAAATCAGCATTTTTAGCAAGGGACGTTACTCTACGATAAATGGGCCGACTGGGTCGGTTTTCAAACACATCCACGATTTTATCCCCAGACACCTTACATATAAGTTTCAGAAAGATTCCATCAAAACTGAAGGGGCTATGGTGATGACAAGGTAAACAAGAGGGCCCAGAGGGCCCTGGTTCGCTCACCTGATCCAATGTATAACAAGTGGGCCCCGGGCAGGGTCAATTTTGGCCCCAGGGCTATAATTTGAACAATCTTGGTAGAGGTCTGCAAGATATAGCTTCATATCGAATATTAAAGACCTGGGCTTTCTGGTTTCAGAGAAGAAGATTTTAAAGGTTTACCCTGCATATAGAAGTCTATGTAAAACAAGATTTTCCCTATATAAGTCTATGTTAAACCAAAGGGCCCCGGAGTAGGGGCATTTTTGGCCCCAGGGCTATAATTTGAACAATCTTGGTAGAGGTCCACTAGCTGAAGCTTCATAACAAATATCAAAGACCTAAGCCTTGTGTTTCAGAGAAGATGATTTTTAAAGATTTTCGCTATATAAGTCTATGTAAAACCAAAAGGCCACATGGCGGAGGCATTTTTGGTCTCAGGGCTATAATTTGAACAATCTTTATAGAGGTCCACTTGCTGAAGCTTCATAACAAATATCGAAGACCTAAGCCTTGTGGTTTCAAAGAAGAAGATTTTTCAAGATTTTCCCAATATACGTCTATGTAAAACCAAAGAGCCCCGGAGCAGGGGCATTTTTGGCCCCAGGGCTATAATTTGAACAATCTTGGTAGAGGTCCACAAGATGAAGCTTCATACCAAATATCAAAGACCTGGGCCTTGCAGTTTCAGAGAAGAAGATTTTTCAAGATTTTCCCTATATAAGCCTATGTAAAACAAAAGGGCCCTGGTGCGGGGGGGCATTTTTGGCTCCAGCACTATAATTTGAACAATCTTGGTAGGGGTCCACTAGATGAAGCTTCATACCAAATATCAAAGACCTGGGCCTTGCGGTTTCAGAGAAGAAGATTTTTCAAGATTTTCCCTATATAAGCCTATGTAAAACAAAAGGGCCCTGGTGCGGAGGCATTTTTGGCCCCAGCACTATAATTTGAACAATCTTGGTAGGGGTCCACTAGATGAAGCTTCATACCAAATATCAAAGACCTGGGACTTGTGGTTTCAGAGAAGAAGATTTTTCAAGATTTTCCCTTTATAAGCCCATGTAAAACCAAAGGGCCCCCTTGCGGGGGCATTTTTAGATCCAGCACTTTAATTTGAACAATCTTGGTAGGGGTCCACTAGATAAAGCTTATTACCAAATATCAAAGACCTGGGCCTTGCGGTTTCAGAGAAGAAGATTTTTAAAGATTTTCCCTATATAAGCCCATGTAAAACCAGAGGCCCCCTGTGTGGGGGCATTTTTGGCCCCAGCACTATAATTTGAACAATCTTGGTAGGGGTCCACTAGCTGAAGCTTCATAACAAATATCAAAGACCTGGGCCTTGCGGTTTCAGAGAAGAAGATTTTTCAAGATTTTCCCTATATAAGCCCATGTAAAACCAAAGGGCTTTCGTGCGGGGGCATTTTTGGCCCCAGCACTATAATTTGAACAATCTTGGTAGGGGACCACTAGCTGAAGCTTCATAACAAATATCAAAGACCTGGGCCTTGCGGTTTCAGAGAAGAAGATTTTTCAAGATTTTCCCTATATAAGCCAATGTAAAACTAAAGGGCCCTGGTGCGGGGGCATTTTTGGCTCCAGCACTATAATTTGAATAATCTTGGTAGGGGTCCACTAGATGAAGCTTCATACCAAATATCAAAGACCTGGGCCTCGCAGTTTCAGAGAACAAGATTTTTCAAGATTTTCCCTATATAAGCCAATGTAAAACCAAAGGGCCCCCGTGTGGGGGGCATTTTTAGCTCCAGCACTATAATTTGAACAACCTTGGTAGGGGTCCACTAGATGAAGCTTCATACCAAAAATCAAAGACCTGGGCCTTGCGGTTTCAGAGAAGAAGATTTTTCAAGGTTTTCCCTATATAAGCCTATGTAAAACAAAAGGGCCCTGGTGCGGAGGCATTTTTGGCACCAGCACTATAATTTGAACAATCTTGGTAGGGGTCCACTAGATGAAGCTTCATACCAAATATCAAAGACCTGGGACTTGTGGTTTCAGAGAAGAAGATTTTTCAAGATTTTCCCTATATAAGCCCATGTAAAACCAAAGGACCCCCGTGCGGGGGCATTTTTAGATCCAGCACTTTAATTTGAACAATCTTGGTAGGGGTCCACTAGATAAAGCTTATTACCAAATATCAAAGACCTGGGCCTTGCGGTTTCAGAGAAGAAGATTTTTAAAGATTTTCCCTATATAAGCCCATGTAAAACCAAAGGCCCCCTGTGTGGGGGCATTTTTGGCCCCAGCACTATAATTTGAACAATCTTGGTAGGGGTCCACTAGCTGAAGCTTCATAACAAATATCAAAGACCTGGGCCTTGCGGTTTCAGAGAAGAAGATTTTTCAAGATTTTCCCTATAAAAGCCCATGTAAAACCAAAGGGCCCCCGTCCGGGGGCATTTTTAGCTCCAGCACTATAATTTGAACAATCTTGGTAGGGGTCCACTAGATGAAGCTTCATACCAAATATCAAAGACCTGGGCCTTGTGGTTTCAGAGAAGAAGATTTTTCAAGATTTTCCCTATATAAGCCCAGCACTTTAATTTGAACAATCTTGGTAGGGGTCCACTAGATAAAGCTTCATACCAATTATCAAAGACCTGGGCCTTGCGGTTTCAGAGAAGAAGATTTTTAAAGATTTTCCCTATATAAGCCCATGTAAAACCAAAGGGCATTCGTGCGGGAGCATTTTTGGCCCCAGCACTATAATTTGAACAATCTTGGTAGGGGTCCACTAGCTGAAGCTTCATAACAAATATCAAAGACCTGGGCCTTGCGGTTTCAGAGAAGAAGATTTTTCAAGATTTTCCCTTTATAAGCCAATGTAAAACCAAAGGGCCCCCGTACGGGGGCATTTTTAGCTCCAGCACTATAATTTGAACAATCTTGGTAGGGGTCCGCTAGATGAAGCTTCATACCAAATATCAAAGACCTGGGCCTTGTGGTTTCAGAGAAGAAGATTTTTAAAGATTTTCCCTATATAAGCCCATGTAAAACCAAAGGGCCCCCATGCGGGGGCATTTTTGGCCCCAGCACTATAATTTGAACAATCTTGGTAGGGGTTCACTAGATGAAGCTTCATACCAAATATCAAAGACCTGGGCCTTGCGGTTTCAGAGAAGATTTTTTAAGTTTGCGGTGAAAAAGAATCTATTTTTGGCTACTGTGACCTATATGTGCAACGGACTGGAACCATTTGAACATTTTGAAAGGGGACTACCTAAGGATCATTCCTGTGAAGTTTGGTCAAAATACGATCAGTGGTTTAGGAGGAGATGTCGTTTGAAGAAAAGTTTACGGACGCACACACGGACGCACACATGGACGCACGCACAGACGCACGCACGACGGACCACGGACAAAAAGTGATCCCGAAAGCTCACCTTGTCACTACAGTGAGCTAAAAATCGACATTTTCAGCCATCAAAGGGACATAACTATATAGTAAATGGGGCAACTTGGCCCGTTTTCGAACTCATCCGAGGTTTTATCCCCAGCCACCTTACATATAAGTTTCAGAAAGATCCGATCAAAACTGAAGGGGCTTCAGTGATGACAAGGTCAAAAATCAACATTTTCAGCAATCAAAGGGACCTAACTCTTTGATTAATAGGCCACCTTGGCCGGTATTCAACCTCATCCGAGGTTTTATCCCCAGCCACCTTACATATAAGTTTCAGAAAGATCCGATCAAAACTGAAAGGGCTACAGTGATGACAAGGTCAAAAATAGCCATTTTCAGCAATCAAAGGGACATTACTCTGTGATAAATGGACCAACTTGGCTGGTTTTCGAACTCATCCGAGATTTTATCCCAAGCCACTTTAAATATAAGTTTCAGAAAGATCCGATCAAAACTGAAAGGGCTACGGTGGTGACAAGGTCAAAAATCGGCATTTTCAGCAATCAAAGGGACGTTACTCTGTGATAAATGGACCAACTTGGCTGGTTTTCGAAATCATCCGAGATTTTATCCCCAGCCACTTTACATATAAGTTTCAGAGAGATTCGATCAAAACTGAAAGGGCTACGGTGATGACAAGGTCAAAAACCAGCATTTTCAGCAATCAAAGGGACGTTACTCTATGATAAATGGGCCAACTGGGTCGATTTTCGAACTCATCCGAGTTTTTATCCCCAGCCACCTAACATATAAGTTTCAGAAAGATCCGATCAAAACTGAAGGGGCTACGGTGATGACAAGGTCAAAAATCGGCATTTTCAGCAATCAAAGGGACATAACTCTATGATAAATGGGCCGACTTGGCTGGTTTTCGAACTCATCCGAGTTTTATCCCCAGCCACCTTACATATAAGTTTCAGAAAGATCCGATCAAAACTGAAGGCGCTACAGTGATGACAAGCATTTTCCCATTGTAAGTCTATGGGACCTTGTGAAAGCCATAGCAACCAAAGTTTTTGAGCGATTTGGAAAAAAAGTTTATGTCATCAATGCCCCACCAGAGGCATGCTACAGATGAGATATGATTGGGATCAGCCTGCAGGTTGAAGTGATATAGCTGCTCAAAAGTGTGGACGGACGACGGACGAAGGACGACGGACGATGGACGACCCACTATACTATAAGCTCCCCTGGAGCCTTCGGTCCAGGTGAGCTAAAAAACTGAATCTGAGGCATCCACGATAAAGGTCAGTAAATGATAATTTGGAATTGATAAACTTCCATTCAGCTAACTGCAAATATCAAGTTTGATGTCACAGCCTACCAGGCAATCAGAAATATCCACTATTTTGCCTTTTTTCCATACAAATGTCTAAGTGACCAAATTTGGCCTTGCCATAAAATAGGTGAAGGTCAAACAAAAGTCTTCATTTGAACAAACTTGCTAGTGCCAGAGACCCCGATGCTGCATACCAAGTTTTAAGATCATCGACCATTCGGTTTTTGAGAAGAAGATATTCAAAGGTTTTTAACCATATATGGGCATGGTGGCCATATTGATCCTGTGACCCAGTCCTCACAAACACTTTGGTTCCCCCATTCCATAGAGGCTCCACATGTAATTTGGTATCAACTGGCCAAGTAGTTTAAGTGAAGAAGATGAAAATACTGAATCTGAGCAGTCCTGGACAAAGGTCGGGAAATGACCTTGACCTTATAAACTTCCATTCAGCTGATTGCAAATACCATTTCTGATGCCACTAGCTACCATGCAATCAGAAAAAATCCACTGTTTTGCCTTTTTTCCATACAAATGTCCAAGTGACGAAGTTTGACCTTGACGTAAAATAGGTCAAGGTCAACCAAAGGTCATAATTTGAACAAACTTGGTAGGGCCCAAGTCCCCGATGCTACATAACAAGTTTCAAGATCATCGGCTGTTCGGTTCTTGAGAAGAAGATTTTTAAAGGTTTTAACCATATATGGGCATGGTGGCCATACTGGTCATGTGACCCAGTCCTCACGAAACAAACTTTCGTTCCCCCATTCCATAGAGGCTCCACATATAATTTGGTTTCAATTTGCCGAGTAGTTTAAGTGAAGAAGAAGATGAAAATACTGAATCTGAGCCGTCCTGGACAAAGGTCGGGAAATGACCTAGAAATTTGGAACTTATAAACTTCCATTCAGCTGATTGCAAATACCATTTCTGATGCCACTAACTACCATGCAATCAGAAAAATCCACTGTTTTGCCTTTTTTCCATACAAATGTCTAAGCGACCAAATTTGACCTTGACTTAAAACAGGTCAATGTCAACCAAGGTCATACTTTGAACAAACTTGGTAGGGCCCGAGTCCCCAATGCTGCATACCAAGTTTTAAGATCATCGGCTGTTCGGTTTTTGAGAAGAAGATTTTTAAAGGTTTTTACTATATATGGGCATGGTGGCCATATTGGTCATGTGAGCCAGTCTTCACGAACAAACTTTCGTTCCCCCATTCCATAGAGGCTCCACATGTAATTTGGTTTCAATTGGCCGAGTATTATAAGTGAAGAAGATGAAAATTCTGAATCTGAGCCGTCCTGGACAAAGGTCGGGACATGACCTTGACCTTTGGAACTTATAAACTTCCATTCAGCTGATTGCAAATACCATTTCTGATGCCACTAGCTACCATGCAATCAGAAAAATCCACTGTTTTGCCTTTTTTCCATACAAATGTCTAAGTGACCAAATTTGACCTTGACGTAAAACAGGTCAATGTCAACCAAAGGCCATAATTTGAAGAAACTTGGTAGGGCCCGAGTCCCCGATGCTGCATACTAAGTTTTAAGATCATCGGCTGTTCGGTTCTTGAGTAGAAGATTTTTAAAGGTTTTTACCATATATGGGCATGGTGGCCATATTGGTCATGTGACCCAGTCCTCACGAACAAACTTTCGTTCCCAAATTCCATAGAGGCTCCACATGTAATTTGGTTTCAATTAGCCGAGTAGTATAAGTGAAGAAGAAGATGAAAATACTGAATCTGAGCCGTCCTGGACAAAGGTTGGGAAATGACCTTGACCTTTGGAACTTATAATCGTTCATTCAGCTGATTGCAAATGCCATTCCTGATGCCACTGGCTACCATGCAATCAGAAAAAATCCACTGTTTTGCCTTTTTTTCCATTTAAAATTTAATGTCTAAGTGACCAAATTTGATCTTAACGTTAAAAAGGTCTAGGTCAACCAAAGGTCATAATTTGAACAAACTTGGTTGGGTCCGAGTCCCAAATGCTGCATACCAAGTTTCAAGATCATCGGCTATTCGGTTCTTGAGAAGAAGATTTTTAAAGGTTTTTACCATATATGGGCATAGTGGCCATATTGGTCATGTGACCCAGTCCTCACAAACAAATTTTCGTTCCCCCAATCCATAGAGGCTCCATATATAATTTGAGTTCAATTGGCCAAGTAGTTTAAGTGAAGAAGAAGATGAAAATACTGAATCTGAGCCGTCCTGGACAAAGGTCGGTAAATGACGATGCGATCAGAAAAATCCACTGTTTTGCCTTTTTTCCATACAAATGCCTAAGTGACCAAATTTGACCTTGACGTAAAACAGGTCAAGACCAAACGAAGGTCATAATTTGAACAAACTTGGTAGGGCCCCAGTCCCCGATGCTGCATACCAAGTTTCAAGATCATCAGCCATTCGGTTCTTCAGAAGAAGATTTTTAAAGGTTTTTACCATATATGGGCATGGCGGCCATATTGGTCATGTGACCCAGTCTTCACGAACAAACTTCCATTCCCCCTTTCCACAGAGGCTCCACATGTAATTTGAATTCAATCAGCAGTTTCTGAGGAGAAGTAGTTTGAAAATGTTTTGGAATTTTGGCCCCAAGTGCTATAATTTGAACAATCTTGGTAGAGGTCCATTAGATGAAGCTTCACACCAACTATCAAAGATCTGGGCCTTGCAGTTTCAGAGAAGAAGATTTTTAAAGGTTTTCCCTGTATAAGCCTATGTAAAACCAAAGGCCCCCGGGGCAGGGGCATTTTTGGCCCAAATGCTATAATTTGAACAATCTTAGTAGTGGTCAACCAGGTAAAACTTCACACCAAATATTAAAGACCTGGGCCTTATGGTTTCAGAGAAGAAGATTTTTTAATGATTTTCCCTATATAAGCCTATGTAAAACCATAGTTTTCTAGCCCTGTATTCATCTGTTTTTGCAAATGGCGTAAATCAGCTGTCCGTTGTACTATTAGCATATATTTCTGACCCAAAATCTGCAGTTAGCTTTATATTTTTCAATAATACTGATAGCAAATATACCGTTTGCTCTTTTCTTCATCTGAAATTGTTCGAAAGCTGAACTGACTTTATTATACTAATTCATGTTACTAAAAATAACTGTTGCTTTCTGGATCATATTTAAGAATATAAATAGATCATATTTAAGACTATAACTTTCTGATTTGCAGTGCTCTAGTCTAGATTTTGCGGGGGGGGGGGGGGGAGGAGAGAGAGCGGGTATTGTTAGAGTGACAAAAGAGCCAACACAATTCAACACAATTGTGTTTCCATTTTGTCCACAGTAATCTCTGTATACAGTGAGCCAAAAGATCAGAAAATATTGGGTGGTATTATGACATACCTGGCTCAACCATAATATGACAGCATTACTCTTGGCCATTCACGCAAGCTGTGCCATTCATGTATGACAATCAGACTTTTCAAACTTTTTAAGTAGACTGCATCAGTTCAGAGAGTCAAGCGATAGAACCATCCATTTTACTTGCCATTTCAACAATCTTTGTCATAATAAGCTTCAGCAGGCTTTAGGATTACATTAAATGCAAAAACGTCTGTTAAGAAATGAACTATATTTTCAATAAAATCCGATTGAATTGTTAATGAGCGCTCAAAATGAATTGTGTTATTGGTATATATATATATATTGGTGAGCAATTTCACGATTGAAAATGTTATACTATATCTACAAATGGTTTGAAAAAAAAATCTGATTACTACTATTCAATGTTCGAATGCAGTATGTTACCGGTCTCAGATTTTCAAGAAAGTTTGACAAAATGTTCTACATATACATGCGCAATTTTCATATTAAAATGATGGGGTGACAAGAACTGCAACAATGTGAAATCAAAAGTCAAACATACTCCAAAAGATTTTATGGTTGTGAAATCTGGGGTCTGCTCCATATGAAATTGATCATGGTCTATGGAACTTCAACTGAACAATAGCAAATGTGATACAAAAATAATCACAAATGACTACAAAGATGCCTGAGAACAAAATGACTACAAAACATAAGAAGCTGTTATGTATATATACACTTGTTTGAGGGTACCCCTATTTCCTGAAGTGGAAATAGACAAAACATTGTAGATTTATAATGAAAACAGATATGAGAGTGAAATAGCTAAGTAATGAACAATCATTTACCAGGCATTAATTATGCACAATATCATGGAAATCTGTGCTTGGGCAGAACCCAATGGAAATTTACTATAGGCTGGAACTCCCCCTTTCTCTATTTTGTTATCAGACTTTAAAATCTGAACTAAACCATCTCTCTGCTTTGGACTGTCAGAATGGGTATTTTATTACCAGAGCTGGCAAAAAACTGGAAACACTCAAGAAGTTGCTAAAGCTAAGGATTTCCTAAAACTCGGTTTTTAACTATACAGAGGAAAATTCATTTCTACAAAAAAGAAACAGGTTTGAGTGAGTGGGTGAGTGAGTTGGCGAGTGCGTGAGTGAGCAAGTGAGTGGGTAAGTAGGTTAGTAAGCAAGTAACCCTGTAGGCACACAATATTGACTCAACTTTGAAACAACGTTTAAACGTTGTTGCAACGTTGATTCAATAGTGAGTGAGTGTTTGAGATTTACGTCCCACCAACAGCTAAGGTCATACGGAGACAGGACCTCGGTTTAAAGACTCATCCGAAAGTCTAACGTTGATTCAATAATAGGAAGGTAAGTAAACAAGAGGGCCATGATGGCCCTGGATCGCTCACCTGATCCATAGTGTAACAAGTGGGCTCCAGAGAGGGCCATTATTGGCCCCAGGGCTTTCATGTGCATAATGTTGAGGGAGGTCTTAAAGGTGAAGCTTCATACCAAACATCAACAAAGGCTATAATTTGAACAATCTTGGCAAAGGTCCACTAGATGAAGCTACACATCAAATATCAAAGACCTGGGCCTTGCGGTTTCAGAGAAGAAGATTTTTTTAAAGATATTCCCTATATAAGCCTATGCAAAACCAAATGGCCCTGGTGCTATATAAATCTATGTAAAACCAAAGGGGAGGGGGCATTTGTGGCCCTAGGGCTATAGTTTGAACAATCTTGGTAGAGGTCCACTAGATAAAGCTCCTTACTAAATATCAAAGGCCTTGGCCTTGCAGTTTCAGAGAAGATTTTTAAAGATTTCCCTATATAAGTCTATGTAAAACCAAAGGGCCCCGGAGCGGGGACATTTTTGGTATCAGAGCTATAATTTGAATAATCTTGACAGAGGTCCACTAGATGCAGCTTCAAACCAAATATCAAAGACCCAGGCGTTGTGGTTTCTGAGAAGAAGATTTTTAAAGATTTTTGGCCCCAGGGCTATAATTTGAACAATCTTGGTAGAGGTCCATTAGATGAAGCTTCATACCAAATAACAAAGTCCTGGGCCTTGTGGTTTCAGAGAAGAAGATTTTTAAAGATTATCCCTATATAAGCCTATGTAAAACCAAATGGCCCCAGGCAGGGCCACTTTTGGCCCCAGCACTATAATTTGAATTATCTTGGTAGGGGTCCTTTAAAAGAAGCTTCATACCAAATATACAAGAGGGCCCAGAGGGCCCTGGTTCGCTCACCTGATCCAATGTATAACAAGTGGGCCCCGGGCAGGGTCAATTTTGGCCCCAGGGCTATAATTTGAACAATCTTGGTAGAGGTCCACAAGATGAAACTTCTTATCGAATATGAAAGACCTGGGCTTTCTGGTTTCAGAGAAGAAGATTTTAAAGGTTTACCCTGCATATAGAAGTCTATGTAAAACAAGATTTTCCCTATATAAGTCTATGTTTAACCAAAGAGCCCCGGAGCGGGGGCATTTTTGGCCCTAGGGCTATAATTTTAACAATCTTGGTAGAGGTCCACTAGCTGAAGCTTAATAACAAATATCAAAGACCTAAGCCTTGTGTTTCAGAGAAGATGATTTTTAAAGATTTCCCCTATATAAGTCTATGTAAAACCAAAGGGCCACATGGCGGGGGCATTTTTTGGTCTCAGGGATTTAATTTGAACAATCTTTATAGAGGTCCACTAGCTGAAGCTTCATAACAAATATTGAAGACCTAAGCCTTGTGGTTTCAGAGAAGAAGATTTTTCAAGATTTTCCTTATATAAGTCTATGTAAAACCAAAGGGCCCCGGAGCTGGGGCATTTTTAGCCCCAGGGTTATAATTTGAACAATCTTGGTAGAGGTCCAAAAGATGAAGCTTCATACCAAATATCAAAGACCTGGGCCTTGAAGTTTCAGAGAAGAACATTTTTCAAGATTATTCCTAAATAAGCCTATGTAAAACAAAAGGGCCCTGGTGCGGGGGCATTTTTGGCCCCAGCACTATAATTTGAACAATCTTGGTAGGGATCCATTAGATGAAGCTTCATACCAAATATCAAAGACCTGGGCCTTGCGGTTTCAGAGGAAGATTTTTCAAGATTTTCCCTATATAAGCCCATGTAAAACCAAAGGGCCCTGGTGCGGGGGGCATTTATAGCTACAGCACTATAATTTGAACAATCTTGGTAGGGGTCCACTAGATGAAGCTTCATACCAAATATCAAAGACCTGGGCCTTGGGGTTTCAGAGAAGAAGATTTTTAAAGATTTTCCCTATATAAGCCTATGTAAAACAAAAGGGCCCCCGTGCGGGGGCATTTTTGGCCCCAGCACTATAATTTGAGCAATCTTGGTAGGGGTCCACTAGATGAAGCTTCATACCAAATATCAAAGAACTGGGCCTTGCGGTTTCAGAGAAGTAGATTTTTCAAGATTTTCCCTATATAAGCCCATGTAAAACCAAAGGGCCCCCGTGCGGGGGCATTTTTAGCTCCAGCACTATAATTTGAACAATCTTGGTAGGGGTCCACTAGATAAAGCTTCATACCAAATATCAAAGACATGGGCCTTGCGGTTTCAGAGAAGAAGATTTTTCAAGATTTTCCCTATATAAGCCCATGTAAAACCAAAGGGCCTCGTGTGGGGGCATTTTTGGCCCCAGCACTAAAATTTGAACAATCTTGGTAGGGGTCCACTAGATGAAGCTTCATACCAAATATCAAAGACCTGAGCCTTGCGGTTTCAGAGAAGATTTTTAAAGATTTTCCCTATATAAGCCCATGTACAACCAAAGGGCCCCCGTGTGGGGGCATTTTTGGCCCCAGAACAAAAATTTGAACAATCTTGGTAGGGGTCCACTAGATGAAGCTTCATACCAAATATCAAAGACCTGGGCCTTGCGTTTCAGAGAAGAAGATTTTTAAAGATTTTCCCTATATAAGCCCATGTAAAACCAAAGGGCCCCCGTGCGGGGGCATTTTTAGCTCCAGCACTATAATTTGAACAATTTTGGTAGGGTTCCACTAGATGAAGCTTCATACCAAATATCAAAGACCTATCCCTTGCAGTTTCAGAGAAGAAGATTTTCAAAGATTTTCCCTATATAAGCCCATGTGAAACCAAAGGGCCCCCGTGTGGGGGCATTTTTGGCCCCAGCACTTAAATTTGAACAATCTTGGTAGGGGTCCACTAGATGAAGCGTCATACCAAATATCAAAGACCTGGGCCTTGCGGTTTCAGTGAAGAAGATTTTTAAAGATTTTCCATATATAAGCCCATGTAAAACCAAAGGGCCCCCGTGCGGGGGCATTTTTGGCCCCAGCACTAAAATTTGAACAATCTTGGTAGGGATCCACTAGATGAAGCTTCATACCAAATATCCAAGACATGGGCCTTGTGGTTTCAGAGAAGAAGATTTTTAAAGATTTTCCCTATATAAGCCCATGTAAAACCAAAGGGCCCCGGGGCGGGGGCATTTCTAGCTCCAGCACTATAATTTGTACAATCTTGGTAGGGGTCCACTAGATGAAGCTTCATACCAAATATCAAAGACCTGGGCCTTGCGGTTTGAGAGAAGATTTTTAAAGATTTTCCCTATATAAGCCCATGTAAAACCAAAGGGCCCCCGTGCGGGGGCATTTTTGGCCCCAGCACTATAATTTGAACAATCTTGGTAGGGGTCCACTAGATGAAGCTTCATACCAAATATCAAAGACCTGGGCCTTGCGGTTTCAGAGAAGAAGATTTTTTAAGTTTTCGGTGAAAAAAATCTATTTTTGGCTACTGTGACCTATATGTGCAACGGACCGGAACCATTTGAACAACTTTGAAAGGGGACCTCCTAAGGATCATTCCTGTGAAGTTTGGTCAATATCCGATCAGTGGTTTAGGAGGAGATGTCGTTTGAAGAAAAGTTTACGGACGCACGCACGGACGCACGCACGCACGCACGCACGGACGCACGGACGCACGACGGACGACGGACAAAAAGTGATCCCAAAAGCTCACCTTGTCACTACGTGACAGGTGAGCTAAAAAGACCTAGGCCTTGCGGTTTCAGAGAAGAAGTTTTTAAAGATTTTCCCTATATAAGTCTATGTAAAACCAAAGGGCCCCAGAGCGGGGACATTTTTGGTATCAGAGCTATAATTTGAATAATCTTGACAGAGGTCCACTAGATGCAGCTTCAAACCAAATATCAAAGACCCAGGCGTTGTGGTTTCTGAGAAGAAGATTTTTAAAGATTTTTGGCCCCTAGGCCTTGCGGTTTCAGAGAAGAAGTTTTTAAAGATTTTCCCTATATAAGTCTATGTAAAACCAAAGGGACCCGGAGCGGGAGCATTTTTGGCCCAAGGGCTATAATTTGAACAATCTTGGTAGGGGTCCACTAGATGAAGCTTCATAGCAAACATCAAAGTCCTGGGCCTTGCGGTTTCAGAGAAGAAGATTTTTAAAAGATTTTCCCTATAAAAGCCTATGTTAAACCAAAGTGCCCGGGGGCGGGGGCATTTTTTGCCCCAGCACTATAATTTGAACAATCTTGGTAGGGGTCCACTAGATGAAGCTTCATACCAAATATCAAAGTCCTGGGTCTTGCGGTTTTAGAGAAGGAGATTTTTAAAGATTTTCCCTATATAAGCCTATGTAAAACCAAAGGGCCCCGGGGCGAGGACATTTTTGGCCTCAGCACAATAATTTGAATCCGGGGCGGGGACATTTTTGGCCTCAGCACTATAATTTGAATAATCTTATTAGGGGTCTTTTAGATGAAGCTTCATACCAAATATAAAAGACCTAGGCCTTGTGGTTTCAGAGAAGAAGATTTTTAAAGATGTTCCCTATATAAGTCTATGTAAAACCAAAGGGCCCCGGGGTGGGGGCATTTTTGGCCCAAGGGCTATAATTTGACATTCTTGGTAGAGGTCCACTAGATGAAGCTTCATACCAAATATTAAAGACCTGGGCCTTGTGGTTTCAGAGAAGAAGATTTTTAAAGATTTTCCCTATATAAGCCTATGTAAAACCAAAGGGCCCCGGAGCAGATGCGTAATGTAGCGTAATGATGCGTGATGTAGCGTAAAGATAAAAAATTTATGCCTGAAAATGACCATCAATCTTTGATACCAACTTTTTACTCCAAAAAGTCTAAAAGGACCTATAATTATTAAGTAATATGGGTGCGCAAATTTACCGGAACGGACCAATTTCCTCCCGGTTTCTGCTTTATTTTTAGGATATTTGTATAAAACACACACTATTTCCATCTTTTTCAACATTGTGAATGCTCTTGTTCATAAATAATTTTGCCAAATGTGAAATATGGGTCAGTATTTGGAGCAGAAATAATTAAGAAGAGGGCCATGATGGCCCTAGATCGCTCACCTGATCCATAGAATAACAAGTGGGCCCCGGGGAGAGCCATCATTGACCCCAGGGTTATAATGTGCATTATGTTGAGGGAGGTCTAACAAGAGGGCCATGATGGCCCTGGATCGCTCACCTGATCCATAGAGTAACAAGTGGGACCCGGGGAGGGCCATTATTAACCCCAGGGCTATAATGTGCATAATGTTCAGAGACGTCTAAAAAGGTGAAGCTTCATACCAAATATCAACAAAGGCTATAATTTGAACAATCTTGGCAAAGGTCCACTAGATATGCTACATACCAAATATCAAAGACCTGGGCCTAACGGTTTCAGAGAAGAAGATTTTTATTAAAGATATTCCCTACATAAGCCTATGAAAAACCAAATGGCTCTGGGGCGGGGGCATTTTTGGCCTCAGGGCTATAATTTAAACCATCTTGATAGAGGTCCACTAGAGGAAGCTTCACACCAAATATCAAAGACAATGGCCCTGCTGTTTCAGAAGAAGATTTTTAAGGAATATCTCTATATAAGTCTATGTAAAACCAAAGGGCCCCAGGTGGGGGGCAGTTTTGGCCCTAGCACTATAATTTGAACAATCTTGGTAGGAGTCCACTAGATGAAGCTTCATACCAAATAGCAAAGACCTGGGCCTTGCGGTTTCAGAGAAGAAGATTTTTAAAGAGTTTCCCTATATAAGCCCATTTAAAACCAAAGGGCCCCGGAGTGGGAGGGGGGAGGAAGAAGGACCATGGCCTTGTGGGATGAAGCTTCATACCAAATATCAAAGACATGGGTCTTACGGTTTCAGAGAAGAAAATTTTTAAAGATTTTCCCTATATATGCCCATGTAAAACCAAAGGGCCCCGGAGCGGGGGCATATTTGACCCCAGCACTATAATTTGAACAATCTTGGTAGGGGTCCCCTAGATGAAGCTCCATACCAAATATCAAAGACCTGGGCCTTACGGTTTCAGAGAAGAAGATTTTAAAGCTCTTCCCTATATAAGCCTATGTAAAACCATAGGGCCCTGGAGCAGGGGCATTTTTGGCCCCAGCACTATAATTTGAACAATCTTGGTAGGGGTCCACTAGATGAAGCTTCATACCAAATATCAAAGACCTGGGCCTTGCGGTTTCAGAGAAGAAGATTTTTAAAGATTTTCCCTATATAAGCCCATGTAAAACCAAAGGGCCCTGGAGCGGGGGCATTTTTGGCCCCAGCACTATAATTTGAACACTCTTTGTAGGGGTCCACTAGATGAAGCTTCATACCGAATATCAAAGACCTGGGCCTTACGGTTTCAGAGAAGAAGATTTTTAAAGATTTTCCCTATATAAGCCCATGTAAAAACCAAAGGGCCCCGGAGCGGGGGCATTTTTGGCCCCAGCACTATAATTTGAACAATCTTGGTAGGGGTCCACCAGATACAGCTTCATACCAAATATCAAAGACCTGGGCCTAGTGGTTTCAGAGAAGAAGATTTTTTAAGTTTTTGGTGAAAAAAATCTCTTTTTGGCTCCTATGACCTAGATGTGCAACGGACCGGAACCATTTGAACAACTTTGAAAGGGGACCACCTAAGGATCATTCCTGTGAAGTTTGGTCAAAATCCGATCAGTGGTTTAGGAGGAGATGTCGTTTAAAGAATTGTTTACGGACGCACGCACGCACGGACGCACGCACGGACGGACGCACGGCGGACCACGGACGAAAAGTGATCCCAAAAGCTCACCTCGTCACTACGTGATGGTGAGCTAAAAAGGTGAAGCTTCATACCAAATATCAACAAAGGTTATAATTTGAACAATCTTGGCAAAGGTCCACTAGATGAAGCTACATACCAAATATCAAAGACCTGGGCCTTGCGGTTTCAGAGAAGAAGATTTTTTTATAGATATTCCCAACATAAGCCTATGTAAAACCAAATGGCCCCAGGGCGAGGGCATTTTTGGCCTCAGGCCTATAATTTAAACAATCTTGATAGAGGTTCATTAGATGAAGCTTCACACCAAATATCAAAGACCTGCGCCTTGCTGTTTCAGAGAAGAAGATTTTCAAAGATCATTTCTATATATGTCTACATAAAACCAAAGAGTCTCGGGGTGGGGTCATTTTTGGCCCAAGATCTAGGCCTTGTGGTTTCATAGTAGAAGATTTTTAAAGATGGATAAGTCTTATATAAGTCCCTATATAAGTATATGTAAAACCAAAGGGCACCGGAGCAGGGGCATTTTTTGCCCCAGGGCAATAATTTGAACAATCTCGGTTGAGGTCCACAAGATGAAGCTTCATACCAAATATCAAAGACCTGGGCCTTGTAGTTTCAGAGAAGAAGATTTTTAAAGATTTTCCCTATATAAGCCTATGTAAAACCAAAGGGCCCCGGGGCGGGGGCATTTTTGGCCCTAGCACAATAATTTGAACAATCTTGGTAGGGGTCCACAAGATGAAGCTTCATACCAAATAGCAAAGACCTGGGCCTTGCAGTTACAGAAAAGAAGATTTTTAAAGATTTTCACTATATAAGCCCATGTAAAACCAAAGGGCCCCGGGGCGGGGGCATTTTTGGCCCCAGCACTATAATTTGAACAATCTTGGTAGGGGTCCGCTAGATAAAGCTTCATACCAAATATCAAAGACCTAGGACTTGTGGTTTCAGAGAAGAAGATTTTTAAAGATTTTCCCTATATAAAGCCTATGTAAAACCAAAGGGCCTCGGGGCGGGGGCATTTTTGGCCCCAGCACTATAATTTGAACAATCTTGGTAGAGGTCCACAAGATGAAGCTTCATACCAAATATCAAAGATCTGGGCCTCGCAGTTTCAGAGAAGAAGATTTCTAAAGATTTTCCCTATATAAGCCTATGTACAACCAAAGGGCTCCGGGGCGGGGGCATTTTTGGCCCCAGCACTATAATTTGAACAATCTTGGTAGGGGTCCACTAGATGAAGCTTCATACCAAATATCAAAGAACTGGGCCTTGCGGTTTGAGAGAAGAAGATTTTTAAAAATTTCCCTATATAAGCCCGTGTAAAACCAAAGGGCCCCGGGGCGGGGGCATTTTTGGCCCCAGCACTATAATTTGAACAATCTTGGTAGAGGTCCACTAGATGAAGCTTCATACCAAATATCAAAGACCTGGGCCTTGGGGTTTCAGAGAAGAAGATTAATTAAATTTTCGGTGAAAAAAATCTATTTTTGGCTCCTGTGACCTAGATGTGCAACGGACCGGAACCGTTTGAACAACTTTGAAAGGGGACCACCTAAGGATCATTCCTGTGAAGTTTGGTCAAAATCCGATCAGTGGTTTAGGAGGAGATGTCGTTTGAAGAAATTGTTTACGGACGCACGCACACACGGACGCACGGACTGACGACGGACGAAAAGTGATCCCAAAAGCTCACCTCGTCATTACATGACAGGTGAGCTAAAAAGCAAGACTTAAT
Organism: Lucinisca nassula; assembly: GCA_963580285.1. Taxonomy (NCBI): domain Eukaryota; kingdom Metazoa; phylum Mollusca; class Bivalvia; order Lucinida; family Lucinidae; genus Lucinisca; species Lucinisca nassula. The sequence goes on from OY757010.1 coordinate 108,923,935, forward strand.
AATTAGGTCTCTCATCGCTGTGGTTCGAGCCTGGCTTGGGTCATATGTCAGACGCCAAGCTCTGCAACGGAAGGACATGTGTTTTTTCTCCAGGCACTCCGGTTTTCGCCCTCCTCTGATTAACCATCGACTCGATCTAAGAGAAATATAATCATGAAAGGGCCGTAAAACAAATAACAAAATATAAACAAGAGGGCCCGGAGGGCCCTGGTTCGCTCACCTGATCCAAAGCATAACAAGTGGGCCCCGGGCAGGGTCAATTTTGGCCCCAGGGCTAAAATTTGAACAATCTTGGTAGAGGTCCACAAGATGAAGCTTCATATCTAATATGAAAGACCTGGGCTTTCTGGTTTCAGAAAAGAAGATTTTAAAGGTTTACCCTGCATATAGAAGTCTATGTAAAACAAGATTTTCCCTATATAAGTCTATGTAAAACCAAAGGGCCCCGGAGCGGGGGCATTTTTGGCCCCAGGGCTATAATTTGAACAATCTTGGTAGAGGTCCACTAGCTGAAGCTTCATAACAACTATCAAAGACCTAAGCCTTGTGTTTCAGAGAAGATGATTTTTTAAGATTTTCCCTATATAAGTCTATGTAAAACCAAAGGGCCACATGGCGGGGGCATTTTTGGTCTCAGGCCTATAATTTGAACAATCTTGGTAGAGGTCCACTAGCTGAAGCGTCATAACAAATATCGAAGACCTAAGCCTTGTGGTTTCAGAGAAGAAGATTTTTCAAGATTTTCCCTATATAAGTCTATGTAAAACAAAAGGGCCCCGGAGCGGGGGCATTTTTGGCCCCAGGGCTATAATTTGAACAATCTTGGTAGAGGTCCACAAGATGAAGCTTCATACCAAATATCAAAGACCTGGGCCTTACAGTTTCAGGGAAGAAGATTTTTCAAGATTTTCCCTATATTAGCCTATGTAAAACAAAAGGGCCCTGGTGCGGGGGCATTTTTGGCCCCAGCACTATAATTTGAACAATCTTGGTAGGGGTCCACTAGATGAAGCTTCATACCAAATATCAAAGATCTGGGCCTTGCGGTTTCAGAGAAGAAGATTTTTAAAGATTTTCCCCATATAAGCCCATGCAAAACCAAAGGGCCCCCATGCGGGGGCATTTTTGGCCCCAGCACTATAATTTGAACAATCTTGGTAGGGGTCCACTAGATGAAGCTTCATACCAAATATCAAAGACCTGGGCCTTGCGGTTTCAGAGAAGAAGATTTTTTAAGTTTTCGGTGAAAAAAATCTATTTTTGGCTCCTGTGACCTATATAAGCAATGGACCAGAACCATTTGAACAACTTTGAAAAGGGACCACCTAAGGATCATTCCTGTGAAGTTTGGTGAAAATCCGATCAGTGGTTTAGGAGGAGATGTCGTTTGAAGAAAAGTTTACGGACGCAAGCACGGACGGACGCACGACGGACAAAAAGTGATCCCAAAAGCTCACCTTGTCACTACGTGACAGGTGAGCTAAAAAGAAATATTTGGAAATCCTCTTAGAAGATATAAGCCTACCCAGGCAAAGCGGTGCCAGTCAAATCACCCATGCATAAAAACAGTGTTGGTATCATTGGGTGGCAAAATGACCTAAAAAGAGTTGATGGGGAAGTTTAACCTAAAATCAAATAAGGTAGGGTCTGAGCCATGAATGGTAGTTTATTGTTCCGAACTGATGAACAATCTAAATTTGACAGAATAATTCAATATGAACACATTCTTTTTCTTCGGCCCCACACACGGGGCTTGGAGAAATAGATCGGGATGCACGTTTCTTCCATGTAGAGCTGAACTGACCACTCATGAGTACTGGTAAACCGCGTAGGACTAAGACTGCCCAGGCAAAGCGGCGGGAGCCGGACTGCCCAGTGCATATACGCATTTTGCTTTCATTGGGTGGATTGGATCCTCCCTTTAAAGCCCATTCTAAGACATAGGTTGCGGGTATTCATTAGAACTATCATGGATTTTCATCAGACAGAAAGCTGGGGTTTATGGGGTATACATTATTTTTCTTCATTCCGCTCTAAGAAATAGGTTGTGCGCTTGAAGATCTTCATCAGAAAGCAGCACGAAAACCCACCTATATAATTTTGACCCCCTTGAATCCCGCTTTTACATAATAAAACTGGGGTTTACAGTGGTAAACCTTATTTTTCGTATTTCTGTTCTAAAATATAGAGTGTAGGTACAAACTGGCTACTTTTCTGTTTTAACGAGTACCCACAATCTATATTTTCAGCAGAAGTAAGAAAAATATCACCATTTTTCATCTTAAATTTTCGTTTTTCAGTGGTAAAGTTTACAATGCATTTGCAGAGGCGAGTTTTCATAATGAGTAGCCAGTTTTCACCCCTTTAAACCCCATCCTCAACGACGCGGTTCTAACGAGCGCACACGATTTATTTTTTTGCAGTATGAATTAGAAAACTATCACAGATTTTCATCAGAGAGACAACTGGGGTTTATTGGGGGGGGGGGGGGGGGGGGGTAGGTAAGGGGGTATGCATTATTTTTCTTCGTTCTGCTCCAAGACATAGGTTGTGCGCTACCAACCTATGTTTGAAGTACGAAAAAGAAAGCCGTCACAGATCTTGAACAGAAAAGTAGCCAGTTTGGAGATGTGAAAAATATTTATATATCACACTGGTATGTTATAAGCAAAACTTTGCATCTTTATGCAAGACATAGAATTGCTGATGCATGTGCTTTCAAAAACGTAATATCCTCAAAGAGAGAAAGAGAGAGAGAGAGAGAGAGAGAGAGAGAGAGGGGGGGAGAGGTGGAAAACACTCGGTAGGGCGGAAACTAGAAAAGATCACCTAGAAGGGAGAAATAATAAGATTACCTCGCAGTATATATATGCAGTCCGTTTTACATTTCCCAGAACACACATTTCGCTATTGTGAAAAATGAAGAAATGTAAAGTATGTCTATAACTTGGGGGTTATAAGGACCAAATTTTAAGTTTCTTTTGAGGATAATAGAATATGGCAGGAGAATTTGACATTAATGTTCTTTGATGTCTGATCTTAATTTAATCAAACCAAATAAATACAAAATGAACAGACTTCAACGTGTGAATTTTAATGACTTAACACTTCGGCACGTGTCTTTATGATGTCTTGTCTGCTTTAATTGATATGGTGTTAATCCATAATGACATTTTGTTAAACAATGGATACCCGCCCATCTCACTTCAGGTGTGAAAATGTTCATTTAATATAAATCAACTCGAACACTTATCGCGCACAATTGAAGAAGGTGAGAAAATCATTTAATAGAGAAAGAAAGAAAATAAAATAAAACAAGAGCACCGCAAGCGGGTGCCAACGCTCGTCTGCAGTTTCTTTTAGAAAACAAAAGTTCTAAGTCAAATCAAATTGCAAGATGGAGTTATAAAACTTGTAGGGAATGTAGCTCTTGTGATGGTGAGTATGTGTATGAAGTTTCATGAAGGTAGGCCAAATACTTTTGGAAATATGGTCAAGGTTAAGTTTTTTGGTTAATTTTTCGAAAAATAGGTCAAAGTTCAAAGGTCAAGGTCACAGGTCAAAAAGCGTGGTATGACTGAAAAGGTCTTGTCCCAAGGAACATTCATGTGAAGTTGGAAGGCTCTGTTGTGAATAGTATTGAAATAAGAGACAAAAACAATTTAAAAAAAAACGGAGAGAAAAGGGGAGATAATTCAATCAAATTGCAAGATGGAGTTATAAAACTTGTAGGGAATGTAGCTCTTGTGATGGTGAGTATGTGTATGAAGTTTCATGAAGGTAGGCCAAATACTTTTGGAAATATGGTCAAGGTTAAGGTTTTCGGTTAAATTTTCGAAAAATAGGTCAAAGTTCAAAGGTCAAGGTCACAGATCAAAAAGTGTGGTATCACTGAAAAGGTCTTGTCCCAAGGAACATTCATGTGAAGTTTGAAGGCTCTGTTGTGAATAGTATTAAAATGAGAGCAAAAAATGTGTTTCAGAAAAAAATTGGAAAAGGGGAGATAATTCAGCCAAAATCAACAATGTTGTTATGGTCCTTGGTCAAAATGTAGCTCTTGTGATGATGAGTGTGTGTATGAAGTTTCATGAGTTTAGGTCTAATACTTTTTAAGTTATAGCGAAGGTTAAGTTTTTTTGGAACGACGCAGGACGACGCAAGACGACGCAAGACGACAACGCAGACGCCGGAGTGATGACAATAGCTCGAAAGTTTTTTTTCAAAAAACAGACGAGCTAAAAATGAACTGAAAGAAATAGTGGACTTATCTCAATTTGGATTGAATATGCCATAAATTGTGATTGTGTATTCTTTGAACAATATGTTTGTGTCCTTTCCCTTATACTTGATAACTAATATATTAATGGAAATAAGAAAAAATATTGAAAATCCATATGACATGCAACTATGACCATTTTTACCAAAAGCAACTCTAGAAGATGACCGGCTCTGTATTTGAGGATAGAAAATAAATTTTCATAATAAATTGGCTCTTAACGCAATGTAAGCATCCCACACTCTGTTAGTTTATCTCCACCATGGATCGCGAAAACAGTAGTTGGGATACTGACTGTGGGTATCAGGATGCGGGTAAAAAGCTTTATCTGTTCAGGAGTAAATATAAATTCATAAAATAGGCTGCATTACACAACATTATGCCTTTTTAGGCATCATTACGCTACATTACGCATCATTACGCCACATCACGCCACATTATGCATCATTACTGTATTTAGGTACATCGTTTGAACAACTTTGAAAGGGGATCATCTAAGGATCATTCCTGTGAAGTTTGGTCAAAATCTGATCAGTGGTTTAGGAGGAGATGTCGTTTAAAGAAACTGTTTACGCACACATGGACGGACGGACGGACGCACGCACGCACTACGGACAAAAAGTGATCCCAAAAGCTCACCTCGTCACTACGTGACGGTGAGCTAAAAAGGAAAAGTAAGAATGTTAATAAGTAAGTACGGTCTTTATTTAAAGAGGTTTTAGTAATGAGGAAAAATCACAAATAAGTAAAAGAAAAATAAAATAGAAAATAAAAATAAATATTTTTTCCCATTTTCCATCCCACATACAGAAGGGGTACCAGACAAACTAGAATTTGGAACAGTGAAGGTCCTGATCAGGCATCCTGTTCTGGAGCATCTGATATGGGCCTGCACTGTTTGCAACAAGTGAAAAGTTGTTTCCTTATTCCTTTCTCCTTTGTCCTTATTCCTTATTCCAGATTTATTTTTTTCAACCTGAATTTTCATAATGGGTCATATCAGGAAATGTCCATTTTCAGCCCCATCAAAATAAGTTGACTTTACGGCTCCTATCAAAATAAGAAATATGCTCAAAAAAGACTTGGTGAGATTTTAAGTAGCACGACTATTCATTCAGTTATCATACACAATATCAAACCAAAAAATCACCCCGCCTATCGGGGCTTGGAGAAATATATTGAGCTGAATGTTGCTTCCAGATAGAGCTACACATGACTGAGTAAGCCTGCACAGTTATGGGCTTTCGTGATCTAGTGGATAAGTGCGCCGACTCTTAATCAGTAGGTCTTTCACCACTGTGGGTTCGAGCCTTGCTGGGGTCACGTGTGAGACGCTAAGTTCTGCAAAGGAAGATCAGGTGTTTTTTCTCCGGCTTATCCGTTTTTTTTTTTCGACCTCTGATTATCGCTTGGCTCAAAGTAAGTGAAATAATCTTGGAAGGGCTGCAAAACCATAACATAACAAAAAAGTTTTGAGCGGACTAAATAATGTTCAACTCTGCTACAACCTGGAAAGCTAATTATTCTCTGCTTTTTCTAGAATTTTATTTTCTTATCTGTCATATTATCTGATTTGCAGTCTTCTACTGGGATCTGTTTGTTTTCACAAAAATTGTTAACCTTCAAACTAGTAAAATCAAAGCTACTCAATAAGAGGGAAATTTTGTCAGATTTTAGCAGAAGTGTGCGGAGATTCTCGACGAAAATTTGCTTTCATTGAAAAACAAGAGGACCAAGCTGGTCCTGTATCGCTCACCTGAGCTAACAGATTCAAAGTTTCAGGAAGTGCCAACCTTAACTGAAGGATTTATGGGAGGACATGGTGATGACAGGGTAAGCATTTTCTGCAAATCAAGTAGAATGTAACTCTATGATAAACAGGCTGACCTCACCGGTTTTCAAACTCATTCAAGCTTTTATTCCTGACTTGCTAAGAAGATTCGATATAAACTGAAGGGGCTATGGTGATGACAAGTTCAACAAGAGGGCCCAGAGGGCCTTGAATCGCTCACCTGAGAATTAGTGTCTCTAGAACATTCTAGGCCCAAGGGCTATAATTTGAACAAATTTGGTAATGGTCCACTAGAATATCAAAGACCTGGGCCTTCTGGTTACAGACAAGAAGATTTTTAAAGGTTTTACCTATATAAGCCTATGAAAAACCAAAGGGGCCCGGGGTGGGGGCATTTTTGCCCCCAGAGCTATAATTTGAACAGTCTTGAAAGAGGTCCACTAGATGAAACTTCACACCAAATATCAAAGATCTGGGCCTTGCCAATTCAGAGAAGAAGATTTTTAAAGAGTTTCCAAGTATAAGCCTGTGTAAAACCAAAGCCCCCAGGGGTGGGGAAATTTTTGGCCCCTGGCTATAATTTGAACAATCTTGGTAGAGGTTCACTAGTTGAAGCTTCATAGCAAATACCATACCTTATGGTATCACAGAAGAAGAATTTTAAGTATTTTCCCTAATTAAGCCTATGAAAAACCAAAGGGTCCCGGGGTGGGGGCATTTTTGGTCCTAGGGCTATAATTTGAACAATCTTGATAGAGGTCCAATAGATTAAGCTTCGCACTAAATATCTAAGACCTTGCAGTTTCTGAGAAGAAGATTTTTTAAAGATTTTCCCAATATAAGCCTATGTAAAACCAAAGGCCCCCAGGGGGGAGGGACATTTTTGGGGCCCCAAGGCTATAATTTGTGTGGCATTTTTCTGGTAGATTTTTTTTGTCAGACTGTCCCAGATCTGCGTCTGCTGAAAAGGCTATAATTGTAGTGATGGGTGGTTATATTTGATATCAAACTAGAAAGAAACAAGAGCTGTCACTGTAAGCAACCAATGCCCCCCGTGGGAGCCAATTTTTATGCCGGTTAAAGCTTTTGTGATGGACGGACAGACAAACAGACAGACAGACAATGCAAAAACTATATGGCATAAAAATGTTCCTTGACTGGGATTTCAACTCACAACCCTTTGAGTGAGTCCTAAGCTCTAGTAATTATACTACAGAGGTTGCAAGTAAACTGATCATTGTTTTACTTCTATTTTAACATAGGGAAATGAGGGAGGAAATAGTTAACAGTTGCCTCTAGTGTTAACAAGGTTTTTCTAGGATTTGACCTACTGACCTACATTTTGACCCGACATGACCCATATTCGAACTTGACTGAGATATTGTCAGGATGATAATTCTGAGCAAGTTTGAGGATGATTGAACCAAAACTGTGGCATCTAGAGTGTTAACAAGGTTTTTCCATGATTTGACCTGCTGACGTACATTTTGACCCGACATGACCCATATTCTAGCTTGACCTAGATATTGTCGAGATGATCATTCTGAGCAAGTATGAGTAGGATTTGGCTAAAATTGTGGCCTCCAGAGTGTTAACAAGATTTTTCTGTGATTTGACCTTTTGACCTACTTTTTGACCTGACGTGACCCATATTCTAACCTGACCGAGATATTGTCATGATGATCATACTGACCAAGTGTGATCATGATTGGACTAAAACTCTGGCCTCTACAGTGTTAACAAGAAAAGTTTACGGACAACAGACGACGCCGGACATCTCACGGTCACAAAACTCACCATGACCTTTGGTCTGGTGAGCTACAAAAGAAAACAAGAGGACCATGATGGTCCTGGATCGCTCAACTCATCCATAGTGTAACAAGTGGGTCCCAGGGAGGGCCATTATTGGCCCCAGGGCTATATTTTTGCATTATCTTGTGGGAGGTATAAAAGGTGAAGCTTCATATCAAATATCAAAGACTGGAAATTTCTGGTTTCAGACAAGAAGATTTTTAAAGGTTTTCCTTATATAAGTCTTTATTAAACCTCTGGGCCCTGGGGCAGAGCCATTTTTGGCCCCAGGGCTATAATTTGAAAAATCTTCGGAGAAATCCACAAGACGAAGCTTCATACCAAATATCAAAGACCTTGGTCTTCTGGTCTCAGACATGACGATTTTCAAAGGTTTTCCCAATTAAAAGGCTATGTAAAACAAATGGGCCCATTTTGGCCCAAGGGCTATAGTTAAAGCCAAGTACTGAGAAAATCTATCACAGTGTTTCTCTTTTGCAATCCTGCACTCCTGATTTACATCATCCGGGTGCGTTATGTTACTTAGTTTCCAAAGAACCAAGACCATGGGTAACAGGGAGACCTTCATTTTTTATACTGGGCAATTGTGTGTCAAACAACAATACAGAATATACAGCTCTGCACACTCAGATATCTGACAAAACTTGGTTTCGAGCGGTCTTTCAGCTGTACGCACAGTCCACACTCGCTTGACAAGGCTCTTCAGAAGAATGAAAGTACCAATCCTGATTCCAAGCTCAGGTTTTTCGTACGGGACCGTATTATCAGCCAATACAGGCTATTCGTATGGGACCATACATATAGCCATTCCCTATTTTAATGGGTTTTTACTTTATATGGGCTTGGTAACCATCAGGGTCATGTAACCTGGACCCCACCAACAAATTTTTGTTAAACCGCCCCCAACCAAAAACACACAATCCACATTAAAAAGAGAAGCGAAGGCAATGATCAGGACTCGATACAAGTAAACCACAGCTCCTTCAGTGACACCAAAAGGAAAGAAACACAAACATGAAATAACTAGATGCTAATGGAAACATCAATAGCAAAAAGCCAACGGGACAGTCACTTTTCCACAAAACAACCACAGAGATGAACCAACGGTGAGGACTCGACAGCAAGAGCTACTGAAATGCTGGAGCAACAGAAAACCAACAGTTAGACTCCGATGGGCCAGACCAGAGACAGAGCATCAGGCACCAACCAACATTACATTAAATTAATTTCTCTCTAATTCTCAGTAAGCCTTTATGCTGGAACCGTCATAGAATCTGAGGCCTGAAGTTTGACTTCAATCCAACCAGTGGTTTCATTTGAAAATTTTCAGGAACAATCGATGACAAACAACAGAGCTGAACCGTACTATAAGCTCACCTATGAGCCTTTGGCCCAGGTGAACTAAAAAGATATACTCCATAGAATGTGTATCTCTTACGGCATGTTCATAATCAGAAGACATTCCCATGCTCAGTTCTACTTCTTTTATCAGCAGATTCAATTCTCTGCATAGTTCCTGTCTACATTCAACCAATCTCTGCAAGACAAAACATATGAACACAAAACATTTGGTTAACCCTTATCTTGCTGTTCACGACAACCCCTATCTTTGGAAACAGTGTAGATCCAGATCAGATGGCTTCTGAAGAAGCCATCTGATCAGGATCTACACTGTTTGACATTCAGTTTTTGAATTTGTAGGAATAAATTACATCAAGCAATCTGATTGGTTCAAAGTCAGAGATGGGTGTGGCTAAAATGAATATTCAGCAAGAGAAGGGTTAATGTTAGCATTTTCATACAATTAACATAACATGGTAAAGTGAGCTTGGATACTGTTGTATACGAGGGTCCTTCAAAAAGTTTTGTCGCTAAATAGGTTTCCATAGTTTTAGCTTTAATATGTATTTCTGATAACGCTTCATTGCACTTAAAAAAGAAGATGAGGCAATGATCAGGAATCGTTACAATTAACCCGAAGCTCCCATCAGAGACACCAAAGAGAAAGAAACACAAACATGAAACAACAGACCCTAATGGAAACATCAATAGAGGAATGCCAAAAGGACAGTTAATTTCCCACAAAATGGCCAATGGGCTATCCAACATGAAACACCATAAGCGACACAAACACCCAAATACAAACCATAACAAGAGGCCCACCGGCCACTATGCTCACCAGAGCTCAGAGGGCACTGCCCACTGGCAGCCATGTATTTTAATAAACCATGGAAGCCGATGAAATTTGGACCCTATCAGCCTAGTGGCTTCAGTGGACCCTATCAGCCTAGTGGCTTCAGAGGACTGATGAGTGCTTGACTGTGCTGTTGCAAGAAAACAGACAATGATTGACAACTGCCCATCTCTGGCAAGCAATAGGCCTAAAATTAAATGGCAGATAGATTGTTAAGGAACATTTCCATAAAAGTTTGACAAATATCTTGAAAGGTGTAAATGTCATTTTTCCATTTTCAATATTATAGGTCTATGGAAACTCACACTTGTCATAGCAACCAAACTAAAGAGCCAAATTACATTAAAAGCACAAAACCAGTAAAGGCAAATATGGTGAATATTTGCATAAATTCTCAGCCTCATGGAGCATATGGTTTATGTGGAGATAATGTTTTAAGTATCGTTTTAATTTATGTTTGGAAACCAATAAAAATGAGCAGTAGGCCTTAAATCATAAGGCAGATAGAAGATTGCTTAAGGAATATTTCTATGAAAGTTTTGCCAAAATATCTTCGCATTAAATGCAAATTTTCAATTTGCCCCATTATAAGTCTATAGTCTATAGGCATTTTTGGCCCCTAGGCTAGAGTTTGAACAATCTTGGAAGAGGTCGACTAGATGAAGCAGCAAGCGTCATACCAAATATCCAAGATCTAGGCATTTTGGTTTCAGACAAGAATATTTTTAAAGGTATTCCCTATATCTGCCTACCTAAAACCCGGGACAGCACCATTTTTGGCCCCAGGGCTATAATTGGAACACTCTTGGTAGATTGGTAGAGGTCCATCAGTTGAGACTTCATACCAAACATCAAAATCCTGGGCCTTCTGGTTTCAGACAAGAAGATTTTTAAAGGTTTTCCCTATATAAGCCTATGTAAAACCAGTAGGCCATGGGGCAGGGCCATTTTTGGTCCCAGGGCTATAATTTGAACAATCAGAATCTTGGTAAAGGTCCACTATATGAAGCTTCATACCAAATCTCAAAGACCTGGGCCTTCCGTTTCAGACAAGAAAATTTTAAAAGGTTTTCCCCCATAAAAGCCTATGTAAAACCAGTGGGGTGACATGCGGGGGTATTTTTGGCCAAAGGGTAATAATTTGAATAATTTTGGTATCGGTCCACTAGACGCAGCTTCAAACCAAATATCAAAGACCTGGGCCTTCTGGTTTCGGACAAGAAGATTTTTAAAGGTTTTCCTTATATAAAGCCTATGTAGAACAAGTGGTCCCCAGCGCGGTGCATTTTTGGCCCCAGGGCTATAATTTGAACAATCCTTGTATCGCTCCACTAGAAGAAGCTCCATACCAAATACCAAAGACCTGGGCCTTCTGGTTGGTGACAAGAAGATTTTTAAAGGTTTTCCCTATATAAGCATATGTAAAACAAATGGGCCCAGGGCTATAATTTGAAGAATCTGGTAGAGGTGCACTAGACGGAGCTTCATACCAAATATCAAAGACCTGGGCCTTCTGGTTTCAGACAAGAAGATTTTTAAAGGTTTTACCCCATTATAAGTCTATGTAAAACCAGTGGGCCCCAGCGCGGGAGCATTTTTGGCCCCAGGGCTATAATTTGAACAATCTTGGTAGAGGTCCACTAGACAAAGCTTCATACCAAATATCAAAGACCTGGGCCTTCTGGTTTCAGACATGAAGATTTTGAAAGGTTTTCCCTATCCAAGCCTATACAAAACCAGTGGGCCATCTGGCGCGGGGGCGTTTTTGGCCCTAGGGCTATAATTTGAACAATCTTAGTACAGGTCTACTAGATGAAGCTTCATACTAAATATCAAAGACCTGGGCCTTCTGGTTTCCGACAAGAAGATTTTTAAAGATTTTTCCTATATAAGCCTATGTAAAACAAGTGGGCCCCTTAGTGGCGGCATATTTGGCCCCAGGGCTATAATTTGAACGATCTTGATAGAGGTCAACTAGAGGAAGCTTCATATCAAATATCAAAGACCTGGGCCTTCTGGTTTCAGACAAGATGATTTTAAATGTTTTCCCTATATAAGCCTATGTAAAACAAGTGGGTCCCACTAGAGCATTTTCCTCTTCTGATACCACAAGGCCCTGCTCTATGCTATTTGATATTAAGCTTCAACTGGTAGATCTCTACCAAGATTGTTAAAATTATAGCCCTGGGGCCAAAAATGCCCCCACCCCTGGGGCCTTTGGTTTTACATAGGCTTATACATGGAAAATCTTTAAAAATCTTCTTCTCTGAATCCGCAAGGCCCAGATCTTTGGTATTTTGAAGAAGTTTCTTTAAAGATTTTCCCTATACAAGGCTATGAAAAACCATAGAGTCCAAGGGTGGGGCCATTTTCGGCCCAGGGCTATAATTTGCACAATCTTGAAAGAGGTCCACTAGCTGAAGCTTCACACCAAATATCAAAGATCTGGGCCTTGCGGTTTCAGAGAAGAAGATTTTTAAAGATTTTCCCTGTATAAGCCTATTTAAAACCGAAGGCCTCTGGGGCGGGGGCATTTTTGGCCCCAGGGCTATAATTTGAACAATCTTAGTACAGGTCCAATAGGTAAAGCTTCACACAAAATATTAAAGATGTGGGCCTTGTGGTTTAAGAGAAGAAGATTTTTTAATGATTTTCCCTATATAAGCCTATGTAAAACCATAGGCCCCCGGGGCGGGGGCATTTTGGCCCCCAGGGCTATAATTGGAACAATCTTGGTAAAGGTCCACTAGATGAAGCTTCATACCAAATATCAAAGATCTGGGCCTTGCGGTTTCAGAGAATAAGATTTTTAAAGATTTTCCCTGTATAAGCCTATGTTAAAACAAAGGCCCCTGAGGCGGGGGGACTTTTTGGCCCCAAGGCTATAATTTGAACAATCTTAGTACAGGTCCACTAGGTAAAGCTTCACACAAAATATTAAAGACGTGGGCCTTGTGGTTTCAGAGAAGAAGATTTTTTAATGATTTTCCCTATATAAGACTATGTAAAACCATAGGCCCTCAGGGCGGGGGCATTTTGGCCCCCAGGGCTATAATTGGAACAATCTTGGTATAGGTCCACTAGATGAAGCTTCACACCAAATATCAAAGATCTGGGCCTTGCGGTTTCAGAGAAGAAGATTTTTAAAGATTTTCCCGGTATAAGCCTATGTAAAACCAAATGCCCCTGGGGCGGGGGCATTTTTGGCCCCAAGGCTATAATTTGAACAATCTTAGTAGAGGTCCACCAGGTTAAGCTTCACACCAAATATTAAAGACGTGGGCCTTGTGGTTTCAGAGAAGAAGGTTTTGTTAATGATTTTCCCTATATAAGACTATGTAAAACCAAAGGCCCCTGGGCGGGGGCATTTTGGCCCCCAGGGCTCTAATTTGAACAATCTTGGTAGAGGTCCACTAGATGAAGCTTCATACCAAATATCGAAGACCTGGGCCTTGCGGTTTCAGAGATGAAGATTTTTAAAGATTTCGTTTAAAAAAAATCTATTTTTAGCACCTGTGACCCAGATGTGCAATGGACCGGAACCATTTGAACAATTTGAAAGGGGACCACCTAAGGTTCATTGCTGTGAAGTTTGGTCGAAATCCGATCAGTGGTTTAGGAGGAGATGTCATTTGAAGAAAAAGTTTAGGCACACACACACGCACGCACACGCACTGACGACGGACGAAAAGTGATCACAAAAGCTCACCTTGTCACTACGTGACAGGTGAGCTAAAAAAACACTCATCAGATTCAAGCCAATTCCACTCGTCCAAGATTTTATGCTTGTTCTCGTTTATGAAAAGTTACAAGAAGATCAGATCATAATAAGCTGAGAAAAGCTGCAGACACCATTTTTCACTTATATTTATGCTCAAGGGTAGGTAACTCCAAATCTGTTTGTCCCGTGCAGGCCAAATTCGAACCCGACGTAAACTGTAAAGTAGAAGTAAAACAAAGATCAGGAATTGATACAATTAACTTACTCCACCCATAAAAGACACCAAAGGGAAAGAAATACAAACATTAAGCGACCAGACCATAATGGAAACCTAAACAAAGGAAGGCCATAAGGACAGTTACTTTCCCACAAAATGGCCATATGGCCATCCAAAATTAAAAGACACAAGTGATACACATAGTAAGTAACAAACAACAACATAAATAAATCGCCACAGAAGAGCCGCCTTGGAACGGTCAGTGGAAGATTTCCACCTAGGGGCTTAAATCGATTTTACGTGGCCACAATCCTCGCCCTTACTTCCGTCGCGATTTAGACAAATAATTTGTTCAGTCCGCATGAAGGCCTCCTAACTCATCAGTGCAACATCTCCGTGAACACAAAAATCAAAGAACCACAGAGGTGAGACAACGGTGAGGACTCGACAGCAAGAAACCACTGAAATGCTGGAGCAAAAGAAAACCAACAGTTAGACTCCGATGAGCCCGACCAGAGACAGAGCATCAGGCACCAACCAACATTATCTCTCTAATTTTCAATAAGCCTTTACGTTGGAGCCGTCATAGAATCTGAGGCCTGACCCACCGGCGTGCAATTAAAGAGGGAAGCAAAGTTGCCAACCGTGATTGGGTTAACTACCATGCATGCAGTCTGTCGTATAACATCCATGTTGTACCCAATCTTTTTATATCGAAGAATGATTTTATGAAATTGGGTGCTGAAGTCATTGCGGTTATATATTTTTCTGAATTTATATACTAAGTCACCATAAAATTTGGGTTCCGATAGACCTTGTTGCAGAAGAGATTTAAGTCCAATATTGAATTTTGAAATTAAATCAGAATGGCGTCTATAAAATTTTGAAAAGGCTTTGCGTAGTTTATGGTACCGATAACCCTGATTAAGGAGTTTAGCCGTTAATAATTTATTACTAGTGTTGAAGTCAGTTACATGACTACACACTCTAGCAAATCAAATTAATTGCGAAATATAAACGCCATAGGATGGCGCACGAGGAACCAAAAAAGGAAAATTTACAATCTCAAAATCAAAGTCATCGCGTTTATCATAAATTTTGCACGAAACAAATCCATCTACAATAGATAGATGTAAATCCAAAAACGGGGCCTCGGTATCAGAAGAATTTGCTTTATTTAACTGAAGTTCTAGGGGGTAAATCTGACTGATCAAACCATCAAAATAGGTATTATCAATATTTAATAAATCATCTAAATATCTAGAAGTAGAGCTAAAAGCTACAATAATTTCAGATTGGTTATCAATGGAAAGCGACAAAATGAAGTCTCTTTCATAACAATACAAGAACAGATCAGCCACAAGAGGTGCGCAATTAGTACCCATCGGAATATCCACAATTTGTCTAAATAACTTAGTACCGAATCTAATATAAATATTGTCAAGTAGAAAGGTGAGGGCATCACACACTTTCTGACATGACCAAAGTGTATAATTCTTATGCTCTTTAGAAGTGAAAAATGCATTTCTGACATTACATGCAAGATAGAGAGAATCTTCTCTGTGAAAAGCCCATTCAATTAAATCATTAAGCTTTTCTTTTATAAGATTATGAGGAAGTGTAGTGTAAAGAGTGTTTTGGTTGATTTGAGGTTTAACGTCCCCGTCAACACTGTAAAGGTCATTTTGGAGACGTTGCTTCCAATTTTGTGGGTATTTTACCCGACATTGAGATGAAATGACATCTCAAGCCCTGTCGCCCAATGAAACCAATAGGGTTTATTAGCATGGACGGTCCAGCCTCGCACCCCGGTTCCTGGACAGGCTTAGATCCTCTAAGCGGTTTACCAGTACTAGTGTGCGGGTTGGATTCAGCTCTGCGTGGAAGCATCATGCAGCCCATATATTTCTTCAAGCCCCTATGGGCGGGGGCCGGTGTAAAGAGTGGAAAAATCGTAAGTAGACAGACTAGAAGCACAAAAATGTCTAGATTTCAATTTATTTAAAACCTCATTCGAATTTTTTATAGACCAAAACAGATTTCTT
Organism: Lucinisca nassula; assembly: GCA_963580285.1. Classification (NCBI taxonomy): domain Eukaryota; kingdom Metazoa; phylum Mollusca; class Bivalvia; order Lucinida; family Lucinidae; genus Lucinisca; species Lucinisca nassula. The sequence goes on from OY757010.1 coordinate 108,939,992, forward strand.
CCTGATCTTTCAAAGACTTTATCACAATATTTAACTAGAGCTGTCAGTGAAACTGACTAGGGCCCCGGCAGCGCTATCAGAAATTTGTGGACGGACAGACGGACGGACAGACAGTGATTACTATAGGGCACCCACACTTTCAGTGCGGGGCCCTAATTACATGCGTTTTAATAGCAGTAAGACAGGAAGTTAATAATTTAGAAAGTTCAGTGGTAGTGCAAGAGCTGGAATTTGCAATAAACCGTGCTTTGTAAGGTTTTTTTTATGAAGTTTTGGTAACCAGTATAGCGTAGGAAGCTTGTCTTGGCCTTCGTTAACACACACAGCAAACTTGGTGGCTGAAAGACAAACATGTTTATCTACTATAGCTCTCTCTTCAGCTAAAGGCTGAAGTTCATAGGCCTTAGTACCACCAAGCTCCTGCTTAAGCGTGTTAACATAGTGGAGCCGTCACACAACGACGACGTTGTTAGCGGCCTTGTCTGCAGGGGCCAAAACAAACTTCTTATGAAATTCTTGAATACCTAGTTTAAGATGACGTAAAGACATCTTGGGCTTAGGAGATAATAAGTTAGTATTTTGAGAATAGAAAGAAATGCGTTTATTCACTAGTTTTAAAATGCTAAGTTTCCAGTCCTTAAGGGCTTTATGCTCAACATACTCTCGCTTACACCATCGATTACCGAATTCATTCAAGGAAGCAGCGATTTCATCTCTACATTTACTGAAATCAATTTTAGAAGGAAACCGATATTTCGGTCCTTTAGAAATTATATTCCTTATCCTAGAATCAGGAAAAATTTTCAAATTGCCAGTAATTACATGACCAGCAGGATAGCAATACTTTGAGTTTTTACAATCACATGAATCAGGAGTATAAGTATCAATATCAAGATCTGAAACAAGATTATTGAAATTAAAAATGATTGATCTAACAGGTTTGTTATATTTATAGCAAATTATAGGTGTTTCAGTATTTTGAAAATAAGCAGGAATGGAAGAAAGCACCAATCTCTCACGGAAGATACTGGGCAAATCTATAAAATGCATACCCTTATTAATGAAGGATATTTTGAAGAAATGGCGTTTATGATTATATATTAAATTTCAGAATCAATGTAAAGACGGAGAGTATGCTGAGTATAGCCTCTAGTTAAGAGAGCCGCATCATATAACTGATGAGAACTATCGTAGAATTTATTCGCCTCGGTGTCCAGAAGACGTAAAACAGAAACGGGTAATGAACTTAAAAATGAAAGCATAGAGTGGCATCCATGATTTAATAATATAATTGACAGTCACTTCAGTCTAGTATTGTTTCGTTTAAACGCACGTGATTTACGTTTAAAGTTACCATTTTTCCTGGTGCCGTGAGATCTAGCTCTGCGTTTTCGACATTCCAGGAGTGAGAAAATATCAAAATCCGGCATTCTGGAAATATTACCCTCATGATAAATGTTGTCATTAAATCCCAGTGGAAAAGGGGTCTGTAAAAATTTAATCCATTTCAGTTCAGCTTCATGTCTTTTGATTATTTTGAATCTAGATGTAGAATTTGCATCGAAATAAAGTTTTTCCACTGGTTGTATAACAATGTTATTTACAGAATGACCAGAATGACCTGTACGTCGCAAAGTGACGGTACAAGAAAGTGTCAGTTTTCTTAGGCTTACTCATTCTACGATAATGCTTGTTCAATCTAGTTTTAAGCATGCGGTTAGTTTGACCGACGTACTGCATATTACAGTTTGCAGATAAGTAATTAAAGTAGTCAAGTAATTAAATAAATTAAATCTGTAGACTGTCATGTCAAATCAGACATGTTAACTACAGAGAAGCATCTACCGTTTACAGATGAAGTAACGGTAGACGCAGTGCTTAAATGCGAACAACATCTACACCTCTTGGGATTGCACTTAGAAATACTAGGATACATTCCACTTCTTTTCCACGGATTAGTATATTTTCGAAGGATGGGCGATTTGAGAGGAGATAGTCTTATACGAAGACTACTCCCAAAAACATTGGTATTGCCTGCTCCTTTGAGATTAACTGAAGTTACAGAAGACAAATTTAAGGGTCTAACCAATACCGAAGGCAACATAGTATTAATGTTCTTAATAGAATGGGGAATCCGTACAGAAGAAGCAGAGTGTAACCTAAGGGGTGATATTGATATTTTAAATGTATTTGTAATACTCATTTTGGTTAATAAGGTTGTGATACCGTCAAAACTAAAGCGATGTTCATACCGGTTATTAAATAAATAAATAAAACAGCATATAAAATTACTGAAGATGATACTTTCGAATAGAAGGAAGGTACAACAAAAGCCCACAAAACATCTTAGTCTACTTAAAGTACAGGGATGTCAAACAAGCAGTTGTTATACAACGAGGAACGAACATCGGTTTAATTATGACCTTCAACATGTATCTAAAGGATTTCAATTGATGGAACAGTGAAAAGCAATTGCATAAGCAATCCCTGAGGATTGGAAAAATAAGAGCATTAAATGCATGTACGGGGAGACCTTTTACAGCCGCCACACGGCACAAACAAAACAGCCCTGTAAGCCCCTCCTGGTTATCTGCAAGTTTGATGACGATCGGATCAGAAATGACCGAGAAAAAGTGGAGACGTCGTTTTCCCCATTATAAGTCTATGGAACATTTTTGTTTCCATGGCAAACACAGTTCTGATCAAAACTGGTCCAAAACCTAATGTAGTCAACCTCCCAACACAGTGATGTTGCAAATACAATTTGATTGGGATTGGCCATCTAGTCACTTAGATATTCAAGTTCAAACATGTGGATGACAGACGGACGCCGGATGCCTACCTATACTATAAGCTCACCTTGTGAGCCTTCGGCTCAGGTGAGCTAAAAAGATCAGCTCATAAACGGCTGAGAAAAGCTGGAGACACCATTTTTCACTTATAGTTATGCTCAAGGGCAGGTTAACTCAAAAGCTGTTTGTCCCGTGCAGCTCCAATTCGAACTCGACGTACACTGTAAGCCCCTCCTGGCTACCTGCAAGTTTGATGAAGATCGGATCAGAAATGATTGAGACAAAGTGGAGACATTGTTTTCCCCATTATAAGTCTTAGGGAAATTTTTTCACGCTCAAGGGGATGTAACTGGAAAACCACTGGTCAGATTCAAACCAAATTCAAACTCATCTGAGATTTTATGCTTCTCCTTGTTTATGAAAAGTTACCAAAAGAACAGACCATAAACGGCTGAGAAAAGCTGGAGACACCATTTTTCACTTGTATTTATTCTCAAGGCGTGTAACTCCAAAGCTGTTTGTCCCCTGCAGGCCAAATTCAAACTGAACGTAAACTACAAGCCCCTCCTGGTATCTGCAAGCTTGATGGAAATCAGATCAGGAATGGCCGAAATAAAGTGGAGATGTCGTTTTCCCCATTATAAGTCTATGGAACATTTTTGTTTCCATGGCAACCACAGTTCTGATCAAAACTGGACCAAAACCTAATGCAGTCATCCCCCCCAACCCCCAACACAGTGATGTTGCACATAAATTTTGATTGGGATTGGCAATCTAGTCACTTAGATATTCAAGTTCAACGGTGTGGAGCCCATAGGGGCTTGAAGAAATATATGGGCTGCATGATGCTTCCACGCAGAGCTGAATCCGGCCCGCACACTAGTACTGGTAAACCGCTTAGAGGATCTAAGTCTGTCCAGGAACCGCGGTGCGAGGCGGACCGTCCATGCTAATGAACCCTTTTGGTTTCATTGGGCGACAGGGCTCGAGATGTCATTTCATCTCAATGTCTGGTAAAAGTCCCACAAAATTGGAAGCAATGTCTCCAAAATGACCTTTACAGTGTTGACGGGGACATTAAACCTCAAATCAAACAAACAAATCAACGGTGTGGACGACAGACGGACGCGGGATGCCTACCTATACTATAAGCTTACCCTGTGAAGCTCAGGTGAGCTAAAAAGATCAGATCATAAACGACTGAGAAAAGCTGGAGACTTCATTTTTCACTTATATTTATGCTCAAGGGCAGATAACTCCAAAGCTGTTTGTCACGTGCAGCCCATTTCGAACACAACGTAGACCGTAAGCCCCTCCTGGTTATCTGCAAGTTTGATGAAGATCGGATCAGAAATGGCTGTGAAAAAGTGGAGTCGTCGATTTCCCAATTATAAGTCTATGGGAAAATTTTTCACGCTCAAGGGGATGTAACTGGAAAACCACTGTTCAGATTCAAATCAAATTCGATCTTGTCCTAGATTTTATGCTTGTCCTTGTTTATGAAAAGTTACAAAAAGATCAGACCATAAACGGCTTAGAAAAGCTGGAGACACCATTTTTCATTTATATACTCAAGGGCAGGTAACTACAAACCTGTTTGTCCCGTGCAGCCCAAATTTGAACTCAAAGTAGACTATAAACCCTTCCTGGTTATCTGCAAGTTTGATGATAATCGGATCAAAAATAGCTGAGAAAAAGTGGAGGCGTGTTTTACCCATTATAAGTATATGGGAAAATTTTTCACGCTCAAGGGGATGAAACTGGAAAATCGCTGGTCAGATTCAAACCAAATTCGAATTCGTCCGAGATTTTATGCTTGTCCTCGTTTATGAAAAGTTACAAAAAGATCAAATCATAAACGGCTGAGAAAAGCTGCAGACACCATTTTTCACTTATATTTATGCTCAAGGGCAGGAAACACCAAAGCTGTTTGTCCCGTGCAGCCCAAAATCACTTGACGTAGACTGAAGGCCCCTCCTAGTTATCTGCAAGTTTGATGAAATTTTAGAAATGGCCGAGAAAAAGTGGAGACGTCGTTTTCCCCATAATAAGTCTATGGAACCTTTTTGTATCCATGGCAACCAGAATTCCAATCTGATCACCCAAAAACCTTAAGGAGCCTTTCCCCTTACCTGATGATGCTTCTCATGAAATTTGATCAACATTGGCCATGAAGTATATGAGATATACTTATTTGAAATTGTTTACGGACGTACGCATGCACACACGACGGACAAAATGTGATCACAAAAGCTCACCTTGTCACTACGTGACAGGTGAGCTAAAAACCTGTTGGTTTAGGGGTGGGGATCTGTAAGGTTTCTGAGATATTGGGCCTTTTATGAAGTGGAGGGGTGGGGCATGGCCCAAGGCACCCCAGGGAACCCACATGTTGGTGTCACTGAATGTCCCTAATCATAAGGAGCATGAATATATATGATTTAGGAGTGGAGCTCTGAACAGTTTCTCAGATATATGGCCTTTTGTGAGTAGGAGGGGTGGGACATGGCCCTGTCACACCGCAGACCCCAAGGTTGGTGTCACTGAATGTTCTCATCATAAGGAACAAGAGTATATATGGTTTAGGGGTGGGGATCTGTAAGGTTTCAAAGATACTGGGCCTTGTTATGAAGTGGAGGGGCTGAGGCAATACCCCAGCGCATCACAGGGGCCCCCAGGTTGGTGTCACTGAATGTGTCTAATCATAAAGAACAAGAAAATATTTGGTTTAGGGGTGGGGATCTGAATGGTTTCTGGGATATATGGCCTTTTATGAAGTGAAGGGGGTAAGGCAATGCCCTGGTGCATCCTGAGGGCCCCCAGGTTGGTGTCACTGAATGCGTCTTACGAGGACTGTTCAAATATGAATGCAACTAAGCACATAACAATGATTCTGTGATAGATTTCGATGAAAAATTTATTTTGTCCCCTCAAAGTATTCCCCTTTAACAGATATACAAACTTTCAGTCTTCTGATCCAATCATTGAATGCATTTTAGTAGTCTTTTCGAGGTATACTATGAAGGCACTGGAATATTGCAGAACCGAGTTGTTTGCGCTGTACAAATTTTCGACCAGAAAGGTATTTTTTCAGCGCGGTAACAAAAACAAGAGGCCCATGGGCCACTATGCTCACCAGAGCTCAGGTGGGCACTGCCAAATTGCATCCATGTATTTTAACATGATATCATTTTAATCTGCCAAATGAACCCCCATATCCAAATGGGTGGGCTATGGACCCAATGGAGCCCTGGTTGGTATCACTAAATGTGTCTTATCACAAAGAACAAGAATATATATGGTTTAGCAGTGGGGATCTGCATGGCTGGAGATAAAAGTGGAGGGGTTGGAGCATGCCCTGTCGTTCCCAGGAAAGCCCAAGATTGTTGTCCCTAAATGTGTCTCATCATAAGGACCAAGTATATATATGGTTTAGGGGTGGGAATCTGAACGGTTTCCAAGATATCCTTTCATGAAGTGATAAAGGAGAGGACTGGCCCCTGCGGACACCCCTACAGTAGGTGTGCTAATAATAAGGAACAAGAACATATATGAATATGGGGTGGGGATTTGAATGGTTTCTGAAATATATGGCCTTTTATGAAGTGGAAGGGCGGGGCACATTGCCTCAGCACAAAGAGACCCCCAAGTTGGTGTGACTGAATGAGTTATCATAAGGAACAAGAATATATATGGTTTAGGGGTGGGGATCTGAACTATTTCTGAGATATGTGGCTTTTAATGAAGTCAAGCGGTGGAGCAAGGCCCGGGCATGCCCCGGGGACTCACAAGCTGGTGTCAATGAATGTGCCTTATCATAAGGAAGATGAATATATATGGTTTAGGGGTGGGGCTCTGAACAGTTTCTGAGATATTAGGCCTTTTGTGAAGTGCAGGGGTGGGGCAAGGCCCAGGGAGACCCCAGGTTGGTGTCAATGAAAGCGTCTTATCATAAGGAACAAGAATATATATGGTTTAGGGGTGGGGATCTGTAAGGTTTCCGAGATATTGTGATATTATGAAATGGAGGGGGTGGGGCATGGCCCAAGCACATCCCTGGGGACCCCAAGGTTGGTGTCACTGAATGTGTCTCATCATAATGAACAAGAACATATATGGTTTAGGGGTGGGGATCTGAACAGTTTCTGAGATATATGGCCTTTTGTGAAGTGAAGGGGTGGGGCATGGCTCCGGCGCACCCCGGAAGACCCCCAATTTGGGGTCAATGAATGCGTCTTATCATAAGGAGCAAGAATATATATGGTTTAGGGGTGCGGATCTGTAAGGTTTCCGAGATATTGGGCCTTTTATGAAATGGAGGGGCGGGACATGGCCCCGGCGCATCCCGGGGGACCCCCAGTTTGATGTCACTGAATGCGTCTTATCATAAGGAACAAGAGTATATAGGGTTCAGGGGTGGGGATCTGAATGGTTTCAGAGATATTGGGCCTTTTATGAAGTGGAGGGGGTGGGGCATGGCCTCCGCACATCCCGGAGGACCTCCAGGCTGGTGTCACTGAATGCGTCTCATCAATAGGAACAAGAATATATATGGTTTAGGGGTGGGGATCTGTAAGGTTTCTGAGATATAGGTCGTTTTATGAAGTACTGGGGGCGGGGCATGGCCCCGGCACAACCTACTGGACCCCCAGGTTGACATAAAAGCATATGGCTGAGAGAAGTTTACTAAAGGAACATTTCTATGAAAGTTTTGTCAAAATATCTGCAAAGGCTTTGTAATTAATGCCATTTTTCAATTTTCCCCATTATAAGTCTATGGAAAATCTAAGTTGCCATAGCAACCAAACTAAAGAGCCGAATTTCATAAACAAGAGGCCCATGGGCCACTATGCTCACCAGAGCTCAGGTGGGCACTGCCCAATTGCAGCCATGTATTTTAACATGATATCATTTTAATCTGCCAAATGAACCCCCCATATCCAAATGAGCACCCATGTGGACTCAGTATATGAAACATTAGGCCTTTTATGAAGTACAGGGGGTGGGGCATGGACCCAATGGAGCCCTGGTTGGTGTCACTAAATGTGTCTTATCACAAAGAACAAGAATATATATGGTTTAGCAGTGGGGATCTGCATGGCTGGAGATATAAGTGGAGGGGTTGGAGCATGTCCTGTCGTTCCCAGGAAAGCCCAAGATTGTTGTCCCTAAATGTGTCTTATCATAAGGACCAAGTATATATATGGTTTAGGGGTGGGAATCTGAACGGTATCCAAGATATCCTTTCATGAAGTGGAAAGGAGAGGACTGGCCCCTGAGGACACCCCTACAGTAGGTGTGCTAATAATAAGGAACAAGAACATATATGAATATGGGGTGGGGATTTGAATGGTTTCTGAAATATATGGCCTTTTATGAAGTGGAAGGGCGGGGCACATTGCCTCAGCACAAAGAGACCCCCAAGTTGGTGTGACTGAATGAGTCTTATCATAAGGAACAAGAATATATATGGTTTAGGGGTGGGGATCTGAACTATTTCTGAGATATGTGTAGAAGCCTCCGTGGTGTAGTGGTTACGCTACTCGCCTTGTAAACCAGGGATCGCAGGATCGATTCCGGGCTTCTCCAGACTTTCGGATGAGTCTTTAAACCGAGGTCCCGTCTCTGTATGACCTTAGCTGTTGGTGGGACGTAAAACTCAAACACTCACTCACTCACTCTGAGATATGTGGCTTTTAATGAAGTCAAGCGGTGGAGCAAGGCCCGGGCATGCCCCGGGGACTCACAAGCTGGTGTCAATGAATGTGCCTTATCATAAGGCAGATGAATATATATGGTTTAGGGGTGGGGCTCTGAACAGTTTCTGAGATAAAAGGCATTTTGTGAAGTGCAGGGGTGGGGCAAGGCCCAGGGAGACCCCCAGGTTGGTGTCAATGAATGTGTCTTATCATAAGGTACAAGAATATATATGGTTTAGGGGTGGAGATCTGTAAGGTTTCCGAGATATTGTGATATTATGAAATGGAGGGGGTGGGGCATGGCCCCAGCACATCCCTGGGGACCCCCAGGTTGGTGTCACTGAATGTGTCTCATCATAATGAACAAGAACATATATGGTTTAGGGGTAGGGATCTGAACAGTTTCTGAGATATATGGCCTTTTGTGAAGTGAAGGGGTGGGGCATGGCTCCGGCGCACCCCGGAAGACCCCCAATTTGGGGTCAATGAATGTGTCTTATCATAAGGAGCAAGAATATATATGGTTTAGGGGTGGGGATCTGTATGGTTTCCGAGATATTGGGCCTTTTATGGAATGGAAGGGCGGGACATGGCCCCGGCGCATCCCAGGGGACCCCCAGTTTGATGTCACTGAATGGGTCTTATCATAAGGAACAAGAGTATATAGGGTTCAGGGGTGGGGATCTGAATGGTTTCTGAGATATTGGGCCTTTTATGAAGTGGAGGGGGTGGGGCATGGCCTCGGCGCATCCCCGAGGACCTCCAGGTTGGTGTCAATGAATGCGTCTTATCAATAGAAACAAGAATATATATGGTTTAGGGGTGGGGATCTGTAAGGTTTCTGAGATATAAGGCATTTTATGAAGTACTGGGGAGCGGCACATGGCCCCGGCACAACCTACTGGACCCCCAGGTTGACATAAAAGCATATGGCTGAGAGAAGTTTGCTAAAGGAACATTTCTATGAAAGTTTTGTCAAAATATCTGCAAAGGCTTTGTAGTTAATGCCATTTTTCAATTTTCCCCATTATAAGTCTATGGAAAATCTAAGTTGCCATAGCAACCAAACTAAAGAGCCGAATTTCATAAAAAACACAAAACCTGTAAAGGCAAATATGGTGAATATTTCTATAAACTCTCAGCCTCATAGAGCATACGGTTTCTGAGGAGATGATTTTTTAAGTATTTTTTTTCTATTTTTTTCATTTTGGTTTCCATGGCAACCAATACAAATGAGCAGTAGGCCTAAAATCATATGGCAGATAGTAGATTGCCTAAGGAATATTTCTATGAAAGTTTTGTCAAAATATCTGCAGCGGCTTAGCAGTAAATGCCATTTTTCAATTTTCCCCATTATAAGTCTATGGAAACTCTAAGTTGCCATAGCAACCAAACTAATAAGCCGAATTTCATAAAAAACACAAACTTTCAATCCCCCAACCCAAGGATGCTACAGATGAAATTTGGGCCCAATGGGCCTAGCGGCTTCAGAGGAGATGTCGTTTAAAAGTGTTGACGTCACACGACGACGCAGACGCAGACGACGACAGACGACGCAGACGCCGACGGACAACTGCCTATCCTATAAGCTCCCCCGGAGCCTTCGGCTCTGGTGAGCTAAAAACACAAAACCTGTAAAGGCAAATATGGTGAATATTTCAATAAACTTTCAGCCTCATAGAGCATACGGTTTCTGAGGAGATGATTTTTTAAGTATTTTTTTTCTATTTTTTGCATTTTGGTTTCCATGGCAACCATTAAAATTGAGCAGTAGGCCTAAAATCATATGGTAGATACTAGATTGCTTAAGGAACATTTCTATGAAAGTTTTGTTCCAATATCTGCAAAGGCTTGGCAGTTAATGCCATTTTTCAATTTTCCCCATTATAAGTCTATGGGAGCTCTAAGTTGCCATAGCAACCAAATTAAAAAGCTGATTTTCATAAAAAGCACAAACTTTCAATCCCCCAGCCCAAGGATGCTACAGATAAAATTTGGGCTGAATCGGTCCAGTGGCTTCAGAGAAGAAGATGTTTGAAAGTGTTGACGTCAGACGACGACGACGACAACGCCGGACAACTGCCTATCCTATAAGCTCCCCCGGAGCCTTCGGCTCTGGTGAGCTAAAAAGTCACACGGGGCAAGGTCAGGGGAATACGGGGGATGAGGGAGTTCAACAACCTTTTCCTGCTTCAGATAGTCTTGCACAATGAACACCTTGTGCGATGACGCATTGTCATGTAGCAATCTGACATTGGCCAAACCAGTTGCAGGTCTTCGTTCTTTGAAATATATCTTCAATTTTCGAAGAACTTTATTCTTGTAAAACTTCGCATTTACAGATTTGCCTTTAGGCACAGCAACCTGAATAGCAGGGCCCTGATTTGAAAAGAATATGGCATACATTACCTTCTTGACGCTCATGGTCCACTTTGCATTGCATCATCTTTTGCAATACTTTGATGCCAATATTTTGTTCTGAATCTTTCGTTTTGGCTCAAAAAAGTGAACTCATGTCTCGTCACCTGTGAAGACATTAGCGAAAGACCGTGCATTGTAATTTGGAAACTTTTTAAGCAACTTCTTGGCGCACTGAACGCATGTCTTTTTCTGCTCATCTGTCAAAAGATGGGGAATCCATCTAGCACAGATCTTTCTCATTTTCAAATCCCGTTTCAGAATTGTATGAGCTGCTCATAATGAGATGCCAACCATACTAGCTATTTGCCTAGTGGTGTATTGTGCATCGGTAGCAACTATTTCTTTCATTCTAGCAACCATCTTGGCAGATGTTGCTCTTTTCGGCCGACGATCATGTGGTGCATCTTCTGTTGAGCCTAGCCCACAGCTGAATTTCTTACACCAACGAAAAACTGTCGGAAAAGACATTTCATTATGCCCATAAACCGAACATATTTCATCAAAAATGTATTTGCACCCTATACCAAGAATACAACGATTCTTAATATAGGACCGTATTTCAACGGCATACTCTGACCTTCTTCCAACCATGTTTTGTATGAGTATACAAGAGTAGACAGTGTTTATCGAACGATATACATGCCTAAAGTGTACGGATTTTAACAGGTTTGGTATCAATGTATAGATAAAATGTTTTTCTACGCTGTGATATTTATTTCCAGGTGATTTTCGCATAAGTGCATGAGAAAATGTTCTACTTGCATTCATATTTGAACAGTCCTCGTATCATAAGGAACAAGAATATATATGGTTTAGGGGTGGGGATCTAAATGGTGTCAGAGATATTGGGCCTTTTATGAAGTGGAGGGGGTGGGGCAATGCCCCAGTGCATCCATGGCCCCCAGGTTGGTGTCCCTGACTGCGTCTTATCATAAATAACAAGAATATATATAGTTAAGCGGTGGGGATCTCAATGGTTTGTGAGATATAACGCCTTTTATAAAGTGGAGGGGGTGGGGCATGGCCTCGGCCCAATCCAGGGACAGACACAGACGATGAGGACGGACAATGTCCATCCTATAAGCTCCCCCTGAGCCTTTGGCTCTGGTGAGCTAACAAAAATAAACCGCGACAGAAGAACTGCCTTGGAACGGTCATTGGAATGGCGTCTGTTTTTTTGTTTTATTCTATTTTGACGGAACATTCTGTTAGCAAATAGTGCAGGCCCTGATCAGTCACAGTGTTCTGCAGGATTTCCAGACACTTTGGTCCCACTACCACCTCAGCCCCTAGACAGGTCGGCCCAAAACCAAGTCGGCCCTAGACACCTCAGCCCTAGTCACCTCGGCCCTAGACACCTCGGCCCCACTGTCACCTTGGCCCCTAGACATCTCGGCCCCAAAGACACCTCGGCCCCACTTTTGATATCTGTTAGGGTATGGGCATTTATTTCATGTTAAAATCGGCCCCACCCATCGGGACTTCAAGAAACCGACAGCCTGTGACATGAGTACAGGTAAACCGATTAGAGGTTCTAAGCCTGGCCATGAAAAGCGGTGCGAGTCAGACCCTTCATACTTATAAACCATATTGATTTCATTGGGCTGCAGGGCTTGAGATGTCATTTCATCTCAATGTCGGGTAAAATTCCCACAAAATTGGAGGCAACATCTCAAAATGACTGATACAGTGTTGATTGGAGCGTTAAACCTCAAATCTAACAAACAAATCATCGTGTTAACAAGCCCGTGTAATGAACACCCCGCTGAACCCCAGTTTATATGGGGAAATCTGGGGCTCATAGGGGCATATATTATTTACATCACGAAGACACACCTTTATAATTTTGACCCCTTGAACCCCACTTTTATATAGTATATAATGTTCGTTGTTGTTTTTTTCGGCGGTAAAGTTTACAAAGCATTTGTATAGGCGTGTTTTCGTAATTCTTATTTCCGCTCCAAGATAAAGGTTGTGTGTACTGGTTACAACCGTCTCAATGAGCAGGACTGATTTGTTTTTTGTTTGATTTGAGGTTTAACGTCCCCGTCAACACTGTAAAGGTCATTTTGGAGACGTTGCTTCCAATTTTGTGGGACTTTTACCCGACATTGAGATGAAATGACATCTCAAGCCCTGTCGCCCAATGAAACCAATAGGGTTTATGCATGGACGGTCCGCCTCGCACCGCGGTTCCTGGACAGGCTTAGATCCTCTAAGCGGTTTACCAGTACTAGTGTGCGGGCCGGATTCAGCTCTGCGTGGAAGCATCATGCAGCCCATATATTTCTTTAAGCCCCTATGGGCGGGGGCCGGAGCAGGACTGATCAGAATGCGTCTGTGACAACCTTTAATCACAACCAGTTTAATATTAGTCTGTGTCATTTCTTAGATCCCTTTCATATAAGTTAACAGGTATCTCCTTGAGAACGATAGATCTATTTTTTCGAGCAGAAAAAAGAAATATAATTTTTATCAACTTTTCATTATATGATTTTGGTTTGAGGGAATCTTCTATTAAGTTGTTAGGAAATAAGATAAAATTACTTTATTGGTATTTTTATTTCATATAAAAACAAATAACCAATGAGACGTTTATAATACACGACCTTTTCTGGTTAACAGGAACTTATACAACAAAGGACACTCTGAAGGACAGCTAATCCCCCGCCACCTTCAACCGTGACGTTGACCTTGAGTCAGCATCATGAAAATTGGGGTTTTTATAGTGATAGTCAATGAGCCTTTTCTACAAAAATATATAGGGCCATGAAGGCTTTGCACTCAGTGCATATCCAGATTTATCTGATCTGGATCTACACTGTCATTCAGTTTGCGAATTTTAAATGAATACAATATAGACAGATCCAATGTTTTGACACGTGACCTTGTTTACCTGTCATTGCGCATGCGCAAAATTACTTTTCCTTTTGATTACAATCTTTCCTGGTTGGCAAAAAGCCCCTGGTTCCATATAAACACATTGTAAATAGGTTTAATATTTAGGGCATATTTTAGTTGACTGTCACAGAAAATCGATAAAATTACACTTAAAATGAGTGGATATATATATTTTAGAGCTCATTCATGCATAATCCACGATTAGTCATTCCTTTTGCCCATTTTTATTACAAATAATTAAGACCGTCCTGCCTCGTTACCTGTATAAGTTTAACAGGTAATTTAATCATCAAAACATCCTCAAATCTTCTAGAAACCAATAATTACTAGCCAAGACGTGTCTATTATAAAAGATTAAAGGTCCATTTTGTCATTTCGATTCCAAACAAAATACAAGTTTAGAGAAAATAACATCGCATTTAGAATGGCATTAAATGGCCAAAGACGTTTTCTGCCAACCACCGGTCAGTCCCGGCAAATAGTATTATTGAGTGATGACGTAGTGTTTGGATGTGTCTATACATGTATCAAGTAATTTGAGGGTCTGATAGTCAGAAATGTGACTAATAAATAAATAAATAAATAAATAAATAAATAAATAAATATACAGTACACCTTTAAATATGAGCTGAAATGACGGGAAAAATATTTTATTTTCCTCCCAAGGCAGAGACCAGCTTGTGAACTATGAGAAAGTATAAAACCCGGGAGTAACAGCCGGGAGCCGGGAGTAAAATCCAGGAGTAAATTTTAACAATCGAATAAAGGTACTAAACATTCACATATCTGGATGAAATTTGGACCAAAGTAGAATATAGATTCCTCTTAAAAATGCATATACGTTTTAACATTAATATTGAGTACTTTTCAAGATATGAACAGAACTATACGACCATGTCGCAAAATTTTCGTCCGGGAGTAACTTTTGCAGTATTTTGCAAAATGTGTTCAGTGTGGGGTAACTACAAGAATTACTTAATGTTTTATCAATTAAAACATATCAGAGCTGAATAAAATACAAGAATAAAGTTATTTCATCGCTCTGTCTAGTAAATAATTGACCCGGGAGTGGGCCGGGAGTAATTTCTGGTTTGAAATTGGCGTTTATTTGCCTTATTCATGGCCTTATTGCTTATATCAAATACATTGTATTTCTTAAATATTTGTCAGAGGAAAAACTGAGATTCAGCATGGATCGGAGTACATGTATTTATATACTTGTCATATCGGGACTCGACACAAATTCGAACCCCCAGCCCCACCTCACTCCCTGCTCCTGCGCCTGTGATTTAAGAGGTGTTTGATTATGTGACCCGGTAAAATTTATATTTGGCGCTATTTGTTTTATGGCCGTATAATGTAGACAAGAGGGCCATGATGGCCCTGGATCGCTCACCTGCTCCATAGAGTAACAAGCGGGCCCTGGGGAGGGCCATTATTGACCCCAGGGTTATAATGTGCATAATGTTGAGGGAGGTCTTAAAAGGTGAAGCTTCATACCAAATATCAACAAAGGCTATAATTAGAACAATCTTGGCAAAGGTCTACTAGATGAAGCTACACACCAAATATCAAAGACCTGGGCCTTGCGGTTTCAGAGAAGAAGGTTTTTTTTAAAGATATTCCCTACATTAGCCTATGTAAAACCAAATGGTTTTGAACAATATTGATAGAGGTCTACTGGATGAAGCTTCACACCAAATATCAAAGACCTGGGACTTGCTGTTTCACAGAGGTAGATTTTCAAAGATTTCCCTATATAAGTCTTGGTAAAACAAAAGGGCCCTGGGCGGAGGCATTTGTGGCCCAAGGGCTTTAATTTTAACAATCTTGGTGGAGGTCCACTAGATGAAGCTCCATACCAAATATCAAAGACCATGGCCTTGCAGTTTCAGAGAAGAAGATTTTTAAAGATTTCCCTATATAAGTCTATGCAAAACCAAAGGGTCTCGTGCGGGGGCTTTTTTGGCCCGAGCACTATAATTTGAACAATCTTGATAGTTGTCCGCTAGATGAAATTTCACACCAAATATCAAAAACCTAGGCCTTGTGGTTGCAGAGAAGAAGATTTTAAAGATTTTCCCTATATATGCCTGTGTTAAACCAATGGGCCCCAGGGTGGAGGCTTTTTTGGCCCCAGCAATGTAATTTGAACAATCTTGGTAGGGGTCCACTAGATGAAGCTTCATACCAAATAGCAAAGACCTGGGCCTTGTGGTTTCAGAAAAGAACATTTTTAAAGATTTTCCCTATATACGTCTATGTAAAACCAAAGGGCCATGTGGCACGGGCATTTTTGGTCTCAGGGCTATAATTTGAACAATCTTGGTAGAGGTGCAGTAGCTGAAACTTCATAACAAATATCAAAGACCAAAGCCTTGTGGTTTCAGAGAAGAAGATTTTTCAAGATTTTCGCTATATTAGTCTATGTAAAACTAAAGGGCCCTGGAGTGGCAGCATTTTTGGCCCCAGGGCTTTAATTTGAATAATCTTGGTAGAGGTCCACTAGCTGAAGCTTCATAACAAATATCAAAGGCCTAAGCCTTGTGGTTTCAGAAAAGATTTTCCCTATATAAGCCTATGTAAAACCAAAGGGCCACATGGCGGGGAAATTTTTGGTCTCAGTGCTATAATTTCAACAATCTTGGTAGAGGTCCGCTAGCTGAAGCTTCATAACAAATATCAAAGACCTAAGCCTTGTGGTTTCAGAGAAGAAGATTTTTCAAGATTTTCCCTATATAAGTCTATGTAAAACCAAAGGGCCTTTGGCCCCAGGGCTATAATTTGGACAATCTTGGTAGAGGTCCACAAGGTGAAGCTTCATACCAAATATCAAAGACCTGGGCTTTGTAGTTTCAGAGAAGAAGATTTTTAAAAATTTTCCCTATATAAGACTATGTAAAACCAAAGGGCCCCGGGGTGGGGGCATTTTTGGCCCAAGCACTAAAATTTTAACAATCTTGGTAGGGGTCCACTAGATGAAGCTTCATACCAAATAGCAAAGACCTGGGCCTTGCAGTTTCAGAGAAGAAGATTTTTAAAGATTTTCCCTATATAAGCCCATGTGAAACAAAGGGCCCCAGGGCGGGGCATTTTTGGCTCCAGCACTGTTGTTTGAACAATCTTGGTAGGAGTCCACTAGATGAAGCTTATTACCAAATATCAAAGACCTGGGCATTGCGGTTTCAGAGAAGAAGATGTTTTAAAGATTTTCCCTATATAAGCCCATGTCAAACCAAAGGGTCCTGGGGCAGGGGCATTTTTGGCCCCAGCACTATAATTTGAACAATCTTCGTAGGGGTCCACTAGATGAAGCTTCATACCAAATATCAAAGACCTGGGCCTTACAGTTTCAGGGAAGAAGATTTTTAAAGATTTTCCCTATATAAGCCCATGTAAAACCAAAGGGCCCTGGGGCGGGGGCATTTTTGGCCCCAGCACTATAATTTGAACAATCTTGGTAGCTGTCCATTAGATGAAGCTTCATACCAAATATCAAAGTCCTGGGCCTTGCGGTTTCAGAGAAGAAGATTTTTTAAGTTTTGGTGAAAAAAATCTATTTTTGGCTCCTGTGATCTATATGTGCAACAGACCAGAACCATTTGAACAAATTTAAAAGGGAACCACCTTAGGATTATTCCTGTGAAGTTTGGTCAAAATCCACTCAGTGGTTTAGGAGGAGATGTCGTTTGAAGAAATTGTTTACGAACAGATGACAGACAAAAAGTGATCCTAATATAAAACACAAGAGGGCCATGATGGCCCTGGATCGCTCACCTGATCCATAGAGTAACAAGTGGGCCCTGGGGAGGGCCATTATTGACCCCAGGGTTACAATGTGCATTATGTTGAGGGAGGTCTAAAAAGGTGAAGCTTCATACCAAATATCAACAAAAGCTATAATTTGAACAATCTTGGCAAAGGTCCAATAGATGAAGCTACATACCAAATATCAAAGACCTGGGCCTTGCGGTTTCAGAGACATAAGCCTATGTAAAACCAAATGGCCCCAGGGCTGGGCATTTTTGGCCTCAGGGCTATAATTGAAACAATCTAGATAGAGGTCCACTAGATGAGGCTTCACACCAAATATCAAAGACCTGGGCCTTGCTGTTTCAGAGAAGAAGCTTTTCAAAGATTATTTCAATATAAGTCTATGTAAAACCAAAGGGTCTCAGGGTGGGGGCATTTTTGGCCCCAGGGCTATAATTTGATCAATCTTGATAGAGGTCCACTAGATGAAATTTCACACAAAATATCAAAGACCTAGGCCTTGTGGTTTCATAGAAGAAGATTTTTAAACATAAGTCTTACAAAGTCCCTTTATAAGTCTATGTAAAACCAAAGGGCCACGAGGCGGGGGCATTTTTGGTCTCAGGGCTACAATTTGAACAAACTTGGTAGAAATCCACTAGCTGAAGCTTCATACCAAATATCAAAGACCTAGGCCTTGTGGTTGCAGAGAAGAAGATTTTAAAGATTTTCCCTATATATGCCTGTGTTAAACCAATGGGCCCCAGGGTGGAGGCTTTTTTGGCCCCAGCAATGTAATTTGAACAATCTTGGTAGGGGTCCACTAGATGAAGCTTCATACCAAATAGCAAAGACCTGGGCTTTGTGGTTTCAGAAAAGAACATTTTTAAAGATTTTCCCTATATACGTCTATGTAAAACCAAAGGGCCACGTGGCACGGGCATTTTTGGTCTCAGGGCTATAATTTGAACAATCTTGGTAGAGGTGCAGTAGCTGAAACTTCATAACAAATATCAAAGACCAAAGCCTTGTGGTTTCAGAGAAGAAGATTTTTCAAGATTTTCGCTATATTAGTCTATGTAAAACTAAAGGGCCCAGGAGTGGCAGCATTTTGGCCCCAGGGCTTTAATTTGAATAATCTTGGTAGAGGTCCACTAGCTGAAGCTTCATAACAAATATCAAAGGCCTAAGCCTTGTGGTTTCAGAAAAGATTTTTAAAGATTTTCCCTATATAAGCCTATGTAAAACCAAAGGGCCACATGGCGGGGAAATTTTTGGTCTCAGTGCTATAATTTCAACAATCTTGGTAGAGGTCCGCTAGCTGAAGCTTCATAACAAATATCAAAGACCTAGGCCTTGTGGTTTCAGAGAAGAAGATTTTTCAAGATATTCCCTATATAAGTTTATGTAAAACCAAACGGCCCCGTAGCGGGGGCATTTTTGGCCCCAGGGCAATTATTTGAACAATCTTGGTAGAGGTCCACTAGATGAAGCTTCATACCAAATATCAAAGACCTGGGCCTTGCAGTTTCTGAGAAGAAGATTTTTAAAGATTTTCCCTATATAAGCCTATGTAAAACCAAAGGGCCCCGGGGCGGGGGCATTTTTGGCCCCAGCACTATAATTTGAACAACCTTGGTAGGGGTCCACTAGATGAAGCTTCATACCAAATAGCAAAGACCGAGGCCATGCAGTTTCAGAGTAGAAGATTTTTAAAGATTTTCCCTATATAAGCCCATGTAAAACCAAAGGGCCCCGGGGCGGGGGCATTTTTGGCCCCAGCACTATAATTTGGACAATCTTGGTAGGGGTCCGCTAGATGAAGCTTCATCCCAAATATCAAAGACCTGGGCCTTGTGGTTTCAGAGAAGAAGATTTTTAAAGATTTTCCCGATAAAAACCCATGTAAAACCAAAGGGCCCCGGGGCGGGGGCATTTTTGGCCCCAGCACTATAATTTGAACAATCTTGGTAGGGGTCCACTAGATGAAGCTTCATACCATATATCAAAGACCTGGGTATTGCGGTTTCAGAGAAGAAGATTTTTTAAGTTTTTGGTGAAAAAAATCTATTTTTGGCTCCTGTGACCTAGATGTGCAACGAACCCGAACCATTTGAACAACTTTGAAAGGGGTCCACCTAAGGATCATTCCTGTGAAGTTTGGTCAAAATCCGATCAGTGGTTTAGGAGGAGATGTCGTTTGAAGAAATTGTTTACGCACGGATGACAGACAAAAAGTGATCCTAATATTAATCACAAGAGGACCATGATGGCCCTGGATCGCTCACCTGATCCATAGAGTAACAAGTGGGCCTCGGGGAGGGCCATTATTGACCCCAGGAATATAATGTGCATAATGTTGAGGGAGGTCTAAAAAGGTGAAGCTTCATACCAAATATCAACAAAGGCTATAATTTAAACAATCTTAGCAAAGGTCAACTAGATGAAGCTACACAACAAATATCAAAGACCTGGGCCTTGCTGTTTCAGAGAAGAAGATTTTTTTAAAGATATTCCTTATATAAGCCTATGTAAAACCAAATGGCCCCGGGCATGGGCATTTTGGGCCTCAGGGCTATAATTTAAACAATCTTGATAGAGGTCCACTAGATGAAGCTTCACACCAAATATCAAAGACCTGGGCCTTGTTGTTTCAGAAAAGAAGATTGTCAAAGATTATCTCTATAATAAGTCTACGTAAAACCAAAGGGCCCTGGGGCGGGGGCATTTGTGGCCCATGGGCTATAATTTTAACAATCTTGGTAGGGGTCCACTAGCTGGAGTTTCATACCAAATGTCAAAGACCTAGGCCTTGTGGTTTCAGAGTAGAAGATTTTTCAAGATTTTCCCTATATAAGTCTATGAAAAACCAAAGGGCCCAGGAGCGGGGGCATTTTTGGCCCCAGGGCTATAATTTGAACAATCTTGATAGGGGTCCATAAGATGAAGCTTCATACCAAATATCAAAGACCTGGGCCTTGCAGTTTCAGAGAAGAAGATTTTTAAAGATTTTCCCTATATAAGCCCATGTAAAACCAAAGGGCCCCGAGGCGGGGGCATTTTTGGCCCCAGCATTATAATTTGAACAGTCTTGGTAGGGGTCCACTAGATGAAGCTTCATACCAAATAGCAAAGACCTGGGCCCTGTAGTTTCAGAGAAGAAGATTTTTTAAAGATTTTCCCAATATAAGCCCATGTAAAACCAAAGGGCCCTGGGGTGGGGGCATTTTTGGCCCCAGCACTATAATTTGAACAATCTTGGTAGGGGTCCACAAGATGAAGCTTCATACCAAATATCAAAGACCTGGGCCTAGCGGTTTCAGAGAAAAAGATTTTTAAAGGATTTCCCTATATAAGCCTATGTAAAACCAAAGGGCCTCGGGGCGGGGGCATTTTTGGTCCAAGCACTATAATTTGAACAATCTTGGTAGGGGTCCATAAGATGAAGATTCATACCAAATATCAAAGACCAGGGCCTTGCAGTTTCAGAGAAGAAGATTTTTAAAGATTTTCCCTATATAAGCCTATGTAAAACCAAAGGGCCCCAGGGCGGGGGCATTTTTGGCCCCAGCACTATAATTTGAACAATCTTGGTATGGGTCCACTAGATGAAGCTTCATACCAAATATCAAAGACCTGGGCCTTGCCGTTTCAGAGAAGAAGATTTTTAAAGATTTTCCCTATATAAGCCTATGTAAAACCAAAGGGCCCCGGTGCGGGGGCATCTTTGGCCCCAGCACTATAATTTGAACAATCTTGGTAGGGGTCCACCAGATGAAGATTCATACCAAATATCAAAGACCTGGGCCTTGCAGTTTCAGAGAAGAAGATTTTTTAAGATTTTCCCTATATAAGCCCATGTAAAACCAAAGGGCCCCGGGGCGGGGGCATTTTTGGCCCCAGCACTATAATTTGAACAATCTTGGTAGGGGTCCACTAGATGAAGCTTCATACCAAATATCAAAGACCTGGGCCTTGCAGTTTTAGAGAAGAAGATTTTTAAAGATTTTCCCTATATAAGCCTATGTAAAACCAAAGGGCCCCGGGGCGGGGGCATTTTTGGCCCCAGCACTATAATTTGAACAATCTTGGTATGGGTCCACTAGATGAAGCTTCATACCAAATATCAAAGACCTGGGCCTTGCCGTTTCAGAGAAGAAGATTTTTAAAGATTTTCCCTATATAAGCCTATGTAAAACCAAAGGGCCCCGGTGCGGGGGCATCTTTGGCCCCAGCACTATAATTTGAACAATCTTGGTAGGGGTCCACAAGATGAAGATTCATACCAAATATCAAAGACCTGGGCCTTGCAGTTTCAGAGAAGAAGATTTTTTAAGATTTTCCCTATATAAGCCCATGTAAAACCAAAGGGCCCCGGGGCGGGGGCATTTTTGGCCCCAGCACTATAATTTGAACAATCTTGGTAGGGGTCCACTAGATGAAGCTTCATACCAAATATCAAAGACCTGGGCCTTGCAGTTTCAGAGAAGAAGATTTTTTAATTTTTCGGTGAAAAAAAGCTATTTTTGGCTCCTGTGACCTATATGTGCAACGGACCGGAACCATTTGAACAACTTTGAAAGGGGACCACCTAAGGATCATTCCTGTGAAGTTTGGTCAAAATCCGCTCAGTGGTTTAGGAGGAGATGTCGTTTGAAGAAATTGTTTACGCACGGATGCACGGACGGACGCACGCACGACGGACGACGGACAAAAAGTGATCCCAAAAGCTCACCTCGTCACTACGTGACGGTGAGCTAAAAAGACCCCGCAGTCTGATCAGTGCCTTTGCTATTAGCTGTCAGGGTAGTACGACTACGTTTAATAAATACAATGTATGTGACATAGGCAATAACGCAAATAATCGCCGATTTCAACCCAGAAATTACTCCCGGCCTACTCCCGGTTCAATTACTTACTTCACGAAGCGATGAAATAACTTTATTTTTGTATTTTTCTAATCTTTGATATGTCTTTAATTGATAATACATAAACCTATTCTTGTAACTCATAACCCCAGACTGAAAATATTTTGCAAAATGCTTGACATCGTCAATACCGCAAAAAGCTACTCCCGGGCGAAAATTTTGCAACATGGTCATACATTTGGGTTCATATCTTGAAAAGTACTCGATTATAAATATAAAACTTATATGAATTTTAAAGAGCAGTCTATATTCTACTTTTGGTCCAAATTTTATCCAGATATGTAAAAGTTTAATACCTTTATTCGATTGTCAAAATTTACTCTCGGATTTTACTCCCGGCTTCCGACTGTAACTCCCGGGTTTTATACTTTCCCTGAACTATATTTTTACAACAGCTAAATACTACATATATAAAACTAAGTTTTTTGCTAATGAACATAGCATACTTAGATAATAGCTTAGCAAGGTTTTTGTCGAAATGGGGTTCTTTAAATAATATTTTAAGTTAATACAATTGGGCATTTTGTGAGAGGCTCTCTTTATCTTTTCTTTTTTCAAGTAACAGCTTCCGAGCACTCGAATCAGAATCAGAATCAGAATTGTTGCTGGTGACACATCAAATGACATTCATACACCAGGACCTGTGATGTGGGAAGTTAGTCCCTAGCTCTAACCAAAGAGGTAAATTTAGCTACACAATCATCAGCACCTTTAGCTGTCGAAATAATCGAATCGGGAAGGGCATTCCAATCTCTAATGGTTCTGGGGAAGAACAACTCTTTATAAATGTCAGTTCTTGCGCTAAAGGTCTGAAACGCCAACGAATGGTGATTTCTACAGTGTCTAGCTGGGGGAACAAGGTCATCTGTTGGAATGCTGGCAGCACCCTTTAGACCTTTGTATAAAAGGATTAGCCTACTGTCTTTTCTCCTTTTCTTGAGAGACTCCCATTTTAATTTTCCAAGTATTCCAGTCATGCTCCCAGTTTCAAAGCAGTAATTGCCTGTTACAAATCTAGCAGCTCTATTCTGAACTTTCTCAATTTCATCGTTAAGGACCACTCCACTGGGGTCCCAGATACAACTACCATATTCCAAGATTGGGCAAACAAGACCTTTATATGCTGCCTCTTTTACATCCTGAGGGCACTGATGAAGATTTCGCCTCAGGAAACCAAGCGTTCTATTTGCCTTAGTACACATGTTGCTAATATGAGTATTCCATCTCAAGTTGTGTGAGATTGTCACTCCAAGGTATTTAATGGAGTCCACATTCTCGAGGACCGTTCCCTCTAAGGTGTAAGAAGCCTCAACTTTATTAGATCTCTTCCTAGTTATCTGCATAATATTGCATTTAACTGGCTGAAATCTCATGCCCCATTTAGATGCCCAACATCCTAATCTATCTATGTCAGCCTGAAGTTTCACTGAGTCATCTGTATCTCTAATTTCCCGGTAACAAACACAGTCATCTGCGAACAGTCTTATTTCTGAGTCAATGTCAGTGGAAATATCATTGATGTACAGGGAGAACAAAAGTGGACCAAGAACGGTCCCTTGCGGGAATCCAGACCAAAACTGGAGCCCACTCCGAAGATTCACCATTAACAACAACCCGCTGTTTTCTGTAGCAAAGAAAGGAATCTATCCATTTGAGGGTCTTTCCCCCCAATTCCATAACCAAATAACTTAGATTTAAGAAGTTCATGAGGAGGGGTGTCAAAAGCCTTCTCGAAGTCCAGAAAAAATGTGTCCACCTGTCCCTCTTTGTCCAAGATTTTTGCCCAGTCATTAATAACTGTGCTTAGCTGAGTTTCACAACTGTGCCTTTTCCTAAATACATGTTGTCTGTCTGACAAAAGTTTATGTTCGTCCAAGTGGGCCATGATGTTCGAGCAGACTGTATGTTCCAGCAATTTACACAGAACACAAGTCAGAGACACAGGGCGATAATTACGGGCAAGAGCCCTATCTCCTTTTTTGAAGAGTGGACAGATGTTTGCTAAGAGCCATTCTTTGGGGATTTCACCCGTATCAAGAGACTGTTGGAACAAGTGTGCAAAAACTGGACCCAACTCATTTGCTAGTTCCTTCAGAACTCTAGGATGAAGCTCATCAGGTCCTAAGGCCTTACTGGGGTTTAAGCCTTGAAGTAATTTGGTCACTCCTGCAGCTGTCACAACAATATTATTCATGAATGGGGCCGATCTTCCAGTCAATGGAACCTCCGTGAACTCAGTTTTATTAAACACATCATTGAATTGACCAACTAGTTCCTCTGCCCTTTCAGAGTCTGATTCAGCAACCCCGTCCCCTCCTCTTTTATTAAGGGGCGGGATACCTTGCCTGTCTTTCTTCTGGCTATTAATATATCTGTAGAAGTCTCTGGGATATGCCTTTACATCACCTACCAAGTTATTCACATACAAATCATGCTGATTTTTTATATCAGTCTTGATTTCACGTCTCAAGTTTTCAAATTTTGTCCGGAGTTTATCACTTCCCATCTTTTTTGCCTTTGCATGAATCTTATTCCTTCTGCGAATTTTCCTTCTTATCTCTGGCGTGATCCAGGGAATAGAAAATACAGACCTACTTGTTTTTGAGGGGATATGATTTTCGGCCGAAGTATGAATGAAAGAAGTTATCAAATCAAAATTCTCCTGTACAGACCGAGCATCTGAATGACCATTAAAGTAATTCTCCTTTGCAAATCTGAGTGCATCCTTCCTCATAGTTTCATAGTCACCTTTCTGATATGAGTACACCTTCCTCCAAGTTTCTTTATTGGTGGGATGTGAATTTTTAAATATCCGGAGACAACATCGTGGTCACTTAGTTTATCTGGGGAATGAATGTCTTCGAATTGTCCTGGCAAAGTCGTAAGGATCAGATCCAATGTGTTCTTATCACGAGTGGGGAAGTTAACAATTTGTTCAAGACCATGATCGTTCATAATGTCAATTAATATTTGTCCTTCCGACTGACTCAGCATTGTGCCTTGTTTGCTGAGCCTGTCGGGCCAAGCAACGTCTCTGAAGTTGAGGTCACCTAGAACATGTACAGCCGGGAGTTTTTTACCCTTATGCTGCAATTTAATGCAATTCAGTTGTTCTTTAAACAACTGGAAGTTTTCGATTGTCGATACCAACTTGCTACGAAGGGGGAAGTTTTATTTGCAAAAATCTTAACCCTGACCGATTCAGTCATTTTCAAGTTCCATGAATGGCATGTGAGGGATGTCTCTATGAATGAGCAACATCACCCCACCGCCATGAGAGTTCCTATCTTTTCTGTACACACAGTATTGACAATTTTCAGGGAAAGGCTCTGATGTAATAATTGAACTGTCAATCTTTGTTTCCTGAATAGCAACAATATGAGGTTGAGATGTATCGAGGAAAGCTAAAAGTTCAAGAATTTTCCCTCTAATTCCATTTATGTTTATACTGCAAAGTTTCAAACCTTTCACAAAATTTGACTTAGTTTCATCAGCAGTCGAAGATTTGCCTCTCTTATCCTCTGACAGAGGTTCAAACCTGTTTGGCTTACTCAGTTCTACATATTCATCAAAGAAGGAGTCTGAAAAGTTACAGACCTCACATTTTGGACATATCCAGTGGCAGCTTGAATTTACCAATGTGCCATATTCTGCATCTGAAATGAAGGAACAGTCAGTGTGTATCCACATTTCACATTGATCACACTGAACGGCTTTGTGGCCATTTGTGTTCTGAGAACAGTACTATTGAGCTTCAGCGGCACCTCAGGGCAGGCGGATTGGATATATGGCAGAAAGTATTTTAAGAAATAAAATTATCTATTTCACCTTGGAGGTATGTTAAAAACAAAAGGGCCCAATGGCCCTATATCGCTCACCTGTGTGAGCCCATTTGGACCCCAGGGGCATGATTGGCAAGAATTATTTAGGTGACCACTTGCAATTGCTACATGCTAAATATCTAAGCTCTGGGCCCTGTGGTTTCAGAGAAGAAGATTTTTGGAGCTTTTTTCCATTAAGAGTCTATAGGAGCTAAGGGGCTCAGGGCGTGGCCCGTTTGGACCCCAGGGGCATGCAAAGTGGCCCCGGGGCATGGCCCATTTGAAACCCAGGGGCATGATTGGCAGGAATTATGTAGGTGACCACTTGGCGTTGCTGCATGCTAAATATCTAAGCTCTGGGCCCAGTGGTTTTAGAGAAGAAGATTTTTGAATTTTTTTTTCCATTATGAGTCTATGGGAGCTAAGGGGCCCCGGGGCATGGCCCATTTGGACCCCAGGGGCATGATTGGCAGGATTTATGTAGGTGACCACTTGCCGTTGCTACATGCTAAATATCTCAGCTCTCTGCCTTGTGGTTTCAGAGAAGAAGCTTTTTGAAGCTTTTTTCAATTATGAGCCTATAGGAGCTAAGGGGCCCCGGGGCGTGGCCCGTTTGGACCCCAGGGGCATGATTGGCAGGAATTATGTAGGTGACCACTTGCAGGTGCTACATGCTAAATATCTAAGCTCTGGGCCCTGTGGTTTCAGAGAAGAAGATTTTTGAAGCTTTTTTCCATTATGAGTCTATGGGAGTGAAGGGGCCCCGGGGCGTGGCCCATTAGGACCCCAGGGGCATGATTGGCAGGATTTATGTAGGTGACCACTTGCCGTTGCTACATGCTAAATATCTCAGCCTTCTGCCTTGTGGTTTCAGAGAAGAAGCTTTTTGAAGTTTTTTTCCATTATTAGCCTATAGGAGCTAAGGGGCCCTGAGGCGTGGCCCGTTTGGACCCCAGGGACATGATTGGCAGGAATTATGTAGGTGACCACTTGCCGTTGCTACATGCTGCATATCTAAGCTCTGGGCCCTGTGGTTTCAGAGAAGAAGATTTTTGAAGCTTTTTCCATTATGAGTCTATGGGAGCGAAGGGGGCCCCAGGGCGTGGCCCATTTGGACCCCAGGGGCATGATTGGCAAGAATTATTTTGGTGACCACTTGTCATTGTTACATGCTAAATATCTGAGCTCTGGGCCCTGTGGTTTCAGATAAGAAGATTTTTGAAACTATTTTTTCCATTATGAGTCTATAGGAGCTAAGGGGCTACGGGGCGTGGCCAATTTGGACCCTAGGGGCAGGATTGGCAGGAATTATGTAGGTGACCACTTGCTGTTTCTACATGCTAAATACCTTAGCTCTGGGCCCTGTGGTTTCAGAGAAGAAGATTTTCGAACCTTTTTTCCATTAAGAGTCTATGGGAGCGAAGGGGCCCCGGGGCGTGGCACATTTGGAACCCAGGGGCATGATTGGCAGGAATTATGTAGGTGACCATTTGCCGTTGCTACATGCTAAATATCTAAGCTCTGGGCCCTGTGGTTTCAGAGAAGAAGATTTTTGAAGCTTTTTGTTTCCATTATGAGTCTATAGGAGCTAAGGGGCCCCGGGGTGTGGCCAATTTGGACCCCAGGGGCATGATTGGCAGGATTTACGTAGGTGACCACTTAACATTGTTACAAGCTAAATATCTAAGCTCTGGGCCCTGTGGTTTCAGAGAAGAAGATTTTTTAAATTTTTCCCATTATAAGTCTATAGGAGCTATATGTTGCCATGGCAACCAGAATTCCAATCTGATCAGCCCAAAAACCTTATGCAGCCTTTCCCCCTACCTGATGATGCTTCACATAAAATTTGATCAAGATTGGCCATGGGGTATTAGATATATACTTATTTGAAATTGTTTACGGACGCACGGGCGCACTCACGGACGCACGACGGACAAAATGTGATCACAAAAGCTGACCTTGTCACTACGTGACAGGTGAGCTAAAAACGCTAAACGAAAGTATATCAGCTTTATATCTACAGTAGCGATCCTTAATTTCCGGAGCAATAAGTTGGAACTAATAGTGCAGGGCCAGGCGAGATTCCGAAAACAGTTTGATTAGCACTGTTTGTGTCATACCTGCACCCTTCGGACAATATATAATGGCTTTATAATAACATAATTTCCTTGTTATTTTTCCTTCTCTTCTTCCAATGCCGGAAACTCTGTGATCTCTACAGTGGATACCACCATACTGTATTGTGGAGTAAACAATGAAAATAAGATTTATAATTAATGTCTATTTTACACTAGATATACATATACATGTATGTTTTGAAAATGGCAGTGGCTATTCGTACGGCCCCGTACGAATAGCCTGCATTGGCTAATCGTACGGCCTCATACGATTAGCCTGTATTGGCTAATCATACGGCCCGTACTTTTAGCCAATATAGGCTTTATTGGCTAATCGTACGGCCATTCTAGTTTGGTACCAAGAAAGTGATACTGCTGGTGGTAAGACAAATCAGCTGATCGTACGGGCTTGAAAGACTAGCCATTCCTAGCCCCTATGTGAAACGTGCAAAACAAAGAATATTAATGCACGGCGGTGAAGTTTGTATCAAATTGACCCAATTGTTTAGGAGGGGTTCGCATTTAAAGAAACTGTTGACGGCGCACGACGGACGACCCACGGCACAAGCCAGACAATTTTAAGCTATGGAACCGCACTTCTTCTAGAAGGCGTATTCATCAGATTACAAGTCCATGTAATGAACACCCCTCTAAACCTCCCATTATACACAGACAAAGTAAGGTTTACGGGGGAAATCATTATTTGTCTTATTTTTGCTATAAAAAATAGAATGTGGGTACTCGTTAGAGCCGCCTTATTGAGTCGGTTCTAACGAGCACCCACAATCTATATGTGGACAAGAATTAAGAAAAATATCAAACATTTTCATCTGTCGTACAGAAAGACAGACGTTCGGATAATGGCCAAACTACATGCCCCTCTCCACAAACTAAGAAAACATTTCATGTCATATGATCATAGCTCTACATCAGCCGGCTTTTTATTTATTCGTTTGTTTGGATTTAACAATACGTCAACTAACCCTTGTCGTGTCCCAGAGAAAGGGAGATTGAAAAAAAATTGAAAAAAAAAAAAACAACATGACAAATGTAGACGGACAGGCAGCGTGACGGACAGACAGGGCTATTACTTAGGGCACCCACAAAATATTTCATCGGGACTTGAAGAAATAGATGCGCTGCATGATGCTTTCACGCAGAGCTGAAACCGACCGCACATGAGTACTGGTTTTGTTTTGTTTGATTTGAGGTTTAACGTCCCCGTCAACACTGTGTATGTCATTCTGGAGACGTTGCTTCCAATTTTGGAAGGGTTTATATGCATGGACGGTCCGACATGCACTCGCTTATAAACCCTATTGGTTTCATTGGGTGACAGGGCTTAAGTTGTCGTTTCATCTCAATGTCGGGTAAAAGTCCCACGAAATTGAAAGCAATGTCTCCAAAATGACCTGTACCAAGTAGCCCATCATCTAATGTGCTCTTGCCTGTACAGTGTTGACCGGGACGTTTTATCTTTTCTACGGTCATTTTCTCCCTTCCACTGATTCAAGGAGGGCAGTTGTCAGTTTCTGGCGAAAGAATGTACACTGTACTGGCTAAACGCATATGTGAAAGCCTGTCCAGGAAAAGTGTGGACAGGTAAATAGTGTTGACTGGGCTTTTAAACTCCAAAACAAACAAAGAAAACAAACTTGACTATCGTAGAAGCGAGACACTTGGAACACTTTAAGGGTGAAAAGACGTGCGACCTAGGAACACACAAATTCTGCCCCAGAGGCGCAGTCTGATCATACTCTTACCTGCTCGTGTTACCCTTCTATTAAAAAAGAAGAACCCTCTAAGTACTAATTTATATAGAAAAATACTTAGGTTTACTGGGGTATACATT
The DNA here is from genome assembly GCA_963580285.1 of Lucinisca nassula. Classification (NCBI taxonomy): domain Eukaryota; kingdom Metazoa; phylum Mollusca; class Bivalvia; order Lucinida; family Lucinidae; genus Lucinisca; species Lucinisca nassula. The sequence continues at coordinate 108,970,276 of OY757010.1, forward strand.
TTCTTATTTCTGCTCCAGTGCATATGTTGTGGGTACTCTTTCAAACCGCCTCTACTACCTCATTGGGCGGTTCAAACGAGCACACACAATTTGTGTTGGCAGTATAAATAAGAAAGATATCACAGATTTTTTTTTTTCAGGAAACACCACGAAAACATGCCTAAATAATAGATTGACCCCCTTGAACCCCATTTTATGCAGTGTGGGGTAAACCTTATTTTTCTTATTTCTGCTCTAAAATAATTATATATTGTGGGTACTCGTTGAAACCGCCATAATCTGGTACCCATAATCTATATTGTGAGCAGAAATAAAAAAAATCACAATTTTTCATTTATAACTTTTCATTTTTTTTTCGGCGATAAAGTTTACATTGTATTTGTATAGGCCGGTAGCCATTTCGGAGATGTGAAAAAATGCACTATGTCGCACGGGTGTGTTATCGTAATGCTGCAGACTAAATTGTCCATACAATGTGGAAATATTGATGACACAATAATGAGTCTATGCATCTTAGATTCTACCCGATCTTATCAATGTATTTGTTGTTCACAATGAGCATGGCAGTTTTGTATTGATACAGGCTAAATGCAAAGTTTTAATAATGGTATTATTTGCGCCGCTCCATCCCTCAGGGAGATCAGCCTGTGCATCCGCACAACATCACGGAAACAGGCCTTTATAATTTTGATCAACTTAAACCAAACCTTTTATTGCAAAACTTTACAGGGGTGCACATTATTTTTCTTATTTCTGTTGATAATTAAAATTGTAGATACTCGTTAGAACCGCCTCACCGATGGCTGTACCCAAATCCATGTTCTGGGCAGAAATATGATCCTTCAGCGGTCGCATATATGATGAGTTCTATAAACTCATCTGCTATGCATACTGTCAACGCTCAAATAGGATGAAAATGTTGAGAGAAATGCAAGTAGCTTAACATTTAAGTAAGTAAAGGAAACTGAAGGATTTAAATATGTTAGAAAACATCATAACAATAACCTTGGATTACGTTTCCCTGTGCATTCAGTTTTGAAGATCTTCCCGCCATGGATACAGCTAAACGTTATTTCCAACACTTTAAGAGCCTCATTGATAGTGTTTTTAGGACATCTGCTTTTAGCAGCCGAATTGTGCGCGAACTGGGATTATAAAATTGAGCGCAGTTAGAACGCTGATAATGTTCAATTTTGCTTTCAAAAGCACTATCACTTGTAAATTTTTCACCAACACTCAATATCTCCATTCTGGAAAACGATAATTGAAGCAATTAATTTCATTAACTTACCATCCTAAACAAACTGATAATCGATAGTACTATTAAACAATTATTTTTTCTGTTGACATGTATATACCATCGATATTAACATTTAACAATACTTATAAGTATATATACATAAATAATATAATTCTGACTCGCAAAATATATTTTAACCTATTCCGTGGCACCGAATTGTAGGTGTATGATTAGCCATGCAATATAGCATATATTGGCTAAACGTACGGGGCCGTACGATTAGCCAATACAGGCTAATCGTACGGGACCGTACGATTAGCCAATGCAGGCTATTCATACGATTAGCCAATATAGGCTAATCGTACGGGACCGTACGATTAGCCAATGCAGGCTATTCGTACAGGGCCGTACGAATAGCCACTGCCTTTGAAAATTGAATGTAAACAGTTTATATTTTGAAAAATAAAATTATAACAAGAGGCCCATGGGCCACTATGCTCACCAGAGCTCAGGTGGGCACTGCCCAATGGCAGCCATGTATTTTAACATGATATCATTTTAATCTACCAAATGAACCCCCATGTCCAAATGAGCACCCATGTGGACTCAGTATCTGTAACATTAGGCCTTTTATGAAGTAGAGGGGGTGGGGCATGGACCCAATGGAGCCCTGGTTGGTATCACTAAATGCGTCTTAGCATAAGGAACAAGAATATATACGGTTTAGCAGTGGGGATCTGTAAGGCCTCTTAAGTGGTGGAGGGGTTGGGGCATGCCCTGTTGATCCAAGGAAAGCCCAAGATCGTTGTCCCTAAATGTGTCTTATCATAAGGACCAAGTATATATATGGTTTAGGGGTTGGAATCTGAACGGTTTCTGAGATTTGAGGCCCTTTTATGAAGTGGAAAGGATAGGAATGGCCCTGTGGACCCCCCTACAGTAGGTGTGCTAATAATAAGGAACAAGAACATATATGATTATGGGGTGGGGATTTGAATGGCTTCTGAAATATAAAGCCTTTTATGAAGTGGAAGGGTGGGGCACATTGCCTCCGCACAAAGAGACCCCCAGGTTGGTGTGATTGAACGAGTCTTATCATAAGGAACAAGTATATGGTTTAAGGGTGGGGATCTGATCTATTTCTGAGATATATGGCTTTTAATGAAGTAAAGCGATGGGGCATGGCCTGGGCATGCCACAGGGACTCCCAAGCTGGTGTCACTGAATGCGTCTTATCATAAGGAAGATGAATATATATGGTTTAGGGTGGGGCTAAGAACAGTTTCTGAGATATAATGCCTTTTGTGAAGTGAAGGGGTGGGGCAAGGCCCCAGGAGACTCCCAGGTTGGTTTCAATGAATGTGTCCAGGGTTCATACAGAACTGGGAAAACAGAATTCCAGGACTTTTCCAGGATTTTCTTCATTTTTCCAGGATGCAATTTCATCGACCGTTTACTCACCTAACACTGCTTCTTTAAAATTTCCTGTTGTTCTGCAAGTTCCTTATCCAGTTCTACCAAAGATTCTCGCTTTTCCTTAGCTGTCCTTCTGAATGAATTTGATTGAGTTACAAATGTCATTTTCCCTGTGCTTTCAGCCTTTTCACTTAGTTGATCTGCAGACTTGAGAAGAGTGTCAATGTCCAACTTTATCTTTTTCTTCTTGTCCTTCAGCTCCTCAATAGAATCCAGAGTGGGTTTTCTCTTCATCTGCTCTTGCTGTGTCTTCTTTTTTTTCTCTCTCATTTGAAAGGTATGTTTCATATTTCTGTCTAGCAGCAGATGCTGATTGCAGAAGTTTTTGATTAATGTTCACATTCAAGACCCCTCCTACACTTTTCACATAGTCACATACAATTCTTTGAGCTACCAAAGATTGACATTTAAGGTTTTCTACTTCCACTTCCTTATTAACAGAAAAGCCCCTCTCTACAGAGGCCTGTCCATGTGAAAGAACCAAAAGTAACTGAACAACAGCAAGAAGCTTGCCATATTCTGTGACAGGCATGTGTGAAGAGAAGAACTCATCAATTCTTTCTGTATTAACATTGAAACCTGCAAACATCTGAGATCCCATGGCAGGAATATGATCCAGAAAGTTGGAATACTGATCTAAAATTAAATCACAATCAGATTCTTTCACCCTGTTTGCACTGACTAACACTGTGAGTATTTGTCTGAATAGTTTTCTACAGTGTTGAGGATTTGCCTGCATTTCCTTGGGATTCAAAGCAGTCATGTATCTTACTAGTGGATAGGTCACTGGACATTTTTGTAATAATTTCTTAAGAACTGCTAATATGAATGCTTTACACTCCTCTCTGAACTGCAATACCATCCTGTCACTAACATTCTTGCTACCCTTTTCACCCTTTTTTACAGCATCTTTCACAGCCTTTTCAGCACTGAATCCGATGTCCACATCTTTGTACAAGACCAGGTTTTTCTTGTCAGATATGTCTATACTCACAAGTTTCTCACCAGATGTAGCATCGCTCAATACAGATTGTTTCACAACCCTTCTCATCAAACTTCTTATTATGTCACAGAGATCTGGATACAAGAATACCACCATAGGTTTGTCAGTCTGATATGTCTCCAGGAATGTCTTCAGTTGACTAGCAACACACTTGAAGAATTGCAACTTTGCTATTATCAAGGGATCTTCAACAGCTTCTTTTACTGTGGTGAACGACTTGTTATCAGGCTTGGTAATCTTCTTCTCCTTTACAGCTTTAACATATGACTCTACAGTTCCCCACACAGCTATGGCCCTTTCACAAACAGCAACATTTTCCAGCCACCTATGACCTACAAATTTCAGAGGCATAACAGTAGTTTGTGCAGTATTCTGAAAGTCCTCCCTTCTAGCTGGTGCATCCTTGAATAGATAGTAGAGACTGGAGAGTACTTCAGATACAGCCCATTCTGATGCACTTGTACCAGCTTTGAAACTATTATGCACAATGTGCAGCCCACATGATCCAATATTGATAAGCTTTGTATCAAATTCTTGAAACAGCTTTGTCTTCAGATTATCAAAGAACTTCCAATTTACACTTGGGCCATCCATACTGACTTGTACCATGTTGCTGATGTCAAGTCCACTCTCCAGGACACCTTCATGGAAGTGTTGAAGCATGTCAGCAGCTGTGCCATGACCAAGAAATTTGGATCCAATGTACCGAGTGCTGACTCTGATGGCATTCCAGTGACGCACATGTATATCCATTTGTTTTTGCTGCATCTTTTTATTTAGGCTTTCATCAAACAATATTGTATATGGTCCTGTCACTTCAGAGACAAGCACTGATTTAAAATACTCTGCAATCCCAAACACACAGAGATATGATGTTTTTCTTTCACCACAAGTGAACTTAGCTGCAATCTGACTGTCCGGAAACATAGCTTTGAAAAGCAATGTCACATTCTCATTTGAAGAGTAAGACTGGTGACATGTAACAGTGTGTAAAGTCCAGAGTATTTCTGATTTCAAAACATCATTTTTTCCAACAAAAGCTGAAATGGATGGCTGAACTTGTGAAGTTGAGGCTTGAGCAGGGGGCAGGGGCACAGTTAGTGAGTCAGCTTGTAAGTCTGTTTCATTTTTCGGTTCAGATTTCAACTTTGGTGAGCCAAAGAAGGCTGTTATTTTATGGGAAGACTCAGCCTTCTCTTTTCGGGATGCATTGGAAAGGTGTTTATTCCCTTTTGCATGTGACTTCAAGGCCGATTCCCCCATGTTAGCAATGTCTATTATCCGATCACAGACTGAACAGAGTGCTTTCAGCTTGTCACCCTTAAAAGGCTGAATCCATTCACTATATGCAGGATTCCTTTCCCATTCGTTTTTGTAGGCACATTTCCCCTTAATGCTCATTCTGACTGTTCTCAAATCTCCACTCTACTTTCAGGGTTTAGGGTTTTTTTTTATTTTTCGTTTTGATAATTTTTGCTTTTTTTTTGTATTTTCCGCTGCGCAAGAGGTCCACTTCCGGTTACACTTGATTCGTAGTACCGGGATATTGTGTGAGATAGTGATAAATGCCGGGACTACCGCTGACTGAATCTGAATACAGCGGTTTTTTTTACTAATTTAGCGATTTTCTTTCATTTTTTGTGCGCCACATCGTTGAGAATCTTTTTCAAGGACCTATCGTAGTTTTCAAGGAATATTTCCCAAAATTCAAGCACGCAAAGCCTTTTCAAAATTTATAGACGCCATTCTGATTTAATTTCAAAATTCAATATTGGACTTAAATCTCTTCTGCAACAAGGTCTATCGGAACCCGAATTTTATGGTGACTTAGCATATAAATTCAGAAAAATATATAACCGCAATGACTTCAGCACCCAATTTCGTAAAATCATTCTTCGATATAAAAAGATTGGGTACAACATGGATATTATACGACAGACTGCATGCATGGTAGTTAACCCAATCACGGTTGGCAACTTTGCTTCCCTCTTTAATTGCACGCCGGTGGGTCAGGCCTCAGATTCTATGACGGCTCCAACGTAAAGGCTTATTGAGAATTAGAGAGATCTAATTCAAGGTAATGTTGGTTGGTGCCTGATGCTCTGTCTCTGGTCGGGCTCATCGGAGTCTAACTGTTGGTTTTCTTTTGCTCCAGCATTTCAGTGGTTTCTTGCTGTCGAGTCCTCACCGTTGTCTCACCTCTGTGGTTCTTTGATTTTTGTGTTCACGGAGATGTTGCACTGATGAGTTAGGAGGCCTTCATGCGGACTGAACAAATTATTTGTCTAAATCGCGACGGAAGTAAGGGCGAGGATTGTGGCCACGTAAAATCGATTTAAGCCCCCCAGTGGAAATCTTCCACTGACCGTTCCAAGGCGGCTCTTCTGTGGCGATTTATTTATGTTGTTGTTTGTTACTTACTGTGTGTATCACTTGTGTCTTTTGGTTTTGGATGGCCATATGGCCATTTTGTGGGAAAGTAACTGTCCTTATGGCCTTCCTTTGTTTGGGTTTCCATTATGGTCTGGTCGCTTAATGTTTGTATTTCTTTCCCTTTGGTGTCTTTTATGGGTGGAGTAAGTTAATTGTATCAATTCCTGATCTTTGTTTTACTTCTATTTTGTCATTTTCAAGGACATTTTTTCAAAATTCCAGGACAATTCCAGGACAAATTGCACTTTTTTAGAATTCCAGGAGTTTTCCAGGACCAAGGTCAAATTCCAGGACTTTTCAAGGTCTGTGCGAACCCTGGTGTCTTATCACAAGAAACAAGAATATATATGGTTTAGGGGGTAGCCATCTGTAGGGTTTCCGAGATATTGTGAGATTATGAAATGGAGAAGGTGGGGCATGGCCCCAGCACATCCCTGGGGACCCCCTGGTTGGTATCACTGATGGGGCATGGCCCCAGCACATCCCTGGGGACCCCCAGGTTGGTATCACTGAATGCGTCTTATCATAATGAACAAGAATATATATGGTTTATGGGTGAGGATCTTATTGGTTTCTGAGATATATGGCCTTTTTTGAAGTGAAGGGGTGGGGCAAGGTCCCAGCCCATCCCTGAGGACCCCCAGGTTGGTGTCAATGAATGTGTCTTATCATAAGGATCAAGAATATATATGGTTTAGGGGCGGGGATCTTTAAGGTTTCTGAGATATTGGGCCTTTTATGAAATGAGGGGGGTGGGGCATGGCCCCCGAGGCATCCCGGGGACTCCCAGGTTGATGTCACTGAATGGGTCTTATCATAAGGAACAAGAATATATATGGTTTAGGGGTGGGGATCTGAATGGTTTCCAAGATATTGGGCCTTTTATTAAGTGGAGGGGGTGGGGCATGGCCTCGGCGCATCCCTGAGGACCCCTAGGTTGGTGTCACTGAATGTGTCTTATCAATAGGAACAAGAATATATATGGTTTAGGGGTCGAGATCTGAATTGTTTCTGTGATATATGGCCTTTTATGAAGTGGAGGGGGTGGGGCATGGCCCCAGCACAACCTGGGGGACCTTCAGGTTGCCATAAAAGCATATGGCTGAAAGAAGTATACGTAAATGCGCGAGAACCGAGAAGCATATCTGAGGTACGTAGCTGGTTGGGTTTAGTTCAGTATAATGCAAGATTTATACCTGATCTCGCAACCATTTCTGCACCGCTGCGTGAACTTACACATAAGAATGCAATTTTTAAATGGGGGCAAGCTGAGCAATATTCATTTGATAGGCTAAAGAAATGTTTAGCATCAGCAGGAACACTTGCTTACTATGATAAGAATGCTAAAACCCAGGTAATTGCAGATGCGAGTCCAGTAGGACTTGGTGCAGTGCTTACACAAAAGCAAGGGGATGACTATAGAGTCATAAGTTATGCAAGTCGTAGTTTAACTGATACAGAAAAACGTTACTCACAGACTGAAAAAGAAGCTTTAAGTCTTGTTTGGGCCTGTGAGCGGTTTCATGTATATCTGTATGGTACAAATTTTGAACTTCTGACAGATCATAAACCCTTAGAGACTATTTTTGGTCCAAGGTCAAGGTCAAAATCCTGTGCAAGGATTGAACGATGGGTTTTACGATTACAATCGTATAAATTCACTGTCCGATATATTAAGGGTCACAAGAATATCGCAGATACCCTAAGTAGATTATTAAGTAAGTCAGAACAGCAAGAACCGGACTTGTCGAAAAGTGTCGAGTCTGACGACTATATAAAATTTGTTGCACGTGAATCGACACCAGTAGCAATGACTACGCGTGAAATCGAACGAGCTTCAGATCGAGATCCGGAGTTAGTCGCTGTGCGAGAATGCCTGTTAAATGGCAAATGGTATCAATTACCATATAAGGAATACCTGCCTGTACGAAGCGAGCTGTCTGCTATAGGTAAACTTATTTTAAGAGGGACTAGAATTGTTATTCCTATATCATTAAGAGAACAAGTTTTGACTTTAGGTCATGATGGTCACCCTGGAATTGTAAGTATGAAAAGAAGATTGAGAACTGTGGTATATTGGCCTGGAATTGACAAAGATATAGAGAAATTTTGCAAATCTTGTTATGGTTGTCAATTAGTCAGTTAGCCATCAAAACCTGAACCCATGATAAGAACAGATTTACCTTCAGGGCCATGGGAACAGCTCTCAGCAGATTTGTTGGGACCTCTTCCTGATGGAAATTATGTCTTTGTATTAGTAGATCTTTACAGTAGATTCTTTGAAATAGCAATTTTGAAAAACACTTCAGCTGAGAAAATAACACAAGTAATGTGGAAAATGTTTGTTACTCATGGTCTACCCCTTTTGATTCAGACTGATAATGGAAGTCAGTTCCAAAGCCAACATTTCAGTAGCTTCATGGCTGAATTTGGAATTTACCACAGGAGGGTAAGTCCATATTGGAGTCCAGCTCAAGGACAGGTCGAGCGTGAAAATAGATCGATCCTAAAGCGTATCAAAATTGCACAAACTGAAAAACGCGACTGGAAATCAGAACTTGATCATTATTTACTGATGTATCGCAGTACACCACATTCAATAACAGGGGTTAGCCCTGCCGAGGCGCTTTATAGACGAAAATTACGAACAAAGCTACCACTTTTACTTGATCACACATCATATGACCAAGAAATGCGCGATCGCGATAGCGAGCAAAAGGAGAAAGGCAAGGTGTATGGTGATAAACGTAGAAACGCTTGCGAGAGCGAATTAAAGCCTGGTGACACAGTTTTGATGAAACAAAACATGGAGAATAAATTTCAAAGCCAGTTTAAACCGCAATTCTACAAAGTCTTGCATAAGACAGGGAATAGTGTTTTAGTAGAGTCAGATCAGGGCGTGAAGTATAGGAGAAATGTTACGCATCTAAAAAGGTTTTATGAACGGACCTCAGATAAGCCTACATGTATATCGCGAGAAAATTTGAATATGCCGCGATCAGAAGCTGATTTATCTGTTGAAATACCGCGTGAGCCTGATACGAATCCGCATTCGCTTTTGACATCACCTGCCCTAAACAGCAGAAAAAATGTTAATGAGCCAGAAATGGAAAACAATTCTTCGAGTTCAACACCAGTGAAGAGATACAATTTGCGTTCGGAGAGAGAAAGGAGGGTACCAGAAAAATTCAAAGACTATGTTATGGAGTAAACATTATATGTTATATAACCAGTTTGCCAATATTGCATGTGTTTTACATTTAATTTCATTATATATATTAGTAGTTTACACTTTTCCTTACTTTTAGTGAAAAATCTGTTAAAAAGCAGTATGTGCTAGACTGTGCCTATATACCTTAATATTACACATGTATTCAAGGACATAAAGAAGAAACCGCTGGGAAAATTCCATTTACTGTGGGAACTTAATTGCTGATGATATTCCATTCATTAATTCATTCAGAAACTGGACATAATGAAGTCTGTTTATTGACTTATCAGAGGCTCTAAGATACTGTTCATCATTATTTTCCTGTTATCAAGTGAAAACCAGACACAGACTATTAGGATTAATTATAAAGCCGTTATTACTCTGAAATCTTAGAAAGGCGTTTCCTAACAATGACTTTTCATGATAATCTTGTCAGTATTATTTCATTTACAGTAAAATAAGAACATTACTAATTAGAATGGCTATGATATGATAAATCAGGACAATCCAAATTTGTACTTGGTTAACTTCAGCATACCGTAGTTTTCATAAATTTTATAAGTATTTGTTTTGAAAAAAAAATAAGAAGGAAAGGGATGTAGTGTATTAAGTATTATATCTATATCCTTAAGGAGCCCCTAGCAGAAGATACATACCTGCAGTATATATAATAAGATTTGCCTCTCTAATACCAGTTGCTTTGTTTTAGTTCTTATGTCAGTCTCCATATTATGAGTATTAAAAGTATATAATCTTAAATGTGTTACTTAACTGTGGTTCAATCCTGTTAACAGTTATTTACGGCCTATCACTCGGACACTACAGTAACGCCTGGTTGTTAATTGAGCTTCACACTACTATTTTAAGTCAATAATTAATTGTTATTGTAAAACTTTTTGCTAAATAGTGTACTAACTTGAATTTCATTAACCCTTATCACGCTGAACACAATAATCATTATCTTGGCAAACAGTGTAGATCCTGATCGGATTGCTTCTGCCCTCTGAACCGGATCTGCACCATTTTTCATGCAGTTTTTGAATTGCATACATACATTATATCATTGGTTTAATTACGAGGATAGTTCTAGTTCAGTGAACCTGACCACTGATATTTACCTAATAAATAAATAAATAAATAAATGGTTTGTTTGTTTGTATTGGAGTTTAATGGCCCAGTCAACACTATTTTATGTCATTTTCCAGCCAGTCAGTTTACCTATCCTCACTTAACCTGGACAGGCTTATAAGTAAGCGGTTAACCAGTACAGTGCACATTCTTTCGCCAGAAAATGACAACTGCCCTTCTTGAATCAGCGGCAGGGAGAGAATGACTGTAGAAAAGATTTCATGATTAATCTCCATGAAAGAATGTTGCCGACCCCGGTAGGTATCGAACCCGCGCCTGTTACGAGATGGAATAGGAAACCTCTCTGGTGCTTATGCACATCTAAATTATTTTAGTAGATATATGGTAGGGCGGTGCGAGTGAAATATTTTAGGTGAAATATGGTACGCAAACTATACGGCTCCATGAACAAGTCATGCACATATCATACGATGTATGCATGAGTGGTTTATAGAGAGCTGTTTTTACAATACAGGGGGCCGCTAAAAGGCCGAGTCCTATAGAATTTGCCTAAAAATCGCCAACCGCCAAATTGTGCCATATATGATTTTTATTCCCGTCACGTGTTGTGTGGGTGTTCGTTTTGACAGGAGTCATGTCATTGATTATAGGGTCGTTTCATCAATTTTTCCTATGGGAAATATACTATTTGAACGCAAATCCATTATCTACTCGATTTTTGCTATCTGGCTTTGTTTGTGGCCGGTATCTCCACCTCGCCACGAATTGAGCAAGATAATATGGGTAGGCATGATTTTCCGGTAGTATTCATAGATATATAAACCCTGAAAAAAAACGGACACTTTAGCAGCAGGTCAAGTTGTAAAGAGCGAACACAACATTGTGACGGGGAAATAGAAAGTATATTGAAAGGCATAACAATGTGTGACCTGCTGCTCCCTGCTTCATAGCAGCAGGTACTGGTACGACGCTAGGCGTTAGGGTCCAGCAAGGGCGGACAGACCGCCGTAATCAGCGCCTACCAGGATAGAAGCAGATTCTTCTAAATCATTGTTCGTTGTAAACAAATGTGATCATGGAAGAGGTCAACTTACCTCATTTAGACGATCACTAAACGTCTGATCAGCAAACGTGATCGCTAATCCTAGGATTATCAACTATGTTGATAGACTAGTTTTACTAGTTCGCGAGAGGAAGTGTCACGCGAGTGGGGGATTCACCCTAAGTTATAAACTGGCCAGTCGCGTCTTGTGTTGTTTCTTTTTTTGTTTTTGTTGTTGTTTTTGTTGTTTGCTTCTGTAGGTATTCACGTCACCCGTTCCGAGCACAGAACAGTGTTTGCCTTCGGAGCGGACGTCGTGAGTTGGCTACAGAAGCAACAAATTGTGATGTTTAGTGTTAGTAAGTGTTGTATGTAGATACTGTAAATAATTCATGTCATTCATTTAACATCTTTCTTGTGCCTTACCCCACAGCTGCCCGTACACCTGTCAGAGATCACGCTCGGTTGTCTTGTCAGCATGGGGGTTTGCGGGACGCCGTAAACCCACATGTAACATTTGGTGTCAGAAGTGGGATTTGATCTCTGGCTGGTGTTCCCGGCTGTGGAACAGCACATTGATACTCTGAATCATCAATTTAAAAAAAAAAAAAAAAAAAAAATGCATTGACAGCCACATTTAGAAATTAACTTGAATCTTCCTTCCTGCGTTGATGAAGTGCGAAACCCATGTATTCAACTGAATGGATACTGACAAGTCGATAATTTCTGAGCAGGAAGGCAAGGCAAACCCCACTTTTTCTTGGTAACGAAAAATTTAAGTAGACCCCACTTAATTGTGTTACCTGACATTCAACTAAGTTAAATTGGAGCTACTAATTGATCTTACCCACACATGGTTCTGACGTAGTGACGTTAACAATTTACTGACGTTGACATAACGGTAGCGTTAATATTTACGCTGTGGCTTGAGGTTAGGTATGACGTAATAGAAACATTAATGGTGACTTGTTATGATCGGAGTTTTGTAATGTGATGAAACTTCGGATTGTAGCATTTTACTGTAAACGTCGTCAGTTTATGACGTCATATTAGACTACCAGTACGCAACGTCATACTGTGCTGAAAGCATTTGACATTTCAAATCGCGTGTGCTTTAATAACTAACGTTTTAGTTAGATTAACGCGTTTAACACATATCTTAACGTTTTAGTTAAGCCCATTCAATCATCACTGATCATAACTGATCAGTTTATAGTGGTTTTGATAGTAACGTGAGATTTACGTTATCAATAATGGAGCGTTTAATGCAAATGGGAAAGGACTTAGGTTATGAGGGGAAGGAGTTACAAGGTTTTGTTAAAGAGCAGCAAGATATTGAGCGGGCAGAAAGGCAAGAGCAAAGGGATTTAGAAAGGTTAAGGTCTGAAGAAAAAGAAAAGGAAAGGGTACATGAACTAGCTAAGTTAGAGGAAAAGGAAAAGGAAAGGGCTGAAAAAGAAAAGGAAAGGGCACATGAACTAGCTATGTTGAATGTTAATAAGGAACTTGAAATGGCACGCATTAAGACTGAAAGGGAGGCAAAAGAGATTAGTGAGGCCCATTTAGAAAAAATAAAACATGGGTTTGAGCTACAGCACCAAGAATTAAGGAATCGGTTAGAAATGCAGAGAGCGAAGCTCGAGCTAGAATTTGAAAAGCAAAAAGCTGAAAAGGTGGCGCATGCCCGGGATCCTAAGTTACCTTATTTTGAAGAGGGTAAAGATAAAATGGATAGTTATTTATCTAGATTTGAGAAATATGCTACGGCTAATAAATGGGATAAGAGTGTTTGGGCCGCGTATTTAAGTGCATTGCTCAAAGGGCGCGCACTTGATGTATATGACCGGTTGTCAAATGAGGATGCGGCGGATTATGAAAAGTTAAAGGACGCTTTATTAAAGAATTTTGACATGACAGAGCGCGGATTTAGGAAGCAGTTTCGTTATAGTAGGCCCGAGAAATCAGAAACGTTCATACAGTTCAGTAGTAGACTGAGAAGTTATTTAGAAAAATGGCTTAATATGGCAAAGATAGAAAAATCTTTTCCGGCTGTCTGTGATTTCATGGCAAGGGATCAGTTCCTGGAGTCATGTAATAGAGAACTGTATGTACATCTGAAGCCAAAACAGTTTGGTAATTTAGATGAAATGGCTAGGGAGGCAGATTTGTTTGCAGAAGCGCGCGGGGGCGTATATAGTTGCATTAATAAGGGGCAACGCGATAATAGAGGCGCAGCGCAGGGGAAACAGGACAAAGTTGACTCGAACAAACCGAGTGGTAGACCGGATATCAAGTGTAGCATATGCGGTAAGGGGCATTTAACAATTAAATGTTTTAAGAACCCCGACAGGAAACAATTGTATAGCGCAGAGGTAGGAGCAACTGGAGTGGGGGATAGCGGTGTTAAAGAAAATTTTAACACGCGCGTAGAGACTCAAGGTTCTCAGGTTAAGAATGAGAATACGCAGAATGTAGGTCGTGGTTATACACGTGGTCGTGGTAATTTTAGAGGGTCTTTTCGCGGACGCGGTAAAAATAATAGCACACCACGTGGCGCAGCACACCAAGTTAGTTTTTGTCAAACGGAAGTAACTAGGAAAGGTGATGAGATTGGAAGTATTTTTGAAAATAAGGTTGGTGATCCTTTGATTTCGGATAGGGAGGAGTTTAGTAAGGAAACTAGGGAAGGTGTCTGTTACTTCTTAAAGGCAAGGTTACCGACGGCACAAGGATTGGTTAATAATAAAAAGGTGGTTGTATTAAGAGATACTGGGTGTACAGGCTGTGTCGTTCGGAGAAGTTTGGTTTCGGATAGTCAGTTAATAGGAAAGGAATCAAATGTTACGTTGATTGATGAATCCACACAAAGGTATCCTTTGGCAATGATTGACATTGATTGTCCTTTTTTCACTGGGAAAACTGAAGCTTTGTGTATGGATGATACGTTGTACGATTTGGTTATCGGTAACATTGATGGATCAAAACTTCCTGATATGTCTCATTTCTCAGCTGCGGCTGTAACTAGGTCTCAAACTAGGCAGGATGAGAAGCCTTACAGAAAACTTAAGGTTCCCGATCAGATCATTAACGATGACAAGGAGGCTTTCAAGCAAGCTCAGGTTGATGATCCAACTTTGGAAAACATCAGGAAAAGGGTTGTATCTGGGAACAAGACTGTGAGTCGTGGTTTAAACCGAGGTGAAACTAGGTTTATTGAGAAAAAAGGTTTGGCATATAGGGAGTTCACCAAGGGTAACAAAGTCTCTTTCCAACTTGTGGTCCCTCAAAGTTTCCGAGGAAAGGTGTTGAAACTGGCTCATGAAACGCTTATGTCTGGACATATGGGTATTAGGAAGACATTGGATAGAGTTGTAACTGAGTTTTACTGGCCCGGTATTTGCGGTGATGTCGCTAGATTTTGTAAATCTTGTGATATTTGTCAGAGAACTATTCAGAAAGGTCGGGTCACTAAAGTACCTCTAGGAAAAATGCCATTGATTGATACGCCATTTAAGAGGGTGGCAGTGGACATAGTTGGTCCAATTGAGCCTCGATCTGATAGGAAATCTCGGTATATTTTAACCATGATAGATTATGCGACAAGGTATCCAGAGGCGATAGCTTTACCGAGTATTGAGACGGAACGTGTCGCGGAAGCGCTTATTGAAATGTTTAGTAGGGTTGGCATTCCTGATGAAATGTTGACTGATTGTGGATCACAGTTTACTGCTGAGGTAATGAAGGAAGTCAGCAGACTTCTTTCTCTTCAACAGTTAACGTGTAGTCCGAGACACCCAATTTGCAACGGACTGATAGAGCGTTTCCACGCTACGTTAAAGCAGATGTTACGTCGCATGTGTGCTGAACGTCCAAAAGATTGGGATAAATATCTTCCAGCTTTATTATTTGCGGTAAGGGAAGTCCCACAAGAGTCTTTAGGATACTCCCCTTTTGAGTTGTTATATGGACGTAACGTCAGAGGTCCAATGACAATATTAAGAGAATTATGGGCTGAAGAGGTACGCGATGAGCAAGTTCTTTCGACGTATCAATACGTTATTGAGCTTAGGGAACGGTTAGAGCAGACATGCAAATTAGCGCGTGATAATTTAAAGAAGGTTGAGATTAAGCAGAAAGCTTATTATGATAAAGGCGCGAGGTCGCGTAAATTTGACGTCGGCGACAAAGTACTGTTGTTACTACCGACAGACAGTAATAAATTATTGCTTCAATGGAAAGGTCCTTATGAAGTTGTTGAGGTAGTGAACAGAATGGATTATAAGATTGACGTCAATGGAAATGTTAACACATATCACGCTAACATACTGAAGCAATATGTGGAACGTCAAAATGTGACGTCACATTGCTTGCTTTCTGTAGAGTCCACTCCGTCAACTGAAAATGATGACGTTGACGAATTCTCATTGGAAGATTGCGCTTTTCCTACTGCAAAGCAACCAGAGACGTTTAAGGACGTCAATATTTCAGAAATGTTAACGCAGGATCAGCGTAAAGAAATAGAGACGTTGATAAAAGAATACCCGGACGTACTGTCCAGTGTACCTGCACGAACCGACCAAATAGAACACGACATAAAGTTGCTGACGACGGAACCAGTGAGGTCAAAAGGTTATGCCATACCATATAAAGTACGGGATGTAATGGAAAAGGAAATTCAAGATATGTTAGATTTAGGAGTTATTGAGCCATCAATATCTCCATATTCATCCCCTGTAGTACTTGTCCCTAAAAAAGATGGTTCGGTGCGGTTCTGCATTGACTTCCGTAAACTTAATAAAGTGACGGAGTTCGATGCAGAACCAATGCCAAATATGGAGGAGGTTATAAATAGAATGTCGGGGCACAAATACTTTAGCAAATTAGATTTGTCAAAAGGTTATTGGCAGGTAAAAATGACGTCTAAGGCAAAACCCCTAACTGCGTTCGAAACCCCCAAAGGCTTGTTTCAATTCAAAACTATGCCCTTCGGTTTGGTAAACTCAGGAGCAACATTTTGCAGGTTGATGAGAAAGATTCTGTCCGAACTTTCTAACGTTGATAGCTTCGTCGATGATATGTGGATCTTTACCGAAACTTGGAAAGACCACTTGACGTCATTACGTGAAGTTTTAGATAGACTCAGGACAGCCAAGTTGACGGCAAAACCTTCCAAGTGTATGATTGGGTATAGCAGTATCGAATGTCTTGGTCACAGTGTAGCTGCTCAGTCAGTTAGACCGCAAGAAGACAAGATACAAGCTATAAAGGATGCTCCTCGACCTTCTACTAAGAGACAAATAAAGTCATTTCTTGGGTTGGCTGGTTTCTACCGCCGTTTCATTCCAAATTTCTCATCTATCGCTTCCCCTTTGACAGATTTAACTAAGAAAAGTAGACCAAACAAGATCACAGACTGGCAGGACCATCATGAAAAGGCTTTCCAGACCCTGAAGAATAGACTCACGTCTAGTCCTATTCTTCGTCTTCCTATCTTTCATGATGGGAATCCGTTCATACTCTGGACGGACGCTTCTGATGTTGGTATAGGAGCCGTTTTGCTCCAAGAATTTGAAGGGGAAGGACGACTTCCCATTGCTTATGCCAGCAAGAAACTTTTGCCTCGTGAGAAAAACTATTCTGTAATAGAGAAGGAATGTTTGGCTATTATCTGGGGTGTTGAGAAATTTCGCAAGTATCTTTACGGAGTAGAATTCCTGCTTGAGACAGACCACAAACCCTTGTCTTATATGCAAACAGCAAAAGTTCTCAATCCTCGAATTATGCGTTGGGCAATGAAACTACAGCCGTATAGATTTCGGATTGTTGCAATTCGGGGCCAAGAAAATTTGGGGGCAGACTACCTTAGTAGGTAATTCTTCGCACGGTTGTTGTGTAAATAGCTGTCTTGTTTAGATAGGTTCATCCTATTCCATCTCTATACACAAAGAAAAAACATTTCTGATTGTTTTTTCTCCAAAAGGGGAAACCTTTGTTACGAGATGGAATAGGAAACCTCTCTGGTGCTTATGCACATCTAAATTATTTTAGTAGATATATGGTAGGGCGGTGCGAGTGAAATATTTTAGGTGAAATATGGTACGCAAACTATACGGCTCCATGAACAAGTCATGCACATATCATACGATGTATGCATGAGTGGTTTATAGAGAGCTGTTTTTACAATACAGGGGGCCGCTAAAAGGCCGAGTCCTATAGAATTTGCCTAAAAATCGCCAACCGCCAAATTGTGCCATATATGATTTTTATTCCCGTCACGTGTTGTGTGGGTGTTCGTTTTGACAGGAGTCATGTCATTGATTATAGGGTCGTTTCATCAATTTTTCCTATGGGAAATATACTATTTGAACGCAAATCCATTATCTACTCGATTTTTGCTATCTGGCTTTGTTTGTGGCCGGTATCTCCACCTCGCCACGAATTGAGCAAGATAATATGGGTAGGCATGATTTTCCGGTGGTATTCATAGATATATAAACCCTGAAAAAAAACGGACACTTTAGCAGCAGGTCAAGTTGTAAAGAGCGAACACAACACTGTGACGGGGAAATAGAAAGTATATTGAAAGGCATAACAATGTGTGACCTGCTGCTTCCTGCTTCATAGCAGCAGGTACTGGTACGACGCTAGGCGTTAGGGTCCAGCAAGGGCGGACAGACCGCCGTAATCAGCGCCTACCAGGATAGAAGCAGATTCTTCTAAATCATTGTTCGTTGTAAACAAATGTGATCATGGAAGAGGTCAACTTACCTCATTTAGACGATCACTAAACGTCTGATCAGCAAACGTGATCGCTAATCCTAGGATTATCAACTATGTTGATAGACTAGTTTTACTAGTTCGCGAGAGGAAGTGTCACGCGAGTGGGGGATTCACCCTAAGTTATAAACTGGCCAGTCGCGTCTTGTGTTGTTTCTTTTTTTGTTTTTGTTGTTGTTTTTGTTGTTTGCTTCTGTAGGTATTCACGTCACCCGTTCCGAGCACAGAACAGTGTTTTGCCTTCGGAGCGGACGTCGTGAGTTGGCTACAGAAGCAACAAATTGTGATGTTTAGTGTTAGTAAGTGTTGTATGTAGATACTGTAAATAATTCATGTCATTCATTTAACATCTTTCTTGTGCCTTACCCCACAGCTGCCCGTACACCTGTCAGAGATCACGCTCGGTTGTCTTGTCAGCATGGGGGTTTGCGGGACGCCGTAAACCCACATGTAACAGCGCCCTCCTGATCATCAGTCAGACAAGCATCCGACTTAGATACCGAGGCCGGATAAATAAATTAATAAATAAATATATAAACTAGACATGTGTACAAAGTACACAGATGCCCCCGCCATATATCTTTGTCGATATAGCTTGTAGTCCCATCCTCTAGAATGGCCCGGGGGTGTCCGGGATGGACCCAATGTCTGTATCAGTCAATGCATCTTATCATAAGAGACAATAATATATATGGTTAAGGGGTGGGGATATTGATAGTTTCTGAGATATAAAGACTTTAATGAAGCAAAGGGGGCGGGGCATGGCCCTGGGGTGACCGTAGGGACCCAAAGTCTGTGTCATGGAATGTGTCATATCATAAGGAACAATAATATATAGGTTTAGGTGTTCGAGTATGATTAATTTTCAAGATAATAAGACATTTTGACAGTTTTGCAAACAAATTCCTATATGACAATTTTGACCCCTTATGCAAACTGACCCCTGGGCCCACCCAGGGGCACAACCCTGGGTCAACTTGAACATGAACTGATAGGTCTTGGTCTGAGTAAATGTCATACCAAATTTCAACTTTGTAGCACAACAGGTAAAAAAATTATGAGCTCCAATGCGAGCCCGAGGTTTGAGCTCGACATTTCAGTCCGAGGTGGTTACGAACGTGACATACGCACGTAACATCACGGCGAAACGCTATATGCCCCACTCCTGCCAAGGCAGGTGGGGGCATAAAAAAATTAAGTTCGAAATATGTAGATCAGGCTCTGTTTGTAGAAAGTTATCCATTTTCTCGAAAAAATTCTATCAATTACTCATTATGACACCCTGGATAGCAGAATGAGCTCCTGCTGTAAATAAATCCATCATTTAAGCAAAAGAAATAGCAAATGCAGATCTGGTCAGCAGTGGCAGTTAAAAGAGAAGATCAAGCAGTAATGTTTGATGGTAAAAGCCAGAGGTGCCAGTCAAAGCATACTTACCAGGAGTTTTACTGAAGGAAGATATTAGGAATCACTTTGGATAACAACTTGACATTTAGGGACCATATCCAACAGGTTTTGGTGCACTAAAGATTGCATCAAAACCTGCACTCATCTGCAGGAACAGACAGAATGTAGTGCTCAGCCTGAGTCAGTATTAATGGGCTCTACAGATAATTGGTACTGCCTGTTTTGGAGTATGGAGCTGTAGTGTGGGTTTTTGTATTGACAGAGTGCTATAATGAGTTTGGTAATGCGGCTCTTACACTGTCACGACTTTGACCACGACTGTCCACGACCAATGGGGACCATGAAAATCGTAGCAAATCAGGGCATACACGGTTCCGATTTCACTACCCTACCAACACTCACGACATTGCTACGACACTTCTACGAACAATCACGATTGCTGTACAATAATGGAGCCGATTTACAGCGATCCACCACGATGTCTTACGATCCTCTAGGATTCTTCTACCACTGCACCACGATTGCTTCAAGATATCAGACGATCATACACGATTTCTCACGATCCCTGCAAGACTGCTCTAAGACCAAGGCCGAATTGGCACGATGATCAAAGACTCAGTACGATCATGGAGGATTCGATACGATTTACTCACAATTAACCAAGACTTCTCCTGATTCGTCAGGATTTATAACGATCTGGGTATATAAAAGTGTTCGTCGGGATAAATCTTGCTAGCGTCGTCATCAATCGTAGTGCATTCCTGGTGAATCTTGCATTGTCATGAGCAGTCGTCGTGATATCGTAGTAGATCGTACGGCAGTCGCAACAGAATCGTAGAGGCGTCGTAGATGATCTTGTCTCGCCGTAGCTCAATCATGGTAGAATTCAGTCACGATTATTCACGATTGGCCACAATTACCACGATAACTGCTCACGACTGAGCTACGATTTGAAAAGTGATGCCGACTCGTCACGAATGTTTTGAACATGTCCAAAACAGTCGTGGTCACTCCCGAACTATCACGATAAACCACGATTCCTCAAGATCTCTGACGACTTCTCTACGACGTTGTTCACGATATACCAGGATTTAAAAAATCGTGGTGAGTCGTGGCCTAAATCGTGACAGTGTAAAAGTCCCTTAAAGTCCACATTTCCATTACAAGGCAAGTCTGACTGGTGATCAGGAGGATAAGGGTCCTATACCTGCCAGGGTCGGCAACATTCTTTCGTGGGGATTGATCATGAAATCTTTTCTAAGGTCATTCATTAAACCTCAAATCAAACAAACAAATTAACAAATAACACAACAGCTGATCTGCAAATTAACCCTTATCCTGCCGAATAATTAACTTAGCCACACCCATTTCTGACTTTGAACCAATCAGATTGCTTGATGCTATCTGATCTGGATCTACACTGTTTGCAAAGGTCGGGGGTGCCGTGAACAACAAGAGTTAAACTAAGACAGGCCCAGGAAATTGAAGATGGTGAGAATTTGTGCTAAGAAGGATGAAGAGCCATTGAATAAAGAATTTGACAAATGGGTAATATCAGGTTAACCCTTGTCCTGCTGAATATTTTAATCTTCCACACCCACTAGCGATTATCAACCAATCAGATTACTTGATGCAAATTATTGCAACAAATTCACAATCTGAATGGCAAACAATGTAGATCCTGATCAGATGGCTTCGTCAGAAGCCATCTGATCTGGATCTACATTGTTTGAAAAATAAGGCATATCCGGGCTCAGCAGGACAAGGGTTAACTAGAATGGCACAGGGGTGTCCGGAGGGACCCGGAGCTGTCCACAGGGACCCAAGGTCTGTGTCAGTGAATGCATCTTATCATAAGGAACAATAATATATATGGTTAAGTGGTGGGGATATGAATTGTTTCTGAGATATAAGGCCTTTTATGAATTGAAGGGGGCGGGGCATGGTCCGGGGTTGACAAGAGGGAGACAAAGTCTGTGTCTTAGAATGAGTCATATCATAAGGAACAATAATATGTATGGTTTAGGTGTTCGAATCTGATTAAGTCTGTGTCAGTCAATGCATCTTATCATAAGGAACAATAATATATATGGTTAAGGGGTGGTGACATGGATAGTTTCTGAGATATAACGAAGGGGGCGGTGCATGGCCCAGGGGGGACCCAAAGTCTGCGTCTTGGAATGTGTCATATCATAAGGAACGATAATATATATGGTTTAGGTGTTCGAATCTGATTAATTTTCAAGATAATTAGGCGGGGCATGGGCTGGGGGTGACCGGAGGGACCCAAATTCTTTGTCTTGGAATGTGTCATATCATAAGCAACAATAATATATATGGTTTAGGTGGGGGGGGGGGGGGGGGGGGGTCGGGATGAACCCAATGTCTGTATCAGTCAAAGCATCTTATCATAAGGAACAATAATATATATGGTTAAGGGGTGGGGATATGGATAGTTTCTATGATATAAAGACTTTAATGAAGCAAAGGGGGCGGGGCATGGCCCAGGGGTGACTGTTTTGTTTGATTTGAGGTTTAACGTCCCCGTCAACACTGTAAAGGTCATTTTGGAGACGTTGCTTCCAATTTTGTGGGACTTTTACCCGACATTGAGATGAAATGACATCTCAAGCCCTGTCGCCCAATGAAACCAATAGGGTTTATTAGCATGGACGGTCCTCCTCGCACCGCGGTTCCTGGACAGGCTTAGATCCTCTAAGCTGTTTACCAGTACTAGTGTGCGGGCCGGATTCAGCTCTGCGTGGAAGCATCATGCAGCCCATATATTTCTTCAAGCCCCTATGGGCGGGGGCTGCCAGGGGTGACTGTAGGGACCCAAAGTCTGTATCATGGAATGTGTCATATCATAAGGAACAATAATATATATGGTTTAGGTGTTCGAATCTGATTAATTTTCAAGATAATTAGGCATTTTGACAGTTTTGCATACAAATTTCTATATAAATGGGGGGGGGGGGGGGGGGGGAGGAGTCGGGATGGACCCAATGTCTGTATCAGTCAATGCATCTTATCATAAGGAACAATAATATATATGGTTAAGGGGTGGGGATATGGATAGTTTCTGAGATATAAAGACTTTAATGAAGCAAAGGGGGCGGGGCATGGCCCAGGAGTGACCATAGGGATCCAAAGTCTGTGTCATGGAATGTGTCAAATCATAAGGAACAATATATATGGTTTAGGGGTTCGACGAATCCGATTAATTTTCAAAACATTTAGACATTTTGACAGTTTTGCATAAAAATTTCTATATAACGGGGGGGGGGGGGGGGGGGGGGGGGGGGGGGAGGAGGAGTCGGGATGGACCCAATGTCTGTATCAGTCAATGCATCTTATCATAAGGAACAATAATATATATGGTTAAGGGGTGGGGATATGGATAGTTTCTGAGATATAAAGACTTTAATGAAGCAAAGGGGGCGGGGCATGGCCCAGGAGTGACCGTAGGGATCCAAAGTCTGTGTCATGGAATGTGTCAAATCATAAGGAACAATATATATGGTTTAGGGGTTCGACGAATCCGATTAATTTTCAAAACATTTAGACATTTTGACAGTTTTGCATAAAAATTTCTATATAACGAGGGGGGGGGGGGGATGGGTGGGTCGGCATGGACCCAATGTCTGTATCAGTCAATGCATCTTATCATAAGGAACAATAATATATATGGTTAAGGGGTGGGGATATGGATAGTTTCTAAGATATAAAGACTTTAATGAAGCAAAGAGGGCGGGGCATGGCTCAGGGATGACTGTAGGGACCCAAAGTCTGTGTCATGGAATGTGTCATATCATAAGGAACAATAATATATATGGTTTAGCTGTTCGAATCTGATAAATTTTCAAGATAATTAAACATTTTGACAGTTTTGCATGCAAATTCCTATATGACAATTTTGACATGTTACGCAATCTGACCCCTAGGCCCACCCAGGGGCACGACTTTGGGTCAACTTGAACATGAACTGATAGGTCTTGGTCTGAGTAGATGTCATACCAAATTTCAACTTTGTAGCACAACAGGTAAAAAAATTATATGCAAGTCCGAGGTTTCAGCTCGACATTTCAGCCCGAGGTGTCCGAGGTTTCAGCTCGACATTTCAGCCCGAGGTGGTTACGAACGTGACATACGCACGAACGGACGTACGGACGTAACATAACGGCGAAACGCTATATGCCCCACTCCTGCCAAGGCTTTCAAGATAATTAGGCATTTTGACAGTTTTGCATACAAATTTCTATATAAATGGGGGGGGGGGGGGGGGAAGGAGTCGGGATGGACCCAATGCCTGTATCAGTCAATGCATCTTATCATAAAGAACAATACTATATATGGTTAAGGGGTGGGGATATGGATAGTTTCTGAGATATAAAGACTTTAATGAAGCAAAGGGGGCGGGGCATGGCCCAGGGGTGACCGTAGGGATCCAAAGTCTGTGTCATGGAATGTGCCAAATCATAAGGAACAATATATATGGTTTAGGGGTTCGACGAATCCGATTAATTTTCAAGACATTTAGACATTTTGACAGTTTTGCATACAAATTTCTATATAACGAGGGGGGGGATGGGTGGGTCGGCATGGACCCAATGTCTGTATCAGTCAATGCATCTTATCATAAGGAACAATAATATATATGGTTAAGGGGTGGGGATATGGATAGTTTCTAAGATATAAAGACTTTAATGAAGCAAAGAGGGCGGGGCATGGCTCAGGGATGACTGTAGGGACCCAAAGTCTGTGTCATGGAATGTGTCATATCATAAGGAACAATAATATATATGGTTTAGCTGTTCGAATCTGATAAATTTTCAAGATAATTAAACATTTTGACAGTTTTGCATGCAAATTCCTATATGACAATTTTGACATGTTACGCAATCTGACCCCTAGGCCCACCCAGGGGCACGACTTTGGGTCAACTTGAACATGAACTGATAGGTCTTGGTCTGAGTAGATGTCATACCAAATTTCAACTTTGTAGCACAACAGGTAAAAAAATTATATGCAAGTCCGAGGTTTCAGCTCGACATTTCAGCCCGAGGTGTCCGAGGTTTCAGCTCGACATTTCAGCCCGAGGTGGTTACGAACGTGACATACGCACGAACGGACGTACGGACGTAACATAACGGCGAAACGCTATATGCCCCACTCCTGCCAAGGCTTTCAAGATAATTAGGCATTTTGACAGTTTTGCATACAAATTTCTATATAAATGGGGGGGGGGGGGGGGGGAAGGAGTCGGGATGGACCCAATGTCTGTATCAGTCAATGCATCTTATCATAAAGAACAATAATATATATGGTTAAGGGGTGGGGATATGGATAGTTTCTGAGATATAAAGACTTTAATGAAGCAAAGGGGGCGGGGCATGGCCCAGGGGTGACCGTAGGGATCCAAAGTCTGTGTCATGGAATGTGCCAAATCATAAGGAACAATATATATGGTTTAGGGGTTCGACGAATCCGATTAATTTTCAAGACATTTAGACATTTTGACAGTTTTGCATAAAAATTTCTATATAACGAGGGGGGGGATGGGTGGGTCGGCATGGACCCAATGTCTGTATCAGTCAATGCATCTTATCATAAGGAACAATAATATATATGGTTAAGGGGTGGGGATATGGATAGTTTCTAAGATATAAAGACTTTAATGAAGCAAAGAGGGCGGGGCATGGCCCAGGGGTGACTGTAGGGACCCAAAGTCTGTGTCATGGAATGTGTCATATCATAAGGAACAATAATATATATGGTTTAGGTGTTCGAATCTGATAAATTTTCAAGATAATTAGACATTTTGACAGTTTTGCATGCAAATTCCTATATGACAATTTTGACCTGTTATGCAATCTGACCCCTAGGCCCACCCAGGGGCACGACTTTGGGTCAACTTGAACATGAACTGATAGGTCTTGGTCTGAGTACATGTCATACCAAATTTCAACTTTGTAGCACAACAGGTAAAAAAATTATATGCAAGTCCGAGGTTTCAGCTCGACATTTCAGCCCGAGGTGTCCGAGGTTTCAGCTCGACATTTCAGCCCGAGGTGGTTACGAACGTGACATATGCACGAACGCACGTACGCACATATGGACGTAACATCACGGCGAAACGCTATATGCCCCACTCCTGCCAAGGCAGGCGGGGGCATAACAAGTATAAGATTATCCCCCATCATCAACATGATTGACGAAACCGAGGAATGATTTTTTTGGGGGCCCTATCAAAATTATTTCACTCATATCGAGCCGATCGTTAGGCAGAGGTGAGCGAAAGCTGGAGTACCCGGAGAAAAACCACCCATAGATGATCAAAAGAGCAGAAAAGTAAAAAAACAAGAGGGCCATGATGGTCCTCGATCGCTCACCCGATCCATATTGTACAAATGAAATTGTAGGCAACATATGGTAGAGTAGAGGGTTTGAGCAATTTTGGTTGACCCAAGGAGGTTTTTTTTATAATTTTAGCCATCTTGTTCATCCAAGCACAATGGGTTCAGCAATTTTGGAAGAGGATCATCCAAGGAATATTCCTGTGACATCACGTGAACAAGTCTGTGAAATGAAGACCCCCTAAACCCCACTCCATATAGATAAAACTGGGGTTTAAGGGGGTATACATTATTTTTCTTATTTCTACTCAAAGACAGGTTGTAGGTACTCTTTAGAACAGCCTCAATGAGGCAGTTCTTACGAGCACCAACAACCTATGTTTTGAGCATTGATAAGAAAAATATCATGGATTTTCATCAGAAAAGTTGCTATTTTGGAGATATGAGAAATTGCACTATGTCATACCGGTGCGTTATCATAATGAAATTAATTTGAAATCCATCCACTGGTTAAGCAGTAGAAGTTACTTAAAAGTTTGTCTATTATTAGCTCTAGCGGCCACCTTTTTCATCCCAGCAGAATTGTTTGAACAATTTTAATAGAGGGTCATCCATGAAACATTCCTGTGAAATTATATCAAAATCCATCCACTGATTAAGGGCCAGAAGTCTTTTTTTTTTTCTTTTTTTAGCCCTGGTGGCCATCTTGTTCATCTGAGCAGAGCAATTTTAGCAATTTTGGTGGAGGGTCCAACAAGGATCATTCTTGTGCAGTTATTTCAAAATCCATCCGAAAGTTAAGGAATAGAAGACTTTTAAAGATTTTTATATATGTATTTTTAGCTCTGGCGGCCATCTTGTTCATACGAGCAGGACAGTTTGAGCAATTTTGATTGAGGGTCACCCAAGGAACATTTCTGTGAAATTATTTTAAAATACATTCACTGGTTAAGGAGAAGAAGTTGTTTAAAGGTTTTTTCTATTTTTAGCTCTGGCAGCCATCTTGTTCATCCAAGCATAACGGTTTGAGCAATTTTGTTAGAGGGTCACCCAAGGAACCTTCTAGTGAAATTATTTCAAACTCCATGCACTGGCTAAGGAGGAGAAGTCATTTAAAGGTTTTTCTATTTTTAACTCTGGTGGCCATCTTGTTCACCCAAACCGAACGATTTGAGCAATTTTGGTAGAGGGTCACCCAAGGAACATTCCTATGAAATTATTTTGAAATCCATCCACTTGTTAAGGAGAAGAAGGTTTTTCTATTTTTAGCTCTGGTGGCCATCTTGTTCATCCGAGCGTAACGATTTGAGCAATTTTGGAAGAGGGTCACCCAAGGAACACTCCTTTGAAATTATTTTGAAAACCATTCAATGGTTAAGGAGAAGTCATTTAAAGGTTTTTCTATTTTTAGCTCTGGCGGCCATCTTGTTCATCCGAGCAGAACAGTTTGAGCAATTTTGGTAGAGGGTCACCTAAGGAACCTTCCTGTGAATTTTTTTAAAATCCATGAACTGGTTAAGGAGAAGTCGTTTAAAGGTTTTCTATTTTTAGCTCTGGGGGCCATCTTGTTCATCAGAGCATAACAATTTGAGCAAATTTGGTAGAGGGTCACCCAATTTCATGTGAAATTATTTTGTAATCCATTCACTGGTTAAGGAGAAGTCATTTAAAGGTTTTTCTATTTTTAGCTCTGGCGGCCATCTTGTTCACCCGAGTGGAACAATTTGCACAATTTTGGTAGAGGGTCACCCAAGGAACATTCCTGTGAAATTGTTTCAAAATCTGTCCAGCAGTTTTGGAGAAGAAGTCGTTTAAAGCAAAAGTTGACGAAGGACGCACGGATGCACGCACGCACGCACAGATGGACGATGTACAAAGACCGATCACAAAAGCTCACCTTGAGCACTTCATGCTCAGGTGAGCTAAATAAAACTAGAAATGTGTCCCCGCCCGAAAGTATGACCTTGGAGGTACGGATCTGGGTTTGCACGTGACACATTGTCTCATGATGGTTAACATTTCTTCAAAATAATTTCATAATCCATCAAAAAATAAGTAAGTTATTGGCTGCGTTTAAGTTTCGGACCCTTTTTTTACCTTTGACCTCCAAGTATGACCTTGACCTTGGAGGTACGGACCTGGGTTTTGCACGTGACACATCGCCTCATGATGGTTAACATTTCTCCAAAGTAATTTCAAAATCCATCCAGAAATAAGAAAGTTATTGACTGCGTTTAAGTTTCGGACCCTTTTTTTTACCTTTGACCTCTAAGTATGACCTTGACCTTGGAGGTAAGGACCTGGGTTTTGCACCTGACACGTCGTCTCATGATGGTTAATATTTCTGCCGAGTAATTTTAAAATCCATCAAGAAATAAGGAAGTTATTGACTGTGTTTAAGTTTCGGACGCACGGACGGACGCACGGATGGACGGACCCACATTTTCGATTTGTGTGGCTGCACCTGTCCATATTTTATGGGGCTAAAATTTTTATGTGGCTAACGGTTTATGTGGCTATAAGACACACACATCTGTACATCTAATGTGGCTAGCCACACAAACTTTGGACATCAGCCACATAAAGGCTGTCTGTACGAAACCGTCTTTGTCTAAACTTATGTGGCTACCAGAGGTTGTGATATCTAGCCCTCTAAAGGTAGAACAGAACTTTCTTTATAGTGCACTGATACATCTTATGGGTCTAGCTCCTCACATAGAGGGACTTTTTCCTACTGCAGCATTCAGCCCCAGGACAGCATGTTAAATTTATGTGGCTCAGCCCCATAATCTCAAAGTTTAGCCTCATAATCCTGGACATCCATGTCCAAGGATGTCCAAGGTGATGGACATAAATTTATGTGTCTTTTTTTTTTATTTGATTTTTCTAGTCCCCCTGAACCCCTCTGTACTAACAGAAAAATGGGTTTGTGAGGCTAGCCACACAAACCCATTTTGCCACACAAAACCCTTCTGTACCTAAAAGAAGCCACATAAACCCATTTTGTAAGAACGGACGGACGCACGGACGGACGCCTTTACGGATGTATACTTGTGTGTCTTCATCCCTACAAAGTACCCTTGTGTGTCTTAATTCCAGGAAATTTCTTGGAATTTCTTGGAAAAAAAGACACACAAGTAACTATTTTTAGACACACAAAACACTGACGGAATAAATCGCATTGAGTTCAATGGAAGTGTCCAAACTTTTTAAACACACAAGTATACATCTGTTCCTGCGGACGAACGGATGGACGGACAGGGGCAACGCTATATGCCCTTTCCACCATTCTTCGAATGGCGGGGGCATAAAAAGAGCCTGCTCTAAAGCATGCCGCAATGCAATTAGAATTATACATAGAAACAAAAGAGGGGAATTTTCAAATGTATCTTCCATTCTTCTTAAGGGGAATGGGAATACCTTCATGTCATGCTTTAGTATTACCCAAAGGAAGGTAATGCTACTCTTCAAAAGGAGATTCGGAAACATAAACAAATATGGCTGACATTACCAGGAAGTACATGTGAATTGACAGAAAAAATGATGTTTTTGGAGTGCAAAGGGCATGTTTGTTACAGTTGACTACGTTTCAGAGCAAGTAAACAAACTTTACATATGCAACTACTCGAAAAAGTGCTGAGACATAGAAAGTCTTCGCCTGTTGAACTTGAAGCCTGTTTTTAAATTGTGATCTTTCAAGAACTTGGCATTTAATATGTGCACAAAATAGTTCAAAATTAAAACTAGACAATAATTTATCATTCTGCGGACCTGCTCAAGAGGAGCCCCAGAATGTTATTGATAAGTGTAAATAAAATAATCAGATACCAGCATAACAAGTACTGGCTTACCTATAAAATTTGCCATTTTTTTTTTTTTTTTTTTTTTTTTTTATTGTTAATAACAGTTGTCATGTGACAGTTAAAGAATCATATTTCAACAAATAATTTGGGGACTGAAAAGCAGAGGCTATGTCATTCACTTGTGTAGATCTTCTTTGATGTTTTACTTTAGGGGTTTTGTATATGGCATGGTGGGCGTCTTTCGTCCTAGCTCGGTGGTTTCTTCCACCATGAAGTCCACATTATGCCAACTGTAGTGCCTTCAGATTCATTGGAGCCTTCAGTGTAAACAAAGAATTATAACTAAAGTTTGAAACTCTAACAGGAAAGAATTTGCTCCTAAGGAGCAAATTTTTTCCTTTTAGTAGTGAAAGTGTTGTGTCTTTGAGCAAGATGCCTTTTACACAATATTTTGTATTTGTTTCTACCCAAAAAGAAATCCTAAAATGCCTGTGAGGCGGTATTACAGAACACGCCGACAGAAGGATAGAGCAAGATCCCTCTCCAGGAGGGCTCTTTTGATAAAAAAATAAAACAAGAGAAAGAAAGATAAAAAGGCATGGAAGTTGTCTCTCTACTCTCTAGTGAATCAATGACAAATAGACTGCTTACACAGAGTTGATGGTTGTTAGTGAGAATCTGAATCTGTAAAATGATCCCATAGCTAAGGCATTCAAGTGACTTGCTTCTATTCACAAAAGTGACTGCTCAAGATATATGAATTAAACATGAATTCATTTAAAATTCTTAGTTTGAAATTAATATCCTGCTCTGTCTTCCACCTCCCCGTGGTGAGCAGGGGGCAACGGATATATGCCTTCCATTAAATTTGGAAGGTACTTATTCGGCTAACGGAAGCTACAGAAAATTATGCACTTTTGCAATATAAATAGAATATTGCATTTTAATGGAAAGGGCATTCAAATGAATTATATGTGTTAATATGCAGCTTCAAATTATAGGATAATAAGCCCTTACCCTGCTAAATAGATAAATTAAGCCAAACTCAGTTGCTGATTATCAAACAATCAAAATATTTGATATAATGAATTCATTCAAATCACAAACTTCATATCAAAAAGTGAAGATTCTGATCAGATGGATCATTCATAAGCCATCTGAACTAGATCTACATTGTTTGCAAAGGTAGGATTTGTTCTTTAAAACAGCAGGATAAGAGTTAAGTGCATGATAAAAACTTTTGCTGTTTTTGTATCAGTTGTATCACTTACTTGAGACTTTTTTGACTGGGTTTTTTTTTTCATTATTGCCATCCATGGCAGTCAGTTGTTGATTTAACCCATTCAGTACCAGAAACCCCTAAAGGGGTACCTTGGCAAACAGTGCAGGCCCAGATAAGATACCACAGAATGCGGCGTCTGATCAGGGCCTACACTGTTTGCAAAAAGTTCAGCCATTTTCAAAAAAAAAATTGAAGAAAACTCAACCTGACAACCCTAAATTTCGAAATGGACTCCTGCTATATATAATGTAGAAGATTCTGTTTGGTACAAAAAGGGTTAAACTTGTTACATTTTGCTTTTATGGCAAGGTTGTATCCACTTTACATTATAACACCCCAGTGTGACAGGCTATCCTTTGTGTCTCAAAATATGGCATTATTTCTGTCAAAGTTTTGGGATTATCATTCTTATCTATGCTACAAACATGGTAGATTGTTGGACATAATCACCTTATTGTAGATTTTAATACCATAGAAATTCTAAAAATTTGAACATTTTGAGGACATGCTTTTGCAAGGTTGGCTAGTTATGGGGAATAGGAACACCTTCATGTGAGGCAAGTCCTGCAAAAGTATTTATGTATCCCATTTCAATAGGGGTCAACTCTTAAAGGAAAGAATTTGCAAATTAGTTTTGTCTAAACCTGGCAAACATTAAAGGCCCTGGTCAGACAGGAGCAGTTTGATCTGGGTCTGCAGTGTTTGCTTAGGCCTGTTTATCCCTATACGGCATCCCTAATCTGTGTTTTGAGCAGCACTAAGAAAATAATCCATACCCTTGTAACCCCCAATTCTCTATATAAAGTGTGTTATCCAAAGATAGTGATGGATTAAAAAATATAAGGTTTGAAATGAATAACAGACAAAACTTGGGCATTAAATTTGGACAAATGAAGATAAATTCAACAAATATGCTGCATTTTGAGATTCCATGCTTAAGAATTAATGCTCACCAAGGCTCAAGAAAAACACAACTACTGAACTCATTTAATAAATAAATTATCCATCTGTTATAACCTTAGATTGAAAGAACACAAAAGTCAATTTACTTCATGCTGTGGTTATAGATCTCAAGACATGTTAAAATACATGTATTTAGGTGGGTGGGGTAATCTTACAAAACTGATATAGAATTATGCCTCTGTCTGACACAGTTTCATGGCAGACAATAAGATTATCAAGCCTAATGTTATATTTATGCCAGTGATGTAATTCAGTGTCAATTAGATAGTAAAAAGTATTGAAGTAACTATTTGACAAGAAATTTCCATGTTTATGTGGAATTTCCATTTTTTACAAGCCATCATGAAATTGTGCATGTCAGTATGACCAATAGACCGTGAGTGAATGCTGTGCTGTTTTAAAGCTTGTTTATGCTCTCATGATGTCATACTAAAAGCTAAAATGCAAAACAGGTCTCTTATGTGCATATTCCTAGATCTTGAAAAGGCCTTCGATTTGATGTGGACTAATGGGGTTCTCTCTCAACTAGTAAAATTTAATATTAAAGGTAGAATGTTAGCATGGATTAAGGATTTTTTAAGTGACAGGCGAATACAGGTAAGGGTAGGTCAAGACATTTCTGAAATCAAAACTTTAGATAATGGGTCCCCACAAGGTAGCGTACTAAGCCCAATTCTTTTCAATTTACTGATGAACACTCAATATGATGCACTTAAGGACTTAGATGCAGATCTAATACAATATGTTGATGATTCCGCAACATGAAGAACAGCTAAAAGTCTCACACACTTAGCTGTTCTGTGCCAAAGAATTCTAGATCAGATTGAACCATGGGCAGAGGAATGGGGGATAAGGATATCTGCAGGAAAAACTGAGTGTGTAGTCTTTAACTATGGAAAATTACCATCCGAAGACATTCCTAAATTGAAAATTGGGAACAAAACCATTGAATACAAAAAACAGGCCAAATTATTAGGGATAACCTTTGATAACAACCTAAACTGGAATTCTCATTTTGATACGCTCTTAGAAAGGTGCAAAAAAGATCTGAATCTAATGCGCTACATTTCTGGAACCAAATATGGTGCGGATAAAACACTACTGATGTATACAAAACCTTAATTAGAAGCAAACTAGACTATGGTTGTCAAGCCTATGCCACAACAGCAAGTCAAACTCAGCTGAACAGGTTGAACCGAATACAATCTGCAGCTCTAAGAATTGTAACTGGCGCATACAAATCAACATCAAATGTGTCTGTTGAAGCTGAATGTAATGTCTTACCGCTAAACCTCAGAAGAGAAGAGATGATACTTAAATATTGGGCTAGGTCAATTCCTCATGGCAACAAATTACCACTTAACGAACTTTTTGGTCATTCTGTCTATGAAACTGAATTAAAGCGAATAAACAAAAAGATACCATACGTCATCGCTGTGGAGGACCTTAAAAAAGAATACAATATGCCAGACATCCAAATACAAGAGCCAACCTATAGAAATAAATTTGCTCTCAAGTCAATCATACCAAATGCTACACTGTCAGGTGTAATTAATAAAAAAACAGATAATATTAAGGTTATTGAGTGCAAGGCTAAAACACATATTCAAGAAAAGTATAATTCTGTTTTGCAAATCTATTCAGATGGAAGTAAAGATGAAGAAAATTCTCTCACAGGATGTGCTTTCACCATACCGGAGCTAAGGATAACTAAACACTATAAATTAAATGGAAATCTCACAGTCTTCACTGCAGAATTAATTGCAATAAGGGAAGCCCTTAAATGGGTTGAAGAGAACCAACCACAAAAGTCAGTAATACTGACAGACTCCTTAAGTGCAATACAGACCCTTACTTCTGGAACATGTAATTCTAGACCAGATATCCTCTTAGAAATTGAAGACCTTATTGATAAAATAATAAATAAAAATCTCAACATTATATTAGAATGGTGCCCATCACATTGCAATATTGAGGGGAATGAATTAGCCGATAAAGCAGCTAAGTTAGGGTCTAAAACAGGTAAACCTCTAGATATAAAGCTCAGCAAAAATGAGACATATTCAATTATTAAACGTCAAGTAAGGAAGAAATGGGCATCACAATGGGAACAATATGGGCATGGTCAGCGTTGGGAACTTGACAGCATGCTTCCAACGAAGATCACCCAGTACTCAAATAGTAGGCAAATGGATAGAGCATATACCCGTTTAAGGCTAGGGCACAATGGACTCAAAGCAAATAACCAATATCATAATGAGATGGACCCTCTATGTCCTCATTGTGGGGATATAGAGGACACAGCTCATTATTTTCTCCACTGCTCCCAACATAATGAACACAGGAAAATACTTCATGAAACTATCAATAGTATACAGGGGTTAGCAGATTCCAATCTAAGTATAAAACTGCTACTTAACCCAAACAAAAAATATTCAGTTGAAATAAGGGAAGCAGTTTTCACATACATTAAAAATACAAACTACCAATCTATTATTTAAACCAAGAAGCAGGGATGACAGTGATAAAAACTTTCTTTTTACGATTGGTTACTGACCTCCCCCGCTTTCAGCGGGGCGAGCTTGAATCGCGCATCACTGTCATCGTAAAAGTAGGAAAGCAAATCAAAAGGAACCTTTATTTTACCATATTCATAATATCTATACCAAGATGCCAGGATGATAGTGGGCAAAACTTTCAAATTTCGATTGGTTACTGACCTCCCCCGCTTCCCAGCGGGGCGAGCTTGAATCGCGTACCACTATCATCATAAAAATGGGAAAGTAAATCAGCAGAATAGGACATTTAGGAATTATAATTATAAATTGCTTAACTTAAGGGTATACGAAGCTGTAGTACAGTGAAATAATGAAGAGAGGGGCTATCACTAAAACCTGCAGGCCAATCCTCTAAATAAACAGTGACTGTATATATGTACAAAAAACATCAATATTTGATGTCATTGAATGAATCTATATTTGTTTGTTTGATGGTCAGTGCGGCTAGTATGATAGCTTAATTGGTGTGAAAGTTATAACTTACCACTTTTTTGTGTGTGAGTGTGTTGGTTTTTTGTCTGTTTTCTTTTATTTATTTAGTTATTATTTTTTTTTATTATTATTTTTATCTTTTTTTTTTCTTTCCATTTTTCTATTTTTTCTGTTTCTTTTCTTCTCATGAAAACCAGGGACCAATTAGCAATAGGGTGTTAAAAGCAATTAAGATATTAACAGTTCTGTCTCACACCAGAGGCAACCAGTCATGTTTCCATAATTACCTATCCAAACTTTTATGCACCCCTTTGTATTTAAGAACTATTGTTTGAACATTTCAATAACTTTATTAATTAGCCACTTGCATAAACAACTTGTTTGTCAGCTTTGTTTACAAATCATTTTAGGATCTTTTGTCCAACCAAACATATTAACCATCTGTCAACACATGATATTAATAACAATTGGTATGATCAGTCTAACTTCAAACCAGTTTTGTATTCAACAAAAGAAAAGTCTTTCAAAGAATCAACAGTTTTCACATCAATTGTTACAGCTGGCCAAAGACAACACCTTTATACATGAGTAACAATATATTGTTTGCTTGTTTGTTTGCTCAATAAGAAATTCGGTCCCTGGTTCCAAAACTAAATCAAACCATTTTAGCCACATGTTTGATCTTATTTTTAGTATCTATTGTATTAACAAATGTTTACCTTCGGCAATGCCCACAAAAAAAAAAAAAAAAAAAATCTGAAAAAAAAAAAAAAAAAAAACACATCAAAGCTGGATTTGAAGAAGAAGAAAGCATATTAAGGGTCTATTCTCTCCCTTTCCATATAATCTTCCCTTCAGATCTATCTTCTGACACTGTACATAAAACCTGTTTTGTCTTTGTATAATCTTCACCTTCCTTTTCAGCATGTAAATAGTATGTCAAGAATCAGCTTGTTAACTTCTATGAAAAACTATGTTCTCCTTTAGTTTTCATTACGACTATAATAATCATATTTATGTATCTTTTTCATTCTATTTATTCCATTTTAATACATTGTACTCAAATTTGAAGAGTCTAAAAACAGCACTGCATGTTGTAGCTATACCAATAGATGCACAATGTTTCTGTTTAGCTTCAATTATCATTATTATTATGATTGTCATTTCTCACTGTTATTATTATTATTATTATTATCATTACCATTATAATCTTATATCATATGCTGTCTCATTGTTGAAAGTAAGACTTGCGACCAGTCTTCTTCCTCTGAACCTTGAGCCGCGTGTGTTCCTGCATGGAAACCTGCATAGGCATGCTCCATTTGCAGCCTTAGTCGAATGGCAATTATCAAGCGGCAAAAAAGAAAGAGCACTATTGAATCACTTATCGCTCTTGAGCATAGTATAGAAATCATGATTTGCAGTCGTATTGGCACTGATTTCTATACATTTTCAGCTCATTTTTCGACCAGCCTTTTAAATTTCAACAAGAGGGCCCAGAGGGCCCTGGTTCGCTCACCTGATCCAATGTATAACAAGTGGGCCCCGGGCAGGGTCAATTTTGGCCCCAGGGCTATAATTTGAACAATCTTGGTAGAGGTCTGCAAGATGAAACTTCTTATCGAATATGAAAGACCTGGGCTTTCTGGTTTCAGAGAAGAAGATTTTAAAGGTTTACCCTGCATATAGAAGTCTATGTAAAACAAGATTTTCCCTATATAAGTCTATGTTTAACCAAAGAGCCCCGGAGCGGGGGCATTTTTGGCCCTAGGGCTATAATTTTAACAATCTTGGTAGAGGTCCACTAGCTGAAGCTTAATAACAAATATCAAAGACCTAAGCCTTGTGTTTCAGAGAAGATGATTTTTAAAGATTTCCCCTGTATAAGTCTACGTAAAACCAAAGGGCCACATGGCGGGGGCATTTTTTGGTCTCAGGGATTTGATTTGAACAATCTTTATAGAGGTCCACTAGCTGAAGCTTCATAACAAATATTGAAGACCTAAGCCTTGTGGTTTTAGAGAAGAAGATTTTTCAAGATTTTCCTTATATAAGTCTATGTAAAACCAAAGGGCCCCAGAGCTGGGGCATTTTTAGCCCCAGGGTTATAATTTGAACAATCTTGGTAGAGGTCCGAAAGATGAAGCTTCATACCAAATATCAAAGACCTGGGCCTTGAAGTTTCAGAGAAGAAGATTTTTCAAGATTATTCCAGTTAATAAGCCTATGTAAAACAAAAGGGCCCTGGTGCAGGGGCATTTTTGAATTTGAACAATCTTGGTAGGGATCCACTAGATGAAGCTTCATACCAAATATCCAAGACCTGCAGGGCCTTGCGGTTTCAGAGAAGAAGATTTTTCACGATTTTCCCTATATAAGCCCATGTAAAACCAAAGGGCCCTGGTGCGGGGGGCATTTATAGCTACAGCACTATAATTTGAACAATCTTGGTAGGGGTCCACTAGATGAAGCTTCATACCAAATATCAAAGACCTGGGCCTTGGGGTTTCAGAGAAGAAGATTTTTAAAGATTTTCCCTATATAAGCCTATGTAAAACAAAAGGGCCCCCGTGCGGGGGCATTTTTGGCCCCAGCACTATAATTTGAACAATCTTGGTAGGGGTCCACTAGATGAAGCTTCATACCAAATATCAAAGAACTGGGCCTTGCGGTTTCAGAGAAGTAGATTTTTCAAGATTTTCCCTATATAAGCCCATGTAACTCCAGTACTATATTTTGAACAATCTTGGTAGGGGTCCACTAGATAAAGCTTCATACCAAATATCAAAGACATGGGCCTTGCGGTTTCAGAGAAGAAGGTTTTTAAAGATTTTCCCTATATAAGCCCATGTACAACCAAAGGGCCCCCGTGTGGGGGCATTTTTGGCCCCAGAACAAAAATTTGAACAATCTTGGTAGGGGTCCACTAGATGAAGCTTCATACCCAATTTCAAAGACCTGGGCCTTGTGGTTTCAGAGAAGAAGATTTTTAGTTCCAGCACTATAATTTGAACAATTTTGGTAGGGGTCCACTAAATATCAAAGACCTATCCCTTGCAGTTTCAGAGAAGAAGATTTTCAAAGATTTTCCCTATATAAGCCCATGTAAAACCAAAGGGCCCCCATGTGGGGGCATTTTTGGCCCCAGCACTTAAATTTGAGCAATCTTGGTAGGGGTCCACTAGATGAAGCTTCATACCAAATATCAAAGACCTGGGCCTTGCGGTTTCAGAGAAGAAGATTTTTAAAGATTTTCCCTATATAAGCCCATGTAAAACCAAAGGGCCCCCGTGCGGGGGCATTTTTGGCCCCAGCACTAAAATTTGAACAATCTTGGTAGGGATCCACTAGATGAAGCTTCATACCAAATATCAAAGACCTGGGCCTTGTGGTTTCAGAGAAGAAGATTTTTCACGATTTTCCCTATATAAGCCCATGAAAAACCAAAGGGCCCCGGGGCGGGGGCATTTCTAGCTCCAGCACTATAATTTGTACAATCTTGGAAGGGGTCCACTAGATGAAGCTTCATACCAAATATCAAAGACCTGGGCCTTGTGGTTTCAGAGAAGAAGATTTTTAAAGATTTTCCCTATATAAGCCCATGTAAAACCAAAGGGCCCCCGTGCGGGGGCATTTTTGGCCCCAGCATTATAATTTGAACAATCTTGGTAGGGGTCCACTAGATGAAGCTTCATACCAAATATCAAAGACCTGGGCCTTGTGGTTTCAGAGAAGAAGATTTTTTAAGTTTTCGGTGAAAAAAAATCTATTTTTGGCTACTGTGACCTATATGTGCAACGGACCGGAACCATTTGAACAACTTTGAAAGGGGACCTCCTAAGGATCATTCCTGTGAAGTTTGGTCAAAATCCGATCAGTGGTTTAGGAGCAGATGTCGTTTGGAGAAAAGTTTACGGACGCACGGACGCATGCACGCACGGACGCACGCCTGTTCTTAGTAGAGGTACCTTGTGGGGTTACTAATGTAAAGTCTATGGAGACTTTAACCCCATAACGCACCACTGTACAGAGTTTTAACCCCACATACGAAATTTTTAACCCCACTAACTGAAAAGTTACTGTGCCTTACGGAATAAACCCCATTAAGTTGAAATGGGCAGAATCCTAACCCCACTAGGTACCTCTCGTCTGCCCGCACGGACGCACGACGGACGACGGACAAAAAGTGATCCCAAAAGCTCACCTTGTCACTACGTGACAGGTGAGCTAAAAACAGGCAGTGCTTCATTTTCTACGGTGGGGCACCGGCAGTCCAACCCCATTTGCTTTTGTTGGATAAACTGCCACGATTTGCAGCCCAGAAGCACTTAACCTATGTCTTGTTGTGGAGCTATGGAGTTCTGTCCGCTTGACCATGGCAGACATAAAAAGCCTTAACCTTAACGAACGAACGAACGATGATGTCATATGCCAAAAACTGCACTTAATTTAACTTCTTGAAGCTTACACATTCTTGGTAGTACACCAATAAATTGACTTTTGTGAAATATGTGGGTGGGGTACTCTGATCCCTGAATAGCTGATTTCTTTGAGTGTAGGACAAAATCCCCCCGGACAAAATCCCTCCTGCTCATTTTTGTATAGGTGGACAAAATGCCTCCCATGTTTTTTGCAAGGTGGACAAAATCCCTCCCACTACTTTTTACAAGGTGGACAAAATCCCTCCCATGTTTTTTGCAACTAGGACATAATCCCTCCCGCACATTTTTACAAGGTGGACAAAATCCCTCCCATGTTTTTTGCAAGGTGGACAAAATCCCTTCTAAAAATGTTCCAACTTGGACAAAATATATGTATGACTACCAAGAACATATAAATCTGCCTAGTCGGATATGAGTCTTCACAATCCACCTGAAGAAAGTGAAGACCCTGATCAGACTGGGAATGTGTCCATGCTAATCTGAATTTTGGCTGGATTCAAAGACAAATTATTGGTTTTGTCAAACAGTGGTCTGTATATGTATTTGTGTTTTAAGAAAATATGACAAAATGTGTGCTATTACCAAAACATGAAAATCCCAAAGACAACAGCAAAAATAGCTAACTCTTGTACATATTGCTGATGACTTTTATTTATTATGGTTTCTTGTTAATTTGTGCTTATTTTCTTATTTATTCTTTTATGATCATTTCCTGTTAATTAAAGCCTTATCCATTCATGCTGAATATGTTTGTAGGATCTATGACGAAATATAGAACGACAAAACAAAGAAAAGCAAAAACATAGAAAAGACAAAATATAGAAAGACAAAACATAGAAATAAAACATCGAAAAAACATAGAAAAAAGATCGAAATAACATCGAAAAAGTTCAGAAATTTCGAAAATTTTATTTCATCCATTTT
Organism: Lucinisca nassula; assembly: GCA_963580285.1. NCBI lineage: Eukaryota > Metazoa > Mollusca > Bivalvia > Lucinida > Lucinidae > Lucinisca > Lucinisca nassula. Next base: position 109,010,714 of record OY757010.1, read on the forward strand.
TCGACAACAATACTTTGTTTTTTATTGTTAACATATCTCGGGAATACAGTTGATTATCGATCAATAGTTCAAGGGACAGTAATACTGCTTCATTTAATATATTACGCTATGTGCCAACCCCTCAAGATAGCCCATACAGGTATGTCGGTTATTAGGTATGTCTGTTATTTGTTAACAATTTTCTGTATTTTGTTTCACACGATATATGGCTTTGTTAGATTTTTGGACAGAGATTCTCCACGGAGGAGAGCAACTCGGTATTTTGTTATTTTTATATGAGGTTTAACGTCCCCGTCAACACTGTAAAGGTAATTTTGGAGACGTTGCTTCCAATTTTGTGTGACTTTTACCCGATATTGAGATGCAATGACATCTCAAGCCCTGCTGCACAATGAAACCAATAAGTTTAAAAGCATGGACGGGCCGACTCGCGCCGCTTTGCCTGGGCAGGCAGAAATTTTGCGCCAGTTAACTGGTGCTTAACTGTAACTATTGTTTTTCCACTTAGCGATCGGTAGACTTGATCGAGTGAGTGAATGTTCAATGACGTGTAGCAATTGCTGAGCTGTCAGGTAATTATCGTTCACACTTATTGTTCTATTATTGGTCGTTCTATTATTTGTCGATCTATTAAATGTCGCATCTATGTTTTGACTTATCTATTTTGTGTCGCTTCTCTCTTTTGTCTTTCTATGTTTTGTCGTACAGCGTGTTTGTATTTTAAATGTGCTAAAAAGCAATTGTCTAATTGAGCGCTATTAATGTCAATCATTTTTTTCTAATTGCCTAATTACTGTTCACAGTTAACTCAATTATCTTTATATTCTTTCTATACTTAAATGGTTAAATGGTTATCATTGCTGTTAGACACAAACAATTATTTAATAAATAATGTTTGTATGTGATCCTGATAAAAATGTTGACAAAGACTTAGGCTTTCTGTTGTAATTGTAAAAATTGAGCCTATGCATAATATGTCCTACTTTATCATGTGTGCCTGGTAAAACGGGTAAATGCCCATGAATTGTGGCTGTGCAGTCTTTTAGGATTTTTCACTTGAAGAACTTGCTATTGTAGGAAATGTTCAATGCAAGAAAGAGGATCCCACAAGCAATTATTGGTGCAATTTGAGTCTTGAGGAAGATGCTAAAATAGTAGCCAACTGATGTCGGGAGGGGTTTTGTCCTATTTGCAAAATTTACAGGGGGGATTTTGTCCACCTTGTAAAAAAGAGTGGGAGGGATTATGTCCTAGTTGCAAAAAACATGGGAGGGATTTTGTCCACCTTGTAAAAAGTAGTGGTTGGGATTATGTCCTAGTTGCAAAAAACATGGGAGGGATTTTGTCCACCTATACAAAAATGAGCGGGAGGGATTTTGTCCGGGGGGGGGGGGGGGGGGTTTTGGGGGGGGGGGGGGATTTTGTCCGGCTACCGATTTCTTTGGCAGTGCTAGGAATAAATACTGTAAATGACCTTTAATAAGAGTTATTTTTGCATGTTTTCCATACTTGATTACAAAAATGTACACACATATTGTATGCACATGATGAAAGTGTTGCCCTATGTATATTTCTGATTATTTTTTTTTTTCTTTTCTTTTGGGGATATATGTAAATTTGGAAAAATATATGAGAAAGTAATCCATATACCTGTTATTTTCTCTGTCTGTTATTAACCCACATACCTTCTTGCATAACATAGTAGTTTTTGACAGTAATCTAAGGAGTAATTCTTTTTACAGATCAGATTTTGTTAAAAAATATGTGCAGTGAAATAGGTAAATTATCAGAGGCTGAATTATTTGCCATAACATTGATATTTCATTTTTATTCTTTTGTGGGTATAGATTCAGCAGTTTCTCATTATGAGTAAATATTATGATGATTCCTTTTGAAATATTGATAATTACCAAACTGTTCTGTTGCCCAGTGATTTAGAAATCAGATACCAGGAATGCAATGTCTGTTCCAAAAGTGTGTAACTTTTAACACTCAAAATATGCTGTATGTCCTTACTTTGGTGACCTAGTATCTTGAAAACTAATCCATGTACCATCGGTTTTCTTTTCATATTTCAAAAGCACAAAGTGCAAATATTCTAAATGACAAGTTTCATCAAAATCTATGGATAGCAAATTTTGGGTCAGGTGTACCCATTCCCCTTAAATGAACATATAGCTTTTCTGTTTAGTAACGTTATAATATGTAATAAATATATATGTTATAGGTTCAAATATTCGTGGCTCCCTATCAAAATGAAAGAACCTCATCGGGCATCCAACCCGATCTCCTATTTAAGTGGAAGCCCCATGAAAAGCAAAGTGGGGCCGAAGTGTCTAGGTATATGGGACCGACATGTCTAGGGGCCGAGATGTCCAGGGGCCGACCCGTCTAGGGTTTCATTTTTATGTGGGGCCGACGTGGTTTTGGGGCCGAGGTGTCTAGGGGCCGAAGTGTCTAGGGGCCGAGGTGGTTTTGGGGCCGAAGTGTCCTGTTACCTTCTGCAGGGTCTGATCTGGGTCAGCACTGTTTGCCAAGGTACCTATTTCGCAATGGGCTGAAAATAAAACAAGTGATCCACCCAAGGAATATTCATTCAAAATTACAACAGAAACCATCCAACTGACAATTTTGAAGATTTTTTTATTCTAAATCCTAGGAGCATGGTCGGCTGAATTTATGTAGGTGACCACATAACATGGCTACATTCTAAATACTAGTATAAGTCTGTGGGAGCTAATGTGCCCCGAGGTGTAGCCAATTTGGGCACGAGAGGCATGGTTGGCAGGATTCATGTAGGCGACCACTTACCATTTCAAGCTCTGGGTCTTTTAGTTTCTGCGATATAGATGTTTGAAGTTTTTCCATTAAAAGTCTATGAGAGCTAATGAGCCTCGGACATGGCCAATTTGGACCTAGGTACATGGTTGGCAAGATTTATGTAGGAGACACCTGAACGTTGCTATTCATTAAATATCTAAGCTCTGGTCCTTATGGTTTGAGAGAAGATTTTTTAAGTTTTTCCCATTATGAGTCAATGGAAGCTAATGAGCCCAGGGGCATGGCTAATCTGGACCCAAGAGCCATGGTGGGCAGGATTAATGTGAGTTACCATTTGATGTTGCTGCATACTAAATATCTAAAGCTCTGAAACTTATGGTTTTAGAGAATACTTTTTTAAGTTTTTCCCATTATAAATCTATGGGAACTAATAAGCCTATTGTTTACCCCATGGGCATGGTTGGCAGTATTTAGGTGAGTGACCACTTGAATTGCTGCATACTAAATATCTAAGTCTGGGGCCTGATGGTTTCACAGAAGATGTTTTAAGTTTTTCCCAATTTAAGTCTATGGGAGCTAATGAGGCTCAGGGTGTGACCAATTTGGACCCCAGGGGCATGGTTGACAGGATTTATGTAGTTGAACACTTCAAGTTGCTACATACTAAATACACATGTATCTAAGCTCTTGGCCTTATGGTTTCAGACAAGAAAATTTTTCAAGTTTTTTTTTCCATTATTTGTCTATGGGAGTTCATAAGCCCCGCGGCGTTGCCAATTTGGACCCCAGAGGCAGCGGCCCCCACCCATTGGAACTGGAAGAAATAAATGGGCTGCATGACGCTTCCACACAGAGCTCAATCCGACCGCACATGAGTACTGGTAAACCGTTTAGAGGATCTAAGCCTGCCCAGGCAAAGCAGTGCGAGTCGGACCGTCCATGTTTATAAATCCTATTGGTTTCATTGGGCGACAGGGCTTCAGATGTCATTTCATCTCAATGTTGGGTAAAAGTCCCACAAAATTGGAAGCAATGTCTCCAAAATGACCTATATAGTGTTGACAAAGACGTTAAACATAAAATCAAACAAACAAACAATCTGAGAGGCATAGTTTGCAGGATTTATGTAGGTGACCATATAACTTTACTACATACTAAATATCTTAGCTTTAGGCCTTATGATTTCAGAGAAGAAGATTGTTGAAGTTTTTCCCTTTATAGGTGTATGGAAGCTAAGGGGGCGTGGCCATGGCGGCCATGTTTTTCGCCAGATCAAATGTTATTCAAGGAATCTGACAAAAGATTCACCCATAGAACATTGAATTTCATGCAAAATAGGAATAAAATCCTTTGAGCAATTTTGGAGGAGAAGATTTTTAAAAAAATCCCTTTATAAGTCTAAGGAAGCTAATGAGCCAAGAGGCGTGGCCATGGTGGCCATGTTTTTTGTCTGATCAAAATTTCTTCAAGGAAATTGACAGAGGTCCACCCAAGGAACATTCATGTAAAATAGGAATGAAATCCATCGAGCGGTTTTGGCGAAGATTTTTATTTTTATTCCCTACATAAGCCTATGTTAAACCAAAGGGCCCAAGGGCCGGGGCATTTTTTCCCCAGGGCTATAATTTAAACAATCTTGGTACAGGTCCACTAGATGAAGCTTCACACCAAATATCAAAGACCTGGGCGTTGGGGTCTCAGAGAAGAAGATTTATTAAGATTTTCCCTATATAAGTCTATGTAAAACCAAAGGGCCCCGGGGTGAAAGCATTTTTGGCCTCAGGGCTATAATTTGAACAATCGTGGTTACCAACAGTAGAGGTCCACTAGATGAAGCTTCACAACAAATATCAAAGACCTGGGCCTTGTGGTTTCAGAGAAGAAGATTTATAAAGGTTTTCCCTATATAAGTCGATGTAAAACCAAAGGGCCCCAGGGCGGGGGAATTTTTGGCCACAGGGCTATATATTGAAATATCTTGGTAGAGGTCCACTAGATGAAGCTTCATACCAAATATCGAAGACATGGGCCTTGCTGTTACAGAGAAGAAGATTTTTAAAGATTTTCCCTATATAAATCTATGTAAAACCAAAGGGCCCCAGGGCGGGGGCATTTTTAGCCCCATGGCTAAAATTTGAAGAATCTTGATAGAGGTCCACTAGATGAAGCTTCACACCAAATATCAAAGACCTAGGCCTTGTGGTTTCAGAAGAAGAGTTACAAAGATTTTCCCTATATAAATCTATGTAAAACCAAAGGGTCCCAGGGCGGGGGCATTTTTGGCCCCAGGGCTATAATTTGAACAATGTTGGTAGAGGTCCACTAGATGAAGCTTCATACCAAATATCAAAGACCTGGGCCTTGCAGTTTCAGAGAAGAAGATTTTTAAAGATTTTCCTTTTATAAGCCTATGTAAAACCAAAGGGCCCCGGGGTGGGGGCATTTTTTGCCCCAGGGCTATAATTTGAACAATCTTGCTAGAGATGCACTAGATGAAGCTTCATACCAACTATCAAAGACCTGGGCCTTGCAGTTATAGAGAAGAAGATTTTTAAAGATTTTCCCTTTATAAGTCTATGTAAAACCAAAGGGCCCCGAGGCTGTGGCATCCCCCGGGGGCATTTTTGGCCCCAGAGCTATAATTTGAACAATCTTCGTAGAGGTCCAAAAGATGAAGCTTCATACCAAATATCAAAGACCTGGGCCTTACAGTTTCAGAGAAGAAGATTTTTTAAAGATTTTCCCTATATAAGTCTATGTAAAACCAAAGGGCCCCGGGGCGGGGGGGGCATTCTTGGCCCCAGGGCTATAATTTGAACAATCTTGCTAGAGGTCCACTAGATGAAGCTTCATACCAAATATCAAAGACCTGGGCCTTGCGGTTACAGAAGAAGATTTTTAAAGTTTTCATTTGAAAAATCTATTTATAGCTCCTGTGACCTAGATGTGCAACAGCCTGGAACCATTAGAACAACTTTGAAAGGGGACCACCTAAGGATCATTACTGTGAAGTTTGGTCAAAATCTGATCAGTAGTTTAGGAGGAGATGTTGTTTGGTGAAAAAGTTAACGCACGCACACACGCACGCACGATGGACAAAAGTGATCCCAAAAGCTCACCTCGTCACTACGCGACAGGTGAGCTAAGAAACAAGAGGGCCATGATGGCCCTGGATCGCTCACCTGATTCATAGAGTATAAAGTGGACCCACGAGAGGGCCATTATTGAACCCAGGGCTATAATGTGCATAATGTTGAGGTCTAAAAAGGTGAAGCTTCATACCAAATATCAACAAAGGCTATGATTTGAACAATCTTGGCAAAGGTCCACTAGATGAAGCTACACACCAAATATCAAAGACCTGGGCCTTGCAGTTTCAGAGAAGATTTTTTAAAAGATAATCCCTACATAAAGCTATGTAAAACCAAATTGCCCTGGGGCAGGGGCATTTTTGGCCTCAGGGCTATAATTTAAACAATCTTGATAGAGGTGCACTAGATGAAGCTTCACACCAAATATCAAAGACCTGGGCCTTGCTGTTTCAGAGAAGAAGATTTTCAAAGATTATCTCAATATAAGTCTATATAAAACCAAAGGCCCCTGGGGTGGGGGCATTTGTGGCCTGAGGGCTATAATTGGAACAATCTTGGTAGAGGTCCACTAGATGAAGCTCCATACCAAATATCAAAGACATGGGTCTTGCAGTTTCAGAGAAGAAGATTTTTAAAGATTTCCCTATATAAGTCTATGTAAAACCAAAGGGCCCCAAGGGGGGGCATTTTTGGTCTCAGAGCTATAATTTGAATAATCTTGGTAGAGATCCACTAGATGAAGCTTCATACCAAATATCAAAGACCTAGGCCCTGTGGTTTCAGAGAAGAAGGTTTTTCAAAGTTTTTCCCCCGATATAATTCTATGTAAAACCAAAAGGCCCCGGAGGGGGGTATTTTTGGCCCAATGGCTATAATTTGAACAATCTCGGTAGAGGTCCACAAGATGAAGCTTCATACGAAATATCAAAGACCTGGGCCTTGCAGTTTCAGAGAAGAAGATTTTTCAAATATAAGCCTATGTAAATCCAAAGGGCTCGGGGCGGGGGCATTTTTTGCCCCAGCACTATAATTTGAACAATCTTGGTAGAGGTCCACTAGATGAAACTTCATACCAAATATCAAAGACCTGGGCCTTGCAGTTTCAGTGAAGAAGATTTTTAAAGATTTTCCCTATACAAGAGGCTAAATGAGCCTAACCGCTCACCTGAGGAACAATTTAGTTTGCTGTTTGTCTCATGGTCTTTGAGTATAATTTTTTTTTGAAGTTCTTCCTAATGGGACACGGCATTGTCAATTTGGACCCTACGGCATGTTTGGTAGGATTAATGTAGGGGACCAATTGACATTGCTACATGCTTAATATGTAAGCTCTGGGCCTAGTGGTTTCAGAGAAGAATTTTTTTTAAGTTTTTCCCACTATAAGTCTATGGGAGCTATATGTTGCAATGGCAACACCAGTTTCAATCTGAATTGCCCCAAAACATACTGCACCTTCTCCCCCAACCGGATAATGCTTCTCAGGAGATTTAATCATGATTGGCCAAGTGGCTTTAAAGATATATTTATTTGAAAATGTGAACAGACGCCGGACCATTGGCATACTAATACCTCACATGAGCCTCGGCTCAAGTGAGTTAATAATACTAGCGGTTTCAGAGAAGAAGATTATTTAAGCTTTTTTTTCCATTATAAGTCTCTGGGGGCTAAGGGGCCCAAGGGTGTGGCCAGTTTAGATCCCAGGGGCATGATTGGCACAATTTATGTAGGGGACCACTTGACATTGCTACATGCTTAATATGTAAGCTCTGGGCCTAGTGGTTTCAGAGAAGAAGATTTTTTAAGCTTTTTTCCATTATAAGTCTATGGGGGCTAAGGGGCCCTGGGGCGTGGCCAGTTTAGATCCCAGGGGCATGATTGGCACAATTTATGTAGAGGACAACTTGACATTGCTACATGCTTAATATGTAAGCTCTGTGCCTAGCTGTTTCAGAGAAGAAAATTTTTTAAGCTTTTATTTCCGTTTTAAGTCTATGGAGGTTAAGGGACCCCGGGGCGTTGCCAGTTTAGACCCCAGGGGCATGATTGGCATAATTTATGTAGGGGACCACTTACCATTGCTACATGCTTCATATGTAAGCTCTGGGCCTAATGGTTTCAGCGAAGAAGATTTTTTAGCTTTTTTTCCCTTACAAGTCAATTAGTGCTAAGGGGCCCACGGGGCGTGGCCAGATTAGACCCCCACAATTTATGTAGAGGACCACTTGACATTGCTACATGCTTAATATGTAAGCTCTGTGCCTAGCAGTTTCAGAGAAGAAGATTTTTTAAGCTTTTTTTTCCATTATAAGTCTATGGGGGCTAAGGGGCCCCAGGGCGTGGCCAGTTTAGATCCCAGGGGCATGATTGGCACAATTTATGTAGGGGACCACTTGACATTGCTACATGCTTAATATGTAAGCTCTGGGCCTAGTAGTTTCAGAGAAGAAGATTTTTTTAGCGTTTTTTCCATTATAAGTCTATGGGGGCTAAGGGGCCCCGGGGCGTGGCCAGTTTAAACCCCAGGGGCCCGATTTGCCATGTTCAGACACGTCTGTTGTCTTGTTCGAAGACATAAATGACACAACGACTGAAACAGTTTTATCTAATGACAGCAATTCGGATGACCAGCAATCAGTAGGTAAGTATAGAATACCGATGTGCCGTAAAGCTGGTGAAACAGGCCTTCTTCCTCGGTCATCTGGTTCATCTCCAGGCAGTTCATCTCCAGTATCTGTGAGTTCATCCGACGAGATTGACAGGTCCCCAAAACCTACTCGGTCACGGAGGAAACCCCGTTGGATGACTTCGGATGACTGGGTGATTGGCCAGCAACATACATGTTTTAAGGATCCAGACCAGATTGTTTATCTGTGAGTCGGTGAGTTTTAAACGTGTATATATGCATCATCTTTTATGTTTTAAATGTGTGTTTCCAGACTCCAGACTTGTTTTATATATTTCAGCTGATGGACTGAGATAGCTCGCAGTCCTATAGTGATGGCTTACCAGACAAAGAACATTGCCTGTTCTATTTGTTATAGGTTGGCCATACAAACAATAACAGTTTTTTGTAGTTTTCAGCTGAAAGACATCCAGAAGAGCTACTGCTACAGTATATGTCATTGCAGATGCGGTATCATTTCATTTTTTTTCATACTTATTTTATAGTACAGTCGGCCCGCGATATAACGACACTCGTTATAACGGAAACTTCGGTTTCCGACGAAAATTTGGCCAAAACAAACGTTTTACTATATAAATTTACTACGTTATAACGGAATTCACACTTACCGACACCGACAGTGAATTCCGGCGACAAAAATCACATTTTCCCTTACTTTTTTCTCGATAATCCGACATAATTTTTTATCAAACTATTTTTGACATATCCAATTTGCAGTATGCCGAAAACCGTCAAAGGTCATTGTCGCAAACAGGTAAACAGTCAGTCAAGGGAGACTAATCAAACAAACAGTTAGTGATTTTTTGTTAAGGCAGTTTCGCACCTTTGATCTTAGACAACTTGACTTCTTTAATTGTTTGAATAGTCATCACCGCCTTAATGTCTGTAATTATCGCAATTGGGGATAATTGTCATAATTTGAGTACCTTAATTGATTGAGAAGTGAGCTCTTTGAGTAGACATGTCAAAATTGTTGCATAAAAGCCGTGCGCATCAAGGACTGTCATCAAACTTCTATAGTGTCTGTACGAAAGATAAACTTTATAATGTCTCTACAACCGCCTGCTAAGCGCAGACGTACCCAGTTCTCTGTTGCTGAGAAGAAAGAGATCGTCTCATACAAGATCGACCATCCAAAAGCTACACAAGACGAGATAGCCGCTCACTTTGCTTTACAGTGGGGTAAACAAGTCGGGAGATCGACCGTTAGCGACATTCTCCGAGACAAGGAGAAGTGGACGGGCACACCAAGAGACGGCGACTCTTCACTACGCCAACGGACAGGGAAACATGAGAACCTCGAAGAAGCCCTGTTCTTATGGTTCAGCGACGTGAGATCGAAGAATGCCATCATCAACGACGACATGTTGATTGAAAAAGCCAAGAAATTCGGCAAGGAGCTCGGCGTTCAAGACTTCCAGTACTCCAAGGGATGGCTACACAAATTCAAGAAACGACACACCATCTCTAAGCACGTCGCCCATGGGGAGGCCGACAGCGTAGACCCCGTCATCGTGAGCCAGGGCCAACTACAGCTTCAAGAAGAACTCGCCGGCTACGACCCTAACGACATCTACAACATGGACGAGACTGGGCTGTTTTATCGTCTGCTACCCAACTCAACACTTGCTACTGGTCCCATCAGTGGCAAGAAGAAACAGAAAGAAAGAATAACCGTTGCTTTGTGTGCCAACGCTTCCGGGACTGACAAGATGGTCCCACTGGTGATCGGCAAGAGTGCTCGACCACGTTGCTTCGGCAGTACGTTTGATCCCAGCGTCTACGTGAAGTACACCTACAACAAGAAGGCGTGGATGACCGGCGCTGTGTTCCAGGAATGGCTCGTCAAATTTAACCGTCGTATGAGACTAGCCGGACGTCGGGTGATTCTGCTGCTAGACAACGCTACCAGTCACTCCACAGAGGGCCTACGTCTTACCCACGTCGCCGTACGCTTCCTACCGCCGAATACGACAGCCCACATCCAACCTATGGATGCGGGAATCATCAGAAACTTCAAGGGCTACTACAGAGGTCTACTGGTGCGCTACTTCCTACAGTGCATCGAAGATGGGGTAGAGCAGATTGTGTCCCTGAAGACAGCCATCTCCTACGTCAAAGAAGCCTGGTCATCAGTCAAGCAGTCAACCATAGTCAACTGTTGGCGCCACGTCAAGATTCTACCACCAACCCAACAACCAACAACGGACGACGACACCGACGATCTGCCCTTGGCAGAGCTGCAGAGGCTGCTGCAGAGAATGCCTGCCGAGGACAGAATGAACGCCCAAGACTACGTTGATATCGACAGAGAGGTTGAGACTGGGGAACAACTTACCGACGAGATAATCCTAGAACTGGTGACAGAGACTAGAACTACCGAGGCTGTGAACGACAACGCCGACGACGACGAACCGGCTGAACCAGTCATCAAAAGATGTGAAGCCAGAAAGGGTCTAGCGCAGGCCGTCAGCTACTGCGAGCAGAACCCCGCCCTTTCAAGTCATCTTGATAGTCTATGGAAGGCTATTCGTGCCATAGAGACATACAGCGGTTCCAGTGTCCAGAAGACAATGCTAGACTTTGTGAATCCCAAATGAATTGGACTCTTTTCTGTGACTTCAAGTGGACTTATCATTCAAATGTGCTCAGACAGTGCTTTCAATGGGGACTTTATCAGTGATTAAGGGCAATAAATGAAACACAACATGTGCTAATCTCTTCTATGGGTAGGGATGCAGCAATTCGAACAGTTTAGATGTGCATACAATAGGTTGATTTAAGTCTTCCTGTTTGTGCACATGTTAACGTCATGATTTGCTGAGCTCCTATTCATACATTTGTTTTATTCCAGTTTTATTCAAACAATATCAACATGAATGTGCTAATAAGACAGTAGTTAAGACATGTACATGTAATACATCACAATGTTATTTTCAGTACAGTACATGTACTTTGATCTATGCAAATACATGTATGTTTTACAATGTAACTTGTTCTATTCTTAAAATAAAATTTTTGTTGTGTGTAATGGACTTTAATATTGTTATTTCACTCCCATTTAAGAAAGAATGGAAATTAGTGCAAAAACAAAGAGCATAAAACGAACAGTGCAGTGAAGTTCTTTGTTCATGCAATAGGTGCATCCTTTCTTCAGAATATCGAGCTTGTCTGGTGGTCGAGAGGCAATTTCTTTATAACAGCAAATTCAGTTTAACGTCATAAAGCTAAGATGACAAACAGTGTCGTTGTAAAGAGGGTTGACTGTACTACATTTATTGCTGTTATGTATGTAGTACATATGTTTTTTCAGTTGCAGCATTTCAAAATATCCATGGAGCATTTAATTTCACTGTATCATGTATGTATTCAGTGTATTTTTAGGATAGCGTTGACCAAGAGTGACAGATGGCTGATGTCGATTTTGCTTAAATTTGGCATATGTTGATTTTTTTTTCAGCATTTCCAGAAAGTGCAGAGCTGACTATCATGTCAATCTTCAAATTTTTGCCTTTGCTTTTCGACATCAGAAGGGCACAGTATAGTGTTGCGAGCACTGCAACATTAAGATATGTAGAAGATATGGCAAACACTTCACTTGACAACGTTTTTGTGTTCCAGTGGATATTGTTCAACTAGCTTCATATATTTTATATGTCATTCATATTTTATTTTAGGATATGATTTAAAATTTTGATGTATGCTGGTCAAAGCTATTCCCATGTCTATATTGTTTTAATTACCAACACATCATTCTTTTTACCATCAACATGTGCATACCTATATTTGATGAATGTCGGGACGCCATTCCACAAAGGGGTGAAATATGTCATAGGCTAAATACACATTTATAGGCCCCTGGTCCCTTATCCCCATAGTCCACAGTATGTTAAGTGTAGGTAGAATGATAGGTTAGACAAAGTTAGTTGCATAGAACTCCTCTGTAGTTTTACAAATGTTTACAGTTAATACTAACATGTCACATGATTTCTTGCCTTGTACTTGTTTGTTGTAAACAAACAATCATTACATGTATACTGTTAAATCATCAAAATAAATATATTATACATATATTTCTTGCAGTGTTCGATATGAGAACCCGTGGGGTGTCCTGTTGACCAGTTGATGTGAATTGAGCCCAGGTCACTGGGGTTGGCTTGAGCTGGGTAGGGCGCTTCCTACGACAATAAGTCTATGGGGGCTAAGGGGCCCCAGGGTGTGGCCAGTTTAGATCCCAGGTGCATGATTGGCACAATTTATGTAGGGGACCACTTGACATTGCTACATGCTTAATATGTAAGCTCTGGGCCTAGTGGTTTCAGAGAAGAAGATTTTTTTAGCTTTTTTTCCATTATAAGTCTATGGGGGCTAAGGGGCCCCGGGGCGTGGCCAGTTTAAACCCCAGGGGCATGATTGGCACAATTTATGTAGAGGACCACTTGACATTGCTACATGCTTAATATGTAAGCTTGGTGCCTAGCGGTTTCAGAGAAGAAGATTTTTTAATCTTTCATTTCCACTATAAGTCTATGGGGACTAAGGGGCCCTGGGGCGTGGCCAGTTTAGACTCCAGGGGCATGATTGGTACAATTTATGTAGGGGACCACTTGGCATTGCTACATGCTTAATATGTAAGCTCTTGGCCTAGTGTAGCCCCCGCCCATAGGGGCTTGAAGAAATATATGGGCTGCATGATGCTTCCATGCAGAGCTGAATCCGGCCAGCACACTAGTACTGGTAAACCGCTTAGAGGATCTAAGCCTGTCCAGGAACCGCGGTGCGAGGCGGACCGTCCATGCTAATAAACCCTATTGGTTTCATTGGGCGACAGGGCTTGAGATGTCATTTCATCTCAATGTCGGGTAAAAGTCCCACAAAATTGGAAGCAACGTCTCCAAAATGACCTTTACAGTGTTGACGGGGACGTTAAACCTCAAATCAAACAAACAAACAAAACAAACAAACTTGGCCTAGTGGTTTCAGAGAAGAAGATTGTTTTAGCTTTTTTTCCATTATAAGTCTATGGGGGCTCAGGGGCCCTGGGGCGTGGCCAGTTTAGACCCCCGGGGCATGATTGGCACAATTTATGTAGATGACCACTTGACATTGCTACATGCTTAATATGTAAGCTCTGTGCCTAGCAGTTTCAGAGAAGAAGATTTTTTAAGCTTTTATTTCTATGGGGGTTAAGGGACCCCGGGGCGTGGCCAGTTTAGACCCCAGGGGCATGATTGGCACAATTTATGTAGGGGACCACTTGACATTGCTACATGCTTCATATGTAAGCTCTGGGCCAATTGGTTTCAGAGAAGAAGATGTTTTAAGTTTTTCACATTGTAAGTCTATGAGAGGTATATGTTGCCATGGCAACAAGAGTTTCCACCTGATTTGCCCCAAAACATAATGAATCTTTTCCCCCAACCTGATAATGCTTCTCATGAAATTTAATCATGATTGGCCAACTGGCTTGAAAGATATACTTGGTTGAAAATGTGAACGGACGACGAACGTCAGATCATTGGCATACTAATGCCTCACATGAGCCTTCGGCTCAGGTGAGCAAATAAGCCCATGTAAAACCAAAGGGCCCTGGGGCGGGGGCATTTTTGGCCCCAGCACTATATCATCATCAACGGATTTTTGATTAACGTGCAGGTACAGGGGCAACGTCCACATAAGTGGGCCCCCTTCCAGGTAGCTGGCTTGCTGCACGCATGGCAGATCTTACACCAGATCTCCAGGCTTGTCTATCATGAGGATCGATTGCAGAGAGCTTCCATTCTCTGCAATCTCTTTCTGTTAGCTGCTTCCAGGTCATCTTGGGCCTTCCTGGCCCCCGCTTTCCACTTACCTGTATGTCACAGGCAGTCTTGACTGCACCGTTGGAACGTTCCACATGTCCATACCAGCGGAATCTTCTCTCTTTTAGGATGAGGTCCAGGTCCTCAATGCCAAGACGCTCAAGTAACTCACTGGACCTGATGGTGACAATGTCCTGTGGCTTGACATTGCAGATCTGTCTGATCATTGCCCTGTCATTTCGCTGTAGACGTTGGAGGTTTGGCTTTGTCAATGGCCATTTCTCACTGGCATGGAGCATTGCGTTCCGCACACAAGAGCTATACACACGGCCACGTGTCTTGAACGAGAGGTGACGGGAAGAGAGAACTGGTAGCAACTCCTTGAATTTCTTCCAGGCTGTTTTCACACGTGACGTAGTTGAAAGGTCGCAACCACCCGCTGCAGACAGCATATCACCTAGGTAGCAGAAGGAAGCTACAACCTCCAGCTTGTCGGATCCGACTTGGACTTCCCTCTGTGGTCTGCCATCTAAGGGGCGTGCAGTTCCTTGGCACCGTGTACACCTGTAATCAGGGTCCTCTATCAAGCGTTTCAGCCCACTGCATTTCTTGTGCACCCAGAACTTGCAGCCATTACAAAAGATACTGTTGCTGCCCACTCCAGTGCGACATACAGCGCATGGGAACTGGCCTGTACTCTGCAAGAGGTCCAGACCAATAATCTGAACAATCTTGGTAGGGGCTAACTAGATGAAGCTTCATACCAAATATCAAAGACCTGGGCCTTGTGGTTTCAGAGAAGAAGTTTTTAAGTTTTCAGTGAAAAAAAATCTATTTTTGGCTCCTGTGACCTAGATGTGTAAAGGAACCATTTGAACAACTTTGAAAGGGGATCATTACTGTGAAGTTTGGTCAAAATCTGATCAACTGTTCAGGAGATGTCATTTGAAGAAAAAGTTTACGGACACACAAATGGACGCATGCACACACTGATGCACGATGGACGAAAAGTGATCCCAAAAGCTCACCTCATCACTATGTGACAGGTTAGCTAAAAAGTTAACGCATGGACGGACACTGGGCCATAACATAAGCCCTGCAGGCCTTTCTCCAGTGGAGCTGAAATGGAGCCTTGCCATACTATAAGCTTACCTATAAGCCTTCTGCTCAGGTATGCTTATAAAACCTGCTTAATTTACCAAGAAATCTGGATTAGGCCCATCAGCGGGGTTGTATCCTACAGCACCAATAGTCATAAGTCCAGCAAAATGAAGATAGGGACATTCATCACGTATAAACTTCACCACCTGACACAGATCACTTGGATGACAACCAGACTTCTCTGAAAAAAAAAATAATCAAAATATTTGTCTATATAAAGTTATGTACTGTGCAACAAGTACATGTATTTTATGCGGAACTCATTTCATGTATAAATTTCACATGTACCCAAACATGATTAATATACAGTCAAAACTGCCCTAAAGACAAGAGGGCCCGAAATCGCTCACCTGACTTCGAGATGTCACATAGCTTCTGAAAGTCATATGGCTATTGACAGTCATCTTATTCCCTGAAGCCTACCTGTTGCACTTCTTTAGATGGCCTCTTTAGCAACATTCTTACCAAGATGGAATGAAACTGGCTTAAGAGTTTAGGTAGTACTTTTAATTTTATCATCCATTTTCTTCATTGTAGCAATACCATTTTGGTAGAAGGCCATCTAAACAACCATCCTATGAAATAACAAGAGGCCCATGGGCCACTACGCTCACCAGAGGTCATGTGGTTTATACCACACACAGGCATGGTGCCCATCTTGGTCATGTGACAACAAAAGGCCACCATGCAATCAGTAAAATCCATTGTCTTGCCTTTTTCCATACAACTGTCTATGTGACCAAATTTGACCATGACGTAAAAACAGCTAAAGGTCAACCAAAGGTCATCATTTGAACAAAATTGGTAGGGTCCGAGTCCCCGATGCTGCATACCAAGTTTCAAGGTCATCGGCCATTTGGTTCCTGAACTGAAGATTTTTTAAGGTTTTTACCATATATGGGCATGGCAGCCATATTGGTCATGTGACCCAGTCCTTACGAACAAACTTTCACTCCCCCTTCCCATAGAAGCTCCACATGTAATTTGGTTTCAATCAACCTAGCAGTTTGAGTAGAGAAGAAGATTAAAATACTGAATCTGAGCCATCCAGGACAAAGGTCAGCAAATTACCTTGACCTTTGAAGTTGAAAAACTTCCATTCAGCTGATTGCAAATATCATTTCTGATGCCTAAGGTTACCATGCAATCAGAAAAATCCAGTTTTGCCCTTTTTCCATACATATGTCTAAGTGACCATATTTGACCCTGACATAAAATAGGTCAAGGTCAATCAAAGGTCATCATTTGAACAAACTTGGTAGGGCCCGGTCATCGATGCTACATACCAGGTTTCAAGGTCATCGGCCATTTGGTTCCTGAGAAAAAGGTTTTTAAAGGTTTTTACCATATATGGGCAGGGCGGCCATATTGGTCATGTGACCCAGTCCTAACAAACAAACTTTCGTTCCCCGTTCCCATAGAGGATCCACATGTAATTTGGTTTCAATCGACCCAGCAGTTTAAGTTGAGAAGAAGATAAAAATACTGAATCTGAGCTTTCCCGGACAAAGGTCAGTAAATGATCTTGACCTTCGGAACTGACAAAATTCCATTCAGCTGAGTGCAAATATCATTTCTGATGCCACTAGCTACCATGCAATCAGAAGATCCACTGTTTTGCCTTTTTTTCCATACATATGTCTAAGTGACCAAATTTGACCTTGACGTAAAACAGATAAAGGTCAATCAAACTTGGAAGGGCCCAAGTCCCGATGCTGCATACCAAGTATCAAGAACATCGGCCTTTCGGTTCTTGAGAAGAAGATTTTTAAAGTTTTTTACCATATGGGCATGGCGGCCATATTGGTCATGTGACCCAGACCTCACGAACAAACTTTCCTTCCCCCTTCCCACAGAGGCTCCACATGTAATTTGGTTTCAATTGGCCAAGTAGTTTCAGAGGAGATGTTGTCTGAAAATGTTGACGACGACGACGACGGAAACAATGCCTATACTATAAGCTACCCCGAAGCCTTCGGCTCTGGTGAGCTAAAAACTATAAGGTTTGTGAAGTTTGAGTGAATTGAAGCAAATGCATAGGAGGACATGTCATTTAAAGATATGTCTATTTAAAGCTCTGGCAGCCATCTTGTTTATCCAAGCGGAACTGTTTATCTATTTTTGTAGACGGTCAACTAAGCAACATTCTATGAAGGTTGAATGAAATTGGCCCAGGGTGAAGGAGGAGTAGTCCTTGAAAGATTTTTTTTTCTATTTTTAGCTCTGGTTGCCATCTTGTTCATCAGAGTGGAGCCAGTTAGGCTATTTTGGTAGAGATCCATGTAAGCAATTTCAATGAAATTGGCCCAAAGGATTTAGGAGGACTACTCTTTTAAAGCAAATTGTTAACATTCTTCCAGTTTTAGCTCTGAGGGCCATTATGTTCATTGGAGCATACCCCTTTTAGCTATTGTGGTAAAGGGTCACCAAAGAACATTCCTGTGAAGTTTGAATTAAATTAGCCCATGAGTATATGGGCAGTAGTCCTTTAAAAAGTTTACTATTTTTATGTCTGGCGGCCAACTTTTTCTTTGGAGAATAACCAATTTATGAATTTTGGTAGAGGGATGCCAATGAAGGCCCAGGGATACCGGAGTAGTCGTCATTTTTTTTCTTGTTTTAGCTCTGGTGCACATCTTTTTCACTGGAGCTGAACCATTTTAGCTATTTTGGTAGGTAGCCACCTGGGCAACATCACCGTGAAGTTTAAATGAAACTGGGTCGAGGGTTAAGAGGAGTAGCCTTTTAAAGCAAATTTTTGACGTTTTTCAGTTTTTAGCTCAGGTGGCCATCTTGTTCATTGGAGCCGAACAATTTTAGCTATTTCGATAGAGGGTTACCTAAGCAACATTCTTATGAAGTTTTAAATGAAATCGTCCCAGGGGTACTGAAGGGATATTCAAGGTTTTTTTTCTATTCTTATCTCTGGGGGCTATCTTGTTCACAAGAGTGGAACGATATTAGCTATTTGGTAGAGAGCCAACTAGGCAGCATTCCTATGAAGTTTAAATGAAATTGGCCCAAGGGTTTAAGGAGTAGTCTTTTAAAGCAAATTGTTTATGATGGATGACTTAAGACGGACATTGACTCATCATAATAGCTCAACATGAGCACTTCTGTGCAACAACTGTTACTGCAAACTTTCCCCTTTTAACATGCAAGAGGGCCAAGATGGCCCTGTATCGCTCACCTATGGACCAGAGAATCATAAGTGATGTTTAGAAAAATATCAAATATAGATTGAACTTCCGTGAAATTGATGTCGCCCCTGCTCCACCCAAAATATTAATGTTTATTTGAGGTAGAAGAAATAAATATATGAATTTAAGAAGTATCCACAGTCTAAATATCTGGGGTTAGAAAATGACTAAGTTCAAAATGTGGAAAAGGTGAGAAGAAAAAGACCTAACAATTATATTCAAAGTACATACACACCCTAATACCATACAGAAAAAAAAAACATATGCAAAGATTGAAAATTGTTGGTACAAAAAAGTATGATGAGTTGCACTCACAAGGTATCTATTCTAAAAGTAATTGAACCGGAAAAAAATGTGTTTGTGAAACATGTATGCCCCCAGTCAGCGCATGTTAAATATGAAAGCACTATAACTCAGCAATCTAAAGATATGGCCACTGTTCAAGTCTTAAAAAAGTAGGTCAAGGTCACAAGGTCAAAAATTATGGGATTGTTGAAAAGGTCTTGTGACATAGAATGCATATGTGAAATATGAAAGCCCTTTCACTTACCAATTGAAAGTTATGGCCAATGTTAAAGTTTTATAAAGTAGGTCAAACATTAAGGTCACGAGGTCAAAAACTGTTGTACATCTGGAAAGGTCTTGTGAAAAAGAATGAACATGTGAATTAGTGAAAGCCAAATCACATACCAATCAAAAGTTATGGACTATGTTAAACTTTTTAAAAAGTAGGTCAAGGTCACGAGGTCAAAAATTATGATACCACTAGAAAGGTCTTGTGACAAGAAATGCACATGTGTAATATGAAAGCCCTACCACTTACCAATCAAAAGTTATGGCCAATGTTAAAGTTTGTTTAGAGCAGATATATGAAAAATATCGGATATTTTTATCTGAAAATTTTCATTTTAAGGGCCAAAATTTTCTGTATATTGGAGTAGGCGTGTTTATAGAACGAGTCTTGTCACAATGAGTTAAAAGTTCATGCCTATGCAATGCTGTATTGTTGACTAGGAGTGGTTAAGTAAGTGCTTACTTCGAATGAACGATCTTCAGTGTATATTTCACCAAATATGAATGCCAACAGCACATGTTCAGTCGAACTTCGATAACTCAAATAACTATGGGATCATGATATTTGTTCTAGATAGTGGCACTTCGAATTACCGAGAGTTAATCATAACATCAAGTGTTAAAGCATTATGTGGATGGATATCTTTTGGATATTCTCTGTAGAATAATGTTGTGTGTACTAAAATTGCCTCATTGAGACGGTGCTAATGAGTACACACAACACAATTTCAAGACAAAACCAGAAATAAAGAAACTCCTTGGTTTTCCTTAAAGGAATAACTGGATCTCCAGGTACTCAAGAACAAGTTCAAATAAGCCAGGTTAATCGAACTACCCGTGTTCATGTTATCAAAGATTCACTGTATGAATAATTAATAAAATAATTAATATTTTCCATATTAAGCAGCAATTTGGAACACTGAAGACTCCATAATAAGCATTCAGTTAATTGAACTGTAAATTATTTGAAAATATAAAGCTTTAAAGGCGAGACAACAGCCAGTCAGTTAGTTACATGTAACAGGATACTGTAATCATAGAAACCATAATTTATGGTTTGATATTGAACGCCCCAGACCTAATCTCAGCTGGACTAATTGCATCAGGTGGTAACTAAAAGAAGAAAAAAAAAATGATCCGACACACAGGAAATGTGTCACTTATGTTGTTCAAATGCGTGTTGGCATATTTCTTACACTACTTCTTGCAAAAAAGCTACCCATAGGCCTCTCTCTGAATTATGTCGTTCAAATGCGCGTTCTCATATTTCTTGCATTACTTCTTGCAAAAACCTACCATAAGGCCTCTTTCTGCATACTTTATACAACAGGCTCTCGGCCTCCGCCCATTGGGGTTTGAAAAAAATAAATGAGCTGCATGATGCTTCCATGCAGAGCTGAAACAAACCTCACACGAGTACTGGTAAACTGCTTAGAAGATCTAAGCCTGCCCAGGTTAAGCGGTGATTTGAGGTTTAACGTCCCCGTCAACACTGTAAAAGTCAGGGCTCTAGAAATTTTGAAATCCCAATCGGTCCAGAAGGTGACCAATAATTACGGAAATTGCCGATCGGTTTCGGTAATTTCCGTAAACGCCATTGGCGATTTCAAAATGTGTTATTAGCGCAAAGAATAACATACCGATGTTCCTCTTACACTCGTAAACGGATATGAGCACCAGTATCTCGATTATAAACAGCAATTATTGCTCACATCGTTAATATTTCATCTACTTTCATTTTCTACGCCAGATTTCATCTACTTTCATTTTCCCAATATCCGGGTCACTCCAAACCTGAAGACTACTAAAGGGAAACAACCTACATGGGGCAGTCAGAGACCAGTTCGATGGTCACTATATTTTCTTCCCTTTTTAAAATCTTTAAAATATTTCTCTTATTTCACGCATTTTATTTTGCCCAAATTGCTTTGTTTACAAATGGCGACAACGTGCAGCAACGTGGTCGGAAAATGACGTCATACGGTTTCCGTTTACACAATACACATTAATGCAGTCAAGGACGTAACACACATACACCTGTTTTATGTCATTTATTTTAATAGAGCGTATTTCTAAAAAAAAACGTTTTGAACGGGTTAAAAAAATCGAAAAAACATTTCTTTACTCTCGAACCAATACATGGCCGAATGAGAGTCATTGAAAATCTTACATGGCCGAACCAAGTTTTAAAGAATATAAATACATATTTTACGATTACACAAGCCTGAAATAAACAAATTATGTTTGATTGCCATTAGATCAAACACGATCAAGGCTTCTTTGATATCACAATCACGCACCGCTTAATCACGTTTTGGCTGACTAACTGTCATTAACCTTGGCGAGAGTCTGCGATACCTGGCGAGATCTCGAAAACATGTTTACTGTCAAACTCAAATTCATTCCCGAGAGAGATAATTGGATTATATTACTGGCACAATAAACAGTTTGACACCTAACCAGGTATAATTTCTCTGTTTTTTCACTTCGATTTTAGCTTATTGGGGGTTTTTTTTGGACCGATTTTTCAGCAAAATTTTCAGCAAAATCGGTTTTCATTTTCAAAAAACGGTCTGGACCGGTGAAAAATCGGACTTCTAGAGCCCTGGTAAAAGTCATTTTGGAGACGTTGCTTCCAATTTTGCGGGACTTTTACCCGACATTGAGATGAAATGACATCTCAAGCCCAATGAAACCAATAGGGTTTATTAGCATGGACGGTCCGCCTCGCACCACGGTTCCTGGACAGGCTTAGATCCTCTAAGCGGTTTACCAGTACTAGTGTGTGGACCAGATTTAGCTCTGCGTGGAAGCATTATGCAGCCCATATATTTCTTCAAGCCCCTATGGGCGGAAGCGGTGCGAGTTGGACCGTCCATGCTTATAAACCCTATTGGATTCATTGGGGGACAGGCCTTGAGATGTCATTTCATCTCAGTGTTGGGTAAAAGTCCCACAAAATTGGAAGCAACGTTTCCAAAAAGACCTATACAGTGTTGACAGGGACGTTAAACCTCAAATCAAACACACAAACAATACCACAGCAGAGGAACAGATAAGCAGCGTATTTGCGTAAATACGATATAAGGCCTCTATGCTCACCAGAGCTCAGCGGGGCACTGCCATGTTTTTCAATAAACCATGGAAGCCAATGAAATTTGGACTCAATTAGCCTAGAGGCTTCAGAGGACTGATGTTGCTTGAATGTGCTATTGTAAGACAACAGACTGCCCATCTCTGGCAACCAATAGGCCTAAAATTATATGGCAGATAGACCATTGTTTAAGGAATATTTCCATAAAAGTTTGACAAAATATCTTGAAAGGCGTAAATGTCATTTTTCCATCTTTCAACATTATAGGTCTATGGAAATTCAAATGCTTAACTTGCCATAGTAAAAAACTAAAGGGCCAAATTTCATTAACAAGTGGGCCCAGAGGGCCCTGAATCACTCACCTGAGAATTAGTGTCTCTAGTACATTCTAGGCCCAAGGGCTATAATTTGAACAAACTTGGTAATGGTCCACTAGATGAAGCTTCATACCAAATATCAAAGACCTGGACCTTCTGCTATCAGACAAGAAGATATTTAACAGTTTTCCCTATATAAGCCTATGAAAAACCAAAGGGTCCCGGGGTGGTGGCATTTTTGGCCCCAGGGCTATAATTTGAACAATCTTGAAAGAGGTCTACTAGATGAAGCTTCACATCAAATATCAAAGATCTGGGCCTTGTGGTTTAAGAGAAGAAAAGTTTTAAAGATTTCCGTTACATAAGCTTAGGTAAAACCAAAGGCCCCCTGGGCGGGGGCATTTTTGGCCCCAGGGCTATAATTTGAACAATCTTGGTAGAGGTCCACTAGGTGAAGCTTCATACCAAATATCAAAGACCTGGGCCTTGTGGTTTCAGAGAAGAAGATTTTTAAAGGTTTTCCCTATATAAGCCTATGAAAAACCAAAGGAGTCCCAGGGTGGGGGCATTTTCGGCCCAGGGCTATAATTTGTACAATCTTGAAAGAGGTCCACTAGATGAAGCTTCAAAGATCTGGGCCTTGCGGTGTCAGAGAAGAAGATTTTTATAGATTTTCCCTGTATAAGCCCATGTAAAACCAAAGGCCCACGGTGCGGGGGCATTTTTGGCCCCAAGGTTATAATTTGAACTATCTTAGTAGAAGTCCACCAGGTAAAGCTTCACACCAAATATTAAAGACCTGGGCCTTGTGGTTTCAGAGAAGAAGATTTTTTAATGATTTTCCCTATATAAGCCTATGTAAAACCAAAGGGCTCCAGGCGGGGGCATTTTGGCCCCGAGGGCTATAATTTGAACAATCTTAGTAGAGGCCGTGTGGTTTCAGAGAAGAAGATTTTTTAATGATTTTCCCTATATAAGCCTATGTAAAACCAAAGGCCCCCCGGGGCAGGCGCATTTTGGCCCCCAGGGCTATAATTGGAACAATCTTGGTAGAGGTCCACTAGATAAAGCTTCATATCAAATATCAAAGATCTGGGCCTTGCGGTGTCAGAGAAGAAGATTTTTAAAGATTTTCCCTGTATAAGCCTATGTAAAACCAAAGGTCCCCGGGGCGGGGCATTTTTGGCCCCAAGGCTATAATTTGAACAATCTTAGTAGAGGTCCACCAGGTAAAGCTTCATACCAAATATTAAAGACCTGGGCCTTGTGGTTTCAGAGAAGAAGATTTTTTAATGATTTTCCCTATATAAGCCTATGTAAAACCAAAGGCCCCCGGGGCGGGGGCATTTTGGCCCCCAGGGCTATAATTTGAACAATCTTGGTAGATATCCACTAGATGAAGCTTCATACCAAATATCGAAGAACTGGGCCTTGCCGTTTCAGAGAAGAAGATTTTTAAAATTTTCGTTTAAAAAATCTATTTTTAGCTCCTGTGACCTAGATGTGCAATGGACCAGAACCATTTGAACAACTTTGAAAGGGGCCACCTAAGGATCATTCCTGTGAAGTTTGGTCAAAATCCGATCAGTGGTTTAGAGGAGATGTCATTTGAAGAAAAAGTTTACGCACGCACACACGCACTGATGACGGACGAAAAGTGATCACAAAAGCTCACCTTGTCACTACGTGACAGGTGAGCTAAAAACACAAAACCTGTATAGGCAATAATGGTGAATATTTGCATATAAATTCTCAGCCTTACAAAGCATATGGTTTCTGAGGAGATGATTTTTAAGTGTTGTTTTGTGGGGTTTTTTTTTCAATTTTTTTTTGGGGGGTGGGGGGGGGGGGTGGGGCATTTTGGTTTCAATGGCAACCAGTAAAAGTGAGCAGGTAACTAAAATCATATAGGGAATAGATGAGAGCTCAAAGAATATTACTATGAAAGTTTAGTCAAAATATCTGCTTAGGGAGCGGTGAATACCATTTTCCAATTTTCCCGGAAACTCAAGTTGCCATAGCACATTGCCCTAACACAAAGAGACCCCAGGTTGATGTGAATGAATGAGTCTTATCACAAGGAACACAAATATACATGTGTAAGTGGGGTGGGGATCTGAACAGTTTCTGAGATATATGGCATTTTATGTAGTGGAGGGGTGGGACATGGCCCCAGCGCACCCTGCGAGACCCCTAAGTTGGTATCACTGAATGGGTCTTATCATAAGGAACAAGGATATATATGGTTTAGGGGTGGGGATCTAAATGGTTTCTGAGATATTGGGCCTTTCACAAAGTTTAGGGGGTGGGGCATGGCCCAGGAACATCCAAGGGGACACCCAGGTTGGTGTCACTGAATGCATCTTATCATAAGAAACAAGAATATATATGGTTTTGGGGTGGTGATCTGTATGTTTCTGGGATATATCGCCTTTTATGAAGTGGAGGGTTGGGGCATGGCCCCAGCGCACCCGCGAGACCCCTAGGTTGGAATAACTGAATGTGTTGTCTTATCAT
Organism: Lucinisca nassula; assembly: GCA_963580285.1. Classification (NCBI taxonomy): domain Eukaryota; kingdom Metazoa; phylum Mollusca; class Bivalvia; order Lucinida; family Lucinidae; genus Lucinisca; species Lucinisca nassula. The sequence continues at coordinate 109,035,933 of OY757010.1, forward strand.
GAGGAACAAGAATATATATGGTTTAGTGGTAGGGATCTGAAAGGTTTCTGAGATATTGGGCCTTTTATGAAGTGGGACCCCAGGTTGGTGTCACTGAATGCGTCTTATCATAAGAAACAATAATATATGTGGCTTTGGGATGGGGATCTGAATGGTTTCTGAGATATATGGTATTTTATGAAGTGGAGGGGGGGGGGGGATGCATGGCCCTGGTGCACCCTGGGAGACCCCTAGGTTGGTATCAGTGAATGTGTCCTATCATAAGTACTAAGAATATATATGGTTTAGGAGTGGGGATCTTTTTTTTTTTTTTTTTAAGGAGTGGGGATCTAAATGGTTTCTTAGATATTGGGCCTATTACCAAGTTTCGGGGGTGGGGCATGGCCCGGGCACATCCAAGGGGAACACCAGGTTGGTGTCAATGAATGTGTCTTATCATTAGAAACAATAATATATATATGGTTTTGGGGTTGGGATCTGAATAGTTTGAGATATATCGCCTTTTATGAGGTGGAGCCCACCCCGGGAGACCCCTAGGTTGGAAACACTAAATGCATCTTATCATAAGGAACAAGAGAATATATGGTTTAGGGGTGGGGATCTGAACGGTCCCGAGATATTGGGCCTTTTACGAAGTGGAGGGGGTGGGGCATGGCCCGGGCACATCAGTAAATGGCATATTTCTATTTTCCCCATTATAAGAAGTTGCCATAGAAACCAAATAAATGAGCTGATTTTCATTAACAAGAGGGCCCACAGGGCCCTGGTTCGCTCACCTGTGTGTCACTATCTCGAGTACATTCTAGATTTAGCTGTGGTTGCCATCTTGTTCATCAGCAGAGTGGTTTTAGCTTACTTGGTAGTGAGTAACCTAGGCAACATTCCTGTGAAGTTTGAATCAAATTGGCCTTAGGGTTTAGGAGGGGTTCACATTTGAGTCAAATGTACAATATTTTTCTATTTTTATCTCCGGTGGCCATTTTGTTCATCGGAGCAGGATTGTTTTAGCCTTTTTGGTACAGGGTCATCTAAGCAACATTACTTCGAAGTTTGAATGAAATTGGCCCAAGGGTACAGAAGGAATTGTTGTTTGAAGATTTTTGTTTTTATTTTTAGCTCTGGCAGCCATCTTGGTCATTGGAGTGGAATGAGTTTTAACTATTTTGGTAGGGAGTCACCTAGGCAACATTCCTGTGAAGTTTTAAATCTGATTGGCCCAAAGGTTTAGAAGGAGATCTCATTTGAAGCAAATTTACAATGTTTTTCTATTTTTAGCTCTTGTGACCATTTGTTAATTGTTATGCTATTTTCCTAGTGAGTCATCCACACAACATTCCAATGAAGTTAAGAAGCCTTCATGGTGAAGTGGCCATGCTACTTGCCTTGTAAACCAGGGGTAGCAGGATCAATCCCAGGCCTCTCCAGACTTTCAGATTGGTCTTAATACAGAAGTCCCATCACTGTATGACCTTAGCTGTTGGTGAGACTTTAACTCGAAACACTCACTCCTATGAAGGAACCTATATGCCAAATATGAAGGCTGTATCTTAGATGCTTCAAAAGTAATGACAAAGAAGGTCAAAGGTCAAGGTCATTGCTCAAAAGTTTTGAATGGTTGAGAAAACCTTGTCACAAGGAACATGCATGCCAAATATGAAAGCTCTATCTCATATGGTTCAAAAGTTATGATAAAGTAGGTCACAGATCAATGTCACAGGTCAAATCTTTATATGAGTGGGAAGCCCTTGTCACAAGGAACCTACATGCCAAATATGAAGCTCTATCTCATACGGTTCAAAAGTTATGACAAAATAACCTACTGATCTACTTTTTGATTTGACATTACCCATATTCGAACTTAACTGAGATATTGTCCAGATGATCATTCTGAGCAAGTTTTATGATGATTTGACTAAAACTGTGGCCTCTTAGAGTGTTCAAAACGTTTTTCTATGATTTGACCTGCTGACCTACTTTTTGACCCGACATGACCCATATGTTAACTTGACCCAGATATTGTCAAGAAGATCATTCTGAGCAAGTTTGATGATGATCAGACCAATACTGGGGTCTCTAGTGTATTCACAAGGTTTTTCAACACTCTGACCTACTGACTGACCAGATATGACCCATATTCGAAATTAACTGAGATATTGTCAAATGATCATTTTGAGCAATTTTGATAATGATCGGAAGAAAACTGGGGCCTTTAGTGTGTTCAGAGGGTATTTCTATGATTTTATCTGCTGCCTCACTTTTTGGACTGACATGACCCATATTCGAACTTGACTCAGATATTGTCAAGATGATCATTCTCGGCAAGTTTTATGATGATCAGACCTAAACTGTGGCCTCTAGTGTGTTCAGAAGGTTTTTCTATTATTTGACCTACTGACCTACTTTTTGACCTCACATGACTCATTCAATTTGACCGAGATATTGTCAAGACTATCATTCTAAGCAAGTTTGATGATGATTGGACCAAAACTGTGGCCTCTCGTGTGCTCACAAGGTTTTTCTCTGATATGACCTACTGACCTACTTTTTGACCTGCCATGACCCATATTCGAATGTGACCAAGATATTATCAAGATGATCATTCTGAGCAAGTTTGATGATGATCGGACCAAAACTGTGGCCTCTAGTGTGTTCATCAGGTTTTTCTCTGATTTGAACTATTGGCCTACTTTTTGAACCGGCATGACCCATATTCGAACTTGACTCAGATATTGTCAAGATGATCATTCTGGGCGAGTTTGATGATGATTGGACCAAAACTGTGGCCTCTAGTGTATTCACAAGGTTTTTCTATAATTTGACCTACTGACCTACTTTTTGACCCGATATGACCCCTATTCGAACGTGACCAAGATATTATCAAGATGATCAATCTAAGCATGTTTGATGATGATTGGACATTAATTGTGGCTTCAATTGTGTTCAGAGGGTTTTTCTATGATTTGACCTACTGACCTACTTTTTGACCCGACAACACCCATATTCGAACTTGACTGAGATATTGTCAAGATGATCATTCCGAGCAAGTTTGATGATGATCAGACCAAAACTGTGGCCTCTAGTGTCTTAACAAGGTTTTTTTTCTGATTTGACCTACTGACCTACTTTTTGACCCGACATGACCCATATTCGAACTGAACGAGATATTTTGTGATGGTACAAAATGTGTGCAAGTTTAGTTAAAATCAAATCATAAATGAAACAGCTATCAAGCAGACAAGACCAAAATAGGCAATTTTTGCCCTTTCAGGGTCGTAACTCCGAAACATATGATGGGATATGGCTGTTTCAAGAAAGGATCCCAGAGCTCATGGTGGTACAAGTTGTGTGCAAGTCTGGTTAAAATCAAATCATAAATGATAATGCTATCATGCGGACCAGACCAAAATAGGCAATTCTTGCCCTTTCAGGGGCCATAACTCCGTAACACATGATGGGATATGGCTGGTTCAAGAAAGGAACCCAGATCTCATGGTGGTACAAGGTGTGTGCATGTCTGGTTAAAATCAAATCATAAATGAAGATACTATCGTGTGGACAAGACCAAAATAGGCAATTTTTGCCCTTCCAGGGACCGTAACTCCGTAACCCATATGGGATAGGGCTGGTTCAAGAAAGGAACCCAGATTTCATGGTGGTACAAGTTGTGTGCAAGTCTGGTTAAAATCAAACCATAAATGAAGATGCTATCGTGCTGACAAGAAATTATTTACGGACGCATGGACGGACGGACGCACTGACAACGGACAAAATGTGATCACAAAAGCTCACATTGTCACTACGTGACAGGTGAGATAAAAACACAAACTTTCAATCCCCCAGCCCAAGGATGCTACAGATGAAATTTGGGCTGAATCGGCCCAGTGGCTTCAGAGGAGACGCAGGCGACGACTGAGAACTGCCTATCCATATAAGCTCCCCAGGAGCCTTCGGCTCTGGTGAGCTAATAAAGTTGTAGCGTAATAAAACGCAAATAAAAATCTATGATATGCTAAAATTACCAATGTACATGCATATCTTTCCCGTACATTCGGAACTTACAGGTCACATGGTTGCCATTATTCTTGGCATCGTGACGCTTACTTGCCATATATTGCACAACAAACTAATGCCTTATCAAGCGTCTATTATGCAGACGCTTTTCAATCCTACAGCACAGAGGTATAAAGCGTCTATCTGATGTTGTTCAAAATGGCATCCAGTAAACGGGGACGTCGTAAATTGTCGATGAATATTCAGAAAAATCACCTGGATTCGAATTTTGGATTGCAGAAACCCAAAACGGAAGGAGGAAATATTGCTACAGTGATACTGGATGAACTGATAATGAATTTGGTTAGGATAGCGATGATATTTGCGCAGATATTTTGGGTGAAGTACTGTCTCGTGTGTGTTAGACAGAATCCGAACAGATCGATGCAAAGGGCAAGAAAAAAATTCAGGCCCACACCGGATTAAAAACTTCACAGAAAACATTCAGTGAATGGTCTGAAAAGTTGCCCTGGCTGGTAATTAATGAGACCAGAGGTACCTACAGACTCAACTGCAAGGTCTGTCAAGATAAAAAGTCTAGCCTTAAATAAAACAAGAGGACCTAGCTTGGTCCTGTATCGCTCACCTGAGCTAACAGATTCAAAGTTTAAGGAAGTGCCAACCTTTACTGAAGGCTTTATAGGAGTACATGGTGATGACAGGGTAAGCATTTTCTGAAAATCAAGTAGAATGTAACTCTATGATAAACAGGCTGACCTCACCGGTTTTCAAACTCATTCAAGCTTTTATTCCTGACTTGCTAAGAAGATCCGATCTAAACTGAAGTGGCTATGGTGATGACAAGTTCAAAAACAAGTTTTCAAACTCCTCCAAGCTTTCGGCCTGACTTCCTTGTTTGTAAGTTTCATCAAGATCCGTTCAAAACTAAAGGGGCAGCAGTGATGACAATGTCGAAAATAGGCATTTTCAGCAATCAAAGGCACGTCACTCTATGATAAATGTGCCGACTTGGCTGGTATTAGAACTCACCTGAGGTTTTATTCCCAGCCACCTTACATGTAAGTTTCAGAAAGATCCGATCAGACTTGGCCAGTATTCAAACTCATCCAAGATTTTATTCCCAGGCACCTCACATATAAGTTTCAGAAAAATCCGATCAAAACTGAAGGGGCTACGGTGATGACAAGGTCAAAATTTGGCATTTTTAGCAATCAAAGGGATGTTACTCTAAAATAAATGAGCCGACCTGGCCAGTTTTCGAGCTCATCCGAGGTTTCATCCCCAGCCACCTTACATATAAGTTTCAGAAAAATCTGATCAAAACTGAAGGGGCTACGGTAATGACAAGGTCAAAAATCAACATTTTCAGCCATCAAAGGGACATAACTCTACGATAAATGGGCTGACTTGGCCTGTTTTCGAACTCATCCAAGATTTTATCACCCGCCACCTTACATATAAGTTTCAGAAAGATCCGATCAAAACTGAAGGGGCTACCGTGATGACAAGGTCAAAAATCGGCATTTTCAGCAATCAAAGGGACGTAACTCTATGATAAATGGGCCAACTTGGCCGGTATTCCAATTCATCCTAGGTTTTATCTCCATTCACCTTACATATAGGTTTCAGAAAGATTAGATCAAAACTGCAGGGGCTACGGTGATGACAAGGTAAACAAGAGGGCCATGATGGCCCTGAATCGCTCACCTGATCCATAGTGTAACAAGTGGGCCCCAGGGAGGGCCATTATTGGCCCAAGGGCTTTAATGTGCATAATGTTGAGGGAGGTCTTAAAGGTGAAGCTTCATATCAAACAAAAACAAAGGCTATAATTTGTACAATCTTGGCAAAGGTCCACTAGATGAAGCTACACACCAAATATCAAAGACCTGGGCCTTGCGGTTTCAGAGAAGAAGATTTTTATAAAGATATTCCCTACATAAGCCTATGCACCAGGGCTATATAAGTCTATGTAAAACCAAAGGGCCCCAGGGTGGGGGGCATTTGTGGCCCCAGGGCTATAATTTGAACAATCTTGGTAGAGGTCTACTAGATGAAGCTCCATACCAAATATCAAAGACCTGGGCCTTGCAGTTTCAGAGAAGAAGATTTTTAAAAATTTCCCTTTATAAGTCTATGTAAAACCAAAGGGTCTATTTTTAGCTCTGGTGGCCATTTTGTTCACCCAAGCGGAACGGTTTGAGCAATTTTGGTAGAGGGTCACCCAAGGAACATTCCAGTGAAATAATTTCAAAATCCATCCACTGGTTAAGGAGAAAAAGTCGTTTAAAGGTTTTTCTATTTTTAGCTCCGGTGGCCATCTTGTTCACCCGAGCGGAACGGTTTGAGCAATTTTGGTAGAGGGTCACCAGAGAAACATTCCTGTGAAGTAATATCAAAATCCATCCACTAGTTAAGGAGAAGAAGTCGTTTAAAGGTTTTTCTATTTTTAGCTCTGGCGGCCATCTTGTTCACCAGAGCGGAACGGTTTGAGCAAATTTGGTAGAGGGTCACCCAAGGAACATTCCTGTGAAGTAATTTCGAAATCCATCCACTAGTTAAGGAGAAGAAGTCGTTTAAAGGTTTTTCTATTTTTAGCTCCGGCGGCCATCTTGTTCACCCGAGCGGAACGGTTTGAGCAATTTTGGTAGAAGGTCATCCAAGGAACATTCCTGTGAAATAATTTTCAAATCCATTCACTGGTTAAGCAGTAGAAGTCGTTTAAAGGTTTTTCTATTTTTAGCTCTGGCGGCCATCACCCGAGCAGAACGGTTTGAGCAATTTTGGTAGAGGGTCACCCAAGGAACATTCCTGTGCAATAATTTCAAAATCCATCCACTGGTTAAGGAGAAGAAGTCCTTTAAAGGTTTTTCTATTTTTAGCTCTGGCGGCCATTTTGTTCACCCGAGCGGAATGGTTTGAGCAATTTTGGTAGAAGGTCATCCAAGGAACATTCCTGTGAAATAATTTCAAAATCCATCCACTGGTTAAGCAGGAGAAGTCGTTTAAAGGTTTTTCTATTTTTAGCTCCGGTGGCCATCTTGTTCACCCGAGCGGAACGGTTTGAGCAATTTTGGTAGAGGGTCACCCGAGAAACATTCCTGTGAAGCAATATCAAAATCCATCCACTAGTTAAGGAGAAAAAGTCGTTTAAAGGTTTTTCTATTTTTAGCTCTGGCGGCCATCTTGTTCACCAGAGCGGAAGGGTTTGAGCAATTTTTGTAGAGGGTCACCCAAGGAACATTCCTGTGAAGTAATTTCGAAATCCATCCACTGGTTCAGGAGAATAAGTCCTTTAAAGGTTTTTCTATATTTAGCTCTGGTGGCCATTTTGTTCACCCGAGCAGAACGGTTTGAGCAATTTCAGTAGAGGGGCACCAAAGGAACATTCCTGTAAAATAATTTCAAAATCCAGCCACTGGTTAATGAGAAGAAGTCGTTTAAAGGTTTTTCTATTTTTAGCTCCGGCGGCCATTTTATCCATCCGAGCGGAACGGTTTGAGCAATTTTGATAGAAGGTCATCCAAGGAACATTCCTGTGAAATAATTTTAAAATCCATTCACTGGTTAAGCAGGAGAAGTCCTTTAAAGGTTTTTCTATTTTTAGCTCTGGCGGCCATCTTGTTCACCCGAGCGGAACGGTTTGAGCAATTTTGGTAGAGGGTCACCCAAGGAACATTCCTGTGCAATAATTTCAAAATCCATCCACTGGTTAAGGAGAAGAAGTCCTTTAAAGGTTTTTCTATTTTTAGCTCTGGTGGCCATTTTGTTCACCAGAGCTGAACGGTTTGAGCAATTTTGGTAGAGGGTCATCCAAGGAACATTCCTGTGAAACAATTTCAAAATCCATCCACTTGTTAAGCAGGAGAAGTCGTTTAAAGAATTTTCTATTTTTAGCTCTGGCGGCCATCTTGTTCACCCGAGCGGAACAGTTTGAGCAATTTTGGTAGAGGATCACCCAAGGAGCATTCCTGTGAAATTAGATCAAAATCTGTCCAGCAGTTTTGGAGGAGAAGTTGTTTAAAGCAAAAGTTGACGACGGACGGACGCACGCACGCACGCACGCACGGACGACGGACGACGGACGACGGACAAAGACTGATCCCAAAAGCTCACCTTGAGCACTTCGTGCTCAGGTGAGCTAAAAATCGACATTTTCAGCCATCAAAGGGACATAACTATATAGCAAATGGGGCAACTTGGCCGGTTTTCGAACTCATCGGACGTTTTATCCCCAGCCACCTTACATATAAGTTTCAGAAAGATCCGATCAAAATGAAGGGGCTACAGTGATGACAAGGTCAAAAATCAACATTTTCAGCAATCAAAGGGACCTTACTCCATGCTAAATAGGCCACCTTTGCTGGTATGCGAACTCATCCGAGGTTTTATCCCCAGCCACCTTGCATATAACTTTCAGAAAGATCCGATCAAAACTGAAAGGGCTACGGTGATGACAAGGTAAAAATTCGGCATTTTCAGCAATCAAAGGGACGTTACTCTGTGATAAATGGACCAACTTTGCTGGTTTTCGAACTCATCCGAGATTTTATCCTCAGCCACTTTACATATAAGTTTCAGAAAGATTCGATCAAAACTGAAAGGGCAACCGTGATGACAAGGTAAAAATCAGCATTTTCAGCAATCAAAGGGACGTACTCTACGATAAAAGGGCTGACTTGGTCAGTTTTCTAACTCATCCGAGATTTTATCCCCAGCCACCTTACATATAAGTTTTAGAAAGATCCGATCAAAACTGAAGGGGCTACGGTGATGACAAGGTCGAAAATCGGCATTTTCAGCAATCAAAGGGGCGTAACTCTATGATAAATCGGCGGACTTGGCCGGTTTTCGAACTCATCCGAGGTTTTATCCCCTGCCACATTACATATAAGTTTCAAAAAGATCCGATCAAAACTGAAGGGGCTACCGTGATGACAAGGTCGAAAATTGGTATTTTCAGCAATCAAAGGGACGTAACTCCATGATAATTGGGCCGGTTTTCGAACCCATCTGAGTTTTTATCCCCAGTCACCTTACATATGAGTTTCAGAAAGATCTGGTCAAAACTGAAGGCGCTATGGTGATGACAAGCATTTTCCCATAGTAAGTCTATGGGACCTTGTGGTTACCATAGGAACCAAAGTTTTAGAGCGATTTCGAAAAAAAGTTTATGTCATCAATGCCCCACCTGAGGCATGCTACAGATGAGAAATGATTGAGATCAGCCTGCAGGATACAGAGATATACCGTAATTCCCTGTGTATACCACGCACTCATCTATAACACGCACCTCAATTCTGAGTCCAAGATATGTGAAAAAAAAAATATTCCAGTCTAAAACACGCACATGCTTTTCCCCAGTATCACAGAATGCTTTTCTCAGACGCCATTTTGATTGAAAATGAAAGTACACGAATTTTGATTGGCTACTATCAAAATAGCCTGACTGGTTATAGGTATATTTCCTAGTAGTTATAGAATAGAATAGTGGTTAGTTTCTCTCTTGCAGCATAGGCAGTTCTCCGTTTACCCATAACGGTGGTGTGTGACAAGGTGATATTTTAAGGGTGCGGTTATTCATTTGTTATGAAAGATGACAATGCGTTTTCCCAGTTTTCTTTCACAAGGAAAGATAGAAACAGGTTTCTTTCCAAAGGTAAAATTGTGACAACATGCCTCAAAGGCAGGTGCTCCATAGCGTTATTGACAGAAATTTCTACAGGTAGATTGAGTATTTTGACACCTCTGGTTATTCACACGTTCTCTATGCTAATCCAATAATTAACACCTTCTCAGCGTAAGTCAAACATCTCACTCAATTAAAGAAGCCCATTTTTCATTTACTGTTAATAAAACGGTGATTCGTGCCTGACTTCAAGGAACCCGATTTCCTGAGCAATTTGAAACTTTGTTGACATGCATTAACTATCATAATTAATCAGAGTTCCCACTCACGCAAAATCTCACGTGAATCACGCAAAGAAAATAAAAATCACGTACGATTTTTTTTCCGTCGGGCGAGATTCCGCGCGTCCGAAATTGACTGGGGCGAACCGGCCGATTTTTTTTCGAGCGTCCGAAATTGACGGGGGCGAATCGGCCGATTCGCTGAAATAGATTTGGGACAAGCCGCAGACTTGAATCCGTCGCATAGTAGAGCTTCCGCGCATCCGAAATTTACTGGGGCGAACCGGCCGATTTTTTTCGAGCGTCCGAAATTGACGGGGGCGAATCGGCCGATTCGCTGAAATAGATCTTTGACAACCCGCAGACTTGAATCCGGCGCATAGAACTTCCGCGCATCCGAAATTGACTGGGACGAATCGGCACGCAATCGGTAAATGACGTCATCGGACCCCAGCAACCCCACACGTGTCTATTGTTTTATCTTAATGGGGCGTATCTCTTTCATAAAAAATTGTTTGGAAACGGTAAAAAAATTCTCGATAGCCAAACTGTAGTGGAAAACAGCGCTTTCTGTAAGCTCCGTGTCAATAACCAACACCAGCATACAGATGTGTTAACACAATTTAAAGCGTTCAACTTTTCTCGCCAAGCGTCTGCTATTTGGCGCCAAAACATAATCATTCACGAGATAGTAGAATAGTCGTAGCAACTCGTCTTAGGAGCAATTAAATAATTTTCACATTGATTGCGGATTAAATTTTATGATCGGGGAATAAACGCAAATTAGAGACATAACTTGACCATATTTTCACACCTTATCGACATGCACCGCAGGGTGGCAATTATATGACAGGGATTAACAATAGTGTCATAATTGAACTGTTATAAATCATCAAACAGAGTAAATCCAAATCAGATGTCTGCGGCGTCTTTCTGAGGTGTCTGATCTGGGACTGCACTGTTTGCCGATGTCCCAAAAAAGGGATGAAAGGTTGATGTCTGAGATAGGAATATTGATTGCATTTTTAATGGTATGAATGATTCAATGAATTAATATGTCAAACGAACTTTATGAGGGTCTCAAAGTGTCACATTGTATTTGTAATGGGTTTTCGTGACCTGCCGACTTTTCGAGAAAAACAATGTCATTTTTCTATGCCATTGTATTACACGCAGGGGATTTTTTTTTACCGTTTTCTGGGTGAAAAAAGTGTGTGGTATACACAGGGAATTACGGTAGCTGCTCAAAAGTGTGGACGGACGACGGACGGACGACGGACGACCCACTATACTATAAGCTCCCCTGGAGCCTTCGGCCCAGGTGAGCTAAAAATGTTTTGGCTGATGACGGTTCACCTAACATTCAAATGTCAAGTTTGATGAGACACAATGAAAGTTTAGAACAGACGGCAGCATGCAAAAGTGAGGAGCAGGCCTCAGCTAAGGAACAATTGCATGTATACATAGTATAATAGTCTTCAAGCAAGTTAGCACTAGCTATGGTCAAAATACTGTAACTGTTTACTATAACTGCAAAAATACATCTGTTGACCCAGTTATATTTATACCAGGTTACAACTATACTCACTTTCTTCATCACTAGTGTTGACCTGCACCATTATCTCTAGTTTTCCTGGCCTCTTATATTTCTCCCAGTGCTTGTTGAGGGTCTGTGACAGTTTCTGGCTATCAACAGTCTCTATCATGTATAGGTTAGGAATTACTGAAGCATAAGACAAGACAAGAGGACCATGATGGTCCTATATAGCTCACCTGAGCTAAGAGATTGACATGTTGGTCCTTGGGCGGGACAATTTTTGGCCTCAGGGCTATAACTTGAACAATCTTGGTAGAGGTCCACTAAATGAAGCTTAATATCAAATATCATAAGCCTGGGCCTTCTGGTTTCAGATAAAAAAAATTCTTTAAGGTTTTCTCTATATAAGCCTATGTAAAAGATGCGGGCCCTGTGGGGGGAGGGGGGCATTTTTGGCCCCTAGACTAGAATTTGAACAATCTAGGAAGAGGTCCACAAGATGAAGCAGCAAGCGTCATACCAAATATTCAAGATCTAGGCCTTTTGGTTTCAGACAAGAATACTTTTAAAGGTATTCCCTATATTTGTCTATGTAAAGCCATTTTTGGCCCTAGGGCTATATTTGGAACAATCCGATCAGTGGTTTAGGAGGAGATGTCGTTTGAAGGAATTGTTTACGCACAGACGGATGCATGCACGGACAAATGCCGTACAAAAAGTGATCCCAAAAGCTCACCTAGTCACTACATGACGGTGAGCTAAAAATCTGCATTTTCAGCAATCAAAGGGATGCAACTCTATGAACAAGAGGGCCCAGAGGGCCCTGGTTCGCTCACCTGATCCAAAGCATAACAAATGGGCCGCGGGTAGGGTCAATTTTGGCCCCAGGGCTAAAATTTGAACAATCTTGGTAGAGGTCCACAAGATGAAGCTTCATATCGAATATGAAAGACCTGGGCTTTCTGGTTTCAGAGAAGAAGATTTTAAAGCTTTACCCTGCATATAGAAGTCTACGTAAAACAAGATTTTCCCTATATAAGTCCATGTTAAACCAAAGGGCCCCGGAGCAGGGGCATTTTTGGCCCCAGGGCTTTAATTTGAACAATCTTGGTAGAGGTCCACTAGCTGAAGCTTCATAACAAATATCAAAGACCTAAGCCTTGTGTTTCAGAGAAGATGATTTTTAAAGATTTTCCCTATATAAGTCTATGTAAAACCAAAGGGCCACATGGCGGGGGCATTTTTGGTCTCAGGGCTATAATTTGAACAATCTTTATAGAGGTCCACTAGCTGAAGCTTCATAACAAATATCAAAGACCTAAGCCTTGTGGTTTCAGAGAAGAAGATTTTTCAAGATTTTCCCTATATAAGTCTATGTAAAACCAAAGGGCCCCGGAGCGGGGGCGTTTTTGGCCCCAGGGCTATAATTTGAACAATCTTGGTAGAGGTTGACAAGATGAAGCTTCATACCAAATATCAAAGACCTGGGTTTTGCAGTTTCAGAGAAGAAGATTTTTAAAGATTTTCCCTATATAAGCCTATGTCAAACAAAAGGGCCCTGGTGTGGGGGCATTTTTGGCCCCAGCACTATAATTTGAACAATCTTGGTAGGGGTCTACTAGATGAAGCTTCATACCAAATATCAAAGACCTGCGCCTTGCGGTTTCAGAGAAGAAGATTTTTCAAGATTTTCCCTATATAAGCCTATGTAAAACAAAAGGGCCCTGGTGCGGGGGCATTTTTTTCCCCAGCACTATAATTTGAACAATCTTGGTAGGGGTCCACTAGATGAAGCTTTATATATCAAAGACCTGGGCCTTGCGGTTTCAGAGAAGATTTTTCAAGATTTTCCCTATATAAGCCCATGTAAAACCAAAGGGCCCCCGTGCAGGGGCATTTTTAGCTTCAGCACTATAATTTGAACAATCTTAGTAGGGGTCCACTAGATAAAGCTTCATACCAAATATCAAAGACCTGGGCCTTGCGGTTTCAGAGAAGAAGATTTTTAAAGATTTTCCCTTTATAAGCCCATGTAAAACCAAAGGGCCCCCATGCGGGGGCATTTTTGGCCCCAGCACTATAATTTGAACAATCTTGGTGGGGGTCCACTAGATGAAGCTTCATACCAAATATCAAAGACCTGGACCTTGCGGTTTCAGAAAAGAAGATTTTTCAAGATTTTTCCTATAATAAGCCCATGTAAAACCAAAGGGCCCCCATGCGGGGGCATTTTTGGCCCCAGCACTATAATTTGAACAATCTTGGTGGGGGTCAACTAGATGAAGCTTCATACCAAATATCAAAGACCTGGGCCTTGCGGTTTCAGAGAAGAAGATTTTTCAATATTTTCCCTATATAAGCCCATGTAAAACCAAAGGGCCCCCGTGCGGGGGCATTTTTAGCTCCAGCACTATAATTTGAACAATCTTGGTAGGGGTCCACTAGATGAAGGTTCATACCAAATATCAAAGATCTGGGTCTTGCGGTTTCAGAGAAGAAGATTTTTAAAGATTTTCCCTATATAAGCCAATGTAAAACCAAAGGGCCCCCGTGCGGGGGCATTTTTGGCCCCAGCACTATAATTTGAAAAATCTTGGTAGGGGTCCACTAGATGAAGCTTCATACCAAATATCAAAGACCTGGGCCTTGCGGTTTCAGAGAAGAAGATTTTTTAAGTTTTCGGTGAAAAAAATCTATTTTTGGCTACTGGGACCTATATGTGCAACAGACCGGAACCATTTGAACAACTTTGAAAGGGGACCACCTAAGGATCATTCCTGTGAAGTTTGGTCCAAATCCGATTAGTGGTTTAGGAGGAGATGTCGTTTGAAGAAAAGTTTACGGACGGACGCACGGACGCATGCACGGACGCACGACGGACGACGGACAAAAAGTGATCCCAAAAGCTCACCTTGTCACTACGTGACAGGTGAGCTAAAAATGGTCCGACTTAGCCGGTTTTCAAACTCATCTGAGTTTTTATCTCCAGCCACCATATATCTAAGTTTCAGAAAGTTCCGATCAAAACTGAAGGGGCTACGGTGATGACAAGGTCAAAAATTGGCATTTTCAGCAATCAAAGGGATAAATGGGCTGATAAATGGGCTGAGTTGGCTGGTATTCGAACTTATCTGAGGTTTTATCCCCAGTCACCATACATATAAGTTTCAGAAAGATCCGATCAAAACTGAAGGGGCTACTGTGACGACAAGGTCAAAAATCGGCATTTTAAGCAATTAAAGGGATGTAACTCTATGATAAATGGGCTGACTTGGCCGGTTTTCGAACTCAGCCGAGTTTTTATCACAGCCCCCTTATTTATAAGTTTCAGAAAAATCCAATCAAAACTGAAGGGGCAACAATGATGACAAGGTCAAAAATCAACATTTTCAGCAATCAAAGGGACGTAACTCTATGAAAAATAGGCCGACTTGGCCGGTTTTCGAACTCATCCGAGGTTTTATCCCCAGCCACCTTATATATAAGTTTCAGAAAGATTCGATCAAAACTGAAGGGGCTACGGTGATGACAAGGTAAACAAGAGGACCAAGCTGGTCCTGTATCGCTCACCTGAGCTAACAGATTCAAAGTTTCAGGAAGTGCCAACCTTTACTGAAGGATTAATGGAAGGACATGGTGATGAAAGGGTAAGCAATTTCTGCAAATCAAGTAGAATGTAACTCTATGATAAATAGGCTGACCTCACCAGTTTTCAAACTCATTCAAGCTTTTATTTCTGACTTGCTAAGAAGATCCGATATAAACTGATGGGGTTATTGTGATGACAAGTTCAAAAATAAGCAATTAACTGCTGCAATCAAAGGGATGTTACTCTGTGACAAATAGGCAAACCTCACGAGTTTTTAAACTCCTCCGAGCTTTTCTGCCTGACTTATTTGTAAGTTTCATGAAGATCTGATCAAAACAGAAGGGGGCAGCAGTGCTAACAAGGTCGAAAATAGGCATTTTTAAGCAATCAAAGGCACGTAACTCTATGATAAATGTGCCGACTTGGCCAGTATTCAAACTCATCCAAGGTTTTATTTCCAGCCACCTTACATATAAGTTTCAGAACGATCCGATCAAAACTGAAGGGGCTACGGTGATGACAAGGTCAAAATTTGGCATTTTTAGCAATCAAATGGATGTCACTCTAAGATAAATGGGCCGACTTGGCCAGTTTTCGAACTCATCCGAGGTTTTATCCCCAGCCACCTTACATGTAAGTTTCAGAAAAATCCGATCAAAACTGAAGGGGCTACGGTGATGACAAGGTCAAAAATCAACATTTTCAGCCATCAAAGGGACATAACTCTATGATAAATGGGCTGACTTGGCCTGTTTTCGAACTCATCCGAGATTTTATCCCCAGCCACCTTACATATAATTTTCAGAAAGATCCTATCAAAACTGAAGGGGCTATGGTGATGACAAGGTCAAAAATCGGCATTTTCAGCAATCAAAGGGACGTATATCTATGATAAATGGGCCAACTTGGCTGGTATTCGAACTCATCCTAGGTTTTATCCCCAGTCACCATACATATAAGTTTCATGAACATCTGATCAAAACTGAAGGGGCTACGGTGATGACAAGGTCAAAAATCGACATTTTCAGCCATCAAAGGGACATAACTATATAGTAAATGGGGGGACTTCGCCGGTTCTCAAACTCATCCGAAGTTTTATCCCCAGCCACCTTACATATAAGCTTTAGAAAGATCCGATCAAAACTGAAGGGGCTACAGTGATAAAAAGGTCAAAAATCAACATTTTCAGCAATCAAAGGGACCTAACTCTATGATAAATAGGCCATCTTGGCCGGTATTCGAACTCCTCAAAGGTTTTATCCCCAACCACCTTACATATAAGTTTCAGAAAGATCCTATCAAAACTGAAAGGGCTATGGTGATGACAAGGTCAAAAATCGTCTTTTCAGCAATCAAAGGGACGTTTCTCTGTGATAAATGGACCAACTTGGCCGGTTTTCGAACTCATCCGAGATTTTATCCCCAGCCACCTTACATATAAGTTTCAGAAAGATCCAATCAAAACTGAAAGGGCTACGGTGATGACAAGGTCAAAAATCGTCATTTTCAGCAATCAAAGGGACGTTACTCTGTGATAAATGGACCAGCTTGGCCAGTTTTTTCAAACTCATCCAAAGTTTAATCCCCAGCCACCTTACATATAAATTTCAGAAAGATCTGATCAAAACTGAAGGAGCTGCAGTGATGACAAGGTCAAAAATCAACATTTTCAGCAATCAAAGGGACCTTACTCTATGATAAATAGGCCACCTTGGCCGGTATTCGAACTCATCGAAGGTTATATCCCAAGCCACCTTACATATAAGTTTCAGAAAGATCCGATCAAAACTAAAGGGGCTACGGTGATGACAAGGTCAAAAATCGTCATTTTCAGCGATCAAAGGGACGTATATCTATGATAAATGGGCCAACTTGGACGGTATTCGAACTCATCCTAGGTTTTATCCCCAGTCACCATACATATAAGTTTCAGAAAGATCCAATCAAAACTGAAAGGGCTACGGTGATGACAAGGTCAAAAATCGTCATTTTCAGCAATCAAAGGGACGTTACTCTGTGGTAAATGGACCAGCTTGGCCGGTTTTTTCAAACTCATCCAAGGTTTAATCCCCAGCCACCTTACATATAAATTTCAGAAAGATCTGATCAAAACTGAAGGAGCTGCAGTGATGACAAGGTCAAAAATCAACATTTTCAGCAATCAAAGGGACCTAACGCTATGATAAATAGGCCACGTTGGCCCGTATTTGAACTCATCCAAGGTTTTATCCCCAGCCACCTTACATATAAGTTTCAGAAAGATCCGATCAAAACTGAAAGGGCTACGGTGATGACAAGGTCAAAAATCGTCATTTTCAGCAATCAAAGGGACGTAACTCGGTGATAAATGGACCAACTTGGCCGGTTTTCGAACTCATCCAAGATTATATCCCCAGCCACCTTACATATAAGTTTCGGAAAGATCCGAACAAAACTGAAGGGGCTACGGTGATGACAAGGTCAAATATCTGCATTTTCAGCAATCAAAGGGACATAACTCTTTAATAAATAGGCCGACTTGGCCGGTTTTGGAACTCATCTGAGCTTTTATCCCCAGTCACCTTACATATAAGTTTCAGAAAGATCCGATCAAATCTGAAGGGGCTATTGTGATGACAAGGTCAACAAGAGGCCCAAGAGGGCCTGTCGCTCCACCGGCTAACTTCAGACAATTGTCATATTTATTACATTAACCAATGGTATACTAGTGGACTCTTCTATTGCTATATGTTGGACCAGTCCATTTGTCATATAAGGGGTGTCAGGCCTATTTTTTTTCTATTTTTGATGGAAAATTCTGTTAGCAAATAGTGCAGGCCCTGATCAGACATGGTGTTCTGTGGGGTCTGATCTGGGCCAGCACTGTTTGCCAAGGTACCCATTTAGGGTTTTCCCGCATGCAATGGGTAAAAAAGAAACAAGTGATCCACCCAAGGAATGTCCATTCTATATTTTTTGGACCCCAGAGCCATGGTTGGCAGGATTTATGTGAGTGACCATTTGGCATTGCTCCGTTCTAAATATCTAAAGCTCTGGGCCTTATGGTTTCAGAGAAGAAGACTTTTTTTAAGTTTTTCCTATTATAAGTCTATGGGAACTAATATGCCTCTGGGCGTGACCAATTTTTTACCCCAGGGGCATTGTTGGCAGGATTTATTTGAGTGACCACTTGACGTTGCTGCATACTTAATATCTAAGCTCTGGGCACTGATGGTTTCAGAGAAGATTTTTGTCAGTTTTTCCCAGTATAAGTCTATGGGAGCTTATGGGCCTCAGGGTGTGGCCAATTTGGACCCCAGGGGCATAGTTGGCAGGATTTATGCAGATGAATACTTCAAGTTGCTACATACTAAGCTCTTGGCCTTATGGTTTCAGAGGAGAAAAGTTTCAAGATTTTGTCATTATTAGTCTATGGGAGCTACTAAGCACCGGGGCGTTGCCAATTTGGACTCAAGAGTCATAGTTCGCAGGACTTAGTAGGTGACCACATAACTTTGCTACATACTACAGTTCAACCTGTATTAAGCAAATGCCTAAGGGATAGTCAAAATATGCTTGCTTAAGACAGATTCTTGCTTAATACAGGTGAAATTTAACACATCTGCCTTTCTTGGGAACTGAATGCCTGCTTGCTTAAGACAGGTTGCTTGCTTAATAGAGGTGGCCACTAAGACAGGTTTTACTGTAAATGTCTTAGCTTTAGGCTTTATGGTTTCAGAGAAGAAGTTTTTCCGTTTATTGGTCTATGGAAGCTAATGAGCCAAAGGTGGTGGCCATGGCGGCCATGTTTTTTGTCTGATCAAAATTTCTTCTGTTTTTTGTCTGATCAAAATTTCTTCAATGAATCTGACAATGGTAGACACAAGGAACATTCATGAAAATTAAGAAGGAAATCCATTTAGCGGTTTTGGAGGAGAAGATTAAAAAAAAAAAAAAAAGATCCCTTTATGAGTCTATGGAAGCTAATTAGCCAATGGGCGTGTCCATGGCGGTCATGTTTTTTGTCTGATCAAAATTGCTTCAAGGAATCTGACAGAGGTCCACCCAAGGAACATTCATGCAAAGTAAGAATGAAATCCATTATGTTGAGCGGTTTTGGAGGAGAAGGTTTTTAAAACTTTTCCCCATATAAGTCTTTGAAAGCTAATGAGCCAAGGGGCATGGCCATGGCAGTCATGTGGGGCATGGCCATGGTGGCCATGTTTTTTGCCTGATCAGAATTTCTTCAAGGAATCTGACAGAGGTCCACCCAAGGAACATTCATGCAAAATAAGAATAAAATCCATTGAGCGGTTTTGGAGGAGAAGATTTTTAAATTTTTTTTTTTTGCTTTCGATGCCATTTTGTTCTGCATGTAACAAAATTCTTTGAAGGAATTCAGAAGAGGACTATGTGAGAAACATTCCTGTGAAGTTTGGTTACAATCGACCAAGTAGTTAAGGAGGAAATGTTTAAAGAAAAAAGTTAACGCACGGATGCACACAAGCACAGACGCACAACAGACACAGGGCCATAACATATAACATAAGACCCGCCGGTCTTTGGCCAGTGGAGCTAAAAAATGAACAGATTTATGTTTTTATTTCTTTATTTATTTATTTTTTCCTTTCCTCCATCGGATTCGGTATGCCTCCCTTTTCAACTAAGCCATTTTAACCCTCAGGGATCTGGAGAACTGTTGACACTGTAGTATAATTAGGTCTAATAAATCAATCTCCCTCAGTATTTTGAATTTATTTTGAAACATCAAGTCGTATAAATAGAGTTTGTGTTGAAAACATCAGTTCTACCACCAGTGTGATGGGCATGTGAAATTTCTGATGTTTTGAATTTTAGAATGACAATTTGTAGGTGGACCTCTATAGATATGTGATAGTCAGCAAAATTGGAGGAGATTAATTCAGATACAGGAAGGTACTTTTAAATAAATAAATAAATAAATAAACAAGAACTTTTGAAGAAGAGAAGACTTTTTTAACATTACACTACATGTTATATAGTGAAAATAAACCCCGCCCACTGCAGCCATGTTTTATATCGGATCAAAATTTCTTCAAGGAATCTGACAGAGGTCCACCCAAGGAACATGCATGCCAAATAACTTTGAATTAAAACAAGAACTTTTGCAGAAAATATTTTCAGCATTACACTATATGTTATATAGTGAAAATAAGCCTCGCCCATGGCGGCCATGTTTTTTTGTAAGATCAAATTTTTTTCAAGGAATCTGACAACAGTCCACCCAAGGACAATTCATGCAAATTACAATGAAATCCCACAAGTACTTTTGCAGAAAATGATTTTTTAGCATTACGTTATATGTTAAATAGTGAAAATAAGCCCTGCCCATGGCGGCCATGTTTTTTGTCGAATCAAAATTTCTTCAAGGAATCTAAAAGAGGTCCACCCAAGGAACATTCATGCAAAATAAAAACAAGGCATCGCATGCGATACAAATCCCCTCGCACTAGACAACTTCGTGTATGGAAAACACTGAAATGGCAAAAGTCCAACTTGCTTGAGATATTATCATATGCAACATTTGTGTAAAGTTTGTTTAAAAATCCTCCAATAAATGTACATTCTAGAGTGATGACGTGTCTCTAAAAATAGCCATAGTGACCTTGACTTGAGGCCATGACCATGAAAGTAGATCTTGCTCAAGATATTATCATAAGCATCTTTTGTGTGAAGTTATATTAAAATCTGTTAATAAATGTAGGCGGTAGAGCGATGACAAAGTTTTTCTAAAGATAGCCACAGTGACCTTGACTTTGAGGTCATGACCTTGAAAGTCGAAGTAAGTCGAGATATTATCATAAGAAACATTTGTGTGAAGTTCTATTACAATCCATCATTAAATGTAGGCGCTAGAGCGATGATAAAGTTTTTCTAAAAATAGCCACAGTGACCTTGACCTTGAAAGTCTAAATAGCTCGAGATATTGTCATAAGGAACATTTGTGTGAAGTTATATTGAAATTTGTGATAAAATGTAGTCACTAGAGCAATGACAAAGTTTTTCTAAAAATAGCCACAGTGACCTTGACCTTGAAAGTCAAACTCGCTCGAGGTATTGTCATAAGGAACATTTGTGTGAAGTTATATTGAAATGGATGAAGAAATGTAAGCGCTAGAGCCATGACAAAGTTTTTCTAAAAATAGCCACAGTGACCTTGACCTTGAAAGTGGAACTCACTAGAGATATTGTTATAAGGAACATTTGTGTGAAGTAATATTGAAACTGGTGAAAAAAATGTAAGCGCTAGAGCAATGACAAAGTTTTTCTAAAAATAGCCAGTGACCTTGACCTTGAAAGTCAAACTCGTTCGAGGTATTGTCATAAGCAACATTTGTGTGAAGTTATATTGAAATCAGTGAAGAAATGTAGGCGCTAGAGCGATAACAAAGTTTTCTAAAAATAGCCATAGTGACCTTGACCTTGAAAGTCGAAATGGTGAGATATTGTCATAAGGAACATTTGTGTGAAGTTATATTGAAATCAATGAAGAAATGTAAGCGCTAGAGGGATGACGAAGTTTTTCTAAAAATAGACACAGTGACCTTGACCTTGAAAGTGGAACTCGCTAGAGATATTGTCATAAGGAACATTCGTATGAAGTTATATTGAAATTGGTGAAGAAATGTAAACGCTAGAGCGATGACAAAGTTTTTCTAAAAAATAGCCACAGTGACCTTGACCTTGAGGCCTTGACATTGATAGTCGAACCCGCTTGAGACATTGTCATTAGGAACATTTGTGTGAAGTTATATTGAAATCAGTGAAGAAATATAGGCGATAGAGCGATGACAAAGTTTTTTCTAACAAGAAAAATGCCTAATGGCATTATGGACGGGTTTTTTTTTCAGTATGGTTAGGATGGTGGTGGCATGGGTGGGGTAGGGTGTGGTGTGCTGGTGTGGGGTAGGGTGGGGTGGGTTAGGAGTCGGGTGGGACGGGGTGGAATTTGTGGTGGGGTGGGGTGTGGGGTGGGATGGGGTGTGGTGGGGTTGTGGGGTGGGGTGGGCTTGGGTGGGTGGGATGGGGTGAGGTCGGGTAAGGTGGGGAGTGGTGGGATGGGGTGGGGTTGGGGGTGGATTGGGGTTGTTTTGGGATGGGGGTGGGGTGGGGTTGTGGGGTAGGGTATGCTAGGGTAGGGTGGGGTGGGTAGGGTATGTATGTAAAACTAAGTATGCATGTATGTACAGAACAAATGCAATATCCTAACCCAGTAACAACTTTTTGTGGAGGGGGGGGGGTGTATGATTTGTTTATGTGTTTTAAGAAGAAAAAAAAAATAAAGTTTTTTTTTCTATTTTTAGCTCTGGTGGACACTGATTTTAGTGATTTTGAAAAAGGGTCACCTAATGAACAATTCTGTATGTATGTAAAACTATATGTGTTTTACGAAGAAAAAAAAAGTTTTTTTTCTATTTTTAGCTCTAGTGGCCACTGATTTTAGCAATTTTGAAAAAGGGTCACCTAATGAACATTTCTGTAAAATAATTTTGAAATCGGGCCATTATCCCAGGAGGAGATGCCGTTTAAAGAAATTGTTGACGGACGACGGACATCAACTCACCTTGAGCACTTCGTGCTCAGGTGAGCTAAAAAAAGAACGAAAAAAAAAAAAAAAGAAAATTCCATGCCTGTGCATGCATGTATGTATTATTACTAGCAACTATCAGGGGAGGAAGATAATAATTGTTCATATGTGTTTATGGAAAAGAAAAGAAAAAAAAGAATGAAAAAAGAAAGAAAAAAAAAAAAAAAAAAAATGTCTCCACCGGGGGTTGAACTCACGCCCCTCAGATTCATAGTCAACAATAGGATTCGTAGTCCAGCACTCTATCCACTACACTGGCATTTGAAAAAAGGTTAACCAAAAGGTAAACCTGAAAAACACAAGTTTGAAAAATGACAATTTCCGCCAAAATTTTAGTCTTTTGCGCCATTTATGGATAATACATGGAAGCAGTACCTCCACTTATGCATCAGTCCTGATATTAAAACAATCTGCTACAGAATAGATGAAAAATATCACTTTGAAAAAAAGGTTAACCAAAAGGTAAACCTGGGACGACGCACGCCCGCCCGCCCGGACATCGCTATTTTAAAGGACGGATTTTTTTTAAAAACCCGTCCAAAAATAGCCACAGTGACCCTGACCTTGAGGCCATGAGTTGGAAAGTCGAACTCGCTGGAGATATTTTTATAAGGAACATTTGTGTGAAGTTATATTGAAATTGGTGAAGAAATGTAGGCGCTAGAGCGATGAAAATGTTTTTCTAAAAATAGCCACAGTGACCTTGACCTTGAGGTCATGACCTTGAAAGTCCAACTCGCTCAAGATATTGTCATAAGGAACATTTGTGTGAAGTTATATTGAAATCAGTGAAGAAATGTAGCAGCTAGAGCGATAACAAAGTTTTTTCTAAAAATAGCCACTGTGACCTTGACCTTGAAGCCATGACCTTGAAAGTGGAACTCGCTCAAGATATTTTTATAAGGATCATTAAATTTTGTGTGAAGTTATATTGAAATTGGTGAAGAAATGTAAGCGCTAGAGCGATGACAATGTTTTTCTAAAAATAGCCACAGTGACCTTGACCTTGAGGTCATGACCTTGAAAGTCGATCTTGCTCCAGATATTGTCGTAAGGAACGTTTGTGTGAAGTTATATTAAAATCGGTCAAGAAATGTAGGCGCTAGAGCGATGACAAAAGTACGTATGTGGCGCTAGAGCGATGACAAAAGTACGTACGTACGTGGCACTAGAGCGATGACAAAAGTACGTACTTACGTACGTACGGGACAAATGTTATATCCCCACTCACAACTGTGTTGTGCGAGGGGATAATGAAATCCAACAGGTGGGTTTGGAGGAGAAGATGTTTAAAGATTTTTAATTTTTTGTGTGGTTTTGTTGCCATGGCAACCAGAGTTCTGGGTGTAACAAAATTCTTTGAAGGAATTTAGAAGAGGACTAAGTAAGGAACATTCCTGTGAAGTTTGGTTACAATTGGCCCAGTAGTTTAGGAGGAGAAGATGTTTTAGCATTACACTATATGTTAAATAGGGAAAATAAGCCCCGCCCATGGCGGCCATGTTTTTTGTCGGATCAAAATTTCTTCAAGGAATCTGAAAGGGGTCCACCCAAGGAACATTCATGCAAATTAAAAATGAAATCCAACAGGTGGTTTTGGAGGAGAAGATTTTTAAAGATTTTTAATATTTTGTGTTGTTTTGTTGCCATGGCAACCAGAGTTTTGGGTGTAACAAAATTCTATGAAGGAATTTAGAAGAAGACTAAGTAAGGAACATTCCTGTGAAGTTTGGTTACAATGGGCCCAATAGTTTAGGAGGAGAAGATGTTTTAGCATTACACTATATGTTAAATAGGGAAAATAAGCCCCGCCCATGGCGGCCATGTTTTTTGTCAGATCAAAATTTCTTCAAGGAATCTGAAAGGGGTCCACCCAAGGAACAGTCATGCAAAATAAAAATGAAATCCAACAGGTGGTTTTGGAGGAGAAGATTTTTATTTTTTTTTGGTTTTGTTGCCATGGCAACCAGAGTTCTGGGTGTAACAAAATTCTTTGAAGGAATTTAGAAGAGGACTATGTAAGGAACATTCCTGTGAAGTTTGGTTACAATTGGCCCAGTAGTTTAGGAGGAGAAGATGTTTAAAGAAAAAGTTAACGCACGGACGCATGACGGACACAGGGCCATGACAATAGCCCCGCTGGCCCCGCTGGCCTTCGGCCAGTGGAGCTAAAAATCGGCATTTTCAGCAATCAAAAGGAAGTAACTCTATCATTAATGGGCCGACTTGGCCGGTTTTTCGAACTCATCCGAGCTTTCATCCTCAGCCACCTTACATATAAGTTTCAGAAAGATCCGATCAAAACTGAAGGTGCTACAGTGATGGCAAGCGTTTTCCATTGTAAGTCTATGGGAAATTGGAATTGCCATAGCAACCAAAGTTTTCATTCAATTTTGATGAAAAGCTAAATTCTTCGTTGCCCCACCCAAGGCATGCTACAGATAAGAAATGATTGAGATCAGCCTGCAGAGATATAACTGGTCAAAGGTGGTGACGGACAGACGACGGACGGCGGATGACCAGTTATACTAAAAGCTCCCCTGGAGCCTTCGGCCCAGGTGAGCTAAAAATCAGCATTTTCAGCAATCAAAGGGATGTAACTCTATGATAAATGGTCGGACTTGGCCGGTTTTCGAACTCATTCGAGTTTTTACCCCCAGCCACCTTACATATAATTTTCAGAAAGATCCGATCAAAACTGAAGGCGCTACGGTGATGACAAGCATTTTCCCATAGTAAGTCTATGGGAACTTGTGGTTGCCATAACCACCAGTTTTAGATCAATTTAAAAAAAAAGTTTAGGTCATCAATGCTCCACTAGAGGCATGCTACAGATGAGAAATGATTGAGATCAGCCTGCAGGCTGCAGAGATATAGCCGCTCAAAAGTGTGGACTGACGACCAACGTATGACGGAGGACCCACTACACTATAAGCTCCCCTGCAGCGTTCGGCCCATGTGAGCTAAAAAGTCCCTTTTTCGACCTTTGATCTCTAAATATGTTCTTGACCTTTGAGGTACCGACCTGGGTCTTGCGCGTCGCACATTGTCTCATTATTGTTAAAATTTCTGTAAGTAATTTCAAAACGCATCTAAGAATAAGAGTTACTGACCAGACGTGATTTGGTTACATACATAAATGCATGCAGCATGCATGCATCCGTCTGTCCGTCCGTCAGAATGTTTCTCACGAATGGAATGGAACAAGAAGGCCCAGAGGGCCCTGGTTCGCTCACCTGTGTGTCACTGTCTCGAGAACATTCTATTTTCAGCTCTTGTGGCCACCTTGTTCATCAGCAGAGTGATGTTAGCTTATATGGTAGGGAGTAACCTAGGTAACATTCCTGGGAACTTTGAATCAAATTGGCCTTAGGGTTTAGGGGGTGTTTCCGTTTGAATCAAATTTACAATATTTTTCTATTTTTACCTCCAGTGGCCATTTTGTTCATCCGAGTGGGATTGTTTTAGCCTTTTTGGTAGAGGATCATCTAAGCAACATTGTCGCAAGGAACCTACATGATAAATATGAAGGCTGTATCTCAAATGCTTAAAAAGTTATGACAAAGTAGGTCAAAGGTCAAGGTCATGGGTCAAAAGTTTTGAATGGCTGAGAAAACCTTGTCACAAGGAACATGCATGCCAAATATGAAGGCTCTATCTCATATGGTTCAAAAGGTATGATAAAGTAGGTCACAGGTCAAATACTTATGAGTGGGAAGCCCTTGTCAGAAGGAACCTTCATGCCAAATATGAAGGCTCTATCTCAAACGGTTCAAAAGTTATGACAAAATAACCTACTGATCTACTTTTTGATTTGACATGACCCATATTCGAACTTAACTGAGATATTGTCCAGATGATCATTCTGAGCAAGTTTTATGATGATTTGACTGAAACTGTGGCCTCATAGAGTGTTCAAAACATTTTTCTATGATTTGACCTGCTGACCTACTTTTTGACCCGATATGACCCATATTCAAACTTGACACAGATATTGTCAAGATGATCATTCTGAGCAAGTTTGATGATGATTGGACCAAAACTTGGGCCTCTAGTGTGTTTACAAGGTTTTTCAACAATCTGACCTACTGACCTACATATTGACCAAACATGACCCATATTCGAAATTACCGAGATATTGTCAAATGATCATTTTGAGCAAGTTTGATGATGATCGGACCAAAACTG
Source organism: Lucinisca nassula (assembly GCA_963580285.1). Classification (NCBI taxonomy): domain Eukaryota; kingdom Metazoa; phylum Mollusca; class Bivalvia; order Lucinida; family Lucinidae; genus Lucinisca; species Lucinisca nassula. The sequence goes on from OY757010.1 coordinate 109,062,774, forward strand.
TAGCCGCCAGTGTGTTCCGAGGGTTTTTCTATAATTTGACCTACGTTTTGACCCGACATTACCCATATTTGAACTTGACTGAGATATTGTCAAGATAATCATTCTGGGCAAGTTTGATGATGATCGGACCAAAACTGTGGCCTCTAGTGTGTTCACAAGGTTTTTCTATGATTTGACCTTCTGACCTACTTTTTGACCCGACATGACCCGTATTCAAACTTGACCAGGATATTGTCAAGATGATCATTCTGGGCAAGTTTGATGATGATTGGACCAAAACTGCGGCCTCTAGTGTATTCACAAGGTTTTTCTATGAATTGACCTACTGACCTACTTTGTGACCCAACAAAACCCATATTCGAACTTGACCGAGATATTGTCAAAATGATCATTTTGGGCAAGTCTGATGGTGATCGGACCAAAACTGTGGCCTCTAGTGTGTTCACAAGGTTTTTCTATGATTTGACCTTCTGACCTACTTTTGACCTGACATTACCCGTATTCAAACTTGACACAGATATTGACAAGATGATCATTCTGGGCAAGTTTGATAATGATTGGACCAAAACTGCGGCCTCTAGTGTATTCACAAGGCTTTTCTATAATTTGACCTACTGACCTACTTTTTAACCCGGCATGACTCATATTCGAATGTGACAAAGATATTATCAACATGATCATTCTGAGCAAGTTTGATGATGTTTGGACATAAATTGTGGTCTCTAGTGTGTTTTTCAGGTTTTTCTATGATTTGACCTACTGACTTACTTTTTGACCCGACAACACCCATATTCGAATTTGACTGAGGTATTGTCAAGATAATCATTCTGCACAAGTTTGATGATGATCGGACCAAAACTGTGGCCTCTCGTGTCTTCACAAGGTTTTTTTCTGATTTGACCTACTGACCTACTTTTTGACCCAACATGACCCATATTCGAACTTGACCGAGATTTTGTGGTGGAACAAGTTGTGTGCAAGTCTGCTTAAAATCAAATCATAAATGAAGATGCTATCGCGCGGACAAGACCAAAATAGGCAATTTTTTGCCCTTTCAGGGGCCGTAACTCCGTAACACATGATGGGATATGGCTGGTTCAAGAAAGGAACCCAGCTCTCATGGTGGTACAAGTTGTGTGCAAGTCTGGTTAAAATCAAATCATAAATGAAGATGCTATCGTGCGGACAAGACCAAAATAGGCAATTTTTGCCCTTTCAGGGGCCGTAACTCCGTAACACATGATGGGATATGGCTGATTCAAGAAAGGAACCTAGATCTCATGGTGGTACAAGTTGTGTGCAAGTCTGGTTAAAATCAAATCATAAATGAAGATGCTATCGTGTGGACAAGACCAAAATAGGCAATTTTTGCCCTTTCAGGGGCCGTAACTCTGTAACCCATGATGGGATATGGCTGGTTCAAGAAAGGAACCCAGATCTCATGGTGGTACAAGTTGTGTGCAAGTCTGGTTAAAATCAAATCATAAATGAAGATGCTATCGAGCGGACAAGAAATTGTTTACGCACGCACGCCCGCACGGACGCACTGACGACGGACAAAATGTGATCACAAAAGCTCACCTTGTCACTACGTGACAGGTGAGCTAATAAAAACCATTTGGACTCACGAATATATACTTAAGTGTCAAACTGTCCAAATTTTTTGCCCCCTAAATGTCGTTCCGTTGGTGCGTCCGTCCATCCATCCATCCATACATCCATCCATCCATCCATACATCCATCCATACATACATACAAGAATACCTGCAACTTTTCCAGACTTGTTTCTCTGTAGATGTCCAATGAAATGCCATCTAATGTCTTTACACTGCTCCAATATCTGTAAATAACAAGAGGCCCATGGGCCACAATGCTCACCAGAACTCAGGCGGACACTGCCCACTGGCAGCCATGTATGGTTTCAGGTTTTAATTTATTGATTATAAAGTCTCCCAAACAAACCCCCATTTCAAAATGAGCACCCATGTGGACTCTGTATCTGAAATATTAGGCCTTTTATGAGGAGGAAGGATGAGACATGGACCCAACAGAGCCCTGAATGGTATCACTGAATCCATCTTATCATAAGGCACATGAATATATATGGTTTAGGGGTTGGGATGTGTACTGTTCCTGAGATATAAGGCCTTTTAAGCTGCGAAGGGGTTGGAACATGGCCCTGGCAGACCCCAGGAAAGCCAAGATTGTTGTCGCTGAATGTGTCTTATAATAAGGACCAAGAAAATATATTGTTTAGGGGTGGGGATATGAACAGTTTCCAAGATATGAGGCCCTCTTATGAAATGATGAGGAGAGGAATGGCCCCTGTGGACCACCAAGTTTGTGTGACTGAATGTGTCTAATCATAAGAAACAAGAATATATATTATTATGAGGTGGGGATCTTAATGGTGTCTGAGATATATGGCCTTTTATGAAGTAGAGGCGTGGGCCATGGCATCAGCATGTTGCCCTAGCACATAGAGACCCCGCATTGATGTGAGTGAATGAGTCTTATTATAGGGAACACAAATATACATATTTTAGGGGTGGGGATCTGAACAGTTTCTGAGATAAATGGCATTTTATGAAGTGGAAGGGTGGGGCATAGCCCCAGCACACCCCCAGAGACCCCTAGGTTGGTATCACTGAATGTGTCTCATCAGAAGGAACAAGAATATATATGGTTTAGGGGTGGGGGTTCTTAATGGTTTCTGAGATATTGAGCCTTTTATGAAGTGGAGGGGGTTGGGCATGGCCCGGGCACATCCCAGAGGACCCCCAGGTTGGTTTCAATGAATGCATCTTATCATAAGAAACAAGAATATATATGGTTTTGGGATGGGGATCTGAATGGTTTCCGAGACATATCACCTTTTATGAAGTGGAGTAGTGGGGCACAGCCCCAGTGTGGCCCGGGAGACCCTTAGATTGGTATCACTGAATGCGTCTTATCATAAGGAACAAGAATTTATATGCTTTAGGGGTGGGGATCTGAACGGTTTCTGAGATATTGGGCTTTTACTAAGTGCAGGGGGTGGTTCATAGCCCTGGCACATCCTAGGGGACCCCCAGATTGGTGTCACTGAATGCGTCTTTTCATAAGAAACAAGAATATACATGGTTTTGGGGTGAAGATCTGAAGGGTTTCCGAGATATATCACCTTTTATGAAGTGGAAGGTTTGGGCATAGCCCTGGTGCGGCCTGGAAGATCCTTAGGTTGATATCACTGAATGCATCTTAACATAAGGAACAAGAATTTATATGGTTTAGGGGTGGGGATCTGAACGGTTTCTGAGATATTGGGCCTTTTATGAAGTGGAGGGGTCGGACATAGCCCCCGTGCGGCCAGGGAGACCCTAAGGTTGGTATCACTGAATGCGTCTTATCATAAGGAACAAGAATTTAAATGGTTTAGGGGTGGAGATCTGAACGGTTTCTGAGATATTCAGCCTTTTACGAAGTGGTTGGGGTGGGGCATAAACCCCGCCACATCCTAGGGGACCCTCAGATTGGTGTCACTGAATGCATCTTATCATAAGAAACAAGAATATATATAGTTTAGGGGTGGGGATCTGAATGGTTTCTGAGATATATGGCATTTATGAAGTGGAAGGGTGGGGCATGGCCCCAGCGCACCCCAGAGAGACCCCAAGGTTGGTATCACTGAATGTGTCTTATCATAAGGAACAAGAATATATATGGTTTAGGGGTGGGGATCTCAATGGTTTCTGAGATAAATGGCATTTTATGAAGTGGAGGGGGTGAGGCATGTCCCCGGCACATCCCGGGGAGACCCCATGGTTGGTGTCACTTAATGCATCTTAGCATAAGGAACAAGAATATATATAGTTTAGGGGTGGGGATCTGAATGGTTTCTGAGATAAATGTCATTTTATGAAATAGAGGGGGCAGGGCATGTCCCCGGCACATCCCGGGGGACCCCCAGGTTGGTGTCACTTAATGCATCTTATCATAAGGAACAAGAATATATATGGTTATGGGGTTGGGATCTGTAAGGTTTCTGAGATATATGGCATTTTATGAAGTAGAGGGGGCGGGGCATGGCCCCGGCACAACCTAGGGGACCCCCAGGTTGACATAAAAGCATATGGCTGAGAGAAGTTTACTCAAGGAACATGTTTATGTAAGTTTTGTCAAAATATCTGCAATGACTTGGCAGTAAATGCCATTTTTCAGTTTTCCCCATTATAAGTCAATGGAAACTCTAAGTTGCCATAGCAACAAAACTAAATGGCCAAATTTCATAAAAAACATAAAACCTGTAAAGGCAAATATGGTGAATATTTTCATAAAGTCTCAGCCTCATAGAGCATATGGTTTCTGAGGAGATGATTTTTTAAGTATTTTTTTGTCTATTTTTTGCATTTTGGTTTCCATGGCAACCAATAAAAATGAGCAGAAGGCTTAAAATCATACAGCAGATAGTAGATTGCCTATGGAACATTTCTATGAAAGTTTTGTCAAAATATCTGCAGAGGCTTGGCAGTAAATGCCATTTTTCAATTTTCCCCATTATAAGTCTATGGAAACTACAAGTTGCCATAGCAACCAAACTAATGAGCCGATTTTGATAAAAAAAACACAAACTTTCAATCCCCCAGCCCAAGGATGCTACAGATAAAATTTGGGCCCAATCGACCCAGTGGCTTCAGAGGAGATGTCGTTTGAAAATGTTAACGCCAGACGACGACGACAACGACGGACAACTGCCTATCCTATAAGCTCCCCCAGAGCCTTTGGCTCTGGTGAGCTAAAAACCATTTTAATCAGTGAATTGTGAATTCTCAGACTATAACGATCATTGTGATTCCTTCTATTGAAAGGCTTTTTCAAAGCTAATAGCGATCATGTTTTTGCTTGGAGCAGAAAATAGATCTTGAAAGAGTGTGAATACACTGATAGTATTACCGAAACAGAGTTATAGAATGACATAGATCTAGATCTTATTTAACAAATGTTAATTCTTGTGGACTTAGTCTAGTTCCGCGTCATGAAACCACTAACTCGACCATTCATGTAAAAACAGTGAAGGGATGATGGTGAATAGCTATGTCACTTTTAAACTGAGCGTCTGCTCAAAGTATAATCCTCTGCATTCGCTGATATTTTTATCAGTATGAATGACTCACCAGTCTGACTAAATCTGGCAGCTCATAATTGCTGTGTAAATGTTTATCCAGCATCATAATATGACAGCTGAAATGTTTAAGATCCTTAAGGTCAACAAGTCAATGTGTAATGAACACCCTGTGACCACACTTAATTCAGAGAATAATAGGGTGTGCATGGTATACATCATTCCTACAAAGATTGTGGGTACTTGTTTAAGGTTCCTCAATACATTTGCACAAGAAAAATATAGGTGTGAGATTTGCATGTTATTTTTTCCCAAAATATGACCCTGATTTCCTTTTAAATTGCCTGTCCTAGAAGAAAAAGTTCTGGAGATACCAACCGTTATTACAGCAAGTACTTTCTTGCATTAGCTACATCTCTGTGCCTTTGAAAATAAATGCAATTCTGTATTTTCACTTTTACCAGGAAAAAAATGAAACTGCTTTCTAGCCTTTTTACAAGTTACTAAAACAGCTGCAGATCAATAGTTCACATCAAATACTAGCGACTCGGACCAAGCTTTCTATCAAAAAGCCTACCTAAATTGAAAACCAGAAAAAAAACTTTGATATGTTTTTCTTCATGGGCGCCGCCATCTTCTTTTTTTGCGGTAAATCCGAATGCTCAGAATGCTCATCATTTATGCATTCCACATTTAATTTTGCCCATCATCAATGAATATACCTTGAAAATTCAGCTATGTAGCCTTCTCCATGCATACAGCATTATGACATTGCCTATCTTGGAAGCCTGTTATCACTGATAAATTATTGTAGCTGTCAAATTGAGGAGCTATCCATCTTGCCAACTAAAATTGTATTCATATGCCTTGGAACTAATTTCCCAAAAATAACAATGGTACACCATTGTTTTTAATTTAAAACGTAATATTCATATTTGAAACTAATTTCAGGTACTTTCTAACATAATGTGTTTGTTACTTTATGTAAAGTATGCATTCATTTTCCGAACTATTTTTTATGTGTAACATTGTCCTGATTGTGTTGTTCGGTCCAGCTTCAAGTAAACACAGTGGAAAAAATAAATTTTTCAAGCTTTTTTCATCAAAACATATTACATGCATTGGGCTTCTGTGAGTTTTAACCAGCCTACACATTGGTAAGTAGGTGACACAACAGATCATTTAATAGATTAGATAAATACATGTATAACCTTTGTGTTGTCCAGAAGTTCACCTGTCAAAAAATCACTGATTTGTTTATGGTGGCTCATGTGAACAAATGTAACAAACCAATGGGTAAAAATCATTTCTATAATATTGCAGTTATTGGCAGTTGCACATAGTTTCTGGTGCTGAACAGGCTGCTTTCAGTCCTTCAGTTCAAATATGGGGATAGACTGTTGGCTTCTCTTAATTTCATTTTTTTTGTTTTTGACATTTATTTTGATTTATCAAGTATCAAATCACCCATCTTGTAAACACAATCAGTAACACAGTGAAACTTTGGTGCAGTGATTGCATGAATTGTTATAAATTGCATGACTGAAATATTATCAAATATATCAAATGAATAACTGAAAGCACCAAAGAAGGGCAATCATTTTACAAGCTAAATGCAAGAGATTTCAACACCTCAACCCAATCAATGAGCTTGTTGCAAAATTGGTAGAACTGGTCATTTTTGGCTACCATACACTGAATTTAAAATAGTACCAGGTGAGATAATTACATTTTTTTAATTTTTGGGAATCATTAATTTTCTGTACTATTTAGGTATTTAACTTGAAATTCCTCTGTTGCAGTACCTAAAGGCAACCTTGAGGCACATTTCTATGGTAGTATTTTACACATTGTGGTTCTGCGGATTGAGATATTATTTTTTTGCAAAACCAAGGTAAAATGCAATAAATTCCAAAAATGGTGACTTTCGAATAAAAATCTTTGGCTTCCATATTGTTACATTTACATGGACTACCATCTGATGAAAAATCTTTTTGGGTAATTATTTGCAAATATGATTTTTTCAGTACCTCAAATATAGCTAAGTAACTGTATTGAGGAACCTTAAACCTTTTTATTGAAGCAGTTCTAACGAGAATCTTCATATTGATATATGAAGCAGAAATAAGAAAACAAAAGGACTAAGATGGTCCCATATTGTTCACCTGAGCTAACAGATTCAAAGTTTCAGGAAGTTCCCATCTTTACTGAAGGCCTTATGCTAGGACAAGGACAAAACGGGCATATTCAGCATTCAAGGGAATATAACGCTATATAACACTGGTTGACATAACCAGTTTTCTAACTCATCCTCTCTTTCACTCCCAACATAGTTATATGCTAGTTTCAGGAAGATTTTATCAAAACCAAAGGACTTATGGTATTGATGGTACAAAATAAGTATTTTCAGCAAAAAAGGGGACTTAACAATATGAGTAATGTGCCAACAAGGTTAGTTTGCAAACTCATTCAAGCTTGTATCCCTAACTTATATGTAGGTTTCAGGAAGGTCCATTCAAATCATGACAATGTCAAAAATGGGCATTTTCAGCAATCAAAGGGACATAACTCTTATGACATATAGGCCAACCTCACCAGTTTTTAAACATATCCAAGCTTTTGTTCCTGACTTAGATGCTTGTAAGTTTCAAGAAGATCCGAACAAATCTGAAGGGGCTAAGGGGATGTCAAGGTCAACAAGCGGGCCATGATGGCCCTGGATCGGTCACCTGATCCATAGAGTAAAAAGTGGTCCCCGGGGAGGGCCATAATTGGCCCCAGGGCTATAATGTGCATAACATTGAGGGAGGTCTAAAAAGGTGAAGCTTCATACCAAATATCAACAGAGGCAATCTTTGAACAATCTTGGCAAAAGTCCACTAGATGAAGCTACACACCACATATCAAAGACCTGGGCCTTGCGGTTTCAGAGATTTTTTTTAAAGATATTCCCTACAAAAGCCTTTGTAAAACCAAATGGCCCCGGGGCCGGGGCATTTTTGGCTCCAGGGCTATAATTAAACACTCTTGATAGAGGTCCACTAGATGAAGCTTCTCACCAAATATCAAAGACCTGGGCCTTGCTGTTTCAGAGAAGAAGATTTTCAAAGATTATCTCTATATTGGTCTTTGTAAAAGCAAAGGGCCCCGGGGCGGGCATTTGTGGCCCGAGGGCTATAATCTGAATAATCTTGGTGTGTGTGAATTCGGGTTTAACGTCGCTTTCAACAATTTTTCAGACATATCACGACGGTGGTTGTGACAGGGAGCTCAATGCTAACTTTTATAGTGCTGCCTCACTGAAGTATCATGTCCCAGACACATTACATGATACCACACCCAGTCACATTATCCTGACACTGGTCCCGTTCCCCAGAGCGGACACTTTACCAACTGAGCTATTGGGGCGGGTTAAATAATCTTGGTAGAGGTCCACTAGATGAATCTCCATACCAAATATCAAAGACCTGGGCCTTGCAGTTTCAGAGAAGACGATTTTTAAAGATTTCCCTATATAAGTCCAGAGTTCTCACTAGGATTTTGAAAACAGGAGTTTAAGAATCCATCCATGGAAAAAGTTGGATTCAAATCTGAAATGTTGGAGTCAAATTTTGAAAAGTTGGAGTTTGACCCTAAAAACGTGCGTCAATTATTGCTAAATGCGTACGGCTGTAGAGTGTGACTCCAAATGACTTTGTGGCCTGAACCCTTATTCTGCTTAACATGACAAACCCTTTTCTTGCAGTGGAGATCCAGACCAGATGGCTTCCATCTAATCAGGATTTACACTGTAACTCAGATTGTGAATTTGAATGGATAAATCACATTAGGCTTTGAAAGTCATGAGTGGACTGGATAAATTAATTTATTCATCAGGATATGGGTTTAAATTGAGTGTGAGCAGTTAACAGTCGTACAGGCTCTGATCAGGCTGCACCAACAGGACAAGTCTGTTCAGGCCATGCACTACATCCTAGTACATAAAATGGCATATGAAACTTTTGGATTCTTTGATATGTTACACGACCATGGCCTGGATTTTTTTATTTTTGACCCCCGCGGGCCCTACCCCCACCCCACCCCCCTGGCCCACCCCTAGGGCGTGATCAAAATTCCGAAAGTGTCATGCACTCCCCAGACCAAAGATCTGTCAGTTCCCAAAGTTTAAAGTTTCTATCTATCACCGTCTAGGAGTTATCCGGTAAAACGGACGGACCTACGACGAAGACCATTACAATAACCCAATGTGGGGACAAAAAAAAAAAATATAGTGCAGGCCCAGATCAGATGCCACAGGTGTCTGTTCCGGAACTCCACTATTAGCAGGCAGCTCAACACTTGATAATTAATTTCTTTCATTCAAATAGGCCTAATCAAGGTAACTTGATAAGTTGATAATGCGACAAACTCGAGTCATAATTTTCTTTAATAGTAATAAAGACGATTTATACACTAGATAATCGCATCCTTTAATTATGCCTCCGACATTTTTTTCAACAATCAAATTACCGATAATCCAACTGTGTATTCAAGTATCCGGAAACAAAACAGTCAATTAATGTTAATCAGCCACGAGATTGCTGCATCTTGCAAACCGCAAGACTGACCTGCCAATCTTCTAGCCGTGACGCTCTGATTGGCCGAGAGCGTAATACAGACGATTGTCCTCGCCAGGTAATGCTTGAACATGCCTGGTGGCGACTATTAACGGTAAACTTTTGATCCGAATGCGGTAGCTAAATTTGGAGATCAATTGGACACCCGCTGTCATCTTTTGATGTGATTGAGGTCATTTGTACACGGGATTACGGACGCGTCAGGCGAAAAAAAATTGGCGTAATTAAGAATCCACGACAGGAAATTTTACGCGTACAAAAGCAAAAACAGGCGTAAAAATACGCCGGATTCGGCGTTTCCGAGAACTCTGAAGTCTATGTAAAACCAAAGGGTCTCGGACGGAGGCATTTTTGGCCCCAGGGCTATAATCTGCACAATCTTGATAGAGGTCCTCTGGATGAAATTTCACACCAAATATCAAAGACCTAGGCCTTGTGGTTTCAGAGAAGAAGATTTTTAAATATTTTCCCTATATAAGTCCATGTAAAACCAAAGGGTCCTGGAGTGGGGGCATTTTTGGTCTCAGGGCTATAATTTGAAAATCTTGGTAGAGGTTCACTAGATGAAGCTTCATACCAAATATCAAAGAACTAGGCCTTTTTCAGAGAAGAAGATTTTTAAAGATTTTCCTTATATAAGTCTATGTAAAACCAAAGGGCCCCGGAGCAGGGGAATTTTTTTACCCATGGTTATAATTGGAACAATCTTGGTAGAGGTCCACTTGATGAGGCTTCATACCAAATATCAACGACCTGGGCCTTGGGATTTCACAGAAGAAGATTTTCCTTCTATAATCCTATGTAAAACCAAAGGGCCCAGGGCGGGGGCATTTTTGGCCCCAGCACTATAATTTTAACAATGTTGGTAGGGGTCCACTAGATGAAGCTTCATACCAAATATCAAAGACCTGAGCCTTGCGGTTTCAGTGAAGAAATTTTTTTTAAAGATTTTCCATGTAAAATCCTATGTAAAACCAAATGGCCACAGGGCAGGGGCATTGTTTGCCCCAGAACTATAATTTGAACAACGTTGGTAGGGGTCCACTAGATAAAGCTTCATACCAAATATCAAAGACCTGGGCCCTGTGGTTTCAGAGAAGAAGATTTTTAAAACATTTTCCCTATATAAGTCTTTGTAAAACCAAAGGGCCCCGGAGCAGGGGCATTTTTTGCCCCAGGGCTATAATTTGAACAATCTTGGTAGAGGTCCACTTGATGAAGCTTCATACCAAATATCAAAGACCTGCATCTTTCGGTTTCAGAGAAGAAGATTTTTAAAGTTTTCATTTTAAAAATCTATTTTTAGCTCCCGTGACCTAGATGTGCAATGGACCAGAACCATTTGAACAATTTTGAAAGGGGACCACCTAAGGATCATTCCTGTGAAGTTTGGTTAAAATCCGATCAGTGGTTTAGGAAGAGATGTCATTTGAAGAAAAAGTTTAGGCACGCACACACGCACACAAGCATACAGGCACGACGGATGACGGACAAAAAGTGATCCCAAAACCTCACCTTGTCACTACGTGACAGGTGAGCTAAAAAGTATGGCATCCAGAGTTCTGTTTCTTGCGCATGCCACGCCGTCTCAGCCATGTGAACAATTGTGCCAAGAACCATCAATGAATCTCAAAGGGTATAGGAGTTATGGCCATTACAAGGTTGCGTCTATGGACGCACGTCCTCACAGATGGACACTTATTGGGTACTTCCATGTTAAAAACTACCCAACAAGACACAAAAATACCCCTAAACTACCCAACAAAGCAATAAATCTTGTTGGCTACTTTTTTTGGACACTAACGGAATAAATGGCAAATACTCAACAATGTCCTACCCAACTAGTGCCCATTTGTGTGCCCGGACAGACAGACGGACGGACGATAGGCTGATCGCTATATCCCCCGAACATATTCGGTCGGGGGTAAAAACTGAACCATTTTGTTTTTATTATCATTTGCAGGGTTTGACCATTCCACAGCCATTAGCCTTTTTTCTATTACTACCAATTATTTTGATTGTTTGACACCCCAGTCAACATTGTATAGGTTATTTTGGAGAAGTTGTTTCCAATTTTGTGGGGATTTTACCCGACCTAAACCCGTGCGGTACTGGTGTGTTCATTTAAGAAATGAATTTTATTTTTCTGCTGTTCATGAAAGTATGACGGCCCCCGCCTGTCAGGGCTCGAAGAAATATATGTCATTTGATCTCAATGTCGGGTGAAAGTCTCACAAAATGGAAGCAACGTCTTCAAAATGACCTTTACAGTGTTGACGGGAGTTAAACATCAAATCAAACAATAACAAATCATGAAAATATGAAAGCAGCGAATCGCCTGCCAAGTAACTTAACACCAAAGGGTGTTATGACATCTCAAGCCCTGCCCCCCAATGTAACCAGAAGGCTTATATGCATTGGGCGATCCGACTTACACCGCTTTGCCTGGGCAGGCTGAATCCTTAAGCAGTTTACCAGTACTTGTGTGTGGTTGGATTCAGCTCTGCTTGGAAGCATCATGCAGGCCAAACTATTTCTCCAAGCCCCGATGGGCAGGGTCGAATATTGTTTTCTATAGGTTTACATTTGGTTTTACACGGGAAATTTTAATATCAAACAAGAGGGCCATGATGGCCCTGGATCGCTCACCTGATCCATAGAGTAACAAGTAGGCCCCGGTGAGGGCCATTATTGACCCCAGGGCTATAATGTGCATAATGTTGAGGGAGGTCTAAAAAGGTGAAGCTTCATACCAAATATCAACAAAGGCTATAATTTTAACAATGTTCGCAAAGGTCCACTAGATGGAGCTACACATCAAATATCAAAGACCTGTGCCTTGCGGTTTCAGAGAGGAAGATTTTTTAAAAATATTCCCTACATAAGCCTATGTAAAACCAAAGGGCCCCAAGCCGGGGGCATTTTTGGCCTCAGGGCTATAATTTAAACAATCTTGATAGAGGTTCACTAGATGAAGATTCACACCAAATATCAAAGACCTGGGCCTTGCTGTTTCAGAGAAGAAGATTTTCAAAGATTATCTCTATATAAGTCTATGTAAAACCAAAGGGTCTCGGGGCGGGGGCATTTTTGGCCCCAGGGCTATAATTTGAACAATCTTGATACAGGTCCAGTAGATGAAATTTCACACCAAATATTAAAGACCTAGGCCTTGTGGTTACACAGAAGAAGATTTTTAAAGATTTTCCAATATATCAGCCCATGTAAAACCGAAGAAGGGGGCATTTTTGGTCCCAGCACTATAATTTGAACAATCTTTGTAGGGGTCCACTAGATGAAGCTTCATACCAAATATCAAAGACCTGGGCCTTGCCGTTTCAGAGAAGAAGATTTTTAAATATTTTCGCATATATAAGCCCATGTAAAATCAAACGGCCCTGGAGCGGGGGCATTTTCGGCCCCAGGGCTATAATTTGAACAATCTTGGTAGCAGTCCACTAGATGAAGCTACATACCAAATATCAAAGACCTGGGCCTTGTGGTTTCAGAGAAGAAGATTTTTAAAGATTTTCCCCTATATAAGCCCATGTAGAATCAAAGGGCCCTGGGGCGGGGGCATTTTTGGCCCGAGCACTATAATTTGAACAAACTTTGTAGCGGCCCTGGGGCAGGGGCATTTTTGGCCCGAGCACTATAATTTGAAAAAACTTGGTAGCGGTCCATTAGATGAAGCTTCATACCAAATAGCAAAGACCTGGGCCTTGCAGTTTCAGAAAAGAAGATTTTTAAAGATTTCCCTTTATAAGCCCATGTAAAACCAAAGGGCCCCGGGGTGTGGGCAATTTTTTGTCCGGCACTATAATTTGACCAATCTTTGTAGGGGTCCACTAGATGAAGCTCCATACCAAATATCAAAGACCTGGGCCTTGCGGTTTCAGAGAAGAAGATTTTTAAAGATTTTCCCTATATAAACCCATGTAAAACCAAAGGGCCTGTGGCGGGGGCATTTTTGGCCACAGCACTATAATTTGAACAATCTTTGTAGGGGTCCACTAGATGAAGCTTCATACCAAATATCAAAGACCTCAGAGAAGGAGATTATTAAAGATTTTCCCTATATAAGCCCATGTAAAATCAAAGGGCCCCGGAGTGGGGGCATTTTTGGCCCCCAGGGCTTTAATTTGAACAACCTTGGTAGCGGTCCACTAGATGAAGCTACATTCCAAATATCAAAGACCTGGGCCTTGCGGTTTCAGAATAGAAGATTTTTAAAGATTTTCCCTATATAAGCCCATGTAAAATCAAAGGGCCCCGGGGCGGGGGCATTTTTGGCCCGAGCACTATAATTTGAACAATCTTGGTAGTGGTCTACTAGATGAAGCTTCATACCAAATAGCAAAGATCTACGCCTTGCAGTATCAGAGAAGAAGATTTTTAAAGATTTTCCCCATATAAGCCCATGTAAAACTAAGTGCCCGTGGTGGGGGCATTTTTGGCCCAAGCAATATAATTTGAACAATCTTGGTAGGGGTCCACTAGATGAAGCTTTTTATTACCAAATATCAAAGACGTGGGCCTTGCGGTTACAGAGAAGAAGAATTTTAAAGATTTTCCCTAAATAAGCCCATGTAAAACCAAAGGGCCCCGGGACGGGGGCATTTTTATCCCCAGCACTATAGTTTGAACATTCTTGGTAGGGGTCCACTAGATGAAGCTACATACCAAATATCAAAGACCTGGGCCTTGCGGTTTCAGAGAAGAAGATTTTTAAAGATTTTCCCTATATAAGCCCATGTTAAACCAAAGGGCCTTGGGGCGGGGGCATTTTTGGCCCCAGCACTATAATTTGAACAATCTTGGTAGGGGTCCACTAGATGAAGCTTCATACCAAATATCAAAGACCTGGGCCTTAATTGTGGTTTCAGAGAAGACGATTTTTTAAGTTTTCGGTGAAAAAAATTTATTTTCGGCTTCGGTGACCCAGATGTGCAACGGACTGGAACCATTTGAATAACTTTGAAAGGGGACCACCTAAGGATCGTTCCTGTGAAGTTTGGTCAAAATCCGATCAGTGGTTTAGGAGGACATGTCGTTTGAAGAAATTGTTTACGCACAAAAGCAAACGCACACACACACGCACGCACACACGCACGCACACACGCACTGACGTTGGACGACGGATGAAAAGTGATCACAAGAGCTCACCTTGTCACTACGTGACAGGTGAGCTAAAAGCACACCTATTCTAAAATATTGAATTTTTCACCACCCAAATATGACAATTTTCAGATGAAACATGAACATATTTTTCTTATTACTGCTATAAACATTGATTCTGGGTACTTGTTAGAACCATATTGACAGGGCGATTCTAACAAGTACCAACAATCTATTTTTTTGAGCAAACAGATTTGGGTACTCGTAATAATGGCATAGACGAGACGGTTCTTACAAGAACCACAATCTCTGTTTTTGAGAACAAAAAGGAAATTGATATAAACCTTTGTAAATAAGAAGTGGTGGCAATGATCAGGGATCGATACAATCAACCCACAGCTCCCATTAGAGACACAAAAGGGAAAGACACACAAGCATGAAACAACAGACCCTAATGGAAGCACCAACAGCGGAAAGCCAAAAGGACAGTAACTTCGCCACAAAATGGCAAATAGGCTATCCAAAATAAAATAACATAAGCGACACAAACAGCCAAAGACAAACCATAACAAAAATAAACCACCTTGGAACGGTCAGCAGAAACGAATTCCTCTGTGGGTCTTAAATCGATTTAAGGTGGTCACAATCCTCGCCCTTACTTCCGTCGCGATTTAGACAAATAATTTGTTCAGTCCGCATGAAGGCCTCCTAGCCCCAGTTTTACTATATTAAAGTGTTGTTGCAGGTGGTCAAAATTATATAGGCATGTTTTTGTGATGCCACACTCAATTCCAACACCGTCCCAATAAAAGCAATGCTTTCCGCAATCTTTTAACATGCATAAGGTTTCGTATTAAAAACGATAAATATGCTAAACTTTCTGTGAAACTACCTATCAACCTTCCAAATTGATTCTCAGAAACATAAACATTGTATTTGAGGACCTAAATGCTGAGTTTTTAGGGACGGAGTTGAATGGGGGCCGAGTTTGCTAGGAGCCGAGTTTGTCAGGGGCCAGATTTGTCAGGGGCCGAATTTGTTAGGGGCCGAGATGGCCATAAATTGTGTGTCCATGTGTACATGCATGTATGTGCTTGCATGCACATGTATGCATATGTACATGTATGCATACATGCATGTGTGAATGCATGCATGTCTGCATTAGTGTATGTACATGCATGCATGCATGAGTGCATGTGTGCATGCATGTGTGCTTGCATGGATGCTTGAGTGTGTGTATTTTTGCATTAGTGGTTGTACATGCATGTGTGAGTGCATGCATACATGTGTGTGTGCATACATGCCTGCATGAGTGTGTGTGCATGCATGCATGTGTGTGCGCTTGCATGACTGCATGTGTGAGTGTTTGTATTTATGCATAAGTGTGTGGGCATGCATGAGTGCATGCAGAGGCATGCGCATGCAAGTATGTGTATGGGCATGCATGGATGAGTGCATGCAAGCATGTTTGTGCATGCATGTGTACATGCATGTATGTCTGCATGTGTGAGTGCATGTATGTGTGCACGCATGCCTGCATGAGTGTATGTGCATGCATGCATGGGTGTATGTGTTGTGTGCATGCATGTGTACATTTATGCATGAGTGCATATATGTGTCAGTCTGCATGCATGCATGAGTGTGTGTGTGCATGCATGCATGTTTGCATAAAGTGCTTGTATGTATGTATGTATGTATGTATGTATGTATGTATGTTTGTATGGCATAATAACTGTTTTATGTGTGTTTATTAAGAAAAAAATTAAAGAAAAAAAAATTCCAGCCTCCACCGAGGTTTGAACTCACGCCCCTCAGATTCATTGTCCACAAACTGATTCGTATTCCAACACTCTATCCAATACAGTGGCACACTGCTCATAAGATCTGCATTTCACAATGTACTAAGGTCACAATGTACAAATACCCAAAGTGACAGAGGGCCATACTCAATAAGTATTTTTTGGAATCTTGAAAATTGAATCAGGTCAACTACTCATCACCACCAATCTATTCACTAATTTTCAAGGCACTTGCTTCTTATAGTTTTTGAGATATTTTGCTGACAAGATTTTATAAAAAAAATTCAAAGGGCAATAACTCTCGAAAGGGGCACAATCCCGATGAGAAAAAAAGTATGCGTCCCCTTATTTTCCATGAGGAATCCATATATGAAATTTCAAAACCCTAGCGTATACGGTTCTCAAGTTATGCTGTGCATCAAAAAGCATATAGAGGTACAATGTAAAAATACCCATTCAAAGGGCCATAACTCATTAAGTATTTTTTTCGGAATTTAGTCAAAAGTAAATCAAGTTATCTACTCATCACCACCAATCTATTCACCAACTTTCAAGGCTCTAGCTCTTATAGTTTTTGAGATATTTTGCTGACAAGATTTGATCAAAAAATTTTAAAAGGCAATAACTCTTGAAAGGGGCATAATCCGGATGAGAAAAAAATATGCATTCCCTAATTTTCCATGAGGAATCCATGAGGAATCCATATATGAAATTTCAAAACCCTAGCATACACGGTTCTAAAGTTATCCTATGCATCAAGAGCGTAACGGATGGATGAACGAAGCAGAAGCAATATAACTTCTTCAAAGTTGGGGGCATAAAAATCGCTAAGTTCACAATGTGCAACAAGAGGACCATGATGGCCCTGGATCACTCACCTGATCCATAGAGTAACAAGAGGGCCCCGGGGAGGGCCATTATTGATCCTAGGGCTATAATGTGCATAATGTTGAGGGAGGTCTAAAAAGGTGAAGCTTCATACCAAATATCAACAAAGGCAATAATTTGAACAATCTTGGCAAAGGTCCACTAGATGAAGCTACACACCAAATATCAAAGACCAGAGCCTTGCCATTTCAGAGAAGATAATTTTTTTTTAAGATATTCCCTACATAAGCCTATGTAAAACCAAATGGCCCAGGGGCGGGGGCATTTTTGGCCTCAGGGCTATACTTTAAACAATCTTGATAAAAGTTCCACTTGATGAAGCTTCACACCAAATATCAAAGCCCTGGGCCTTGCTGTTTCAGAGAAGAAGATTTTCAAAGATTATCTCTATATAAGTCTATGTAAAACCAAAGGGCCCCCGGCGGGGGCATTTGTGGCCCGAGGGCTATAATTTTTTCAATCTTGGTAGAGGTCCACTAGATGAAGCTACATACCAAATATCAAAGACATGGCCTTGCAGTTTCAGAGAAGAAGGTTTTTAAAGATTTCCCTATATAAGTCTATGTAAAACCAAAGGGTCTCCGGCGGGGGCATTATTGGCCCCAGGGCTATAATTTGAACAATCTTGATAGAGGTCTACTAGATGAAATTTCACACCAAATATCAAAGACCTAGGCCTTGTGGTTTCATAGAAGAAGATTTTTAGAGATTTTCCCTATATAAACCTATGTAAAACCGAAGGGCCACCAGGCAGGGGCATTTTTGGTCTCAGTGCTATAATTTGAAAAATCTTGGTAGAGGTCCACCAGCTGAAGCTTCATACCAAATAGCAAAGACCTAGCCTTATGGTTTCAGAGAAGAAGATTTTTCAAGGTTTTCCCTATATAAGTCCATGTAAAACCAAAGGGCCCCGGGCAGGGGCATTTTTGGCCCCAGCACTATAATTTGAACAATCTTGGTGGGGTTCCACTAGATGAAGCATCATACCAAATATCAAAGACCTAGGCCTTGCATTTTCAGAGAAGATTTTTAAAGATTTTCCCTATATAAGCCTATGTAAAAGCAAAGGGCCCCGGGGCGGGGGCATTTTTGGCCCCAGCACTATAATTTGAACATCCTTGGCAGGGGTCAACTAGATGAAGCTTCATACCAAATAGCAAAGACCTGAGCCTTGCAGTTTCAGAGAAGAAGATTTTTAAAGATTTTCCCTATATAAGCCCATGTAAAACCAAAGGGCCCCGGGGGCGGGGGCATTTTTGGCCCCAGCACTATAATTTGAACAATCTTGGTAGGGGTCCACTAGATGAAGCTTCATACCAAATATCAAAGACCCGGGCCTTGCGGTTTCAGAGAAGAAGATTTTTAAAGATTTTTCCTTTATGAGCCCATGTAAAACCAAAGGGCCCCGGGGTGGAGGTATTTTTGGCCCCAGCACTACAATTTGAACAATCTTGGTAGGGGTTCACTAGATGAAGCTTCATACCAAATATCAAAGACCTGGGCCTTGCGGATTCAGAGAAGAAGATTTTTAAAGATTTTCCCTATATAAGCCCATGTAAAACCAAAGGGCCCCGGGGTGGGGGCATTTTTGGCCCCAGTACTATAATTTGAACAATCTTGGTAGGGGTCCACTAGATGAAGCTTCATACCAAATATGAAAGACCTGGGCCTTGCGGTTTCAGAGAAGAAGACGTTTAAAGATTTTCCCTATATAAGCCTATGTACAACCAAAGGGCCACGAGGCGGGGGCATTTTTGGCCCCAGCACTATAATTTGAACAATCTTGGTAGGGGTCCACTAGATGAAGCTTCATACCAAATATCAAAGACCTGGGCCTTGCAGATTCAGAAAAGAAGATTTTTAAAGATTTTCCCTATATAAGCCCATGTAAAACCAAAGTGCCCCGGGGCGGGGGCTTTTTTGGCACCAGCACTATAATTTGAACAATCTTGGTAGGGGTCCACTAGATGAAGCTTCATACCAAATATGAAAGACCTGGGCCTTGCGGTTTCAGAGAAGAAGATTTTTTAAGTTTTAGGTGAAAAAAATCTATTTTTGGCTCCTGTGACCTATATGTGCAACGGACCGGAACCATTTGAACAACTTTGAAAGGGGACCACCTAAGGATCATTCCTGTGAAGTTTGGTCAAAATCTGATCAGCGGTTCAGGAGGAGATGTCGTTTGAAGAAATTGTTTACGCACGCACGACGGACGACGGACAAAAAGTGATCCCAAAAGCTCACCTTGTCACTACGTGACGGTGAGCTAAAAAGTGAAAAAATAATCTGAGAATTATGTTGAAACCACATGCACATACCATGGTGAAAGCACATGCAAAGATTCAAAATAATCGGTATAAAACTGGCATAGGAGTTGTGATGACAAAAGGTACCTATCATATATCAATTGAAGGTTAAAAATGAATAAGTTCACAATGCGGAAAAAATGACAAAAATTGATCAAACCACATGCACATCCTCATACCATGGCATAAACACACGCAAAGTTTCAAAATAATTGGTATGAAACTGTAGGAGTTGCTATGACAAGACACCCACTGTAAAATGTTGACGGAAAGACGGACGGACGGATGGAAACTTGCACCTCTATATCTTCCTGCTAAAGCAGGTGTGACAATAAAATTCCTACAGATCACATGAGCCAAGTCAAACGAAAACGTCTTTGGACACGTGTTTTCAACTAAATCTCAGTGTACCCTGTGAAGATATACAGTCTGCTGCGCTTCGTGCTATATGGCTTCTTTCATCTTTAAACTCATTCCTTGTACGAGGACTGTTCAAATATGAATGCAACTAAGCACATAAAAATGATTCCGTGATAGATTTCGATGAAAAATTTATTTTGTCCCCTCAAAGTATTCCCCTTTAACAGATATACAAACTTTCAGGCTTCTGATCCAATCATTGAATGCATTTTGGTAGTCTTTTCGAGGTATACTATGAAGGCACTGGAATATTGCAGAACCGAGGTGTTTGCGCAGTACAAATTTTCGACCAGAAAGGTATTTTTTCAGCCGCGGGAACAAAAACAAGAGGCCCATGGGCCACTATGCTCACCAGAGCTCAGGGGGGCACTGCCGACTGGCAGCAAAGTATTTTAATTAACCATGGAAGCCCTGCGCCCAAGGATGCTACAGATAAAATTTGGACCCAATCAGACTAGTGGCTTCAGAGGTCTGATATCGCTTGAATGTGTTGTTGCGTGACAACAGAATGACAACTGACAATTTCCCATCTGTGGCAACCAATAGGCCTAAAAGAACATTATCAAAGGAACATTTCTATGTAAGTTTGACAAAATATCTTGAAAGGCATAAATGTCATTTTTCAATTTTCCCCATTATAAGTCAATGGAACTCTTAACTTGCCATGGCAAACAAACCAAAGAGCCAAATTTCATAAACCGGAGCTCAGATGGGCATTGCCCAATGGCAGACATGTATTTTAACATGGTATGATTTTAATCTACCAATTATAAAGTCTCCCGATTCCCAAATGAGCACTCATGTGGACTGTATTGGGTGTTTTATATAGTAGAGAGGGTGGTGCATGAACCCAATGGAGCCCTGGATGGTGTCACTAAATGTGTCTTATAAACCAGAGGACCAATGGTCCTGAAGACGCTCACCTGACAGCAAGCATTGATTATTTTTAGCATTTGGCTGTATGACCAAGTGGTCCTTAATCACATTCCTGACTCTTGAAGATAAGTTGGAAAATTTTGAGTTTGAATTTTCAGTTATATTTAGCCAAGATAAAGCCTTAGATGAGCTAAAAGGTCAGGAGAAAATATATGGTTAATGGGTGGAATGCTTAACCATTTCTAAAGGGGGTGAGGCCCTCAATTTAACCTACGGTGTCCAAAGATCTATGTAACTAAATGCCCCTTATCACAAGAAAATATATGGTTTATGGGAGAGGATCTGAACAGTTTCTGATATTTGATGCATTTTATGTAATGCAGGGGTGGGGCATGCCCCCAGGGTCTCAAGATGCAAGTCACTTAAAGCCCCTTATCATAAGCAATAAGAATATATATTGTTTATGGGTGGGGATCTGAACAGTTTTCAAGAAATTGGTCACTTTTTGAAAAAACAAAAAAAGGGGGAGGGTTACTTGAGGTGTTACTTCCAATTCTAAAGGGGGTGGCGGCAGGTCGAAGACTCGCACAATAAAATTCTGTATTTTACAAAACACTGTAGAATAAGCTATTAATATTTAACCAAATCGATGAAATACATGTAATTGTTAAAGGGGTAATGTTATTTCTTTTAAAAAGTTGCTTACTGTAAACCCCAGTACACCTGAATGTAAAGGTTGATAGAAGTCAATGCATGTTTTGGTGGGTGGTTCTGAAGAAGAAACTTTTGAAGAGGTTTAGACTTCTTCAACGGGGGGGGGGGTCATGCCCCTCCTCCCCCGGGGCCCCGGGGTTCCACAGGTCCATGTCATTGAATGCGCTTTATCATAAGGAACAATAATATATATGGTTTATGGGTGGGGATCTTAACCGTTTCCAAGATATTAAGCATTTTTTGCAATAAAGGGGGTGGGGCATGCCACCCCGGGGACCCTCCGATACCCTGATGTCCAAAGGTCTGTGTCACTGAATGCGCCTTATCATAAGGAACAAGAATATATATGGTTTATGGGTGGGGATCTTAACCGTTTCCGAGATATTAAGCATTTTGTGCAAAGAAGGGGGTGGGGCATGCCCCCCCGGGGGGCCCCAGGGTCCCAAAATCCATGTCACTTAATGCGCCTCATCATAAGGAATAAGAATATATATGGTTTAGTGGCATTATTTGTAACAGTTTGCAAGATATCAGACATTTCTACTTTTTCCCATACAAATGCCCATGTTACCAAATTTAACCTTGGCGTAAAATAGGTCAAGGTCATCCCAGGGACACCATTTATGCAATTTATGATGGGCCCATGTCCCAGGTGCTACATGCCAAGTTTCATGCAAATCGGCCCAGTGGTTCCGGAGGAGAAGATTTTCGAAGGGTTTTTACCATATATGGGCATGGCGGCCATCTTGGTCATGTGACCTAGACCAAAAATGCAAACTTTCGTTCCCCCACCCCATGGAGCCTCCACATGAAATTTGACTACAATCGGCCCAGCGGTTCCGGAGGAGAAGACGTTTGAAAATGTGAACACACACACACACACACACACACACACACAGAATTTTTGCCTGGCCATACTATCAGCTCACCAATGAGCCTTCGGCTCAGGTGAGCTAAAAAGAACAGAGACATATATGGTTTAGCGGTGGGATATGTATGGCTCCTGAGATGAAATGCCTTTTAAGCAGTGGAGGGATTCGGGCATGGTGGATTCCAGAAAAGCCCAAGATTGTTGCAACCTAATGCTGAACAGTTTCTGAGATATGAGGCCCTTTTATGAAGTGGATGGGAGAGAAATGGCCCCTGCAGACCCCACAAGATGGGTTGACTGAATGTGTCCAATGACAATGAACAAGAATATATGTGATTATGTGGTGGGGATTGGAATAGTTTCTGAGATATATGGCCTATTATGAAGTGGGGTCTTATCATAAGGAACAAGAATATATATGGTTGAGGGGTGGGGATCTGACCAGTTTCTGAGATATATAGATATATGGCTTTTAATGAAGTAAAGGGGTGGGGCATGGCCCGTGGCACCACAGGGGGGGGGGGGGCCCATGCTGGTGTCACCGATTGCATCTTATCATAAGGAACAAGAATATATATGGCTAAGGGGTAGGGCTCTGAACAGTTTCTCAGATATATGGTCTTTTGTGAAGTTGAAGAATGGAGCATGGCCCGGGCGAGCCCTAGGGGAACCCTATGTTGGTGTCACTGAATGTGTCTTATCACAAGGAACAAGAATATATATGGTTTAGGGGTGGGGATCGGTAAGGTTTCTGGAATATTTGGCCTTTTATGAAGTGGAGGGGGTGGGGCATGACCCCGGTACATCCTGGGGGACCCTCAGCTTGGTGTAGGGGTGGGGGTGGGGGACCCTCAGCTTGGTGTCGCTGAGTGCGTCTTATCATAAGGAACAAGAATATATATGGTTTAGGGGTGGAGATCTGTATGGTTTCAGAGAAAAATGGCATTTTATGAAGTGGAGGGGGTGGGGCATGTCCCCGGCACATCTGGGGGGACCCCCAGGTTGGTGTCACTTTATGCTTCTTATCATAAGGAACAAGAATATATATGGTTTAGGGGTGGGGATTTCTAAGGTTTTGGAATATTTGGCCTTTTATGAAGTTTTGTTTGTTTGTTGGATTTGAGGTTTAATGTCCCCCTCAACACTGTATTGGTCATTTCGGGGATGTTGCTTCCAATTTTGTGGGACTTTTACCCGACATTGAGATGAAATGACATCTCAAGCCCCGCCGCCCAATGAAACCAATAGGGTTTATTAGCATGGACAGTCTTGCCTCGCACCGCGGTTCCTGGACAGGCTTAGATCCTCTAAGCTGTTTACCAGTACTAGTGTGCGAGCCGAATTCAGCTCTGCATGGAAGCATCATGCAGCCCATATATTTCTTCAAGCCCCTATGGGCGGGGGCCAACCTTTTATGAAGTAGAGGGGGTTGGGCATGTCCCCGGCACATCCCGGGTGTCCCCCAGGTTGGTGTCACTGAATGCAACTTATCATAAGGAACAAAAATATATTTCATTTAGGGGTTTGGATCTGTTAGGTTTCTGGAATATTGGGCCTGTTGTGAAGTGGAGGGCTGGGGCATGGCCCAGACACATCCTGGGGGACCCCCAGGTTGGTGTCACTGAGTGGGTCTTATCATAAGAGACATGAATATATACACTTTATGGGTGGGGATCTGAATGGTTTCTGAGAAAAATGGCATTTTATGAAGTGGAGGGGGTGGGGCATGTCCCCGGCGCATCCGGGGGGATCCCCAGGTTGGTGTCACTTAATGCACCTTATCATAAAGAACAAGAATATATATGGTTTAGGGGTGGGGATCTGTAAGGTTTCTGAGATATAAGGCATTTTATGAAGTACTGGGGACGGGGCCATTTCCCCGGCGCATCCGGGGGGATCCCCAGGTTGGTGTCACTTAATGCACCTTATCATAAAGAACAAGAATATATATGGTTTAGGGGTGGGGATCTGTAAGGTTTCTGAGATATAAGGCATTTTATGAAGTACTGGGGACGGGGAATGGCCCCGGCACAACCTACTGGACCCCCAGGTTGACATAAAAGCATTGCTTAGAGAAGTTTACTAAAGGAACATTTCCATGGAAGTTTTGTCAAAATATCTGCAAAGGCTTTGTAGTTAATGCCATTTTTCAATTTTCCCCATTATAAGTCTATGGAAAATCTAAGTTGCCATAGCAACCAAACTAAACAGCCGAATTTCATAAAAAACACAAAACCTGTAAAGGCAAATATGGTGAATATTTTCATAAACTCTTAGCCTCATAGAGCATACGGTTTCTGAGGAGATGACTTTTTTTTCTATTTTTTTTCAATTTGGTTTTCATGGCAACCAATACAAATGAGCAGTAGGCCTAAAATCATATGGCAGATAGTAGATTGCCTAAGGAATATTTCTATGAAAGTTTTGTCAAAATATCTGCAGCGGCTTGGCAGTAAATGCTGTTTTTCAATTTTCCCCATTATAAGTCTATGGAAACTCTAAGTTGCCATAGCAACCAAACTAATGAGCCAAATTTCATAAAAAACACAAACTTTCAATCCCCCAAACCAAGGATGCTACAGATGAAATTTGGGCCCAATCAGCCTAGCGGCTTCAGAGGAGATGTTGTTTAAAAGTGTTGACATCACCAGACACAGACGCAGACACAGACGACGGACAACTGCCTATCCTATAAGCTCCTCCGGAGCCTTCGGCTCTGGTGAGCTAAAAAGTCACACGGGGCAAGGTCAGGGGAATAGGGGGGGTGAGGGAGTTCAACAACCTTTTCCTGCTTCAGATAGTCTTGCACAATGAACGCCTTGTGCGATGACGCATTATCATGTAGCAATCGGGACTTCGTTCTTTGAAATATTTCTTCAATTTTCGAAGAACTTTATTCTTGTAAAATTTCGCATTTACAGATGCCTTTAGGCACAGCAACCGGAATAGCAGGGCCCTGATTTGAAAATAATACGGCATACATTAGCTTCTTGATACTCATGGTCCGCTTTGCAATGCATGGTCTTTTGCAATACTTTGTTGCCCATATTTTGTTCTGAATCTTTCGTTTTGGCTCAAAAAGTGAACCCATGTCTCGTCACCTGTGACGACATTAGCCAAAGACTGTGCATTGTAATTTGGAAACTTTTTAAGCAACTTCTTGGCACACTGAACACGTGTCTTTTTCTGCTCATCTGTCAACAGATGGGGGAATCCATCTAGCACAGATCTTTCTCATTTTCAAATCCCGTTTCAGAATTGTATGAGCTGCTCCTAATGAGATGCCAACCATACTAGCTATTTGCCTAGTGGTGTATCGTGCATCGGTAGCAACTATTTCTTGCATCGGTAGCAACTATTTCTTTCACTCTAGTAATCATCTTGGCAGATGTTGCTCTTTTCGGCAGACGATCATGTGGTGCATCTTCTGTTGAGCCTAGGCCACAGCTGAATTTCTTACACCAACGAAAAACTGTCGGAAAAGACATTTCATTATCCTCATGAACCCAACATATTTCATCAAAAATGTCTTTGCACCGTATACAAAGAATACAACGATTCTTAATATAGGACCGTATTTCAACGGCATACTCTGACCTTCTTCCAACCATGTTTTGTATTAGTATACAAGAGTAGACAGTGTTTATCGAACGCTATACATGGCTAAAGTGCACAGATTTTAACAGGTTTGGTCTCAATGTATAGGTAAAATGTTTTTCTATGCTGTGATATTTATTTCCAGGTGATTTTCGCATTAGTGCATGAGAAAACGTTCTACTTGCATTCATATTTGAACAGGCCTCGTAGCCATCAAGAATTCGGCCGAAGACTATTTCACTCCAGTTGGGGCGCAAAGTCACAGAACCATGAAATGTAGGTCTAACACGGATGCTTGCATAAAAGTTCCCATCCCTAGATGCAAATTTGTACCCGTTATCTTTAATGAAGCTCTAATGGAAATGGACTTGAACGTTATGGTGAATGCTTAAGTTGTCGCAAGTTTGTACCAAGTATCATTAATGAAGCTTTTATAGCTCTTGAGAAATGGACTTGTCCATTGGGTGAATGCCAAAGTTGTCCCAAATGTTTGCAGATTGACAAATGGATGAACGGATGGAAAATCAGAATCCCTGCCCTACATCATAGTGTAGATTATATTTTCTTGTCCTTTGGGATCATTGATTCCATTGTGGAATTTTGAAAATATCTGAGGGTCACTGATGAGGCCTAATTGGCCGAAACTAGCTAGTCTGGCCCAGAAAACATGTACACTCCATATTTTTCACTTCTGTGGTGTATTCCTTGCTTCCAAAGGATAACCCTTTTATAGAACATATTTAACTTCACTACAGCTGGTGTGTGGGAATGTGTGGCGGCGGTAAAACGCCTCCCTGCCCTACATCATAGTGTAGTTTATATTTTCTTGTCCTTTGGGATCATTGATTCCATTGTGGAATTTTGAAAATATCTGAGGGTCACTGATGAGGCCTAATTGGCCGAAACTAGCTAGCCTGGCCCAGAAAACATGTACACTCCATATTTTTCACTTCTGTGGTGTATTCCTTGATTCCAAAGGATAACCCTTTTATAGAACATATTTATGTTGGGACATGCTTAATGCAGGCATAACAAAAATAGGCATTTTGACTAATTGGATGTGAAGGCTGATTTATTGTTTCACAAGACAGAAGGCACTTGTCACAGCAGATACGTTTAAAGACGACAGACAACGGTGGACAATCACCTATCTTATAGGGGCATTCGGCTCTCAGGAAAGCTAAAAACAAATAATCTTGAAAGTAAACCGACTCGAGTGGAAACTGCAAGTAAAGAGACCCTGAAGTTAACCCTTAAGATGCAGAGAAATGGCGTCTGCATATGTCTTCTGCTAAATCTTCTTGCAAGCTTTTTAAAAATATTTCTGCATACAGGAAAATAAGTGTGTACCTAGATCAGACTAGAGGAGCAGTCTGATCTGGGTCCACACTTTTTGCACAAAAAAAAAACTTCTAAAGTAACCAGCAGGCAATGACAAAACAGATGACAATTGCTGTGATTGGCATTTTATGAGTTAATGCAACAATTCAACAGAACAAAGAAATAAAAGCACCACATGCAATATGTATACCGTTAATACCCCAGATACATTTTCACTTGTCGCAGCACATACGTTTAAATCCCAACAGTCCTAAGAAGTCTGAACACTCTGCTGACATCTTATGTTCAAAGAGCTTCATTGGGACCTGGCAAAGTTTAATGCATGAAAGAACATGCATGCTCCATAGACTCTAATTCATCCTACCTTCACATTTCTTGATTTCTCTTCCAGTTCTTGAACCTGAAATAGTAAATTAATTAGAATAATAGGTTCTGAAGGCTATGCTATCAGCCATATGTTTGCCCTTCCAATCATCAGCACTGAAAGGGTGCTCACATAGCTCAATATAGCTATAATCCAATAAGCAAAAACAGAAGATACAGAGTAAATATATGGTATAAACTTTCCAGAATTTTATCAAATTTTAAAGCAAACCAGGTACGAGCATACTCTTATAGAAATACGAGGGTAGGCTGAAAAGTTCTGAGCCTGACCAAGAAGCAGGCATCGAACAGCCATGAAATTTTGTATTCATTAAATCCAAACCTTGATTTGACTCAAATGAGTTCAAGTTTACCTGCAATAATGTAGAAATTCTAGACTTTGAAAATTGATACTAGCACGTTTTTGAGAAAATGGACAAAATCTGGCATCAAGTACCTCCATAAAAAGGGGTTAGCTCCTAAGGACATTCATGCCGATATGGTTGCTACATTAGAGGATGATGCTCCTTCGTATGCAACCGTGAAAAGGTGGGCAGCAAATTTTAAGATGGGCAAGGACAGCCTTGAAGATGATGACCGGTGTGGACGACCCACAACGGCAACTACTGAGGAAAACATCAGCCAAGTGCACAGGGCCGTGATGGATGACAGGCGTTTAACTGTGAATCAGTTAGCTAGCACTGTTGACATCTCCTGTGAACGAGTAGAGAACATTCTACACAGTGAATTAGGAATGTCGAAGGTTTCCGCCAGATGGGTGCCACGGCTTTTGACGCCTGACCAAAAGTTGACCAGACTGAACCTGTCACAAGCCAACTTGGCTATTTTTGAAGCAGACCAAGATGGTTTCCTTCACTCAGGATGAGTGTTGGGTTCATCACTATGAGCCAGAGACCAAAAGACAATCCATGCAATGGAAGCACCCTGGCTCACCCCCTCCAAAGTAGGCAAAGGTCGTCTCCTCTGCAGGTAAGGTGATGGCATCAGTGTTCTGAGATGCCAAAGGTACAATATGCATAGATTACCTTCAAAAGGTCAGAACAATTAATGGGGAGTATTGTGCAGATCCGCTAAAACAATTGCGAAAAGCAACTAAGGCTAAACGACCCGGAAAATTGACAAAAGGGGTTTTGTTCCATCAGGACAATGCGCCTGCTCATAAATCGGTTGTCGCAATGGCTGCTGTGCATGACTGTGGCTTCACACTTGTCGATCACCCTCCTTATTCACCTGATCTAGCTCCATCAGATTATTTCCTGTTTCCAAACATGAAAAAGCACTTGGCTGGGCAGCATTATCGGTCAGACGAGGAGGTGATATCTGCTGTGGAGGAGTTTTTCAGGGACCAAGATAAGACCTTCTATACCACTGGGATACAAGGACTCCAGCATGGCTGGATTTTGTTTGTTTGATTTGAGGTTTAACGTCCCCGTCAACACTGTAAAGGTCATTTTGGAGATGCTGCTTCCAATTTTGTGGGACTTTTAGCCGACATTGAGATGAAATGACATCTCAAGCCCTGTCGCCCAATGAAACCAATAGGGTTTATTAGCATGGACAGTCCGCCTCGCACCGCGGTTCCTGGACAGGCTTAGATCCTCTAAGCGGTTTACCAGTACTAGTGTGCGGGCCGGATTCAGCTCTGCGTGGAAGCATCATGCAGCCCATATATTTCTTCAAGCCCCTATGGGCGGGGGCTACCAGTATCGCTGGAGGAAGTGTGTGGAAAGGGAGACTATGTTGAAAAATAAGGCATTTTCAGCATGGACAGACCATTGGATCTTGGTCAGGTTCAGAACTTTTCAGCCTACCCTCGTATGTCGTGTGATAATGCACTTCAGAAATCTCGCAATTTACCTGCGTTTGTGTAATTTCTACCGATAGCCGTGATATGTGAATTAACTGCAAAAGTGAAATTGGCAACGAATACTTTACATGCTTTTCTGGGGATAAAACGAAAAGCAGAAACAGACCCTGAGAGCCCCGAAAATACGCGACAAAAACATGTGAAAACAGGGAAAATGAAGCACCAGCGACCAAGAATTCAAATGTTAGTAATCGTGAAAAGTGGAATTCTTGTTGGGAGAAAAGCTATCTGTGGATAGAACAAGAGGGCCCAGAGGGCCCTGAATCGCTCAAACGAGTATCAGTGTCTCCAGTGCATTCTTGGCCCAAGGGCTTTAATTTGAATAAACTTGGTAGCGCTCCACTAAATAAGGCTTCAGACCAAATATCAAAGACCTGGGCCTTCTGGTTTCAGGAAAAAAGATTTTTAAAGGATTTCCCTATATAAGCCTATGTAAAACCAGCGGGCCCTGGCGCGTGGGCATTTTTGGCGCCAGGACTATAATTTGACCAATCTCAGCAGAGGTTCACTAGTTGAAGCTTCACACCAGATATCAAAGACCTGGGCCTTCTGCTTTCGGACAAGAAGATATTTAAAGGCTTTTTCCTATATATGCCTATGTAAATCTAGTGGGTCCCAGCAAGGGTCATTTTTGGCCCAAAGGCTATAATTTGAAAAATCTTGTTAGAGGTCCATTAGATGAAGCTTCATACCAAATATCAAAGACATGGGCCTGGCGGTTTCAGAAAAGATTTTCTAAAGATTTTCCCTATATAAGCCTATGTAAAACCAAAGGGCCCGGGGCGGGGGTATTTTTGGCCCCAGTACTATAATTTGAACAATCTTGGTAGGGGTCCACTAGATGAAGCTTCATACCAAATTGCAAAGACCTGGGCCTTGCGGTTTCAGAGAAGAAGATTTGTAAAGATTTTCCCTATATAAGCCCATGTAAAACCAAAGGGCCCCGGGGTGGGGGCATTTTTGGCCCCAGCATTATAATTTGAACAATCTTAGTAGGGGTCCACTAGATGAAGCTTCATACCAAATAGCAAAGACCTGGGCCATGCGGTTTCAGAGAAGAAAATTTTTAAAAGATTTTCCCTATACAAGCCCATGTAAAACCAAAGGGCCCCGGAGCGTGGGGGCATTTTTGGCCCCAGCACTTTATTTTGAACAATCTTGGTAGGGGTCCACTAGATGAAGCTTCATACCAAATATCAAAAATCTGGGCCCTGCAGTTTCAGAGAAGAAGATTTTTTAAGATTTTCCATATATAAGCCCATGTAAAACCAAAGGGCCCTGGAGCGGGGGCATTTTTCATCTCAGCACAATAATTTGAACAATCTTGGTAGAGGTCCACTAGATGAAGCTTCAAACCAAATATCAAAGATCAGGGCCTTGCGATTTCAGAGAAGATGGCTTTTAAAGGTTTTCCCTATATAAGCCCATGTAAAACCAAAGGGCCCCGAGGCAGGGGCATTTTTGGCCCCAGCACAAAAATTTGAACAATCTTGGTAGGGGTCCACTAGATGAAGCTTCATACAAAATATCAAAGACCTCGGCTTTGCGGTTTCAGAGAAGAAGATTTTTAAAGATTTTCCCAATATAATCCTATGTAAAACCAAAGGAACCCGGAACGGGGGCATTTTTCGCCCCAGCACTATGATTTGAACAATCTTGGTAGGGGTCCACTAGATGAAGCTTCATACCAAATATCAAAGACCTGGGCCTTGTGGTTTCATAAAAGAAGTTTTTTTAAGTTTTCGGTGAATAAAATCTATTTTTGGCTCCTGTGACCTAGATGTGCAATGGACCGGAACCATTTGAACAACTTTGAAAGGGGACCACCTAGGGATCATTCCTGTGAGGTTTGGTCAAAATGCGATCATTGGTTTGGGAGGAGATGTCGTTTGAATAAAAAGTTCACGGACGCACGAACGGATGCACGACGGACGACGGACAAAAAGTGATCGGACGACGGACAAAAACTGATCCCAAAAGCTCACCTCGTCACTACGTGACAGGTGAGCTAAAATGGTGAGAAAGACGGTCAGCTGCGTGCAATTTGTACATGGTGCCGGGATACCCACAAAGGAGCAATGTGATGGCTGTGTCTGGTAGTTCAAACTTACAGATATCCACATTTTCAGGACACGAGGATACCAAAGAACATATATGGGCAGTTCAAGCCCATAATTTGAAAAAGAATAAAGCTTCTGTTTTAATAACTCGGCAGTAAGGTATAAAGAACTACATGCAATACAGTTTGTTTGCTTGTGTGATTTGAGGTTTAACGCCCCCGTCAACACTGTAAAGGTCGTCTTGATTTTCAGTGATGTTAAATGACGTCATTCTAAACCATTGTTCTCTACGGGCGTTAATGACGTCAATGCTGCTCCGCTCTTTGTAGAAAAACAGCGTGTAAATGTTTTTCAGCTTTAAAAGTTCGCCCTACAACCATTTTTTTACCCAGTGATGAGGGGCAAATAATGTAAATATAAAAAATAAACTTAATTTTTCTGCTTTTCATGAAAGTATGAACGACTAATGGGTCGCTAGCAAAGTTTACATGAACCCCTTCAGGGTTCATTTACTTTGCACGCGACCCACTGCGTTCATACTTCCATGAACTGCAGAAAAATAAATTTCATTTCTTAAATGGACTTAACACGGCTGTGATGAACTTCAGAAGCTTGTTAAATATTATGGTGGTGAAAATGGACGTATTAATTCAGAGCAGATAACTGATGATTTCTTCTAGTTTAAAGTTGTACTTCAGTCGCTTCCATCAATGCCACTGAGGCACACCTGTGTAGAACTAGTGAAGAAGTACTCTTCCATGTTTCCTGACTGTGTGACTTTGGCAAAGCTTCTACTAGTGATACCACTTACCTCTGTGGCATGTGAGCATGAATTTTCAACTCACAATAAGAATAAGACAAAGTCAAGAAGTAGACTTTAGCAATGACACGGTTACAAAACTAGAGCGAAAAATAGGAGGGACTGAGTTGTGTAATTTTGACCTGAAGGCTTCAGTAAGCAAATTCTTGTCAATGCGAAAACGCAGAAAAAGTAGACCTTGTGAACTCCTAATGGAATATGGCTGCCATCTCAGGATGTAACTGATCACCCTAAGTCGCTGGCACTGAGAGAGGCAACCATGTTTAAGTATGGACTTAGCTCATATCCATCTGAGTATAACAACCCCTGCATTTGAAAACAGTGAAGATCCATAGAGAAGCCATTTGATCAGGATCTATATTGTTATGCAGTTTGTAAATTGAACAAACACATAAAATCAAGTAATTCGGTTGGATGCTAGTCTAAAAGAAGTAAGTAATCACTGACAAACTATTAGTCTAAAATGGGTGTAGCTAAATTAATTTATTCAGCAGGATAAGGTTTTGATAGGGCAACAGACATGTGTGCAATGTTTTTCTTATATTTGCAATAGATAGTATCAGTTGTGGTATTTTTCCTATAATACATGTACATGCATTTGTTTGTGTTGAGATTTAATATCCCCCTCAACATTATTTCATTTTGGTAAAAGATTTCAGGAAAACTACAAATGTTTTCAGAGGAAAACATGTCCCCCTACAATAATTATATCTTTAAACACCCATTTGACTTTAATACCTAGGTTAAAGTCACCAAAATGTAAGCTGCAAACAAGCCATTTTTGGCCAAAAACTGACAGTTTTCTCGGGAGCCTGTGACCTTAAAAACAAACAGTCATTAAAAAGCTCAGATCACCAGACAAATTTGGTTTTGTTTGATTTGAGGTTTAACGTCCCCGCCAACACTTGACAAATTTGGTAGACTGTAATTAAATATTGTACCTCATTTGACCAACATTCATAAATTCATAAACTAGAGAAAGTGCCCAGTGGGGCACGTATACCCCCGACCAGTGCCATCCCCTTTTAGTGGAAATGAAAATTTGTTTGTAGCACTGAACCTTTCCATATAAACTTTCCATTTAGTCCACTGAGAATAACTATTGAATTTCAACAAATATAGTATAATTTATCATATCCAAAGATGAAACTGCTTGTCTTTGCTGAATAATAACAAGAAAAATGCCTGATGGCATTATGGACGGGGTTTTTTTTTCAGTACAGTTTTTGCATTTTGTTTATCCAAATGTTATGATATTACCTTTTTCGATGGACTTGGATCTGGTGAGCTGATAGTGGCCGAAATAATGTCTTCTTGAGTCATGATGAACTTGTTGTTGCTCAGCTGATGTAAGGATGAATTCATATCTGCATCTAACCTGTCAGTATTTATAGTTGGTGCTTGAAGTATGTATGGAATGTCTACTGTTTGTTAGTAGTAATATGTGTCCCAATGATGTCAGCAGGGACAGATTGTTTATGGTTGTAGTGTGTGTCCCACTGATGTCAGCAGGGACAGAAATATATATAGTAGTGGTAATATGTGTCCCACTGATGTCAGCAGGGACAGAAATATATATATAGAAGTAGTAATATGTGTCCCACTGATGTCAGCAGGGACAGAAATATATATAGAAGTAGTAATATGTGTCCCACTGATGTCAGCAGGGACAGATTGTTTATGGTTGTAGTGTGTGTCCCACTGATGTCAGCAGGGACAGAAATATATATAGTAGTGGTAATATGTGTCCCACTGATGTCAGCAGGGACAGAAATATATATATAGAAGTAGTAATATGTGTCCCACTGATGTCAGCAGGGACAGAAATATATTTAGTAGTAGTATATATATAGTAGTAGTAATATGTGTCCAGACGATGTCAGCAGGGACAGAAATATATATAGTAGTAGTAACATGTGTCCCACTGACGTCAGCAGGGACAGAAATATATATAGTGGAATTTGTGGCGGGGTGGGGTGTGGGGTGGGATGGGGTGTGGTGGGGTTGTGGGGTGGGGTGGGCTTGGGTGGGTGGGATGGGGTGAGGTCGGGTAAGGTGGGGAGTGGTGGGATGGAGTGGGGTCGGGGGTGGATTGGGGTAGTTTTGGGATGGGGGTGGGGTGAGGTTGTGGGGTAGGGTATGCTAGGGTAGGGTGGGGTGGGTAGGGTATGTATGTAAAACTAAGTATGCATGTATGTACAGAACAAATGCAATATCCTAACCCAGTAACAACTTTTTGTGGAGGGGGGGGGGGGGGTAGTATGATTTGTTATGTGCAATATTTGGGTTGATTTGTTTATGTGTTTTACGAAGAAAAAAAATAAAGTTTTTTTTCTATTTTTAACTCTATTTTTAGCTCTAGTGGCCACTGATTTTAGCAATTTTGAAAAAGGGTCACCTAATGAACATTTCTGTAAAATAATTTTGAAATCGGGCCATTATCCCAGGAGGAGATGTCGTTTAAAGAAATTGTTGACGGACGACGGACATCAACTCACCTTGAGCACTTCGTGCTCAGGTGAGCTAAAAAAAGAACAAAAAAAAAAAAAAAAAAGAAAAAAAAGAAAATTCCATGCCTGTGCATGCATGTATGTATTATTACTAGCAACTATCAGGGGAGGAAGATAATAATTGTTCATATGTGTTTATGGAGAAGAAAAGAAAAATAAAGAAAAAAGAATGAAAAAATAAAGAAAAAAAAAAAATGTCTCCACGGGGGTTTGAACTCATGCCCCTCAGATTCATAGTCAACAATAGGATTCGTAGTCCAGCACTCTATCCACTACACTGGCATTTGAAAACCTGAAAAACACAAGTTTGAAAAATGACAATTTCCGCCAAAATTTTTCTTTTGCGCCATTTATGGATAATACATGAAAGCGGTACCTCCACTTATGCATCAGTCCTGATATTAAAACAATCTGCTACAGAATAGATGAAAAATATCACTTTGAAAAAAAGGTTAACCAAAAGGTAAACCTGGGACGACGCCCGCCCGCCCGCAGGACGCCCGCCCGCCCGGACATCGCTATTTTAAAGGACGGTTTTTTTTAAAAAACCTGTCCAACAACAATTTGGAACAATTTTACCTGGAAACACCAAACATAGAATAGGCTGTCATAGAACATTTGCTGAATTAAAGTAGCTGTATAAATTATAATGACATAATAAAGCAATGCATTTTTTTATTATTACTTGCATTTACTATTGTCTGCATTTCAAGAGAAACTAGAACTGTCAGAGGATCTGACTATAGCCCCGCTATAGCCCTGTCAGAGGAGAAAGACTCATGAATTAAAGGTAAAGACTTGTGAGAGGGTTAAATCCCTAACAAGGTACCTACGCCTTACAGACTTTTCGCGTTATTAGATCTGAAAAACAGTCCAAGTTAAACTAGAGCTGTCAGAGGATCTGACTATAGCCCCGCTTCAGCGCTGTCAGAGAAGAAAGTTATTTAAGCTGCAGAGAAAACAGTTATGAACAAGAAATAACTGTTGAAAATTTTACATTATCTGGAAAAACTCTAAGAGTTGTGAGCCCTTGTCCCTCATTTCAATGAGCATGATACATTACCAGAATGTCCATGTTTATACTAAATTTCATCTTCCATTTTTCAATGTTCAAAGGGTAATAACTCCTAAAGTAGGCAAATCAGAGTCAGGGTTCCTGCGCTCTGCACATTGTCTCATGGTGCTTTACACTTGTGTGAAGTGTCATGAAAATATCTCAAATGGTTTGTGAGTTATGGAGCCGACACAGTCAAAATTGCCTTTTTAAATGTTCAAAGGGCAATAACTCCTAAAGTAGGCAAACCAGAGTTATGGTTCCTGCACTCTGCACATCATCTCAAGGTGCTTTTCATTTATTTGAAGTTTCATGAAAATATCAGAAACGGTTATGGAGCGGACATAGTTAAAATTGCCATTTTTTAATATTCAAAAGCCTATAACTGAAAAAGTAGACAATCCAGAGTTTGGGTTCCTGCGCTCTGCACACGTAATATGGTGCTTTACATTTGTGTGAAGTTTCATAAAATTATCTCAAACGGTTTTTGAGTTATCGAGCAAAGACGGCTAAAATTGATATTTTTCAATATTCAAAGGGAAATAACTCAAAAATTAGGCAATCCAGAGTTATGGTTCCTGCACTCTGCACACCATCTCATGGTGTTTAATGTTTGTGTGAAGTTTCATGAAAATATGTGAATGGGTTTTAAAGTTATGGAGCAGACACGAAAATTGTTAACAGACACACAGACAGACACACAGAAAATACGAAAACCAGAGTTATGGTTCTTGCGCTCTGCACATTGTCTCATAGTGCTTAACATTTGTGTGAAGTTTCATGAAATTATCTCAAACGGTTTTCGAGTTATGAAGCGGACACTGTTAAAATTGCCATTTTTCAATGTTCAAAGGGCAAAAACTCCAAAAATAAGCAATGCAGAGTTATGGTTCCTGCACTCTGCACATCGTCTCATAGTGCTTAACATTTGTGTGAAGTTTCCTAAAAATATCTCAAACGGTTTTCGAGTTATGAAGCGGACACAATTAAAATTGCCATTTTTCAATGTTCAAAGGGCAATAACTCCAAAAGTAGGCAATCCACAGTTATAATTCCTTCGCTCTGCACATTGTCTTATGGTGTTTAACATTTGTGTGAAGTTTCATGAAAATATGTTAAGCAGATACAAAGTTATGGAGCCAACACAAATTAACGGAATCACGGAATTACGGAATTACGGAATTACGGAAAATGTTCAAAGGGCAATAACTCCAAAAGTAGGCAATCCACAGTTATAATTCCTTTGCTCTGCACATTGTCTTATGGTGTTTAACATTTGTGTGAAGTTTCATGAAAATATGTTAAGCAGATACAAAGTTATGGAGCCAACACAAATTAACGGAATCACGGAATTACGGAATTACGGAAAATGTTCAAAGGGCAATAACTCCAAAAGTAGGCAATCCACAGTTATAATTCCTTTGCTCTGCACATTGTCTTATGGTGTTTAACATTTGTGTGAAGTTTCATGAAAATATGTTAAGCAGATACAAAGTTATGGAGCCAACACAAATTAACGGAATCACGGAATGACAGAAGGACATGGCAAATCCAATATAGCCCCACTTTTTCAAAGCGGGGCTATAAAAATAAGTTTTGGATAATGAAAAAACCACATGCACATCTTAAGACCTCTTTGAAAACACCTGAAAAGTTTCAAAGGATCCGCCTACAACTGTTAGAGGAGTTGCGTTCACAAGGTAGCTACTCCCTATACATTTTAACATTAGAAGATCTCAAAAACTGTCTTAGTTAAAAAAGTGAAAGTAGAAAAAAATAATTTTAGGATAATGAAAAATGCACATGCACATCTTCAGACCTATATGTAATGAAAGCTTACCTTTTAGAGGTAAGCATGGTTTATAGGACAAAAACTAACTGCATGCATTTTTAAGCAAGCATCTACAGTCTGGGATTCTTTTCCAAAGGTTAATGACTTTTGTTGCCCCAGACATTCACCTGACCCTTAATACCTGAAGCTCAGGTTCATTTAAGGTCAGCTATTGTTCTCTGCAGGTTATTAGTGCCTGATCATTCTGCATTTAGACAAGCAGGAATATGCACAGAGTTTTTGTGCATTAAGTTAATTCAGGAAATATATTATGTATTCTGTGTAAAAAAGGTTTAAAGGGACTATAACTTTGTTGTACTAATTTCCTGGATTATGTAATCAGATCTTGCTGTCCCTCAGCAGTAGCAACAAACAGTCTGAACTTTCAAAGAATTGGTGGTGTAGACATGCTCATTTATTCCTAAAGCATCAGAGCAAATCAAAACACTCAAGTGGAGGCATCATCTTCAAAAAGACCTTAAAGCCTTAATGAGGATATTACTGATTGGACAATTGCTACCAGTTTTCCCTATGCATCACTATTTGATGCATATCTATGCAACAAAAAAGGGACAACAAACACTAGTGTAGAAAACAGGACTTGGTGACATGTAGAAATTCTACACAGATATTGGAAAGAACAATGTAGAAATCAACAGAATGGTGTGGCCATACACTGATGCAGTGACTTATACAGTGAAGAAAGCTATATATTCAGTAAACCTTGTTTGCTCATACCTAAGAAAATGCAGCAATAAAGGTTTTAAGAAACTGAGCTTTTAACCCATTGTATGCTAGTGGACTCTTCCATTGCTATATGTTGGACAGGTCCATTTGTCATATAAGGGTCAGATTTTTTTTTTATTTTTTTTTCGACAGAAAATTCTATTAGCAAATAGTGTGGGCCCACATTCTGAGGCGTCTGATCTGGGCCTGCATTGTTTGCAAAGATACCCCTATAGGGGTTTCCCGCAAACAATGGGTTATATATATAAAAAAAAAAAAAAAAGAAGGCGGCAGCTAAGAGAGATCACCGTTTGAGTAGACCTCCTTTTATAACTCAGTTTTTCTAGTTTGGCATACACCGGTACTCTACACTCTGTCATTGTGGCCTCTATTAAGCAAGCAATCTGGTTTAAGCAAGCACGCATATGCAAGCAATTTTGATTATCCCATAGGTGCTTTTAGGTTGGAAGAGCACTGATCTTTATGCCCTTTCTGGAGATTTTTTTTTTTCTGCATCATGTTGTTAACTGATTCGTTGACTAGCTACTAGTCTGATAATAAAAATCTTATCGTTTTTTGGTATTTTTATTGTAAAAAAAAAAATTATCACCTTCTTAGTGATGGCAAGTCTATTTGGTAGAGTCTCAAATCTTAGGATTAAAATTGAGCCAGAGAGACTAGACTAGCTAAACTTTTATACACTGTTCATTTTAGTGCAAAAGATTATGTTAATTCCATATCATTCATTTTACAGCCTAGTGGCTAGGCTAATTGATTGGCTACTGTCAATTATTATTTTTCTCTCGACTTATTGGCGTATGTGCTAATTTTAAATCTGCAAACGCTCAATGAAAGCTGCTCAAAGGCCTTTTCTGTGTGGATCTAGATCAGCTAATGTTTCCCAGTACCAAGGGACTGCCATCAGATCTTCGCATTTTATTTATTTTTAGTCTTTTTCAGTGAATTTATTTTGTTTGAGACATGAGCTCTTGCAGTTAATACTGGGCCTTCATGCTTCTGCATCAAGAATGATCTTGCATGGAAGATCTTATTTTTTTGTGTCCTCAGATTTGTCCATCAGTCAAGGAACATGATTCTAACTTCTATGTGTATTGACCCAATTTTCTGAGACAGTAGAATAGAGTTTGTCTGTGTTCTATGATGCTGATCAAGTTTTACTGATGCCCAGATTTGAAAGTACTTAGGTGGCTAAGCTGCTTTTCTGACAGTTCACAGTGTCATCAGTGGTCTGAACATCTTCCATAGGCCTCAAACGATGGTCTCTCTATGGCCGTTCGCGAGTTCTATTCCCACAGTTGTTGCTGCCATTATCCGGGACAGTTATTGGACTGGAAATGTAATGTGTGTGATAATCCAGCTGTATGCAGTATATTACACAGCAGATGATCAAAAAGGATGATAATGTGTTTAGTAACTATGGTTGCTGCCATCCTCTGGGACAATTTTCAGCCTGTGTAAGTGTGATAATCCAGCGGTATTCAGTATATTACACAGCAGATGATCAAAAAAGATGAAAATATCTTTAGTATCTGTTGTTGCTGCCATCCTCGGACAATTCTTGGACTGGTAATATATCGTGTGTATGTGGGATGATCCAGATGTATTCAGTATATTACATAGCAGACGACCCAAAATGATGGTAATATCTTTAGTAACTGTTGTTGCTGCCATCCTTGGACAATTCTGGACTGGTAATATATCATGTGTTATAATCCAGCTGTATGCAGCTAGCATATTACAGAGAGGATGATCAAATAGGATGATCAAGCTGTTTTTCTTTCTATCAGACTAATGGGTACCCAACACAGACAGCCAGTATAAATTGTTTGAATTCCCCATGTTACTTGTAGACAAACATATTTTAGCAGTGAACAGTTTGTTTCATGTACTATTACAAGAAAAAATGTGTGCTGGAGCTGTGTGACATGCAGACAGAACACTCAAGCATGTTCACCGCTACAGCAGATTTATGAAGCTGTGTGAACCTAATGAGGCTGGATAATGCAGTTTCTGACAAAACAGCATGCAGTGGTTTATCACTTTTCAACACACCTTTTACTGAATAACCTGTTTACAGAAGACACTTTATTTGATGTTTGTGCCACACTGTTATAAGACATTGAAATGAAGACATTCTACAATCAAAGATTACGGATTTGTGTGCTATATGTTGTGAAAGCAGGGGCTGGATGTCCTCTGGTACTTGAGGTTTCCAAACATTAATTTTACGTATGGAATGGTATTTAGTGCTGTTAATGGCTGCTAGAGAATTTACAATAATCAAGTGTGGGATCCTTCTGTTCAGTTGTGTCATGGGGATTTAACACTTCATTCCATTCGAGCAGAGTTGCTCCTGAAGTTTTTCAAAAACAGATCCTGATAAACATTGAATAGTTATCCAAAAAACAGAGCCTGTCCTTTAGTTTCCAACATACATATTTTCCCCACAACATATTGGTTGACAGGAGCCTTTATTTATGATAGACACTGATGGAATGCTTCAGATGCCTTGATCCCAATGCATACAAAACTAGATTCATGCCTGCCATACCAGGAAGGAATTAATCTTTGAACTGCATTAGTTGTGAAATTTCTGTGGACAAAGTCCATCAAAGACATATAGTCAAGTAGAAATGTTCTGCTTTAAATAACTATAGTCTGTAGATACTGCAAAAAATCTAGCAACCCCTGGATTGTAAATGGAGCTTTGCCTACAGTCAGTGAAGACTCTTTCTGATGTTTGTTGCACATTGTTATTGCTTAGAGGTCAGTCTTTGAAAATGCGCTTTGCAGTGACAGTAGAAATCCTCAAATAACCTTTTATATCCTCACGAGACTGTGCAAAACCATTTTCCCCCTTCAAAGACATTATGTAGGAAGATTGTTCTGTGTCACATTCCTTTGAGAGCGGGAGAATTTACCTAGAACCCCGTTTAGACCCTGATACCAATCTCATCTCAAATGCTGGGGCTGGATAACAGCATTAACACTGGACATTCATTCAGAATTGGTGCAGCGACAAGTTATAATGCGACTTCTGTACCAGATAATTTTAAACAGAACCTCAGGCGCTGGGCATCAATATCATACAGGACTTATATTC
The DNA here is from genome assembly GCA_963580285.1 of Lucinisca nassula. Lineage (NCBI taxonomy): Eukaryota > Metazoa > Mollusca > Bivalvia > Lucinida > Lucinidae > Lucinisca > Lucinisca nassula. Next base: position 109,104,797 of record OY757010.1, read on the forward strand.
ATTGGCCTCTGTCAGCAGATCAAACTACGTGTAAGGAAACAGGGATAATCACGTTCCAATACAGAGTGGATTTGCCTGATTTAGAGCTAGCAACATGTGGTCTAGTTTTTATAACATTACAGCCTTTTCAAAGTGTAAGCATTGAGATGAGCCAAAGCACGAGCAGTACAGCTTAGGTCACGCATAGCATTCTTTTATTGTCTGATTGGAGCCCGTAGTTATTCCCAGTACCAGCTACCGGTAGCAACAGTGAGCAACCAGACTGATGTTCCGCGGCTACCAGCTCATGTTCAGGTGTGCTATACTTTATATCACAGGCTCAGCAAACTCCCTTGAGTCAAAATTACAAATAGCTCAATGGCATTTTCAGTGTTAGGGGCAGCAGAGCCTGTGGTATATGGTATAATAATATTTCAGTGATGTGCCTTGGCTCACCAACGTGCGAATTCTTATTCTGAGATATACAGTTATATTTAGTGCTTGGAATATTGTCTAGTGCCTCCATTTAAAACACAATGTGTCTTCAGCTGAATATCATTCATAAATCAGACGGAATGCAGTATCAGGCATCCACAAATAAATTGGCCTTACATTTTTAGGTCATATCAAATTTTAGGATAACTACTCCAACAGCCAACCAATACCATATATACAGACTTGTGAACTAGCACTTGGAATCTGTGTGTGTGTGTTTTTCTTTAGTTGATATTTACTGACCAGTACATGGTGAAATACCTTAATATTCTAAGGTAGAAATTAGTTTAGTATAGTACGAACAATTTGACATGAGACTGGTGTACTCTGAATGCATGTATTTATCTTTGCTGTTTTCCGAAGAGGTTGATATTGTTATTCAACACATAGAAGTCGGTAAATGGGTTGCTATTCATGAGATGCCAACAAGTCAGGAGAAGTTTATTAAAACCGAACTATTGGATGATAACATTGACTACCTGTAATTTATTCTTTGCATAAAGGTCAGTCTCATGTCAAAATGCACAAACTATGCAGGTTATTTTAGTTTAATCTACTTAAAACAAGTTTAGAGACACAAATTGCTTTAGACTGTAGGAGCCACTGTATCAATAAGCCAAGACATTATTCTCTAACTGGAAACATTTGATAATATTAATAGATCAGTAAACATTTCACCCATAATAATACATAATTGAGGTTTGTACCATGACTGGTAATTTTGGGGAGCCACTCTTCCAGCTTTATCTTTAAGGGTCCTCTCAGCTAAATCTGTCATCGTTTGGGCCACAAGCAACCGTTCTAGAGATACTGCAGAATCTCTCTGAACACCTGCTATGGCTCCTCCAAAATTTGTCTCCAGGCTTACTTTCTAGAACTATCCGGACGTTCTCTGAATAATCGCCGAGACAACCCCAAAAACCATTACATATGTAATCTTGGCAACTTGTCACTGGGTTACAGAGCACTTAGCCCTTTGGTTCCATTACATGTGTAATTTTGGCAACTTGTTACTGGGTTACAGAGCACTTAGCCCAGAACAAAATACATTTCAATAATTTGCTATATTTAGCTGAGCTGGTCCCTGATTGGCAAACTTGTTCAATAAACAATATATACTAGAATCTTGTTGTTGTTCTATAAATGAAAGCTTACCTTTTAGAGGTAAGCATGGTTTATAGGACAAAAACTAACTGCATGCATTTTTAAGCAAGCATCTACAGTCTGGGATTCTTTTCCAAAGGTTAATGACTTTTGTTGCCCCAGACATTCACCTGACCCTTAATACCTGAAGCTCAGGTTCATTTAAGGTCAGCTATTGTTCTCTGCAGGTTATTAGTGCCTGATCATTCTGCATTTAGACAAGCAGGAATATGCACAGAGTTTTTGTGCTTTAACCCGCCTTCCTATCCCCTAACACCTCCAGTCATGGTATGAGCCACACAGTGACCAGCTCAGCTAATATGTCTCCTCTTTAAAATTTGATTTTCTTCCTCTTTGGCCTATTACATAGCTATATTCATGAAACAGGTGGGACACATCTATCTATGCTTGGTGTACTTGTTTATGTTACTGGGTTACAAAGTACTGCCCCATTACTGCAGCACACTTAAGTTGAAACTGTCTCCATGAACCACATGTCTGTCACTCCTGTGTGGCCACAAGCAACCGTTCTAGAGATACTGCAGAATCTCTCTGAACACCTGCTATGGCTCCTCCAAAATTTGTCTCCAGGCTTACTTTCTAGAACTATCCGGACGTTCTCTGAATAATCGCCGAGACAACCCCAAAAACCATTACATATGTAATCTTGGCAACTTGTCACTGGGTTACAGAGCACTTAGCCCTTTGGTTCCATTACATGTGTAATTTTGGCAACTTGTTACTGGGTTACAGAGCACTTAGCCCAGAACAAAATACATTTCAATAATTTGCTATATTTAGCTGAGCTGGTCCCTGATTGGCAAACTTGTTCAATAAACAATATATACTAGAATCTTGTTGTTGTTCTATAAAACACCTGTAAAGTTTCAAAAGGATTGACCTAGAACTGTAAGAGGAGTTGCGATCACAAGGTAGCTACTCCCTATACATTTTAACATTAGTAGATCTCAAAAATTGTCTAAGTTAATAAAGGTGAAATAAGTGAAAAAAATTATTTAAGGATAATGAAAAAATCACATGCACATCTTAAGACCCATATGAAAACACCTGTAAAGTTTCAAAAGGATTGACCTAGAACTGTAAGTAGTTGCGATCACAAGGTAGCTACTCCCTATACATTTTAACATTAGAAGATCTCAAAAATTGTCTTAGTTAAAAAAAGAGAAATAACTGGAAAAAAATAGTTTTAGGATAATGAAAACAGCACATGCACATCTTCAGACCTATATGAAAACACCTATAAAGTTTCAAAAGGATTGACCAAGAACTGTAAGAGGAGTTGCGATCACAAGGTAGCTACTCCCTATACATTTTAACATTAGTAGATCTCAAAAATTGTCTAAGTTAAAAAAGACTTTCGGATGAGTCTTTAAACCGAGGTCCCGTCTCCGTATGACCTTAGCTGTTGGTGGGACGTAAAACTGAAACACTCACTCACTCACTAAGTTAAAAAAGGTGAAATAAGTGAAAAAAATTATTTAAGGATAATGAAAAAAGCACATGCACATCTTCAGATCTATATGGAAACACCTGTAAAGTTTCAAAAGGATTGACCTAGAAGTTGAAATCGCAACAAGAGGAGTTGCGATCACAAGGTAGCTACTCCCTATCCATTTTAACATTAGTAGATCTCAAAAGTTGTCTAAGTTAAAAAAAGTGAAATAAGTGGAAAAAAATAATTTTAGGATAATGAAAAAAGCACAAGCACATCTTCAGAGCCATATGAAAACACCTGTAAAGTTTCAAAAGGATTGACCTAGAACTGTAAGAGGAGTTGCGATCACAAGGTAGCTAGCTACTCCCTATACATTTTAACATTAGTAGATCTCAAAAATTGTCTAAGTTAAAAAAGGTGAAATAAGTGAAAAAAAATTACATAAGGATAATGAAACAAGAGGCTCAATGAGCCTAAACCGCTCACCTGAGGAACTTAAGTTTTAACAATTCACAGACTTGACTACTAAATCTGCTAATAGAATCCAGCCCATTGACCCTTACAGGATATAAGTCATGATTATTGCATTGCATTCCAAGTTTGAGACTTCTAGCTTCTATAGTTCCTGAGAAATCTTTGACGAAAATTTAACATTGGTCAAAATGGAGAGAAAGAAGAATGAAAGAACAGATGAACAAATAAGCTGAGAAAGCCCAATGTCTCTTACACAAAATAAGTCATCATTATTCTATTGAATACCAAATTTGATGCTTCTAGCTTTTATAGTTCCTGAGAAATCTTTGATTAAAAATTTAACATTGGTCTATTATCTCTATATGGAGAGAAAGAAGAACGAAGGAACAAATGAACCAGACTAGCTCCAAAACCTAATGCAGCCTTTCCCCTTGCCCAATGGTGCTACACATAAAATTTAAACAAGATTGATCGACTGCCTTCTGAGATATGCTTCATTGAAAGTGTGGACGACGGATGGACGGACGACAGACGACGGACTCCGGAGCCTTGGTATACCTTTGGCTCAGGTGAGCTAAAAATTCAAGTCGCTATTTCTGTCACAACATTTTCCCTACGTTAAGTCTATGGGCAAATTTTTTTGTCTCTAAAGGTCACGTAACTCCGAGGTCAATATTCCGATTCGGCCCAAAATCGAACTTAACCGAGATTTTATGCCTGTCCTCGTTACCTGCAAGTTTGAAGCTGATATGAATAAAAATAAAGTTGCTATCGTGGTCACAACGTATTTTTTTATGCTCAAGGGCAGGTAACAAGGCAAATATTCCGATTCGGCCCAAAATCGAACTTAACCAAGATTTTATGTCTGTCCTCGTTACCTGCAAGTTTGAAGCTGATCTGGAAAAAATTTAAGTCGCTATCGTAGTCGCAACATTTTCCCTAATTAAGTCTATGGGCAAATTTTTTGTCGCTCAAGGTCACGTAACTCCGAGGTCAATATTCCGATTCGGCCCAAAATTGAACTTAACCGAGATTTTAAGCCTGTCCTTGATACCTGCAAGTTTGAAGCTGATATGAATAAAAATAAAGTTGCTATGGTGGTCACAACGTATTTTTTTGTGCTCAAGGACAGGTAACTCCAAGGCAAATAATCCGATTCGGCCCAAAATCGAACTTAACCGAGATTTTATGTCTGTCCTCGTTACCTGCAAGTTTGAAGCTGATCTGAAAAAATTCAAGTCGCTATCGTAGTCACAACATTTTCCCTATGTAAAGTCTATGGGCAAATTTTTTGTCGCTCAAGGTCATGTAACTCCGAGGTCAATATTCTGATTCGAACTTAACAGAGATTTTATGCCTGTCCACGTTACCTGCAAGTTTGAAGCTGATCTGAATAAAAATAAAGTTGCTATCGTGGTCACAACGTATTTTTTTATGCTCAAGGGCAGGTAACTCCAAGGCAAACAATCCGATTCGGCCCAAAATCTAACTTAACCGAGATTTTATGTCTGTCCTCGTTACCTGCAAGTTTGAAGCTGATCTGAAAAAAATTCAAGTCGCTATCGTAGTCACAACATTTTCCCTATGTTAAGTCTATGGGCAAATTTTTTGTCGCTCAAGGTCACGTAACTCCGAGGTCAATATTCCGATTCGGCCCAAAATCGAACTTAACCGAGATTTTATGCCTGTCCTCGTTACTAACTACAGTGATGACAACATTTTCCCCATGTTAAGTCGATAGGCAATTTTTCGGGCGCTCAAGGGGACGTAACGCTTGAGTGAATTATCTGATTCGGCCCAAAATCGAACTTGACCGAGATTTTATGCCTGTACTGGTTATCTGCAAGAATGAAGTCGATCAGAAAAAAATTGACGGAGCTAGAGTGATGACAAGCTTTTTCCTATGTGAAGTCTATGGAAGCTAGATGTTGCCATGGCAACCAGAGTTCCACTCAGATCTGCCTGAAAACCTAATGAAGCCTTTCCACTTGCCCAATAATGTGACACATGAAATTTGATCAAAGTTGGCCAAGTAGTCTTGAAGATATACATTTTTGAAATTCCCATTAACCCTAATGCAAAAACACACAAGGGCAGGTAACTCCTAAGTGAATGATCCGATTCTGCCAGTTATTGAACTTGACCCAGATTTTATGGCTGTGCTGGTTATCTGCAAGAATAAAGCCAATCCGAAAATAATTGAAGCAGCTACGGTGATGACAACATTCATCCCATGTTAAGTCAATAGGCAATTTTTTCAACGCTCAAGGGCACGTAACTCCTGAGCGAATAATCCGATTCAGCCCAAAATCGAACTTGATCGAGATTTCATGCCTGTCCTCGTTATCTGCAAGAATGAAGTCGATCAGAAAAAAATTGACGGAGCTAGAGTGATGACAAGCTTTTTCCTAACGCTCAAGGGCACGTAACTCCTGAGTGAATAATCCGATTCAGCCCAAAATCGAACTTGATCGAGATTTCATGCCTGTCCTCGTTATCTGCAAGAATGAAGACGATCAGAAAAAAATTGACGGAGCTAGAGTGATGACAAACTTTTTCCTATGTTAAGTCTATGGGAGCTATTTGTTGCCATGGCAACCAGAGTTCCAATCCGATCTGCCCGAAAACAGTATGCAGCCTTTCCCCCTACCTGATAATGCTTCACATGAAATTTGATCAAGATTGGCCCACTGGTTCCAGAGATATACTTCTTTGAAAGTGTGGACGACGGACGACGACGACGACGGACGACGGACGACGGACGCCGGCTCATGGTATACTAATACCTCACATGAGCCTTCGGCTCAGGTGAGCTAAAAAGCACAAGCACATCTTCAGACCTATATGAAAACACCTGTAAAGTTTCAAAAGGATTGACCTAGAACTGTAAGAGGAGTTGCGGTCACAAGGTAGCTACTCCCTATACATTTTAACATAAGTAGATCTCAAAAATTGTCTAAGTTAAAAAAGGTGAAATAAGTGAAAAAAATTATTTAAGGATAATGAAAAAAGAATATGCACATCTTCAGACCTATATGAAAACACCTGTAAAGTTTCAAAAGGATTGACCTAGAACTGTAAGAGGAGTTGCGGTCACAAGGTAGCTACTCCCTATACATTTTAACATTAGTAGATGTCAAAAATTGTCATAGTTAAAAAAGGTGAAATAAGTGAAAAAAATTATTTAAGGATAATGAAAAAAGAATATGCACATCTTCATACCTATATGAAAACACCTGTAAAGTTTAAAAAGGATTGACCTAGAACTGTAAGAGGAGTTGCGGTCACAAGGTATCCACTATCAAATATTACAGACAGACAGACAGAATTCCTGACAAGCCAAATCCAATATAGCCCCCACTTTTTCAAAGCGGGGCTATAAATATTATGCAAAACCAGTGCTTCAGCTGAAGTGCACGACCCGCCGGATGCTTTTAGCTTTATGAGCGTTACCATATATGGGTATGGCGGCCATTTTGGTCATGTGACCTGGACCTAAAACGGTTCCCCCAATAAATGCGCCTTATCGTAAGGAGCAAAAATACATCTTATACTTTAGTACTGTATTCTGAATCGTTTGCAGGATAAAATGCTTTTTCACTTTTCCAATACAAAAGCATATGTGTCAAAGTTTGACCTAGGCACAAAGAAGGTCAAGGTCAACCCAGGGTCACCATTTTAGCAATCTATGATGGGCCTACGTCCCAGATGCTATTTATCAAGTTTCGTGGAAGTCTGCCCAGTGGTTCTGGAGAAGACTATTTTTGAAGGGTTTTTACCATATATGGCTTGGCGGCCATTTTGGTCATGTGACCTGGACCACATGAGCAAATTTTGGTTTCCCCCATCCCATAGAGGCTCCATATGAAATTTGACTTCAATCGGCCCAACGGTTTCCGAGGAGAAGTGGTTCAAAAATTTTCACATTTTTTCACCTCGGCGAGGCTATACTAAATGGAATAGAATATTTCGCAAGTTCATTGGTTAGATCTCATTGATATCTATCAGTATGCCAAAAATTGTTTAAATATTCCGTGCAGTTAAGTCACTATCACCAATTTTCACAAACGGGTTAAAGACGGACGGACAGACAGACCATATATGGCTTGGCGGCCATTTTGGTCATGTGACCTGGACCCCATGAGCAAATTTTGGTTTCCCCCATCCCATAGAGGCTCCATATGAAATTTGACTTCAATCGGCCCAACGGTTTCCGAGGTGAAGCAGTTCGAAAATTTTCACATTTTTCGCCTCGGCGAGGCTATACTAAATGGAATAGAATATTTCGCAAGTTCATTGGTTAGATCTCATTGATATCTATCAGTATGCCAAAAATAGTTTAAATATTCCATGCGGTTAAGTCACTATCACCAATTTTCACAAATGGGTTACGGACGGACAGACAGACAGACCATATATGGCTTGGCGGCCATTTTGGTCATGTGACCTGGACCCCATGAGCAAATTTTGGTTTCCCCCATCCCATAGAGGCTCCATATGAAATTTGACTTCAATCGGCCCAACAGTTTCCGAGGTGAAGCAGTTCGAAAATTTTCACATTTTTCGCCTCGGCGAGGCTATACTAAATGGAATGTAATGTTTCACAAGTTCATTGGTTAGAGCTCATTGATATCTATCAGTATGCCAAAAATTGTTTAAATATTCCAAGCGGTTAAATCACTATCACCAATTTTCACAAACGGGTTACGGACGGACAGACACACAGACCATATATGGCTTGGCGGCCATTTTGGTCATGTGACCTGGACCCCATGAGCAAATTTTGGTTTCATCCATCCCATAGAGGCTCCATATGAAATTTGACTTCAATCGGCCCAACGGTTTCCGAGGAGAAGCAGTTCGAAAATTTTCACATTTTTCGCCTCGGCGAGGCTATACTAAATGGAATGTAATATTTCGCAAGTTCATTGGTTAGATCTAATTGATATCTATCAGTATGCCAAAAATTGTTTAAATATTCCAAGCGGTTAAGTCACTATCACCTATTTTCACAAACGGGTTACGGACGGACAGACAGAATGACAGACTGACAGAATGACAGAATGACAGACTGACAGAATGACAGAATGACATGGTGATTTTAGGGCACTTAGAAAATCAACCGACTTCAGTCGGTCGCTTTTTTGCGGGTCGTGCAATTTAACAGTTCTAGTCACTGTAGTTTCTAAGATCACAAGGACCAATATTTACATTTCCAGTGTAAAGACTAATGTAAACCTATAGAAAACAATTGCGTTCATACGTCAATGAACGCATCGAATCACATGATTTTTAGTGACGTTAAATGATGTCATTCTAAACCATTGTTCTCTACGGGCGTTGATGACGTCAACGCTGCTTCGCTGTTTGTAGAAAAACAGCGTGTAAATGTTTTTCAGCTTTAAAAGTTTGCCCTACAAGCATTTTTAATGACAGATTCTATCTGTCATCTCTAGCTATCCTGCGTGTTGTAAAGTAGTTCCGGCTTTCTTACGACTTTCTTCCGGCTTTGACCGCCAAAGAAATATGAGTCCGCACAAAAATGTAGTCCGGTTAGGATCAGTTATCAAAATTGTACATCCTATATTCGCAATACATGTACAAACTTTTGAAGCAGACGACATGACGATTTTATCTTAACTTTCAGAGAATATATTCAGCACTTCATATGAATCAGCTGCATCATGCGAGACTGTATAACTAGATCAATGCGGCATCTGCTTAGACGTCTGCTCAGGTTTTACACTGTTTTCAAACAGTGCTGTCAATATTTAATCCTTAAAGACCAGCCGGTCAGCTGCAGACCAGAATATTAATGGGTTTTCCGACATTCGAGGTCAAGTCTAGGTCAGTTACAACTAGGTGTATATCAGACTTTGCCAGAAAGGCTGTCCCTTTCAACCCTGGAATATGGTACAGATACCTATGCAAACAGTGTAGGTCCTGTGATATAATTCTAGGTGGCATATTTAGCAGAATGGACGAGCCCAACTTCAATGATGGAAGAGTACACTCCAGAAACTCAAGGCAGTGAATAAATCAAAGCACTGACAACACTAATGCCGATTGTCTCTAAATGCAGGCTGTCATGAACGAGGACTTGGACTGATCCGTTTAAACTTAACGTTAGTTTAGTAACTGATGCAAAAATGTAGAACAAGATCAGCACCGTGTTCTGTGGCGTTTGATCTTAGTCTACATTGTTTGCCAGATCGAACTTTTTTTCAAGTGCAGATTTTACAGATAACACTTACATGTAACCAAGACTGACTGGCTATGTTTGGGTTGATTGTTTGGCATTCGACCCCAAGTCACTAATAAACAAGAGGACCAAGCTAGCTAGGTCCTGTATCGCTCACCTGAGCTAATAGATTCAAAGTTTAAGGAAGTGCCAACCTTTACTGAAGGCTTTATGGGAGGACATGGTGATGACAGGGTAAGCATTTTCTGAAAATCAAGTAGAATGTAACTCTATGATAAACAGGCTGACCTCACCGGTTTTCAAACTCATTCAAGCTTTTATTCCTGACTTGCTAAGAAGATCCGATCTAAACTGAAGTGGCTATGGTGATGACAAGTTCAAAAACAAGAGTTTTCAAACTCCTCCAAGCTTTCTGCCTGACTTCCTTGTTTGTAAGTTTCATGAAGATCCGTTCAAAACTAAAGGGGCAGCAGTGATGACAATGTCGAAAATAGGCATTTTCAGCAATCAAAGGCACGTCACTCTATGATAAATGTGCCGACTTGGCCGGTATTCGAACTCACCTGAGGTTTTATTCCCAGCCACCTTACATGTAAGTTTCAGAAAGATCCGATCAGACTTGGCCAGTATTCAAACTCATCCAAGATTTTATTCCCAGCCACCTCACATATAAGTTTCAGAAAGATCCGATCAAAACTGAAGGGGCTACGGTCATGAAAAGGTCAAAATTTGGCATTTTTAGCAATCAAAGGGATGTTACTCTAAAATGAATGAGCCGACTTGGCCAGTTTTCGAACTCATCCGAGGTTTCATCCCCAGCCACCTTACATATAAGTTTCAGAAAAATCCGATCAAAACTGAAGGGGCTACGGTAATGACAAGGTCAAAAATCAACATTTTCAGCCATCAAAGGGACATAACTCTACGATAAATGGGCTGACTTGGCCTGTTTTCAAACTCATCCAAGATTTTATCCCCAGCCACCTTACATATAAGTTTCAGAAAGATCTGATCAAAAATGAAGGTGCTATGGTGATGACAAGGTCAAAAATCGGCATTTTCAGCAATCAAAGGGACGTAAATCAATGATAAATGGGCCAACTTGTCCGGTATTCAAACTCATCCTAGGTTTTATCTCCAGTCACCTTACATATAGGTTCAGAAAGATTCGATCAAAACTGAAGGGGCTACGGTGATGACAAGGTAAAAAATCGACATTTTCAGCCATGAAAGGGACATAACTATATAGTTAATGGGGCAACTTGGCCGGTTTTCGAACTCATCCGAGGTTTTATCCCCAGCCACCTTACATATAAGTTTCAGAAAGATCCGATCAAAACTGAAGGGGCTACAGTGTTGACAAGGTCAAAAATCAACATTTCAGCAATCAAAGGGACCTAACTCTATGATAAAGGCCCCCTTTGCCGGTATGCGAACTCATCCGAGGCTTTATCCCCAGCCACCTTGCATATAAGTTTCAGAAAGATCCGATCAAAACTGAAAGGGCTACGGTGATGACAAGGTCAAAAATCAGCATTTTCAGCAATCAAAGGGGCGTTACTCTGTGATAAATGGACCAACTTGGCTGGTTTTCGAACTCATCCGAGATTTTATCCCCAGCCACTTAACATATAAGTTTCAGAAAGATTCGATCAAAACTGAAAGGGCTACAGTGATGACAAGGTCAAAAATCAGCATTTTCAGCAATCAAAGGGACGTTACTCTACGATAAAAGGGCCGACTTGGTCGGTTTTCGAACTCATCCGAGATTTTATCCATAGTCACCTTACATATAAGTTTCAGAAAGATCCGATCAAAACTGAAGGGGCTACGGTGATGACAAGGTCAAAAATCGGCATTTTCAGCAATCAAAGGGACGTAACTCTATGATAAATCGGCGGACTTGGCTGGTTTTTGAACTCATCCGAGGTTTCATCCCCAGCCACAATACATATAAGTTTTAGAAAGATCCGATCAAAACTGAAGGGGCTACGGTGATGACAAGGTCGAAAATGGGCATTTTCAGCAATCAAAGGGACGTAACTCTATGATAAATGGGCCGACTTGGCCGGTTTTCGAACTCATCCGAGATTTTATCCACAGCCACCTTACATATAAGTTTCAGAAAGATCCGATCAAAACTGAAGGCGCTATGGTGATGACAAGCATTTTCCTATAGTAAGTCTATGGGACCTTGTGGTTGCCATAGGAACCAAAGTTTTAGAGCGATTTCAAAAAAAAGTTTATGTCATCAATGCCCCACCAGAGGCATGCTACAGATGAGAAATGATTGAGATCAGCCAGCAGGATACAGAGATATAGCTGCTCAAAAGTGTGGACGGACGGACGACGGACGGACGACGGACGACCCACTATACTATAAGCTCCCCTGGAGCCTTCGGCCCAGGTGAGCTAAAAAAGCGATTCAGAGCTAACGTCTACGTGACTATCACTGACTTCTCAGAATATCCTTTTTTTGCAGAAAATAGCCGCAGTGAGATCAGGGTATTCCATAAGACTGAAGAGGGTCATCCTAGAATCATAGGGTGGTGAGCTTGGCAAACAGTGTAGACCAAGTTCGGACGCTGCAGAACGCGCTTCTTATCAAAATTTTCACTATTTGTTTGGAATTTCAGAGTTAAATAAAACAGTTTATTCTCAGCCTAGGACTTTTACCCCAACCTACATCCCACCAACACTTTCGGTGCTTTGATTTTGAAACCAAACGATTGCATGATTACAACTAGCTTAGGCACCATACCAGGATTTTCATGCCGGGGGGTCTGGTTTCCAGCTTAAACATGTACAGGTAACCAGCCGATAAAAGTAGGCGTGGCTTGGTCTTGGTGGGTTGGCTACCTATAGGGGCCATAAAACTGATAAGTATTATAGGAAATTTTTGACTGCAATAAACAGCTGCTATCCATATATTTATCAAACAAATACCTTCAAAAAATGGAGATGAATTATGCTTCATAAACATTTTTTTTAATTTTATTATTTATTTATTTATTTATTTATTTATTAACATTTAAATAAAAAAAAATATCTCGTTTTGTGTATTAGAAAATAAAATGGCATACTTGACTGAAATCCGAAAATGATTTTATCTGACTGTCAATTTAGGCCTGGAAGAGATATAATGTGTGTTTCCATATTTTTCTCTATACACATTAACCTCTCTGTAAAATGGTTTGGGATATAACACAGTTCTAACACACATCCCCAAAAGTTATAGAGTAAATCAAGGTCATTTGAATAAGTACCAACACTGTATATTATCATATTGTGGGTGCTCGTTAGAACCGCCTCATTGAACATTTGTATATGCAAAATGTTGGTTCTAGTATTCATTAGAAACGCCGAGAATAGGTCTGCCTCATTGAGGCGGTTCTAATAAATGCCTTGTGGCTACTCGTTAGAGCCGCCTCAATGAACAATTTTATATGAAAATTTGTTAGTCCCTGTTAGTCCTAGTACTCGTTAGAAATAGAACGGCCTCAATGAGGCAGTCCTAATGAATGTCTTCTCTTCTTCTTCTTCCGGTTTCGCCTTAACCCCCGGAGGGGACACAGACGGTGTATTACATACACTCCAGTTTTGCAGGATGAAAGCCTACACAGTAATCATGTAATTACGGTAGGGTTCTTTAACCTGCACAGGGGATGGTTCTCCCTGCACAGGGGGCCTCCAGTTAACGTCCCGATCCGAAGGACGGTGCACTTTATGACATTCATCCCTGCAAATGATGCCAATGGAGCGTGTTCGGACACCGAAATTTTCACACCGCTGCCGGGGATCGAACCCGGGACCTCTAGCATCAGAGGCAAGTGCACTAACCACTGAGCTATCACGCTCCTTTTGTGGATACTTGTTAGAACCGCCCCATCGAGACCATTCGAACGAGTACCATTATAATGTGGGTGTACATTAGAACCTCCTCATTGAACAACTGTGTATGTAAAATGTTAGTTCTAGTATTCATTAGAGGCGGTTCTAATAAATGCCTTGTGGCTAGTCGTTAGAGCCTCCTCATTGAGTCCATTCAAACAAGTACCAACACTATATAGTGAAACCGACCCGCACACGAGTACTGGTAAACCGCTTACAGGATCTAAGCCTGCCAAGGCAAAGCAGTGTGAGTCGCACCGTCCATGCTTATTAACCCTATTGGTTTCATTCGGCGACAGGGCTTGAGATGTCATTTCATCTCAATGTAGGGTAGAAAATCCCACCAAATTGTAAGCAACGTCTCAAAATTGACCTTTACAGTATTGACGGGGACGTTAAACCTCAAATCAAACAAACAAAAACCACACTCTATAGTATATTGTGGTGGTCTCATTTGAATCGACTCATTGAGGTCATCCAAATGTATACCCTCACTTGATAGTATATTGTGGGTGTTCGTTAGAATGAACTGAGATTAGAATGAGATAAGCCTGGACATCTGATTTATTCAGTCAGTCATTCCATCATTTGTTTAGCTGAGCTAATTTAATTTTATTTTATTTATTTTACTAAGACTGCCTGTGTATAATTCATTTTACTTTTTTTTCTTCTTCTATAATAAGAAGAAAAACAAGAAGATGAATGGAAAAAACTTTCTATTATATCAAAATAAAAAGCAATTCTTTCATTAAAACATTTTGCTTTTTATCTTTTTATTTATTTATTTTTCAATAATGTTAATAATGTCAATAAAGGTTAAATCAATCAACCGTGACGTATGGTTTCCAGTCCGGCCACGATCCTGTGTTTTGTATTGTTTGATTTGAGGTTTAACGTCCCCGTCAACAATGTATAGGTCATTTTGGAGACGTTGCTTCCAATCGTGTGGGACTTTTACCCGACACTGAGATGAAATGACATCTCAAGCATTGCCGCCGCCGCTCAAAACCAATAGGGTTTATATGCATGGACGGTCCGACTCGCACCTCTTTGCCTGGGCAGGCTTAGATCCTCTCAGCAGATTACCAGTACTCGTGTGCGGTCGGTTTCAGCTCTGCGTGGAAGCATCATGGAGCCCATCTATTTCTTTAAGCCCCGATGGGCGGGGGCCAACGATCCTGTGTACCACCTTCACACCAGCACTGATAGAAACCACATGTTCAGGATCAAACTTTTGATGTGTGATGTAAGGTCGTGCCTAGAAAAGAAGAAATTGTATTTTGTTCTCAAAAAGCATCAAGTGAGAACGTATTGCAACATTTTTCATTGAACCCTGGACAGTTAGAGTGAGTGAGTGAGTGAGTATTTGAGTTTTACGTCCCACCAACAGCTAAGGTCATACGGAGACGATACTTCGGTTTAAAGACACATCCGAAAGTCTGGAGAAGTCCGGGATCGATCCTGCGATCCCTGGTTTACAAGGCGAGTAGCATAACCACTACACCACGGAGGCTTCTAATGGACAGTTAGAAGCTGGTCGGAAAGCGGATGGCGTTGACTCTGATTTTGGATGCCACATGTGTGTGATCTATTTGTCTGTTGGAGTGACATCTTACTATCAACAGAAGACGCTAGTGGACGTCGGCGTAGCGGTAGACCGACGTCAGTACGTCAAGATCGATTCATCCGACAGGCGCATATGCGAAGCAGATTTCCAGCGGCATCTGCTACACTGTACCTGTAGATAAACAAAGGGTTTCAACTACCGACTAATAAGCACTGACACTGTTCGTCGCCCTTATGCGATGCACTTTTGAGAGCTAGACATCCCTGTCGTGACCAAAATTAAGACGTCGACACAGTACGAAACACTTACGCTGGTGCATGAAATACGTACATGTATATTGGCGTCTAAGCGACTCGCGTGATATGCGTATCAGTGACACATCGCACTTCAGCGTGAATCACGCCGATTGTCGTTTCGGGATGTTTCGACACATAGGTGTAAGGTATGCAGAGGCGACGCGTGCGTAATAGAGCATGACATATCGGATGGAATAAGCGAAATGGTATGTCGAGCTATTGTAGCTAGCGACATTAAGAACATTCAAGATCATGGCTGAGACGTTAACTGAACAGCGAGACGTTAAATCAATCAAGTGCGTCGGCCTCACGTGGTTCCATTTATTTGTTTACGCTCAGAATCCGGGATATCTAATCCAGCAGGATTACTCGCCTGTTTATAGCGGTGTTCTTACTCAAAAATCTTCAGGCCAATGGAATTCATGTACTGGACTGACCAGCCTTTCTCCTCCGATCTCTTTGTGAAAAATAGAGTATCTTTTGGGGGGAGGTATCCACAACCGACCAGACAAAAATGTTACTAATTGCCAGTAGTATTGTAAAAACTTGAATTTTAATGTTTGGTTTTGAAAACGTAAATAGTTTCTTTCCAAAATTTGAAACATCGAATGGCATTTCATAATACCATCGGTGTATAAACAACTGCAAACATATCATACAATGGAATTTGCAGAACTACCTTTCAAAATTTTAAGATCTTTTTAGAAAGATTGTATGTAAGTTTTCACAGTCTTTTGATTTTCTCATAGAATCTGTCATTTCAGTGCCTTTGGCGCTTTAATTTCTCCCAGTGATGAGGGGCAAATAATGTAAATATAAAAAATAAACTTAATTTTTCTGCTTTTCATGAAAGAATGAACGACAGTGGGTCGCTAGCAAAGTTTACATTAACCCCTTCGGGGTTCATTTACTTTGCACGCGACCCACTGCGTTCATACTTCCATGAACTGCAGAAAAATAAATTTCATTTCTTAAATATAAGCTGACAAATCTGACAAATGTCACAGCATAAAGAAAGAACAAACTAACTGATAATGAACAGATGGAAAGACAAAAACTATAACCTTCGATATACTTTGTATGCAAGGAGTATAATGAAAACAGTTATCAAATCCTGTACCATATACTGTTATGCAATGTATACATGTGAATTTATTCTAATAAATATTGTTTAAACCAAAACAGTTAACACAAAACTTGGACTGAATGAAAATGTGTAAGTCCTAATTATTGACCCCTAGCCCCACCCAGGGGCTTGACCCAGGAGTTTAGATATTTCATATGAAAGTTAATACTATAGCTATATTCTGTACCAAATATGAAGAGAATCTAACATGAGGTTACAGAGATATAAGCAATCAAAAAGGTTTAACACAAAACTTCGACATAAAAGTTGACAAACTGACAGACAGCCACCCAGGGGCTTGACCCAGGGGCTTAAATATGCCATATGAAAGGTAATGCTATAGAGATATCCTTTACCAAATATGAAGAGAATCTAACATGTAGTTACTGAGATATGAGCAATCAAAAAGGTTTAACACAAAACATTGACGTAAATGTTGATGAACGGACTGACAGGTGGACAGCTCACCCAGGGGCTTGACCCGCGAGCTTAGACATTTCAAATGAAAGGTAATGCTATAGAGACATCCTGTACCAAATATGAAGAGAATCAAACATGTGGTGACAGAGATATGAGCAATCAAAAAGGTTTAACACAAAACTTTGACATAAAAGTTGACAAAAGGACGGACAGCCCACCCAGCGGCTTAGATATTTCATATGAAAGGTAATGCTATAGAGATATCCTGTTCCAAATATAAAGAGAATCCAACATGTTGTGACAGAGATATGAGCAATCAAAAAATCTTGACACAAAACTTCGACGTAAAAGTTGACAAACGGACGGACAGCCCACCCAGGGGCTTGACCCAGGGGCTTAGATATTCCATATGAAAGATAATGCTATAGAGATATCCTTTACCAAATATGAAGAGAATCTAACATGTGGTCACAGAGATATAAGCAATCAAAAAGGTTCAACGCAAAACTTTGACGTAAAGGTTGACAAACGGATGGACAGCCCACCCAGGGGCTTGACCCAGGGGCTTAAATATTCCATATGAAAGGTAATGCTATAGAGATATCCTTTACCAAATATGAAGAGAATCTAACATGTGGTTACAGAGATATAAGCAATCAAAAAGGTTTAATACAAAACTTTGACCTAAAAGTAGATGAACAGACAGAAGGACAGACAGACAGCCCACCCAGGGGCTTGACCCAGGGCTTAGATATTCCATATGAAAGGTAATGCTATAGAGATATCCTTTACCAAATATGAAGAGAATCTAACATGTGGTAACAGAGATATGAGCAATCAAAAAGGTTTAACGCAAAACTTTGACGTAAAGGTTGATGAACGGCGGGACAGGCGAAGGAACGAACGAAGGAACGAACGAACTAACGAACAAACGAACCAACGAACTGACGGAAAGACGAAAACTATATACCCCCTGACATACTTCGTATGTCGGGGGTATAAAGAACTTCGTATGTCGGGGGTATAAAGAGATATCCTGTTCCAAATATGAAGAGAATCCAACATGTGGTGACAGAGATATGAGCAATCAAAAAGGTTTAACACAAAACTTTGACATAAAAGTTGACAAAAAGACGGACAGCCCACCCAGGGGCTTAGATATTCCATATGAAAGGTAATGTTATAGAGATATCCTTTACAAAATATGAAGAGTGAGTGAGTGAGTTTTATGTCCCACCAACAGCTAAGGTCATACGGAGACGGAACCTCGGTTTAAAGACTCATCCGAAAGTCTGGAGAAGCCTGGGATCGATCCTGCGATCCCTGGTTTACAAGGCGAGTAGCGTAACCACTGCACCACGGAAGCTTCTACAAAATATGAAGAGAATCTAACATGTGGTTACAGAGATATGAGCAATCAACAAGAGCACCGCAAGCGGGTGCCAACGCTCGTCTGCAGTTTCTTTTAGAAAACAAAAGTTCTAAGTCAAATCAAATTGCAAGATGGAGTTATAAAACTTGTAGGGAATGTAGCTCTTGTGATGGTGAGTATGTGTATGAAGTTTCATGAAGGTAGGCCAAATACTTTTGGAAATATGGTCAAGGTTAAGGTTTTCGGTTAAATTTTCGAAAAATAGGTCAAAGTTCATAGGTCAAGGTCACAGATCAAAAAGTGTGGTATCACTGAAAAGGTCTTGTCCCAAGGAACATTCATGTGAAGTTTGAAGGCTCTGTTGTGAATAGTATTGAAATAAGAGACAAAAAACAATTTAAAAAAAAATGGAGAGAAAAGGGGAGATAATTCAATCAAATTGCAAGATGGAGTTATAAAACTTGTAGAGAATGTAGCTCTTGTGATGGTGAGTATGTGTATGAAGTTTCATGAAGGTAGGCCAAATACTTTTGGAAATATGGTCAAGGTTAAGGTTTTCGGTTAAATTTTCGAAAAATATGTCAAAGTTCAAAGGTCAAGGTCACAGATCAAAAAGTGTGGTATCACTGAAAAGGTCTTGTCCCAAGGAACATTCATGTGAAGTTTGAAGGCTCTGTTGTGAATAGTACTGAAATAAGAGACAAAAACAATTTAAAAAAAACGGAGAGAAAAGGGGAGATAATTCAATCAAATTGCAAGATGGAGTTATAAAACTTGTAGGGAATGTAGCTCTTGTGATGTTGAGTATGTGTATGAAGTTTCATGAAGGTAGGCCAAATACTTTTGGAAATATGGTCAAGGTTAAGGTTTTCGGTTAAATTTTCGAAAAATAGGTCAAAGTTCAAAGGTCAAGGTCACAGATCAAAAAGTGTGGTATCACTGAAAAGGTCTTGTCCCAAGGAACATTCATGTGAAGTTTGAAGGCTCTGTTGTTAATAGTATTAAAATGAGAGCAAAAAATGTGTTTCAGAAAAAAATTGGAAAAGGGGAGATAATTCAGCCAAAATCAACAATGTTGTTATGGTCCTTGGTCAAAATGTAGCTCTTGTGATGATGAGTGTGTGTATGAAGTTTCATGAGGCTAGGTCTAATACTTTTTAAGTTATAGCCAAGGTTAAGTTTTTTTGGAACGACGCAGGACGACGCAAGACGACGCAGGACGACAACGCAGACGCCGGAGTGATGACAATAGCTCGAAAGTTTTTTTTCAAAAAACAGACGAGCTAAAAAGGTTTAACGCAAAACTTTGACATAAAGGATGACGAAAGGCGGGACAGACGGAAGTACGAACGAATGAACGAACCAACAAACGGACGAACGGATGGAAAGACGAAAACTATATACCCCCCTGACATAGTTCGTATGTCGGGGGTATAATGATATAGGTTACAGATTTATAAGCCATTTTGGCCCCAAATAAACAGTTTTTAGGAGACCCTGGCCTTAGAGTGCAGACAAGCCATTTTTGGCCCAAAATTGACTGTTTGGGGGGGGGGGGGGGGGGGGGGGTGACATTGAAAAAGGGTCAATGTCACCAAAATCTTATCAAGTCTGTGGTATGTTGTATTAATATATTGTACCAAGTTTGACTATAATTAATCGATTCGTTAATGAGGTAGAGTACAGACAAGCCATTATTCGCCCAAAATTGACTGTCTTTGGGGCGCTGTGACTTTGTAAATAGATCAAGCTCATCACAATCTAACCAAATCTGCGTTTGTTGTAATGATATATTGTACCAAGTTTGACGAAAACCAATCAATTTCTTAATGAGAGAGAGTGCAAACAAGCCATTTTTTGGCCCAAAATTGACTGTTTTGGGGTCACTGTGACCTTGAAAATGAGGTCAAGGTCACCAAAATCTAATCAAATCTACAG
Source organism: Lucinisca nassula (assembly GCA_963580285.1). Lineage (NCBI taxonomy): Eukaryota > Metazoa > Mollusca > Bivalvia > Lucinida > Lucinidae > Lucinisca > Lucinisca nassula. The sequence goes on from OY757010.1 coordinate 109,125,156, forward strand.
TTTGTTGCAATGATATATTGTAACAAGTTTAACGAAATTGGGTCAATTAGTTAATGAGATGTTTTTGGGTCGCTGTGACCTTGAAAATGGGGTCAAGGTCACCAAAATCTAAGCAAATCTGCGGTTTGTTGTAATGATATATTGTACCAAATCAAACAATTTGTGAGATAAAGTGCAACAAGCCATTTTTAGGCCAAAAATGACTGTCTTTTGGGTCGCTGTGACCTTGAAAATGAGGTAAAGGTCAACAAAATCTGATCAAATCTGCAGTTTGTTGTAATGATTTATCGTACCAAGTTTGACTAAAATTACTCAATTCGTTAATGAGATAGAGTGCAGACAAGACATTTTTGGCCCATAAATGACTGTTTTGGGTTGCTGTGACCTTGCAACTGAGGTCAAGGTCACCAAAATCTAATCAAATCTACAGTTTGTTGTAATGATAATTATATTGTATCAAGTTTGACTAAAATTACTCAATATGTTAATGAGATAGAGTGCAGACAAAACATTTTTGGCCCAAAAAATAAGTTTTGGGGTCGCTATGACCTTGAAAATGAGGTCATGGTCACCAAAATCTAATCAAATCTACAGTTTGTTGTAATGATATATTGTACCAAATTTAAGGAAATTTGGTTAATTAGTTAATGAGATAGATTGCAGAGATGTTTTTGGGTCCCTGTGACCTTGAAAATGGGGTCAAGGTCACCAAAATCCAAGCAAATCTGCGGTTTGTTGTAATGATATATTGTACCAAATTTGACAAAAATAAGTGAATTCGTTAATGAGAAAGATTGCAGACAAGCCATTTTTGGCCCAAATGACAGTTTCTTTGGTCGCTGTGATCTTCAAAATGGGGTCAAGATTACCATAATCTAACCATAATCTAACCAAATCTGTGATATATTGTAATGATATATTGTACCAAGATGGATCAAAATCAAACAGTCTGTCAATGAGATAGAGTGCTACAAGCCATTTTTGGGCCAAAAATGACAGTCTTTTGGGTCGCTGTGACCTTGAAAATTAGGTAAAGGTCACCAAAATCTGATCAGATCTGCAGTATGTTGTATTGATTTATTGTACCAAGTTTGACTAAAATTACTCAAATCGTTAATGAGACAGAGTGCAGACAAGACATTTGTTTGTTTGTTTTGGAGTTTAACGGCCCAGTCAACACTATTTTAGGTCATTTTTGAGCCGGTCAGTTTACTAGCCACACTTTTCCTGGGCAGGCTTATACGTAAGCGGTTAACCAGTACAGTGCACATTCTTTCGCCAGAAACTGACAACTGCCCTTCTTGAATCAGCGGAAGGGAGAGAATGACCATAGAAAAGATTTCATGATCAATCTACACAAAAGAATGTTGCCGACCCCGGCGGGAATCGAACCCACGTCCTCCTGATCACCAGTCAGACGCTCGTCCAACTGAGCCACCAAGGCAGTAACAGACAATACATTTTTGGCCCATAAATGACTGTTTTGGGTCGCTGTGACCTTGCAAATGAGGTCAAGGTCACCAAAATCTAATCAAATCTGCAGTTTGTTGTAATGATATATTGTATCAAGTTTGACTATAATTACTCAATATGTTAATGAGATACAGTGCAGACAAGCCATTTTTGGCCCCCAAAATTAGTTTTGGGGTCGCTGTGACCTTGAAAATGAGGTCATGGTCATCATTACCTAATAACTCTTTTCCCGCATCATAGTGATGTGTCTATGCACATGTGGTCAAAATCCATCCATAGGTTCAGGAGATATAGTGCTTCAAACAGGTTATGCCGACGCCGACGCAAACGGTATCCGCACCAAAAACAATATGTTCAACCGCCCCTCCGGTGGGGGGGGGGACATAACAAGCATTAATAATCATTTTAAATTTGCCTAAATTATGTTTAAAGTATGTATAATGAGAAATAAAGGACACCAGTTTGATTTGGTGTTTAACGCCCCCGTCAACACTATACAGGTCAGTTTGGAGACGCTGCTTCCAATTGTGTGGGACTTTTACCCGACATTTAGATGAAATGACATCTCAAGCCTTGCCGCCCAATGAAACCAATATATGGACAGTCTGACTCGCACTGCTTTGCCTGGACAGGCTTAGATCCTCTAAGCGTTTACAAGTACTTGTGTGCAGTCGGATTCTGCTCTGCCTGGAAGCATCATGCAGCCCATTTATTTCTTCAAGCCCCAATGGGCGGGGGCCGATTTAGGTAATACTGAGCTGGTCAGTTCAACTATCAACTCTTCCTGTCCAGGCTTATACGTAAGTGGTTCATATGCTACGGGTATTTGTTAAAATTGCCTCTGTGAGGCAGTTCAAACAAGTACCTGACAACATTTATTAGCAGAGACGATGCATCCATTCACCACAAATCATTGTTTGTTAAATGAAACTGTTAATATTACTTGACACATGTTGTGAGTTTTGTATATTTGTTTTGGAGTTTATCGGCCCATTCAATCCTAATTAGGTCATATCAAGCTGGTCTGATCACAATTTTCAGCATTTATCACGTTGCAGATATTTATTTAAATTGTCTCTGTGAGGCAGTTCAAACAAGTATCCGACAACAGTATTAACAGAGACAAGGGAGCCATTCTTCATAATTCACTGCTTGTTATATGAAACTGTAAATATTTCTGTCACATGTTGTGGCTATGTCAACTTAACAAATATCCACAACTCTGTCAGCATTAAAAATGCGCGGTTACGCAAGTACCAAGACGTGTTCTTTTTATGTTTTTAATAAATATGAAAATATGAAAAGAGAAGCTTTTTAAAGGGTTTCACTATATAAGTCTATGTAAAAATGGAGGGTCCCCGAGGCGGGGGCATTTTTGGGCGCAGGGCCATAATTTTAACAATCTTGGTAGAGGTCTATTAGATACAACTTCATACCAAATATCAAAGATCTGGGCCTTCTGGTTTCAGACAAGAAGATTTTTAAAGGTTTTTTCCTAGTGAAGTGCTTCTTCAACAGTTTTACCTTGAATCACAACTGCAAGATGAATCAGTTGCTGATTACAGTGTTAGAAAAGAGAGCTACCCAAAATAGATTTATTGAATAGCATATAAGGAATAAAATATTTTGGTAACCACTTAGAGGATCTAAGCCTGCCCAGGCAAAGCGGTGCGAGTTAGCCCATCTATGCTTATAAACCCTATTGGTTTCATTGGATGGCAGGGCTTGAAATGTCATTTCATCTCAATGTCGGGTAAAAGTCCCACAAAATTGGAAGCAACGTCTCCAAAATGACCTTTAAAGTGTGGACGGGGATGTTAAACAGCAAATCAAACAAACAAAACCAAACTATGGAATGGGCTTAAAGATCTATTATTAAAGAATTCAAGCAGGTATAAGTTTGAAGTAGATACAGACTTCTGATTCAGTACTGGTTGACATAGCCACAATATGTGACAGAAATATTTACAGTTTCATATAACAATAGAGTTCTGCTTAAGCCGGTGCTAGAGGGCGTGGCCGGTGTTGCACATTTCAGTACTGGTCATGAACAGACTCAATAAAATCGAGTCTGCTATTTTTGTTTATTTGGTGTATTCCTTGCTTCCAAAGGATCTTTATTCAGAACTTATTCAACAGCCTGCGGAAGTTAATTAGATCTATTGAACAAGATCTGAATACATCTGCTATAAGTTTAACAAAGCAGATGTCAACTTTGTCATCATCTGTCAATGACAGTCAGTATGTCAATGTTGACAAACAATCAAAGCAGATGGCCCAGTCTTCTTTTGACAATGCTGATTAAAAGTTAGACAGCATTGCTAATCAAATGAAAATGCTAAGAGAAAGGATGGATTGGCTTGAAAAGAAGTTCAGTGAGACATGCCTTGCTTCTAATTCACCGGATCCATCATCTCTTCCATCTAACCCTCCTGTCCAACGTTGTCCTTTTTCTCATCGTGGTTTCTCTGTACAGCGGAGTTCTTTACCTCGTGGTAGGGGCTCTTCTTTCCCAAGTGGAAGAGGCGCCTCTTATCAGAGGAGAAGAGGCTCGTATGGGGGAGGCCAGTTCCAACAACAAGGGGCTAATCAGCAAAATTTCAAAAGTGCTGAAATGCAAACTGATTCTAATTTGAACAAGTCAAGTCTTTATTGTGGAGCAAAACAAGGACTCTACTGTGAACACTGATAGCTCCAATACTGATCCAACTTTATTTTCGCATATGGTTGGTTCAACAAATGAATCAGAGATTTAAATTAATGGTCAGGCATGTTTAGCCCTTATTGACTCTGGATCCATGATCACAACTACCTGTTTTATCAAAGAATGGATCCAAGACCTGAGCTGAAAGACATTGCTGATTTTAATTTAAATATTAGTGGAGCAAGTGGCTCAAAAATACCTTTTTCGGGATACACTGAAGTGGATATAATAAGAATATCATGAAACCGATGGATGCTCCCCGAAGGTGCAATAGTCGGAACAGGAAACATTATCCTAGTTAAAGAGCGGTATACTGTGTATACTCACTGTACTTCAAAATGGAGTATATTTGTGTGAAGTTATATTAAAATCCATCAGCAAATGACGACGTTAGAGCGACGACAAATTTTTTTCCAAAAATAGCCGCAGTGACCTTGACCTTGAGCCAAGGACCACCCTGAAAGTCAAACTTGCTCTAGATATTATCATACCCAGCATTTGTGTGAAATTATATTAAAATCCATCAACAAATGTAGGCACTAGAGCGATGACATGTGTTTTACCTTTTAATATTAAATGTTGGGACCACATTTCGTAGGGGGGGTGGGGGGGTGGGGGGGGGAATTTGCGGCGTGTAACAATTACGCTATAATATATCCTGGAGAGAGGACTCTAAAAGTTATTTTGTCAAAACAGGTCGGTTGGCAGAAAATGTAAGTGCCTGTTGGTTGTCGGATTGCTGCTGATAGGTGGTGCACTGCACTGCAATTTTGGTGACTCGTTGTAATTAAGGTAGAAGTAAAACAAAGATCAGGAATCAATACAATTAACTTACTCCACCCATCAAAGACACCAAATGGAAAGAAACACAAACATGAAGCGACCAGACCATAATGGAAACCTAAACAAAAGAAGGCCAAAAGGACAGTTACTTTCCCACAAAATGGCCAAATGGCAATCCAAAATAAAAAGACAAAAGTGATACACACAGTAAGTAACAAACAACAACATAAATAAACAGCCACAGAAGAACCGCCTTGGAACAGTCAGTGGTTGGTTGGTTTGGTTGATTTGAGGTTTAACGTCCCCGTCAACACTGTAAAGGTCATTTTGGAGACGTTACTTCCAATTTTGTGGGACTTTTACCCGACATTGAGATGAAATGACATCTCAAGCCCTGTCGCCCAATGAAACCAATAGGGTTTATTAGCATGGACGGTCTGCCTCGCACCGCAGTTCCTGGACAGGCTTAGATCCTCTAAGCGGTTTACCAGTACTAGTGTGCGGGCCGGATTCAGCTCTGCGTGGAAGCATCGTGCAGTCCATATATTTCTTCAAGCCCCTATGGGCGGGGGCGGGAACAGTCAGTGGAAAGAGAATTAAAGAATTCCACTGGGGGGCTTAAACCGATTTTACATGGCCATAATCCTCGCCCTTACCTCTGTCGCGACATACACTAATTTTGTTTAGTCCGCATGAAGGCTTCCTAACTCATCAGTGTAACATATCCGAGAACATACAAATCAAAAAACTACAGAGATGAAACAAGGTTGAGGACTCGACAGCATACAACAACAGAATTGCTGGACCAAAAGAAAACCAACAGTTAGACTCTGAGGGGCCCAACCAAAGACAGAGCATTAGGCGCCAACCAACATAAAGAATACTAAAATAAAATAAAATTCCATTTATGTTTTTTACGCTGGAACCGTCATTTAATCTTAGGCCCGACCCACCGGTGTGCAATCAAAGAGGGAAGCAAAGTTGCCAAACGTGATTGGGTTAACCACCATGCATGCAGTCTGTTTTATAACATTTATGTTGTACCCAATCTTTTTATATCGACAAATGATTTCACGAAATTGGGTATTTAAGTCATTACAGGCATGTATTTTTCTAAATTTATATACTAAGTCACCATAGAATTGGGGTTCCGATAGGCCTTGTTGCAGAAGTGTTTTAAGTCCAACATTGAATTTTGATACCAAATCAGAATGAAGTCTATAGAACTTAAAACTTAAGCTTTACGTGGTTTATGATACCGAAACCCCTGATTAAGAAGTTTAGCGGTTAATAATTTATTACGAGTGTTGAAGTCAGATACATGACTAGACACTCTAGCAAATCGAATTAACTGCGAAATATAAAGTACGATGTCGCACCAGGAACATCACCGTCCAAAAAAGGAAAATTTACAATCTCGAAATCAAAATCATCACGTTTATCATAAATTTTGCAAGAAACAAAACCATCTACAATAGATAAATGTAAATCCAAAAAAGGGGCCTCGGTATCAGAGGAATTTGCCTTGTTTAACTGAAGTTCTAGGGGGTAAATCTGACTGATCAAACCATCAAAGTAAGTATTGTCAATATTTAATTTTGTTTGATTTGTTTGATTTGAGGTTTAACATCCCCGTCATCCCCGTCAACACTGTAAAGGTCATTTTGGAGACGATGCTTCCAATTTTGTGGGACTTTTACCCGACACTGAGATGAAATGACATCTCAAGCCCTGTCGCCCAATGAAACCAATAGGGTTTATTAGCATGGACGGTCCCGCCTCGCACCGCGGTTCCTGGACAGGCTTAGATCCTCTAAGCGGTTTACCAGTACTAGTGTGCGGGCCGGATTCAGCTCTGCGTAGAAGCATCATGCAGCCCATATATTTCTTCAAGCCCCTATGGATGTTGGTTTGTCAATATTTAATAAATCATCTAAATATCTACAAGTAGAGCTAAAAGCTTCAATAATTTCAGATTGATTATCAATGGAAAGCGACAACATGAAGTCTCTTTTGTTACAATACAAGAACAGATCAGCCACAAGAGGTGTGCAATTCGTACCCATCGGAATACCCACAATTTGTCTAAATACCTTAGTACCGAATCTAATATAAATATTGTCAAGTAGAAAGGTGAGGGCATCATACACTTTCTGACATGACCAAAGTGTACAATTCTTATTTTCTTTAGAAGTGAAAAATGCATTTATTACATTACATCCAAGATAGAGAGAATCTTCTTTGTGAAAAGCCCATTCAATTAAATCATTAAGCTTTTCTTTTATAAGATTATGAGGAAGTGTAGTGTAAAGAGTGGAAAAATCGTAAGTAGACAGACTTGAAGCACGAAAACGTCTGGATTTCAATTTATTTAAAACCTCATTCGAATTTTTTATAGACCAAAACAGATTTCTTCCTATCTTTCAAAGACTTTATCACAATATTAAATCACATGCCTTTTAATAGCAGTAAGACAGGAAATTAATAATGTAGAAAGTTCAGTGGTAGTGCAAGAGCTAGATTTTGCAATAAACCGTGCTTTGTAAGGTCTTTTATAAAGTTTTGGTAACCAGTATAGCGTAGGAAGCTTGCCTTGGCCTTCTGTACACACAGCAAACTTGGTGGCTGAATGACAAATATGTTCATCTACTATAGCTCTCTCTTCAGCTAAAGGCTGAAGTTCATTGGCCTTAGTACCACCAAGCTCCTGCTTAAGCGTGTTAACATAGTGGAGTCGTCACACAACGACGACGTTGTTTGCGGCCTTGTCTGCAGGGGCCAAAACAAACCTCTTATGAAATTCTCGAATACCTAGTTTAAGATGACGTAAAGACGTCTTAGGCTTATGAGGTAATAATTTAGAATTTTGAGAATAGAAAGAAATGCGTTTATTCACTAGTTTTAAAATGCTAAGTTTCCATTCCTTAAGGGCTTTATGCTCAACATACTCTTGCTTACACCATCGATTACCGAATTCATTCAAGGCAGCAGCGATTTCATCTCTACATTTACTGAAATCAATTTCAGAAGGAAACCAATATTTCGGTCCTTTAGAAATTATATTCCTAATCCTAGAATCAGTCTTTACAATCACATGAATCAGGAATATTAGTATCAATATCAAGATCTGAAACTAGTTTATTGAAATTAAAAATGATAGATCTAACAGGTAACTTATAGGTTTGTTATATTTATAGCAAATTATAGGTGTTTCAGTATTTTGAAAATAAGCAGTTTCATCTGGTCATGATTTCGTGCTTGGTGAATGCATGGATTGGTTGCAACCTAGGTGGGGAACTTTCCCAATCAGACTGTGACTGCTTTGTGCTTCTGCCCTGTGCTTTCATGAACAGGCGAATTATTTTCATTACGAATTTGATATTTTGGTTATTCCTCCTCTCTCCAGTCTAGCATGTAAAGTGATTTACATTTCATGTGGCACTTCAATTTGGACTTTGTTTTTAGAATAAAGGTAGTAACAAATGTTTTTAGCTGTTTTATTGTCATCAGGTCAAATCTAAACAGTAAGGAATGTCCTCTATACACGCAGCAAGTGTTTTTTTCTTTCTATTTGTAGTTCTGTATATATAAAGTGTTTATATATTTTTCATCATACATGATGGCGCATTTTGATTTGGGTTTGCCTTACAGAAACAGTGTTAGATATGATTAACTTCACTAGCTCAACTAAATTCGGAGCAATAGTTTCGTAATTGAAAAGTACTGTTTCATTAACAAACACTATAAGTTTAAATCTGGAGACCAAAGATAGTTTAAATCTGGTAGACCCATATGATTAATTTTCAAGACCTAATAGCATTATTTTAAAATCGTGTAAGTTATTGTTTTTGTTTGATTTGACGTTTAACGTCCCCGTCAACACTGTAAAGGTCATTTTGGAGACATTGCTTCCAATTTTGTGGGACTTTAACCCAACATTGAGATGAAATGACATCTCAAGCCCTGTCGCCCAATGAAACCAATAGGGTTTATTAGCATGGGCGGTCCGCCTCGCACTGCGGTTCCTGGACAGGCTTAGATCCTCTAAGCGGTTTATCAGTACTAGTGTGCGGGCCGGATTCAGCTCTGCGTGGAAGCATCATGCAGCCCATATATTTCTTCAAGCCTCTATGGGTGGGGGCTTATGTAAGTTATTGTACGAGTAATTTAAATGTCGGGATGACATTTCCCAAAGAGGGGGAGAATGTCACATAGTGAAATTATGGAAACTGGAGGAGCACTTCTGGTTGGGACTTTCTAGTCATTTCCGTAATTTCCCCTATTTATAGTCTTCATATTACATTTATTCATATATTTCATCTATCCTCAAGCATTTCATCAGTAGCACATATCAACTTCCGCTCTGTGTCCTTAAGCTCTGCACACTTTACAAACTCACTGATTAACAATGTATGCATGAGCACTCTTGCCTGCGTGCCTTTGTCAGTCTTTCTTTGTTCCTGGCATGGGTTGGACTCACGCCCACCTCAAGGACAGATCTTATATCTTTATTCCTTATCACTAAGGATATTTATATTATTTATTCAGGTATGCGTTTAATTTGTTTCATTATCATGTTGAACATTTGTAAGTTATCATAATTATCATTATTTGATGAATATTCATATTTTGCTATTCTGATCTCATGACCTGGGGTCAGTCTTTCCTTATTTCTGTCAGGGGTTGGACTCGCGTCCACCTCAAGGACAGATTTATACAATATTCCTAATTACTTAGGATATTTATATTTATTTATTCAGATTTGCAAGGTCATGAGAGGGAAGGTTATCTATAGCCAAAAAACATAAAATCACAACACTTTGTTATCGTCACTCTATTTATCCCGAACCCCCTCGAGATAGTGGGAAAAATTCCAGTCGTCAAAACAACATCATATATATGACATATCATCAAAATACCATCATGTAGCCACAACCACCATAAAACCTCCATTGTGACACAACTTTCCTATATGTTACAGAAGACTAATTGAAGATTAACTCAAATATTTGCTAACAAAGAGGCAAGGTTTTTTTTTAGCTCACCAGTGCTGAGGGCTCCGAAGGAGTTTATAGGAAAGGCAGCACTGGTCTGTAGTGGTCAAGAGTTTGTAGATGTATATTTTGTAATAGTCTGTACAAAAAATGACAGCAAATATGGGCTTGTACAAATGTGATTGCAATTCTGTGCCAGAGCTCTGCCCGTTGAGCCCCCTTCGTGCTTGTTGTGGGGCGCTTTTTTTTTTTTTCTTATGAAAGCTTATACTTGTTGATGCATTAAAATATAAAGCTCAACCTGCATTGTGGGTAACTAATGGCTGTACATCCATATCAAACCCAATGTCCTTAATGTCTGTGCCCATAGGCATAGAAATAAACCTATGTAAAACCAGTGGGCTTGGCGCTGGGCCGTTTTGGGCCCCGGGGCTATAATTTGAACAATCTTGGTAGAGGTCAACTGTGAGTAGATGAAGCTTCATACCAAATATCAATGACCTGGGCCTTAGAAGATCTGTTTTTTTTTTAATCCAATTTTCCCCTTTTTGTTGCCATGGCAACAAGACTTCTGCATGGAATGGAACTCTTTGAACAATTTAGAAAGAAGGCCACCCAAAGATCATTTCTGCCAAGTCTGGTCAAAATCTTTTCAATTGTTTAGGAGGACATGTTGTTTTAAGAAATTATGAACGGACGGATGGTCAGATGATTGTAACTGATCACAGTAGCTCCCCCTGGGCCTTCTGAAGGCTCAGGTGAGCTAAACACTTATTTTAGGTAAAATTTTGGTTGACTTTGGCAACTGCTTGTAAAATATGCTTGTAAAACATAATGCACATATGAATCAAATGCACTTGGCATTTTTGTCATTCTAAAAATTTCTACCATATCTGCCTGACACTTAGGGAGAATACTACCTTCTGCCTGATACTTACAGAGAATACTACCTACTGCCTGATACTTACAAAGCATACTGCATTCTGCCTGATACTTTCAGAGAATACTACCTTCTGTCAATTACTTACCGAGAATACAACCTTCTGCCTGATACTTAGAGAATACTACCTTCTGCCTGATACTTAGAGAATACTACCTTCTCCCTGATACTTAGAGAATACTACCTTCTCCCTGATACTTAGAGAATACTACCTTCTGACTGATACTTAGAGAGTACTACCTTCTCCCTGATACTTAGAGAATACTACCTTCTCCCTGATACTTAGAGAATACTACCTTCTCCCTGATACTTAGAGAATACTACCTTCTCCCTGATACTTAGAGAATACTACCTTCTGACTGATACTTAGAGAGTACTACCTTCTGCCGGATACTTACAAAGAATACTGCATTCTGCCTGATACTTTCAGAGAATACTACCTTCTGACTGATACTTAGAGAATACTACCTTCTGACTGATACTTAGAGAATGCTACCTTCTGACTGATACTTAGAGAGTACTACCTTCTGCCGGATACTTACAGAGAATATTACCTTCTGACCGATACTTACAAAGAATAATGCCTTCTGCCTGATACTTACAGAGAATACTACCTTCTGCCTGATACTTATGGAGAATACTACCTTCTGCCTGATACTTGCAGAGAATACTACCTGAAAATGTTTGGTATGCTTACATCTCAATCAGTTAGGAGACTTTATGGTAAGTGTTTTGCTTAAGTTTCAAATTGTGTTTCCAACTGCTTTTAGAGTACCAAAAAAATTTACTTGGGAGATAACTGCCCTACCTACATGGTATCTGTAGACAAACAGATGCAAGACTTTTTGCATGAGACAATACAAATAACATTGATTTCTTACATAGTTTTCTCCAAAATGTCGCTGTCCTTGTTGATAGGCTGCTAATATTGCACTGACTGGTTTCGTCTTGCTCACAGCTACAAGTCTAGTCTGAATTGATGGCAAAGTCTGAAATACAACAAGAGGACCATGATGGACCAAATTCGCTCATCTGAGTATGGTGTATTAACATGGGCGGTCATCAATTTGATGATGGTTCATTGCAATACTAAGGTTACTGTCTTTTATTTTATATTGGAAAAGTTTAGCACTTTCCAATCTATTACTAAGGTGGGAGCCCCTGTCAAAATACACGGTAAAATCAATGATGAGCCAATTGTCTCTGAGTGCAGAATGGCAAAATGGTCACATTTTAGCTTTGGTCAGAGTGTTCAGGGGAGAGGTTTTTATCATTATAATTTAATCATATTTCAATGAAAACAAAATCTCAAAAGACAATCACATTCTATCCATAACGAAATCAACTAATACTTATATACCACATATAAGTGATAATATAAGAGACTTATAGGTCTGAGTTTTGCACAAGTGAGATGTAAGTATCTGAAACGTATAAGCCACATAGAAGTCACTTATATGTGAAGTATAAATGACTTATAAAATGACCTATAAGTAGTTTGTAAGTCTGCATTTTTTTGGTATTACTAAGATATACCGTATTCGCCCTAATTACCGCACCGTGCCCTTAGTTTTTTCAAAATTCTGTCAACAAATTGTGGTGAAAAATCGAGCTATTAAGCGCACACAAATCATTCGGGTAGCTGTCTTGGCAGCTGAACTGTCTTGTTCCCCGCTTCACTGTTGAAGAAATAACGTTAAGCTTTTATAGATTTCCCGTGAAAGCTTCAATGGGAGGTTACTTTAAGGTGTGCGCTTATGCATATTATTTCAAAAATAGCTTTCGTGTGCGCTTATAGGAGCATGTGCGGTAATTAGGGCGAATACGGTAAGTATCATAAACGTATAAGCCACATTGATGTCACATATAAATAAGTGACTTGTAAATCACATGTAATTTGAAACAAAATGATTAAGTGTGGACTAATGTTATGTAAGTTTGACCCATTTCCTGTTTGCAAATATGGATGCAAAATGACAGCTTTCTATGAGCATGTTTAATCAAGGTATAAAGTCTTAGAATGCAAGAAAACTGTATAAAATTGAAAATAAAACTACCTTCTTGTTTTTCACAGTTCCCCAACCACCCTCAAACAAAAGAAAATATTTGTACATTCTAATGGAAATGTGTGCTTGAAGACCTGTGAACATTAACAGAAATTAGTGGATCACATTAACAACTAGATTGAGCTGTCGTTGGACAATGACTAAAATACCCCCGCCATGAGCAAGTGACAATAAATTAAATTGCAATCAGCATTATTGAGCAAATAAGGAACATGTATAAAATTTAATGCACAAAGGCCTGCAACTCCCATGATACGCGTCCTATTTTGACGATGATTGAAAGCGCGCGGGGTCTCATGGATTGTAAAGCCGTGTATCATGTTTTTTTGGAAATCAGTAGGTACATGTAAAGGCAGACTGTACATAGAGTCCGTAAACAGATAATATCAGCATTATTGGAATAACAAAGGGGCGTTATTCCCGTGATACGAGTTGGATTTTGACGATGATTGAACTTGTTTGAGGTCCCACGGATGCAATGCCATACTGAAGAGTATTGAACTTGCTCATTTCAGCATTATTTGAAAAAACAAGGACCATAAATTTGTGATACATGTCGGATTTTGATGATGATCGACCTCTTTTGAGGTCTCATAGATATAAAGTTATGTATCAAGTTAGTTTGGTTGAAGGTAAAAACAGACTGTAGAGACCAGAAACAGCTAATTTCAGCAATTTTTGAAAAACTAAGGGCTGAAACTTGACGATGGTAGAACAATTGTGAGGTGTCATGGATGCTAAGCCATGTATCAAGTTTGGTGGAAATCGGTAGGCAAGTCCAGAAATGGCTAATTTCAGCATTATTCGAAGAATAAGGACTGTAACTCCAGTGTTATGAGTCAGATTTTGACGATGGTCAAACTCTTCTGAGGTCTCATGGTTGCAAAGCCATGTAATAAGATTGGTTAAAATCGGTAAGTAAACACAGACGGTAGAGTCCAGAAACGGCTATTTTCAGCATTGTTTGAAGAACAAAGGGAAGTAACTCTCACAATATGCTTCAGATTTTGATGATGATTGAACTCCTCTGAGGTGTCGTGGATACAAAGCCATGTATCAAGTTTGGTGGAAATCAGTTGGTAAACATAGACTGTAGTCTGGAAAGGACTAATTTCAGCATTATCTGAAGAACAAAGGGCCATTTCTCCCATGATATGTGTCACATTTTGATGATGATCGAACTCATCAGAGGTCTCATGGATGCAAAGCTATGTAACAAGTTTGGTTGAAATCACTTGGACAACACAGACTGTAGAGTCCTGAAACGGCTAATTTCAGCATTATTTGAAGAACAAAGGGCCGTAACTCCAATGATACTGTTGGGAGATTTACCTTGTATGGTACCAGAAGTATTTAATAGCCAGTAGCACTGCTACATTTTTAACTTTCTCTGGCTCTGGGTATATTTAGACTCTGATTACTTAATATAAGGTCTATGACAGTCTGGGGTTATTATGAGAGATCACACACATCTATTCTTAGAATAAAGAAAGTAACAATGTCTATTTTTATATGGATGCACTTCATGCTTTGGGCATCTATTTTTAGCCTCAGCTCCAGTTCACTGGGCTATGGATTTGTTTGTCTGGGATTCGAGTTTTAACATCCACGTCAACACTGTATAGGTCAATTTTGTGGGACTTTTTCCAGACATTGAGATCAAATGACAACTCAAGCCCTGTCGCCCAACGAACCCAATAGGGTTTAAAAGCATGGACAATCCGACTTGCTCCACTTTGTCTGGGCAGGCTTAGATCCTAAAAGGGTTTACCAGTATTTTCGTGCTGTCTGATTTCAGCTCTGCGTGGAAGCATCATGCAGCCTATCTATTTCTTAAAGCCCCGATGGGCAGGGGCCTCACTGGGCTATGGAACTAATACACTTTCTGATTCTTGGAGTATTTAAATGCATGGTTGTCTGACTTTCCATGAATTTTACCATATTTGGGTCTCATGGTACATGTATCTTTATTTTTAGTATCCAAATGCATGGCTCTGTGACTCGAGTCCAGTTGAGAGGATACTACCATATTTGGAACAGAGAGGGAATATTAAAGATGTGCCCACATCATCTCTGGGGCTTTTTCACAGGTTCTGTTTAGGGAATGTCCTGATCTGAAGATTGTGTGAATGCGGCTTATTATTTTCAATGCTTGAAAAATATAAAACAAGAAGCCCATGGGCCAAGTAGAGTGCTATGCTCACCAGAGCCCATGGGGGCACTGCCCACTGGTAACCATGTATTTTACCCAGAGCTCAGGGAGCATTTTGGCCCATTGTTATAATTTGAACAATCTTGATAGAGTTACTAGGTGAAGCTTCATACCACATATCAAAGACCTGGGCCCTGTGGTTTCAGACAAGAAGCCTATGGAAAACCAGTGGACCCTGGCATGGGGGCATTTATGGCCCCAAAGCTATAATTTGAACAATCTTGGTAGAGGTCCTAAAGACAAAACTTCATTCCAAATACACTGTATCAATTTATCAAAGTCCCGGTCCTTTTTAAAGGATTTCTCTGTATAAGCCTAAGTAAACACAGTAGGCCCCGGCACGGGTGCATTTTTGGCCCCAGGGCTGTAATTTGAACAATCTTGGTAGAGGTCCACTGGATGAAACTTCATACCAAATATCAAAGACCTGGGCTTTCTGGTTTCAGACAAGAAGATTTTTAAAGGATTTTCCCTATGTAAGTCTTTGTAAAACAGGTGGATCTCTGGGCGTGGCCATTTATGGTCCCCTAGATGAAGCTTCATACTAAATATCATAGACCTGGGTCCAGTGGTTTCAGATAAGGTTTTTAAAGGATTTCCCTATATAAGTGTATGTAAAACCGATGGGCCTCGGGGCGGGACCATTTTTTGCCCAAGGGCTATAATTTGAACAATCTTGGTAGAGGTCCACACGATGAAGCTTCATACCAAATATCAAAGACCTGGGCCCTATGGTTTGCAGAGAGGATTTTTCTATACAAGTCCCAGGGCAGGGCCATTTCTGGACCCAGGGCTATAATATGAACAATCTTCGTAGAGGTCCACAAGCTGAAGCTTCATATCAGATATCAAAGACCTGGGCCCAGCAGTTTCATAGAAGAAGACTTTGAAAGGATTTTCTCTATGTAAGTCTATGTAACATTGTAAAACCGGTGGGTCTCTAGGCACGGCCATGTTTTGGCCCCAGAGCTATAATTTGAACAATCTTGGTAGAGGTCCCCTTTAAAACCGGTGGGCCCAAGGGCGGAGCCATTTTTTATCCAAGGGCTATAATTTGAACAATCTTGGTAGAGGTCCATTAGATGAAGCTTCATACCAAATATATCAAAGACTTGGGTCTTACGGTTTCAGTGAAGAAGATTTTTAAAGGATTTTCCTATACAAGCCCATGTAAAAGCGGTGGGCCCCAGGGCAGGGCCATTCTTGGCCCCAAGGCTATAATTTGAACAATCTTGGTAGAGGTCCCCTAAATGAAGCTTCATACCAAATATCAAAGACCTGGGCCCAGTGGTTTCAGAGAAGAAGGAAAGAGTTTTAAAGATTTTCCCCTACATAAGCCCATGTAGAATCAAAGGGCCCCTGGGAGGTGCCATTTTTGGCCCCAGGGCTATAATTTGAACAATCTTGGTAGAGGTCCCCTAAATGAAGCTTCATACCAAATATCAAAGACCTGGGCCCAGTGGTTTCAGAGAAGAAGGAAAGAGTTTTAAAGATTTTCCCCTATATAAGCCCATGTAGAATCAAAGGGCCCCTGGGCGGTGCCATTTTTGGCCCCAGGGCTATAATTTGAACAATCTTGGTGGAGGTCCACTAAATGAAGCTTCATACCAAATATCAAAGACCTGGGCCTTATGGTTTTAGACAAGAAGATTTTTAAATGTTTTCTCTATATAAGCCTAAGTAAAAACAGTAGGCCCCGGCACGGGGGCTTTTTTGGCCCCAGGGCTGTAATTTGAAAAATCTTGGTAGAGGTCCACTAGATGAAACCTTATACTAAATATCAAAGACTGGCTTTCTGGTTTCAGACAAGAAGATTTTTAAAGGATTTTCCCTATGTAAGTCTTTGAAAAACAGGTGGATCTCTGGGCATGGACATTTTTGTCCACAGGGCTATAATTTGAACAATCTTGGTAGAGGTCCCCTAAATGAAGCTTCATACTAAATATCAAAGACCTGGGCCCAGTGTTTTCAGAGAAGATTTTTAAAGGATTTCCCAATATAAGTGTGACAATGATAAGGTCCTCCCAACCAAGTTCTGCAACATTGAAGTGACACTGCCGGTTCCGCTGTAGTCACTGCAGCAAAACCTGGCGGCACGCCTCTGTATAGACTCCAATTTGGCTATGTTGGATTTTGTCACTGGGTCCCACACCGTTGAAGCGTATTCGAGCTGTGGACGAACTATGGACCTATAGCATTTAGCTTTAGCATCCTTAGGGCAGCTTGAGAGATTTCTGCAAAGGAAGGCTGTAGTCTGGTTGGCTCTCTTCGTCACTGCATCAATATGGCTGTTCCAGACAGTTTATTGTCTATTTTCGACATTTCTTTCAAAGTCTGACCGTGGCTGCTATATGAAGTCTGTATGACATTTTGCTTGTTGGTTATTCGGATATGTTCACACTTGTCTTGGTTAAATACCATTTGCCAATGTCTTTCCCATTCCTGTAGATGATTGAGATCTTGCTGTAGTGACTCTTCATCCTCATGGTCCTGTATAACTCTTTACAGTAGACAATCGTCTGCGAATAGTAGTGCTGATGAGGAAACTTTTGAGGGCAGGTCATTGATATATACCAGGAACAGGAGAGGTCTGAGTACTGTACCCTGTGGAACGCCAGATGTGACAGCAGCAGATGTCTTCCCATCAAGGACAACCTGTTGGTTCCGATCTGCAAGGAAACTTTGGATCCAGGCTAAGTTCTTGTCCCTGATACCGTAGTGGTGGAGCTTGACAGCCAAGCGATGATGTGGAACCTTATCGAAAGCTTTGCTGAAGTCAAGCAAAATAGCATCAACCTGCTGTCGCCTATCTAAGCCAACTGCTAGGTCATGTATGGTGGTGATGAGCAGGGTCTCACAAGACCTCTTCTTTCTGAAGCCATGCTGGTTATCACACAGAATGTTCTCAATTTCCAGAAATTTCAGATGACTATGTACAATATGATCCATGACCTTGCAACAACAAGAGCTCAGTGAAACTGGCCTGTAATTAGCAGCCTTGCTCTTGTCCCCTTTCTTGAATAGAGGCGTTACAAAGTCTCTCTTCGTGTCATCAGGAATCTGGGCTTGTTCGTAGGAGGCTTGATATATGAGTGTCAGGGCTAGTGCAAATTGAAGAGGCCATCTCCCTCAGGAATCTTGGTGAGATCTGGTCTGGACCATTAGCGTTCTGTGGATTCATGCTATCAAGCAGCTTCTTCACTCCATTTACATGAATGCTGATGGGTGGCGCAGTATTAGCTGTGCTTGTTCCCATGGTAGGCACTGATGTGTTGTCTTCTTTAGTGAAGGCACTGACAAACTGCTCGTTCAAGATCTCAACCTGGTCTGGGGGTTCTGAGTAATTGATGCCATCTTTCTTCAGCGGGGCGACACCAGAGCTATCGCACTTCATATCCTTGATGTAAGCAAATAGCTTTTTGTTGTTGGAACCCGGTTCACTTATCATATTATTGATGTAGTCACCATGGGCACTTTACATGCTTTCTGGAATGTCACGGTTGCACCATGCTTGACTGAATCTTGTTGACGTTAATTTCCAAGGGACAAACATATTAATACTCTCGGTGCGTTTCTGTTTGAAGCCATTCCAAAGCATGTTCACAGGTGTGCAAGTGGAGAATTCCTTGGTAAATTTCACAGAGAACTTAGCCGAGTCCTTTTCCATAGCTTGCTTGTTTGCCCTCTTCTTATCTAGTCCTCTGCTTGATATTACCTCTGCATGCAGGTCAGTGTGTAATCAAGCCATGTGCTTATCTATTTTTATCTTGTTTGCATGTTTATGAATGGGTCAAAGGTGAAATTTTAAATCTAACTGTCAGTTAGCCCCTGATTTTCAAAATAAAACCTATTTATTTTGAGTTAATCCTGGTTTAATTTTGGGAGATCAGGGCATTTTCTGCCTGTTCAGCAGGGCCGAAATTCGACACCATTCCCAATGCCAAATAGTCTCACTTTTTCCCAATTTCACCATATCCCCCCCCCAAAAAAATGAAGACAAAAGCCAAAACAAAACTTAACATCAGAGGTTAACACTGTATAGTCAAGATGAAAATTCACTACAGTGAAGCTATTTCACTATGCATAAGACTCTCATGTGCAATGCTTCATCATGCTGGCATTTCTCTAATGAAATTGTGTTCCCAATTTTTGGTGAGTAAATTTACCGGAACGGACCTAATTACCGGAACGGACCAATTCCCCCCCCCGGTTTCCACCTTATTTTTAGTATATTTGTATAAAATACACACTGTTATAATCTTTTACAACATTGAGCATGCTCTTGTTCATAAATAATTTTGTCAAATGTGGAATATGGGTCAGTGCACAATAAAATAACCCTGAGCATCAGGCCCACCACAATCACTTTCACTAGTGATGTTTGGAGCAGAAATAATTAAAAATCAAGACTCTAAATAATAAGGTATACCGCATATAATGTGGTTCGAGCATGGCTCTTGTCATATGTGAGACGCTAAGATCTGTAACGGAAGGCCAGGTGTTTTTTGCTCCAGGTACTCCGGTTTCGTCCTCTGATTAATGATTGACTCGATATAAATGAAATAATCTTGAAAGGCCCATCAAAGAAATAACAAAATTCAAATAGAAAACACCGTATTTGACCTATTTACCGCACCGTGCGCTTATTTTTTTTTCAAAATTGTATGAAAATATTGTGGTGAAAAATCTACCTAATAAGCGGACACTAATTACGAAAAAAAATATAAAACAAGATGTGTTTGTGAAACACCGATGCCCCCGGACAGCGCCTGTGCAATATGAAAGCCCCATCACTAAAGTATGTCATGGTTGAGGCCACAAGGTGACGAGGTAAAAAATTATGGTACCACTGGAAAGGTCTTGTGAGAAAGAATACACATGTGAAATATGAAAGCTCTATCACTTACCAATCAAAAGTTATGGACTATATTAAAGTTTTTAAAAAGTAGGTCAAACATCAAGGTCAAAGTCACAAGGTCAAAAATTATGGTACCACTAGAAAGGTCTTGTGACAAGGAATGCACATGTGAAATATGAAAGCCCTACTATTTACCAATCAAAAGTTATGGCCAATGTTAAAGTTTTTAAAAAGTAGGTCAAACATCAAGGTCAAGGTCATGAGGTCAAAAATTATGGTACCATTAGAAAGGTCTTGTGACAAGGAATGCACGTGAAATATGAAAGCTCTACCATTTACCAATCAAACGTTACGGCCAATGTTAAAGTTTTTAAAAAGTAGGTCAAATGCCAAGGTCAAGGTCATGAGGTCAAAAATTATAGTACCAATAGAAAGGTCTTGTGACAAGGAATGCACATGTGAAATATGAAAGCTCTATCACTTACCAATCAAAAGTTATGGCCAATGTTAAAGTTTTTAAAAAAGTAGGTCATATGCCAAGGTCAAGGTCATGAGGTCAAAAATTATAGTACCAATAGAAAGGTCTTGTGACAAGGAATGCACATGTGAAATATGAAAGCTCTATCACTTACCAATCAAAAGTTATGGCCAATGTTAAAGTTTTTAAAAATGAGGCCAAAAGTAGGTCAAATGTCAAGGTCCAAGGTCACGAGGTCAAAATTTATGGTACCTCTTGAAAGGTCTTGTGACAAGGAATGCACATGTGAAGTATGAAAGCTGTACCACTTACCATTCAAAAGTTATGCCCAATGTTAAAGTTTTTGCAGACGGACAAACGGACAAACAGACAAACAGACGGACAGAAAGTAGGTCAAATGTCAAGGTCCAAGGTCACGAGGTCAAAATTTATGGTACCTCTTGAAAGGTCTTGTGACAAGGAATGCACATGTGAAGTATGAAAGCTGTACCACTGACCATTCAAAAGTTATGCCCAATGTTAAAGTTTTTGCAGACGGACAAACAGACAAACAGACGGACAGACCAAAAACTATATGCCCCCCAGAATCTTAGATTCCGGGGGCATAAAAAACTTCCGATATGATTAATTTATAGAGTTGAATTTCAGCATAGGGGTTCACCACATATACATAATGATAGTCTGGGTTAAAGATGCAGCGAAACTCAATATGAATTTGTTGGGAGGTTACTGAAAAATGTGCGCTTGTGTATTTTTTCCAGAAAAAGCTTGGGTGTGCGCTTATAGGAGCATGTGCTGTAAATAGGTTGAATACGGTAATTGGCAATCCCCTTAGAGGCCTACCCAGTCAAGTGGTGCAAGTCAAGAAACCCTATTGGTATCACTTGGCGGCAAAATCACCTAAATAGTGTTGCAGGTGAAGTTTAACCTAAACTCAAATAAACATGATAGGATCTGAACCATTTATGGTAGTATATTGTTCCGAACTGATGGTCAATCTGAAATTCTTTCTTTTCAGTGTACGGAATGATTCAATGGGAACACATTCATTGTTTTCGTCCCCCGCACCTTGGGGCTTGGAAAAATAGATTGGGCTGCATGTTGCTTCCCCGCAGAGCTGAAACTGACCACTCATGATTACTGGTAAATCGCTTAGGACTAGGCCTGCCCTGGTAAAGTTATGTGAGTCAGACCTTTCATCTCAGTGTAGGTTAAAGTCCCAAAAAATTGGAAGCAACATCTCCAAAATGACCTACAGTGTTGACAGGGACGTTAACCGCAACTCATTCAGCCAACCAACATACCAATGCTACAGTGATAGGCATTATAGGATAAACCGGGACAAACAGGTACCCACAATCTGTGTTATGGAACAATAAGAAGAAATTTATCTTTGTAATCGCTAATGTTCTATATATATCAATGGCGTTTACATTGGTATACACTTCATTGACTCATTTATAGAAAAAGCGGATCAAATCAGAATATTTGGATAATATTCTAAATGGTAGCTGTTAAACTCACGATAATAACAAGATGTGTTTGTGAAACACGAACATGTCCCCGGGCATGGTCATTTTTTATTCAAAGTTGCTCACAGTTCAAGATGTTTGTGTGGGAAGCCCTTGACACAAGAAACTCACATGCCAAATATGAAAGCTCTATCTTAAACGGTTCAAAAGCTATGAACAATAATATTTTTTATTTAAAGTAGGTCAAGGTCACAGGTCAAAAAAAATTGCATGAATGTAAAGTTCTTGTCACAAGGAACCTACATGCCAAATATTAAGGCTCTATCTTAAACGGTTCAAAATTTATGGACAATTTTATTTTTTCTTTTAAGTAGGTCAAATGTCAAGGTCATGGTCCAAACATTTTGCATAAATGAAAACCTTAATCACAGGGAACCTACATGCTAAATATGAAGGCTGTATCTCAAACGGTTCAAAAGTTATGACCAATGTTAAATTTTTCTTTTATGTAGGTCAAAGGTCAAAATTTTTTGTGTGAATGTAAAGCTCTTGTCAAGAGGAACCTACGTGCAAAATATGAAGGCTCTGTCTCAAACCGTTCAAAAGTTATGACCAAAATGTTATTTTTATATTTTAAGTAGGTCAAAGGTCAAGGTCACAGGTCAATTTTTTTTTGCATGGATGTAAAGCTTTTGTCACAAGGAACATACATGCTAAATATGAAGGCTGTATCTCAAACGGTATAAAAGTTATGACCAATGTTAACTTTTTCTTTTATGTAGGTCAAAGGTCAAGGTCACAGGTCAAAATTTTTTGTGTGAATGTAAAGCTCTTGTCACAAGGAACCTACATGCAAAATATGAAGGCTCTATCTCAAACTGTTCAAAAGTTATGACCAAAAATGTGATTTTTTTTATTTTAAGTAGGTCAAAGGTCAAGGTCAATGTCACAGGTCAAAATTTTTTGCATGAATGTAAAGCTTATGTCACAAGGAACATACATGCTTAATAGGAAGGCTGTATCTCAAGTGGTTCAAAAGTTATGACCAATGTTATTTTTTTCTTTTAAGTAGGTCAAAGGTCAAGGTCAAGGTCACAGGTGAAATTTTTTTGCATGAATGTGAAGGTCTTGTCACAAGGAACCTTCAGGCCAATTATGAAAGCTCTATCTCAAACGGTTCAAAAGTTATGGCCAACGTTAAACTTGTCCACGTACAAACCAACAAACAAACAGACCGGGCAAAAACAATATGTCCCCGCTATTGCTACCGGGGACATAAAAAGTCAATAATAATATAACTGTTACAAATAATAATAATATAACAACTATCAAGGAATACATTTTTAAATACCGCCAGTTCAAAGAGATTAAAGTATATCGTTAAAGTGATAATCATTGTGATACAAACCGATAAAAGTGAGTGTGCTTCAGAAATCTACTTATCTCAGATATGGATAATCTAACTATCTTAGGTGTAAAAAACGAAGTATTTGTCTTTTAATTAGGCATGAAGTAAAAAGGGTCGAATTAAAACACGTCAATTTAAAAGAAAAGATAGGACAGGATTGAAAAAAAAAACCATAAATAAAATAAAAGAACAATATTTAATATTGCTAAATAAATTTATTGTTATCATGATAAATCTAAAAGAATCTACTGTATCACCATGGCCATACTGCATTGTAACAATGTTTAAGTTTCTTAATGTTGCACAAGGTAATCAAAGACTTTCAAATGGTATTTACTTAATGATAAAGTCAATAGGCAGGAAAAAAAATAAAAAAAATGCATAAAATAGGGTAAACATAGGTCTGTTCCGGTAAAATTACGCACCGCCCTGGGCCCAAATTTTGGTATTTTGTCAGTATTTTTTCCCAATTTCACCCAGGGGCCTTTTCCCAAAATACCTGGATAAAGCCCTGGAGATAAATAAGGGAGTTGATAAAGAGTGACCATGAGCAGTTCCATAGTTTTTCTCTAAAAAAGTTGAAAAGTGGGTTGCCAACAACTGCTGATTATTTTGGGAGATAATAAACAAGAGGCTCAATGAGCCTAAACAGCTCACCTGAGGAACTTAAGTTTTAACAATTCACAGACTTGACTACTAAATCTGCTAATAGAATCCAGCCCATTGACCCTTACAGGATATAAGTCATCATTATTGCATTGCATTCCAAGTTTGAGACTTCTAGCTTCTATAGTTCCTGAGAAATCTTTGACGAAAATTTAACATTGGTCAAAATGGAGAGAAAGAAGAATGAAAGAACAGATGAACAAATAAGCTAAGAAAGCCCAATGTCTCTTACACAAAATAAGTCATCATTATTCTATTGAATACCAAATTTGATGCTTCTAGCTTTTATAGTTTCTGAGAAATCTTTGATTAAAAATTTAACATTGGTCTATTATCTCTATATGGAGAGAAAGAAGAATGAAGGAACAAATGAACCAGACTAGCTCCAAAACCTAATGCAGCCTTTCCCCTTTCCCAATGGTGCTACACATAATATTTAAACAGCATTGGTCGACTGCCTTCTGAGATATGCTTCATTGAAAGTGTGGACGACGGATGGACGGACGACGGACTCCGGAGCCTTGGTATACTATCAGCTCACTGGAGCCTTTGGCTCAGGTGAGCAAAAAATTCAAGTGGCTATTTCTGTCACAACATTTTCCCTACGTTAAGTCTATGGGCAAATTTTTTTGTCTCTCAAGGTCACGTAACTCCGAGGTCAATAATCCGATTCGGCCCAAAATCGAACTTAACCGAGATTTTATGCCTGTCCTCGTTACCTGCAAGTTTGAAGCTGATATGAATAAAAATAAAGTTGCTATCGTGGTCACAACGTATTTTTTTATGCTCAAGGGCAGGTAACTCCAAGGCAAATATTCCGATTCGGCCCAAAATCGAACTTAACCGAGATATTATGTCTGTCCTCGTTACCTGCAAGTTTGAAGCTGATCTCAAAAAAATTCAAGTCGCTATCGTAGTCGCAACATTTTCCCTAATTAAGTCTATTGGCAAATTTTTTGTCGCTCAAGGTCACGTAACTCCGAGGTCATTATATTCCGATTCGGCCCAAAATTGAACTTAACCAAGATTTTATGCCTGTCCTCGTTACCTGCAAGTTTGAAGCTGATATGAATAAAAATAAAGTTGCTATCGTGGTCACAACGTATTTTTTTATGCTCAAGGGCAGTTAACTCCATGGCAAATCATCCGATTCGGCCCAAAATCGAACTTAACTGAGATTTTATGTCTGTCCTCGTTACCTGCAAGTTTGAAGCTGATCTGAAAAAAATTCAAGTCGCTATCGTAGTCGCAACATTTTCCCTAATTAAGTCTATGGGCAAATTTTTTGTCGCTCAAGGTCACGTAACTCCGAGCTCAATATATTCCGATTCGGCCCAAAATTGAACTTAACCAAGATTTTATGCCTGTCCTCGTTACCTGCAAGTTTGAAGCTGATATGAATAAAAATAAAGTTGCTATCGTGGTCACAACGTATTTTTTTATGCTCAAGGGCAGTTAACTCCAAGGCAAATAATCCGATTCGGCCCAAAATCGAACTTAACTGAGATTTTATGTCTGTCCTCGTTACCTGCAAGTTTGAAGCTGATCTCAAAAAAATTCAAGTCGCTATCGTAGTCACAACATTCTCCCTATGTAAAGTCTATGGGCAAATTTTTTGTCGCTCAAGGTCATGTAACTCCGAGGTCAATATTCCGATTCGAACTTAACTGAGATTTTATGCCTGTCCACGTTACCTGCAAGTTTGAAGCTGATCTGAATAAAAATAAAGTTGCTATCGTGGTCACAACGTATTTTTTTATGCTCAAGGGCAGGTAACTCCAAGGCAAATAATCCGATTCGGCCCAAAATCGAACTTAACTGAGATTTTATGTCTGTCCTCGTTACGTCAAGTCAATAGGCAATTTTTTCAACGCACAAGGGCACGTAACTCCTGAGTGAATAATCCGATTCAGCCCAAAATCGAACTTGATCGAGATTTCATGCCTGTCCTCGTTATCTGCAAGAATGAAGTCGATCAGAAAAAAATTGACGGAGCTAGAGTGATGACAATTTTTTTCCTAATTCCCATTAACCCTAATGCAAAAACACACAAGGGCAGGTAACTCCTAAGTGAATGATCCGATTCTGCCAGTTATAGAACTTGACCCAGATTTCATGGCTGTGCTGGTTATCTGCAAGAATAAAGCCAATCTGAAAATAATTGAAGCAGCTACGGTGATGACAACATTCTCCCCATGTTAAGTCAATAGGCAATTTTTTCAACGCACAAGGGCACGTAACTCCTGAGTGAATAATCCGATTCAGCCCAAAATCGAACTTGATCGAGATTTCATGCCTGTCCTCGTTATCTGCAAGAATGAAGTCGATCAGAAAAAATTGACGGAGCTAGAGTGATGACAATTTTTTTCCTAATTCCCATTAACCCTAATGCAAAAACACACAAGGGCAGGTAACTCCTAAGTGAATGATCCGATTCTGCCAGTTATCGAACTTGACCCAGATTTCATGGCTGTGCTGGTTATCTACAAGAATAAAGCCAATCTGAAAATAATTGAAGCAGCTACAGTGATGACAACATTCTCCCCATGTTAAGTCAATAGGCAATTTTTTCAACGCTCAAGGGCACGTAACTCCTGAGTGAATAATCCGATTCAGCCCAAAATCGAACTTGATCGAGATTTCATGCCTGTCCTCGTTATCTGCAAGAATGAATTCGATCAGAAAAAAATTGACGGAGCTAGAGTGATGACAAGCTTTTTCCTAGGTTAAGAACGCTCAAGGGCACGTAACTCCTGAGTGAATAATCCGATTCAGCCCAAAATCGAACTTGATCGAGATTTCATGCCTGTCCTTGTTATCTGCAAGAATGAAGCCGATCAGAAAAAAATTGACGGAGCTAGAGTGATGACAAGCTTTTTCCTATGTTAAGCCTATGGGAGCTCTTTGTTGCTGTGGCAACCAGAGTTCTCATCCGATCTGCACGAAAACCTAATACAGCCTTTCCCCCTACCTGATGATGGTTCATAGGAAATTTGATCAAGGCCGGCCCACTGGTTCCAGAGATATACTTCGTTGAAAGTGTGGACGACGGACGACAGACGCCGGCTCGTGGTATACTAATACCTCACATGAGCCTTTGGCTCAGGTGAGCTAAAAATTGACGGAGCTAGAGTGATGACAAGCTTTTTCCTATGTGAAGTCTATGGGAGCTAGATGTTGCCATGGCAACCAGAGTTCCACTCAGCTCTGCCTGAAAACCTAATGAAGCCTTTCCACTTGCCCAATAATGCGACACATGAAATTTGATCAAAGTTGGCCAAGTAGTCTTTAAGATATACATTTTTGAAATTCCCATTAACCCTAATGCAAAAACACACAAGGGCAGGTAACTCCTAAGTGAATGATCCGATTCTGCCAGTTATAGAACTTGACCCAGATTTCATGGCTGTGCTGGTTATCTGCAAGAATAAAGCCAATCTGAAAATAATTGAAGCAGCTACGGTGATGACAACATTCTCCCCATGTTAAGTCAATAGGCAATTTTTTCAACGCTCAAGGGCACGTAACTCCTGAGTGAATAATCCGATTCAGCCCAAAATCGAACTTGATCGAGATTTCATGCCTGTCCTCGTTATCTGCAAGAATGAAGTCGATCAGAAAAAAATTGACGGAGCTAGAGTGATGACAAGCTTTTTCCTAATTCCCATTAACCCTAATGCAAAAACACACAAGGGCAGATAACTCCTAAGAGAATGATCCGATTCTGCCAGTCATCGAACTTGACCGAGATTTCATGGCTGTGCTGGTTATCTGCAAGAATAAAGCCAATCTGAAAATAATTGAAGCAGCTACGGTGATGACAACATTCTCCCCATGTTAAGTCAATAGGCAATTTTTTCAACGCTCAAGGGCATGTAACTCCTGAGTGAATAATCCGATTCAGCCCAAAATCGAACTTGATCGAGATTTTATGCCTGTCCTCGTTATCTGCAAGAATGAAGACAATCAGAAAAAAATTGACGGAGCTAGAGTGATGACAAACTTTTTCCTATGTTAAGTCTATGGGAGCTATTTGTTGCCATGGCAACCAGAGTTTCAATCCGATCTGCCCGAAAACAGTATGCAGCCTTTCCCCCTACCTGATAATGCTTCACATGAAATTTGATCAAGATTGGCCCACTGGTTCCGGAGATATACTTCTTTGAAAGTGTGGACGACGACGGACGACGACGGACGCCGGCTCGTGGTATACTAATACCTCACATGAGCCTTCGGCTCAGGTGAGCTAAAAATGTTTGAATTTGCCACCATGACAGTTTGGGGGCGGAGCCTGCCCTTTCATAGACGGATCCAATGTTTTGACATGTGACCTTGTTTACCTGTCATTGCGCATGCGCAAAATTACTTTTCCTTCCGATAACGATCTTTCGTGGTTGGCAAAAAGCCCCTGGTTCCATATAAACACATTGTAAATTGGTTTAATATTACGGGCACATTTTAGTTGACTGTCACAGAAAATCTATCGAATTACACTTTAAATGGGTAGATATATATATTTAGAGTTCATTCATGCATATTCCGCATTTAGTCATTCGTTTTGCGCATTTTTATTACAAATAATTAAGACCGTACCGCCTCGTTAACTGCATAAGTTTAACAGGTAATTATCATCAAAAACATCCTCAAATCTTCTAGAAACCAATAATAACTAGCTAAGAAATGTCTATTATAAAAGTTTAAAGCTCAAAATTGTCGTTTCGAGTCCAAACAAAATACAAGTTTACAGAAAATAACATCGCATTTACAATGGCGACAAACGGCCAAAGACGTTTTTTGCCCACCACCGGTAAGTCCCGGCAAATAGCATTATCGAGTGATGAAGTAGTGTTTGGATGTGTCTATACTGGAGCCTGGGGTTTAAAAGCTGATGGTCCATTTGGTTGAAATAAATAGCTGTCAGTAACGTTTTTCAAGATTTAATCATGGCTTGCAGTGCTAACTTAGGTAAAAACAAAAAAAATGGATTGCATTTGCCCAGTTTTCAGTCTAAGTCTGTTCCAAAAGAATTTATGAAGCTTTGTTGGGTACATACTACATTTCTTTCTACTTCTACCTGTCAAAGGAAAATGAAAACATTTGATATGCTTCATTTTGACATAATCCCAATGTGCAGAATTGGCAGATGCACAGAATTACCCTTCATGACTGTAGGGGCCGAGTTTGCAAGGGGCCGAGTTTACATAGACATAGACATTTTATTTAACACTATTCGACGTTAAATAAAATTTCTATGTTTATGTCTATGTCTAAGTTTGTTATGGGCTGAGATGGGTGTCGGGACAACTCGGCACATAGCAAACTCGGCACATACCCAACTCGGCACATAACCAACTCGGCCCCTACAAACTCGGCACATAGCAAACTCGGCCCACAATAGTTATAATGGTAATTAAGCTGTACAGTAATACTTTATTTGCCTGTTTTATTATTATTGTTTTATAATAATTATATGTTTGCTTATTAAATAAAAAAAGTGTCTCTTTTTTTTTTCCATTTTAAAAACAAATCATTTAAATCGATCAATAAGCTCTGGATATGACTTAATTGCTACACTAATTATCTGATTAATCAGGCGATGACTAAAGCTGTGAATATGATATTTGGGACTCATTGCGACCCATGATTGCCCAGCCGAGTTTTGGTGTATTGTCAAACAAGAGATTGCCCAGCCGATTTGATGGGCGTCTTGTCAAACAATATTTTTCCTTGTTTTCAATAAAAATAGGTTGTGGGTGCTTGTTAGAACCACCTCATTGAGGCGGTTCTAACGAGTACCCACAACCTATGTCTTGTTTTTTGTTTTTTTAAGATTTATTCGCTGGTAAATTTAAGAAACAACTTAAATATTTGAAACTTAAATAGTTGAAATTGTATTGTAAAAAAAAATCTTCATATTTTGTTTTTTAATAAAGATCTACTCCATTAAATATTGATGTTTGCTCCCTATTTAGTTGGTCCCTATTTCACAGGTAACTTTAATTTGATTATTTGTTTGGTTATGCAATTATCATTACCAAGTGAACAATAGATAATTGACCCAAACAGCTAATTATGTGCCGAGTTTGTATAGGCCGAGTTTGTCATGTGCCGAGTTTGTTATGTGCCGAGATGCCTTTTATACCCCGCCCATTTTACACTATCAGACACACAAAATCAGTAACTTTCATCATGAATACTTGGTGTAGTGAAAACATAATACTGAAATGTTGTTGCTTGAATATTGTGACTTCAAACCTGTGGTCTATACTGCGTAGCGCAGTTGATTTTATCGATCACTGTTTTCAGTGCTTTTCCTATGTCTTCACTTTCTGTGGCCATTCTGCGAATCATACTAGGAGCGAGTTCGACGGAAGTGACGTTTCGGGCGATAGGTATAATATGCGAAATCAAGTTGATTTCGCGAAATCAGCCCGATTTCGCGAAATCAACTCATAAAATCAACATTTTAAAAAAACAGGCAAAAAATTCTTATTGCATATTATCTAGAATGTTATTATACATTTATGAGCCAAGTTTCATGAGAAAATTTGAATATTTAGTATGTATTTGATCGGAAATTCTATTCTGCCACTTGATTTCGCTGGTGTGCGAAATCAACTCATTTTAGCGAAATCAATTATAAAATACCATTTTCCCAAAACTGAATAAAACATATTTGTGCATATTATTAAGAATGTTGTTAATCATTTATGAGCCAAGTTTCATGGTGAAATTTGAATAT